>CM019824.1:162568234-164024942 GCA_009763385.1 Coix lacryma-jobi var. lacryma-jobi
AGAGTTCTGAAGAAAGGCAGTCCTTTTTCGGCGGACCTTGCGATAAATCTGTTCAAAGAAGCCAGCCTTCCTGTCAACTTCTGCACTTGCTTTCGGCTCGAGGGCGGTTGCATGTTGATGATCGCCGCTATTTTGTCAGGATTGGCTTCAATTCCCCTTGCCGACACTAGGCAACCAGGAGCTTGCCTTTCTTGATGCCAAAAATACACTTGTCAGGGTTTAGCTTCAAGCCGCTTTTGCGGAGGTTGCCGAAAGTCTCGAGTAAGTCTGCTTGATGATCTTCTTGCCTATCACTTTTGACCACTATATCGTCAACATAAGCCAACAAGTTCTGGGGAAATTACGAGTACTTTGAATGTATGGTTACATTCGGCTGCCTCGTTAAAAACCTCGCACCCCGATGAAGGGCTTCCCCGCGAGGAAAAAGAGTGGCAGTCGATTTTATTACAAAAGTGAAGCAAAGAGGAAAAACTTACATCAAGTTTGAGAAACAAACTAGGGTAAAACGGCGCAAGTTGCTTGTGTTCCATGTGTGGGCTGATTCTTCGCCCTTGTCTTACAGCCGGAATACACCGGTGCCGCCATGCTTGCCAAATGAAAGGGCCCTACCATGCGACTGTAGCTTACCTTGCTTGTCCGGTGCCATGGTGACCATGTCCTCCGGCTTGATGTCCTTTCGGACTATGGTTTTGTCTCTGTGGGCTTGTTTTGGCTGTATTTTTCGAGATTGTCTGCAGCTTGCAGCCTTACCTCTTCGATGGTGTCAGTCAGATGTCTTTGCTCCGGGTTCTGGAGCCATTTCGGTCGGAAAGAACCCATTTTACCTCTTCCGAGGTGACTGCTTCTCGTCGTAAAGCAACAGAACGGAGTGAAACCGGTAGCTCTGGATCATGAGATGTTGTGTCCCCATACAGCTGTTGTTAGGGTGTTGGCCCACTTGCCTTTCGGCGAGTCGTACAAAGTTTTTGATATTGCCGAAAAGATTAGACCATTCGCTCTCTCGACGGCCCCGTTTGCTTGCGGGTAGTTTACTGAGGTGAAATTAAGCTTGATGTTGAGTTCATCGTAGAAACTCCTAAATTCGGCACAGTCGAACTGCTTTCCATTGTCGCATGTGATGAAAGAGGGAACGCCAAAACGACAGACTATCCTTTGCCAGACGATTTTGTTAAAGAGGTGGAAGTTATGCTTGCGAGGGCCTTTGCTTCCACCCACTTGGTGAAATACTCGAGAGCGACCGCTGCAAAGCGCAGGTTGCCCGGAGCTGCTGGTAGCGGACCTACTATGTCGATGCCCCATCTCTGCAAGGGCCGGGTTGGCACTATCGGCGTGGTTTCATTTGCCGGCGCTTTCTGGTTTTTGGCGAACATTTGGCAGCCTTTGCAATGTTTGACCAACTCTCTGGCGTCTGATGCGGCGGAAGGCCAATAGAATCCTTGCCTCATTGCTCTGTGTGCTATCTCGTGAGGTCCCCTGTGTGCTCCGCACATTCCGGCGTGCATTTCTTCGAGTAGCTGAATGCCCTCGTGTCTGCTTATGCATTTTAATAGGGGGGCTACTATTCCATTTTTGAATAGCTGCTCCCCGATGATTGAATATCCTTTCGCTCTGCCTGCCATCCATTTGGCGTCCTTTTTAGACTTCGGCTCGTATGTTCCGGCTAAGTAGGCGAATATCTGCGACCTCCAGTCATCACTGGCGATAGCATGCACCGAATTTGGGCGGTCTTCCTCTTCTTTCACAGCTTTTGCCGAAAGGACTTGGTAGAACACATCTGGTGGTAACGGTAGTTTCTGTGCCGCGGCTTTGGCCAATTCGTCTGCCTCTGTGTTTTCGGCTCTTGGAATGTGGCGTAAAGTGAAACCTGCGAAATATTTCTCCATTCTTCTAATTGCTGCCAGATATTTGGCTAGCTCTGGTTCCCTTGCCGTGAAGTTCTTTTCAGCGTGGCCGACGACCACCTGGGAATCTGACTTGACTATGCATCTTCTCGCTCCAATCGCTCGGAGCTTTCGTAATCCTAGCAGCACAGCTTCATATTCGGCGGTGTTGTTGGTTGTGAGGAATTGCAGCCTTGCGGCAAATCTGACCTTCGGTCCTCTTGGCGGGGTTAAGATCACCGAGATTCCGGCACCAGCCATTCCCCAAGCGCCATCACAATTTACTGTCCATACGGGCTCCTCGAATTCAAGAGTTGTGTCGAAAGCCGCGGGAGTCCAGTCTGCTATGAAATCCGCCAACGCCTGCGACTTGATTGCGGACCGGTGTTGGAAATCGATCACGTATTCGTTTAGCTCCGCCGCCCACTTGCCAATTCGACCGATAGCTTCGTTGTTGCGGAACAGAGCTTCCAATGGCTGAGCCGATAGGACTATGATGTGGTGAGATTGAAAGTAATGCTTTAGCTTCCTAGAAGCCATTACCACCGTATATGCTATCTTCTCCAGCTCTGAATAGTTCAGTTTTGATCCTAACAATGCCTCAGAGACGAAATAGATTGGGAACTGCGTCATCTTGTTTTCATGCTCTTTTTCTTCTACCAGAACTGCGCTTACGGTAGTGTGAGATGCTGCGAGATACAACAAGAGCGTTGCTTTCGGCGACGGTTTAGATAACGTGGTTAGCCTTGTCAGGTACTCCTTTAGCTGCTGGAAAGCCTGCCGCTGCTCTTCCCCCCAACCGAAAGGGTCGGAGCTACGCAGAGTTCTGAAAAAAGACAACCCTTTTTCGGCGGACCTCGCGATAAATCTGTTCAAAGAAGCCAGCCTTCCTGTCAACTTTTGCACTTGCTTTCGTCTCGAGGGCGGTTGCATGTTGATGATCGCCGCTATTTTGTCGGGATTGGCTTCGATTCCCCTTGCCGACACCAGGCAACCAAGGAGCTTGCCTTTCTTGATACCGAAAATGCACTTGTTAGGGTTGAGCTTCAAGCCGCTTTTGCGGAGGTTGCCGAAAGTCTCGAGTAAGTCTGCTTGATGATCTTCTTGTCTGTCACTTTTGACCACTATATCGTCAACGTAAGCCAACAAGTTCTTCTTCTGCTTCTGTCTTTCGAAAATCTTGTCGGTCATCCGCGAGAAAGTTGGGCCTGCGTTCCGCAGCCCTTCCGGCATCCGCCGATAGCAATATGTTTCTGTTGGGGTGATGAAACTGGTTTTCTCCTCATCATCAGGATGGAGCCATATCTGGTGATAACCTGAAAAACAATCTAGCAAACTCATTATTTCGCAACCGGCTGCAATGTCAACAAGCTTGTCGATACGAGGCAAAGGATACGGATCCTTTGGGCAGCATTTGTTGATGTCGGTGAAATCGACGCACATTCGCCACTTTCCATTCTTCTTTTTCACCAAGACAACGTTTGCCAGCCATTCGAGATACTGGACTGGTCGGATTACTCCCGCATCGAGTAATCTCTGCACTTCGGCTTTCGCCGCGTCTGCCCTTTCGTTTGACATCTTTCTCAGTTTTTACTTTCTGGGCTTGGCGCCGCTTGCGACGTTCAAACTATGCTGGGCGAGATCTCTGCTAACGCCTTGCAAGTCGTTTGCTGACCAAGCGAAAATGTCATCGTTGTTCGTGAGGAAGGATGCCATAGTGTTTCTTTCTTCTTCCGGCATGCTTGTCCCGATGTGCACAGTTCTTTCGGGCCTTGAAGATGCAAGTGGAATTCTCACTGTTTCTTCAGCTGCCCCGGCCTTATATTCGGTCGAGCTGACGGCGGCGTGCATTTCGACGTTTGCTTGTGTTTCATCATTTTTCACCACCTCGTTTATGAGACTGTAGCCTGGGGTCGGCCTGCCTTCGATTCTCCTAGATTCTTGCTGATCTCCGTGCACAGTAATGATGCCGAAAGGTGATGGCATTTTCATACACAAGTAGCTTTGCTTGATTATTACATTGAACTTGTTTGTGAAACCTCTGCCGAAAATGGCTGTGTATGGGTAGTCCATGTTCACTATATCAAACGTCACCGTCTCGGTGCGTACTCTCTCTTCCTCGGCGAAAGATACCGGGATTTGTTTCTTGTCGATAGCGTCGATCTTTCTTCCCCCAAATCCGTACAAAGAATTGTCGGCGGGTCCAAACTGCGCCTGTCCATTCCCATCGCTTCGAAAGCCTTAACAAACAAGATGTCCGCTGAGCTTCCGGTGTCAATCAAGATGTTATGCAGGGTGAAACCGGCCACATTGGTCGTGGCAACGAAAGCGTCGCAATGTGGGTAGTCGCGAACTTTGAAATCCGATTCATCGAAACATATCGGCGCTAGCGACCAAGCTGGTCTGTTCAGCGGGAGCCTTGGTGATACCGTTTGAACTCTTCGATGATAGTCCTTTCTTGCCCTTTTACTTTCATGCTCCAAGTTGGATCCGTCCGTGATGGCGAAAATGTGGCCTCTTGATGGGAGGATGTTGTTGATTGTGCTAGTTTCGTTTTCTATCTCCTGCCCCTGCTGGTAACTAGGTTGTGCTTGCTGCCCCTGGGGCTGGGCTTGAGCCGGAAGCGCTGGTGGCGGTGTTGGCTGGCGCTGATAGTGCATGGGTGACGAAACTGCCACCGACTATGGCGCGAAAGCCGAGAACTGGTAACCCTGATATGCCGGATTGTACCAATGCAAATTCTGGGGAGGCATGTACTGCGGGGGATGCATAGGTGTGCTTGCGTAGTTGCTGCACGCTACCGCTCCTGCTGCCAGGTCTTGCAAATTGTGAAAAACGTGCTTGGAGCTTTCGCCAGAAGCTGAAACTTGATCCTTGTCCTTTAGCTCTTTCGCCATCTTGTTGTATTTACAGTCTCGGGTGGTGTGACCGAAATTGCCATCGCAGATGACACAGTACGGAGGCTTGGCTCCTCTTCCGCGGCCTCTACCGTCCCGGCTGCCACGTCCTGTCCTTCCACCACGCCCTCCGCGGAATGGTTGATCGAATCCCCTTTGGGGCTGAAAGTTGGCCATGTCCGGCCTCTCCATGTCCGCTGCTGACTGCGCTGGTTCTTCCTACAGAGTGTTGATTGTCCGGAAAGGTCTGACCATCCTTTGATTCGGCACTTGCGGCGGTCGACTTGCTTTCGTCGCTTGTCAATGCGTCAAGCGGGCGGCTTTGCGCCGCCGAAAATCATCATCTGATCTTGCATATGAGTTCATCACATCGAACAATTCCTTGACAGTTTTCGGCGGTTCTCTAGACAAGTGAGCGGCACACTGCCCGGTTCCCAAGCCTTCGGTGGCTGCTGCAATTACCGCGGCTTCCGGCACATTCGGGGCTTGAGCTTTTAGCTGGATGAAACGCTTGAGGTACTCGGATAAGGGTTCGTCATCTTGCTGGGTGCAGTTCATGAGATCTCGCGTGGTCTTGACATCCGGCCGGAATCCTTGGAAAGTGGCGAGCAATTCGGCCTTCAACTGAGCCCACGAATAGATGGACAGTGGCTTGAGAGTGGTGTACCAATCGTGAGCCACGTCTTCGACTGCCAAAATGAGAGATTTCGCCAGGGCTTGATTGTCACCGCCTGCCAAAAAGACGGTTGTCTCGTAGCTTGCCAACAATTTGCGCGGATTCGCCTTTCCGTCGAAAGTCGGAATGTGTGGCTTGTAGTTGAGCGGCCACGGATGGGCTTGCAATTCTCTTGAAAGCGGAGAGGTTTCGTCGATTGCGTTGTCGAAAGCTGGTGGCTGCTCTCGCCTTGGTACGAACACATTGTCTTGAATTATTGGAATCGGTCCTCCTCCAGCTCTTCTCAGCTCCTGAATTTCCTTTTCCAGTTGCCTCCTCTGCGCCTCTGCCTGACGAAGCACGTCGCGAGTTTCTTCTTCCCTTGCTTTTGCCGCAAGCTGCTGCTGCAACTGATCTCTTTGCTGAACCAACCTTTCGATCTCTTCTTGCTGCTCCGTCAGCATTCTGATTGTTTGAGCATGCCTGGTAACTTCAGCATCGTCGTCTTCTTCGTCGCCGGGCTCGTCTTGGACGTTCCCTTCCGGCGTGCCATCTCTGCCGAAAGGCTGCGAGTCACAGCTTGAGGTTGCTATCGACGGTAGCTGGGTTCCCGTTGGGAGCGTGCTGCCGAAAGCTTGGGAGTTTTGGGCTGTATTCGGTGGTATTTGAGTGGTTAAAGTGGATGCCGCGATTGTGCCATGGCCATCTTTGTTCGCGGCAACCGTCTCGGGATTGTCGACCGTCTTCGGCGCCTTCCTCGGTGGCATGGCAAGCTCGGGCGACAACCACGGTGGGCGCCAATGTTGTTTCGGGACTAAGACCCCGAAACAGCAGGTTGTCGCACGAGCGAATGTACAGAACGAAAGAGGAAGTAAACGCAGTAAGAGAAGAAATCAGGTCAAGTGAACAGTGTTCTCTCTCCCCCTCCCTTGGGAGGCTGGAAGCCTTTTATATCAATCCAGATCAGTTTGAAAGTACAAGAATGCTCTTCCAACTACTCTGTTACAATTACAATGATGCCTTACTCAACTATTCCATGGCTGTGCGCCGCCCCTTCCGGCGCGAGGGGCATCATCGTAACTTCGCCCCCTGATGGGCCCAGCGTCCCCCAGCTCCTTTTCCTGACCAGTGGGCCCGCTTGCTTTGACACAGACTTCCGGCGACCTGCGAAAACCTACGAAAGACCGAAGTCATGAATGACGAAAACTCCCGCCGAAAACGTCGGGCTCCTTTTGCACGAAAACTCCGTCCTACTCCGGTCCTACGGGCCGAAAGCGAATGCGTGCTTCCGCGCGAATGCTTCCTTTCGCACGAAAGCTCCGCCTTCTCTTGTCCGCGAGTTGAAACACGTGCTTCCGCGCGAATGCTTCCTTTCGCCCGAAAGCTCCGCCTTCCCTTGGTCCACGAGCCGAAACGCGTGCTTCCGCGCGAATGCTCCCTTTCGCACGAAAGCTCCGTCATCCTTCGGTCTTGCGGGGCCGAAGACGAACACGTGCTTCCGCGCGAATGCGCACATCTGCACGAAAGCTCCGCCGTCCCTCGGTATTGCGGGTTGGAGGCGCCTGCGGTCTGGGTACCATCCCAACAGTTTGTTTTGGACAATTGGACAGGAGTGTGAACTCAAACGGTTGCATGTAAAAGAGCACCACTGCTGATTTAAGCATTACAAACAGATTAGTATGCTATCAATCGTCAGAGCACGCTGCAAAACTAGGACTAGGAGTCTAGGAAATATTGTGGAACACATCGAAAGGATGCCTTATTCATATAGAAAGACTTTATCATTACAATATGTAGTAATTATTTACCCTTGCTGTCCAATTACTGATGTTTACACTTGCTATTTGACGCCCATGCCACAGGATTTTAACTAGCATTGTAAATGCACTGCAGCACTGCATCAAGTTTATTTGACATTACTTTCACATTTGTGTCTGCTCTAGTATATTAACAGAAAGACTCATGCTACTTGAAGGAGTTCTCAATGTCGATTACAAAACGGTATTTCACATCTCGATTAACAAGCCTCGTGAGAGCCTCATTGATATAATCCATCTTAATGATCTCAATCTCTGGATAGATTTTGTTCGCTGCACAGAAGTTCACCATTTCTTGGATGTCTTTTGTACCTCCAGTAATACTACCAGACAAGGTCCGCGCACCTAAAAAAACAGTTCAGGTTAAATCTGAATAATTTAGCTTCTAATACCACGTGTCTTTTTAGTACAGAGTGTCAGAACAGATAATTATCAATATTAAGGCTTGCAGGATGCATTTTGATCTCACTTGGAAAGCCCACTATTGCCATCACACCACCAACCTTAAGGAGAGAGAGATATGGATCAAATGGATGGTCACCAGAAGCGGTGTCAACTATGAAGTGCAGGGAATTTTTGAGGGACTGCAAAACCAAGAGATCATATATTCAGAATCAGTTTTCAGGTAAAGCAGAACAAACATCACTTAGCAACATATCTTCATTCTCAGCATAAGAAAACTATCCAATGTCATATAGAGAACTGGCTGCCTAGAACTTTAAAGTTAATTAGCAAAATAATGAGAAAGTGTCTAGAATTTGAAGGTTCCACCTAGATTACACTTCATTCTTTGGCTCCTATCTAAGAATAAGTTGTTAACTAGAGATAACTTGAGTATCAAAGAAGGGTAGAAGATAAGTGTTGTCTCTTTTGTTCAGAGAATGAATCAGTTCATCTCTTTTTTGAATGCTGTGATGGACCTGACGACCTGTGTCTTTGCTAATGCTAAGCCAGGGGTAGAGGCGTAGAGCCCTAGAACTCTAAAAAAATAATGAGAAAGATAGTGATCTGCTATCAGTTCCTTGTGAAAACAATGTGATGTGCTCGTATCTTTGGCAATAAAATGGAGAAACAAAAAGAACTTCACCAAAAGATGGTGTCATATTATCAAGAAGGCAAACATGGTATATTCCCTCCCTTTTAAAATGTAATACGTTTTAGTTTTATCCTAAGTTAATTTTCTCAAGCTTTGACCAAGTTTATAGAAAAATATATTGACATCTATAATACCAAATAAATAGACTATCAAGACACATTCCACGGTAGATCCAACGAAATAAATTTGGTGTTGTAGATACTAGTGCATTTTTCTATAAACTAGGTCGAGTTTTTTTTACTTAGGACAAAAAAATGTCTCGTATTTTGGAACAGATGAAGTACAAGGCGCCTAGGTACGTTGAGATTAGGCAATGTCCAGGGCAGTACCTCCATCTGTTGTGTGTCTGATGATATAACAAAATTATCTGCTCCAAGGAGGCTGATGGCTTCATGTCTCTTTGATTTACTTGTACTCAAAACTGTGACCTTAAGACCAAACGCTTTACCAAGTTTCACTGCCATGTGACCCAGACCACCGAGTCCAATGACCCCAAGTGACTTTCCAGGTTGGTTCATGTTGTGCCGCATCATTGGAGTATACACAGTTATTCCAGCACAGAGAAGAGGTGCTGCCTTTGCCAAAGGATAGCCATCGGGTATTTGGAAGCAATACCTAAAGTTCAATTAATCAATAGGAAATGTGATTCCTTATCTGAGAAGTTGTATTGAACCAGCATCAAGGTGCCAATAATGACTTATATGGACCTATATATTATTCTTTCATCATGTATTGATTATGACGAAAATTGATGGGCAGCAATGACCCAAATTTTACTCACTCTCATAAGAAACCACATAGCCTCTTGTATACGACACAGTGTGATGAAATAGGCAAATGAAATTACAGTGGGACAAAATACAATGGAACCTGTTTTCATCCCTAAAACTAGCTTTTATGAATATAAAAAAATCTTGTTTGAACATCCAATTACAATGGTTCTGCCATACCTTTCATGGACTACAATGTGAGTGGAGTAACCCCCCTTTGTGACAGTTCCATCTGTATCAATGCCATTGAAAGTAAAAACTCCTTTCGGGCAGTGGTTACAACTCCAGCTATCTCATGCCTGCACCAATGATGAATAATATCATTGACAAAGACACCATTTTTGGACAATGGACAACAACTAATTGGCACTCATGACTATGATGTATTGTTTCCTCCAGAGGGTTTCAATGTATTGATCTGAAAACTCTTACCCAGGAACCACAGGATATTTTGAATCATGGTGCTTATTTTGTGTCCAGACAACGTCAGCATAACAGACTCCGCAGTATATGATCTTCAGCGCAACATCGCTGCTTTGCACTGCTCTGAAAATTATCACACATAGTAGCTCCCATGAGAAGACGTTACGAAAATGAAAGCAACAAGCTAGTTTTTTAAAAAAAGAAAAAAGAAAAAAAAGACAAGCATGTTGCTATTTGCACTCAAATTTCTGCAATCCCATCAGACCTAAAATGTTCACCCAATTCCTCATAGTAAGCATCAATTTCATGATTTTGTTTGGCAGACCACGAGCAGAAATAGCTGCACTACTTGCTCCACACTAGACATGCTCATTTGAAAACAGCTATGAAACACACTGAAAACCAAACATATAACGTACATAAAAAGAGGCATGGAAACAATACGATCCATAAATATCCCAGAGAGATAGGTCTACACGGTTAGCATCGCAAGAAGATACAGTAGTATTCCGAGTGATAAAAATGATGCAACTTTTCACCAAATAAGGAGGGGGAAGCCCACCTGCGGTTAAACGTGTATGGTGAGAGAACTCCAGAAGGATCTCTCGCGGCCCAAGCATTGCAGTTGCCTTGCTCTGATTCGGCAGCCATTTGAACCGAACTGCAGAATGGATTCGTGCCAAGTCAGTAAATCCAAAGAATCGGCTCTAACAGAAGCAGAAGCAGGGGGGAATTGAGTCGAATTGAGGCGCGCAGTGCAGGGGAGTGGAGGGGAAAAGACTCACCCCCGCGTCGATTCCTTCCGCACCGGCCCGTCGCCCGAACTCTCCTCGACGCAAGCGCAGCAAGCAGGCTGTCGGGTGTCGCCGTGTCGGGTGTAGCGGCCGACGGCGATTGAGCGTTTTATAGAGTCGAGTAGTAAGGAAGAAGATCATGGTCCGCTGACTGATGCATGGATTGGATTGGAGAGGGTGGCGACAGCAGTGACGTCGCGGACCTGTCTTGCGGGGCTTCTCGCCAGGACGCCAGCCATGAGTTCATCGCTGATTTGCGCGTGCGTAAATCCCATTTCCCTTTCTTTCACGGTAAAGCTATGTCGTGCTCACTGGTTTCTCTCCCTGTCATCTGTCAAGGCTCGATTCCTCTCCAGCTCTCATTGTTCTCTCTGTCTCTGGCCTCTTTCTCTCTTCTTTCCCAACTCTGACACGCTCAGAAGAAACTCGAAGCGGAGAAGATAGACCCATGAGACAGTGGGGACGGCGGGAGGATGGTGTTAAGGTTCTAACGATGGAGGAGACGGTCGAGCTAGGTCAAAGCAGGGGCACCCATAGCCATGGCGGCAGGAGGGGGAAGAGGCGGCTGCCACAGCCGCGGTATGGTCATACCAAAGCTCTAGAACTTGAGATTTAACATGGACCCTTTTTTATTAACTAAATATTAAGATAATACTGTATATTTCTTTCTTACAACATAAAGTTTAGTGTTTCATCTAGTACTAATTTTATTTATATAATAAATAGAAATTTAACATGTAATTGAACATTATATCTGATTGGCAAAATAATATTTTCATCTCTAACCTATTGCCTAAGGCTCAGTTTGGTTCCTATAAACTTTTAAATTGTCAATTTTAGTCCTTAAACAATAGATTTATAGCTCAATCCCGTTTATCATCTTCGTATCTCGCCATGCAGCCAGCACCGCATACAAAAATGTCGCTCCTATCCACCGCTCCTTACTTTACCCACTGGCTAAACTGACAGTGTTTCCCTCTCTCCTTAGTTTTTAAACAATGGATTTTGTAATATATTAACATATAACATATTTTAGATTACTCAAGTTTATATCTCAGTTAATATGTTAAAGTTTGATATTTTAAATATATTATATATGTAACATATTTTACTAACTTAATAAATTATGATAGTTGTTGTATACATAGTAGACACGTATCATACATTCTCTGTCCTTCTAAGTCTTCGCGTACTGAAAGAAAGGTTGCATCACCAACAAGGAAGGGCCATGGTGCCAACGGCCGCTTCTGTATCTCCTGTGCATGAGATGATTTGACAATATTTTTTCTTTTCCTATTTCCAAGGCTAATTAATTAATTTTAAAAACTAAAAATCAATATCTTAGATTTATTTGAGATATTACCTCCTACGGAGTATTAAGTAAAGGGGCTACCTACCATTATCTGGTACAACTTGAAACAATGTTTGACCAGCGAAGGAGAGAGAAACACGGTAGAGTGAAACAACATGAGCCTCGACAACGGGTAAAGGAGGGAGCGAGGGGGCAGGAACAACATTTCACATGCAATGTTGACCACATGGCGAGACATGAAGGGGATGGATGAGATTCAGCTACAAATCTATTGTGCAAGAACTAAAGTAACAATTTGAAAGTTCAGGGATCAAACTGAACCTCAGACAATAGTCTAAGGACCAAAATGATGATTTTCCCATCTAGATTTATAGATCTGATCATAACTTGAAAGTTTAACATATATATATAATATAATTACTAATTGTTTTTTGATAAAACAATGGGTATTCAATTGAATACCCTTGACTCAAAGCAGACCCGGCATTCTAGCCTGGCAGTTAGGGATAGATCTGAATGTCTAGATAATATGTGGATGTCCAATTTCCCATGCTCATTTAATTTCCAACATATACAAATATGTAGTGGTATCAATCTGGATAATTTTGGTT
Source organism: Coix lacryma-jobi var. lacryma-jobi (assembly GCA_009763385.1). NCBI lineage: Eukaryota > Viridiplantae > Streptophyta > Magnoliopsida > Poales > Poaceae > Coix > Coix lacryma-jobi. The sequence continues at coordinate 162,580,490 of CM019824.1, forward strand.
CATTTCTATTGTAGGATTTGTGTAAATTGTTTGTATTGGACAGGAGTGTATTCAACTCAAACTGTTGCATATAAAAGATCACAACTGCTGATTTAGGAAATGCAGACAGACTAGTCTGCTATTATTTGCCAGAGAACCCTGCAAAAGGACTAGGAAAAATTCTGTAACACGTCGACGCAGTGCAATAATATTCATCGAGCGACTTTATCATCACAATATTCTTATTTCCCCTTGCTGTTCAATTATGAATGTTTACACTTACTATTTGAAGCCCACAGCGCAGGGTTTTGACTAGAATTGTAAATGTGCGGCATCATTACATCAAGTTTATTTGACATGACTCAGATTTGTGATTGCTCTTGTACACTAACAGAAAGCTGAGAGCACATGAACCAGCATGCTACTTGAAAGAGTTCTCGATGTCAATTACAAAGCGGTATTTCACATCTCGATTAATAAGCCTCGCGAGAGCCTCATTGATATAATCTATCTTAATGATCTCAATTTCTGGATAGATTTCGTTCGCTGCACAGAAGTTAACCATTTCTTGGATGTCTTTTGTACCTCCAACAACACTACCAGACAAGGTCCGCGCACCTAAAAAAGCAGTTCAGGTTAAATTTAAATAATTTATTTCTGTTACCATGTTTTTTCAGTACAGTGTCAAAACAGAGAATTACCAAGAATAAGGCTTGCAGGATGCATTTTGATCTCACTTGGAAAGCCCACTAATGTCATCACACCACCAACCTTAAGGAGAGAGAGATACGGATCAAACGGATGGTCACCAGAAGCGGTGTCAACAATGAAGTGCAGGGAGTTTTTCAGGGACTGCAAAAGCAAGAGATCATATATTCACGATCAGTTTTCAGGAAAAGCAGAGCAAACATTACTTAGCTGTTATTTTTATTCTCAGCATAAGAAAACTATCCATGGTCATATACAGAACTGGCTGTCTGGAACTTTAAAGTCAAATAGCAAAATAATGAGAAAGATAGTGATTTGCTATTTGTTCCTTCTTTACAAAATAATGTGATGTGCTTGCATCTTTGGTAATACAATGAAGAAATAAAAAGAACCCCACCAAAAGATGGTGTCATATTATCAAGAAGGCAAACAGGGTGTATTCCTTCCATTTTAAAATGTAAGATGTTTTAGTTTTATCCTAAGTCAATTTTCTCTAATTTTGACTAAGTTTATAGAAAAATATATTAACATCTACAATACCAAATAGTAAATGCACCATCAAGACACATTTCACGGTAGGTTTAATGAAATAAATTTGGAGTTATAGATACTAGTGCATTTTTCTATTAACTTTATCAAAAATAGAGAATTTTGACTTAACGTCTCATATTTTCAAACAGATAAAGGACAAGTACTGGGTGTCTAGGTATGTTAAAATTATGCAATGTTCAGGGTAGTACCTCCATCTGCTCTGTGTCTGATGATATAACAAAATTATCTGCTCCAAGGAGGTTTATGGCTTCATCTCTCTTTGATTCGCTTGTACTGAAAACTGTGACCTTAAGACCAAACGCTTTACCAAATTTCACTGCCATGTGACCCAGACCACCGAGTCCAATGACCCCAAGTGACTTTCCAGGTTGGTTCATGTTGTGTCGCATCATTGGAGTATACACAGTTATTCCAGCACAGAGAAGAGGTGCTGCCTTTGCCAAAGGATAGCCATCGGGTATTTGGAAGCAATACCTAAAGTTCAAATTAATCAACAGAAAATGTGATTCCTTATCTGAGTAGTTGTATTGAACCAGCATCAAGGTGTCAATAATGACTTATATGAACCTATATATTATTCTTTCATCATGTACTGATTATGATGAAAATTGATGGACAGCAATGACCCAAATTTTACTCACTCTCATAAGAAACTACATAGCATCTTTAATATGACAAAGTGTGATCAAATAGGCAAATGAAATTACTGTGGAACAAAATACAATGGAACCAGTTTTCATCCCTAAAACTAGCTATTTTATCAAAATAAAAAAAAATCTTGTTTGAATAGCTAATTTAAACAGTACTGCCATACCTTTCATGGACTACAATGTGAGTGGAGTAACCCCCCTTTGTGACAGTTCCATCTGTATCAATGCCATTGAAAGTATAAACTCCTTTCGGGCAGTGGTTCTCTAGAGAGCTATTGCAGTTCTCACAGTCTCGGCATGAGTTCACATATGTTCCAACACCTACATAGTCACCCACTTTAAAGCCTTTGACATCTGCACCAACCTGAGTTACAACTCCAGCTATCTCATGCCTGCACAAATTAATACCACTGACAAATATGATGTTTTGTTTCCTCTCAGGGATGCAATGTACTCATCTGAAAACACGCTTACCCAGGAACCAAAGGATATTTCGAATCATTGAGCTTGTTCCGTGTCCAAACAACGTCGGCATAACAGACTCCACTGTATATAATCTTCAGCGCAACATCGCTGCTCTGCACTGCTCTGAAAATTATTATACACATAGTGGCTCTCATCATAAGAAGACGTTATGAAAATGAAACCAATAAGCTAGCTGAACAGAAAGACAAGTATGTTGCTATTTGCCCTCAAATTTCTCCAATCCCATCAGACCTAAAATGTTCACCTGACGCCCCCTAGTAAGCATCAATTTCATGATTTAGTTTGACAGACCACGAGCAGAAATAGCTGCACTACTTGTTCATTCCACACTAGACATGATTATTTGGAAACAGGTATGAAACACAATGAAAACCAAACATATAACGTAGGCATGGAAACAATGCGGATGCGGCCCATAGCTATCCCAAAGAATTAGTCTAGCATAGCAAGAATACAGTGTTCAGAGTGCTGAACATTACGCGACTGTTCTCCAAATCAGGAGGGGGGAAGCCCACCTGCGGTTAAACGTGTATGGTGAGAGAACTCCAGAAGGATCTCTCGCTGCCCAAGCATTGCAGTTGCCTTGCTCTGATTCGGCAGCCATTTGAACCGAACTGCAGAATGGATTCGTGCCAAGTCAGTAAATCCAAAGAATCGGCTCTAACAGAAGCAGGGGGGAACTGAGTCGAATCGTAGAGGAGAGGGGAGGAAAAAAAAAACTCACCCCCGCGTCGATTCCTTCCGCGCCGGCTGGTCCCAAACTCTCCTCGATGCAAGCGCAAGCGCGGCAGAGCAGGTTGTCGGTCGGGTGTCGCCGGGATGCGGGTAGTGGCGAGCGTTTTATAACGAGCAGAGCAAGAAGAAGATGTGGTTGCTTGCAAGGGCGCAGACCGTAACATGCTCCGCTGAACGGGATGGAATGGAACGGGGAGGGTGGCGACAGCCGTGACGTCGCAGACCTGGCTATAGGAATTGATTAGGAGAGACGGGGCTTCTCGCGAGCCACGAGTTCGTCGCTGATTAAACGGGTTAACCCTGGCCGAGCGGCGCATCAGCGCATGCGTCAGTTTTGCTTTCCCTTTCGCCTTCAGCTAATGGGAATGGGAATACGGGATCGGGATCAGGACCAGGACCAGGATCAGGATCTGAGGATCATATCAGCACCGTCGAGTAAAATAAAACAAACTAGAAAGTAGACCCGTGCCTTGTAATAGGAGAGAGAAAGGTACTTGTACAATTTTATATAGACAGTAGTACAGTAATAAACATGGCCAAAAAAAAAACCCTCAAGTAAAACCCTCATGTAGGAATGCTTGTATTTTATCATATATCATATCATTTGGATTTAAACCTCAAATTCAGTATGTGGTTGGTTTCATGTTATTCTTCCTAATTTTTATTGATTTATTTATGTTTTTCTTAATGATGGTACGTTGGGCAAAATATTTTTTTCGCCATTTGTGCACTCCGTCGCCCTAAAGCCCTGTCAGCGGCGGCCCATCTGCACATGATACATACGGCCCACCCAACAGGCAGCACAGCAGCAGTCACGCAATCACGTTTGACGGGCCCAAGCCCAACAAAACAGGCGGACGGCAACGGTCACCCGCCACCCGGTTCTCTGGATCCGCGTTTGCCAGTTGCGACTTGCGAGCTGCGATTCTCCGGTTCTTCTACCTCCTGCTTTTCTGCGAGCAAACGAAACACCGCCCCGGCGCCCTGCCGCCGCCCTCTCGCGCTCAGAAAGCAAAGAACGGCAAATCTCAAAAAAGAAAGGAAGAACGGGAAGGAGAAGTCCTTGGCGACGGTGCCAGCGACAGTGCAACATCCTCACAGGCTCCCCTCTCCTACTCTAGCTGCACACCATCACAATGGTACACACATTTGATGTCTTCACAAAAAACATTGTACAGATGTGCAATGAAAAGAAATTAGAACGATATCTCCTCCTATTTAGAAATTCTAACATGTTCTGTTCCGCTGTTTTTTTTCTGCGTAGAATCGTGTGTCTAACAAGTTTGCTAGCCCACACAAGCAGGGGTGGTTCCTTATATTTTTTTTCACAATCCAACTTGGCTCTATTTAATTTTAGCTCGAAATTATATAATATTTATAGTTCAATCTTTAAATTTGCTATGCTGAATTTGAGAATCCTTTACCACTCCTACAGGCAAGGCGTGAGGTGTCATGATGGCAGTTGCGACAACCGTTTGGGTACTTGAGTTCTTCAACATCTCCAACCAAACACTGGAAGTCTTAGTGGGGCAGTTTGATAGGGCAGCAGAAGGGGTGATTGCTGATGGTACACATCACCTTGGTGCTCTTCTTGACGCCATGATGGAAGCTGGTGTGGCAGCTGATGGTGGGTCAACAAAGGAACTCGGGAGTGTCATGAAAATAGCAGTTCTTTCAGACGGAGAGCTTACCCCAGTGCGACGTAGCAAGCGGAATGCGGACGTGGCTGATGTGGACTCTCTTGAGACGGCAGAAAGAAGAGTTGCTATCAAGAACCTCGAGGACACCCAAGGTAACATGAATATAAATTCAGTTTTTTCTTTTTCTAATTTTCATATCAAGGAAAACTTAGAGGGAGTGGGCATTAGTTTGGGTGACAAAGATAATTTAGTTCTTGGGTCTGTTGCTTTAATCAAAGATGTTGAAAGAGAGAGACTGAAACTCTCTAATTGTTTCAACAAACATGACAATGAAAACTTTTTGGAGGAGGATGAGGTTGATTCTGACATCTCCATTATTAGTCGACTCTGTGGCGACTTAACGGAGGAGGTGATGGATGATAATAGTGCGGACCTTGATGGAGTGCTGGTAAATGTACCCATCAAGATGGCAAAGAGTCAAAAGAATAAGAAACTCCTCAGTAAGAAGGCAGCCGTAAGAAAAAAAAATTGTTCTAATGAAAGGTGTATTCTGGAATTGCAGAGGTCTGCGTGTCCTGGCTAAACATACGTTCTTACATGATTTGGCAGAAGATAAGAAACTGGATTTTATAGCTTTATCAGAAACCAACAAAAATAGCTTCTCCACTCAGTGTAGAAAATTTTTGTGCAGACCTGATTTTGTCTGGCATTGGCGATGTCCTCGGGGCATGTCCGGGGGATGCTAATGGGGATAAATCAAGAATGTTTTGAAATAGAAAATATTATGGATGGTGATTACCATATTAAATTTGTTATAAAAAATAGAGTAGATGGTTTTCGTTGGGCACTTTTGGCTGTATATGGTGCAGCACAAGAGGAGCACAAAGAGCACTCTCTATCAGAACTAGTACGAGCTTGTACTAGTTGTGGGGATCTACCTTTCTTAGTAGGGGGTGATTTTAATATCATTAGAAACCCGTCAGAAAAAATAATTCAAGATATAATAATAAGTGGCCACTTTTGTTTAATGCTATTATTGAGACATTGAACTTAAGAGAACTGGAAATGATAGGTAGAAAATACACGTGGGCCAATTATGCAGAGGTTCCAACATATGAAAAGTTAGACCGTATCTTGGTAACAACAGATTGGGAACAAAAATTTCTGCTAGCCTCAGTTCAGGCACTCACCCGAGAAATCTCAGATCACACACCACTTTTGCTAGACGGAGGGGAACCATCTCACAGAGGCAACGCTAGGAATTTTAAATTCGAGCTAGGGTGGCTAACAAGGGATGGTTTCTTTGAGCTGGTCAAAGAGGTGTGGGAATCTGAGAATAGAGGGCGGTCACCCATGGAGCGGTGGCAAAATAAAATTAGAAGGCTACGACGTTTTCTTAGAGGTTGGGCTAGGAATTTGTTTTCACAAAACAAGTGGCTTAAATCTAATCTGTTGGCTAAGATAGATGCCTTGGACAGGAAGGCAGAGACAAGTGTGTTGTCATCTCAAAAGGTGGAGCTTAGACATCATCTCAAAGGGCAATTAACTAAGTTGCTGAGAGAGGAGGAGATCTATTGGCTACAACGATCAAAAGCAACCAATTTATTGAAAGGGGATGATAACACTAAGTATTTTCATCTTGTGGCAAATGGGAGACACAGGAAAACAAAGATCGTACAACTAGAGCAAGATGAGGGAATTATTGTTGGGGATGCAAACCTTAAAAATTTTATAACTGGATACTATAAAGGACAGTTTGGACCTCATATACAGAATTCTTTCTCAATGGACGAAACTTCGAGGCGGGACATACCACAAGTTTCGGAGGAGGAGAATGAGATATTGACGGCTCCATTCAGCGAGGAGGAGGTTAAAGCGGCAGTCTGGGATATGGAACGTAACAAGGCACCTGGTTCGGATGGTTTTCCCACTGAATTCTACCAATTCTTTTGGGAGGTTGTAAAGCCAGATTTGATGAGTCTTTTTTATGAATTCCATGCTGGGAGATTGCCTATACATAGCCTAAACTTTGGGGTAATTTCATTATTACCAAAGATTGTTGATGCGGTCCGGATAGAACAATATAGACCTATATGTTTATTAAATGTGAGCTTTAAGATTTTTACAAAAGTGCTAAACAATAGAATTCTAAAAGTGGCAGATAAACTGATAGGACCGTCTCAGACGGCCTTCATTCCGGGTCGCTATATAATGGAAGGAGTTGTGATTTTGCATGAAACGATCCATGAGTTGCATAGGAAAAAACGAGATGGTGTAATCTTAAAACTAGATTTTGAAAAAGCGTATGATAAGTTAAAGTGGCCTTTTATACAACAAGTCCTCATAATGAAAGGATTCTCACCAAAGTGGTGTGAATGGATTTCAAAAGTCATATCTAGAGGGAGTGTTGCAGTAAAGGTTAATGATAATATAGGCTATTATTTTCAAACTAGGAAAGGAGTGCGTCAGGGGGATCCGCTATCTCCAATCCTGTTTAATATAGTGGTTGACATGTTGGCTATCCTTATTTCACGAGCTAAAGAGGCTGAACAAATCCAGGGGGTTGTTCCACATTTGGTAGATGAGGGACTTTCAGTTCTTCAATACGCGGATGATACTGTTATCTTTATGGACAACGATCTAGAGAGGGCCAAAAATATGAAGCTTTTGCTCATTGCATTTGAACAGTTATCAGGACTCAAGATCAATTTTCATAAGAGTGAAATGTTTTGCTATAGGGCAGCCAAGACCAATCAAAATGAGTACAAACAAATTTTTGGGTGTAATATGGGATCATTCCCGTTTAGGTACCTAGGAATTCCAATGCACCATACAAAACTCATGAATAAGGATTGGAAACATGTTGAAGAAAGATTTGAAAAGAGGCTCAATGGTTGGAAAAGTAAGATGTTGTCGGTAGGAGGGAGGCTTGTTCTTATTAACTCGGTTTTGAATAGTTTCCCCATGTTCATGATGTCCTTCTTTGAATTGCCTAGAGGGGTTTTAAAGAAGTTGGATTATTTTAGGTCGCGGTTTTTTTGGCAGAGTGATGAACACAAGAAAAAGTATAGGTTGACTAAGTGGGAGGTAGTTTGTACACCGAAAGACCAAGGAGGGTTGGGAATTTTAAATTTAGATGTTCAAAACAAGTGCCTACTAAGCAAATGACTTTTTAAGTTAATTAATACAAATGGGGCATGACAACAACTGATTAGGAACAAATATCTAAGGGACAAAACTCTGACACAGGTTCAATACATGTCCGGGGATTCTCAATTTTGGGCTGGCCTCATGAAGGTCAAAGGGGAGTTTCTCTCATTGGGCAAGTTTGATCTGGGTGATGGGTCACAAGTGCGATTTTGGGAGGATTCATGGATAAGACCGCGCCCACTAAAATTGCTCTTTCCTACACTATATAATATTGTGAGGAGAAAAGGTGCATCTGTAAGATCGGTGTTGACCACGAGACCGTTAAATATAGCTTTCAGGAGATCTCTGGTAGGTGTTAATTTACAAGCATGGCATGATGTTGTTGCTATGGTTGCAGATGTACAACTAACAAACCAGAGGGACCGCTTTGTGTGGGGGTTACATCACAATGGGTTGTTCTCGGTCAATTCTATGTATAGAGCTTTATTAGGGGCAGAAGCTCTACCATATAACAATTTAATCTGGAAACTAAAACTACCTCTCAAAATCAAAGTCTTTATGTGGTATTTGTACAAGGGCGTAACCTTAACAAAGGATAATTTAGCACGGCGGCAGTGACAAGGAGATAGGAATTGTTGTTTCTGCTCTTCAAACGAGTCGATACAACATTTGTTCTTTGATTGCCATTTTGCCAAATTCATGTGGAGAATTGTTCAGGTTTCCTTTAATCTTGTACCTCCAACTAGTATACACAATTTGTTTACAGGCTGGTTGGAAGGGATAAACAGGAGACTGAAATCTCAGATTCTTGTGGGTGCAAGTGCAATTTGTTGGGCGTTATGGTTAACTCGGAATGATATTGTGTTTGACAAAGTCCTAGCCCCATCTTATTTACAGGTTATCTTCAAGGGGACATACTGGACCAGGTTCTGGTCCCTGCTACAGAAAGAGGAGGGTCACCATTTGATGAAGATGGGATGCAAAACTATTGAGACAACTGCGATGGATGTGTTTGAAAGACACGGCTGGAGTTTTAGCAATAGAATTGCTTTTTAGTTGTAGTTTAAAACAAAATTTTGTGTTTCAGAATTCCTGGTCCACTTTGCTTTTGTTTGTAATAAGGAACAGCCATATGCATTGGTCGATGCAGAAGCTGGGATATTAATATATTCCCTTTTCTCAAAAAAAAAATGAGTCGTGTACACCAAAAATCTGTCTTGATATGTGGGCCACAAATTTAGAGTTCCTATGCACCAGTTTTACTCCCTTCGTTCCTGAATAAATAGATTTCTAGAGTTGTCCTAAGTCAAATTTTTAAAATTTTGACCGAATTTTTAGAATAATACGTTAAAATTTATGATATCAAATAAATATCATTAGATACATTATAGAATATATTTTCATAATATGTTCATTTTATATTATAGATATTTTTACTATTTTCTATAAAATTGGTCAGGAGGGAGTACATACACTCGAAAATAAATGGGTAAAGGCTAATTTGAAGTTCCTGGTACACATCCACTTTTTGCCCATGCTCCTTTGTAAATTGTAAAACTCGTAATATGGATTGAATTGTAGGTGTAGATGTATATGTTGTTGTGCCATCCTAGACCATATATGCATGCATCAAGAAACTGACTTCTCAAAAAAAAATTGATTGTTATTCATCCATTATGAAGAAATTTGATTGTTGTATTCATCCATTATGAAAAATTTTTGATTGCTATTCATCTATTTCGAAGTAATGATTTTTTTTCATTGACGTGCTGCACGCACATGCACGCCTACGAAAGACTATTCACATTGCAGCGAAGGATGAACTATAGCAAACCAAGCACATACACATATATTGGCTACAGCAATGTTCAGAGCCATTTGAAGTAAAAGACAGGAAAATAAAAATTGCAGACACATAGTTGTTGTCACGGATACATATAGTCAAATAAGGTACATGTCCAGCGCCAATGTGTACTCAAGAAAGTGACTGAACATCTAAGCATATACTAATACCACAGGTCCACAGCTACTGCACGCCTGCAGGCACGCCACACAAGCGTTTCATCATCTCCAGGACATTATTCCTGAAACACAGAGAGACAAGAAAGAATTGAAGGAATGGTAATTGCAAGTATCAGAAAGAGCCAATCTCTATTGCTGCAGATGCTTACCCTTTGCCCCCTATGTACAAGCACCAGTCGCTGGGCCTCAACCTCAGTAGAAACCAGACATGGGCATGTCATCAAAGCTCCAAAGGTCCATGTTGCTAACCACATTCTGGGATCCATCACAGCTCAAAAGGGTGTCGATTGAGTCCTCTGAACCACTGTCCATCAGGAAATTCATATACGGATCCAGCTCGGTGAGATCAACACTAGCAGTGCCCATCACAGGAGGCACCACAGCAGGATTGGTGTTCTGGACGAACGCAGACTCACCACCAACTGTTAAGGTGGGAACAGGCGCAAGCACCGAAGTTATGTCAGGGGTCCTGGTGTCATTCTCCAGGCTGAAGTCTGAGCAACTGAAGGAGTTGCTACCTTGGTCTGAAGACAGGTTCACGAAAGGTTCCTGGATGGGGGTGGCAGAATTCATAAAAGGAGCAAATGACATGTTTTGAGTATACATAAATGGCTCAGGCATGTTGTGGTCGACAACAGGGTAGTGATATGCATTTGGGTTGGTCATGTTGTTGACTGCCGCCGGCTTTATAATCGGCTTCTCTTCAACGTCCATCTTAGGCACTTTCAGAGAGGTAGCAGGCGCAGCACGGTGCTTCTGAGAAATCGTAGGAACCTCATCTGGGAAATTCACTTTAGCCTTCTTGCCACGGATCCTGCGTGCCTCAGCATCATAAGCTCTGGCAGCTTCTTCAGGAGAGTTGAAAGTACCAAGCCAGACACGAACACCTTTGCGAGGATCTCTGATCTCAGCAGCCCATTTACCCCACGGGCGCCTGCGGATACCCCTAAACTGGTTCTTCCTCTTCCTTTTAACTGAATTTGCAGCAGGGCCATCAACACCAGCTGCACCAGTGTTTAATCCATCTAAAGCAACGAAGGAGATCAACATAAGACATCAGCTGCGCCTATGAAAGATTGAAAGTGTGCTACTATACCAAAGTATAGACTTAGAATTGTAGGGTTAATGATTAGACTGGCCAAAAAAATGAATATTCAGAATTAAAAATAGATAAATAGACAATACTCCCAATCTTCATTCAGAAATATCTACTAGCTGCTGTATAGCCAGATTGGCACACACAATTGTCCTTCTTTTTCCTCAATCACAAGGTAAATTTGAACATGAAGGCCAATTAAATGTCAACATGAAGAAAGAACCCATAGATCCGATACAGTCTGAACAGATTCCTTTTTTTAAAAAAAGGAACATCTGGACAGATTCCTTGAAGTACACCAACACATGCGTGACTAAGGGGAAAGTATTGGGGGGACTAAGCTAAAAATTCACGAGACCCATGATTAGCGACAGGTACACTAGAGGAAATGATTAGGTACGTCGTGCTAATCTAATGGTCTAATAGCAACAGTCGTTCATGGCAACAAGGACTCACTGCCAGTCATTAACCAAGAACCGAATGAAAGAAAAAGTGAAGAAAGGAAATTCCTATCCTATAGAAGAAATACTAGTAAATTACAGCAGCTACTAAAGCTTTCCGATTTAATCGGAGTAAGCTACTATAAGCTATGCGAATTTAGCTTCTCGCTTCTCGCTTCTCCCAGATCCAACAAGCGACAACCTACCTACTTACCCAAATCTACCTCCGAAATCACAAGCAAACCGAAACAATAACACGAACCCCGAACCCCAGTGGCCCAAAATTCCCAACTACTACCTACCGATAGATGTATACAGAGTGCTTGCATAGTTAAGAAACCGGCGACGAGCCAGGCCCGTACGTAGTATACCTCTGGCGACCGCGCTCCTGGGGCCGGCGACGAAGAGCTTGGCCTCATCCTCGGACTCGGCCTCCGACTCGCCGGAATCCACCTCGAACACCTCGAAGTCGGCCTCGAAGTCCTCCTCCGCCGCCTCCACGGGGGCCTTCCTCCCGCAGCCGGCTCCGGCCCTCCTCGGCTTCTTGCTCTCCGCCGGCCAGAGGTGGCCCGCCGTGACCCGCCGCGGCGGCGGGATGATGTCCGACAGGATGGCGCCGCCGCACATGGCTGGCTGCTGGCAGTCACTCTCGCTGGTCTGTGGGGACCGTGGTGGGGCTGGACCGGACGGTGCGCGGGGCGAGGCGAGTCGAGGGGAAGTGAAGGGAATCTGAGCTCGCGGGCGGTGCGGTGCGGTGCGGTGGGTTGGTCGCTAGCTAGCTTTGCTTTGCTCGTCTGCGTGATGCGGAGTTGGGGGGGAGTGCGTCTTGCGTGGGAGGAGTGGGCTGGTGGCTCGGCCGCGGGGTTAAATAGTTACACTTACACGCGCGACGAGATGCGATGCGGCGCGACGACAGGCGTGCGTGGATGATTGGGTGGGCAACGGAGCGTGGTGGAGGGCTGGAGGCGTCCGATGCAGGGCCAACGGCCGTGATCGAGTGATCCTGGCACGAAGCGCCGCTGGATGAAGAGGCTTCTCGTGGAGAATTTGTGACCGTGTTGCCTTGTGTGTGTTTCGCGTGACGAGTGTTCGTGAAGAACCTGAGAAACACTCGCGCTGGAAGGAAAACCGTGCCTTTATTTCTGTCTAGCACTCAGCGCACCCTTAGGGCATGTACAGCTCATAGACAGGTTGTTGTCTATATATGAGTACCACATCGTATATAGACGGCTAAGAGCAAGTATTATAATACAACCGACTTGCTGGCTGTAAGAATCCTCGTAGCCTTCTCTCAGCCCACTCATACAATGGTTGAGCATTTACCATTAATATAGAACTCACTAGTCTCTCTCACATTTTTCTCGGTTCGTGTGTCCAAGTCGGCTGTAAGCGTACAGCCCGCTTCTTCTCTCTCCTCCCTTCTCTCCTCCACGTCAGCATTTAGCCGGCTTGCAGCCTTCTATAATACTGGCTCTAAATAGACAAGTTGTACAATAGACTGTCTATTTAACTGTCTACGAGCTATTTAATGCATACATAGTACTCCCTCCGTCCAACAAAACATGCAATTCTCACTTATCGAGGAGTCAAACAATTCAAACTTTGACCAAAGTTATATAAAAAAGTACTAACATTCTTGATACAAAAAATATACCATTAGATTAGTAATAGAATATATTTTCATAATAATTTTATTTAACGATATAAGTACTAATAATTTTTATTATATCCTTGGTCAAAGTTGAATTGGCTTGACCGACACGGACCCCATAATTGCACGTTTTTATGGACGGAGGGAGTACCATTTTGTTGTTACTTTGATACAAATGGGATCAAGCATAAATAAGAGGACTGTAAATATGTAACTTCTTTAAATCAACTCAGTTTCACATAAATAAATTAACCCAAGTTCACAAAGACTACTACACGTACATTGTAAAAATCTGAATTCCAAACCACAGTGAAGTAAATCGAAGTTCATCTTAGGTAAAAAGTTCATGTCAGGAACATACACACTCTATATATATGCAAAACAACAAAGCTCAATAAAAAGGACTCATGGGGGTGCAGGAAGACGCCTCAAAAGCATTGGAAGGCACCAATTATATTACTTGAAGGAACTCCAGACATGGATCACAATACTGGACTATGAAGGAAACCCATTATTTCCCTGCTGTTCAGAAACCCACCAAGCAATTATCAGGGAAAAAAGTAAGCAGGAAACTAATCGATTTTACTTCATAACCAGAGGAGCATGATTCAAGAACCAAAAAAAAACAGTAAGCAAGTCCTCATATCCTTAACTGAAAGTTCACACCTGAAAATTTAACATATAAACTAGGTATATATAACTTTAACATCATAACATATAAGCTAACAAGTAGCTAACAATTTTCAGCAGGCCAGGTAGAATATTAGTTGTCTTGATCTCAGTCCTTGTCCAATTTTTCATTCCACACAAATTTCAGAAGCATCCTGATAGCCCCAGCCAAAAAAACCTAAACAAATTCAAAAGACCCGGGTCAATGATGAGTGCACTGATAGCATTTTGGATTGCTGAACAAGAACAAATAGGTACATGAATAGATCTTCATAAAGTTTCAGATGTGCAGTAAGATAGCAGATCAAAGATCATAGAAAATTTGAGAACAGCTCACACCACAGTCTTATGACAACTTATTCACACTAACAGCTATTATATTACCATCAGTAGTGTATGAACTATAGTTTCTAGAGCAGCTATTGTATTACCTTCAATTGTTCAGTAGCAGTAGCATTTTCTTCTCTTGCTTCTCTGAAACACAGAACACTACATCAGAGTAGATTATACTGTACAAGAATTAAAAGGCATATCTAGCTAGATAATTTCAGGAAAAAGCATCTTCCTCAAACACTTCATGGCAGCAACTCGCTCAAACTTTTCGTCTTCTGTCATTGAACTTGTATCTTGTGAGATGAGGTTGTTATATGCGTCCATCATCTTTGATTCTTTCTCAAGCTTCTTCCCCTTCATCTCAAGTTTCTTGGACTCTCTGTTCTCCTGTGCTATTAGATGGCGGAAGCCTTGTGGTCTCAATCTTATCGGAAGATAACTTTTGCTGCAGCTCTAGCACCTTCATACGGTTTGCATTGACTTCTTCTTGGAATTTACTCAATTTATCAAGTTTTTCCACATTAATTGCGGATTCCTTTGATTTTCCATCATCACCCATTGTCTTTAACTTGCCTTTTGCAGCAAGAGCGGCCTTTTTAGATGCCTTTTGTCCAATTGGTCGCTTTGGTATCTCATCTTCACTTTCAATATTTTGCACTTCTTCTTCAAGGTGATATGACTTCCTTTTACGAGCGTTCTTTAGCTCGACGTTGTATGTTTTCCACTTCAGCATTTCACGACAGATTTTCCAAACATTCTTAATCGTGAAGGGTCCAATCTTATGATCCAAATAGAACTCTTCGGCTGCATCCATCCACATTTGATCGTTGTAGCCACTTGTAAACACCTTGCGAGCCTTCAAATAATCACCTTCAAAGAGGTCACACCACCTATTAATCTTGTGCCATCGATCCTTCGCTTGCTTTGCTTTCCTTTGCCTTTGTGGTGAGGTGTCCTTGTTGTATGCCTTGATAACATCACCCCAATATGCTTCGCCCTTCCTATCGGCTTTGGTGGCTGAGTCCGTTGAATTTTCAATCCAAGCACTCATCAATCCTTCGTCTTCTTCTGGTGTCCACATTATCCGTTTCTCAGTCCTAACCATTCCATTCTCGTCATTGACAAAAACAGGTTCCTGCTCATCTAAGGGAGAACTTCCTTCATTGGTTCCAGGAATAGATATATTGACATGGCTATTGTGAGAAGGTGTTCCAACCAAATGAAAATTATGTGCCTGATTGCCAAAGTACCTCATAAAACCACTTTGTGTGTCTCCATCCCTAAAAAAGAAGGGTTTCAAATATCTAAGTACATAAACAGCCTAATGCTGGAATCTACAGTCAATTTTCAGAAACACTGCTACTGCTAGTCCATCTATTCTCTAAAAAACATGCTGCAATCTTTAAGTATAGAACAACAGCTAACTTAAAACTGTTATAGTAGTCATACTGACTTGTTCAAATATGAATTGTAATTTTTTTTAAAAAAACATGCAGTCAAGTACTGCTACTGCTATTATTCATGTCTGATAAAAAAATCACAACAGCAATCTACTGACTGCTAGTCCAGCAATCTATTGATAATCAAAGTCATGGATGAATATTCAAAATTCAGAAACATCTACTCATAATCAAACTCAACTATTGTCAATACATGTTGCAATCCTCCCCCTGGATTGAAAAACACTGCTACTATTTTCAGAAACATCTATTGATAATCAAAGGCATAGACTGAAAATTCAGTTTAGGTGCATCTATACACTGATCTAATAATCAAAGACACAGATCTGAACATGTGCAACTGAATGCATCTGTACAACAAAGTAACAAAACCGTTTTCTTACCATGTTGCATCCGAATGCCGAACTGAGTAAGGCATTGGACTAGCTCCGTCAGAGCCCCACCAAGCCAGAGATGGAGGGAACGAAAATCTAGCAGGTGGCGAAGTAGTTCCGGCGAAGCCACTGATAGGGGAGGATTCGGTCGCGCTGGATGCAGCCATGGATGAGGCCGCCGCGCCGCGGCCAAAGGGGAGGTGGTTGGCCGCCGGGCTGGATCCGCGACCAAAGGGGAGGAGGCCGGCCGCCGAGCTCGATCTGCCTCCAACGGGGAAGAGGCCCGCTGCTGTGCTAGGTCCACAACCAATGGAGGAAGAAGGACGCCCCCCGCCGACCTTGCCCTTCCGCCCTGCTGCCGCCGTCGTGCCCGTGCTAAGGTTCTCCATCTCACCGGTGTTGAAGACAATGGAGAAGAATGAAGAATATATGGAGAGCGGTTGTGGATTTGGCGCGCGAAATCCATTCCCGCGCGCGCTCAATTCCACCTCGTGCGAGTGCCCGCACTGGATCCTCCCCTCGGCGACTTCCTCGTACATGTAACACCTCTGGTGTTTAATCTGTAATTAACCTGACATTTCATCATCATTATTCATAATCATTCTTGTCATGCTTTAATGTTTGTCTAGTGGTTGCTTGCCTTTACCTTTTCCTAAAAGGTATTTTGTTGTGTAGTGATCTCTTTTCAAAAACCCTAAATGCCCAAATCTTCCTTTAAGGGCAAAATGGTAATTTCAACTCTGTGCCTAGTCTTGTGTAATTCTTGTTCAATTTTATGTCTTGAAGCTTTGTTGTGTTGTTCAAAAATCAAAATCAAAAATCAGATTTCAATGTCCTTTTGAAAAACCCTAATTTCCAAACCCTGGCTTTTACCCCTCTTTTAATAATTTAAAAACTATTCAAAATTTGGACTTGGTCCAAAAAGCAAAGTTGTAGATCTTGTCAATAGGAACAACTTTGGTATTTACAAATTTTCAAGTTTCTATACAAAGTTTGAAGTAATTTCAAATTCATTCAAATTCCAGTTTTTGTCCCCTTTTCAGTTTTCAAAATTAATTCAAAAACTAATGAGTTTCAGAAAAAGTGTATATTAGCAAAGTTATAGGTTTTGACAAAAGGAATAACTTTTATATTTGGAGATTTCCAACTTTCAATGTAAAATCAAAAGTAATTTTGAATTTATTCAAATCCCAAAAGTGTCCCCTTTTCTGATTTCAAATGTGGTTCAAAAACTGTTTGGATTTTGAAAATGTTCATATTGACAAAGTTGTATATCTCCTTTTTCTGCACAACTTTGGCGTTTTGAGTTTTTGTTGCTCAGTTCAAATTTTGGAAGTAATTTGTAAAATACAGAAATCAGTTCAAAGTCAAACCCTAGACCTAGCCCTGTTCATCTTCAACCTAGAGCTACGGGGGGCCCCGGCCGTGGCCGAGCCGCCGGCGCTGCGCGTGCCGCACGCCTGGCCGCTCCTCGCCTGCCCCCAGTCTGCCGCCGCTGACACCGTGCTCATTCCGCACCCGCACGCGAGCGCTGACCCTCTCTCCCGTCCCCCACTGCTCCCAGCACGTCGCCGCCGCGTGGCCGTCGCCGGCGAACGCCCACCCGGTCCCTGCGCGCACGCCTGTCCTTCCGCCAGCGTGCAATCGATTGCGCACGCTTCGGCCAAGCTTATCCGCCTGCAAGCGACGCTCATCCGTCCCCGAGCGCGGCTATAAAAGCCACCCACCGGCCGTCGTTCCTCCGCCACCGTCGCCAGCTCACTCCAGAGTCTCCGCCGCTCCACCACCTAGCCCAGAAGCTCCGCCTTGAGCTCGCGAAGCTTCCCAGCCCCTCAATTTTACCTCCGCCGCCTCCAATCGCCCGGCGTAACCCCATCTTCCCAAACTCCGGCGAAACACCGGTGAGCTCGGGTTCGGGAAATTCCCACTCTCCGGCCATGATCATCTTTCTCCGACCCCTGTGTCAGCTTCCCTGTATTCTTGCGGCTCTAACCGTGCCATTGTGACCTCGTGCGGTGCACAGGATCGCCGGAGCGCCGAGCGCCGCCGTGAACGCCCGTCGAGCTCCCTCCTTCGACCCTTGTTCCGTCCCGCCGAGCCTGCCTCCGACCCGTGGTAAGCACTCGAAGCCCCCGGTCTCTGCTTCCACTACGCTTCGCCCGAGCCAGGGCTCGAGCAAGCACTCGCTCGAGCCAGGCCTCGAGCAGACACGTACCCTCGCCACTTCGCCGAGCCCAGCCTCGGAGCAGACTCACACACCCTCACCGCTTCGCCCGAGCCTAGCCTCGAGCGGACTCACGCACCCTCAGCTTCGCCGAGCCTAGCCTTGAGCAAGCATGCACCCTCCGCTTCGCCCGTTGGTTTCCGCTTCGCCCGAGCCCTGCGAGGGAGGAGCACAGTACTCTTTTCCTTTTTGAAAGTTTTGAATAGTCTTGCTATTTCATCTTTTTGTATGATTTTTTGTGTTGCTCTAAAAATTCTGAAAATTTTACAGTTAACTCTTTATACCATGTAGTATTTTATAAAAATATGAAACTTGGACTTTGTGCAAAAATTTGAAAATGAAAAATCTCCCTTTTAATTAAGAAATGAATGGTTTTAGATTTTTAGAAAAACATGTGTAGCTCCAAAAATCATGAGATAAATTTTTATGTGCTAGTTATGTCATGCTTAGTCTCTGGTAGATTTTTGAGGCCTTTTGGAGTAACTTCATAAAATGACCTTTTTATATAATTAGGAAAAATAAAAAAATCAAGTAGAGTTCATGTTGAATGCCCTGTGTTGCATTGTTCATGCTAACATACTCATGTGCATACATCATTGCATCCGTATAGTGACCGAAGGAGAAGGAATCAAAGTCGAGGCAGCCGCTGACGAACCTACCCCTGAGGCTACCCCGAGCTCCGACACCTGCACTGCCGACCCCGAGTCTGTCCTTTTTGCTCTTCAAGGCAAGCCCCGGTGCATTTAACCCCTTTCCTTGAATTTATAAAATGATTTCCTTAAATGCTTTTGAGTTAAATTATTGCATTAGGTTTATAGGAGTTGTGTGCTATCCTAATTGATGCACTATCCACCTTGACCACTGATACACCCGATACCTGCTTTTCAAAAGAATTTGAAAAAATGCTTAGCAATGCTTATTGAATTAGACTTTGCAATAAAATGTCATTTTCAAAAGTGTGATCACTGAAAGAATCTTTATGGGAATTTGGCTTTACTTCCCGTTCGATGGCTGCTTGCCTAGCTAGCATGTGGTCATTGTCGAGAAGAGGTTGTCTGCGCGTACGGTGCCGTCATGTTGTAGTCCGGGACTCAACAGTTGACACCGACCGGAACAGGGTTGAAAAACCGACAGGACCTGTACTCTTGGGTTAGAGTCCCGAGGTGCTTGTTGCTGACGGAAAAACTTTAGGGACCATCCGTATGGGGGCCTGCTGGTCAAGACTCGTAACTATTCACATACTTCGGAAAGCTCTGGCTCCGAGGAATCCTTTATTGGACCGACAACCGCGCACTGGGAGTGGAGAGATGGCGGAAGTAGCATGTACCCACGTGGTCGTCGTACCTAGATAGGAGTGGTGTACTGTACTTCCGGGTGGCATAGGACCGGACCCAATCTTGGAGGAATCGTGGTAGACGAGTTGGCATATGCAAGCTTGGGTGCTACATATGCAGTGTGGATAGGGATCCTCAGCTGAGTATTATTTATCCGGATTAACGTTGCTCCTCGGTTATGGAGACTTGGTCACTGACTGTCAACAGAGAGTGGTTCTCAACTAGGAATGTTTTGAAATGTAAAATGAATCAGGAACGATGAAGAATTGAGGAATACTGAATCTTTCCAAAATAAAATAAGGTTTACAAAATGCTTTTCTGCAAAATACGTGATCTTGCTTAAGCCTTACCTTGACTACCCTACGCCTCTCATTCCTGAGTCTTCTCCCTTTTCATTAGTCGGGTAAGTCTTGTTGAGTACCCCAGTACTCAGGGTTTGTTACCCATGCTGCAGGTATGACTGAGACCCCGATGTGTCTTGCGCCCTGCTGCATGACCATCGTCCAGGAAGAGGCCGACGAGGCCGAAGAATAGTTGTGCACCCGCGGGCTGGGTGATTATCAGTATCTTTATTTTGTTGTACTCCGCTACGTTGCCTTTGTCTATTTCTATTATCAGAACTTGGTTTGTAATAACTGCACCTTAATTTCTATTTGGAACCCTGCTTTGTAAAACTAATGTTATTTAAGTCTTCCGCTCTTTATTCCGATGTTATTTGTAAAAGTATGCAATGCTGTAACCGAATTGTGAGATGATCCTGCGGACATTGGGCACTGATGTAGCCCGGTGGCGAACAGGTCTTAATCACATGGAACATGGGTTCGGCTGTCAGAGGTTGACAGGGACACGTGGGCCATAAGATTAGGTCCGTTCCGTCACAGTACAGCGCGACTCTAGGAGACGACGACTTCTTTGGACCACGAGCCGCGTCCGTCGACTTGTGAAACGCCGGGCCAAGGTCGTCTGCTTACGAACAGGGTGATTTTTGTAAAATGTAAGACGTACAGCCGGGTATACAGCCTCGCTGTACATGCCCTTAGGCCTTAGCGATACGTGTGTGTGTGGGCTAGTGCTGTTTTTTTTTTCTTATTCTCTCTTTTCTTTTTGTTTGAAGAATACTGAGTAGTAAAACAGGAAAATAAAGAGAAAAACAGATATTAAACTCACGTCAAGGAGCTCGGACGTTTCATTGGGCCACATCATCACTGCATGCGGTAAGAGACAAGAGAGAGAAGATTGAAGCAGTGAGATCTACAAAAATAGTAAAATACACTATGAAATCGTGCGATGAAACTTTACACTGGGAAAAAGCCTCATTTCATATCAAAGTTTCATGTGTTATAGGACATGCTCATTTAGTTCAAATTGATGACTAGGAATATGTGCTCAACGATATCCCTCGATATTAAGGTGGTTGTAGTGACCTCAAAAGATTTTTGTGGGTGTGCATGCATATAAGCGTATGTAAGCCTGTTCCATGATTTGTATTACCAAAAAGTATTGAGATAAAAAAATTAATCTTGATACATGACCGATTGAAGTGATCGCTGGTAAATTACATCATATCCGGCCATTAACTTTTGGGCTCGACGCTTAGGTTGCACTTAATTAAGATCCTATCTTGGAAAAGGTTAGTCAAAGCCGAGACCACATTTTTCTTCAACTCGAAGGCCTCCGACGACCATCGATGGAAGGAATCATGCTATATATGGTGGCATGTGTTCAACACAAGCAATGCCTTTTTTTTTTTTTTTTTTTTTTTTTTTTGCGTAGCCAGTGATCTCGCTCTCGGGGGAGTACGTGGAGCACATGCACTTGTCCAAGAGTATCGTTGAAATTTAAAAGACTTCTCGAATTTGCCCCTTGACGACTACTCTATAATATAATAAAACAAATAGACATGTGTCAAGAAGAAACGTAGAGTCTGCAAGGGGAAAAAATAAATTAACGGAGCATCTTTCTGAGTTTTTGACCAAATAATTTGTGGAATGCAATTGGGCAGGGGGTCTGTCCCTAGTACTAGTACTAAATATAAGAAATAGCTACTGCAAGGACACTTCGATTCTAGACAAAATGCTTGACAAAACCAAACTACAGAAAGAAATTAACTCTCCAGTGAGCCAAACAGGTCTGCATTCAGCTTTATTTCTCCCGGCCCTCGTCTTCCATCAATTCCCATTTTTTGATGAACCGTGGCCCTTTCCAAGCTACTCATTTTTCCAAAGGATGTCAAACAGACCATGTGCGTATATATACCAAGCAAAAGTGGCAAACGTGCATCAATCAACCTTTGATACTATAATAGCATGCTCACGAGTTTTCTCCTGCGTTAGGCGAGGGTGGTTTATTAGGGGTACCAATAGGGCAATAGGCTGTTCAGCTGTTCTAGTGTGCCACCCGTACCAGTAGCACCCAAAAATTCTCAGCCGCCGTTCCTCAGCTAGCTCCTGCACACTTTATAGAGTAGAGACTACTCCTTCCGTCCCAAAATAGATATTATTCTCGTTTTCCGAAAAACAAATGTCAGCAATTATATATTAAAATATATAAATATTTATATTAAGTAATTAATATCATCGGAAAGATCTTTAAGTCTAGTTTTTTAACAAATTTATTTAGAGATATAAATATTACATGTATTTTATACAGATTGAGTCAAACTTGTGGCATGAAAATCCAAAACGATTCTTTCTGGGACAAGGGGAGTAGATGAGAAGGCTCTGGAAATTGTTTGACGTCGACTCCACTCCATTATCCTGCGAATCTGAAGGGGAGCGAGAGCATGGGAGACCGATCCGTCCGTCGGTTGAAATGTTATTAGGCTACCCGCTTGACAGACAACCTGTGAGTCCATGGATGGAGTGGCGTCGCGTACGTGGTGACGGCATCGGCATCGGCATCGGCATGGGAACGAAGATAATAATCGAGTGGTGCTTGGAGTCTATTGCGTGTCATCATCATCAGTCATGTAGTATTATTAGTTGCAACAGTGGGGTTGATTAGCTGAAGGCAACCAACTTTACTGTAGAGGCCGGCTTGTAGAAAAATATATCGAAGCAGGAAAAGGACTCTTGTGATCTCCGACGATCTGCCAAAAAAGCAAGGATTATTGGCGGGCCGTGCCATCAACCATCAAGTTTTGCCCCCGCCGGGTATACTGTAGCTGCCGACGTGACGTTTCTGCTAGCAGACAGACAGGCAATACAAATTCGTAGCGCTAGACAACCACCACCCCCTTGTTTGTTATTATATAGTACTGTACTGTACTAGTAGAAACGGACAATTAAGGTAGCACCAGTGCTCTATGACAGTGCTAATGATCATATATTTGTAGCAACTTGATTCGCGCAGTGAGCAATAAAGCTAGTAGGAAGAGTGCACTAGTATTCTTACATCACCTGTCAACAGAAAGGCCATAGTTGCTTCTAGAGAGCTGTACTCGAGCAGCGAGTCGTCTTTGGGCTAATTGGCTGACTGACCTGCACGGGAAGCGCGAGAAGCTGCTGTATCGGACCCGACGGGCAACGCAGCGCAAGCAAATCATGCGATGCCGGCCGTCGCCCCGGGGGAACGGGCGGTGTTGGATGGAGCTCGTCAATTTCCGCCCTCGTCATCGGCAGCTGGGCCGCCGGGCGCGGGACGTGCGATGAACCTGCAGGATGATGCTTCTTGCCCCCGATGGCGAGTGGCGACGAAACATGAAGTTACACAAAGCGACACGCCGTCTCCACCCTTTTTCATGTTTTTCCCGGGGGACAAACTCGCGCCTACACCTACGGGATCGGTATCTATCCACGCGACCCATCATCCTTTGGACTTGGACTTGGACCTGTATCTGAAAAACTCTGGCATCCCGACGACGCAGTGACCAAGGAGGGGACAGACGGCAGGTTCGGCAGGCGGCAGGCACGCGTGAGCTTGAAGGAGAGGTGCGGTGCATGCACCGGGCGCGGGGGACGGGGACGGGGGTCGTCCCGCGGTCCGCCTCCGTACGCCCCGAGCCCGACGAGGTCGGCAAATGTGACGCCACGCCAGGCACCGCCGTGTACGAATAAACGTGGCCGCCACGTGCCGTGTGCAAATGGGAAGATCAGCTGGATACAGTAGATCTCTAGGATCGGTCGTCCCCGATCGGATATGGTAAGGCAGTGAGCAGTACAAGCCGCGTGGCACACGGTGATGGGGTACCCCCGTCCCCCGATCGGATATGGCTGGTAAGCCAGTGAGCAGTACCAGCGGTGCGTCAAAAGCTACTCGTACTAGCGCTACCCCGTCCGTGCAGTGAAAACGGCAGGCAACCGCGCGGCTGCAGGTGTCGCAAGCGGGATGGTGCCGCCGGACGCCGGTCACCTCCTGGCCTGGCCGGGCGCCCCCGATCGTGAACCGTCGGCCTTCAGCTATTAGCTAGCTAGCGGCGCCGCCCAGGCCCAGGGGAATTATGAAGGGCGTGTCATGGGCGAAGCCAGAAAATGGATTTTTTTTTTGAAGTTAGATAGAGAGGCTAATAGTGTTAAATTTTCATATTTGGTTTGAATTTTAATCCGATTTTAGTAAAAAGTTTCAAGCTTATGGAGGGGTCTAGGTCCCTGCCCAACCCCCCGGCCTATCTTCACCCCTAGTTTGATATCATGGCTGAGGCTGGCTCGATCGGTAAGCCTGTCCTGGGGCAGCCAGAGCTTGTTCGAAGTGGATGTGTAGATGGATGTGACCACCTTGCATTTTATTTTATATTAACCCTATATGTTGCAACAGCTCCTCGCCCAAGGAGATAGGCCACGTCACCCCCATTGTTTCCAGCCGTTGGATCTCGGTTCGTGTGGATGAGATTCCCTACAGCAGATTCAACTGCAAGCGGCTTCTGTCGCTCCTTCCTGTCTCCCACCGTCTTCCCCTCTGCTTCTAGCAGTGGTACCCAGCTTCTACTCCGGAGCCAAACCACCAGATATATATATATGCGGGCTTCCGATTCTCGATCCTTCCGGCCAAAAAAAAACTCTTCGCCCTCCTTCCTCGCTCCTCCCGCGGCTCGTAAAAACGCCGCCGCCACTCTCGCCCCTGGTCCCGCCCTCGCCCCTCGCGCCCCTGCCTCCCCTTCCTCTCCCTCTCCTCTGACGTGCCGGCGCATAGGCTGGGCCCGAACGCAACCGTCTCGAGGCCCCGTGCTTTAGCTCCCTCTCTCCACAGCATCGATAGCACGACGGCGGTCGGCGCTAGCGAGGCTCGTCCCCACGCCGAAGATTCTGAGCGGCAAGGGTCGTCCTGCCGTGGCGTGGGACCCGTCATCCCGTCGTCGCCCACGCTGTGCTGCTGACCCAAACCCTAGATCCGGCTCAGCGTTAGGTCTGGCGGTCACACGCGGCCCCAGCCTTGCCACAGCGGTCATGCCCGTCGCCCACGCCTCCGACACGGAGCCTGCTGCTCGACTTCGTTCCAGGCCGCGGCGGTGCACCGGCGCACAGTCCGGCCGCAAACGTCAGTGGGAATTGAGACAGCGCCCCCCTGCGGCGCACCGACGCGAGCGCGACCAACCGTCCCCTCTGCACGTCACGCCGCCGGTGGACAGGCATGGGCACCGCCGGTAGCCACGGCTCCCCCAACGAGTGCTTCGCACGGCTCAGTTACTTCCTCAGTCTCGTCCGCTCGTGGGTTCGCTCCCCCTCCCTGTGACACCCCAATTTTAAGAACAAAATTGGAGCACAATATATGTATGCCAGGATCAATTTTCATACATATATCCATATCATAGTAAATATCAAAACAATGCTTTATTAATAATATCGAACTTTATTACAAGAATGACCCTCGGGTCTGAAAGAAAAAGTACAGACTCTCAGTCTAACTCTAATGTAGACTCGCGGAAACTGGACGCCATCTCCACAGGAAGGTCGACCGGGGGCTGCGCCATCCTAGTACAGGTCGTCTGGGTCGAATCCACCGTCTTCTGGGTTCTCCTGCTCTGCGTCGTAGACTGCAACGTCTGGGTGGGGTAGCAGGGGGTTCAAAGAGGAAGGGTGAGTACATCGAAATGTACTCCGCAAGTGTAGGAAATAAATGCTTATGAGGCTAATAACAAAGGTAGGCTGACTTTGTTTGAGTCAAGCGCCTAAAGCAACACTTCCTATTAAATCCTATTAAACCTATGCACCTATTTACTAGGTTATAACCACAGTCTCCAACAGAGAAGTAACAACACTCGGAGTCGCACCGAGCAAACCACACTCGGAGTCACACCGAGCGACCAACACTTGGAGTCACACCAAGCAACCGCACTTGGAGTCACACCAAGTACCCACACCTGAAGTCCATCAGGCAAACCACACCTGAAGTCCATCAGATGACCCGAACCAGGCCGTTTCAATGAGTCCTATGTGTATTAGTTCCATACGTCACGACATAGAGAGCTACCTTCCGTAATAACACCAGGTCTGCGCCCGAGCCTGGGAGTCACTCCCGTACCAAGCAGTAACCCGCGTAGAAGAAGCCTCTGTACCAATGTCATATGGGACTAATGACCACATAAGGCTTCTCTAACGAACCAGAACCAACCACCAACTAATCTCGAAGAAGTCCAAGCCCGCTCATGACCGTGAGCACGGCTGATATATCAGTTTTACACTCTGCAGAGGTTGCACATCGTTACCCATGAGTCGTGCAGATCCCGTCACGCTAAACACTGCCAAGGTGCATAGCAGGTTGCACTGCAAGGCCTTTACAAAGCCCCTCCAAGCCTGTGTTACACGTACTCTGAGGTTTCATCCCCGTACATAAGTCAGCGACCCCAGGGACCCCCTCTTGAGCCACTAAACAAACCCCGTGTAGCATAACTCGGAGGAAACTAATTAATTAGCCAGGTCCAGCCCATCCAGATCTCATGGTTGCGCTGTCAAGCCGGGTTACATGCTCTGAGAACCGGGTCATAGGGATCCAGGCAGGATAATCTAGCACAAGCCCAGAACCAAAAACCAAAAGCAGCTGCCGAGTCACACGGCACAAAACCACCACACGGTCCATCCTGCCGGATTTACCTACTCACCATACTACTCATTACCAGTCCATGTTCCATAGATCATTAATCAAGATTATTATTAAACCACCATCCCATCCCAAGACAGCAGGGCTAAGCATGACTTCTACCCAAACCATCCCAAAACAGGCGACAAGGATAATATAAACAAGTTCTAGTAAACCTTAACATGAGATTCAGTATTAAGACACTGCATGCAACTACTGGATCTAACTACTCTAACTCAAAATAAAATAAATACGGGAGCAATATGAGCAAGGGCACTTGTCTTCGGACTGGGTCGAATCAACGGAGGCGAAGGCTGGATTCTAGGGTTCCGCGTAGATCGCACTCGCTGGATCAAGCATCATCACATGGCCCAAACAAACATATAAATAACAGTACATCAAACAGTAATAAAACAGAACGTAAATAGATCTACTGCGTAGAGCTCGACGAGACGAATCTAACGCGACTTGAACGGGTCAAATCGGAGTTAAAACGCAAAAGTTATAAGCGTTTGAAGTTGGATGACATTTCTGTAAATAAACCAAAGTTATTTTTGTATTTTAAATAAATAAAACTGTAAAGGAAAATGGCGATGGACTGGGCGTCATTTTCTGGGTACTGCGAGGGCTAGATTGAAAGAAACTGCAGACTCACTGAACAGTCGGGGTGGACCGCGGGTTGATTTCGGAGAACGTGAGGGTCTCTTTAGCAAAATGCACCGGCGAAGGGGTATCGGCTATTCTCGGCCGTCGATCTGGCGATGGCCGGCTGAGATTAGATCAGGGGCGGTCGGCTGTGGGTGGACCGCGCCTCGATTTGACGCAAACGGAGGGGCCAAACTGTAAGTTCTTCGTGACTCAGTGCACAGTGCAGATAGGACGACGGGTTTGTTTCAAGAAACTCCAGGGGTTCTTTAGAAAAGTGGGCGCTGACGCGACGCTGGCGTGGTGGTGACGGTGTGTTACGTGTCGATTGCTGGTTGGCTCGGTGTGCCACTGTGGCCGTGGACGCGGGGAGGGTGGACGTCGTGGACCGAGTTCACAGCTCGTGCGCTCGGCGCATACCGTTTCGACGATGGGATCTAATCTAGGCCATTCAGAGGAGATCGGACGGCGCCGGATAGAGGAGTGGGGGTGCTGGCGGCGCCGGTGATGCTACGCGCGGCGGCGGCCGTGCGGAAGGCGGTGGCGCCATGGCTGGTGCTTACGGCAAGGGCCTAGAGGCCAGTAGAGAACACGGGATTGGTAGGGATCGGAAGCGGAGCTTACAGCGGTCTCGGTGGAGGTGTTCTTGGCGCCGGTGGAGATCCGGAGACGGCAGACCGCGTGGTCGTCGCGGCGGCGGTGCTTGAGTGCTCCGGTGAGGTCGAGGGAGGTATGTTCCGGCCCAGATTCGCTTCGGGGTAGATCTCCTGGACGCGGCACGTGACCGCGAATGCGACGATGCTCGAAGGAGGGGGTCGGTGGTGGCCTTCTTGGTGCGGTTGGGAGCTCGGCAGAGCTTCTGCAATGGCGGCAGTGTGGCTCCGGGTGCGTCACTTGACGAGGCGGATGACCAAGGGAGGGTTGGCGCGGCGGTGGTGTGTAGTCATTTTTGTAGGGCGAGGAGAGGAGAAGGGTGGCGGCTGTAACAGATCAATCGAGGCGAGCGGGGTGGAGCCACTGCTGGCGCGCGAAGGGCGGACGGTTCGGTGGGGATAGAGCTGACCGGTGGGGTCCACTTGTCGGTGACTGGGAGGCGGGGTGCTGTGGGAGGCGCTACGGTTGCGGCGTGCGCACGCGAGAGGAGCCAGAGCGAGCCGTGCTGGCGTTGTGGGCCGAGCGGAGTGGAGGGAGGCGGGGCGCGGGCCGCGATGAGGAGTGGGGCCGCGGGGAGAGAGGGAAAGGGAAAAAAGCGGCCCGGGAGAGAGGAGTGGAGGGAGACGGACGGGCCGGCCGGAAGGCTTGGCCGGAAGAGTGGGGAGGCGGCTGGGGAGTGGGGTAAAGGAAAGAAAAAGAGAGAGGTGAGCCCATTTGCCTTTTCCTTTTCCTTTTTATTTTCTCTTTCCAAATTCATTTTGGAATCAAATTTAAATCCATTTCAAAATCGAAACAGTTTGAAAACTTTTGAAAATATTTTCCCTAGGTTTTAGAAATAAAACTTTGAGTTTTAAATTTATAAAACTTTTACAAAACTTTTATTTGTCTTTCTAAATAGAATAAATTCGATTTGCCCTATACGGGTTTTAATAAAATCTTTTACCACACAATAAAAATTATGCAACGGCATGAATGCAACAAACATCAGGTTAGAATTTTCCTCCATCTAGGATTTTGGCCATTTTCTTATTAAATTCTAATTTATTTTATTTATTTGAAAATCGGTGTGTTACACTCCCCCCTCTCTCTCTGTCCCTACCCGTCCTTAGCTTCCATGATTTTTCACTGCAGGTGAGATTTCGAGGGGGAAATCTTGCTGAGAGGATGCAAACGAACAAGGCCAGGTCGTGCTTTACTCAGATCAATTCCAAACGGGCCTGCAGTGCTGCCGTGCGTATAGTGTATTGCCTTTCTCCTTCCAAAGCAGTTGCTACTTCATATGATATGCAGTTCCAGTGAGAATCCTCATAGTTTGCTGCTGCTAATTGTTTATTACCTGTTTTTCCCTTCTCTCAACTTACTGGAATGCTTTGTTTAGGGAAACATATCATTGCAGTCTACTTCAGCCATGTAAGCAGGTTACTGCATGTTTTTAGATTGTTTTTAGTTGTCTTCTCAATGCACACGCATCATGTCTCCAGGATTGTGGTTTTAACATTGTCATAGTTGTTGGTGGCCTCTCAACCTATATTAACAAAGTACAACCAGAGCTACACCTTGCAGATAAAATATTATGGGGGTGATTTCATATGGTCTAACCGTTATAGACTAGCAGCCACCTCCTCATGAATCAAACTCTGCCAATTCTGGTAATTGTCTTTAACTATGATTTTGTCACTCTTTTATTATCTCAATTGCCTTGTTGCAGCTATATCATGTGCAATTCTACCATATCCAATTTATATGTCTACTCATTGTGCATTTCAGTTTTTGGTCCCTCAATCTTGGGTAGTGGACATTGATCTGCTTTTTCTCATCAAACAATTATAATTTTTTTTGCAGACCATGCCTCAATTTCTAATTAGTTCGATAATGGTCACGGGTGCAGAAAAAACAGGTCATATGATCCTCTACAAAGACAAGAAAGTCCTGGCAGTACAGCAAGAAACACTTCCTCATCCCTCTCTCCCTCACGCTCCTCATAGCTGTAGAATGTAAAGATGACAATATGGTTTCTCTGTTCCTGTTCATCACCGTCTCTACTTTATTTCAGTCTCACCTCTTGTCTTATATGTGCATGTGGACAGTGGGTTTGCCATGTTCAGGCAGGCGAATAGTGCATATTATGTGATTGTCAGTAAGACTTTATTTAGATGCAGTCAGTCCCCTTCCTACTGAAATTGTCTGTCAGAAAGGTATACATTGCAAACGTTTGCAATCAGTCATTCTTTGCAGTCTACTATTGTAGTTATCAATTCAGTGATTATCTGTGTCACTAAACTCTCGAACACTAAAATTAATTAAGTTCAGTACCTCAAACTTTGCCAGGAATAAATAATTTAGTTTTTTTGTATGTATATTCAAACTACAATATTATAACTAAATATTTACTGCTAAGGTTATGATTACTGTGTCAGTGCGTTGACCTCACCAGGTTAACATCGCACATGAACTACTAATATTTAATCAAATCATGTGACCACCAATTTGCACACGAATCGGAAAAAAAGAAACATGTGCTCTGACTTTTAGCAGAGAAACTGTTACTATAAACCTTCCTGAGGTTTTATCACATTTGAATAATCATTATTCTATACACATGTTTTCAGTCTTCACATTCTTTGCTTGTTCTTTCTTAATGGGAAAAATACTCTTTTTCTCATTGAGTTACAATGCCAAGGGATACACTATGCTTTGATTAGTTCATACTATATTCATTATCTTGTCTACTAAGTTTGGTTACTCTTCTTCACATGTTTTTTTTGTTAGCCCATTGTAGAGTTCAGTTCTTGGGCTGTTGGACAAAGGAGAGAGGTTAAGTTAACTTTGGAGTCAACATTTTGGTCTATTTTTCCAGTGACTCCTGCTTGCTTCCACAGTGGCTTCCAACTTTCCTATGTCATCGAATTGGACACCAGTATGATGATTTATTTTAACCATCGCTTGATTGTGGATTTCCTTGTGTCCTAATGCAACATGAACCATATTTAGTCCTTAGTACCACCCTAGAGGTGGTTGTTACCTGGTTAATAATTACTTTGTAGTCTATCGAACATGAAACTTTGTTTCAGGATATGGACCCAAAGACATTCGACACTTAATTAACTCACCTAGCAACTCAAAAGGAAATGAACATGTGGGTAATTTCAGTGAAGACCTGAAATACTTATCTTGTCTAATTTATACGATTTTTATGCATTTCAATTATACATGTGTTTCCAGTTTTCCCTGAAAAAGTTTGGTACCTTTAAACAGAGGTAATTATCTTTTGCTTATTAGGTTACCCAACCATTGTAAGCTTTCGATAAATTACTCACCTTCTCCGTTGTTCGCATTTTTAATAAACTACTTCTATGTATCAGCAAATAAATATTTAACAACTTTGAGTTTTTTTAGCATTTTAGTCACATATTCTTATAATTTTCAGTCGGGTCGTACATGACTCATAACATACCTAAAACTTCAAGTCTGTAAGTGTAACACCCTGATTTAATTTTTCCCCAATTTAATAAAAGGAATTAGAAACTAAATAGGTTGGCTAATTTATTAGAGGAGGAAAATAAAATTTATTTATCATCTTCATGTTGCATTCATGCCATTGCATATTTTTTATTGAGTGGAAAATAAATTTATTAAACCCGTATAGGGCGAATCAAATTTATTTTATTTAGAAAAGCAATAAAAGATTTACAAAACATTCCAAAATCAAACTCAGAATTTTATTTTGGAAAAACCTGGGGAAAGCATTTTCAAAAGTTTTACAAATGAGTTTGATTTCAAATGGATTTGAACTCTGTTTTCAAATGAAGTTTATAAAAGAATTTGAAAAGAGTTTGCAAAAAAAAAAAAAAAAATTGGCATTGGGCCCTCCCTCCATTTCCTTTCCCCTCTCTCCTACAACCCAGCCCAACCGGCTCTGAAGCCCAGCTCCCATTCCTTTCCTCTCTGCACTGGGCCAGGCCCGCACAGCACCGGCTGAGCGGCGAACTCCCTCCCCTCTCCCGCACCGGCCCGCACACTCCGGCCCGCGTCCGCGTCCCCCACTCCCCTCCCTCGTTCACGCGCGGCTGCACGCGCTCTCTCTCTCTCCGCACCGAACACCTCCGCCCTTCCCGCGACGTCATCGCATCCGGCTCCCCAAGGTTCACCCAGCCGCCACCTACTTCGTCTCTTATAAGCGATGCGCCCGGCTCTTGCCCCCACCCTTTTTCCTCGAAACTCACCGCCACCACCGCCATAATCGAGCCAACGCGAGCTCGGTTCTTCTCCACCGAAGAGGCCCCCCCGACCCCCTCCTTCGAGCATCGTCGCGTTCGCGGTCACGCGCCGCGTCCAGGAGATCTACCCCGAAGCGAATCGGGGCCAGAACACACCTTCCTCGACCACGCCGGAGCTCCAGAGCGCCGCCGCCGCGACATCCACGTCGCCCGTCGTCTCTGGAACTCCACCGGCGCCGTGAGCACCACCACCGAGATCGCTGTAAGCTCCGCTTCCGATCCCTACCAATCCCGTGGTCTCTACTGGCCTCTAGGCTCTTGCCGTAAGCACCAGCCATGGCGCCGCCGCGCGCAGCGTCACCGACGCCGCCTCCCTTTCCCCGATTCCATCTACGCCGTCCAGATCGCAGCCAAGGGCCTAGATTAGAACTCCCGGGCGAACCGGTATATGCCGGTCGTGCACCCGGTCCACCGCACCACCGTGCGGTCGTCCACGGCCACCTGGTGCGCCGCACCAGTCGCGCCTCGCCACATGGCAGATGACAGCGCCACGCGAAGTCCACACAACCGGCTCTGGCCATTTTGCAAATAGGCCCCCAGTTCCCTGGAAACCAACCCGCCATCCATCCGGCACTATGCACTGAGTCATCCCAAACTTTCATCCAAGCCCTCGCAGTTTCTTCAAAACGAGGCCCAGTCCAGTGTCATGTTATTTTCAGTTTTCATTTATTTAAATCACGAAAATGACTTCAGTTAATTTACAGAAATGCCACTCAGATTCAAATGCTCATAACTTGCTCGTTTTAACTCCGTTTTGACCAATTCAACTTGCGTTAGATTCATAATTTCGTTCTCTACGCAGTAGATCTATTAGTTTACTGTTTTCATACTGTTTGTTGTACTGTTATTTATTTCTATGTATTGTGCCATGTATGTTGCTTGGGCCAGAGAGTGCGGAGTACGAGGACGCTCCAGACCATCCTTGCGACCTAGTTGATTCGACCCAGTCCGAAGGCAAGTGTCCTTGAACATCTTGCACCTACTTTATTTTACTTTTGGTACTAGAGCAGTTAGATCTTGTAGATGCATGCTTGTCATTAATTTGAATCCCATGTTATGGTTTACTAGAACTTGTACATATTATCCTTGTCGCCTGTTTTGGGATGTTCGGGTAGGTGTCTTGCTTAGCCCTGCAGTCATGGTTGGGATGAGAGTTAAAATGTTTATAATCTTGATTAATGAACTATGAAACGAATGTGGACATGGTAATTTTGTAGTAACATGGTTATTAGGTAAATCCGACAGGATGGACCCGTATTGGTGGTTTTGTGCCGTGGGACTCGGCAGCTGCTTTTGGTTTTTGGTTCTGGGCGAGTGCTAGATTTATCCTGCCTGGATCCCTAGGACCCGGTTCTTGGACAAGTAACCCGGCAAAACAGCGCAACCATGAGATCTGGATGGGCTGGACCTGGCTAATTAATTAGCAACCTTTAAGTTGAGGGTCCACACGGGGTTTGTTTTAGTAGCTCACAAGGGGGCCCTGGGGGTCATAGACTTTTGTACGGGGTGAAACCTTAGAGGTACGTGTGGAACGGACTTGGAGGGGGCTTTGTAAAGGCCTTGCAGTGCAACCTGCTATGCACCTTGGCAGTGTTTAGCGTGACAGGATCTGCACGACTCATGGGTAATGATGTGCAACCTCTGCAGAGTGTAAAACTGATATATCAGCCGTGCTCACGGTCACGAGCGGGCTTGGACTTCTTCGAGATTAGTTGGTTACTAGTTGGTTTTGGGTTCGGGTCATCTGATGGACTTCAGGTGCGGTTGCCTGATGGACTTCAGGTGTTGGTTGCTCGGTGTGACTCCGAGTGTGGCTTCCTCGGTGCGACTCCGAGTGTTGTTACTTTTCTACAGTATCTGTGGCTATAACCTAGTAAATAGGTGCATAGGATTAATAGGATTAATAGGGTGTGTCGCTTTAGGCGCTTGAGTCAACAAAGTCAGCCTACCTTTGTTATAAGCCTCATAAGCATATATTTCCTACACTTGCGGAGTACATTTCGATGTACTCACCCTTCCTCTTTGTCCCCCTGCTATCCCACCCAGACGCTGGAGACTACGCGTACGAGGAGCAGGAGTATCCAGAAGACGGAGGCTACGACCCTGACGACCTGTACTAGGATGGCGCTACCCCCGGTCGACCTTCCTGTGGAGATGGAGTCCAGCTTTCCGCATCTTCATCAGAGTTTACTTTAGAGTCAGTTTCATGAGAGTCTGTACTTTTCTTTCAGACCCGAGGGTCATTTATGTAATAAAGTTCGTTATTATTAACAAATCATTGTTTTGATATTTACTATGATGTGGATATATGTATGAAAATTGATCCTGACATACATATATTATGCTCCAATTTTGTTCTTAAAATTGGGGTGTCACATTAAGCCATGATGAAGAGGATGGACTTTAGGCAGCGCATGATCATGTGTCTACCTTATGCTGCTGCTGATTACCTAAGCTTGAGGCATGCATCTAGCCATGTGGCGTCTTGTCTCATGGGCAAAAATTTAGGTCTGTAACGATCTTCCACTATGTCTATGTTAGATTGTGGGGAACAATATACCGTCTCCGTGTGTCTATCCATATATATAAACTGTTTTCAAATTTGAATTTATATAAACAAATTATAAACATGTCTCAACACCTACGTCATTTGTTTACCAATGCGCGTAAAGGCGCGCGCCTTATAATACTAGTATGGAAATATGGTGGCGTTACCTACGACGCCGCGCTTCCGCTTACGCGCGCTGCTCCTGATCCGGCTCCACGCGCTCCTCCTGGCCCATATCCCCTCCGACAGTGGCCTCCACTCTCTCCTCCGCTTCGAGATCCAGGCCCTCGCCGTGGGGCGCCAACACTCGCCCGCGTCCAGGTCCAGGTCCAGGAGGTGACCCACTCGCTCCCCGCTGGCTCCATCTCGCTCCACCGAGCCAGGTCGTGAAAAAAACAAACAAACTTCCATTTCGTTTTTCAAGAGCCACCTATTTAGATGCTTTGAGTAGCATACGAGTCGAGCTGGAGAGCAAGCCAAGCACAGCAACACACGACACTTGCAGCCCAAGGACATGGCCGAGCTGCTGAACCACCTTATCAAACACTCCCGAGATCAACCTAGCCCGGCTCGCACGCCACGACATTCATGCACCAATGTCGCCCAATTTCAGACCGACGACAGCCTATTACCGTGAGCTAAACCTCTGTGACACTACATACGATGCGCTTCCCCGGGTGCCGCACGGATGGAACGACCACGATGTCAATGACCACGAACGCGAGCCGTAGGCGCACATGACGCGCTACCTGACTACGGAGTACCATATATTCTCCGACTCACGCTGGTGGCAGTACACGGCGCGCTCGGTCGATCGGCGAGCCACTTGTCGCGCGCCTCGTCGACTCGGCCGGGGGGACGGCCGTATTATTTTCTATAGGAGTTCTAGGCACGGGAGTCGGGAGGGACGGCGCTTCACGTGGGGGTACCAGCATCCGGAATCCGGTCGCCCTGTTCTATAAATAAATTTGGCAGAGGACATATTATAACCATGGCGAAAGCAGAACGAAGCACTAATGCAGGGGGGATGAGCCTGATCTACCTGATGACGGCCGTCCGCCGGGAGTGCCGACATCCCAAGACACAAAGATAGGAAACCTGACTTGACTGCAGGTCGGTGTGTGCTCTCCATCGTTTCAGTTTTTTGCTGCGACACGTACATGGTTTTAGGTACTGTGTATTCATTAGGAAAGCCTGAAAAAAAAAACATGCATGTATTGGAATCGTTTAACATAATGACGAGTCACTTGAACTGGTCGGCAACGCATCATCATCTCTGTTCTTTGCTGCCAGCACATGCACTAGAGCATCTTCAACATAGCCCAAAATAAAATCTTCACTTTTTATTTAGGGTTCCCCAACTTTTGAGGGCTATATTGCTATTTTATGAGTAACAATAACCCTTAAAAAACAGTCCTCAAACTCATCCAAAAAAGAATGACACCTACAACCCATATGCCATAGACTTACTTTGTACAAGAAGGAAAAAAGCGAGTGTAGGCGCCCTCGCAGCCGGAGCAAGTCGCCAGCTAGGGAGGACGTCCAGGTCAGCTTGCCTAGAGGAGGAGGACGCCGGTAGACACGGGAGGAGCGATTCTGTAAGAGCCCGGATGGAGATTGTCCTACCAACACAAATAGGGTCCGAGGAAAGTATTTGGATGCTCACCTAACTTTTAGACTGACTGCAGTGGGATCCTCTATTTGATCCGGTAAAACTCATATAGCGTAAAAAAAAGGTGCAGTGAAAACTGTAAAAGTCTACGCTATTTTACCGGAGGAGCATCCGTCCGCTATTCTCAGCGTCATGCCGTTCGCTCGCTACTGGCTTTGTGGCCCCACACGTGGAAGAGAGCGCCTGTGTGGCCGCGTGGGATTGGGAGACAGGAGCGGCAGAGAGAGCATGCCTGACATCTAGTAGCAGGCCCCACTATTTCGTGTAACTAAAAAATGTTATAGCTTGCAAACCAAAAACCCAAATTAAATTCTGTTTGCACTATTAAATTTGTTGCAATTAGTTCTTCAAAACTAGATTTCTCATGGATATATTTAGATAAAGTGACAAGTGGACGCATAGTGGATAGAGTATGATATAGATGATGAATGGATGAGGGAGAAATGAGTATAGAGGAGAGAATCTTGATGACCAGACAATATAGAGGATGAAAATAGAGGAACGTGAGCGCAGATAGTCTTAGGGCTTTAGGGCGTGTTTGGCTTGTAGCCACAACACGCCACGCGTAAACTGCAGCCACCACACCAACTGAGGCTATAATTTGGTTCACGTCCATGTTTTGGCTGTCACAGATTTTTTTGATGTCGTTTTGTTCATGTTACTCGTCGTCTAGTGCAGGGTTAGTGTGGCGATTGTGGTGCACTTTCTAGCCGCCACCGTCACACCGTGGCGTGGCCAACGGTGGCCAGGAACCAAGCAGGCCCTAGTAAAGACTCTGGTAAAATAATATATTTTCATTTTTTAAGCCGAGCTCTTATATTTAGGCTCTGTTTGGCAGGACTTATGAGCCGGAAATAAACTGAAACGGCTGATTAGCTATGAAAAAAAAATACTGTTCCACGGTTGATTTATATGAATTAAAGTCGACTTATAGCTCAAGCGAAGTAGGTATACGGGTGTGTGTGTGGGTGTGAATAAGAAGGGACCGTGGCGAAGATCTCCTTGTTAGGATGATCTCCACCAGGGGCCCAACGGCCACTGGATCCCGAAAATCTCGCGCCCTGATCGGGGGCGCCCAGCCCGAGATTGGCTAGTGGGCCCCTATCGCATTGCGCAATATAAAAGGGGTGGGGGCCGGCGGGCTCTAGTCACGAGGTTCCTCGGAGCCGCTAAACCCGCCTACAAACCCTAATCCGATCCAGAGGGTGCGCAGCGAGCGGCGGGAAGCTCCACCGGCGATGTCACCGTTTTCCCTCCCGGGCAGCGAGATCCGGCGACCCTCTTCACCAACCGTCGCTGCCCGTGCGCAGATCTTCACCGACGAACGTGATGGCGGGCTCCTCCCTCCAACTCCAATGGTATGTGTCCCTATTCCTCCTCTTCTCCCTCTCGGATCTAGTGCGTAAGCTCTGTTCTTATCGTGTATGAGATATAAGCCCCACTGATCTACACCTAGAAGGTCCTAGGGTGTTAACAATGGTATCAGAGGCCTCGATCTAGAGTGTAGATTGAGTTTTTGGGGATGAAATGAAGGGGAAAACCCTAATGGTTGACCGCCGCCAGCTTGCCAACGTTCGGACAGCGCCTAACCCTAGTTAGGGTTGCGGCAAAGGAAAACAGAGGAGGGGAGGATTGGATCTGAACCCAAATGAACCCTAACCCTAATCAGAGAGGACGAAGGCGCAAGGTAGAGAGAGTCCTACCTGGATCTCGTCGCCGTTGCGGCCACCGTTGTGGTCACCGTCGCTCGGACAGGGCCGTGCCGTCGGATTCTCTACGCACGCGAGCCAAGGCACCGCCCAAAGGCCGCTAGATGGCGGTGCGCTCGACCGAATGGGAGCTCA
Organism: Coix lacryma-jobi var. lacryma-jobi; assembly: GCA_009763385.1. Taxonomy (NCBI): domain Eukaryota; kingdom Viridiplantae; phylum Streptophyta; class Magnoliopsida; order Poales; family Poaceae; genus Coix; species Coix lacryma-jobi. Next base: position 162,618,644 of record CM019824.1, read on the forward strand.
CGCGCCAGCCAAGGGCCTTCAGACGGCGCCGCCACGACCGTCTCCTTCTTTTTCGGCGGTGGCGAGGAGGTCGCCGCCTTGCTCCGGTTCGTCGTTCCTGTGCGGCCGGGGGTGGATAGCAGAGAGAGAGAAGTGAAATGGGGCTAGCGTTTCTGGTGCCGGCCGCCGCCGGGTTTTGATCCGGCGCCAAGCGCGGACAACCGTCCGATCGGCACCGACGACTCTAATCTACTGGACCAGAATAGGCCCATGCGGGCGACGCAAATTCTGGCCTAGGCCCAGGTTACGGCTTGGGCGCGGAGGAGGCGTTGCGAGCGCTCGCGGCTGGGCCGTTTTCGGTCGCCTGGGCCGCGGAGGAGGCTCCAGTAAAGTTTGTTTTTTTGTTGTTCTTTTCATATTCAGAAGCAATTTTACGCATAAATTTCATAGTTTTTGGTTTTTGATCTCTGTAAATTTTGCACCAACGTGTTATTTTTTCAGAGGTTAAAAGTTTACAGTATTGATGCTTCTGAAAAATAAAGTTTTCATGTTTCCGCTGCGTATTTACGGTTGTTATTTTCATCATTAAATTCGAACCAACGGGAGAGTTTAATTTTGAAAAATGGATATTGTTTTCAGATTATTATAATATTATTATTATTCTGACCAACGTTGATTAATAATAATATTATGATGTTATGTTTTTGTTATGCATTTTGTCTATTTCTGCCCAACGGTGATGTAGATTTAATGTATAATTAATTGTATGTTTTAATTTTGACCAACGTTGAAAATAAGGCATGCAATTATTATTGTTTATTTTATTCTCACTATATATGAATTATGGTTGTGGTTTCAGGTGGTTTCTCCTTGATGAGCCGCATCAAGGATATCCCCGTGCTCAAAGGAGACAACCATGGGGAGTGGAGGAGAAAAATAGACCTGGCTTTCACCCTGGCTGAGGTGGACTGGGTAGTGACCGAACCGTGTCCCACAGAGCCTGTGGAACTGGTGCGGGAGGCTAATGAGGTTGATGCCGCATGGCAAACCAGACAGAGGGACTTTGCTCCCGTACGGATGTCCTATGACTTGGACCATAGGAAATGGGCCATGGCAAACAAGAAGTGTTTGGCCGTGGTAAAGAACACGATTGAGCCAGCTATTGTGGGCTCAATCCCAGAGTGTGTCACTGTCACAGAGTATCTGGACAGGATTAAGAGTCAGTTTACTGGCTCTTCAAAGACTTATGCCACCTAGTTGATAAAGCAGCTGGTAATAGAGAGGTACCATGGAGGTGGCAGTGGCATAAGAGAGCACATACTAAGGATGAGCACTTTGGCATCCAAGCTCAAACCAATGGATTTGGCACTCAAGGATGAGTTCCTTATTCATCTGATTTTTGCTTCTTTGCCAAAAGAGTTTGATACTTTTGTTGTTAATTACAACATTCATCCTGAAAAGTAGGACTTAGAGAAGCTCATTGCTATGTGTGTGCAAGAGGAGGAGAGAATTAAGGCCTCACATGGTGGATCTATAAACCATGTGAGGGATAATAAGAAAAGAAATTTTAATGCTCCTTCCTCTTCAAGGTTCAAGGGAAAGACTCCATATCAGCCTCAGCCCCAGCAGTATCAGCAGTATCAGCAGTACACTGTTGATAAAGATCAGTGTCTCCACTGCAAGAAGAAGGGCCACTTCAAGAAGGATTGTCCTGACTTCTTGAAAACGTTTATGGCAAACAGAGGTGAGAATATTATTACATTTGTAAATGAATCATTGTATATACAGTATTCAAAATCTACTTGGTGGATTGACTTGGGTGCAACTGTTCATGTTGCAAATTCTTTGCAGGGGTTCACTTCGATGAGAGCTTTGCAAAGAAACGAAAGATGTATTAAAGTTGCAAATGGAGTTCGGGCAGACGTCGAAGCTGTTGGAGATCTTTCATTAGAGCTTCCAGATGACATAGTACTTCTGCTTAGAGATGTTTTATTTGTTCCATCTTTGATGAGAAATTTAATAAGTGTATCACGTTTGGATAATGATGGTTATGGTTGCCATTTTGGATATGGAAAATGTGTAATAATGTTTAATGATCAATGTATTGGCCTCGCCTTTCAACAAGACGAGCTTTATTTATTGTCTCTTCGTGAAAAAGCGAACTCCATATGCAATGTGAATGATAATACATCCTCGTGTGTGAATGAAAATAGAAAGCGAAAGAGAACTCTAAATGAGTCATCGAAATTATGGCACTGTCGTTTAGGCCATATTTCGAGGGGGAGAATAGAAAGATTAGTTAAGAATGAAATTCTTCCTTCATTAGAGTTCTCAGATCTAGAGCAATGCATAGATTGCATTAAAGAAAAATTTGTAAAGCAAATAAAGAAAAATGCTAAACAGAGTACAGGGATTTTACAAATCATTCACACAGATATTTGCGGTCCTTTTCCTGTAAAGAGTGTGGATGACTATGACTCGTTCATAACATTCATAGATGATTACTCCCGATATGGTTATATTTATCCAATCAAAGAAAGATCAGAGGCATTGGATAAATTTAAGATCTTTAAGGCTGAAGTTGAAAATCAGCATGACTTAAAGATAAAGATAGTCAGATCCGACCGTAGGGGGGAGTACTATGGTCGGCATACCCCGTATGGACAAGTGCCTGGACCTTTTGCAAGGTTTCTCTAGGAGAATGGCATTGTTGCCCAATATTCTACACCGGGCGAGCCTCAACAGAATGGAGTAGCTGAAAGGCGTAATCGTACCTTGATGGATATGGTGCGCAGTATGGTGAGTTACTCCACCTTACCGTTGAGTCTGTGGATGGAGGCGCTGAAAACCGCCATTCACATTCTCAATAGAGTTCCAAGTAAGTCGGTGCCCAAAACACCGTATGAATTGTGGACAGGAAAAGTACCCTCACTAAATCACTTACGTGTGTGGGGGAGTCCTGCTGAGACTAAGGTGTTTAACCCAAACATTGGGAAGCTAGATCCCAAAACATAGAGTTGCCATTTTATTGGCTACCCTGAAAAGTCAAAAGGGTTTCGTTTCTACTGTCCAGATAGATACACAAAGTTTGTAGAAACGAGACATGTTGTCTTCTTGGAAGAGCAGATGATCAGGGGGAGCACGACAACATGAAAAATTGATCTTGAGGAGAAGCGGGTATATGTGCCCACTCCAATGATTCAGGAACCATTTTTGTGTTGGCTGTTCCTGCTACACCAACAGTGCAGGACACTATAGTGACAACACCTGTTGTATGTCCTCCCATGACAACAATGAGTGAACATGTGGAACTTGTCCCTCAGGAGCCCGTGGAAACCGTTGTTGCGCATGAGGAAGAGCAGCAACAACCCCCTATAGAACTGGGGCCATCTGTTGTCGCTCCTAGAAGGTCACAAAGAGTCAGGAGATCTGCTATTCCTGATGATTATGAAGTGTATAACACTGAGGAGTTTCAAATGGAGGATGATCCCACCTCATTTGAAGAAGCCATGAGAAGTGAACACTCATCCAAGTGGCTTGAGGCCATGGAAGAAGAGATGAGGTCAATGAGTACCAACAAGGTTTGGGACTTGAAGGTAATTCCCAAAGGAGCCAAAACAGTGGGTTGTAAATGGGTTTACAAGACCAAGTTTGACTCCCAAGGGAATATAGAAAAGTATAAAGCGCGACTTGTGGCAAAAGGCTTTACGCAAAGGGAAGGAATTGATTACAATGAGACTTTTTCACCAGTCTCATGTAAGGATTCTTTCAGAATCATAATGGCTCTTGCAGCCCATTATGATTTAGAGTTACATCAAATGGATGTGAAGACAACGTTTCTAAATGGGGATTTAGAAGAGAATGTTTACATGGCACAACTGAAAGGTTTTGTCATAAAAGGAAAAGAACAAATGGGGCGCCGCCTAAAGAAATCCATTTATGGATTAAAACAAGCTTCAAGACAGTGGTATTTGAAGTTTGATGGCACAATAAAGAAGTTTGGGTTTAAAGAAAATGTTGAGGACAATTGCGTTTATGCAAAGTTTAAGAATGGAAAGTATATCTTCCTAATCCTGTATGTGGACAATATCTTACTAGCTAGTAATGATGTCAGTCTACTGCAGGAGACAAAGAAGTTCTTGTCCTCAAACTTTGATATGAAAGATCTTGGTGAAGCCTCGTTCGTTCTAGGGATCGAGATTCATCGAGATAGAAGCAAAGGGGTATTAGGACTATCACAAAAGACATACTTGGAAAAGGTTCTAAAGAAATTCAGTATGCACAAAAGTAAACCTTCACCTGCACCCATAGTCAAGGGCGATAGATATGAGGACTTTCAGTGTCCCAGGAACCAGTATGAGATCGATCAAATGAAAGCGGTTTCATATGCTTCAGCTGTCGGAAGCCTACAGTATGCTCAAGTTTGTACACGCCCTGACTTAGCATTTGTTACCCGGTTACTTGGCAGATTTCAAAGCAATCCAGGCCTAGAACACTGGAAACTTGTAAAGAAAGTCTTGCGTTATCTGCAAGGCGCAAAAGGCCTCATGTTGACATATAGAAAATCAGAATCCTTGCGCATAGAAGGGTACTCAGATTCTGATTATGCGGGAGATGATAGAAAGTCCACGTCTGGATATGTTTTCACTCTCGCAGGGGGAGCCATATCATGGAAAAGCTCTAAACAAACCGTCACTACATCGTCCACAATGTATGTCGAGTTTGTTGCATGTTTCGAGGCCTCGGGGCAGGTGAACTGGCTAAAGAAGTTCATACCCGGTTTGAAAGTGGTTGACGACATCCATGGACCACTAAAGTTGTACTGTGATAATTATCCAGCAGTACAGTATGCTCACAATAATAGGTCAAGTGGTGCTGCCAAACACATTGACATAAAGTACTATGTTGTGAAAGATAAAGTCCGGGATCAAACTATTAGTCTTGAGCACATTAGTACAAGTAAGATGCTCGCGGATCCGCTGACAAAAGGCTTACCACCCAACGTGTTCAGAGAACATGTAGCCGACATGGGTTTAAGGGAAAGCCTATGATTCTTGGACTATAAGGGGCCCAAAAGGCAATGAAACTATTTCGGAACAGAGATGTGTGTTGTAGCTGTTGAATCTATCGGCAACCGTCCGTGACGATGAAGCATGCTCTATGCACTATCTGTGAGGAAATTGGAAAGTCAAGTTAAAGATAAAGGTACAGTATACAGTTGAGATCAAGGGGGAGATTGTTAGGATGATCTCCACCAGGGGCCCAACGACCACTGGATCCCGGAAATCTCGCGCCCTGATCGGGGGCGCCCAGCCCGAGATTGGCTGGTGGGCCCCCGTCGCACTGCGCAATATAAAAGGGGTGGGGGCCGGCGGGCTCTAGTCACGAGGTTCCTTAGAGCCGCTAAACCCACCTACAAACCCTAATCCGATCCAGAGGGTGCGCAACGAGCAGCGGGAAGCTCCACCGACGCTGTCACCGTTTTCCCTCCCGGGCAGCGAGATCCGGCGACCCTCTTCACCAACCGTCGCTGCCCGTGCGCAGATCTTCACCGACGAACGTGATGGCGGGCTCCTCCTCCAACTTTGATGGTACGTGTCCCTATTCCTCCTCTTCTCCCTCTCGGATCTAGTGCGTAAGCTCTGTTCTTATCGTGTACGAGATATAAGCCCCACTAATCTACACCTAGAAGGTCCTAGGGTGTTAACACTCCTGGCCATCCCTTCCTCCTCCCTCGACCGTTGATGCTCACGCTTGGTCCGACTCAGCAACGTACTAGAAAAGCTGTGGCGTCGCCAACTGCACTGCACGGGCCACGGGGATTCCTTGTGCCGGGAGGTACGAAGGTGTGCGGCGTGGCCACCGCCACATCCACCCAATTCCGTCCATGGAGGCCCAGTGGTTGGAAGAACGTCGTTGCGCGACCCGTCCCCCGGGGGGGCCTTGACGGTGGAACCGTGAACAACGTACTGTTGCGCGTGAACTATACAGTGGTGGGTATGCTCGGTAGTACTGTAGCACGTTACGTGTCTACTGTACGAGCAAAGCCAGCCAGAGCAAGCAGCGAGCGAAATAGCAGCAGCACAGCGCGAGAGCAAACGCGCCCGTGCCCGTGCCCGTGCCCGTGCCCGTGCAACGGCCAACGGGAACGGTGTCCGCCCGCCGACCCGCACACCTGCTGCTGCTGTCGTGTCGACCGGGGGTCGCGGGGGCGCTCGGCGGCCCGGCGCTCCGCTCCGATCGCGCTCGGAGATACAGTACAGATACTTTGGTCGCTTTCGCCCGCGGACGCCAGGGAGACGCCGACTGGCGATCGGGTACCAGCGACAGTGCGCGTCGTGACGAGATACTGCCGTGTACTACTACCCAGTACGTACACGTCCTGATCATACTGTACAGTACAGTAGTAGTTTATTATCATCAATCAGGAAGGACAGGCCGGCCGGCGGGGGGGGGGGCCTGTCACGTGGGTCGTCATCGTCTCATCGACTCGCCCGTCCTGGAAAAGATATCATACGTGATACCTGTATGGCCCTGCCGAAAGCATCTTCGACTCGGGCCTTGTTTAGTTTCGCCAACTTTTCTTAAATATTGCTAGATTCCTCGTCACATCAATCTTTAGCTGTATGCATAGAACATTAAATGTATGTAAAAATAATAATTGATTGTACTTTTAGTATCTACGTGTCGAGACGAATCTTTTGAGTCTTGTTGGTCCATATTTGGATAAAGTTTGTCAAATAACAACGAAAGTGCTACAATGTAGAATCCAAATATTTCTCGGAACTAAACACACCCTGATTCATCGGGACAGGGTGCTGCTGCCTGGGACGTCAGACGACGACGACGACGATGGGGCCAGGCGCGGTTGTCGACATCGCAGGAGCTAGCGCTAGCGGACGCAGACACGTCAGCTTCCGCTACATACTACCACCAATAGGCGATAGCGCATGAGCTTCGGTTCGCTGTGCTCCCTCCGATCCGTCCTTGTCCTTGGATTGAGTGATTAATCTCAAGAGTGAGTGATTATTAGTCCAGCAGCGCAGCTAGGCAGGGAAGGAGGAGTTAGCAAGCAAAGACATACCACTAGTACTTCAATCATGGACAGACAGTGGTGGCTGATCGTTATGGTCGAGTCTGTTTTATGCAAATGCAACTACGCGCTATGCAACATGCATCATCATCATCATCATCACACAATGCAAAATAATATCTGTATTGTATACTACAGTACGTAATACTGTGCCCAACTAATGATTTCCAAATCAGCCGATATAATTTCGTGCACCCAAGTAACAGCACTAAGATAGGCGCACTAATGAAGTATTTATGTTTGCATATATACTATATAGTGGTACATTTGCACACTAATACTCTAGTAATAAAAAAAAAACTCGATCCGCGGCGGAGTATGACGGCCTCTGAGCATTATGCTTAAGGAAAATGTTTTTAGGTAGATGGAGAAAATCCTCCAAACATTCACCTCAGTCTTACAATGACACCCCAACTCTGTGAGATAAGCTCACTATAAATCTATACTTTGAATTTCACTCAAATGTGGTATAAATGCCCTAACGAGCAACTCTAGTAATAACAGAGTATCCCGGCCAATACTTATTGCATTTCTATGCATGATACTCCATATACTCTGTATTTTGAAGGAACACAACAATATGACGTTCAACAGAACCGCTAATAGCCTCCAGGGTTCTGCTGCTGTTGGTTTTCAGGAAGCCTGAGGACTGGATAGGCGTGGGGTTGTTCCCTCGCCTTCACTGCTGCTGTGAGGGCCTGTTTGGATGGAAACCTGGACTACTTGCCTGGTAAAAAGTGTTGCCTGAAAGTTGCCTGGAAATTTGATGGAATCTGCCTAGCCAGGCAGGTTTGATGAGATGTGTTTGGTTAGAAGCCTGTGCCTGGAAAGCTAATAAAAGATATAATGCCATATTTAAACATACATAATAACTGTTATAATTTATTCAATTACTAAATAAATAGAACCGTCCACATATTTTCTCAATTAATATATATTTAAAATTACAAATACATTTAATAGATTTCTTAGTCTTTTAAAAATGTCACAAGGACATACTACGAGAAAGAAAGATATAATTACATTGTACGAACAATAATTGTAATTTTAACAGAAACATAATTAACGGAAATAAGGTAAATAAAAATATAAAATATATACAAAATAGCGTTTACACCGTACAGTACTTTTCGTGGAAAGAAGAAATAAAGGGTAAAAGCAAACTGATCTTATGAAAATAAACAAAGAATCTAAATAAATAGCAGAAATCATAACGTAGACCTTAAACAATGATATAATGAACAGTACAATAATGATTTGATGCCTAAAAACCCTTTTAGCAGTAACAGTACCGTATCTAAGAAATACTAAAACAATAAATAGTACTGATAAATAATAATTCAATTATTAATAGTGGAAAACCATCACATCAGAGTTAATTACACACCAGGCAAGCAAGCTGTGCCAGGCATTCAAATTTGATCGCCCGGGTCTGAACCGTGGTTGCCTGGTACAAGCATGTTCCAGGGTTGCATCCAAATGAGCTCCAGGCAGCTTCCAGGCTATCTGCCAGCCAGGCAAAACAGACCCAGGGTCTCAACCAAACAAGCCCTGAATGCGTGGTTGCAAAGCCGAGCTGCTATGTAATCTTTACCGATGAAATCTAGTAACTAGGGGCTGCCTCTTTGTGCATTGGTTTCGCTTCTCACCATTAGCGGACCCAAAACTTCTTATAAGCCCGGACAATATCTATATCTATATCTATACCTATACCTAATAATAATCTATGGTCTGGCCGTTTTCGTCTGGTCTACTTATATTGATCAACTAGAATTCTCGTAAGATTAGTGGACCGATATGAGACTAATAGGATGTCACTGATACATGTTCGTTTGTTTATCCCGCAAGAATATGATGAGCTCGGCCCAAAAAGAAAAGGCCCACGATTCTTGACCGCTGGAATTTCGTCTCGGTCCGGTCCTCTTTGCAACGAAATCGGCCCGAACTTAAAGGCCCAGTCTCGGTAGTCCACGAGACCTCAGCGGCAGTAGAGCGGAGACGAGCGCTCGTTCAGTTTTGGTTTGGCCGTTTAGTACCACCTCACCAGCTGAAGGCAGACGAGCCACGAGCTCACGCTATAAGAAGAGCGCCCCGTGCACCGTTGCTCCATATTTACCTGGACGGGGTCGACGTAAGATCATTAAGGCTCGTGTACCACTGCCAAAATTAACAATTTAAACTTTGGTCTTTCTGCATTTATTTGTTTTCGGGATTTTCAGGATTGGGTCAACCTAAAAGATTTTTAGAGTCTCTTTCTTCTCCCGTTGCAACGCACGGGCATTTGTCCTAGTAATGATAAAGTGACAAATTAAGCCTAATATCTAAAATATAGACTATAAATTATTTGTACACAGTAGAACTATATACGGACGAGCCCGGACGGCGGCCCAGGGTTGCCGGGCCCTAGGTCCGCCAGTGCTTCTCGCCATTGGCTCGAGGTGTCTGTTTGTTGTTGTGCTCCCTCCGTTCCAAAATGTGTGTCGCTTTCGTTTCCCGAGAAACAAATGCTGACAATTTTTATAAATAATAAATATTATCGATTAGTATCATAATTAGTATCATCGGAAAGATTTTTGAATCTAGTTTTTTAACAAATTTATTTAAATATATAAATATTACACGTATTTTCTATAAATCGAGTCAAACTTGTGGCACGGAAACCGAAAACGACTAATATTTTGGGACGGAGCCAGTATGTCTCATAAACTCTTATTCTTTTTAAATAAAATACGGGTGCGATAGTCGATCGAGAAAAAAGATACTCAGTACTCGATAGGCCCAGCTAGCATTGGTGATTGGTATGTGGTGTAGCACACGTATCAACTTCGTTAAGATTATCTCCAACCAATAACCCATATAGATAGCTAAATGCAATTTAGGTCTCCAGTAGTACTTTTTTGGGCAAAAAGTAGTCTCCAATGGGTAACCTATTCCTATGATTTATTATAGGTTTGAGGAGAGAGGATAGCTAAAAATGAGTTTCATCTCTCCTCTAACTATTCTGTGTATGTGAGTGGAGAAATGGAGAAAAACATGAAGTATGTGAAATCAGTTTGAATTATTTGTTGGATAGAGATCATAAGTTTTAAATCTCCGCTTTATATGGCTAGGTGATCTTTATCCTTTTTTTTTACAAGTGACCATCCTTGAATGGGTATCCAATTTAGCTATTCACGATTGGAGATAGTCTAGCTTCCAACAACTGAATACTCGATCCGTATCATGGATTAATTCATGGTACGGAGGTCATTGTCTTCATCGTCGTCGCTGCTAGGTGCTAGCTTCACCACCGTCGCGTCGGGTGGTATGCCGCCAACAATTCCCCGTTTCCACATCTAGAATTTCATTTGCGTGCAAATTTGGGTCTAGTAGCTCTCACTAACACGTACTCTAGCCTAATGGCGGCTAACATAAACGCTTAATAAACCTGCCGTGTCGTGCAGAGCCAGCACGGGGACTCAAGCTAAGGTACCTCGACATTATCGAACAGTACGGAGCACCGGTGGTTACGTTTTGCTCACACCGCTTCAGGCTTGGCACTCGTTTTTCGTACTTCAACCTGAACACTTTGCATCGTTTTGGAAGTAAAACCATTTTTGTAACTAACTAACTAACATGGCATCTTCTCATCATCACGATTATTGTTCTTTCCTATATATTGCTAGCATAGCGAACTGAGCTAGCCGAGTTCCTTGTGGTGGAATCTACTTACCCGAGTTCAACTTCCCGACTTAATACATGTGTTCACATTTTTCTAGATTTATTACAGGATCTAACAATGCTATTTTTTCAGTGGTAGACGAGGTGTCCGTGACAACAAGACGTCTGTGGTAATTTTGTCAATCTCGAGATTTGTCGGTCTAACTCGGTTCTTCAAAGATGTTCATAGAGATAAGATATGCATCCATACGTTCCGTAAGTGTGTGCCATATGTGCTCACCAAAAAGTATATTGTCAGCAATCATAGGCTAGGCCACTAGGCTCAACGTAGTCGCTGGCCCCTTGACCTATTATAATACTCCATTTATTCTAAATTATAAGTTATTCTAAGAATGTTGAAGAGTCGAAACATCTTAAAATTGACCAAAGTTTATAGAAAAAATATAAAGATTTTTATGATATCAAATATGTATATTATGAAAATATAATTAATAGAGAATCTAATAATACTTAATTGACATGATAAAAATTATTATATTATTATATAAATTTAGTTAAATTTTAAAAAAATCACTCTCAAAGATTCTTAAAATGACTTATAATTTAGAACAGATGAAGTATTATATATATAAAAAAACTTATGCATCCATGAAACTGGATCGAAGAAGAAATATTCTTTATGGGCTCGTCAATGGGCCGCCCACTTTATTTACAATGGACGGGCTGATTTGATGACGGACATAAAAAGAGGAGTCCTGTTTTAGATCGTAAAGCATGCATTCCATCCATCCTAAAATAACATAACCTTTGAAATAATCTAAGTTAAATATCTTTAGATTTAAGAAAATTTATTTAAAAAACAACAACGTGCTTATGACACCAAATTTGTTATTAGATACACAGTAAAAATATATTTTCATAATATACTTGTTTGATGCCACATATGTTAGTGTTGACTTAATTAGGACAATCATTGGTTATTTTGAAAAAAAAAGGAGCATGATAAGATAATATAAGTAGATTGTACAAAGTGCCATATTAGATTTCTGTTACGATGGAGAAGAGAAGAGCGAAGATAAAATAAAAGAAGTGGGTTACAAACTTACAACCAGTTTATGCACGATTTAAAAAAAAATTGTGAGAAAGTAAAATCGTATAATGTATATCAATAGCCAAATATTACATGCTACTTCTATTATTAGCTACTCCCATACAAAAAGTGCAATTTTCGTTTTTTTCGAGAGTCAAACAATATGAAAAATTACTAACATTTATGATGCGAGATAGAGTAAGTATCATTACATTGATTATGAAATATATATTTATAGTAAGCCTAATTGAAGATATAAATGCTGACCAAACTTAGGAAAATTTGTGAAATCTAGAATTGCATTTCTTTAAGGACCGGGCAGAGAGCGCAGGTGAAGCAGTTCGTGGGGTTGGACAATTCTAGATTGACGGACTATTAAAACGTGACCTAACCAAAATGTAAGGTGTTTGTATAGAGACTGGACCAATTAATCTTTTTCTTACTAAGAATGGACAATTGTCTTTTTAATAGTCCCGGGGCTTAACAGGCGGTTTAGTTCGCAGCTAGATATACGGCCTCTCACACTTTTTGTCGTTTTTGAGACTTTCTCTTGAGCAACGTACTAGGGTCTAGAACTTCAGTGATAGGTGTCTGAATGTAATACACTTTATAGAGACTGGGGAAAAAAGAATCCTTTATAGTGTTATGAGATTAAGAGAAGAGGACCTCAGTTAGCTCGTTGAGCATCTCAGAATATTTACGGACTAACACGGTTTACATCATCGGTTCCAGAAGAGTGCACTTCTATAACTAGTATATTGCCCGTGCTAACGCTACGGGTGCAATAATCACAACTAATTTGTTGATAAATGTTAAAAAGAAATTTATGCTTCCACTAATAAAGACTGCTCTCGTAGCTTGGTACATTAGCACTGGAGATCCGTACCTTGTCAACTTCGGGTGCTACGACAACGCAATGTCATCAAGCACTCCTATACCCGCCGTCGCATCCTCCGTGGATCTGGACGGAGTCCCTATCGACGAGGCCTGAGTTGTCCGACATGAAAATGGAACCCGCTAGTCTAGGCCTATATAGGCGAGTGGAGGCGTTGGCGGCGAAGCTGCCGTTGGCCGAAACTGTAGTCGTCCACCGGACTGGGAGGAGGCGGATTCGCTCGAGGAGGACGGCAAAAGCCCGTGCTAACGCCACGACGTCATTTCAGGGATGCGCATGAAAACTTAAATTTTCTATATACACATTAGTTGAAAAGTCAAGCTTGGCACTGCTGATAAAACTTGAAATTTATATATACATATAGATCCAAAATTTATATATACACATTATAATCATATAAACAATTCTACGCTTCCTTTGATTCCGAACCTGATAGTGAACATATCACTAAACGCCTTGCCATTGTTGATGGAACCTGACGAAGATAACCTAGTTGCTCGGCAACACAACATCCTCCACTTTTACTGAAAGTACAAAAACAGGTTCAACATCTTGTAAAACATCATAATCCTTCTTAATCACGTCAAATATCCTGTTAAAAATGGTCCAGAATTATTTTTGCGGCTAATTAAAATTATTGAGAACCATATATTTTTTTAAATCTTTTTCACCTAACCATATAAGGGATTATATAAGCGCATCGGGTCTCGAGATTGTGACGACCCACACGGAGGGTGGAGTAGGAGAAGAGACGGCTACAACCGGTGTTCCGGAGTGTCGTGGCCAGCTCCCGGCGTGGGGAGAGGAGCCACGCCATGTGGGTGATATGATCGCGGCGTCCTCGCTTTGGTTTACTAAGAAGAAGCAAATAGGTCCCTAATTTAAAAGATAACATTAGCAATGCCAAATACAACATGATAAACACATACAGCTTCACCTTGGATAGATTAAAAAAACAGAAATACGATCTCCATGCTCTAAATAAATAGTACTCCCTCCGTCCACGAATAAATAGATTTCTAGAGTTGTCATAAGTCAAACTTTTTAAACTTTGACCGAATTTTTAGAATAATACGTCAAGATTTATGATATCAAATTAGTATCATTCGATACATCATAGAATATATTTTCATAATATATTCATTTTATATCATAAATATTTTTACTCTTTTCTATAAAGTTGGTCAAACTTTAAAAAGTTTGACCGGCACGGATTCTAGGAATCGATTTATTCACGGACAGAGGGAGTAATTGTCAACATCCTTGCCTGTGCTAACTCTACGTTCATTTCTAGAAAAATAAATAAATAAACTAAAATATATGACAGGGGTAGTTTGATTAGATGCAACTCTGAAGCATAGAAATATGTGGCAATGGGTCCCTGCTCTGTAACTCTGAAGCATAGAGAAATAATGCAGGTGGCAATGTGGACTTCAGATTCTAACAGATACATCCAGACAAACTACATCTTACAAATAACTTTGATTAGATGCAGCCAGCCAGACAGTTCACACATACTACGGTATGGTCAGCTTGAATTGTGGGTTTGATTTGCGAACACGAAAGAATCATGAGGTTCTGAAATTGCATGTCCCATGTCATGGAAATAATAAGCATAGACAATAATCTGACCATACCATTCTCCAGTGCTTCCAGTGCTCTGTGAAGTACCATAATCGGCTCATTGCAACGATCAACACCCCAATACATCCTTCCACTGTCACCGTTCCCAACACTCCCCTCACCAGCACTAAACCCGGCCGATCTGCCCACCACACTACTGTCATTGCCTCTGCAGCGACCCGTCGATCGGATCTCCTGTCATTGCCTTTGCAGCGACCCGTCGATCGGATCTCCTGGCTGAACTGCTCCTCGTCACCATGGCCACAGCACCCAGAGAAGACCTTGCAAACACCATTGTGTTCGTCGGCACCCGGCTGCTGCCGGGCCTTCACGGCGTTGGAGCTGCGGAGGCCAGACTCAACGTTGGACCGCGAGCAACCAGCCTCGGTGGAAATGGGAACGGCGGCGCATGGACGTGGCCTTTCCCGCTCACACGGGGAGAGCACCACCGAGGCGTGGTCACAACGCGGGAGCAGCACGCGCGGCGCGCTCACGATGGAGGACCTGCTGCTCCCGTCCTCGCTGTTGCCCGCGCCGACGGAGAAGCCGAGGCCCAGGCCCGAGCTCGGCGGTGGTGACAGATCGAGGCGGGACTCGGCGGAGGCGGTGGAGATCTCGGACTCGGCCTTGCCCCTAGGCGCGCCGGCGGCGGTGAGGGGCAGCCAGCACTTGTGGAGCTGTGCGTCACCCTCGCCCCCCCCCCCCCGCCAGTGCTATCCCTCAGCCGTTCCTGGTCACGCCGGATACGCCGCCAGCGACGGAGGCCGCGGCCCTTGGCGGTGGCCGTCGCGGGGGACGGGGAGGGGAAAGGCTTGGTCTTGGGAGCAGCCACCACCTCCGGCCGGGGCCACGACGGGGAAGAGATGCCCGTCCCGGCGATCTCATGTGGGGCAGAGGAAGGGGAGAGGAGGAGTCGGCATTCTGTATTTTTTGTTTTGGTGGAGAGGTGAGTGAGGGATGAGGGATTATACCATACATCCAAGTTCGTTCGTTAGATGTGAGTAAGGAAAGTGTTACGAATTAAATCTGGATTATCAATTTTTATGGAGTTGGTTTTCTGGGTACAATTTCGTGTGTGGACTTAGTAAGGCCATATCAGCGGGGAACGTTTTTTTGGTGGACTTAGAATAGATCTATAATGGTGCACTAGCAGATGCCCGTGCGTTGCTACGGGAGCCTCGTAATTTTCAACGCAATAAAAGTATAAAAAATAATAGATCAAATATCTCATCGGTTTTCTCTAAGGCCATTGACTTTTGATACCACTAGGACACAAGACTAATATCCGTCTTGCAGATCTTTTTAACATTTCCTCTACTTAGAAATATTACCATATAAACCATCATTATACTAGTCAATCTTTTAATCCCTCAACTTGTTCTTGCGCTTCCTCATAGCAAATATGGTCATCTTCAGCTTGATTTGGACGTGCATTGAGAGCTTCAAATTGGCTCTGTCGGTCTGAAATCAAAGTGAAAAATGGCAACCTCAAAGTATTGCATGAAAGTTTGGACTAAAAACAATTAAAACAAATAATGAAGAGGTGGATTACCATTCCAATGCTACGTGATGCTACGGCCAACTTAAATCAAAATTGTTAAACAACATGCTCAGACAAACCTTTATAAAATTAAGACATACCAGTTACTAATCTTAGCAACAATTACTACTTCCTGGAAGTAATAAAAACACAATATTTACACATTTTTGACAAAATTAAGACATGCCAGTTACTGATCTTGCCTACCATATTCCAGTCCTCATCAAAAGCAATGTTTTTGTTACCAACCAGAAGTACAATTATTTGTTAAGTAAAAATTTGTTAGCAACCAGAAGTAACAAAATGCCGAGTCTGATCCCTCTGTAAGCAAGCATCGGCAAACAAAACCTGCAGCAAACGAAGTATATTAAATCAAGGCAATACATAAAGTATGACAATACATAAGCCAAATATAAAAAAGTGACCGGTCGAAAATACATCAAGTACAATAGTTCGTGATTGGCTCAATACTATTAAACTTGTTGAGGAAAATTTTTCTTCATTTGATAACTACACAAATCTAATAAACTAAGTTTTATGTTAATCTTGTCAAATGGGTGAACAAATTGGCAGCATAATTGCTTTTGACCATCAAACTTTATTGACTATATTTCATGCAAAAAAAAAGAAATGTCTTCAGAAAGAGGAGCTTTTTAGAATGCACTGTTACCACATATCTGTATTGAAGAAAAAAATAAACTATTAATTACTTGGAGCTTTGATTGATGGCACATCAGACATTGCATCTTTGTCATCTATGATATCACCGTCTTCCTCTCACCAGCAGTCCAGCACGCCCTCTACAGAGGAATGGGCATCACCTAAAAACAAAACCCATAGAAGTATAGAACATGGCCAAAATGACACAAATATCTGAAAACTATTTAAGGTTTGCTAGAAAGACATATATAATTACAACATTGATATTACATGTTACCAGTATAGAGCACAACAGTAAAGCAAATTACTTGGGCAAACTCGTGCAACTGAGATAGTTGGGGAAGGTTCCTCGTCAACCTTTGAGGTTCCTTGTATGTCATCAACAATAACTTCTACTATATGTCTTTGAGGTCCCAAGTGCTAATGAGTTGAGGTAGAATGGATTGTCTCTGTTAGTACAAACGCATTATACTCGCTCGAACAGAAGGAGAAGGACGGCAAGCGGCGATGACGCCGCGGCGGCCAGCAGCGCAGCAACACGTAGCCTCCCCCTCGGTCCTCCCCGGCTCTCTCTCTCGTCCCCTCGGGCGAGCGCCCCTGCACGGCTGCGTGACTGTGCCCAGCCCTAGCGGTCGACGCTGCGACGGCCAGGATTCTCTGCACAACACCCGCCGGCGATAGGGCCCTCCCCCTAGCCCCCCCTCGAGCTCTGACTTGAAAGGTCGAAGGAAGGTGAGCACAGTCAGATCCATTGAGTAAGAATTGGAGTTTTCGTTTTCTAATTTTTTTTCATTGGATTCTTGTAACATAGATGGAAGAAAAAGATTGGATTGCAGTATTTGGTGGAGCTGCTACTGAATCAGCAGGCTACTTGTTCATCGGTCTATTGAATCAGCAGGATGATAATATACATTTTAATTTCTAGTTTTTTTTGCTTTGCTCTAGCTTAGCTAATTTCTAATTTCACCAAATCATGCAACAAGCTGCAATTTCCCACTATCTTGGGTAAGTTGTTTCTTCTCCTTTTCAAAGTTCGACACAAAAAGAAAAATGGAAGCCGTGAGCTAATTTGAGAACATTTGTACCAATTCTAAAATGGAGTAAGACAATAATTAGAGAAGTCACAACTGAATATTTTTGCTTGAACTGAAGAAGAGTAACTACCACCATAAGTTAAGAAAATTTAAGATTAGGAATTTCAAAGCCTAAGCAAGTTTGGCGGTATTGAGGAAAGCATCAATCTCAAGATATGTACGGCAAGCAAGAACAATAAACTCATTTCCTATTAACTTGAACACTCAAGCATGATTGTTCTTTTAGTATTAGATCTGGCAGGTATCATCACTCATCAACAAGAAATTAAGTTCCAAGGTAAATAAAACATAAATTTGTCATAATCAAAATAACAAATCCATTTGTACAATTATTGCTTTCGTGCAGGCAGCTAAAGAATCAAATGCTTACTTTGATAAGCTCTATTAAGTTAGGAATTCCTAAAATACCATCATCCGATAATTTGATTATAGACAACTCTAAATTAATTTGCACCTGAGACCGAACAGGCTACCTAAAAACATATGATAACTCATAACCATATTTTTTTATCAATGGGCAATACTGCATTATAATGCCTAATAACACTGTCAGTAATTCAATTCATATTTACCTTAAGAAAATTAAGGCACAAGAAAGGAAACTATAAGCAGTAAAGTTTTACAAAATATTGCAGAAAGAGCACTTTGGTTCTTCACAGTTTAGGCCATCTACTGAAATCACACGACTCTTTGGTTCTACATAATAGGAATATACAATAAGGATGAAAAGCTGTCTACTGCAAAGAATTATGTTGTTTTAGGGAACCTGAAGCTAGCTTCTATAAGAAGATCTATCTCCTATTATCAAGCATTACTACAAGATAAGCTCACTAAAACTGGAACTTCTGTAGACTTCGTGCAGAGTGAAAGCAAAGACCGAAAGGAGTTCAACAATACCAAAGGAGCGGTTGTTATGGAGGAAGCTGATAAATCACCATGATGACATAAAAAATCGGTTCTTACCTCTTTCTTCTTGTCACTTGCTCTTTACCTCTTTGAAATTATCTAAAACGAGTATATGCAGTGATGAGTGCAAAGACAATTCAGGTACAACCAACTGATGCTATTTTCTATAAATGGTGGAGACAGTTCAGAGAAAATGTCACACAAAACAGACCAGACAGAACTGAAGACAAATAGCCCGTGATTAAACAATCATAAAGTAATGGCCAATAAGTAACGATGGTTCGATGATCATGTGAGTGAAGCTAACAAATCTGCTACCGAGACACTGGCTAGCGGATTACCTACTTACATGTTCACATGCAGTAATATCGGTGACGTTGTGCTCAATGGAACTGAGGTCTTACAACCTGGTTGGTTTGTTCTTTTGTTTACGTGAAAAATGGGACCAAGCTACAGCTGCAGACAAGTGAGCGAGCAGGTGAAATAAAAATTCAGATTGAAAGCACAATTGTAGATAGATGACAATGAACAACAAGAGCAAACAAGAACTGATAAGCTGACCAACAGAAGTTGTTTTAGCCTGAGGAGAAGTTAATTGCATCATATTTGTACTTATCACACATTTGGGCAATGCTTTCCGACTTTGATTACAAACAAAATGTTTCTAAATTTAGTAGGCAACATGTTAAACAAGGAACTAAAAT
This sequence comes from Coix lacryma-jobi var. lacryma-jobi, assembly GCA_009763385.1. Lineage (NCBI taxonomy): Eukaryota > Viridiplantae > Streptophyta > Magnoliopsida > Poales > Poaceae > Coix > Coix lacryma-jobi. The sequence goes on from CM019824.1 coordinate 162,637,888, forward strand.
TACCAAGAATTTCAGCAACACACTAAAAGAAACATATTCTACAATCTGAATAAAAAACACCAAGGAAATATATAATAGTGTTTTTTATGCTAGTAACAAATTGGCAATTTTTGGCCCAAACTTAAATTCGACGAACATGTGGTGGGCACATCATTATTATTGGAATACTGCTCCGATATTTAAAGATAATGAGACCATGGAATATGCAGCTCCATGTGATCGGTGTGGACAAATGAGTATACGTAATGATATAATCATGGAGAGGGTGGATCCGGGTTGTCTGGTTCTTATATATCAATGCATTGAGTGTAGTTAATTTTCAGTAGTGATAATGAACCGGTATGTGCATAGAATCCTCTTTTTCTTAGGCCATCCATAATAATTTCAAATACAATAAAAATAATGGTTTTGAATTTACCTATCAGCAGTATATTCCATTTTTGGATTCGTGAGTCTGTATCTGCAATTAATAAAAATAACTAAGCATTAGATGAGAAACAGGAAGCCACCATCACAAACTATTACACATAACTTATGGAATCAACAGTAGACTGCATTCCATAAAAAAAAGTTGATGGAATCAGAATATCTACTACCGTACTTTCAGCTTGGAGCTGGACTCCACATTTTTCCTGTGAGATTGTAGCTTGGAGCTAGTTTTATTAAAAATGTTGGAGCTGTGCATATAGAAAAGTAATTATTGGAACACTGTCCAAAACTGTTACTGAGAAGACATTAAAACCAATGATGCATGAACCAGCAGTCCATAGCTCTAGCAACTTTCAGATTACGCAAAGGATCCATGAACAAAATAATAGGCTACTTTCTTTGCTTTCTAATTTCAGTGCGAATTGAAAGAGCCTATTTCCACCCAACACTATGCTCATTTGATTGTTAATATATAACCAACATATTTACAAGGATACACCCATTACAATTCTTTTCTAAGGGTTATGTATCGGGTACATTTGATAAAGGAATCAAGATTTATAATCAAGTAGTGTCCTAAGCACTGGTCATTGCAGATTGTATCCTTTACAAATGTAGATATCTCCTCCATGCCATCTTAAACTTCTGTTGCTTGCAATCTTAAGATAGCAAGAAATCAATGAACATGAGTATAGGGGATTTTTAGATTTACTAATTTTGATTTAGTGAATACTGCTATAGGGGATTTGTCTTCTAGCAGGTACAAGATGAAACTGAACAAGCGTGTGTTTGAGCTCGTAAATCAATTCAGAAGCAGCCAAGGTCGATAGCAACTCACATTTCAGGTAGGAAAGACCACATAGCGCAGGCATACAGCCTGCAGGCGCACGACGCACTGGTCGCAACCAGCCAGGCACTGAACCACGGCTGCTGTGGTCGACCGGGGACGGCCGTCTCCACTCTCCTGCAGGCCACGACTGTTGGCTGCCTGCTGACCGGCCACGCGCTGGGACCTGAGAGGGAGCGGCCTAGCAGGGAGCTGCCATGGTGCCGCACGCCCGCGCTGAAGCGCCTGAGTCCGTGGTGTGGGGAGCTTGGAGCATCGTGGCCTCTGGCCTATTCCCCTTCTCTGTTTGCCCTGACACTGTGCTCGTCACCCACTCACTGCCTAAGACCGTTGTGGAGGCTATGAGGAGGAGCAGCTGGCGCGTCCGAGGCAGATCTGGCCGGCGCGCCTAGGGCAGTCCTCACAGTTTATGGTTGTGGGTGTTGGGGTCGGCATAGCGAAGAACGACATCGGCGGCCTTCACGTCGGTGGGTAGAGGGTTGCGGCGGCGGCTGGTGGGGGGCAAGCAACAGATGCGCCGCAACTGGCACTGAACGAAGAGGATGGAAGGGGAGGGGAGCTAGATGCATATGGGCGGTGGCGGTGAGGGGCGACGGGAGACGGTTGCGGCGCAGAGTCACAAGAAGAGGGAGTGGGGCAAAGGAGTTGGCGTGCGTCGTTCACGGCGACGCGGAGTGGAGATGAGGAGGGCAGCTCCGAGGCGGCGAACTGGCATCACCGGGAGTGATGGGGGGCGGCGAGATGAAGCGTTTGTCAGGCGACACGACGGGGCAGCTGTCGGGTGGGAGTCGCGGTGGGGAAAGAAAGCTCTGGTGCGGCGGCGCCTTCATGCGCGGCGGCCTGGAGTCACGGGAGGGGTTGAAATCGGGGCAATTAGCGGGAGTCGGGGGCACGCCGAAGTCATGTTGACGATTCCACTTTCCTCTTTTTAGTTGTATACTAGTAAAATGCCTGTGCGTGGCTATGGCTATCTAACATACAGGAAACTGATGTATGGGCTCCCGTGCGTTGCTACGGCTATGTAACGTACAGAAAAACTGATGTACGATAGATGTTGTGTGACAGCGAGGGTACGTTGAATTCATAATTTTAAATATTGGTGTAAGCAGAGAAACTATAACATTTTTTTCTTTAAACAACAACCAACGTGTCTCACTCGTTAACCTACGACATAATCAATAGGTTACAATAATATTATAATATGTACATCTAATCAACATGTCAATAAGTCATAACTATTTGCCTCTCATTTCTATTCGACTTCCTCAGTCACCCAAAATTCAGATAGATACATGTCTATTAAAAAAATACATAAATATAAAAACATAACAGTTCTACGAAACAGAAGATAATATCTTGTCATTAAGTGAGAACCTCCTTGTAGACAATATTTTTCGTGTATTTACTATTTATGTTTGTCCTCTTTTTTTATCCTTCTCATCACTGGGTGGGATGACAAGGATCTTAATGTTCGATCTGCCAGTGGCTCTGGATAGCGCAACATACAACTGACCATGGGAGAATACCGGTTCAGGCAAATACACACCAACATTAGGGATAGTCTGTCCCTGTGTCTTGTTAATTGTCAGGGCAAAACTGAGTCTAATAGGAAACTGCTTCCTCTTGAACTTGAATGGGAACATCTCATCATCCGAGGGGCATATCGGAATCCGTGGTAAGAAGATTCGTTTTCCGGCATGGTCTCCAACCATAATGGTCGTGTTCTTCTCGGCTGGTTTCGGTTGGTTTCAGCTTGTTTTGGCTTATTTTCTCTCACAGAATACTATTGAAACAACCGAAACCAGCCGAAATAAGCTCAAAAGAACAGCCTCAATTTCTGCATCTATGGTATTTCTTTGGAACCCTCGAACCACCAGTCTAGTTCCATTACAAAGTCCAGCCGTAGGGTCAATGTTCCTTAGTAAAATGACCGGGCACCCAATCTTGAGTTTTAACCTATCTTAAAGTTCACCCGTGTATTATAATCACCCTTTTAATTAATTCTTTCAAAATTGACTAAAATAATAATGATAGCCCTTATTGTCGCAACACAATCTCCATGCTAAATATGCCAAGTTGCCAATCAGCACCTAGTCAGCTTGTGAGTCACATACCGATAAACATGCCAACCAGCACCTTTGTTCCAAGTCTTCCCAACCAACGAATTAAATCACTGGAGCAAGACATCACCTGCCAAGACAATGAACATAGAAAACCAAAAAAAGGAATAACAATTCCACTATGTAAGCACAAGCACAAGAAAATCATCCACCAATTGGCCAATGCATCTACAAATTTGAGTTTAGAGAGATTCGATGATATTGCAATGCATATGCCTGATTAACAAGTGCCTTTGTTTCTTTTCATGATTTAATGTATGAATGTTTTTAGAGAGTCTATCAAGTGAACCATTACAAACTGGGATCAGCATAAGTGGGATGAACATCATTTAGTGCCATTTTAAGATCAACAGACATTATGTTGCCCATTTAATGAATATTGTTAGCAATTTTTTTGCAGCCTACCGTTCTAAAAAAATCAGTTTAAGAATGACCCCAAGGAAAAAAAAACTATACCATTGCATGTATTTATGTAGCTACATAGAGCAGAATAGATGTCGCAGGAATTCAACTCCCTGCTTGGACTTATGCAATTTATGAAGCAAAAATTGAGACCCCAAGCTCATTATAAGGTATTGCAACCGGAGGCACCATAATCAGTTGGATTCGTCACCTTCAAGGAGTGCATCTAAATCGTCCACCTGCCATACCAGATTGACATGTCCTTCAATTGGGGTAATGTCGATGATAGATGACCACTGAAGTCAATGTACGTTGATGGTAGATGACCACTGAAGTCGTCAAGTCGTTACTATTAATGTATGTCGATGGTAGATGACCACTGAAGCCGTTACTATCAATGTATCTATGACCCAAACATGGGTAGCATGTTTCGGTTATGTCATGCATATAGCTATCAGTTTAAAAAGTGAAGAAAGCATAGATGGTTTTTTAGAACACATTGTAAGGCGACCAAATAGACTACTCACCTCTATCAAAGTTTTGTCAATTTCCCTAGCTCGCCAAGAAGTGTGCCGATAGAATTATTTGAGCTGAATGCCCTGAAACAATCAATTAATTAAACTAAGTTAGATCCAAAGAAATGTTCAAATGGAAGTGTTGTTAAATACTTCTTGACAATTGAAAATTCGAAATGCATGTAAATGTTTGATTAGGACAATGCACAGAAAGTTCCACCAGATTGTCACCAACAATATTATATTCTTTTTGTTTTTGAGAAAACAATATTATAAGATTATACTCAAAATATGGCTAGTATATTCAAAACTTCAAGCCTTTGGCATACAGCCTCATGACATTCATGCAATTGGCAAGTATAACTGGGATAACATATGCATGACAGTAACTGAACATTAATATTAGTCGGAGAATATCGACTTTTAAGAGTACCCAGGATCACAAGATGACTGGAGGATCTTACAGTGGTGAGAGATTGATAAGATTTCAAAGTTCCTTTGGACAAGTCAGATAGTGCATTGATGCCCACAGTCCTTGTGATTTCAAGGAAAAGAATGTAAAGATTGATTGAACGCAGGAACTGCAGCACAATTTTGAGCTTAGAGTATTACATTGAGTCCAGAGCAGTTAAGTCTCCAATGAATGCTGGTAATGGCCTGTAGAACTTTTTTTTCTGAAGTCCCTGGAATGTTCAGCAAACACTATCATAATACCTAAGACATTAATATTATATCAAACCTCAAGGGGTCAGAGATTAGATAAAAAAATCAGGCGCTATTTATTTTTTTTAAAAAAAAACAGTCGAAACTCGTAACATATAAGAATGTCTTAAACCAGATATCTAGGTGTATTGAAATCTCTAAGTGCATGAACCGACTACATGTTATAAATTGGAAATCTCTTGCATTGTGCTCATAGATTCTTGTGCGAACAATTAATAAATATAGAGGAAGCAGATAAATCTAATTGTGCTAAATCAACCAAATTCATCAAATAGTTAACAGATGCAGGGGCATTGAAGCTCACCTTCAGCATCCATACGGCAGGCAGGGGTTGCGGCACGCAGCGACGACCACACGCTGCACTGCCTCCCCATCACGTTCCTCCTCCACCAACAGTCGAACCCTTCATTCGCTCACCGATGCTTCGTCTAGCACTGAGTGGCAGCAGGAAGGAGGGGGAGCTTTGTAGCAGATTTGTTGAAATTACAAAACAGAGTGAAATGGGTCACATCATAGGATCGTGGCACCTCAATTTAGTATGTCTACCTTTAGATGCGAAAGAAAATGTTTCAGAGTTCACCTAAACCAATGTCGCCATGTAAATAATCCAGAATTTTAGATGCCATTCATAATATCAGATGTCAACCACTCAAAAATTTTGTGGCAAAGGATCAATCCCTTGCAGTTTCAAGTTCAGTCCGAATTTAGGTTATAGCTCATCTCAACGACTGTACTTACAATAAACTCATGGCAGGAAGAAGCTGAATGCATCTTGGCCCCTAGTGGTTTCGGTGATTAGATGAAACATAAGATTACTGTGACTAACGTGTGTTTTGCAGAAACAGGATTGAGTTAGGTCACGGTAATGGCGACGATACAGGCATATGGAGTTCATGTCCCCTGGCGATGGATATCGTTTCGGTTTTCAAAGGATGGACGACGAAGACGGTGGTAGACTAGGCTAAGTGTCATATGGTGTTGGAGGACACTTAGGTAGTCTTAGGTCTTTGTTTTTCCTTTGGCCGTACTATAAAGGGGAGCGTGAATGAGTAGCTTGACCTAGATAAGTCTATTAAGGTAGGTGTGGTGCACACTTGTTATTCCATAGCCCTAGGTAGCTCAGAGAGATGCCTTAAGTCGAGAGGATCAAAAGTCGTTTAGGCCGCGTCGTGATCCGAGTTGAGCTTGCCCCTGTTATGGGCATCAGACGCTGGCCAGGTGAGCATCGGACTAAAAGGTCCAAATTGGCTAGAGGGGGGGTGAATAGCCTAATTAAAAATCTACAAAATTACTTAGGCAAACACTATCAGTATAACAAATGGCGAAGCTTTTTGCGCTAGCCTAATAATGTGTTGCAACCCACCTAACCAACAAATCTACCTAATATTTCTAAGTCACACAATCAACTAGAGCTAGTATCAAGTGCGGTATAAATAATCTAGCTCTAGTACAAGTATGATAGATCAAAAGTATATGAGACAAGTGTGTGCAATAGATAGACTAAGCAAGCCAATCACAACTAGCTACACAAGGAATAAAACAAGTGATGAACAACAAATGATATTATCTACACAAGAGAATAGAATTGCTCAAAAGAAATACACAAAGGTAATAAGCTAGATAGAGGGGGTTTCACCGAGCCTTCGGGATCATCTAGAGGAGAACCAATCACCGATGAAATCCACTTGTGAAGCCAATCACCAAAGATGTGAATATGAAGATCAATCACAATAAGCACTCGGGAGACAAAGATTTATCCCGAGGTTCACGTGCTTGCCGGCACGCTACTCCCCGTTGTGTCGACCAACACTAGGTGACTCGGTGGCTAATCGGCGCAAAGCCAAGCTCACAAAGAGCGCCACAAGAGTCTACCACTAGTGAGGTAGCTCAATGACACGAGCAATCCACTAAGGATGTCTCTTGCCGCTCCGGCGAGGTGAGGCTCCAAAACCTCTCACAATCACGAATGGTGGTGGTCAAGAACAATCACCAATCTTGCCAACAACCACCACAACACCTCCAAGCCGTCTAGGCACCGGCAAATGCCAAGAGTAACAAGAAAACTCAATGTCAATGTGAAGAACTAGTGCCACTAGATTGAACTCTTTCAAATCAAGCACTAGATCACTCAATCTCACTTGGTTTGATCAAATCAACTTGGGAGATGAGTTGGGAGGCTTGCCAAAGCTCACTAGTATGCTTAGGAATCAAAATGTGCATGAGAGAAACCTAGCAAGCCGGCCAAGCCCCTTAAATAGGCCACACAAGTCGGCCTAGCCATTGGGCCCGAAACAGAACCATCGGACGCGCTGGTGTCGGGGCCATCGGACGCTGCCCCAGCGTCCGATGCTCCGATGAGCACCACGTGTCCCCCTGCTATGAATTCAGCCCGTTAGATCCCAATGGTCATATTCTTTCCCGCGCTGGTTAAAGTGGCATCGGACGCGCCGATGCCTAGCATCGGACGCTCCGATGCCTCTGCTTAATTCAGCACTATTCTGCGTCACACCGGACGCTCCGGCACTATCACATCGGACGCTCAACCCCAGCGTCCGATGACCATGCAGAGAGGGCCAAAACGCATCGGACGCGTCCGATGGTCCTGCATCGGACGCAGGCCAGCGTCCGATGCTCCCTGGTAGACTAGCTTGCACCACGTCATAGCCATCGGACTCTGCAACTGTGTTTCGCCTGCGTCCGTTGCCAGCGTCTGATGCTACCTCGACTTCTAACAGCAGTTAGGGTTTGCCATCGGACACTCGGCCAGCGTCCGATGCTGCCGACGCCAGCGTCTGATGCCCCTAACTTGACAACTTTTCATCTCTAACTTCTACCCTTGCTCCCATGTGCCAACACCAAAGTGTTTCACCACTTGTGCACGTGTGTTAGCATTTTTCAAAGCATTTACCAAGGGTTTAGTTAGTCACTCACTAGGTCTATAGTATCGATATGTTAGAGAACACCTAGTGGCACTTGAACACCGCATAAAGCCGTGAATAATCTCCTCTTAATAGTACGGCTATGTATTTTAAATGTGATCACACTCGCTAAGTGTCTTGATCACTAAAACAAAGAGCCCTATAGGTTATACCTTTGTCTTCGGGCCTCTTTGCTACATCTCTTCTCTTCTTCTCAAGTTTCACCAATGGTAGAGCACTTGATTTCTTGAGTGCGTGTGGCCATCACCATCCTCCATGGTTGCCACCTTGCTAGCTCCACCACTTGGCTTGGTCACAATCCTCTCTTATAAGCTACACACATGCTTAGCAATAGGATTAGACCAAATAGGTTTCATCAATTAACCAAAACCAAACTAGGGCTTTCAATCTCCCCCTTTTTGGTAATTGATGACAACCTATACAAAGATATGTGATTTAAATTTGAGTTACCACATTGATAGTATTAGCTCCCCCTACATATGTGCTATAGAGTTTGGTACTAGATTTGACACATATGTATGGATATAAAATGTGGGTGAGCAATACTATCAATGATGATGCTAAGACATAAGAATGGACCTTTGAAGCGTGATACCAATCGGAGTGCACATGTTAAACCATCCTTAGCACCATTTTATGACTAGACATACATCAAAACTCAAGAACCCCGTGAGATCAACATTATAATAAGGCTCTTGAACCACTTGAAATACAAGTATGTCTAGTTGCTATTATGTACATGCTAGTAAATCAATTCATCAAACATAACCTATCACTAGCATTCAAGCATGGATATAAAAAAAAAGCTTATGCATTGCTAACATACATACGAATATGCACATTTCAAATGCATCATACATGTTTATGAGCTTGCTCCCCCTATTTGTATGCTCCAATCCCACTTGAAACTTACACTCTTGGTTATCTCCCCCTTTCTAGCATATCTTTGTTGCATCATTTTCTCCCCCTTTGTCAACAATTATCATAAAAAGAGGGGCAAGTTTTTAAAGAAAGGAGACAAGCTTTTAACATGAGGTACATGTGTAGGGATCAAACTAAGTCAAGTTATGGCTTAATCTAGCTCATGAGCATAGGATATCTAACACGGTTTGCTCTAGAGTAAGCTTCTTCACACATCGTACAATGGTTATCTTACTCACGTTGGTTAGACACCTATTGCTCACAAACTAGATAAAAACACTAGAGTTACAAACTCACAAACAAGTTATATGCTACCACTAGATCAAGTCAAACATAGAAGCAATAGTGGTACCATATATACTTCAAATTCATTTGATTTATCATGAATGAGCCTAAATAAGCAATGTGATGGCTATATGAACTAGATCACAACCTAATAAGAATGAATGCACATGCCAAACAATTTCACCTTTGCTTGCTTGAAGGAGAGGCATGTCATAAGTGGGGGTGCATTCAACTCATGTTGGAGAAGTCTAGGATATTCAATTCATTCCTTAGCTTGCAAAACCTTCTCTCATCTAGTGGCTTGGTGAAGATATCGGCAAGTTGATCATCGGTTCCCACACTCTCAATAGATATATCTTTCTTTGCTTGATGATCTCTAATGAAGTGATGCCTAATGTCAATGTGCTTTGTTCTTGAATGTTGAACCGGGTTGGTGGCTATTTTGACGGCGCTCTCATTATCACATAGCAATGGGACTTGTCCAAACTTGACTCCATAATCTTGCAAAGTTGCTTTCATCCATAGCAATTGTGCACAACAACTACCCGCGGATATGTATTCGGCTTCGGCGGTAGAGAGTGCAACACTATTTTGCTTCTTTGATGACCATGAGACAAGTGATCTTCCAAGCAATTGACAAGTGCCTGATGTGCTCTTTCTATCCACCTTGCATCCCGCATAATCGGAATCCGAGTATGCAATCAATTCAAATTGAGAGCCCTTGGAATACCATAGTCACATTAGGAGTGTGCTTCAAATATCTCAATACTCTTTTGGTTGCCTTCAAATGACTTTCTCTTGGTGAAGCTTGGAACCTTTCACACATGCACACACTAAACATGACATTCGGCCTTGATGCGGTCACATAGAGTAGGCTTCCAATCATTGACCGATATAGCTTTTGATCCACCATGTCACCACTAGAATCACTATCCAAATGTCCATTTGTGCCCATTGGAGTGGTTATTGCTTTTGCTTCATCTAACCCAAACTTCTTGAGCATGTCCTTGATGTACTTGCCTTGACTAACAAATGTGCCTTTCTTCATTTGCTTGATTTGTAGACCAAGGAAGTAACTAAGCTCTCCAATCATAGACATCTCAAACTCTTTAGCCATCATTTCTCCAAACTCTTCACAAAAGTCTTGGTTGGTTGATCCAAATATGATGTCATCCACATAGATTTGCAACACAAACAAGTCACTTCCAATCCTTTTGGTGAAGAGAGTGGTGTCAACCTTCCCCATCTTGAAACCCTTTGATAGCAAGAAATCCCTCAATCTTTCATACCATGCTCTAGGTGCTTGCTTCAACCCATATAATGCTTTCTTGAGCTTGTACACATGGTTGGGCTTCTTCAAGTCTTCAAATCCGGAAGGTTGCTCAACATACACTAGCTCATTGATGAATCCATTGAGAAAAGCACTTTTGACATCCATTTGATAGAGCTTGATGTTGTGTGAACAAGCATATGCAAGTAGGATTCTAATGGCCTCCAATCTAGCAACCGGTGCATAGGTTTCTCCAAAGTAAATGCCTTCTAATTGAGTGTACCCTTGTGCAACCAATCTTGCTTTGTTCCTTACAACTATGCCATCTTCATCTTGCTTGTTCCGGAAGACCCATCTTGTGCCAATAACATTTGTGTTCTTTGGTCTTTCCACTAACTCCCAAACATCATTGCGGGTGAAGTTGTTCAACTCTTCATGCATTGCATTTACCCAATCAACATCCATCAAAGCTTCATTAATCTTGGTTGGCTCAATTTATGATACAAATGAGTAGTGTTCACAAAATGAAGCCAATCTTGATCTTGTTTGCACACCTCTTCTTATGTCACCAACAACTTGATCTAAAGGATGATCTCTTGCAATGTGTGTTGGTTGGAGCACTTGTTGCGGTTGGGCACTTGTACTTGCACTTGGATGAGCCACTTGAGAGCTACTAGCATCTTGTTGATCATGAGAACTACTAGAGCTTGCAACATCATTGCCATGTATGGTTGGAGGAGAGAGCACTTGATCTTTGTCATCTTCAATGTCAATCACTTGCTTCGGCCTTATATCACCAATGTCCATGTTCTTCATTGCTTCCACCAATTGTGTTCCTCTCACATCATCTAGATTATCTTGTTCTTCATGAGAGCCATTGGTTTCATCAAACTCAACATCATGGACTTCTTCAACTATTCTTGTTGTGTCGTTCCACACTCTATATGCTTTGCTTGTAGTGGAATAACCAAGTAGAAACCCTTCATCACATTTCTTCTCAAACTTGCCAAGTCTTGTGCCCTTCTTCAATATGTAGCACTTGCACCCAAAGACCCAGAAATAAGCAATGTTGGGCTTTCTATCATTGAGGAGTTCATATGGTGTCTTCTTCAATAGAGGGTGACAATAGAGTCAGTTGCTATAGTAGCAAGCCGGGTTGATTGCTTCGGCCCAAAAAGAATCACTCACTTTGTATTCTCTAAGCATAGATCTTGACATATCAATGAGTGTCCTATTCTTCCTTTCAACTATCCCATTGGATTGAGGTGTATACTTAGCCGAGAATTGATGTTTGATTCCAAATTCATCACATAGCTCATCAACTCTTGTGTTCCTAAACTCACTTCCATTGTCACTTCTCACTTTCTTGATTCTTCTATCAAACTCATTTTGACTTCTCTTGACAAAGGTTTTGAATATGCCAAACACTTCACTCTTGTCAACGAGAAAGAAGACCCATGTGTATCTTGTATAATCATCCACTATCACAAAGCCATACTTGTTTCCCCCAGTGCTTGTATATGTAGTTGGTCCAAACAAGTCCATGTGCAACAACTCAAGTGCATGTGTAGTGCTCATCATTCTTTTGTTAGGATGGGTGTTTCCAACTTGCTTTCCCATTTGGCATGCACTACAAAGCTTGTCCTTTTCAAAGTGAACATCTTTTAGTCCTCTAACCATGTCATGCTTTACTAGCCTTTTAGTTGCTTCATTCCAACATGTCCCAAGCGCCTATGCCATAGCCAACCCATACTTGATTTGGTGAATAAGCATGTTGTCAATTGAGCTTCACTAGCATCAAAGTCCACCAAATAGAGGTTCTCATATCTAAATCCTTTGAAGACCAAATCACTTCCATCAACACTTACTATCTCCACATCATCAACACCAAATATGCATTTGAAACCCAAGTCACACAATTGTGCCACGGACAATAGGTTGAAGTTGAGAGATTCCACTAAAAGCACATTGGAGATGCTCAAGTCATTGGATATAGCAATCTTGCCCAAGCCTTTGACCTTGCCTTTCTTGTTGTCACCAAATGTGATAGCATCCGCATGATCATTGCCATCAGTGTTGATTGATTTGAACATTCTACCATCTCCGGTCATGTGTTGAGTGCACCCACTATCAAGCACCCAATGCCTTCCTCCCGCTTTATAATTCACCTACAAAAGAGATCAATTCTTTTTAGGTACCCAAACCTTTTTGGGTCCTCCAAGGTTAGTTACCAAGCTCTTGGGCACCCAAATTGCCTTCTTCTTTGGGCCAACTATGGGTGCACCAATGTACTTAGCCTTCACACCATTAGTGCCCTTTGTAAGCATATAACAAGAATCAAGTCTAATGGATAAAACATGAGCATTGTTCTTGATCTTGTTCTTGTTAAAGCAATTTTGCTCTATATGTCCGGATTGCTTGCAATTATAGCAATAACGACCATTGCTCTTCACAAAACTAGTCTTGTGAGGAGCAAAAGCGGCCTTGCCCTTCTTGGGGGTATAGCCAAGTCCCTCCTTGTTGAGTGGACACCTTTGGCTACCCAAGCACTTAAGCAAGCGGGCATCTCCACCATAGGCATTGCCTAAAGCATGAGTGAGCTCATACACCTTATTCTTAAGGTTCTCATTTTCTACCATTAATGATGAATCACATGTAGTAGAAGTAGGCATTTTAGTTGAGCTAGATGATGATGATGCATTTGTGGGAGCAACAACAATAGGAGCATAAAAAGATTCATCAAGAATATCACATGTTACTCCTATGTTGCATGTCTCTACAACATTCTCAATCTTACTTTGATCAAGGAGGGAGGAGTGGGCTTCCTTAAGCCTAGTGTGAGCTTGGCCAAGCTTCTCATGGGCTTCCTCTAGCCTCTCATGAGTGGACTTGAGCTCATCAAAGGATTGCTCAAGAGCCTTGTTGGCCTTGCATAATTCTTTGCACTCCTTCCTCTTAGTCTCAATGTAAGAGTGAGCATCTTGTAGCATGCTCATGAGGTCCTCCTTTGAGTACTCCTCATCATCATCACTCTCACTCTCACTTTCACTCTCATCGGATGATACCTTAGTGGCCTTAGCCATGAAGCATGACGATGGAGTGTTGAAGATAGAAGGCTTGATTGAGATAGCAAGACTGGCCATAGCCTTCTTCTTGGTGGTCTTCCTTTCATCATCACTAGAATCATCATCATCGCTTGAGGAAGCATCACTATCCCATGTCACAACATAGGATCCACCCTTCTTCTTCTCCTTCTTCTTCTCCTTCTTTTCTTTCTTTTCCTTCTTGTCCTTCTTCTTGCTCTTCTTGCGGTCATCATCATCTTCATCACTAGAGTATGGACAATCCGCAATGAAGTGATCCTTGCTCTTGCATCTATAGCACCTCTTGGTTGTGCTCTTAGTTGCATCTCTTCTCTTTCTTGCTCCATAGCCCTTCTTCTTCATGAACTTGCCAAATCTCTTGACAAATAGAGCCATTTCTTCATCATCCATCTCACTCAAGCTTGTGTTTGCTTCATCATCACTTTCCTCTTTCTTTGTTTTGCCCTTGCTCTTGCTTTTGGAGGATGAAGCCTTGAATGCCACGGTCTTCTTCTTCTTTTCTTCCTCTTGGGCTCCCCCATCCCTTTCCACACGGTATGTGTCTTGTGTGACCACATCACCTAGTACTTGGTTTGGGGTTACGGTATCCAATCCTTCCCTCACTAGGATAGTCACCAAAGTATCAAACCTTGGTGGTAAGCATCTCAAGAACTTGTGAGAGAAGTCCTTGTCCTCCACCTTCTCTCCTAAAGCCTTCAAGTCATTGATGATCACTTGCAACCGGTGAAACATCTCCGGTATGCTTTCATCATCTTGCATCTTGAACATGGCGAGCTTGTCCTTGAGGATATATAGCTTGGCTCCCTTGACCGCCTTGGTGCCTTCATATGTTTCTTCCAATCTTTCCCATATCTCACTTGCTCTTTCAAGGTCCTTGATTTGCTCAAAGACTTTTGTATCAAATGCTTCATAGAACAAGTTGATTGCTACATCATTCCATTGAAGCTTCTCTTCTTCTCTAGGAGTGAGACTTGTGGGATCAATTATCGCAAAGTCATGCTCAATTACTTCCCAAATCTTTCTATTCATTCCTCTTGTGAATGCACACATCTTCCTCTTCCAACAATCGAAGTTGGTGCCGTCAAAATGTGGTGGCTTCCCCATATAGTCGATTTGAGCCATTTTTAACACCGGAGGATGTTAAGCCTCAAAACGAACGGTGACCACGGCTTTGATACCACTTGAAAGGTCCAAATTGGCTAGAGGGGGGTGAATAGCCTAATTAAAAATCTACAAAATTACTTAGGCAAACACTATTAGTATAACAAATGGCGAAGCTTTTTGCGCTAGCCTAATAATATGTTGCAAGCCACCTAACTAACAAATCTACCTAATATTTCTAAGTCACACAATCAACTAGAGCTAGTATCAAGTGCGGTATAAATAATCTAGCTCTAGTACAAGTATGATAGATCAAAAGTATATGAGACAAGTGTGTGCAATAGATAGACTAAGCAAGCCAATCACAACTAGCTACACAAGGAATAAAACAAGTGATGAACAACAAATGATATTATCTACACAAGAGAATAGAATTGCTCAAAAGAAATACACAAAGGTCATAAGCTAGATAGAGGGGGTTTCACCGAGCCTTCGGGATCGTCTAGAGGAGAACCAATCACCGATGAAATCCACTTGTGAAGCCAATCACCAAAGATGTGAAGATGAAGATCAATCACAATAAGCACTCGGGAGACAAAGATTTATCCCGAGGTTCACGTGCTTGGCGGCACGCTACTCCCCGTTGTGTCGACTAACACTAGGTGACTCGGTGGCTAATCGGCGCAAAGCCAAGCTCACAAAGAGCGCCACAAGAGTCTACCACTAGTGAGGTAGCTCAATGACACGAGCAATCCATTAAGGATGTCTCTTGCCGCTCCGGCGAGGTGAGGCTCCAAAACCTCTCACAATCACGAACGGTGGTGGTCAAGAACAATCACCAATCTTGCCAACAACCACCTCAACACCTCCAAGCCGTCTAGGCACCGGCAAATGCCAAGAGTAACAAGAAAACTCAATGCCGATGCGAAGAACTAGTGCCACTAGATTGAACTCTTTCAAATCACGCACTAGATCACTCAATCTCACTTGGTTTGATCAAATCAACTTGGGAGATGAGTTGGGAGGCTTGCCAAAGCTCACTAGTATGCTTAGGAATCAAAATGTGCAAGAGAGAAACCTAGCAAGCCGGCCAAGCCCATTAAATAGGCCACACAAGTCGGCCTAGCCGTTGGGCCCGAAACAGAACCATCGGACGCGCCGGTGTCGGGGCCATCGGACGCTGCCCCAGCGTCCGATGCTCCGATGAGCACCACGTGTCCCCCTGCTATGAATTCAGCCCGTTAGATCCCAACGGTCATATTCTTTCCCGCGCTGGTTAAAGTGGCATCAGACGCGCCGATGCCTAGCATCGGACGCTCCGATGCCTCTGCTTAATTCAGCACTATTCTGCGTCACACCGGACGCTCCAACACTATCACATCGGATGCTGAACCCCAGCGTCTGATGACCATGCAGAGAGGTTCCAGAGAGGGCCAAAACGCATCGGACGCGTCCGATGGTCCTGCATCGGACGCAGGCCAACGTCCGATGCTCCCTGGAAAACTAGCTTGCGCCACGTCATAGCCATCGGACTCTGCAACAGTGTTTTGCCTGCGTCCGTTGCTAGCGTCCGATGCTACCTCGACTTCTGACATCAGTTAGGGTTTGCCATCGGATGCTCGGCCAGCGTCCGATGCTGCCGACGCCAGCGTCCGATGCCCCTAACTTGACAACTTTTCATCTCTAACTTCTACCCTTGCTCCCATGTGCCAACACCAAAGTGTTTCACCACTTGTGCACGTGTGTTAGCATCTTTCAAAGCATTTACCAAGGGTTCAGTTAGTCACTCACTAGGTCTATAGTATCGATATGTTAGAGAACACCTAGTGGCACTTGAACACCGCATAAGCCATGAATAATCTCCTCTTAATAGTACGGCTATGTATCCTAAATGTGATCACACTCGCTAAGTGTCTTGATCACTAAAACAAAGAGCCCTATAGGTTATACCTTTGTCTTCGGGCCTCTTTGCTACATCTCTTCTCTTCTTCTCAAGTTTCACCAATGGTAGAGCACTTGATTTCTTGAGTGCGTGTGGCCATCACCATCCTCCATGGTTGCCACCTTGCTAGCTCCACCACTTGGCTTGGTCACAATCCTCTCTTATAAGCTACACACATGCTTAGCAATAGGATTAGACCAAATAGGTTTCATCAATTAACCAAAACCAAACTAGGGCTTTCACGGACGCGTCCGATGCTCACCCCGGCTAGGGTTTAGTCTGGTGCGTGGCATCGGACGCGCCGGTGTGTTCACATCGGATGCGCCCGTGCCACTGTTCACGTGGGCGTCAACTGGAGGCCACATCGGACGCTGGCATCGGACGCTGAGGGCCAGCGTCCGATGGCCATGCAGAGAGGTTCCAGAGAGGGTAAATCCACATCGGACGCGTCCGATGTGGTGGCATCGGACGCTGCCCAGCGTCCGATGTCCCTTTAAACAGTCTGACAAGAAGGTACAGTAGACTGTTGGACGAGGTCATCGAAGCGTCCGATGCCCCCGCAGAATGCCTGTCTTGTGCTGTTTTTGGATGGCCGGTTGGGGGAGTATATATACTTCCTTCCCTCCATCCATTTGAGTGTTCTTGCCACTTCCATCAGCTGAGAAACACCTTGTGAGTGTGAGTGAGTGCAAGAGCCCTAGTGAGGTTGAGTGATTTGCTAATTGTGAGAATTAGACACCTCCTAGTGAGAATTGAGTAGCAAGTGTGCATCCATCCATCTCTTTGGCCTTGTGTTGGTCAAGTGAGAGTTCTAGCTTGTTACTCTTGGTGATCGGCATCACCAAGACGGCTTGGTGGCGATCGGAGAGCTTGGTGATCATCCGGAGGCATTGTGGATGACCCAAGCCAAGTTGTGACCGGTAGCGAGCGATTCACCGGGCCGGAGTGGCGAAGAATCAGCTCGTAGTGAGCACTTGATCCTTGCGCAGATCAAGGGGGAGCGATACCCTTGCGCGGGTGCTCCAACGAGGACTAGGGGGTGTGCCGATACCTCGGCAAAAAGATCGTCGAGTCATCTCTACTCTTTTTCTTACGCATTTACTTTCGAGCAATTCAATTCCACATTACTACTTGTTGTTCATTCTATATTGAATTGCTTTGCTAGAGTAGGAGTGGCTTAGACTTGGTCTTTTGTGCGGTAGAATAAATAGAATCACACTTCTAGGCACTAGGGGGTTAATTGAGGCTTGATAGGTTTTATTATTGCAAGAAGTTTTAGAAAAGCCCAATTCACCCCCCTCTTGGGCATCTTGATCCTTTCAGAAGCATATATATTGTATATTATATAACTGTAATTATGGATTTTTTTTAAAAAAAAGCATATTGGCAAGAAAAAATTCCATCAACCATGGAGCGACAACAACAGTAGAGGTAGGGAAGACGGGGACATGTACAAAATAGAGGACAAAATAGCCATCGTGTAGGAGGAAGCGGAAGCGCTGAAGCTTGTACACAATATTTGTAGTGTTAAATACAGAATAATTAGGAATCAGGAATCCGACACCTTGCAGCTTACTCCTGGCAGTTGATCTCCACTATCCAGTTTGCTTGTTCATGGATTCTACAAGATAGATCGACATACCAGATGGACTCCGTGAGGGTATAGGAGTTAATCTTGAAGTCGGCCGCCACACAGCTTGGAACTGGATGCCCTGTACAGGCGCACAGCTTGCAAGCCCGCCAGCACGGCCTTGATGCCCAGAGTCGGAGGATGCCCGCTGTCGGAGGCCGGGAGCGAGGGTGTCGAGGCGCTCTCCGCGGCAGCGTCGTCACGCCGGTGGCCAGGTGCACTGGATTGAATCGAGGCGCTCTCCACGATGGCGTCGCGCCGGCGGCCAGGTGAGCCGGATCAAGTGGATCGCGCCGGAGCCAGAGGATGCCCGCCAGGGGAGGCTAGGAGCGAGGGTGTCGAGGCCATCGCGCCGGCGGCTAGATGCGCCCGATCGACTCGAGGCGCGGGACGAGTTCGAGCGGGTGTGCGTGAGCCAGCACAGGAGGAGCCGGAGCGGGATGGGGTGGTAGAGTTGGGGCCGGACTCAGGAAGGGCGTCGGCTGTTTGGCCTCCACGGGCTGCTGGCGCCGCGGCGGAGCGGCGGGTCGAGGCGAGCCCGCGGGTGGCGGTGCACCGTGCCATGAGTACCAACACCCGGCGGTGAGGAGTGAGAGCGGGGAGCAGAGCTGCGGAGGGCGGGTCTGTGTGCAAGGGCGGGGCGTAGCTATTGCGGCGGGGGCGGGCAGAGCCAGGGCAGGTCCTCATCGTCCTCATCCACCTCCGCTTCCGCCTATGCAATGGGCACGACCTCTCACCTCCTTTCCCACCACCGGAAGGCATGCATCATGGACAACAATTCCTGGCGGCGAAATTAAAGGGCCAGCTGAAGCACGGCGGGACGGGCGCGACCGGATCTACGTGCAGGGATGCGGCGGAGCCATTGCGGCGGCAACGGGCGAAGCCAGGGCAGCTGTGGGCGCTGGCGAGGAGTATGCCTCTTTCCTAATCCTGATAGGAAAAGGGTGAGGCCGTGCGGGTGGACGAAGGGAAACCCGTCGGAAACCACATGCAATTTGAGAACGGAGGGAGCGGCGGGGGCGGGGGTTGTTTGAGGGGTGGGGCGATTAGCGGGGCTGACGATGACATTTGAGTCCTTTTAGGTGTAGAGATAGATATAGAAGATAGAGATAGAGATAGAGATAGAGATAGAGATTAGAGTATAAGATGCTGCTATAACATTACATATATATACATATAATGATTGCACTTTAGAAATAATAGTATCCCTTTTCTAATAATAAAGGAAGTAGATACAAAAATAATGCGAGTGCCAGGTGGGTTCATATATAAATTCTCTAAATATTACAAGTGTTTTTTTTGGGTTTGTGTTGGGGGAAGGGACCCTCGGCAGTGGCACCACGCAGGCTGGCTCAACAAGACGACCCTCGCGCTTCCCGCGTACCTTCGCCAAAAGCCGCCTCTTTATCTGCTAAGTCCCTCAAGTCACCGTTTGGACTCCCGAATACTAAACTGACCTTCGAAATGCTTGACAAGTTTTTACAGGCAAGGGGCGTGAGGAGAGCTGGAAGCAACCCTCGCGCGTCCCGCGTACCTTCGCCAAGAGACCCTGGCCTTGGCAGGAGGCGAAGGGACTCGGCCTTCGCGACTGGACGGATTTCCTCGCGAGACGAAGGTCAGCCCTCGTGTTTCCCCGAGGATGAGCACGAGCCAAGCGGTGGCGGGCGCATGGAGAGCAGGCTAGAGTTTCGGCTCCAATTGTGTTTGTACGATTCTACCCTTCTATGTGCATAGCGCAGAGGAATCTTTCTTGTACCCTATCGTAATCTGGTCGGCACCCCTTGGTATCCCCTATAAATACTAGGGGGTGAACAGTGTAATGGGTACAGTTTTTGGGAATAGAGCCACAACAACACGGTTCTCGCTTCCTTTATACCTTCGCGTTGTTTCTGTTCCCGCTGCACCTTCGCTCGTTTCTGACGATTGGCCACCTTCGCCACCCCCCTGCACGTGTGCGGAGGTCGGGCAAGTGTGCAACCAACAGTTTGGCACCGACCGTGGGGATCGAAGTTCGAAATGGCGGGGAACAGAAGAGCGACCGCTACCAGATACCTTCGCGTGGCTAGAGAAGCTGCGCCGGTGGTTCCACCTGCCAAGAAAATTGCGGAACCCTCGAGAGCGGAAGATGTGACTCCAGACTTAGAAGTCCCGGGCCCTCAAACCCGGACGCCAGCGCAGCTGCACCCCCACTCTCCCGGAGGAGGAGAAGGGGGAGACGAGGAGGAATTGGGCCTCGAGGCCCTGGAAAGGCTTCAGGCTGATTTGCAAGAGAAGAAAAGGCGTCTGGACTAGCTTAAGAGGCACAACCGGTTGCGCACCATTAGGCAAAAGGCAGACGAGGCTAGGGAACAGCTTCGCCGGATGGAGGAGTCCCTCGCGGCAGCTGAAGCCGAAGCCGAGGGATGGAACGATGGGGAAATGCCACCGCTACAGGGGGGAGATGAGGAGCAGGATCATGGCAACCTCTGCCGCCATCCACCAACCCCACCACCACCAAATCACCCAGAACCATACCCTATGAGACAACCAAACTTTCGCCAACTCTACCCAGATGAGTTAGAGCCAAACCTTCGCAACCAGCGCAGAGCCCAACAACACCAAATGCCCTATGACCCAAAGTCACCACTCTCCCAAATACTACAAACCCAACCATGGCCGCCTTGCTACAATCCGCAAAACCTCCCGCGTTACGATGGACTCACTGACCCTCGCCAGTTCATAATGAGCTACGAAGCGGCAGTCGCCGCAGCAGGAGGGGATGAGTCAACAATGGCGAAGTCTTTTGTAATCATCCTTCGTGACATAGCGCAAACTTGGTACACCAACCTTTGCCCCGGAACAGTGGTTTCCTGGGCCAACCTCAGAGACAGACTCTGCACAAACTTCAAGGGCATCACGGCAGCCCCATCAAACTCCATCGAGCTATTCAACTGCAAACAAGAAGAGCGTGAACTGTTACAGGACTACTGGCGAAGGTTCATCCAGATTAGAGCAAGAACTCCAGGAATATCCGACGAGGCCGTGATCCTCGCTGCAGTCAGCGGCTTACGCCTAGGCCCATGTTCCTCAAAGTTTGCCAGAAAACCAGCTAACACAATCGAAGAGCTTCATGACACAATGGAAAGGTACTGCAGAGCGGACATGGATTTCTGGGCAAAGTCCGATGCACGAAGGTCGCAACAGAAACCACAGCTGAGGCCCCAAGCGAGAGAAAACAACCCTCGCTAAGATCAGAACAATGTCGGAGCAATCAACAAGGCAAACCCTATCGAAGACCAGAGAAGAAGCACTCAGCCTTCGGGCAACCAAAACCCACATGGTTTTCCACCCCCGCCAGACCAAAGAAACCAACAGAGGGACCCGACCAAAATGTACTGTCATTTCTGTGGCCTAGGAAAGGGACACACAACAAAGCAATGCGAGTGCTTCGCCAGAGGGAAAGAGTACCAGGAATCCAGAAGAGCCCCTCCTATAGAAAACAGAACCATCAATCACACCAGAAGGCCAAACTTCAACCCAACCCAACCTCCCTACCACTACACCCCCATAAACTACGGCTTACCCTCGCACCAACCTTTCTACTCTCAACACCCACATTACAACCACACCTCTTTTCAACCAACCTCTTTTCCTCAACGCCAAAATGCGCCATACACTGTCACATTCCCAACAACCCCTCAAACCCAAGCCAACCAACAAGTGAGCAACACTTTACCACCACCACCACCAATACCGACTTTACCAACACCCCAACCAATCAAATCCGAAGCCCAAACCCAAACAACCATCAACAACCCAACATCAACCTTCGGTGTGATACTAGCTATCACCGGAGGCTCCAACGAAGATCACGACAACAAGAGGCAAAAGAAAGAACATGCTCGAAGAGTGCACCATGTAGCCGTCGAAGGACCGCACAAGTTCGGCCGATGGTCTCACATCCCGATAACCTTCGATTCCAGTGACATGAAGTCAAGGGACTACCCCCACACTGATGCAATGGTGATCGAAACCAACTTAGCAGGGTGGACAGTCACCAAAATTCTCGTCGATACAGGAAGCTCTGCTGACATCCTGTTCGCCACAACCTTCGACAGCATGAAGCTTGATAGAAACCTTTTACAACCCTCTGATAACCCACTATACGGTTTCGGCGGGCAACAAGTAAGAGCTATCAGAAAAATATCTCTGCCCATTACCTTCGGAGATCAGCTGAACTGCAGAACTGAGCATATAACCTTCGATGTGGTCGACATGTTCTATCCTTACAATGCAATTTTTGGCCGAGGGGTCACCAACGCATTCAACGCTGTAATACACCCCGCATACCTTTGCATGAAGCTTCCTGTCCCGAAGGGGGTCGTCGCAGTGTACGGAGATCAAGACATTGCAAGAGCAGCCGAAGGAACAGTAGCACCGGGGCAACGCAATGTCCACAATTTGTCAAAGCCTCGAGACGCAAACCTTAGCGACGAGGGTGAAGAATGCATCGATAGAGTAAAAGCATCACCCAAAGAAGAGACTAAACAAGTCCAACTCTTCGAGGGCAATTCAGAAAGGAAAGTGTTCATCTCAGCCAACCTAGACCCTCACTCAGAAGACAACCTTATTCATTTCCTCAAGGAAAGCTCTGATACCTTCGCTTGGTCTGCGGAGGACCTCAAGGGTGTAAATAGAACATTGATCGAGCATAGCCTAAACATCAAACCAGGCTATCGTCCAGTTAAGCAAAAGCTTCGCAAAATGTCAGAAGAGAGAAAAGAGGCAGCAAAGGCAGAGGTAAAAAGACTTCTGGATGCAAGCGTCATCCGTCCAGTCAAATATCCAACATGGCTCTCAAACGTCGTGCTTGTTCAGAAAAAGAACAAGAAATGGAGGATGTGTGTTGATTTCACAAGCCTGAACAAAGCTTGTCCGAAGGATGATTTCCCTCTGCCTAACATAAGCACCTTGGTTGACAGAGCAGCTGGCTGCCAAATGCTATCTCTCCTCGACTTTTTCTCAGGATACCACCAGATTTGGATGAATGAGGAAGATGAAGAAAAAACAAGCTTCATCACACTTTCGGGCACCTTTTGTTTTCAAAGAATGGCAGAGGGCCCCAGAAATGCAGGATCAACCTTCGCTCGCATGACAACTGAAGTCTTCAAAGACGAGCATGCCATCTATGCATACGTTGATGATTTGATCGTACAGAGCAAGTTAAAAGAAAATCACATAATAGATTTGGAAAGAGTGTTCAAAAACCTTCAGTCCGCCAGACTCAAACTAAACCCCGAAAAATGTGTTTTCAGGGTAAGCAAAGGAAAACTGCTAGGCTGCATTGTCTCAGCAAGGGGAATTGAAGCCAACCCCGAAAAAATTGATGCCATCATCAATATGGAACCACCAACGACCAGGAAAGCAACTCAGCGCTTGTCAGGACGATTAGCAGCACTCAGCATATTCTTTGAAACATTGAGAAGCACTGCACCATTCAATTGGGGACCTCGGCAGCAGAAAGCTTTCGAGGATTTGAAGAAGTATCTCACCAACTTGACTGTTTTAACTAGCCTAAGCAAAGGGGACCTGTTACTGCTGTACGTCGCAGCCTCGCCTCACGCAGCAAGCGCAGTCCTAATCAAAGAGTTACACGAGAACAACAGAACGAGGCAAGCCCCAATCTACTATGTATCAGAAACCCTCGAAGGTCCCAAACGAAACTACTCAGAGCTCGAGAAGATAGCATACGCCGTGGTCATGGCATCAAGAAAGCTAAAGCATTACTTCCAGGCTTATGAGATCCATGTACCCTCGGCATACCCCCTCGAGAACATTTTCAAGAACAACGAGGCAGTTGGCAGAATAGCGAAATGGGCATTCGAGCTCAACAGCTATGCTATAACCTTCGTCGGGAGAACAACAATCAAATCACAGGCACTAGCAGATTTCATAGCTGAGTGGACCCCTGACCCCCGCAGAGATGGAACTCAACAAGACCCATTCTGGACAGTATATGTCGACGGAGCCTGGGGAGCAACTGGAGCAGGGGCCTCGGCCATTCTAGTTTCGCCATCCGGGTCTAAGCTAAGATATGCAAGAAGACTCAACTTCAAATGCACAAACAACTCCGCAGAGTACGAGGCAGTGATACTAGCACTCTCAAGACTTCGATCGTTGTCAGTCCGAAGGGCAGTCATCAGCACAGACTCTCAAGTCATCACGGGGCACATCGAGAAAAATTATAAAGCGAAAGATCCAGAGCTACAAAAATACCTACAATATGTCCGAAGGTTAGAATCTTTCTTCCTCGGCATAACAGTGAAAGCAATACCGAGGTCAGATAACAGCGAGGCAGACAATCTGGCCAAAGCGGCAGCACAACAACTTCAGTTACCCCCAGACATATTCTATGAAGCCGCGACGCAATCAGCCTTTGAAGTATCTGGGATAACAGCGAAGCTGATCAATGCAATCCAGAGCGAAGATTGGAGAGCATCAATCATGGCCTATATCAAGGGATTGCATGAACCCGCCAACCAAGAAGAAGAAAACAGACTTAAACAAAGGGCTCGAGGGTACAAAATTGTGGACAACACTCTGCTCAAAGCTTCGGTAACCTCGCCATGGCTCAAATGTGAGTCACAGACTGAAGGAAATGACATTCTTAAGCTCATTCACGAAGGTATCTGTGGCTCTCACAATGGCCCGAGGGCGTTAGTTGGGAAACTTTCCGACAAGGTTTCTACTGGCCAACTGCATTGCGTGATGCAGAAAGCATCGTCAAACATTGCGAGGGTTGCCAACTGACGGCAAAGGCACAAAACGCCCCAGGGGCTCCAACAACTCTGATATGCCCAACATGGCCGTTGCAAAGATAGGCAATGGACCTCGTCGGTCCACTTCCAGCAGCTCCAGGAAACCTTCGCTACGCAGTAGTAGCTGTGGAATACTTCACGAAATGGATTGAAACTAGACCACTGGCTTCCATCACCTCCTTGGCTGTGAAGAAGTTTTTCTGGCAGCAAATAATTTGCCGGTTCGGAGTCCCCAAACACCTAACTGTTGATAACGACACTCAATTCGACAGCGAGGTTTTCAAAGAATTTTGCGCTCAAATCGGAACAATCCTATGCTTCGCCTCAGTCCGGCACCCTCAATCCAACGGCTTAGTCGAAAGAGCCAATGCAACAATTTTCCAAGCCGTATCAAAGAAATTGCAAGGCAGGCCCAAAGGAAGATGGGTGGAAGAGCTAACCTCCGTCACCTGGTCCCATAACACCTCGGAATGCAGAGCCACCAAATTCACACCCTTCAGGCTCCTGTTTGGAGAAGAAGTTGTATTACCAGAAGAGTTGAAGCATGTATCACTCAGAACTACCTTCGAAACAGACGAACAAAACCAATTACTTGACAAAGACTTGCTCGAAGAAACAAGATGCAATGCAGTGCACAACCTTCGCAAGTATCAGGAAGAAACCAAAAAGTGGAGAGACAAAAATGTGAGAATCAAAGAACTAAAAAAAGGAGACCTCGTTCTCATTCGAAAGCAAAATGCCAGCATGGCGGGGAAGTTTCAGCCAAAGTGGACGGGGCCATACCTAATAGCAGAATGCAATCGTCCCGACTCATTTCATCTCTCTGACAGCGAGGGCAACATCCTGCCCCACACCTGGAACGTCGATGACCTTCGCAAATACTACCCGTAGCGGAGCCTTAGCGAGCCCTCGCAATATGTAATTGGTTATTTCATCTATGTTTTCCTCCATTTCTAGGCATGTAACAAAAACAAAGAAGCTGCACTCTTTTTCCTTACGAAGGGGCGTAAGGTTTTTTAACGAGGCAGAATCCAAATTCTTAATACAGGCTAAAACCCCCATAAAAAGTAAAACTCCAAATTGTTACTTTTACTAACAAAACATTGAAAAAAGCAGCTCTTCTTCAAGAGCGCTATAATCGATGATAACCCTCCAAGATTGCTTCGAAAAAAAAACAAACTTTTCTCAAAGCAAACTTCACCTCCACCTAAGATAAGGGGAGGCGCGAAGTCCAAAAAAGTCGAGCACCCTGGCAAAAACGCCAGAGGCTCGCAATGCAAACTTCACCTCCACCTAAGAGAAGGGGAGGCGCGAAGCCCAAAAAAGTCGAGCACCCTGGCAAAAACGCCAGGGGCTCGCAATGCAAACTTCACCTCCACCTAAGAGAAGGGGAGGCGCGAAGTCCAAAAAAGTCGAGCACCCTCGCAAAAACGCCAGGGGCTCGCAATGCAAACTTCACCTCCACCTAAGATAAGGGGAGGCGCGAAGTCCAAAAAAGTCAAGCACCCTGGCAAAAACGCCAGGGGCTCGCAATGCAAACTTCACCTCCACCTAAAAGAAGGGGAGGCGCGAAGTCCAAAAAAGTTGAGTACCCTCGCAAAAAACGCTAGGGGCTTGCAAAGCAAGCTTCACCACCTCCTAAGACAAGGGGAAGCGTGAAGTCCAAAAGTCGAGTACCCCGCAAAACCTGAAGCGCTACGCGACCCTCGTTAAAAGAAAAAGGGGGCATTGTTGTTTTCCTAATCAGCTTACAAGAGCGCTAAGCGAGCCTCGCTAAAAGAAAAAGGGGGCGTCGCTGTTTTTCCAAATCAGCTTA
Source organism: Coix lacryma-jobi var. lacryma-jobi (assembly GCA_009763385.1). Lineage (NCBI taxonomy): Eukaryota > Viridiplantae > Streptophyta > Magnoliopsida > Poales > Poaceae > Coix > Coix lacryma-jobi. Next base: position 162,664,729 of record CM019824.1, read on the forward strand.
TGAAAGTACTACGCGAGCCTCGCTAAAAGAAAAAGGGGGCGTCGCTGTTTTTCCAAATCAGCTTACGAAAGAGCTACGCGAGCCTCGCTAAAAAAAGGGGGCGTCGCCATTTTTTCCATTCAGCTTACAGAAGCGTTAAGCGAGCCTCGCTAAAAGAAAAAGGGGGCTTCGCTGTTTTTCCAAATCAGCTTATGAAAGCACTACACGAGCCTCGCTAAAAGAAAAGGGGGCGTCGCTCTTAAACAAAAGGCGAGCCTCGAGAGTCAAGTTTCTTTTCAATCAAATTGTAAACAATGAATTGAGCAACATCATAAGCTGTTCGCTTCAGACGACAGAGTGATACACAATCAATAAAAAGAATAAAATTACAAGGATTCTCCACCATCCTCAATCATCATCAAATCATCCAAACCCTCGATACCCTCTTCAAACCCCGTTTCCACCGGAACTATGGGTCCCCACAACAATGGAGCCACTGGAACAATCGGCAACTCCCCGGGCAAAACCCTCGCTCTATACATATATCTCCGGTCCGCATCACTAACCTCTGAAGGCTCCTCCTTTGGAATAACAAGCGAACCATCGAATCCAAGCTCTAGTTTACTTCGTCCAAACAAAAAATCCAAAGCCATTCTATCGTCGATATCATCATCAACAGCAGCTGGCGCGGACGAAGAAGAACCAAACAAGAAATGTGTAGCTTGCCGATCAGTATAATCCGCTTCGCGCCAAAAACGACTCGACCTGCTGTTCTTCAAGTCGTACCTTCGCAGCTTCGACCATCAAAAACGCTCAAAACTCAGCGAAGGATGTTTTAGTTTAGCCCGAGCCCAAGATTCACCGGTCATAAAGACATCCTGATAATTTAACATCAGCGGCGTCACATCAAACACGCCTAGCACGGTTCCATCAGGAACCTGCATTTTCACAGCGATAAAAAATATCTCAGTGAAATCAAGTTTTACACACCACCCAACATATTACAAAATGAGCCCCACTAACGAGTTACACTAGGTTTTCACACCTGTTCTGCTCCCTCTTGCTCATCCGCCCTAACCTCACCGGCCGCAGCATCCAAACCCTCGCTGGCCGCAGCATCAAAATTCTCAGCAGGCGCCTCGACCATCGCAGCCTCTTCAACGTTAATTTCCTCTTCGATCGAAGTGTCCCCAACAGAAGGCACAACTTCGACGGGTGGAACCTCCGCAGAGTCGGGCACAGGAGCAGAACCAGAGCAACCAGCAGCAGCATCAGTCGCAGACGGCGAAGGCATCGTGTCCTTCTGAGCCTGCAAAGAAAAATAACGGACGAGCCCTCCAAAATCAATACCAAACCCCTCAGTAAGGTTGGACGAAAAACTCGAAACTCGCTAGCTCGCTCAACTCGCTCGTTAATGGCTCGGCTCGAGCTCGACTCGTTTTATAATGAGCCAGCTTGTTTTATAACAAGCTAGCTCGATTTATAACGAGCCAGCTCGAGCTGGCTCGCGAGCTGCTCGTTAGCTCGTACGAGCTAATTAATTCACAAGTCAACAAACTTAAATTAGCTATTGTAGAATGTCCAGACATCCAACAATGTGGTAAAAAACATATTTATTCTCACGTGTTGTTCATATACAGGTATGAAGATATAATCATATAAAGGAAATTATATTTTTACATGTATATATTACTTTTTGTTAAATTTATAAGTATTTTGAGAAATTGTGTTTTTTATGATCTGGCTCGCGAGCCAAACGAGCCAGCTCGAGCCCTATAACGAGCCGAGCCGAGCTACTCTTCTAGCTCGTTAGTATAACGAGCCGAGTCGAGCCAGCTTGCTAACGAGCCGAGCTATAACGAGCCGAGCTGTAACGAGCCGAGCTGGCTCGATATCCAGGCCTACCCCTCAGTGCACAAGCAAACCCAACCACATTTTTCACCAAAAACACAAACCTGACGGGTAGCCTCGGCAGCTTCTTCAAAGGCAAGAGCTCGGCCGCCACCAGCGATCCAGAACTTGCGAAGCAAACGCATCGCACAATTCCGAACCTCGGCGTCATCAACTTTCATCTGGCGCACCTCGTCAACTGTTGGAAAGGCATGGTTTGGCCTTTTGATCTTGCGAAGGTGCTCGCAATCCGCTTGACGAAGCGTACGGGCCATCGCCAAAGCTCCGGCATAACCACCAAAGTCGGTCGCGTTACCAACCAATGAGCTAAAGACATCAAGCTCGTTGCTCAGCCAACCTTCGAAGGCCTCCGCGTTAGATGCAGGCAGCGGTTCCCCGGTAGAACCTCCGGCCTCGGTCAAGCAGACATCAAGTTTGCTCTTAATTTTCCCCATACTCCTCTGCCAAGCCTCCATCTGCGAAGCTACCTCCGACGACAACTCACTTATGCGAGTGTTCGCTGTCAGCAAGTCCTTGTCTTTCTGACGGCAGGCCGCCAAAAGTTCTGCGTTACTGTTTGCAACCTCATGCGCTTCCTCTCGAGATTTCTTAACTTTTTCCAGTGCAGCCTTGAGCTCAATTTCCTTATTCCCCAAACTTTGGCGAAGGTCTTTATTTTCTTTCTCAACTTCAATCACCCGATCATTCAAACGATGGAGATTATAACTTGACCTCCGGCGTGCTGAGCGGTTAAGGAGCATCAACTCAGCCACTTTGACATCGATGTCATCGTGAAGGTTGTCCAATGGCTCGTTCGCCAGTCAAAGCTCCACCTCCGGCACGCAGACACGGTTAAACACCCGACCAAGAAAGCGCCTTTCCTCCGGAACACACTGTAAGTGACATTCTCGAAGGTCCGGACTCGTGAAAAGTTCCATCGCCGGATCAGAGACTCCAATTTTCTTGGCAAAATAGGGAAGGCTTGATCGGCTTGCCTCGCCATACGGCCTCTTCCCGGGGGTACGTTCGGATTCAAGATCACCAGTAAACTCAAATCCATCAACCCATATATGCGAGCCTGCAAACTCAGGAATCGACCCTCGAGGAGGACTCTCTGGCTCAAAATCCCGAATGATATCATCAATACTCCGGGCACCCGCAGTACCAGCACTGGACGAGACCATCCTCTTTCCTAGCTCATCCCCAATAGACACATCTTCATCATAATTACCTTCGCTGCTAGAGGTATCACTAACCTCATCAGATGAATCCTCGTCAGTGCCGCCCTCTTTTTCGTCCTATTTATCTCCCTCTTTATCATCATCATCAGAGACACCTTCGTCGTCTGAGATCTGGATCAAAGCACTAATCCCGCCCACGCGGGGCACCCGTCCTCCAGCCCTTCCAATACCTCGGCCACTTGAAACCATGGCCGAGGAGGAGGAAGTACCGACAACACCAGAACCCATGGCAACCTTCGTTGCAAGAGCCTTTACCCGGCCGACGGCGCCGCCGCGGCCACGGCCACGACCCCTCTTCGGCCGTGAAATGATCTCTTTCTCCTCCGCAGAGGCACGCTTCCTCTTCTTCGGCGCATCCTCGCTTGACGGAGTAGGCCAATCACCATACTCAAACCCAAGAATGTCAAACAACCTGTTGACCCAACCCCCGCTACCCACAGAGCTGTGGATAGCTTTCACCTCCAACGTGGACAATTTCCCAACGAGCTCCTCCGCCCACTGCTGAACTCGCTTGTAAATAGCTTTGATTCCATCTTCGCGCCTCGGAAACTTCGCGAGAACCGCTTCCCAAACCTTATTCAAATCAACTGATGGTTTCTTCAAACCCTTACCCTCATACTTGGGGTCATCCTCGACTGCAAACCATTTTTGCCTTCGGCTAAGGGGCCACACCTTCGCACAACAATATTCTTCGACCAAGTCGCGGGCGCACTGAGACCGCGCCACAACCCTCAGGCAGTCAACTGCAGCATGGGCTTCGGCGCTCATCTTGGCCTCGGCGCCCACATCGCCGAGAAGCAGAAGCTCACCGCAAAGCTCGACGTCGCCACCAAGCTTGTAATAAAACCAAAACTCTTGCCATCCGCTGGTCCACTTATTTTTCTGAGCTTGCACCGGCAACTCCGACCCGACGCAATGGCAGAAGGTATACACTGCAAACTGCCCGAGACTGGTCTTACCTTCGCCATCAACAATCTTACGAGGCTGCATATGCACACGATGAGTGCGGATAAAATCCTCGACGTGAGGGACAATACCCTGGGAGCGGCACGCCCAAACATACACCGACATCTTCGTAAAGCACGAAGGTGTCAGCTGATGGAACTTCAGGTTAAACCTTTGCAAAACCGAGGCGACAAAGGAGGCAACCGGGAATCGAAGACCAGCCGCGAAGAACTCCTCGAAAACAACAACTTCATCTGCTTCAGGCTTCGACACTATCTCCCCAGCGCTAGTCCTCGCCTTCCCATCCTCGATCCAGCCTCGCTTAACATAAGTCGCTAATTCAGAGCTGCAAACTCGGCTGAGACCAAACTCGAAGGTCACTCTCTCATCCGCTCCACTCGGAGAAGCAACTTGAGCAGTCTGCTTCAACCTAGCCATCTTTTCAAACTGCCTTCAACCTCGAACAACGATCGCATATCTAAACCTTCGCACACAAGTCAAACTAACCATCGCTACGAGAAAACAGCAGCAGCAGGAGGGCAAGAGCAAATGAGGGCACAACTTCAAGCATCCCATCAACCCCTTCTATTTATAGGCCGGGAGACGAGTCTCCTCACCCTACGAAAGCGGCACGACAAACGAAATCCTCGGCGCAAAAAGCGAGACGGACCTGAACAGTACAAACAACAGTATAACGGCCCGGCCCAAAGCAGCCGCGGGCGTCGCTGCCAAGGGTCCCGTTACGTTTCCCGTCAAAAGGCGTTCCTTGGGCCTAAATACTGTTCTTTAGATCCAAGGCAACGAGGGGCTACTGTTGGGGGAAGGGACCCTCGGCAGTGGCACCACGCAGGCTGGCTCAATAAGACGACCCTCGCGCTTCCCGCGTACCTTCGCCAAAAGCCGCCTCTTTATCTGTTTACAGGCAAGGGGCGTGAGGAGAGTTGGAAGCAACCCTCGCGCGTCCCGCGTACCTTCACCAAGAGACCCTGGCCTTGGCGGGAGGCGAAGGGACTCGGCCTTCGCGACTGGACGGATTTCCTCGCGAGACGAAGGTCAACCCTCGTGTTTCCCGGAGGATGAGCACGAGCCAAGCGGCGGCGGGCGCATGGAGAGCAGGCTAGGGTTTCGGCTCTAATTGTGTTTGTACGATTCTGCCCTTCTATGTGCATAGCGTAGAGGAATCTTTCTTGTACCCTATCGTAATCCGGTCGGCACCCCTTGGTATCCCCTATAAATACTGGGGGGTGAACAGTGTAATGGGTACGGTTTTTGGGAATAGAGCCACAACAACACTGTTCTCGCTTCCTTTATACCTTCGCGCTGTTTCTGTTCCCGCTGCACCTTCGCTCGTTTCTGACGATTGGCCACCTTCGCCACCCCCTGTACGTGTGCGTAGGCCTGGATATCGAGCCAGCTCGGCTCGTTACAGCTCGGCTCGTTATAGCTCGGCTCGTTAGCAAGCTGGCTCGACTCGGCTCGTTATACTAACGAGCTAGAAGAGCAGCTCGGCTCGGCTCGTTATAGGGCTCGAGCTGGCTCGTTTGGCTCGCGAGCCAGATCATAAAAAACACAATTTCTCAAAATACTTATAAATTTAACAAAAAATAATATATACGTGTAAAAATATAATTTCCTTTATATGATTATATCTTCATACCTGTATATGAACAACACGTGAGAATAAATATGTTTTTTTACCACATTGTTGGATGTCTGGACATTCTACAATAGCTAATTTAAGTTTGTTGACTTATGAATTAATTAGCTCGTACGAGCTAACGAGCAGCTCGCGAGCCAGCTCGAGCTAGCTCGTTATAAATCGAGCTAGCTTGTTATAAAACAAGCTGGCTCATTATAAAACGAGTCGAGCTCGAGCCGAGCCATTAACGAACGAGTCGAGCGAGCTAGCGAGTTTCGAGTTTTTCGTTTAGCCTCATGTGTGCGGAGGTCGGGCAAGTGTGCAACCAACAGTTTGAGACCGAATGTTGTGTAAAAAAAAGGGCCGAAACATGGACGGTTAGCAGCGCGGAAAGAGGATGATGTGTTTTGGGCTTTAACATGCCGGTGGTCGCCTAAGACCGACGGGGTCCAATACAAATGTCCAACCCAATGGGTTTTCGCCCAAAGTGGATGGAAATACAGGCCTGCCAAAAAAAATGCAACGAACAGCGGAAGGTGGGCTTGGCCGCTCGATCTAAGCGAGCGGAAAAAAAAGGAGGACTAAGATTAGGAAAATTTGGACCCAGTTAGTCCATATAATAGCGGAGGTAGGAAAATGTGGGGCCAAGCCTGCCTGCATGCATGCGGCAGCAGGTGGAGAGCAAAATCAGGGGCTCCCCCGGTCCACGTCAACTGAGAGAAACGCAGGGCAGGGCAGGGCAGGGCAGGGCAGGAGGTGCAAGTACGGCAGCCGTAGTGATACGAGGTAGCTAGTGCTAACTCTTACCAATAATTCATAGTATAATTAGGCTCATATAGTGACGGAGCCAGAACAAATATGTGAGAGTGAGCTTGTCATGTGGATACATAAAATTGTATTATATGAGTGCGAATATGGTAAAAAATTAATCATAATCACTATTTTTCAAAAAAATTGTGGGTGCGCTCGCACCCACTATCTTATATATAGATCCATTCATGCAGCTCACATTACATTCACACATGATCTCAGAATGTGTGTATGAACTTAACTCTTAAGCAAAAATTAATTCTTATCTTTCTTGTATTAAAATATGACCAAAATTCTAAGAGCTAGTTTATGAGCTAGCCATTACGGCTGCCCTAAACTGCCGAGTGCCGACCTAGGAAAGGCGGCCAAAGCCAAAACGGTCACCCGCACCCCGTACGTTTTTTTAGATAATGGATAAAAAATCTGGCTTCATCTATCGAAAGATAGAATCAGGCCAATTATTACAAAGGTTACAAAAGAACGGTTGCTCACTGCAGAACTAAATTTTGCAGTACGCGAAGCGGTAACTGAAACGAAAATAAGATTCAAGCTAAACATGACCAATGTGACTTGCACCCCGTACGTGTGTGTGGATTTGCTTCGCTCGCGCAGCGACGCAATGTGTGCTCTGTGCTGCTCCTAGGCATCATGCAAATTATTCCACCCCGGCCCCGTCCGTGTACGTCGTACCTTTGTTTTTTTTTTGTGTGTGTGTGAATGATGATCGCGAGTGGATCAGACAACCAAACACACACTCATCAGCCATCACTGACCGACCGCTGCAATACAATCTCTCTTGTGTGTTGGTGGTTTGGTTGTGTGGAGGCTACGACAGGCGAGCCTAGGTAACGCTTAATTAATGCTTGGCTTGCAAGCGCTGCATGCGATCGCAATTCCCGCGTGATTAGCTGACCGGAACCACCTGAGAATAATACTCAACGAACCATCCGCTCCTGCCGCCACTTGCCGCATGACGGCCCGCGCGCAAAGCTAAACTAATCCGCCGGCGCCAGCCGAGCCAAGTCAAACAGCGCGATCTCGCCGCCTAGCCCGCGCGTCCATGCATGCCGGTCCGTCCGAAAGCATTTTTTTTTTTTTGTGTGTAGATGCTGAGCATGTGTTATCCTCACCATTGAAATTCTCAAAGCACGAATCTCAAAGCACTGGGAGGGTAAGCAGTAACATTGGGAATAGTGTGGAGCACGAATCTTAAAGCAACATTGAACGGTGAAGATAAAACATGCTGAGTATGTATACGCTGCAATATGTTTTTGGGTCCGGACGACTCGGGCGCGCGCGCCCGCCCGCCCGCCGAAACCGGGCACCGGCGGCACCTGGTAAAAATAGATCCGCCGCGGCCGCGATTTTTCCTCCACGTAGAAGAAGCCTCCGCCGGGCAGTCCGGCAGCAGGCAGCAGTGGGAGGCCGCAGCGCATGCGGGCCGTTGCAGCAGCAGCCACGCTAGAAACTGCTCCCTCCATCCCTAAATAAATGTTATTTTAGTTTTTCAAAAAACATCTTTAACTAAATATATATTAAAAAATATTAATATTTATCATACATAATTAATATGAAAGATCTTTAAATCTTATTTAGAAATACAAATATTGCATCCATTTGCTATAAAATCGAGTCAAAACTTGTGGCACGAAAACCAGAAACGACTCTTGAAAAAAAGGGACGGAAGGAGCAGAAACTACCGCTTCAAAGCCGCGTGCGTGGATTACGTAGAGTACGTACAACTAACCGGCACAGGCGCAGGCGCGCGCGGGTCAAAGCAGCGCCCGCCCGCACGTCGCCGTTTTTCCAGCTAGCCAGCTCGCCGCCAACGGGCCACAAGACACGGCAGGCCTAATCAACTCACCGACTCGTGCTAATTCTCCCGGGTCCAGCGGATTATATCTAGTAGTACTACATCAATTGATTTATTTATTAATTAACGAACAAAGACTGCATACCCGGCCGGAGAGGGGACTAGGACTGACGACGATGATGGGACGTCTGGTGCGAGAGGCTTTTTTGTCTGCTGTTTTCTGGCACGGGCAACCGGAAGCATGATTAGCGACGCCGCCGCCCGTAGGTCGCGAGCGACGGACTGACGGAGCAGCGGAGCAGCAGCACACGCGCGCGCGCCCCGGCGGCCCCGCCGTAGGTGCTGCCAAATGTGGGCCCTAGCGGATGCTGACGCGGGGCCCACCCGCACAGCGACGGCACGGCACGGGGGGAACGGGAACCCTGGTCAGAGCAGCCGACGCGAGCTGAACTCGCGCCGTGACAGGAGAAGAAGGGAGGGCCGGATTAGCAGCAGCCATATGGCCGGTCCGGTTCCGGCCGCGCCATTTCGCGTCCCGGCCCTCGGTTTCCGACTTTATTCCACGTCCAGTACAGCCTTCCCCTCTCTCGGTTTCGGACCGGCCGGGACTATACACACACCAAATGCAAAACAATCGCTTTGTCTGTGGAATCCAAAGGACGACGTCGGTGTTTGCACCGAGATGGTAAAAGGCATACCGATCGCAAACGATGAGAATAATGTATGACGTGGAAGACGAAAAGAAAAAAGAAGAAGAAGAAGAAGAAGAAGAAGAAGAAGAAGAAGATGCGAGGGCCATTTCAGTTCCAATCAAGCTTTGTTTTTCATTTCGACACAAAAGAAAAACATGATTCTGGAAACATCACTGAAACTGGGTTTTTTTTTCTATATATGTTTGCTAGATTTACTCAAAATAGATATTTGTGATTATACTAGACTGATAAGCCGAAGAGGTGCTGCTGCTAGTCACGGCATTCGTAGTCAGAGTAAAAAAAAAACAAATAGGAAACAAAAATAAATATGCTTCTAATAGGTTACGACAAAAACAAGAAGCAAATGAAATCCGTAATTTTCGTTAGGTTTTTGAAATAAAATGCGATGAGTTCAGAATGTATATAGGACTAGAAATAGCACAACATAGCGCGAGCTGGTCTCCACAGAAGGAATGGTCATCGATCTCAGACAAATAATACCAGTATACTACTGTACTTATATACACAAAAGGTACATGCTCAAGCCACTTTTGTAAAACGTTTCTTCAAATAACATTTCCAAACAAAATCACCATGATTGCATAAAATTCCTCTACCACAAGAACACAAATATATTCTATCTATAAGGAATCGGCGTCGACACGACACAATGGGAAAAAAAGGATTTGTTATATTTCAGACGTCTGAAATATAGGCGACGATTAATAACCGTCCGATCTCCATCCAATGGTTCAAATCTATTAGCACAAATCATAATAAATAAATAATATTTTTTTTCTATAGATAGAATTGAAAGACAAAACTGTTCTGACATCTTAAATATAGAAAATATGAAAGAAATAGCTGCATCGATCCCAAATGTTTTTGTTTCACTAAATCCATCCAACCGGTGGCCATCCATTTCCAGACCAAAAAGGCACAATAAAAGGGATAAAGGATGCGTGCAGAAATAAACAAAAAGAGGGGGTACTACTGAACAAAAAGAGAGGGAGGGCAGGGGCAGGGGCAGGGGCAGCGGCACCAATTCACCAACTGCTGTCTTTCCTGCTAGAGTAGCGCTGAGCGAGCGAGCATCAGGAAATTCAGCAGTCCAACGCGTCTTTCCAGTCTTCGGCCCCGGCAAGCAAGGCCGCAAAGGCCACTCCTTTTTCTTCTCCGCCCAAACCGCCGCCTCCTCTCCTCCTCTCGACCTCTCCTCTCCTCTTCCCAGGGTCTCACCTCAGTCACCTCCACACACACGCGCGCGCTCTCTCTCTTCTCCTCCAGTCCCGGCAACGGAAGCTTCACTGCTGCGCTCGTCTCAGTCCCCGTTTCACTGGTAAGTGTGTCCAGTCTTGTTCTCCCCCCTTCAACGGGGTCAGCTTTCAGTACAACCCGTGATCTTTCGAGAGCGATTCACTGCATGTGTATCATCACCCTGCTACATGCTCCGTGTCCGTGTTGCCTTGGGCCTCGGCTTTGTTCTTGATGTGGTTTTGGTCGCCCGTGCCTGCTGTCTGCGGCGGCGCGGTGTGGTGACTGGTGTTTCTTGGTGGGGTTTATTTGTCGTGTCGCGATTCGCAAAGGGGGCAAGAACAATGCCAGGGATGGTCCAGATGGAGATGCACGATCGCGTGGGTTTGTTTGATTGATCGATCGAGATCGATCGATCGATGCAGGCCTAATATTTCGATCGTGGTTTCTTTTATTTGTTCCGGCAATTCCGTAGATGGATACGGTTGGCGAAAATTTCATCTTCCTGTTCACAGCTGTTCTTGTCTGCCTGAATTTCGTATCAGCTCAATCATCGGGGGAGAAAAAGAGAAAAGGGGGAAATATGGATGTTGTGTAATGAATTTCGCGATAGAGAAATGGCTGTTCAAGTGTTTATTAGTTGTACAGCGCATGACATCAGCCGCTTTTGTTTGTATATCTCTGTTTTCTTTGTTCCGGCTGGCATTCTGACGATATCTGTTCCGCACTAGCCAGGAGGCATAAATACAGTCAGCTGTTGCTAGTTATGAATCATAATATGGTGGACATTCAGGGGCTTTTAAGTGGCCCTGTAGTGTCAGAGATAAATGATGGCTGGCGTTTTTTTACAATTACTGTATCAGTTCAGTGTTTCTGACTACTGATTAGGCGATGGTATAACGTATGAGTACGGGAGCAATTGATGGTAGTATTGTTGGCATAAACATCCATCCTCTAGCTTCACGGAGAGGAAAAATATTCAGTGGGTTTAACTATAGTAGGGTCGTATGTGTTCTGTTGTCAATCTGGACGATGATATTGTTCATTTACCGTTTCTTAACTGAATATCTGAATCAGTTGTTGTTTTGTTCTAAGAAAAATTGGTGTCGATGACTGTAGAATGGAGAAGGGAAGTTGTGTTCACTTGGCAATGTGATCAAAGAAGAATAATTTATTTAACATGATTGCTGAACTTCAACTATGCTTTTACTTGTCGCGTATCTGTTTATAATACGGAATGGCTCAGGATGGAAGCCTGTGTTGTGTCTAAAGCAATTATATTTTGCTGCCATCAGTAATTGTACAGTTCTTTTTTTCCTCAAAAAAAAATTGTGCAGTTCTTTTCTAATAGTTCTGCCACCGGTAAATAGACTAATAGAGTAGTCCTTGTTTCTATTGCCCATCCCAACTATTGAAAAATCCAATCCCCCATCACCCTAACGATAGAAGATTTCTATGCTTAACTGCCATGAACATGACAGTGGTGTGTGCTGAGGGCCTGACGGTCACCTGTCAACCGTATGCAGTAAACATGGAGAGTTCAAATTAGTTGGGCATATTTTAATGTTGCTTACTCAAGTGATTAACGTGTGTTCCAAAAATATATTTCTTCAAGATCTTTATGCTCCCAAGGATTGTTTGATTATATACTTTTCCATTATTGGCCCATGCATGCAATCTATGAAGAATTGGCAGCTGTTCTTTTAGCATCATTATGTGCTGCCTTTGTATAAAAGGAAATACCCTGGACATCTGAGATTCTCTTTACTGACTAACTGATTTTCTCTTCTGAATGCAGTCATCACCATATTGTCAACCGTGCATATTTTCAGTCTGTAGAAGCCATCTTTTAAAGGGTTTTGGGCAGAGATTGCTAGTAGTATTTCTTGTGGTTAACATGGACTTCTCAGCTGGTTCCTACTTCTCATCGTGGCCTGTCAATTCTGCTTCTGAGAGCTACAGTTTGGCTGATGGTTCAGTGGAATCATATGGAGAAGGAAGCATGCCACCTTCAAGCTATTTCATGACAGCTAGATCAGATCACAATTTAAAATTCAGTGTGCATGAACAGGATTCCACTATGCTTCCAAATGAACAATTGACCTATGCTGGTGCTGGCCAGACTGATCTGTTACCTGGTGATACTCTATCTAGGGATAAGCTTTGTGAAAATCTTCTGGAGCTTCAACAACTGCAGAATAACAGCAATCTGCAGAGTAATTTAGTGGCCACAGGAGTGCTTCAGCACAACTCAGCACCTGGGGTCTTTCATCCGCAGTTGAATACTCCTGGACTTCCAGAACTGCCTCATGCCTTATCAAGTTCAATTGATAGTAATGGAAGTGAAGTTTCTGCTTTTCTTGCTGATGTAAATGCTGTTTCTTCAGCCTCAACTTTGTGTTCCGCATTCCAAAATGCTTCTTCATTCATGGAACCAGTGAATCTAGAAGCTTTCAGTTTTCAAGGGGCACAAAGTGATTCTGTTTTGAACAAAACAAGCCATCCAAATGGGAATATCTCATCAGTATTTGACAGTGCTACCTTGGCATCACTTCATGTAACTCTCATTACAGAGATAGCTGCTTCTTCTTCCAAAAAAAAAACTACATAGACAGCTGCTATGCATTTATCTCATTCAGTTAAATTAATTATAGGTTCCTTTTGTAATACAGGATAGCAAAGAATTTATCAGTGGTAGGCTTCCCTCGTTTGCTAGTGTCCAGGAAGCAAACCTAGCTTCTAGTGGTTTCAAGGCTCAGAAGCAGGTTATTTATCTAAACACTGCTATTAAAGAGAATGTCTGAACTGCATCTTACTGTTAATTTGAACTGTACCAGTAACTCAAACTTCCATACTGCAGGAGCCAAATGCAATGTGCAACGTTCCTATCCCTGCTTTCACTGCACGTAATCAAATATCAGTTGCTGCAACGCAAGGAGCATTGATCCCTCAAAAGGTTTTTGTGTTTTCTACTAAAAGAATACATTTCTGCTCAGTCACCGTGTTCCTTTTATACTGTCTTTCAAGATTGTACCTGACATGGGGTTGTTATTTCAAATTTTTAGATTCCTTCATGGACCAATGAAAACAAAAGTGAGGTTCCTGTTAGCCATCCTTCTGATGTACAAACCCAACCAAATTCAGCTGGAAATGGTGTTGGCGTGAAGCCACGAGTAAGGGCTCGTCGTGGACAGGCAACTGATCCTCATAGTATTGCTGAACGGGTGAGTTTTTATTTTTGGGATCAGTTCACTTCAGTACATACTGAAGAGTTGCATTTTTTGAATTATTATTTGTTTTGCTTGCTTTATGTAGCATAAGTTTAACTATGATTTCCTATATGTTGCAGCTTCGCAGAGAAAAAATTTCAGATAGGATGAAAAATCTGCAAGATCTCGTCCCAAATTCTAATAAGGTACATTTCTTTGGGGGTTAACTTGTCCGGTGCATTTTCATATTGCAACTGCAACTGCAGTTATTAAAATTGGTCATCGAGCTAATTATCAAAGCTTTGCTACTTATATATGTAAGGGGAACATGTGTTTCTTAGTTGTGGCTTGAAATCTGCAAGTGACACAATAGAATGAGCATTTATTAAATTTAATTTAATATTCTTTGGGGTTCACAATTTCAAGTCTTCAACTCTACAAATACACTGAATTGAATGTTGAATTTATTTGGGCCAACAATAGTCATTACCTGTTTAGCCATTGGTTCAGTTCCACTGTGATGAAGCTATAAAAACAGTTTTAGTGTTTGTTTGGATTGGATGTATTCACTGGAAAGTTTTGGATCTAGTTGAAAATTGAACTAAATGCTACATTCCAACGGAATAGCACCCATCCAGTTATCCAAACTCCCTGTTCCTGTTGATGCAGAGCTTGTTTAATGTAGCTAAAATACCATGCCAAGGAAGACAACAACCTTTCTTTAAAGAGGTTGATTTTGTTTAATTCTCTTGAATAAGATGGAGTGACAAATCTTTTGATGCAAGCAGGCAGACAAGGCATCCATGCTGGATGAAATAATTGATTATGTGAAATTTCTTCAGCTTCAGGTCAAGGTATGGCTGTGAACAGATTTTGAAACAAGCACAGGTAACTTTTCTGGTTTAGTTGAAAGATGATTAATTAACATTCTTTCCTTTTACCTGGGTTTCATCCAGGTCTTGAGCATGAGTAGGCTAGGAGCTCCAGGAGCAGTTCTTCCCCTTCTCACAGAATCTCAGACTGAGGTGCCAAACATTCTATTTCTTCAACTTCAAGGAATCCTTGAAAAAAGTATTTGTTGTTTTATAACTGGTGACATAGACTTCACATCTTTTTCATTTGTATGCCCAACTGCAATGCCTCAAATAAATTCAGCTATGACATGGCATGATAGTTAATAACAGCAGTCCTTATTTTTTGGTGAATAGCATTCCTTTAGTTCCACTTGTACTGTAGTTGAATTTGATGCAGATTTGCCTCCTGCTTTAACATTGAGATACTGGTAATTCACTTCAATATACACTTATCCATGCACTGTCATGATTCATGTAGGGTTACCATGGTCAACTTCTGTCAGCTCCAACCAACGCACAAGGATTACTGGATGCACAAGACTCGGAAGACACCTTTGCCTTTGAGGAAGAGGTTGTGAAGCTAATGGAAACCAGCATCACGAGCGCAATGCAGTACCTTCAGAACAAGGGGCTTTGCTTGATGCCAGTTGCCCTTGCTTCCGCCATATCCACCCAGAAAGGTGTGTCCGCTGCTGCCATCCCTCCTGAACGGTGAAATAAAGACATGCTCCTCTCATGAGAATGAGGAAGCAACTGCAGAAGACAGAACTCAGACGGCTGAAGAATGCAGCAAAGCCCGCAGAGTACAGGATAGGAAGTTAGTCTGACCAGTGTTCATGGCCTCATCTACTAATTTGCTTCTCAGAATCAGTTTTTTCCGTACCTATTGCGCATCAGTTGATTTTGCCTTTTTCTTTTTCCCTTCTCTCTTAAACTTTCTTGCCGCGTTGCATCAGGGTGCTCAGCAGATAGTTGCGTTTCAGAAACTTGAACTGTACCTGGATGATCTATCTGATTTCCCTTCTGTGCATAGAAAAAAAAAAGTAAAATCTACTGGTTCTGGCGTTCTGCTATATGATGATCAGACATATCCAAAGTGATCCTGTGATGGTACTTGGTCGGGTTACTGCATCGTACTTGTACGTGTGGGTTTCTTGTCGATGATGATAGCTCTTGCCCGGCTGTCAGTTTGTTAGCTGTAGCCATCTGCCGGCAGTTTCAAAGGATGTGCTGTAAAGCGTTGACAGGGAACGTCTGCATTTGTTTTACAGAAATCTCTCGTCATAAAATGTCGGCGTTTGGGTTGGTGCAGTGTTGAAGAACCTGCAATGACAGCAAACATCAGAAATCAGAAGCTAGTACAACTGAGGACTGCACTGAATGTGGATGGTGGTTAAGGCAGAGAAGCACCCATCGGCCATTCAGTCTACTGTACTGAAATAATAGTGATCTTCTACGGGGTTGTGTGGCTATTCCGTCAGAAGGTTAAGGCACCAAACTAAATCTGACATGACATGTCAACCAACATGGCCTGTCAAGAGGCTGAAACAATGACATTTCCTGTGATGGTGTATCACGTCTACTTTTTTTTTTTTTGACTGAAATCACGGCTACTTTTATCCTCTAGCATCCAACAACTGAAGATGAGTAGCCACCATGATAAAGGCCTCCCCCAAATCTTCAGAAGTGAGTGCATATTTTATTTCAATACTACTCCGTCAGTGTGTTTGCTGGAGCTGTCACTGTCGTCGCTTGTGAGCAAAGTTTAAGAGAGAGCTAGAACCTGAGTTGTTACCGGAGGTCTGGAGCACGCTTCTTAGAGGATTTAATTCTTGGCCTTGATGTTTTACTTATATCTATATAGGTTATTCACCTTTGTTTTCTCAGTTTTGGTCCTCCATGTTGTCTTCCATGACAACTGGTGTAATCTCTCCTCCTCTATGCAATCGAAATGGGCGTGAAGAAATTCCAGTTTTGTAAAAAGAAAAAAAAAGGGCCACCAGCTAATTACAATCCTTTGTATAACACATTAACACCTCAATTAGTGTCTATGTTCTTCAAACCTTAGCTTAAGCTATGTGTTGTTGACATATGCTAATCGCTTCTTGCATGTATACATATATGTGGCATGCAGTTGACACACATGATGCATATATATGTGATGCTATTTTTTTTTGTTAATATATCGACAAACACTAGAGGTGGTAATTTGGGATTTTTTTTACTGACAAAGTTGGCTAATTTAGATGCAGTTTTAGGGGGCTATTTTTAATAATGGTAGAGGTTGGTAATTTAAAAACAAATTTAGGAGGTTACACTAGATTAATGTTCTTTTATAATCACAACATACTTGCATAAGATGAAGATTTATAGGGTTATTTTTCATAATGGCAGAGGAAGGTAATTTGAGTGTAATTTTTTTAGGGTACAAACTATTATTATCATTAATGATGATTATAGTCTTTGATGACTAAATGACTTTTTATGTGAGAATTCTTAGGATTTACTTTTTTTCTAACCCATTTGGTAAGAATTAATGTGGAGGTTGCAGTAAGATAAAGAACCAAATTCCTTGCTAAACTATGTTTTTTGAGACCAGACTATATGCCTATATTTTATTAAGCAGAAGAGAGCGGCTAATAGACCTACACGTAGTTGGAACAAATCCATGGATTACCAATGAATTCCTCAACACAAAACGAGAAGCAAGAACACGAAGGGGCTTGCTAAACTATGTAAAATATGGTTCTTCAAGATTGCCGGCCTATCAATTTGTGTTTTATAGGGAGGATCATCTGTCTCTAGGTTTGGCAACCATTTAGACTATGTAAAATATGGTTCTTCAAGATTGTCTATAATTTTGTGTTTCATAGGGCTGTCTCTAGGTTTTTGGCAACCATTTTAGGTAGAGATGGATCTAGCACTGAGTCAGCAGGGTTTCGAGCCCTCATGCCATCACCAAAAATATAGAGGCCCCCTAAGCTCCTTACAAGTTTATAATCATTGAAAATTAGAAGGAGGAATTAAATATAGAAAATAAAATTAAAAAGTCCCTCGGAGCATATATTTTTAGATCCAACATTCATTTAGGGCCCTTAAATAGCTGGTGATAGGTGTTGTTTCCATCTCCACCATCAAGTTTATCCCAAATCACTAGTGCTTGCACATTACAAGATAGGATGGTGCGCTTCGCCGCGCCTGCTAAGGTCTGGTAACTACTTGCGGAGAGCCGGACTCTTTTGGCACACGTATGAACACATTTCTGATATATAAAAGAACGTCTTCCATACATTTGCAAAGCAGTACTACACTGGCAGTTTATATGCATGCTTCACTTATGATATTCTAACGGACCTGAGGCTAGATTCGAAATCTGTCACGTAATTTTAGGCATTATTCCTGTAAACATGTTTATTTGTTGTAGGCTATGCCTCTGCCTGCTTCTCGTTCTTGTCATTAGACGCAATGATATATTACATTTTGCTCTCATGCGAATGACAAATGAATAGAATGATGTCAACTCGGTGACAGAGATAATAGATAGAACCCAATATTTATATGATTCTGATAACATATATGTGGGGTTCATCAATGTTACATTAGATTTTTTATCTACCCTAGCGCTGAAGTGTGTTAGGGAGAGAGGAAAGAGAACTGGAATTGACGAACATGCAACTATCAATTTCACGCATAGTAAATCAGACCGGACCGAACCAGCGGTCCGACCGCTAAAAGACCGAACCAGAGACTATAGCGGCTTGGTTCGCTTAAAAGACCGTCTGTGCAATTGAACCGCTAAAAACCGTTCGAACCGACCGGTTTTTTAGTGAACTGGTGAACCGGGCGGTTCGTTATGAACCGGGGCGGTTTTTTATCTTGACCAAAAATGCCCTCTGTATGCACGGGAGGAGGTGATCTGTTCAGGGGTATTACTGGAAAACTCAACCAATATGCCTTTTAGGGCTACTGGGCGTGTGAGGGAGGGAAAAATTTCCCATCTTTTCGATTCGTTCATCGTTCCCTGGCCTAGCAGCGCCGCAGCGGGCTTCTGGTGGTGCTGGGTCGCGGCAGCGGCGCAACCATTTGGGCGAGCGAGGTGTCGGTGGGGTGCGGCTGCTGCTTTGGGCGAGCGGGCGGGGAGTTGTGCGGCGTGGCGCTGGTGCTACGGGCGATCCAACGCCGGCATGGAGCTACTCTGCTGCTAATTCGGGCGAGCGACGAGCAGGTGCTGCCATGCCGGCGGGGCGCGGCCGCGCGGGTGTAGCGTCGAGCGGGCGAGCGGGCATCGGTCGGGGCCAACTGGTGCGGCCTGCGGTGCACCGGTGAGCGTGTGACCGGGCCTGCATGACATCTTCGACAACTATATTATATATATAATTATCCATGGGTTCATCTATCCAGAAAGGCTGAATTATCTTATTTTATCTGTCAATTATATTATATATTTATATATAATTAAACATCATATATATGTGCACCGGTTCAAAGTATTTATTTCTGGTTCGATTAATCGGTTCAATTAAAATGGACCGGCGGTTCAATCGGTTCTTAACGGTTGGATCAATGAACCATTAAACCGATCGCCTCGCCGGTTACATCTCCGGTCTGGTTCGAAAAACTATGATTTCACGGTTCTCAGGAACCGTTGCAGCTAGCAAACAAAACACCAAGGCCCAAGTCTCGTTGGCCCATGTGGCAACAACAGCTATGCCAAGGCCCAGCTTACCAAAACACCCGGCAGATATCGCTGACACGAAGCCCACGCGTAAAGAGCAGTAGACGCACGTACGGTAACATGTAGGGATGCACGTGTCGAAGCGTTGTTAGGCAACGCATGAAGATAGTCTCTGTGACCGCCAATCCTCTCACAAATATGGTTTTTAATATATATTGGAGGAGCAATATTTTTTTCCGTGGACAACATCGAGGAAGAAGAGTAAGAGATGCGAATTGGTCACACTTAGAGTATGGTTTAGGTTGATCCCAATGGATATCGAATTATCATATTCAAAATCATAATGCCGGTTACATAATGCCTAAAACAAATCAGTTTACAGGAATAATGCCTAAAATTACGAATTATCTGTGACCGCCAATCCTCTCACAACGCATTATTTAATTGGTCACATGATCAAGGAGTCATATGTAACTGCTACTAGTTGCTCTTATTCTTCCTGATTTGTTTTCTCTGAACTTCGAACCGATCATGTAAGCATAGCTGTCGAGGCGTGTGTAATAAGCCGTACATTGAAGAGATGGCATAGCAGAAGCGCTGCTATATATTCTGCATGCAGTTCATAATTGATTATTACTGTAATCCACTAGCATAGCACCATGCCTCATCAAAATTACCGTTGTCCTCAATTTGTAGATGGAATGGTTTTCTTAAACAGAAGTTACAGAACCACACATGCTATGAAAACCAGCCTCATAGCATATGTTCCCTTTTTTTTTTTTTGCTCCCACATGCACATGCATGCAGAAACAAAGTTGCCGATCCTCATGTTACCCCCCCCCCCCCCCCCCCCCCCACACACACCCACCCACCCACCCACTAGCACTGCCCACCGATCAGCAAGAAATAACATTGCTATGGAAATGCTCACATCATTGAAAACGCTTACAAATTAAATTAATAAACCGTCTTTCATTATCCTTTCATACCTTGTTGGCGTCTTTCGGACGTTAGCAAGGACCACCAGGCAGGCTTCATATAGACATCATCGCAGCAAACCCCGTTGTTGTTGAGCCCCACGTACGCCGATTCTTTAATTTGGAAGGAGGATTTCAAAAGCAAGCAATTCACAATTTTCGCAGAAACAAGAAATTCGGAATGAAGAAGAGCCGACTCAGCTCCTCTAGTCAGCTGGGCATGATTACTTCTCTTGCAATTCCAAACAAAGCAACCATTCACTCATTCTACTAGGTTCTAAGTTTTTTGAACTATAGGCTTGTACACTGAAATTGGTGCACGACGCTACGCCAAAATCCTACTGTCCAAGAAAGTGACTGCTCGTTACTTGAGGACTTGATGATGTGTGCTACACTCTCATACGGCGCATTCGTCCCCTGTAGGCCCGTAGCTGTGAGCTGCAGCTGCTGTTCGTGTGACATACGAGGTCACACCTGACTTCCCAATGCCGCACATTCCAAAGCGCAGCTCTCATGCATGATGGGTTCATCATCAGTCATCACACGGTCTGGATCCACCGGTGGTAGAAAGCTCCGGAACTGGAAGGTCGATATGTGCGGAAAACATGCATTCCCATCCATGCTTGTTTGGTGTGAGTGTGTGATTGAGCGGTAATCTACGGATTACTGAACTTGTTTGGTTCATTTTCCCCTCCTGCTTAATGAAAAATACATGCTCGAAAAAAAAACAAGAGATTGAGCAGAGAACCTTGTGGAGATAAATAAGGAGCTAGCAGGTGCATGTATAAATAGGGCGAAGTGGAATTGTGCAATAAGGGGGTGTTTGGTTGCCACCCCTAGAGTTTAGCCACTAAAGTTTAGTGGAGATGACTAGAGTTGTAGTGTTAAAAGTGACCTTTAGTGGGGGTGTTTGGAACTTTAGTGACTAAAAGTGACTAAACTCTAAGGGGTGGGAACCAGACACCCCCTAATTAGCACTTAGAATTGTTAGGGTTAGGGCCAGTGTGGCAGTTGTACTGGACACATTTTGGTTGATAAAATATGTGGGCCCATCTAACCTGCTTCCCTTGCAGAAACCATGAAAGGTGCTCCACCCCAGTGCCAGGGTGAAGTTATTTCATATTGTACCCTGTACATCATATGTTTCTCAGTTTTGCATATATACGAAAGAGAGAAGACGAGAGATATCATTCTGCTTAGTTGCTTATTCGAGTTGAGTAGGCATGAAGAGAGAGAGAGGGCAGCAAAAACTGTTTTCAGGTTCAGGAGACCAGTGACATCGGCCAGCATATGAGAATGGACTGCGTTCTGCTTCTGCAAGAACCCACACATCACTACAGGAGGTTCCGGCTTTGCCGAGTGCTGGCACTCGGCGAAGTCTTTGCCGAGTGCCAAATATCGGGCACTCGGCGAAGGCTTTGCGAAGTGCTGACATATTTGGCACTCGGCAAAGAAAAAACGAAAAAATCCAAAAAAAATAGAGAAAAACTTTTATTAAATTGGGAGAGGGGCCGACTAGGCATCGCCCACCCGTCTCCCTCGAAATCGCAAGTCCTGGTACACGCAAAGTCCTGGTATTTTTCACGCAATTTTCTCTCACGCAATCAGCAGGATTCGAACCCTCGTTCGCGCGGAGACTCCTCTATCACTGCACTACACACGTATAGGTTCCATATCCGTTTCGGTTACTCATATATTATACTAAACCGAGTGTAACTTGCTTATTTGAGGCCCTAAACGAATTCAAATAAAAAAGTTGTCAACTACAAAGTTTTCTAATTTTTTGAGATCTACAACTTTTATTTTGGTAGTTTTTCCATCTGAGGTCGTTTATAAAAATTTAAATTTCAAATTTGATAATTTGAAACGTAGTTTTCGTTGACAAGATGATTTTAAATCAAAAGGTTGTCAACACCAAAGTTTTATAACTTTTTGAGATCTACAACTTTTATTTTGGTCATCTCTCCATCCGAGATATTTTAAAAAATTTGAATTTTAAAATTTTCAAATTCGAACGCAGTTTTGCATAACTAGATGACTTCAAATTAAAAAGTTATCAACTACAAACTTTCATAACTTGTCAAGATCTACAAAGTTTATTTTGGTTGTTTGACCATTTGTACATCTGACATTGTGGTTCTAATATTATTCACAAACATTATATATCACTCTTGTAGTTTTATAAACTACCAGAGAGATATATAAGATTTGTGAACGAATTTATTTTAAGTTTGTCAAATAAAAAAATCACCAAAACAAAAATTGTTCATCTTGATAAGTTAACCAACTTTGTAGTTAAAAACTTTTTCATTTGGATTAATTTACTGCTTTAAAATATAATTTAAAAACTGACTTTGTCGAGTGTCAAAAAAACACTAGGCAAAGAGCCCTTTGCCGAGTGCCACGTGGCTGACACTCGGCAAAGGCACCTCTTTGCTGAGTGTCAGCCACGTGGCACTCGGCAAAGACCTGACCACGTGGCATAGTTCGGGGCCACATTCTTTGCCGAGTGCCACGTGGCTGGCACTCGGCAAAGGCACCTCTTTGCCGAGTGCCAGCCACATGGCACTCGGCAAAGACCCGACCACGTGGCACAGTTCGGGGCCACATTCGAGTGCCACGTGGCTGGCACTCGGCAAAGAGGTGCCTTTGCCGAGTGTCGGACATTCGGCAAAGCATCCTTTGCCTTGTGTTTGCGCTTTGCCGAGTGCCACGTGGCCGACATTCGGCAAAGAGGCTCTTTGCCGAGTGCCCGAAATTTGGCACTCGACAAAGTCCCAGGCACTCGGCAAAGATTGATTTTCCCGTAGTGCATTGCACAATATGTTGTCTTGCGGTTTTACTTGCAATCATAAAATGCCACACTAATTTTGAATCCAGCGAATGTGTCGCTTTGTTACACACAAACATATACATATTGTATCCTTCCTCCCCCATTTCGTGCAATTGCTTCCTGCCAGACAACTTGCCATAATGCCTGCTAGGTCGCAAACCAAACATGCCCTACATACTTTGAGCTTGTTTTTTTTCACTTTTTTTTATACTAGTTAAATACCCGTGCGTTGCTACGGAAACACACAATTAATATCATGATAAAATATGTATAAACGTGTATTATACTGTTACCTAAAATATAGATGTAGCAATCCTTATGTTGCAAGTATAATCTTACATATATAAGTATTAAAGATAGATAGATAGTTATAATAGAACTCTAAATTAAATTTAAATACAAAACTAAAACAGTATATTTAATCGTGTAGATGTAAGACTTTATTTCATTACTGCATGCGTACGATACGCGAAAGATAAGCTCGTAGTTCTTTAGGAATTAAAGAACGTCTTGAATTTCCTTGGTAAGTCAATAGACTCATCAGGAAGTCATTTCGTAGTCTTTGTCCATCCTATGCATAGTGAAATACAAGAGCAGAAAGTACAATCAATAGAAATATAATAAATCAAAGTGTGTGTACATGTCTATCATCTTCATCTTACAAGTCATATGCTACATACTTGTCTTCTATATTTTTGTACACCCCCATCATCTTCATCTGAAATTAAAATGGATACAACAAATGTCAGTAATAAATAAATAAAAAAGAAAAATGCAAGAATTATAACAGTTGTAAAAAAATTGTAGACACTACCTTTTTAAGCAGTTAGGACCTCTTTGTAGACAATATTTTTCGTATATGTACCATTTATTTTTGTCTTCTTATTCTTATCATTCTTATCAATGGGTGGGATGGCAAGGATCTTGATGTTCGATCTAGAAGTTGCTCTAGATAGCGCAACATATAGTTGACCGTGAGAGAACACTGGTTCAGGCAGATACACACTAGCGTTGGGGATAGTTTGTCCCTGTGACTTGTTAATCGTCATGGCAAAACTGAGTCTAACCGGAAACTGCTTCCTCTTGAACTGGAACGGGAACATCTCGTCATCAGAGGGGCATAGCGGAATCCGGGGCAGGAAGATTCGCTTTCCGGCATGGTCCCCTACCATAATTTCTGCATCAATGGTATTTCGTTGGAATCCTCGAACCACCAGCCTAGTTCCATTGTAAAGTCCACCCGCAGGGTCGATGTTCCTTAGTAATATGATCGGACACCCAATCTTGAGCTTTAACACATGTGGAGGGAGGCCATTAGGGGTCAAAGTGTTGAGGAACTCAGATGGGTAGTAGTTGTTTGGATCATCCACCGCACTGTCAAAGCTATGATACACCATCTCATCCCCTTGGAAACGACTTATCATCTTCATGTTAATCATATCAACCAAGTCATTCCGTGGTGATAATATTGCTCGTGATGTGATGTAGTGCTTGTTCGACATATTGGCATTGAGGGCAGGAAATATGCAGTCAATTAGCGTATCAAGATCACTGTCTTTCCCGATTTGCGGTACACATATATCATCGGGAAGGTGGATTTCACCATCATCATTAGCCTTCTCACTGCCTCCCCCAATGCGCAGGAGGTATTCTGTAAACCACGGGTCATTCTTTGCCCGCATGTTGTGCACCAGTTTTAGATGACGCATCGAATTCCAAAGATATGACATCCGCAGTGAGGCACCGACTACCTGAGCCCTTGATCCTTTTCGAACAACTGGAAGAACCTGCCTAAAATCTCCACCAAACACCATAGTCTTCCCTCCAAATGGCAGATTAGGACGGTTCATGATATCACGCATACTGTTGTCTAGCGCCTCGACACCTTGCCTCTTCATCGTCGTCACCTCGTCCCAAATAATTAGGGATGCAGTCCGAAGGAGCTTGGCGGTGCCACTTTGTTTTGTGAAGCTACAGAAGGCTCCATCATCGAGGGTGAGGGGAATCTTAAAGCGTGAGTGGGCGGTTCTGCCACCAGGCATTATTGAGGCCGCAACACCAGATGTTGTTGTTGCCACGACAATCTTGTTCTGACCACGTATAGTACCAAGCAGGGCCCTATATAGATAGGTCTTCCCGGTGCCGCCAGGTCCATCCACAAAGAACAAACCCCCGTGAACACTATCAACAGCAAACATAATCTCATTGTACGCAGCTTGTTGCTCCTTGTTAAGGGTCTTTGCTAGTTCCATGTCATTAACATTTGCCTGAACGCTAGCCTCCTCGAAAATCTCCCTGGTGAAGGGTCGAGATGGCGGACTAGAGGGGGGGTGAATAGTCCTTTTTAAAACTTAAACATAATCAGAGCGACTAACCGAAACAAATGCGGAATTAAAACTATCGGTCTAGCCAAGACTACACCCCTCTACTTATACTTTATGACACCTTACAAAAGATCCTAAACAAAGCAAATAAGGTGTCGGGCTAGCTAGAGCTCACCTAAACAATTGTAGCTTGCAAGGTTACACAAACCTAAGCAACTAGTACTCAATTAACCGAGGAGCTCCTACACATGTCACTAAGCAAAAAGCACAAAGCCTAAGCTCACTAGCAATGCTCAATAACAAGGCTACACAAGCCAAATTAGAGAGCTCAACTTAGCTACACAAACTAAGCAATGTGACTAGCAAGACTACAAGTCAACTAGTCACTCACGGGATCAACTTCTATGCTACACAAGCAAGGAAGATAACTAGCAAGCTACACAAGCTAACTAATTACAAGAGCAACTACACAAGCACAATATATATGAAAGTAAATACAAGCTTGTGTATGGAGATAGCAAACCACCGAGAAGATGTAGACAATGTTGACACGGTGATTTTATCCCGAGGTTCACTTGGTTGCCACCAAGCTAGTCCCCGTTGTGTCGACCACACACTTTGGTAGTTCGGCGGCTAATAGGCACCACACCTAGCTCGACACTCGAGCGCCGCAAGAACTCACCCACAAGTGAGGGTAACTCAATGACACGCGCAATCCACTAGAGTTGTTCTTCGCGATCCCCGCGGGGCGAGCACAATGCCCCTCACAAAGCCTTCTCCGGAGCCACGCACAATCTTCTTGCAGGCTTCATGACGGAGACACAACCACCAAGCCGTCTAGGAGGTGGCAACCTCCAAGAGTAACAAGCACCACCGGCTTGCAACACGATCACCTAGTGCCACTCGAAGCAATCTCTCAATGCAACGCACTAGCGATCACTCACTCGCTATCGATTCGCACACTAGCAAGCACAAGCGAGTTAGAGGGCTCCCAAGCACATCCACACAAGCCACCAAGGCTTTGGAGTGCTCAACCACCAGCCCAAGGCCGGTTACCAACGCTATTTATAGCCCCAAGGGCTAACTAGCCGTTGCCCCTTCACTGGGCAACCTGCGCCACCATCGGACGCTCCGGATCGGGACCATCGGATGCTGAGGCCAGCGTTCGATGCACGGATGCTCGCCACGTGTCCCCTATGATCAACTTCGGCCGAGCGATCCCAACGGCTATATTACTTCCCGCGCCAGTTAAAGTGGCATCGGACGCGCCGATGCCTAGCATCGGACGCTCCGATGCCTCTGCTCAAATCTGCGCAAACCTGCTCTCACATCGGACGCGCCGGACCCTTAGCATCGGACGCTAAGGACCAGCGTCCGATGTCTATGCAGAGAGCTCCCCGAGAGCTCCATTCTACATCGGACGCGTCAGATGGAACCACATCGGACGCAGGCCAGCGTCCGATGCTCTCAGCAAAAATTGCTCGCGCCACGTCACTGCCATCGGACGCTCGGACCAGCGTCCGATGCAGCGTCCGATGCTCCCACTGCAACAGACTGAAACTAGGGTTTGCCATCGGACGCTCGGCCCAGCGTTCGATGCCCCTCGGACCAGTGTCTGATGCTCCCAGAGCACTATACTTCTCCTCCGAAAACCGCTGAATCCTGCCTCGCAAGCTCGGCAGGAGGGAGAGAGACTATACACTAGTTTCTCCCACTTCTCCACACCTCCTTTCAACACAACTTCTTCTCCAACAACTTCTCCTTTGCAAATGTGCCAACACCACTAAGTGTACAACATCATGTGTATGTGTGTTAGCATTTTCACAATCATATTCAAAGGATTTTCACTTGTACTCACCACGCCACTCGATCCTAGTAACATCGCAAAGTTAGATCGCTCAAGTGGCACTAGATGACCGATATGCAAACAAGTTTGCTCCTCTTGATAGTACGGTCATCTATCCTAAACCCGGTCATAAACTTCTCTACACACCTATGACCGGTGAAATGAAATGCCCTACAATTATACCTTTGCCTTGCGCATTCCATTCCATCTCCTCCGGTGTTGATGCAACACATGCACCAATCCTCTTCATCAAATGATATGATCCACTTCATATCATCACATGGCCTCCATGGTCCATCGATCTTGACATCACTTGCTCTTCACCATCGCTTTGGTCCTTCGGCGCCAAGTCTTGCTTAAGCCTCCCGACACTCGGTACCAACGGCTTCAAAGCCTCAACTTGCCCTTCACCTTCGCAACCGGTCCATCAAGCCAAGTCTTGCCTTGATCTTCACCATCTTAGTCACATGACCACATGTCATGTTTCATGTGCATTAAGCTCCTTCTTCACATGTGTGAGCGTTGCAACATATTCCAAGCCATTTCTCCTCTATGGCATATGTTGCTCACACATGATCACCTGTGGACTAATCACGTGTGTAATTCACTTCAAACACATATTAGTCCACCTAAGTTGTCACTCAATTACCAAAACCAAACTAGGACCTTTCACCTGGGAATATCGCTAGATGGATCAAATGTATCGTCGATATCTGGAAGTGGGTACATCTTTATGTCCTTTTGCATTGACTCTAACAACTTCCGAATATCAATAAGGACCATCTGCTCCACTGTGCAGCTGGACTGGTTATCGCGTCTGTAGTCCTCTGACATTGCCTCCTTGTGGTTTTCCCAAAGTTCGAACACATCACTTGGCTCACAAAAGACCAAGATTGTTGCAAAGAGCCTTCGCAGTGCACATGGCATCATCCACTGAGTAGCTTCAGTAAGGCTCTCATGCAATGTGTTGTCTGCTTCAATGAGGCCCCTTCTTTCTGCAGCTTCACGAAATGTCGGTAGGAGTACGCTAGAAACCGTCTTTAGGTCATTGAAGGAGGTTGTGCCAACCACATGGTTTAGAAGAACCCTAAGATAGTAACGCTCCCCTTCGGCTGGATTGGCACATACAACTCTTCCGATCTGTCTTAGATGATTCTTTTGCGCCCTCCTTACCCATGTTTTTCCCTGTGAGTCCCACTTATAGTACTCAGGAAAATTTCGATACAATATACCACGAGCATGTTGAGACGTGTTATTCTTCTCGAAGTAAGCTGTAAGCATCAACCTTTCAACACCAGGACGATTAAGGACTCGGCGAACACCCTCACGCTGGTAAAATGACACCATGTGCATGCCAGGAAGATGGAGCTGCAAGGACAGAACCGAAGGGGACCTATCACTTATATCAAAACCATAAATCCTCCACAAGGCTTCTGGAGGAGTTACCCATCTAGCATCCCTATATTGTTTGATCTCATCGACATTTCCTTCATTGTCCTCTTTGACAGCCTCTCTCACAGCCACAGATGCACGATCATGACCCTTGTAAATATACTTAAACAAATACTTGACGGCCTTTATGCTCCCACATGCCTCAACATTGAGGTGGCAATTGAATAAACGTAGGAGGTACAAGTTGTAAGGCACGACCCATCTGTTGTCGAGGTCATGCCCACGAACCTTTTCTTTTCTACCATCGTCACGCCGTCTGTAAATTGGGTATGAATCCTTACCCTGTAATGTGGCATCACAGAAAGGTTGCGGGTAATGGTTCTTGCATGATTGACGACCCTTTGTGCACGGGCAATTGCGATTAAGTACTCCACAAGGGCCATGCATCATATGCTTTGTAACCATTTTATACAGGTCTGGATACTTTTTCTTGTTCGGAAGCTCTGCTGAGATGAGAAGGTCATACTGCTCTGAGCATGTGATTTTGTAGCGTCCCTCCATGATGAGCAAAAAATGTGCGTGCGGTAGACCCCTCTTTTGGAACTCCACGACATATACATGTGCACGAACCTTTCCAAGGATATCTTTTTTCATCAACATGTCCTTGAGCTCTTCGAGCTTTGCCCTAAAGACCCGATCAACAAGATCTGGGCGATCCTGTGGTGTTTGTCCAGGGTACAACTCACGTGTGATCTCATCCCACTTTGGATTACATGTCATAGTGAGGAAGATATCTGGTTTTCCAAACCTCCGCACCAGTGCCATCGCATCCAAGTACCTACGCCTCATGTCCCTCGGGCCTCCGATAAAAGATGAAGGCATCACTGTCCGCTTTCCAACAACTTCTGATCTACCCTAACCAGCATGTAGGCTGTCAACCAATCCTTGGTACAGATCAGCCCTAATCTCCGTTTGATGGTTCCGTATGTAATCTAATCGAGAACTTTCAATTTTGATGTATGTGTCCACCGCAAACTGTTGGAAAAGACGCTTGTCATAAAGTATGAGATTAAAAATTCCTGGTCGTATCTGGAACTTGTAGCAGTAATAGTCACGCACAGAAACACACATATTTCCCAGAGAGTCTACAAAAATATATGTATAAATATATGTATTAGAGGTGTTACAGGATAACGGTTGGGTATATATTATGAAAAGTGAGAAGATAAACAAACCTGTTTCTTCTGCTTCGGAACCACTACGAGCCTTACGTAGGGAACGAGCCATGTTGACATCCTCCATAGTAACACCTTTTTTTGGGATATCCATATGCCATCCAAGCTCACCCCTAGGGAAGAATAGAGGGTATGAAAGAGCATCATAGCATCCATGGTATGATCGGATGCCATGCCTGCTCCTATCTTTCCCATGAAGAACAACACTATTCTGAAACTGACCAAGGAGTTCACTACCCTCTATCCAAACAGCAGCCACTTCTGAAGCTAGTGGCACGTTGTATGTCCTTTGGTCTAATCGTTGGTCAAGGTTGAGTGTGAGACGATAGTCCTCGAGATGGTCAGCTTGCCCCATACTCCTCAAATGACTCGAGTACGGGTTGTCACGAAGAATGTCCACCAATCTTTGTATAACTTCTTTATCTCTGTGGCACTGCTCTTCACGACACCTTCGGTAGCGGTGCTCAAGGCTCGGATCATCATCATAGAAGTAAAGCTCAAGATGTCTGGGCTCCATACCCTCTTCTCTCCCAAATGACCTAATATTGTGATAGATCATGCCATGCGCACGGAAGGTATATATGCCGCTATTTCTCATGCTAGCAGTCGCACTATCGAGGCGACAATAGAGGGAAGTGAAAGAGAAGTGGCCATTGAAAAACCTAATATTGTTACGGAAGTGCCTAGCGTCTGCGTCAGAGCTCGTCCAAAGCCTCATGAGCTGGTCTGGTATGACTGGTGCATTCAGCTCGATCTTTCCACTGCGGCAACAGAACCCAGGTGGTTCTTTTGGAAACCTCTTCGCTCGGTAGTGGCGGCAATTTGGGACAGGTTTTAGCATGTGTGTCTCTGTAGGTATGTTACTATACACCTTCTCGTACGAGTCAGGTACTTCAGGGTTAGATGATGTGTCTTCGTCAGGAGTATCACTTTGGACATTGTCATCTGACTCCTCTAATGAAATGACATTAATAAAACAAAAAATATAGGTTAGATAAAGGAGTGGATGTGTACAAAGGTATTCGGTATTTGGATCAAATACCTTCCCAGCAAACAGATATCCCTCATCTTCTTCCTCATCATCTTCAAATATATCGCCCTCGTCATCGTCTGAGTCACCACAAAATCATGAGAAATTACGAACTGGGTGACAATAAAAGAGATAAAATAATGTAAAGAATATTTAAAGTATTATAAATTACCAGTGTCATCAAATAATGGTTGTGTGGGTGTTGATGATGCATTTTGATTGCTTGGTCTGGTGCTTCCTGTCAATCATATAATGGGCATGGTTGAGATAGAGTTTTAGTGGTTTGAGGTCAACCAACATGTGGTAGGGAGATCTCTTTATTTACCGTTGTTGTCCACAGTTGACTGAGGAAAGGGCGTATTTTCATCAGCGTGGTCTCCAATTATGCTATCATCATCATTGGTGGCTAGTCCTGTGTTCCGACCGATACGACGCTCAAACATAGCGTTACGACGGGTTAACAATATTTTTCTTTGTCCAGATGGAACATTTTGTCTATATGTCATATGAGTAGACGGTATATCACCACATCCATTATCATCGTTTGTATTCTCAGTGGCTTGAGGGAAGCAAATAGGTGTTCCGTTAGCTTCTAGAATAACCCAATCACTGGGGCTAACAGTGGCCCGATGAGGCCCAGATGAGTTTACAGTGTTCCACTCAAAGTTTGAATCATAAAGTGGATTGTCCATTGCGATAGACTCACTATTTAAGGTGTGTTTTTGCACCTCCCTGATTCGGTTCATAGTCACTTTCATTGCCTCTTTACGAGATGGAGCTTGATTGTAAAGCCTTTGTCGCTTGCGCCTTTGTTCCCGTTGCTCAGGTGTCATGTTTGCATGGTTCATCCTACGCCATGCACGTTGAGCCATGATTTGCTCTTCTGTTAACTCTCTCGTACGTGAAGCATCAATGTGTTGTATCTGCATTTCTTGGTTAACTACGATGTCCGAAGTAATTGTGTCATGACCTACATAGTTGTGTTTGAGTTAAAAAAGTAGCAAGGTAACCAAAACAGACCAAATATCCATCAACGATCCTCTCGTTGTATATAATGCTACCGGTATATCCACCAACACAAAAAATAGGCGTCGATGTTATATTAACATCATTTTCATTACCTGTTAACCGATTGGACATATCATCAAAATTGTTTGCATGGAGTGAATCTTTCGTATGCAACCAATCATCTATCTCATTAGGATCCACATTTTCCTTGTTTGATGCTTCCTGACCATCTACTAATTCTGACACAACACATAAGAAACATCAATAAATAGTAATGTTCATATTATATTATTCACTAATGTTTCTACTATACAACCGTTGGTAGTTTTGTTAGGAAGGTGTAGTTGTTGTCTTCTTTTATATGCTTCTCGACGTTTTCTATTTTTTTTCGTCCTTTTTGTCTTGAGACATTGTGTGCCACCGAACCTTATCTCTTTCTCTCTTGCGTTGTCTAGCATCACTTCCTGCAGTGTTACATCCATATAGTTTTGATTAGCATCTGTAATATACACAATAAGTTGAATTGAATGTAGTAGTTGCCTGTTAATTTTGGTTACCTCCATTACCAGTGCTATTCTTGTCACTCAACGGTGCAGGAGAGTCACTATTGTCCATTGAATTTGCCCACAATTAAACCACTTGTCTAACACAGTTAGAATTAGTTGAGGAATATGAAAGATAGCTATGCATATATATATTCCATTTAATTATTAAATCAAAGTAACTGCAGGCAATGGAAAAATATGTAGACTATCCGAACAAACATGAGAAATAGTTATCTTATACTAACAGCTGGTCACCTCTTAAATGTTCATATAAAAATATTGGCATCAGTAAGCGACATGAAAGCACATGGAAGTTCAACAAAACCAAAAATGTTGGCATCAATAAACTATATGGAACCACATCAGTTTTAGCCAATAGATTTCTAATAGGCTATAAGCTGAAGGCATCTCTGATGCAAGGGTTCGAGCTTGTGTTGTTTCTTCAGCAGCAACTTCATGTCCTGGTGAAGGCTAAAATTTACCTGTCTTTGCCAACAGTATGGAAGCACCATGCATCAACACAATGTAACCTAGTTTTAATATCTCCAGTATAATCTACTACTTCTCTTTTTGTTACTGTTGTAAAATTTTTATTTTATTCAATTAAACTTGAGGAGATAAAATTTTCTTCAGTTAAACTTCAGTTATCCATTTTTGTATTGTCCATTCACAAATCAGCATCCAAGCTGCCCATTTATGCCTAGGATGGCTAGTCACATTAGATCAATGCATTGGATGCAAACTGAAGGTATTATTACTAAGAGGTTGCCCAACACAGGTGTCTGGTTTCTTGATCTGGGTTAAAGTGCAGATTACAAAAATTGATATTTCTAGATCTAAAAAGAGTTAGAATTGAGAACTCGGGATTACCAAGATGCACACAGCACAGCAGGTCCACAGTACTCTTCTATATCAAATTGCAATTGGCGACTCACTACCTGGCTCTGCAGACTACAGACCTGCAGCACAATAACAAAGGAACTAAGGTGCCAAAAAAATCAAATCAGTAAGGTCCCAAGTAGAACTGAGGTGCCAAAAAAAATGAAATCAGTAAGGTCCCAAGTAGACAGTCATGCATTAAAATGTTGGAAAATAGCTAACTAACAATTACAATCACTGCAGTTAGTTAAAGGTAATGACAGTGGAATATTTTTCTATCTATTAAACAAATGCAGAAAATATGGAACATGACTAACTGACAATTTTAAATGCGGAAAAAACAAAATTTCTAAAATATACTCCCAAGATAGAAATGAATTTAATAAATAAGTTCAACCATAGCTGCATTGAACTTGAGAACTCAGTTAACAGAGAATGACATGTTACCACAATTTTTTTCAATAAATATGATTGTTTCACTCATGGTCCTAGAGCAAGAGAAAAGATGCATATAGCGAATGCTGATTTATCTTCATAAGCTTTTACCATACTGTGAATAGAAAGAACATTGGACAAATGGGACTGCTAATTAACACTAACACCAAGTGCAAAGGTTGACATTAGTTTCTATTTTTCAAACATTTGGAGATGAACCCTTATGATCAGTTGACAAAGGGGATTCAATGAACTTTGCTGGACAGTTCAAACTTCCGCAAGGCCAACTCCCACTTGTCTAATTACATATACCAGTTGCTCTTTTTAGTTGCCAAAGGCACATCGCCTAATGAAACCCCAACCCAAAGCCCCAGCGAACCCACTCCATGGTTCCCAAGCATCCCCATCTGCTAGGATCAGCAAAGACAACATGATGGAGCAGGAATGATGGCACCAGGAAACACAGGTCCAAGAGGGACCAACAATCCTAGCTTGCTTGCATTAGGGCCTTGTTGGAATGTAGGAATTTCACAGGAATCTACCAGGATTTTCTGCATTTGTCTTGTGAAAAAGAATTGATTTTTACATAATGTTTTAGTTGCAACATGGTGGCATAAGTACACTTAAATCCTTAAACCTTCCTGTGTATAACGATATCAACAAAGCCTTTTACAACCAAAGAAAACATCAAAGTGGTGCTGCAAAAAATGTTGTCATTGCTGAAAAGAGGCCTAAGTTCTTAGAAAAGGCAATCAAGAACCACTGAAGAAGGCTTCAGTGCTTGGGGCGGGGGTGGGCAGGGGGGCATGTGACAGAACCAAAGTTGTCTTAGCCAACTTCAAAGTTAGTTTAGCCGACTTTTTGCAGCAGGGCTGCGACAAGCTCCAAATCAAGAAAAAAATTGGATCAAGCTTCGATGAACTTTTGGACAAATACAAGAAGGAAATGTTTCAGAACATGAAGTATAGTATCAAGCAAGGGGTATTTGCAGTCATCAACATATATCATAAAGAAGAATTGAGTTGTCAATCACAAGGTATGGAACTGTGTTGCTGCACCACATCATATTTTTGGTCGATTATATATCAATGTACTTGGTTGTAGAAGTATGCATATTCGGCCATACATTATTCAATATCCTGTTGTATACCCAAGCTATAATTCATTACCACCACCGATGGTTGCTAGCAATAGTATGGTCAAAATCCACAACTTGAAATCACAAGAAGTCAAGAAAGATGAGAAAGGCAAGAAGGACATTCTTGCATCTCAATAGCTGAGGTGGTGTCGGCGTGTCGCTCAGGCTTATCTCACACAAAATAAGAGGAGTTTGCAGTGAAGGCGCAAAGGGAAATCACTATGGAACAATTGGGAGGCGATTTTGGTGGTTTGGAGACGAAAATATGTTGCTTATGCATCTACTTGAGTCTGATCAAGCCTCAGACGTCCAAAAAAAAGTGCATACTGATTCCATAGAAACTTTTAAATAGATCATTCCTTATTATTTGTGTTGTTAGCATCAGGAGAAAAGATATAAATTCTAGCACCCTAGCTTGAGAACCAAGAGTGAATTATTTATAGACAATGAAGCAACTTATATTTGATTATTACTACTTTAGTGTTCACACACGATTGTTCATATGAGAATAATTAACATTGCCAAAGAAAGAAACTTCAAGCATGAAAACTTGCACTTGTCTAGAACTCTGCACCACTCATATATTGCAGTAAAATTAAACAACTAATCACACTCCAAAAGCATAGAAAAATTCGCTGGAGGCATACTCCAACAGCACAAGTGCAACGAACTAATAATTTGGATTTCGAGTCATATAGATTCAACGATCCGGACTGCACATATTGACATTCTCAATTTGCACCCACTGATCCATTTGAAACGAGACCAACCGCATCAAATCAATGTGAAATACATTATTCAAATTTAGGATGTAGCCAAGGCCTACAGATTTGAGAGGGGAGGGAGAGGAAGATGTGCATCACCGTCTCTGCCTGTAGGTGGAGCAGTCGGCGCAGATCTCTTTCGTACGGCGACAGCTTGGAGGGGACCCGACGCTTGCGGCTTGCAGGGAGAGAAGTCAACGGGAGCCTTCCCGACAGCTACCGTATTCACCGGCGAGTGCACGGACTCCTGCGCGCTCCCTTGGCGGGCGGCGAGGGCGAGGCGGCGAGGTCGAGGCTGCGGCCCAAGATCCACAGAATGGAGGGCCGGCGACAGTGAGGGTTGGCTGCACGGACTCCTGCGCGCTCCCTTGCTGCCCGGCGTCGGTGTTGGCGGAGACGACGTAGGCGGCCTCGCCGGACGACGCGGCTCTGGCGACGGCGCCGTGGGATTGGTTGTGTCTTGCTGCCCGGCGTCGGTGTTGGCGGAGATGACGTAGGCGGCCTCGCCGGACGACGCGGCTCTGGCGACGGCGCCGTGGGATTGGGTGCGTCTTGCTGCCCGGCGTCGGTATGGGCGGAGACGACGTAGGCGGCCTCGCCGGACGGCGCCGTCGGATTGGGTGCGTCGAGCAGGCGTGGGATCGTGGGGAGGCGTGGGAGTGGATGAGCTGCGTTCGGAGGCGACGATTTTTTTGTTGGGAGAACGTGCGTTTTTTTTCTACGGAGCGATTTCTTCGAAGAAGGGCGTGATTGGTTTGGAGAAATGACGGCCCTGGCCTGCACCAGTGAATCAGGCCCCAGTTATCCAGGCTGCACAGATACACGAGCACTTTGATTGGTTATCTGCTTTCATCAAGCCAGGGTAGCGAGGGAGTCTGATTGGTTTACGCCCATACATGATGTCGCTCTGCATCGCCGCTCTCTAAACCATGCATCGCTCGTGCACACTCTTGCATGAAGCCAACCAGGCCGCGCAGAAACGAGTTTCATTTTCGTATCTGCGGAGACAGGCTGCAGTGTGCCTTTTGCACCGCTTGGGCCAGGCCTAAATACAAGTTCAGGCAACCAATCGAGCTATTCTTGCATCCCAGGGGCCTGGTCATGTCTCGGCATGCCAACCAATCGCGCCCTAACAGCCGGGTCCGTTTTTTTTTTGTTTGTTGGCCGCGCGATCGGGAGCGCTCCGTTTTTTTCTACGCGTGCGGTAAGCGCCGGGCGGGGGCGATTAGTTTAAGTAGGACGATAACAGCCGCGTCTTTTTAGCTGTAAAGATCAACATCGACCAACTGTGTAATTTAGAAGTATATATGGAAATAGTTTGAACTTCAATGATAATAGATGGGCAATTTAGATTTAAGGCGCTTAAGTTTTTTTAATAATAGTGAAAGGTAGATTGCTTAGATGCAAATTTAGGGGCAAATTTTATAGTAGAGTTATTATTTTACCATATTAATAATGACAAAACCATAAGTGAGTAATTTAAAATCTTATATAGAAGTACTTTGGGATATGTTTTAATAATCACATATATATGTAGATATTTTTGGTTTATGGTTTACTTTAGGTTATTTTTAATAATAAATGAAGTGTATAAGATGGAGATTTGGGGCTTGCTATATATTATTTTTCTTACCCAAATTTGGGGGTACGTAACTTTTCAAGAAAATGTGATAGATTCAATGGCAATTCTTATGAATGATGATTAGAGCCTATTGAATAGCTAACCAGATGATTATGGTTTTTGTGAAAATTTCTAGAGTTTATCAATTTTGTAGCACGCCCCATGAGGGTAAATATGAAGGATTCTTTAGAGTCTTCTATTAGTAATACAAAGATAGAAATTAACTGAAGATATACGTGCATGATGTGTGTCACCCTCACACCATGCATACATGTTGGAAGTAATGATCAAACCTATTTCTATGTCAATCATAACTCAATCAATGTTTCACAACACAAGACATGACACATGCACGTGGAGATAATAATACAATGCAATGTAGAAAACTATGAATAATGATGAAAAAGTATATATAGAGTACTGGGCAGCTAAAGTCCGTTACAATCGAATAGAGATTTAGAAAAAAGAAAGTATCCAAATGAGTACGGAGTACTATGGTAGAGTACGAATGAATTAGAGTGCAAATTATACAAGTAATTTTGGTTATCTTTCGTCCTAAATGTACCCATGAATTTCCAACACTTATTATTTCTTAAGATTTTTCTAGCTTGTGCAGAAGCAATGGTCGATAGACTAGTTTTTGACAATTTCAGCATAGGCTGTTTTCCAGTGAAGTGGTTTGCTGGGAAAAAAAATGCTGCAGTTCAGTAGGCATGCTTTGCCAATTTATATTATTTTATTCTGAACTTTGGTCAGTGTTATGAAGTTACTCGAATATAAGTTGTTGCTCGAATATCAATTTTGATGTTAAATTTGCTGGCTAATGCATTGCTGTGTGTAATCTGACAACCCAATCTGTTGTCTTTTTTTCTCCATTTGAGTTCCTTTGTTTATTCTCGAAAGTGAGGACATGTATTTCGCACAGCGCGTAACTATCGTGATCGAAATCGTTCTCAAGAGGGACGCTGGCCAGTGTTTGAGCAGAGCCTGGCCAGATAAAGAGATTGCGTTAGTGCTGGCTCCCCGCCCCGACGGCCGCCGCCCCCGCCTCGGCCGGTCCCGCCGACGCCCCCGCCTCGGCCGGCCTCTGCCGGGGCCCCGCTCCTGGCCGGCTCTATCCCTTATCCACACTATCCTCGCCGCCACCGCACGCGACGGAGACGTCGCGTAGCCGCTCCCGTCGAGATCCGTCTGCAGCATCTGCGCTACTCCACCGCGGTTTGTTCTGGTGCGGCACGCTGCTGCGCGACACGCTTTGCGTTGCGTTCGTGCACCGGTTGCTTTCCGTTGCTCCTGTTGCCGACGCCGAGGCACTCGTCCGCGTACAAGCTTAGGGTCGGCCTTCCGGAGGCCGCCCGAGCGCCGTGATGCCGCGCACGGCGGCGTGCTGCTAGCTGACGAAGATGCCTAAAGATCCGTGAAGCTTTTGGATGACCGGCAACAACGGAGGTTAGTGCCTCCTCCGGTGAGCTCCCTGCTCACCCTTGTAAGCTTTCCCGTGCTGCCATGGATCTTCAGGGGCTCAACTTTCGCCCTGGTCTTGGTGTCCAGACTGCTATCTGGATCCGCTTCGGTTTGCCTGTCTCTTCTGATACCTCTTTTGGTCCCCCTTTCTTCCTCATTGCTTCTTTTGGTCGTTGCAAATTTCGCCTTTGTCCCGAGTCAGTTGCGCAGATCATTCAGGCAACCATTGGTGGTTCGGCCTATGATTTTGATGTTGTGCATGTTCATGATCGCGTTTTTCGCTTTTCGATTTTTGCCAAAAATGTGGGTTTTCATATTGCTAAGCTCAAGAATTTCTCCTGTGAGAACTATAAAATTTTCTTTCACCTATGGAGCAATGGTGGGCCACGTTGGAAATCTGAATACGTTGTGTTCTGTAAAGAGGAAATTTCTTCTTGGTCAGAAGTGAGAAAACCATCTCAGTCACCCAAGCAATTCTTCAACAGACCTCGCTCTTTTGCTGATGCAGTCAAGCACCGAGTGTTATCAGGTGCAAATGCTATCCCTTTAAGGGTCTCTGCTTTTGATCGTACTCAGTTTTCAATTCAATCTGCGTTTTGGAATAGATCTTCCCAAAATTCAGTTCGTCATGTTCATGCAAAGTCAAAGTCTATTCTGGGTCAGCCAGAGAAAACCCAAGCCAGTTCTGAGGATAGACCAAATTTGAATCTGAGTTTAGGTCAACCTTTGGGGACACAACATCTATCGAAGGCCAGTGCTTCCGGCGGGATTTGCTGCCTCTCTGACAAGCACTGGAGGCGTGTCTGCAAGAACCCAATCAAATGCTTAGCTTGCCTTCAATGGGACACATTGTTGTTAATTGTTCCACGGGGGCCAGTGCTCACACAGCGCGAGAAGGGTCTGCTCCCCGCAATAAAGGAAAAGCTCCCCTCGAGCAGCCCAATCGGCCTCTCTCGGCTAGCAGAGAAATTGGGCCAGGAACAAGCAACCCATCTGATGGCTTTGATGATATGCAAAGGTCTCAACCATTGGAGAACCCGCCAGTGCAAAATGCTTCACCAAAGAAAAGAGATAAACCTTCTATGACTGTGGGGCATGATAAGGAACGGTCCCGTTCTACAGTTAAATTAGGAGGCGTGAACACTTTTTTAACCATAGGTGACCCTTGGCCTTCCAAAGATGCATTTATTTCTATACCTACTTGTACTACTCGTGCTTCAGAGCTTCAAGAAAACCCCAGTACCACTCCGATCACCGCTCATCATCGTTGCTGTGATAGTTCAATGACTCCACTCATGGCTTTTCAGCGAGCTGATCCGGCACCATTCCTTCCCCATGGAATGGTCTGGGAAGATGTCCCAAATAGGCTTTTGATGGTTCGTGCAGTTGCAAGCCAACGTCCGCAGCCGCGGAATGAAAATGTGGCAATCGCAATGATCTCATCATTGCCTGGAAACGTTCTCAACTTCACTGTGGTTAGAGAGGTCCTGAGAGAGTTTCTGGTTGACCATATGCATGTTCACATAGATGATATCCAGCCATGTCACCTGGGTTAGGCATATGTTTGCTTTCACTCCGTCTATGATAGGGACATTATGATCTTAGAGAGCCCACACCCTTATAAAGATGTCAATATCTCTTTCGTTAGACACAACCAAGGGAGAAATTGGAGAAGGGTCGTTTTCAATAGAGAGTGTTGGTTGATGTTGCTTGGAGTACATTTAGATTACTGGGATCAAGAATTTATAGAAACTCTGCTCCGCCCTTTTGCCAGAATCATTGATTGGTATCCTGATCATCGTAGCAGAGATGGAGTGCTTGTTAGGGTCAGAGTGACGGACTTGGACACAATCCCACAATTTATTGTCCTAACCGATATTCCTGGGTTTGAGGGGGACTCTTGGAGCATCCAATGCAAAATTGTACAACATTAGATGTTAGGTGCTGGGCCTCAAGATGAGGACCACATACCAGATCAGATTCAGATTCAGGGACAGCTACCTTTCGATTTCTTTGGGCTTGGACAACAGGTTCTGGGCCTCCCCAATAATGCTCAGCAGTTTCAAGGCCCAGGTCTGATTGGTGATGCCCCAAATGAAGGTGACGACCCTCAAGCTAACAATGAGTGGGCTGACTGGACAGAGATTCTTCCAGCTGCCCAACAAGGCCAAGGCTTTGAAATCAATTTAAATGCCCCTCCACCTGTTCTGATGCAAGATCTGAATGCCTTTCCAGAGGAAGAAGACCCACAACCACAAGAAGTATTGATTCATCCTGGGATCCAGAATAACATTGCTCCCAACAATTGGGAGGATAATCAAGGGATTAATCAATTGCAGGAGCAAGTGATGCAATTTCATCAGCCATTGATTCAGCCTGTGTTCCAAGAAATTCAGGATCCCATTCCAGCTGAGGAAGAGGACATTATGAATGATGAGGAGTTACAGGCGGTCGCTGATGAACAACATATGGACTGGCAGCAAAATGAGGCTGATCAGATAAACAATACTCAGATTGGGATGGTCAGAATTATTGATAACATACAACCTTTCAACCATGCATATTTTGAATCTGCCATGAATGTAGGAAACAAGCCAGAACGCCCTTCAGTGCATGAAAAGTACAGACATCTCGATCTTTCAGTATACCCCAATAATTTGACCCATGCTGCCAGTAATCCCGAAACTACTCTGATTAAAGTCCCGAAAAGATGGTCTGAGTTCTTCAAAGTGATTCTCCATTCCCCTAAAAGTTTTGAATGGGCAAAAGATTTATTGCATAGTAAGTTCCCGGATATAATCTCACAACCATGGGATTTCACTCA
Organism: Coix lacryma-jobi var. lacryma-jobi; assembly: GCA_009763385.1. Classification (NCBI taxonomy): domain Eukaryota; kingdom Viridiplantae; phylum Streptophyta; class Magnoliopsida; order Poales; family Poaceae; genus Coix; species Coix lacryma-jobi. Next base: position 162,706,045 of record CM019824.1, read on the forward strand.
CATATCTGTTCCATTCAAGTTATGTGATGCTGCTGCTGAACAATGTGCCAGACTTGAGGACTTCGACAATTATGAGATTCTTGAACAAACTGTGCTATCTGAGGAAACCCAGAATGTCACCACGCAGAGTAAGAAAAGAGTTAGAAAGGTTAAAGAACAATCTCCAGTAGTTGAATCAGAAGTCAGAAGGAGCATCAGGATCCAGAAAAACTCTAATGGCTTCAAACAGAGCAGCTGCAAAAAGGCGAACTGTCTGGGATGTAAAATGGATCCACCAACTCTGTCTATGGAAATCTTGCAGTCCATTGGCACCAAGATGTGTCAGCTCACTAAGGATGAGGTTGCTGAAACAAAGTTGAACAAAAAGAAGAAGCCCAAGCCCATAGCCAAGAAGAAGGATTTAGACAAAAAGAAAGATGGGGAAGCTGATGATGAAGCTGGGCCCAGCAAGAAGCAGATGGAGAATTAATGTTTTCCTTCTTGTTTAAGTTCGTTCGATCGTGTTACATATGACATCAAACAGAATGTGGAAAGTCCTATGTTGGAATGTGAGAGGCCTGAACTCTGAAAAAAGTGGAACTCCATTAGAGACAAAATCGTAGAAAGCAAATGCGATATTGTCTGCTTCCAGGAAATAAAAAAAGAGGACTTTAACCTCAGCTTTCTCAGGAATATCTGCCCTCAAGGATTCGACTGTTTTGCTTTCAAACCTTCCATAGGTGCATCTGGAGGGATATTAGTTACATGGAAGTGTTTTTTCTCCGGAATGGAGGTATTTCAGAATGAGTTTGCCATCTCAATTGAATTAACTCCAACAGTGAGTAACAGTCCCTGGATCTTGACAGTAGTTTATGCTCCATGTTCTACACTTGGAAAAAGAGCATTCATTGAGTGGTTCAAACACATTCAAATGCCTCCTCAGGTGGAATGACTTGTGGTAGGGGATTTCAACTTAATAAGAAGGCCGGAAGACAGAAATAAAGATGGAGTGGATGTAAATGAAATGCATATGTTCAATGAAGCTATAGACACGTTGAGCCTTATTGAACTTCCATTACATGGAAGACATTTTACTTGGACAAACAAACAATTCTCACCCTTACTAGAAAGGCTAGACTGGTTTTTCACATCGAATGTCTGGACTGAAAAATATCTCAATACCTCTGTTAAATCCTTGGTCATGGAGACCTCAGATCATTGGCCATGTGTTATTGAAATCAGCTCCAAGATTCCAAAGGGTCATATCTTTAGATTTGAAAATCTATGGCTGCAAAAAGAGGACTTCATACAGATTCTTATCCATGGTTGGGCGGCACCTTGTATTCCAAATGACCCAGCAAAGGCTATTACTGCGAAATGCAAGCATCTGAGAAAATCTCTGAAAGAATGGCAAAGAAGTACCCCATCCCTACTTCTTCTCATTAAAAATTTGCAAGATGATCCTATACCTTCTAGAATGTTTGGAATGCTTCAGAGACCTCTCCCTTCATGAATGGAATTTTAGAGATATAGTTAGTTCTAAGCTGATTTCACTTCTCAGGCAACAAAGAGGCTACTGGAGGCAGAGGGGAAAGATAAACTGGGTAAAAGAGGGGGATGCCAACACTAAATACTTCCATGCTCATGCTATTATCAGACACAGAAAGAACAAGATTGCTTGCCTCCATGATAACATTGGAAATGAAATATCTGATCATGATGGAAAGGCACTCATACTTTGGGAGGCTTTCAAAGATAGACTTGGGAGATCAGAATTTGAAGGAATGCATTTTGATCTCCCTAGCCTAGTGGACAGTCAAGATTTGTCGCAACTCGAAGTACCTTTTACCAGGGAGGAGATTGACAATGTGGTGTCCAAGCTTCCTAACAACAAGTCACCTGGCCCGGATGGTTTTAACAATGAGTTCATCAAAGGTTGTTGGTCACTGATTGCTCAAGATTATTACAACCTGTTCGACACCTTCTTTGATAGAGAAATTTGCATGAGGAGCATTAATACTTCACACATAGCTCTCATCCCCAAGAAGGATGGTCCGAGTACAGCTGCTGATTACAGGCCTATTTCTCTTCTCAACTCTTCTTTCAAGCTCATCACCAAAGTTTTAGCCAACAGACTTCAGAAAGTAATCAAGCAAATCATATATAAAAATCAGTATGGTTTTATAAAGTCTAGAACTATCCAGGATTGCTTAGCATGGGCCCTAGAATTCATACATCTATGCCATAAGTCAAAAAAATAGCTGGTGATCCTGAAATTAGACTTTGAAAAAGTGGAGCATGAAGCAATTCTTCAAGTTATGAGAGCCAAGGGCTTTGGAGATAAATGGATAAGATGGATTAAAGAAATTTTGGGCTCAGGAACATCTTCAGTACTCTTAAATGGAGTTCCAGGAAAAGTCATCCATTGCAGAAGGGGTGTCAGACAAGGGGATCCTCTATCCCCACTTCTTTTTGTCTTAGTGGCTAACCTTCTCCAGTCAGTTCTAAACAAAGCAAAGGACCTGAATTTACTAAAGCTGCCTCTGCCTCTCAGGCATTCCTCTGATTTCCCAATAGTTCAATATGCTGATGACACCTTAATAATCATGGAAGCCTGCAACACTCAACTACTTGCACTGAAAGCACTTCTACAAACCTTTGGTAACTCAACTGGTCTAAGAGTTAACTACAATAAATCAGTTATGGTTCCTATCAATGTTGAGGAAAATAGATTGGATCACCTTGCAAGAACCTTTGGTTGTGATAAAGGAATACTCCCTTTTACATATCTTGGATTACCTCTTAGCTTAACAAAACCAAAGGTTATTGATTTTTCACCTCTAGTCAGCAGATGTGAAAGACGTCTAGCTGCTACCTCTGCTTACCTGAACCAGGCCGGAAGACTACAACTAACAAACTCAGTCTTTTCAGCTTTTCCCACTTTCTGTATGAGCACTTTTGCAGTGCATGGTACAATAGTCAATCAGATTGGCAAATTCAGAAAACTCTGTCTCTGGAGAGGATCAAATGTTAATGGGAACAAAAGACCAAAAGCAGCCTGGTCTTTGGTATGTAAATCAAAAGAAGAAGGGGGTTTGGGAGTACTGGATCTTAGGACACAAAATGAGGCATTGCTCCTGAAGCACTTAGTAAATTTTTTCAACAAGGAAGACATACCTTGGGTGGCCCTGATCTGGGAAAGCTATTATGAGAATGGAACTTTACCCACAACAACAAAAAAAGGATCCTTCTGGTGGAGAGACATCCTGAAATTGTTAGACAAATTCAAAGGAGTGACAATGGTTAATGTCAACAACGCTAAATCATGTCACCTTTGGTCAGATATGTGGAACAACAAGGTACCAATGCATGCTTATCCGGAGCTTTACTCCTTCACCAAAAACAACACAACAATTCTAGCAGAAGCAATTTCAGAAGAAATCATCCTTGATCTATTCCATTTGCCTCTGTCCCAGCAGGCTTTTCAGCAGCTCTCCCTTTTGCAAGATGACTTTCAGCAGTTAAACCTCAATGATCAAAATGACTCGTGGACTTGCATTTGGAATTCTGGAAAATTTTCAGTTGCAAGAGCTTACAAACAATTAAGTGGTCATAGACATTTTCATAAGAGCTTCAGATGGATCTGGAATAACTATTGCCAAAACAAGCACAAGGTATTTGCTTGGCTAATCCTCATGGACAGGCTAAGTACCAGAGAGTTACTTAAAATGAAAAAAATGGTATTACAAAACTATGATTGTGTACTGTGCAGCTCACACGCAGAAGAATCGTTGAGTCATTTATTGATCAAATGCCCTTTTGCTTCCACCTGTTGGCGCTGGATTGGTGCGCAAGTGAATGATCAACTAGATCTTTTCCAAAATTTGGAGTTACTTAAGAGGCAGTTACACGTTCCTTTTTTTATGGAAGTAATAATTCTAATGTGTTGGACAGTCTGGCAAGCAAGAAATGGACTCATCTTTGACAACAAGCCTCCTCCTCTTCATCAAGCCAAAAGATACTTCAAATCTGAATTTGCACTTGTGCTGTTACGCGCACATCGAAGTTATTTCCCTTCAATTGAGCTATGGCTAAACAATCTAGTTTAATTTCCTTGTCCTGGTTGATCTTTTTCTTTTCCTTTTTTGTATCCTGAGATGTTTCCCCCTTCCCTCTTTCTTTTTCTGTTTCAGTTGTAGCAAAACCTTTTATCTATTAATTTTAAATTCTCAGTAGGGGTACGCCCCTCCTGTTTCCATAAAAAAAAATCGTTCTCAAGAAATTAATCTTCAAGATGATGAATAGACACAAGAGAAAGAGTGGCATAGTTGTATACAAACCCTTGTCTTCTGCACTTTGGCATATATTATAGGTAATACTCTCTCCATCTCAAAATAAATGCAATTCTAGAGTTCAAAATTTGTTCCAAAATAAATACAACTCTATATATAAGACAAGACAGTTCTTTTTGTCTTTTTGTATTTTTTTTCCAAAGCGCAATGATTGTAATTTTAGAGGGGTATTTTGATAATTTCATTAGGGTATTAGTAATCGTGCTTAGTCTTAGAATTGTATTTATTTTGGGACGGAGAGAGTACTACTTTCTAAGCTCTGCACCAACTCAACCGTCAAGTCATCCGAAGTTTTTTTTATCCAGAGGAGACTAAATACACCCTTTAAGGCCTAGTTCGGTTGTAAGGAATTGATTCCCGGGCAAACCATTTGTTCAGTAATTTCTATAACGTTGGATCCGTTCCGAGCCGGAAACGTCTCGTTCCGAGGTAACCGAAGGGAGCCTGATGAAGGATATATAGGGTGTGTTTGGTTCGTGTATGCGTAGAGCCTGGCTCGTATCTGAGAGCCTGACTCCCATGAGACAGACTGAGTTTATGCAACATTGTCGTGTTTGGTTGACTGCACCTACTCAGCCTGGCTGAGAAGAGATGTTGTTTGGTTGTCTGTATAAAATTACGTTGCATGAGATAAAATTAATACAAGGTTATAATTATTGATTTTTGTTTTGTACAAATACACTGTTAAAGTTCATAGCTTATCTTATTATATCTTAAACTTCTTTAAAACATATTAATATCACTTAATATTTACTAATTATACACTAATAACATCATCAATCAAGTAATCACTTGCATCCCGCGAGCGTGGCTCTCCAGAAACGCCTAAAATCTGCGTATCTGCAGAGCCAGGCTGAGAGGCCTCTTTTGCATCCCGGGAGCCAGGCCCAAAAGACGATACAGGCGGCCCAAAAGACGATACAGGCAACCAAATAACAGAAACTTGCATCCCACCGCTGAGAGGCCTCTTTTGCATCCCGGGAGCCAGGCCCAAAAGACGATACAGGCGGCCCAAAAGACGATACAGGCAACCAAATAACAGAAACTTGCATCCCACCAGCCTGACTAGAGCATATGCGGACAACCAAACAGGCCCATAATGTTCATCTTCGGCACATGAATGAGGGAATATCCTTCAGGTTCCCTGCGTGTGTGTGTGAGCGTGGAGCGTGGCTTCCTTTTGTGATCTTTGTTTTTCTCTTTTCCTTTTTTTCTGTTGTTGTTTTTTAGTTCTCTTGTACAGTTCTTCTTTTTTGTTTAGTAAAGTTCTGTAAGAGCCTTGGCTCTTCCAGTTTACTCAAAAATAAATGAGGGAATATTGCGCAGTTAACACAGTTCATCTTGGGCGGGGAAAACCACTTTTGTGTTCCAAGCTCGAATTACAGGGTCATTATTGTTAGCTCTATCAAATTCAAGCACAGGACAAATTAAAATGGGGGAGTCACAGCAGCTGAACAAGATAACTTTGATGTTCCAATCAAGCATATGAAGTACTCCAGGCTACCGACAATGTGCTAACTCGCTGTAGACATTAGACTACCAGCTAGTTACCGCTACATCCCAAGTCCCAAGTTTCCCTAATGTTGCTGCAGAAGTGCTAACTCGCTGTAGACAGAGACGATGTGCCAGACCATATCGAGCCACGAGAAAGCCAGAGCGCGTGCCAGACCAGATGGAGGAACGAGAAAGCCAGTGCGCCCGAGACCATGCACAGTCTACCATTCTGGGATTCTGTCGAGGACACAGTGTCCCAGCGGCCAGACTCCATGCCAAGCACCACCCCCCGATCGACAGGCAAAGACTCAAAAGTTGTCATATATGGTTCCTGAGTGCCACTCATTCCAATCAAGCAGTTTTAATTTTTTTGCTTGATCACACACAACAACAACAACAATAATAACAGCAACATGATGCTTCATCTTATATTGATCCGCCGATGGAACTGAAGCCTTCTATATATTAGCTATTGGCAACAAGAATAGAGAAGATGGCCGAGGAGGACCAAGCAAAGGCGGTCCATCCCATAAATAAGGTGGGAATATGATATGCATTTACACACTGGATGTACACACACCATTCAACCGCCATCACATTAGGTGCCACATTCGCTAGTACTCCTTTCGTCCAAGAAAGAATACAACTACACAGGTTGTGCGGCGGTTGAAGTGGTTCATATTTAACCAAATTTCTAGTGAATAATATTCATATTTATAGCTTTAAATCAATTTATTATAAAAATACCTTTTGTAACTAGTCTAATGATATTGATTTGATATCATAAATATCAATACTTTTTTATTTATAGTTGGTCAAACTTAAGATACTAAAACATAACATTGTGTTAGAATTGTATTTTTTTTCTTGGATTGGAGGGAGTAACATATTAGAGCTATTGTTCTAGTACGGTCTATTATCTCTTTTTTTACCCTTTTATGTGTTTAATCAATTATACCTAACCTCTCATAGATCTATCTAAAAAAACCTCTCATATTGCACAACGTTCCCTTCTTTGTTTTCTATCACATTTGGAATCAAAGAAGCTTTGCATTGCAACTTTGAACTCTTAATTCTTAGGGGTGCCACAAAGTAGTCCCTTCATTTTTTTTCTTTAATTATGGCAGATGTAGATAATATAAATTATATATATAAGGGGGATTTGCTATATTTCAGGCACCTGACATATAACATCTTTTCAGACGACGACTACAACCTTCAGATCTTCATCCAATGGTCCAAATCTATTAACACAAATCACAATAAACAGATGATAATTTTTTTTCTATGGAAGGATAAAGACAAAACTGTTCAGACGCCTGAAATATAGGAAATGTGCTTGAAAAATTATTGTAGAAGCTTCTCGATCTTTTTCTAAATATATTTTTGTGGTTTTTTTACTAGGTACTATGGTAACAAATAGATTCAGAATAAGCCGAGAGGACCATGAGGTGCAAACATGGCATGATGACTTTTCTGCAATTTTAAACAGACTGTTTTTTGTTGTAAAAAAAAACAGATTGCTTTCCAAGTTCTATCTACATTATACATTGAAAGATATAAAAAAGAGATTCTGACTCCATCTAACGTCTATAGACAAACGATGCAAGCTATCAAGTACTTTCTCTTTTCTGAACTATATGTGACTTTCTGTCATTTCTTCTTAGCTTTAACAAGGTTTATAGAAGAATGAATTAAAACACCAAATTATCTTTTTTAATCTTTCATGAATGTGTTTTGATAGTTATTTCGATCTGTAAATATTAATATTTTTTAAAAAAGTGGTGAAAGTCATAGAAGTTTGACTAGGAAAGGTATAAAGTTTTTTTTAATATTTTATTTGAATGCGTAAATGTTAATATTTGTAAATTAGTATTTTTTTATTGATGATGCAGTACATTCAAAAAATAAATAGAAAAAAAAGCATTTTTAGCAGGCATGCATATATATAGCCGCCCACTGGCGTGGCTGTACTCGACACATTTTGGTTGATGATTTGATGAAATATGTACGTGGGCCCATCTCACCTGCAGCCTCCCTTGCAGAAACCATGAAAGTTGAAAGGTGCTGATCCAACCAGGGTGAAGTTATTTCATCGTCCCTGTACATCATGCTTCTCAGCTTTGCATTTATACACCATTCTACTTTAGTTGAGTAGCCATGAAGACAGGGTTTTCACGTTCAGGATCGAGAGTCGAGACTAGTGACATCCGCCAGCATGAGAATGGACTGCATATTTTGAGTTTGTTTTTTTCTTCTTTTTTGTATATGATCAACATCAACTGTGCAATTTAGAAGTATAAACAATTTGATTTTTTAATAATAATAATAATAGATGGGTTGCCGTATAGTAACGTAACTGTGCCAGAGGAATGGATAAACCTAGCGTATATGGCCAATGATAGTCTCGGTCACTTTTACACATCTAAAGAAAACAAAATACTCCTATATATATATATATATATATATATTTCAATTGAATACAGAAAGTTGATACAAAAAAAATGAATACAGGAACGCGAGTCCATTTTGGAAGTGCAAAGTAGTACACTACAAATGATCAAAAAGTGCATACCCCACTCAAAGTATACGAATCATGATGCTTTCAGTTTTATTAATAACTAATGACGCATGACATCTGCTTTAGACGATTTTTTCTAGAATTCTAGGGAGGAAGCACCACCGGTGTAAGCAACTGCTTACCGGAAAAGAAGGCCTCAAGGTTGGCAATGGTATGGTGCCGCAGATCTGACCTGGACTCCGCCGTCCAGACGGCGACATGAGGCGTCAGCACGACATTGTCCATGGCTAAGAGCTCCGGCGGCACGCAGGGTTCGTCCTCGAAGACGTCCAGGCCGGCGCCCGCGATCCTGCCGTCCCTGAGCGCCCTCACCATTTCGGCCTCGTCGACGTTCCCGCCGCGGCCGACGTTTATGACGACGCCGTCCTTTCCCAGCGCGTCCAGAACGTCCTTGCTCACGACGTGGCGCGTCTCCTCGTTCAGCGCGCAGGCGACCACGAGCACGTCTGATTCAGAAGCAAGGTCGTGGACACTGGGGAAGTACCTGTAAGAGACCGAAGAACCCTTAGGGTTTCTCGAGTGGTAGTAGATGACGCAGCGGAACGCTTCGAGCCTCTTGGCGATCAGCGATCCAATGTTCCCCAATCCGATGATGCCGACACGCTTGCCACCGAGCTGATGAAGACATCAATCAATAGATCCAAAAAATAATAATTTTTGGTTTGATAGATGGATGGATCGGAGACGACGACGACGAAGACGAAGGAAGAACCGGACTTTGGAGCCGAGGCGGCCGTAGCCCCCCTGCAGAGCCCAGAGTCCTCGGCGGACGAAGCGGTCCGCCGCCGTGACGCGGCGCAGCACGTCGATGAGCACGCAGACGGCGTGGTCGGCGACGTCGGCGGAGTAGACCCTGCCGGAGTTGGCGATGGCCACGCCGCGGCGCGCGCACTCGTGGAGGTCGATGTGGTCGAGGCCCGCCGCGGTGCTGACGACGCAGCGAATGGAGGGCACGGCGTCGAGGAAGCCGGCGTCCACGCGGACGGGGCCGCCCCCCATGATGACGGCCGCGCGTGGGGGGTCCCGGACGGCCGCGGCGGCGGCGAGGAAGGCCGGGACCGGGAGGGGCGGCTCGCCCGGCCCCGGCGCGAAGAAGTCCAGCACGCGGAAGCGCTGCCGTAGTGCGGCGGCGAAAGGCTCGTCGATGTCGACCCGGCAGATGACGAGGAGCGCGGGGAGAGCCGGCGGCTCCGCCGGGGCGCTCGCAGCGACGGCGGCGGATGCCATGGGTGGACCCGATGGAGTGAACGATCGCTAAATATTGGTGGACACCGGGGCCCAAATAACTTTTTTTTTAGGGGAGCGTAGCAAAGGCCCACGTATTGGCCACCACTATATATCATGGGTTTCTCTAAATAAAAACTATATATATCATGCATGATGCGTCATGGCTGTTCAAAATACTATTTTTTTTAATCTTTTTACTAGCAACAAACGTGGCCGCACGTTGCTACGAATCACATAGATACATAATTAAATGGCACGTAATGAGATTGTGCCATTTAACGGCGGCATATGGCTTGGTCAAGCAAGCATCACGTGAACTTCTCTGCTCTGCTCCTAACATACAGCAACTGTAGGGGAACATGCAGAGGATCCTGGCTGAAGAGCCGCTCTTGCATGCATGAGGTTTGTGATGATCGGCATATATAGCACTGGTTTCAGTCGTCTATGGCCTTTTTGGCTCGGTTGATTTGGAAAGCGGCATGTCTGGCTGGGATCTTGGATTTGTGATCCATCATCCATTCATCCATGGGTTTGTGGTGCGATCAGTGATGAATCTGTATTTTTTTTTTGGCAGTTGTGGGCTTGCGGCCTAATAAATTAAGCTAGGCACAGAACAGCGGCAATGCCGTGGAATCAGTTTGGGTGTCAATGAGTTTCTGAGTTGTGCCTCATGACAATTGAGGAGAAGCATCCACCATGTCGATGCTGAACTTGAGTAGCAGGAACAGTAGTGGAACAATGAGGAATGAATATTTTGAGGCAAATGGGTCTCAGAGTTGTTTGTAGCTTGTAGCACATTGTATTCTTTTTGAATCATGCTCATCAATTTTTGTACAGTTTGGCACACATGGAAAGGCTGCCCTGTACTGTACTGCATGCCCTGTGCTGTAGCTGTAGTCCTGATTATTTCACAGCATGGCTTCTCTAGATGACTCTCACAAGTGGCTATCAACAAAACACAGATTACAGAGGAACCAACGCCTTTTTAGCGCATGCAGCATGCACATTCCAGGACTCGTGCAAGGTAGCCGAAGTGCAGACTCATGCAGTCATCAAACCATCACACCATAATGTGTGTGTCACCATCACACCATGCATACATGTTGGAAGTATAGATCAAACCTAGCTATTTTCACGTCAATCATAACTCAATCAATGTTTCAACACAAGACATGCCAAATGCACGTGTATGTAATACAATGCAATAATGTAGAAGAAAACTATGAATAGTGATGATGAGAAGTATATAGAGTACGAACGCAACTAAAGTTCATTACAACTGAACAGAGGTTTAGAAAAAAAAAAGTATCCAAATGAGTACTACGGTCAGTACGAACATATATATTAGAGTGCAAATTATATATAAGTAGTAATTTTGGTCAGCTATCGTCCTAAATGTATCCATGAATTCCTAGCGTGTGCGGAATCAATGGTTGATAGACTAGTTTTTGACAATTTCAGCAAAGTCGTGGTATCTGTTTCCCAGTGAAGTGATTTATTGGGTGGAAAATACGCTGGAGTAGGCTGGCTTTTGGCCAATTTATATTTTTTTCTGAACTTTTTGCAAAATATGCTGATGCAGCAACCCAACCGTCTTGTCATCCAAAGTTTTTTTTATCTGGAGGAGAAGAAATACATTCTTTTGCGTGAATGAGGGAATATATTATTGCACAGCTAACAGTTCATCTTTCCACCAAATTTCAACTCGTGAAATGGATGACCCTTGTCCCAGAAAATCACCCCAAAAGCAAAACCGACGTACGTGATGTCCATGACTCAAATGATTGGGTGGATATTCCCTAGGAACACAGTAGGACACCACAAAAAAGCTCACACAAAAGTCGGATCACCGAGTCGAGCGAACACCTTCAAAACCCAACCCCAAAAGCTTCTCGAGGCTGGCCTCGTTCGCTCGGGGAAACTCCGTAATCGAGGGTCCGACCAGAGCCTCGTTCGTTCGGAAATCTCCGTAATCGAGGGTCCCAGCAGAGCCTCGTTCGCTCGGAATCTCCGTAATCGAGGGTCCGAGCAGAGCCTCATTCGCTCGGGAGTCTCCGTAATTGAGGGTCCGAGCAACGCCTCGAGGGGTGTCTGAAGGGTGCTCGAGGGGTGCCTGAGGGTGCTCGAGAGGTGCCTCTCGAGGGGTGGCTGAGAGGTGTTAGAGGGGTGTCTAAAAGGCACTCGAGGGGTGCCCGGAAAAATCGGTTCGGTCTCAGAAAGGGACTTCTCGAGGGGTTACGCAGACCTCCTCGAGGGTATGTAGACAGAGCCGCCGAAGCCGCCTGATAAGAGTTGTTCTTCCGCCGATTCAATTCGATCTCCCTCAAATAAAAAGCTTTAAGGCTCAAACTTTGTGTGAGGGGTCACAAAGATGTTATTGAGCTACTCCTAAGAGATCATGGCTCGAACCTAACTCAAAATCGGTGAATCAAAGAAAACGGTGAAGAACTGGCAACCCGAGATCCAAAACAAAATCCGCCCGATCTCTGTGTTCGTGAGGAATTAGAGTAATTCCTTCGGTAGGAAGAAGACTCTCATGAATCTACACAAGATGGTTCAAACGGATTTGCCAATCATCCCTCGAAATGAGAAATCTCGTGAAGAGCAAAAGAGGGAAAAAACAAGAACCGCAAAGAACAAAAACGCGAGACAAATAAGAACACGAATTTGATCCTTGGATTCAGCAAGATGAAGGATTGTATTAGCACTCGGTATTGGGTTACAAGCCACTCCTCGCCACAACAAAGCTTGTATGGCAAAAAGCTCAAGAACAAGAGCCCTCTCTCCTCTAACCCTAGCCGCCTCCCACAAGAACAAAATGAGAGTGGCAACACCTTCAAGGATGGCTGTCCAACACAACCCCTTCACATATATATAGGCGCACGTCCGAAGACAAAAACGTCCTCACATCAAGTACTCAGCCCAAATACCCTCTAGGGGGTAAAACCGTCCAACTCTGGCAGTTTTCATCTGACGGCCACACACCTTCTCACCCTTCGCTTCGCCTCGACGCAAGCTCCAGGATGATGCTACGTGTCGTCCCGTCGACCGCCGCACCTTCTCACCGATAGCTTCGTCGCGACGCAAGCCTCTCGGTGCCGCCACGCGTCGACCGTTCCGCATAGGAACCTCCGCCTAGTTTTGAGGCCCAAACCGGTAAACCCGCCAGCCCAGGTTTTGAGGCCCAAACCTGGAAACCGTCAACCCCGAGTTTTGAGGCCCAAACTCGGTAACCCGCCACCCCGAGTTTTGAGGCCTAAACTCGGAAACCGTAGATGGTAGCTTTCTGAGGCTCAACTACCAAACCCGCGCCATAGACGGAGTGTGGTTCTCACACCCCAACCACCGGCACCGATGCCGATGCATGTCCAGCCTCCACGCCGAGCACAACGCCTTCGCCTTCCTCTCCTTGACTTGGCCGACGACACTTGCGCCGCACGCAAGCCCATGACCGACCTCCCGCCAAGTGCCACGACGCCATCGTCTTCCTCCCGACTCGACCGATGCCATCGCTCCCCATGTGCTCTCGCTTGTCGAAGCCAAGTGCCAGCTACCACAGCTGGTCCTACGGCCCTCCGGTCCGTCGGTCCAAGCCTCATGTCCGTCCTTCACCGCTTCGGGTCCATTGGCATGACACGTCCGCCGCACGGCACGCCCATCCTTCACCGCTCCCGGTCCGTCGGCACGACACGTCTCTACTTGACCTTCACCTCGTCATTGACCACTGTCTCTGAGCTCAACACTTGCACATCAACACAACCAAGAGACACATGTCGCACACGTACACCAACACATGTAACACGCCACAACTCAACGCCACCGGTTAGTCATAAACATTAAACGCATATGAAATAATGACTCAACCGGAAAAAACCTCAAATCTTTCTCATAAATATCAATCATTCATCATATTCATAAATATCAATCATTCATCATATATGTTGTCAGTGCCCGACCGAGAAACAAGAAAGCCAGACCGCCGGAGTCCATGCCTAGACTACAGAGAATCCACATCGTCCCCGTGGCCAGACTCCACGCCACGCACCTCAGGATTGACTGGGCATGCCATGATTCCTGAGTGCCGCACATTCCAAGCAGTTTAATAATTTGTCGCTTGATCACACGCAACACTATGACGCTTCATCTTATACTGATCCGCCGATTGCAGCGTAGGCTTCCATATATCAACTATTGGCAACAAGAATAGACATGGGTAGAGGACCTGGGAAGCAAAGGTCCATATATAAATAGGGTGGGAATATGACATGCATTTATATATAGCAGAGCACAAATATTTTGGTAGGCTACAGAGTCATGGTGCAACTGATGTCAAGAAGTTCAGGCGCACATCTGAGCCATGTATATAAGTAGCTGGATGTACTCACATCATTCATCCGTATGTCATTAGGCACCAAGTACTGACTCTTATCTCTCACTTCTTTTTACATTTTTATGTGTTTAACTAATTATACTTATTATATATGACTTTGCACTCGAGGACCAATGTTCGTCTGGCCCGAGGTCCGAGGAAACCTTTGCACGCCTCTGTTACCTTTTAGGAGATCTAAGCCTCATAGAAACTGTCTATCTGAGACTGTCCCTTGGCCCGCGGGTATGACACAAGGTTAGAATCCGAGCTCTTCCAAAGTAGTATCTCACTGGTAGCTCGCCCCTCGTGCAAGGGGGATCGATGAAGTGATCATCTGAATCCATTCCTCAAATTTGGTGAAATGACTTTATTCCTCATACTAGTACTGATTGTTGGCTTACGATGAATGTTGAATGAGGTGGTCATGGATCAACTCATTGTATTCGAGAAACCAAACAAAAAGCTAGAGAGTGGGTACTAGAAGGATGAATGACAGGACACGTCATTCGACCAACCAAACACCCCATTAATCTCTCGTATTGAACAACTTTTTTTCTCTATTATATTTGGAATCAAAAGAAACTTTGAACTCCTAATTCTTAGGGGTGCCACAAAGTAGTTCCTTCAATTTTTGTTTAATAATGGTATATGTAGATAATAGAGATTATATAAGGACATTTTTATATTGTTTTTAATGGCAACGGTAGGTAAAATACATGAGAAAACTTCTCCGCTATGTGTACTTGTGTATTGCGTCCAATATCAAACGAACTCTATACTCTGTCAATCGGCCTGGACACGATCCAAGATGAGAAAACCCAAGAGTTGCCATGTCTGATTCCCTAGTGCTGCCACGCATTCCAAGCAGTTCATACATACTCTCACACGCAAATAAGCAACACCATAATTATTTATTGCGTATGGATTTGTTGGCTGAACCGAAGCCTTAAGGCAGCAGAAAGAGAGATGAATAACTTATTACCATGATGATGGAGAAGCTTGTGAGTGAGAAGGAAAAAATAGGATGGAAATGTGGCATACATATATAAAATAGAATTAACGAAGAACCTTCTTTCTATTTGAATAGTTTTTCTAGAACATTTTTTTTTGCTAAATGTTAAGATATAGATAGATTTTAATCAAGACCCATGGATGATCACGAGGTGCAAATAGGGTGAGAGTTTTTTTTTTTCAAGTTTAGACGGACTGTCGTCGTTCTAATCTATACTCTAGACACATGAGGGGAAAAATTGACAAATGTGAAGCAACTCTAGCTGTGCTGTATGTTTATGCACTTCCATCACACTGTAGCAGGGAGCCATTTTCAACTTTTCTCTCCTCCAAATGAATTGGGATTCACCGACTCCGATCCAACTTTATTTTATTGGTACTCTGTACCACAGATCGAGCTAGAGCTGGGCAATAAAGCCAACCTAAACACCCCTAAGAGAGTAAACGCAACAATGATGTGAGTCGATCATGGGCATCAGTGCTAGCGCTTCGATTGAGTCTCGTGCGAGTGGGACAGGCGGACATGGTCTTCCCTGGTGCAGGCAACGCTGGCAGCTAATTACATTGTCGTTTTTTTTACAGCAGGCTTGAAACTAACATCACCATACGGTACCTGCTAACCAGCTAGTCCCATTGAATTCCCAATGCCACACATTCCGAGAGCAGCTAGCTCATGCGTTCAGTCATCACAAGGTGGTGGATCTACCGCTACATATAGCATTGACAACAACGGCAAAGAAGCCATCGTCTGGAACTAGATGATATCATTGTATGGAAAATGGAACAGTGAATTTACGAAGCCTTTGGAAAATATCAAAAACAACATGACATAAATGGTTTGGCTCGAGTGAGATGCTTGTTGGGGGTCTGGTTGGAGTGGTGGGCGGGGCCAGGGGGATAAGGAGTTGCATGGATATATATATATATATAAGCTATGGATTCATCTTGTAAACGATCAAAAAAACAGAAGGATTATTATTACAACCGGTCACGCGTAAATAAAGGAGGAAAAATAGAAGGATTATTACATACGTCAATCGTCAATACGTATATGATCGAATCGGGGCAGCTAGAAAATAGGAGACAGAGGAATTGCCAAGGCAGATATCCAGACGTGGTTCATGGATACAGGACACATGCATGAACACGGTCACGTAATTAGCTGGCCACCTAGCATACGTGACCAGTTATTGGATCAAACAGGTCTAGGATCCGCACACGGGAGATTCAGCCGAATGGCTACTCTAGTTATATGTAGAGGAAAGACCCATCGCCCTATAAATATAAAAGGTGACGATCAATTGACAACAAACAATCGAATAATCTATCATTACACATGTATAATTCTCTTATCATGTTTTTCAATTCATTATTTCTTCTTGTACTTCGTTGTCAACGATGTTCATCACTTCAATGATGGTGAAGCCCTAGATCGATCAGGCCGGCTAGGGCAGCCCATAACCATTGCACGTCCTGACGAGGTCCCTTCCAGACGTGTGGAGTTTCGGGTATGAAGAGATCTCGTCGGTTGTCTTGCGTATCGCGCCACCTCAGGACGAGGCACCTCCGGTGATGTGTCCTGCGTATCGCACTAGACGCTAGGGCCACGCACGGTGACGTGTTCGGGTGTGAACATCCAGCTGCCTTCATAAATCATATTTCTAGATGCAAACTGCTTTTAAAAATACAGAGGGCATTTTTAGGCGCAACTGAAAATACTACCAAAAACGTGTGTCTAAACAGAGATTTTTATAGGCAATCTGTGGAACTATTAGAAAGGTTAATTAATAGAGCCGTCTCTAGAAAAAAAAAGTGGTGTCTCTGAAAATGGTTTATGCAGTAGTGGTAAAAGCATCAACCTTTTGCACAAAGTGTCAAATGTGCTCTAGCAGTTCAGCCTTTAGATATAATAGCCATTTTGTCATAAGATCTATACATCATCACTTTGCTTGGCTTCCCATACCAAACAGATAAGAGATTCTCCGGTTTCCACGTTTGCTCAGGAAACCAGTTTTCGTCGCCCGTCATTAGAGTGGAAATGGATCGCATTTCCTGCAGAAGCACCCTCAGACAAAGCCATTTGAGACGTAAGACCAACTTGAGAACATATATGATGAATGATTGACTTTGATGAGGAAGGTTTGAGGCTTTTATCCGGTTGAGTCTACATCTAGCTATGCGCTTATTGTTCATGACTAACCGGTGGCGTGAGTTGTGTGGTGTTTCTGTGTTGGTGTGCGTGTGCGACATGTGTCTCTTGGCTGTGTTGATGTGCAGGTGTGGAGCTCGGATACAGTGGTCTATGGCGAGGTGAAGGTCAAGTAGAGATGTGCCGTGCCGACGGACCGGGAGCGGTGAAGGATGGGCGTGCCGTGCGGCAGACGTGCCATGCCGAGGTACCCAGAGCGGTGAAGGGCGGACGTGAGGCTTGGACTGACGGACCAGAAGGCCAGAGGACCAGCTGTGGTAGCTGGCACGTGGCATCGGCGAGCGAGAGCACATGGGGATGTGCGGTGCATCGGCCGAGTCGGGAGGAAGGCGCTGGAGTCGTGTCACTTGGCGGGAGGTCGGACACGGGCTTGCGTGCGGCGCAAGTGCCGTCGGCCAAGTCAAGAAGGAAGGCGAAGGCGTTGTGCCCGGCGTGGAGGCTGAACATGCATCGGCATCGGTGCCGGTGGTCGGGGTGTGCGAACCACATCCCGTCTATGGTGCGGGTTCGGTAGCTGAGCCTCAAAAAGCTACCATCGACGGTTTCCAGGTTTGGGCCTCAAAACCTGGGCGCGCAGGTTTCCGAGTTTGGGCCTCAAAACTCGGGATGGACGGTTTCCAGGTTTGGGCCTCAAAACCTGGGCTTGCGGGTTTCCGAGTTTGGGCCTCAAAACTCGGGGTGGACGGTTTCCCGGTTTGGGCCTCAAAACCGGGGGTTGGTCCGAAAGGACGGTCGACGCGTGGCGGCACCGAGAGGCTTGCGTTGCAGCGAAGCTATCGGTGAGAAGGCGCGGCGGTCAGCGGTGACGGCACGTGGCGGCATCAGGGAGGTCGCGTTGAGGCGAAGCTACCGGATGTGCGGGCGTGGCCGTCGGATGAAGATTGACCGGACTGGACGGTTTTACCCCTGGGGGGTATTTGGGACGAGTGCTTAATGTAAGGGCGTTTTGGTCTTCGGACGTGCGCCTATATATATGAAGGGGGCTGCTAGGGCAGCCGCCATCCTTGGGGAATCCTTGGAGAGGGTCACTCTCATTTTGCTGTTTGTGAGAGGAGGCTAGGGTTAGGGAGAGACAGGCTCTTGTTCTTGAGCTTTTCGCCATCCAAGCTTTGATTTGCTGGAGTGGCTTGTAGCCCGACACCGAGTGCTTAATGAATCATCCATTCCTCTGAGTCCAAGGATCAAATTCGTGCTTTGATTTGTCTTGCGATTTTGTTCTTCGCGTTTGCACGTTTTCCCCTCTTTCGTTCTTCACGAGAATTTTTGTTTCGAGGGAAGATTCGCAAATCCGTTTGAACCATCTTGTGTAGCTTCGTGAGAGTCTTCTTTCTACCGAAGGAATTTCTCTAATACCTCACGAACTCACAGATCGGGCGGATTTAGTTTTGGGATCGAGTTCTTGCCCGTTCCTCACCATTTTCTTCGATTCACGATTTGGAGTTAGGTTCGAGCCATGATCTCTTAGGAGTAGCCCACTAACATCCTTGTGATCCCTCACACGAAGTTAGAGCCCTAGTGCTTTTGATTTGGGGGAGATCGGGTCAATTCGGTGGACGAACAGGGGACTGGTCGGGGTGACCGGACGCTGCCTCATAGCGATCGGACGCACCGAGCCAGAGTCCGGTCGTTGAACACCCGCGCTGTCCAGCTCGCGCGTGGTGACCGGACGCTGACTGGGATTCGACCGGACGCACCTCCACGCAGAGTCCGGTCCAACACAGAGAGCTCCCGAAACGAGTTTCTGTGGACCAGACGCGTCCGATCGTTCCTGACCGGACGCACCTCAGAGTCCGGTCAATGCTGTCAGAAAGCGTTTTGTGCGACCGGACGCTAGGGTTTCGCATGTCCGGACGCACTGAAGGCACTGTTCATTGCCCCCTCGGTGCTTGACCGGACGCTCAGTTGTAACGACCGGACGCTTCTTCACCGTGAGTCCGGTCGTGAATAGAGAGCTCCCCGAACGCAGTTCGGCTGACCGGACGCGTCCGGTGCCTATCGACCGGACGCACCAGTGAGTCCGGTCAGTGCTGACAGAACGCGTTTTCGTCCGTATCTTTTGCGTTCGAGCTCCGATTTGAGATCCGCTTTTTGCGTTGGATTCCCGACTCTGTGCTCTACAGAAACCGGGCTTCCCGCTTTGCGAGATTGCCTGAATCCCCCTCGCGTTGCTCGGGGGAGGTTGAGGTTACCCAAACTCCATCCTGTCACTAGTTGACTTGCGTGGATTTGGAAGAAGGAGCTTTTGTGGTGTCCCGCTGTGTTCCTAGGGAACATCCACCCATTCTCTTGGGTCGTGGACATCACGTGTGTCGGCTTTGCTCTTGGGGTTGATTTTGTTTGGACAGAGGCCAGAATTTCTGAGAAGAACTTTTTGGCTCCCATTCACCCCCCTCTGGTCGCCTTGCTTTAGCATTTTCGGTCCTTCACAACTACAGTTCACTGAATTTCAGCAATCGATCAGGTTGTTGTGTAATTTTCTTGCGATCAGATTATGTTGTTGTGTAATTCCCTTGAACACAAACCCTCCACCCTATGTACGTACATATATAATCTAACTATTGCATCCGCGCTGGGAACATCGAGCATGCATGTCCCTTTTCTTTGGTTCTTGTCAGGAGTCGGGATCGGGACTGGGAAATCAAAATTTTGACAATTTCAGTATATAGTTCTCTCGGTGTTTGCAGTGAAGTGGTGTGCTTGGAATTGGAAATATGCGATGAAATGAACTGATCAAGCACAGTGTTTTGACATCACGGGTGTTGCTTGGATGGAAGCACGATAGAGCAATCAGATTCAATCAATCACAGAAAGGGGAGTTTACTGTCTGGACTCTCGATCGTGGATGTGTTAACCGAACAGGAAAAATCAGTGGAGTTCCAAGCAGAAGAAAGATCGAAAGAAGAAACTGGCAATAATCGAGCAGCAGAACAAAACCACAAGCTTGTGCCCCCAAAATCTCTTGCTGTCCCCGGTCCCTTCCTGCTCCACCTCCTGCTGCCCCTTCTTTGATTCCTTGCACTGCTAACCCCAGTAATTCCTCCCCAGTTCCGATCCCATATCTGTATTTCTGTTTGCACCCAAACTCGCAGTCTCACAGACACCCTTTTGCGTGGTTCTTGGCCATAGATGACGTTGTGGACAAATGAGAAAAACACCGGCAGGCGGCAGACCGTAGTAGTCCAGCCCAGGGGTCCTCCCAATCTTGTGCGTGTCCCGACGTTCCCGTAGGAGCTGGATCCCGGACAGTAGCTTGCCCCTGCCGCCGGCCTCGGCACCTGGCGTCCCGCGGCCGGCTGAGTAAGGTTCTAGCGTGATGCCATGTATTCCTGAGAGCCTCACATTCCAAATAGATCATGCGTTGGTCACACACGGACACGGACCCATGCATGCATGGTTCATCGTGTTATGGACTCGGCGGTCGAAACTTCTCCAGTATGTAACGGCAAAGAGGCCGGTTAATTATTAGAAGAGCCTTTGCCAATAACAAGGTATATTGAGCAACTGGATACCAGTGAGAAACTTGCGGGAAACAAATAACAAGGTGCATGTATAAATAGGGTGAGAGTACTGTACCTGTTGAGGAGGTAAGTCCACAACCAAATACATATCATCGTTATCAATTTCTCATCCTCCAAATCTTATCCTTGTCCGATGAAATTTAATGAAAGAGATGTGCTGCTTTGAGTTAGCTAGATTACATGCTTCTGTGTTACTGTTTGGTGCATGCCATAATCTATCTATCTATCTATATATATATACTATAAAAAAGAGCGAAAGAATTGTAAATTAGCTCTCACCCAAATAATACCTATCCACCTAATAATATCTCCTCCATTGGATCTATTTCGATTTTTCCATCTAACGTTATATATTAATTTGATAGGTGGGACCAGTATGGACGGAACATACTGACGCGTGTATTTCGTACAATTTAGTGCTTTCCTAGCTATTCACGTTATTTTTTCACACTTTACGATTTTGTACCCATCCAACGACAATAGAGTACGAGCACCACACGTACATCAATCCACACCCTGCGTGTACGATGGTTCAACTGAAACACGCCGTGCGTGAGTGCGTGCATGCAGACTGCAACCTGTCAGGCAGGAGCGGTGTGCGAGGACCCCCGGTTCATCGGCGGCGACGGCAACACGTTCTACTTCCACGGGCGCGCAGGGACCGGGACTTCTGCCTGCTCTCCGACGCCGGCCTCCACATCAACGCGCACTTCATCGGCAGCCACGTCCCGGGCCTCAAGAGGGATCCGACCTGGGTGCAGGTCATCGCCGTGCAGTTCGGGGGCCACCGCCTGTATGTCGGGGCGCTCAAAACCGCCGCGTGGGACGACGAGGCGGACCGCCTCGCCATCGCTTCGACGGCGAGCCCGTGCAGCCGTGCAGGTCCAGGGCGTCGCGCGCGCGCCCGGTGGGAGGCGCCTGCTGCCTCCGCCGTGCCGCCGCCGACGCTGTCCGTGACGCGGACCAGGGCGGCCAACGGCGTCGTGCAGTGGTGGAGCTCGCCGGGGTGTTCAAGATCACGGCGAACGCGGTGCCCATCACCGAGGAGGACTCGAGGGTCCACAACTACGGGCTCCGCGACGGTGACTGCCTCGCGCATCTTGACCTGGCGTTCAAGTTCTACTCCCTCACCAAAGGCGTGCACGGCGTGCTGGGGCAGACGTACAGGCGCAGCTACGTGAACCACCGCCTCGACGTGTCGGCGATGATGCCCGTCATGGGAGGCGAGAGGGACTTCGCCGCGTCTGGGCTCTTCGCCACGGACTGCGCCGTTGCCCGGTTCGCCCACGGCAGCCGCGCCGATGTGCTCGCCGTTGTCTCCGGTGAGGAGCTGACCGGTGGCGTCAAGTGCTCCACCGGCCTCGGTGGCGGGCGTTGGAGTGGTGTGCAAGAAGTAAGAAGGACCTCACGCTCTCGTGCGTCGTAACAGATAAATAAAATGTGCACACGTACACGCATGCACTCAAATCAGTAAGCACGCTACTTCATGAACAAATGAACGTAGCCGTGTGAAACCACAGAATGTACGTGTAGCTCCTGTGCTGTGTTCGTGTAGCACGCGCATTATATTTTTAAGAATTTAATTAATCTCTATATAAGAACATTAAAGATTCTTGTAGAACAACCCCTTTTCACGAGTTCATTTTGACCATGTCAATAAGGCAACCTACAATCTGAAGGCTCGTCGCCGTCGTCCAGCGTCAATGCGGTCGGGCTCCTCTCTCTCCTCCCTATGTTTCGCCCGGGCTTCACGGCGGCTCAGCGAAGGATCAACTCCACGGCAAAGAAAAATACGCAGTTCACGCGAGCTTCACAGCGGCGTAGCGGAGGATCGACTCCATGGCGGCAAAGAAAGACGCGGTTCGCGCGGGCTTCACGACGGTGCAGCGGAGGATTGACTCCACGGTGGGGCTTCACGGCGGTGCAGCGGAGGATCAAATCCACACCGGTAAAGAAAAAAAACGCGGTGTCTACAGTGAAGGATCGACTCCACGACAGCAACTTAAAGGACGTGCGGTGTCCGCGGCGAGGGACGAGGCTGGTCTGCTAGCTTCGTCCAACCGACGGGAGACACAAACGCGATCGTCTTCAACCTCCGCTGGTACGTTCTTCATTGTTATTCCGCCGTGGGCAAAGCCTTTCGCACGTGTACAACCGCATGCAGTAGCTAGATGTCGTAGTATTATTTGGACGTTCTCAGTCCCCTGAATCTATATCCTATGACTAACTCCATTTGCATGCACTGGGATCAGCATAAATGCACCGGTGATCTTGTATGTGTGTTCCTAATTAAATGTAGAGATTCACCGTAGGTTTAAAATTCCGTTTTTTTTTTGTTAGGGCCTAGGATGATGTTGATAAATGCTATAAACATGCAAGCAAACAAGAAAAACAAAAAACAATTTGTTAAATGTGAACAAATCACTGGAGTTTGCCCGAGCTAAGCATAACTCCTTGCCTTCGAGGAGAACGAGGACGCCCACTTCGATATGACACGACGACGGACGACAACGACGACGTCATAAATTTCTCATGTAAAATTGTATTGCAAGGTGTTCTCGATCTGGGTTCACATACAATTTTCTCCTTTCTCCTTTCTCCTTTCTCCTTTTTGCGCGTGCTCATCCTTCCTGTATATTTCCCTCATCTCTCCTTTTTATTCTTCCCTGTTTGTCTCAGATGATGATGAACCAGAATAAGCCAGGTGGCAGCCGATCAGCAAGTAACCCGCCAGTCAATAGCAAGCAACAACAGGCCAGCATGAACCTACCATTGTTCAATACATAGAGATTTTTTCTGAATTTAAGACTGCTTTCAGTATCTCCCAGTTACTTGTCTAGACTGAAGCCTTTCCTACATGTTGCCTCATATAGCACATAGAAAGAAGAGTTGGGTTGGTCATTTCTCATTACTTAAGTTAGTATAAAGCATTAAGAATTTGGAGGGAGTTTTGCAATGGAATGCCCTACGATATCATATTAGCTTCAGGGTGCATACTTAAGTTTAGAACCTGGCACCATGCATAGAATTTAATTTGGTAGCTGAAAAACTTAGGATTGACAAGTTTTTACTATTGAATTATCTGTCTACTCCATGTGGCTCAAGACCAACAATAGTAAGGGCAATCATATTTTTTTTCCATGTCATGATGGTGCTCTACCAGCGAGGATTTTCAGATATATGATCCATCTACTTCATATAAAAGAATTAGGTTATGGTTGTTCACCTTTACTATTTGAGCAAAAAAATATGCCTTTATTTCCTCTCTTACTGATCAGTGGCAACTTGCTATTATTATAACACTATAGCTTACTAATATTTTTTTGCTGCAATTTGAGACTATATGAGCTCTCACCAACATTGCATTAGACGCATCAGAGAACACCAAGGTGGTGGTTGGGCGTGGTTTGTGTTTTGCCACTTTGGACGGTATTAAATTTGGGGAAAAAAAATAAAGTTCAACAAGGTCTTAGAGTTGATGTATGCATAAGGACACATCTATAGGTGTCGATGTTACTTTTAGGCTCACTGCTATTAAGTTTCAGTTCTCTGTTTTTTATTCAGGGCAAAGGTGCTTATCCTTTAAAGTTTGTGTACAATCAGTACAAGGAACTATAACTCTCTGTAAAGTTTTTTACTCTTGATGTTTCAGCACTATTAATCTTATTCAATTATGTAGGAGTTGATAATGTTTTCTGCTTCACTGTAAATTCCAGTTTTCTATTCTTTGTTCAGAAAAATGGTGCTTATCCTGTAAAAAGAACACATCTGATATTTGAAATCAATGTGGTAAAAAAATAATTTTAGTTATTATTTAATCATTTAGCAATGTTTAGATCTAGTTTCACATGAAAATATGTACAAATTTGACAGCTGCTTTGAAATTTTATGTTTTACTTGATAAATGATCATGTACTAATCTTTTATGTTAGATCACTTACAACTTTTTCATAACAAATTAAATAATGACTTATGATGTTTGCTTTACATGCCAGGGGAATTCCATTACGCCAAATGGAAAAAGGGAAAAAAAATCTAAAGGCCAAGAGGAATGCATCTGACACTTGAAATAAATGTAGGTGAAAAAAAAAATTATAGTTATTATTTTATCATTTAGAGATGTTTAGATCTTGACTCAATCTGCATTAGGCAAACAAAACCCATGAATAAATGTTATTTAAATTAAAAAGAAAAATGCCTTCTTGTATGGACAAATAATACAAAGGGTATGAAAGATGTCGTGCCTATACGTGGAAAATATGAAATTATCAAGAAACTATCGGGTAAATTTTCGTCATGTCATTTAAAGATAGGACAATGAGATCAACTGGTTGCTCGTTTATACATTAAAAATATTTATTTTTTTGGTATTATGATTTTATAATTATAAAATACTTGGATTCAGAAAATTTATTATTGTTCACCTATTATGAAAAAATTAATAGACACGTGCGTGCCGTACGTGCATGTCCACTAGTACATATAATAAGGGCTCCATGTCAAAGCTGAACCATATATTGTCCACATTTTAAATTTTAGTGGAATTGATTGAAATTCGCTAAACTTATTATAATAGCCTTACTTAAATTTGTTCAGTACATGTGGGGCTCGTGGTCTAGGTTTCGTGGGCCTACCAAAATTTGGACGCGTGCTGAGTGCACTACTGGAGAAGCTCTCCTCTCTAGCCCTCGGCAAAGGCTTTGCCGAGCGCTGCTCTTGGTAAAGAGCTCTCAACAAAAGTCCAATCGGCAAAGAAGCCTTTGCCAAGAGCCATTTATCGGGCTCTCGGCAAAGCCTTTGCCGAGAGCCACAGGTAGCTCTCGACAAAGAAAAGAGGCCGTTAACGGCCGGCTACCGTTGACGACATCTTTGCCGAGAGCCGTCTGGCAGGCTCTCAGCAAAGATTTTTTAATTTGTCGAGAGCTCACGTGACAGACTCTCGGCAAAGAGGTATTTTTTTTTTGAAAATTCTTTGCCGAGAGCTCATGGCCTGGCTCTCAGCAAAGAGACATTTTTTTTTGAAAATTCTTTGCCGAGAGCTCATGGCCTGACTCTCGGCAAAGACCTAGCCATTGCCGTGGTCTAGGTTTCTCGTGGGCCTACCGAAATTTGGACTCGTGCTAGTGTAAGTGGGGGCACACAAGCTAAGTGGGGCCTATTTCTTTTTAGCAACGGATAGATTGATGGTTACCTGTGTTATAAACGTTAAATATAAATATCTATAGCAACAGATAATGAATCGGTAAACGAGAAAATAACGAGACATGATCTTTGAGTTATCTTTAGCGACTGACCATCCATCAATAAATAAACTTTTAGCGTTAGACATGTGACACTGATGTAGTGCCGTGTAGTGGATGGATGAAATTTTTACACGGTCGCTTACTGTATGGATTGATGAATGGTAGCAAATAGTCACTTTATATATGGATGCTAAATGGAAACAAAGCTTCTAACTGCGTTGAGCGTGTACACTTAATATGGTGCGTCCTGGGGACCGGGCCGTAGCTCGGTTGGATCCGCCACTAAGCCTTAGACATGGAATTATGGATGGCTTTCTTCAGCAACAAGGTGATCCGTGAGCATCGGTACTTGCAAGTTGTGGGTGCAGATCGACTTGCGGTCTCGTGGGACAAATGCAACCGATTTTCCAATGCCGCGCATTTCGAAGCGCCCGCACCCGTCGAGTTTTGGTGTCCAATCTTTCGTTCCTGCACTGTCGTGATGAGCTGATGGCACAGTGATGCAGATCCAGTGGCCATCCTCTAGCCATATTCCACGGCGATGCACAGAAAGCCGATCACATGCGAGGAAAGTTTTTGAGTGTTGCCATGTTTGATTCCCGACTGCCACCCATTCCAAATGCCGTAGGTTAATTGGTGTGTGCTGACACAGCAAGACTAATTATTTATCAGTATGGATATCCGTTTGTTGAACCAAAGCCTTTGATATAATACAAGATCACCGTGGACAAGAAGGAAGCAGATGAGTGAACAATTCAACATATGATGAGGGAGAGAAGTGTGTATGGAGGAGAGAAATTAGAGGAGTATAAATAGGACGAAAATATAACATGCATTGAGCACAAACATTTTGTTTGTTAAATATAACATGTTTCATCCCCACGGCACTAGCCCGGCAGCGTTTCCAACACCGTGAAACGGATATGAAACCCGCATTGAGAAGGCTTCGCATTTCATCGGAAGGGGAAGGCAAGCTCGACGCTAGCACGCCACGGGCGAGCGCCTCTGCCGTGCGGGCGAGGCCGGTCCACCGTGGGAGCGAGGCCGCTCCGCTGCACCGCCGCTGGCGAGGCCGTCGCGCGGGCGAGCGCCTCCGCCGCAGGCCGCTCCACCACGAGCGAGGCCGCCGCGTGGGCCGCTCCGCCACGAGCGAGGCCGCCGCGGGCAAGCACCTCCGCCGCGAGCGAGGCCTCTGAAGATTGCTTCCTCGTCCACCGAGGTCCGTCTCCGCCGGTCGCGGCCTCTGAAGATCGCTTCCTCGTCCGCCTATTGCGGGCGCGAGGTCCTCCACTGTTGCCACAGTCGCTTTCTCCTCCGCCCGCCGCGGGCGCGAGGTCCTCCGTCGGTTGCCGCAGTGGCTTCCTCCACCGGTTGCCGCGGTCGCTTCCTCCACCGCTCTCGCGGCCTCCTGGGGCACCACCGGTCACAGATTGCTTCCTCTGCCGTGGTCGTGGCTTGTCAAGGACTACTAATAGGAGGTACGGTGCCAATTGCAGGCCCCGCAGGAAATACTAAAATAATTTTAGAAACTGTGCAATGAAATTATGTATTTAGAGAGCCATGTTTCATGAGTTTCATATCTTAGAAACTGGGAGGTGAAACCTTCTATTAAGAGTGGCCTAATCAAAAAAGTATTGCCGCTGTTGCAACTGTGTTTCTGTGGTGATAGCAAGGTACTGTACCATGGCCATCTTAACAGTCCTACAATCAGGAGCCAAAGAGGCTCATCTTGTCATCCTCTTACAGCAGGTTTGAAAGAAACGGCACAGTACCTAAGCTACTACCTAGCTAGTCCCATTGAATTCCCAATGCCACATATTCCGAGAGCGACTCATGCGTTCGGTCATTACATGGTACTGGTGGTGGATCCACTGGTGGAAAACTTTGACAACGGCGGCAAAGATACCGCTGGCTTGGACAACAGAGTGTGGATAGTATAATTCTCATCATGAATGAAACAATGAACTTACGCGAAGCCTTTTGTAAATATCAAAAACATTGGGGTGGTGTGGGTGGGCGAGGCCGGAGGATAAGGAGTTGTTGCACGTATATATATAAGCGATGGATTTATTATGCAGTACACGCCAAAGAGGTTCTAGCTACAACCTGCAGGTAGCCATAACTCAATAGTCAATAGATAAATAGGCGTGGTTGTGCTTGTATATTAGTTGTTGGTACTTGCTATACACTCTTTCTCTCTAACACGCTTCCCTTGCAGGCATGTGGC
The DNA here is from genome assembly GCA_009763385.1 of Coix lacryma-jobi var. lacryma-jobi. Lineage (NCBI taxonomy): Eukaryota > Viridiplantae > Streptophyta > Magnoliopsida > Poales > Poaceae > Coix > Coix lacryma-jobi. The sequence continues at coordinate 162,734,255 of CM019824.1, forward strand.
TCCGGAATCTATTCATAGAGGCATTTAGAAAACCCGCCCTTAGTCACGAATTAGTCTCCATGTATGTAATTACTCTCCCCGTCTACGAAAGAATCAATTTCTAAAGTTATTTTAATTCAATCTTTTTAAACTTTGACTGGATTTCTAGAAAAACTATCAAGATTGATGGTATCAAATTCATATCATTAGATATATTATAGAATATATTTTCATAATGTGTCCATTTTATATCATAGATGTTATTACTCTTTTCTATAATGTTAGTTAAAGTTTAAAAAGTTTGACCGACACAGATTCTAGGAATTGATTCTTTCATGGACACAGAGAGTAGTTTTGTTACTAGTCTATATTTAATACTCTAAATTAGTGTCCCAACATATGATGTGTCATGTGACTGAAACTAAATTTTAGCTCAGGTAACCAAACACCCCCTTAATTGATAGAGCCGCCTCTAGAAAATGTGACGTCTCTGAAAATGGTTTACGCAGTAGTTTTAAAAGCATGAACCCTTTGCACATAATATCCAATTTGCTCCAGCAGTTCAGCCTTTAGATATAACCATTTTGACAGATCTGTTGATCTCTTTGCTTGCTTGGATTCGCACATACCAAACAGATAAGCGACTCCGGTTTTCACGTTTGCGCGCTCATGAAACCGGTGACATGCATGACCCGTCATGAGAGTGGAAATGGATCGCATCCTGCAGCAATCAGATTGTTATATAATTCTCTTGCGATTACCTATAACTGCACATGTTGAATCCATCAAATATGTATATGTCCCCCCTTGAACACAATAACCCTTCATGACCCTGTGTACTTACATTATCTAACTTAACAGTTCACACATCGAGCATCCTCTGGGAACATCGAGAATGTAAATCCCTTTTCTTTTCTTGGGTTCTTGTTGGGACTGGAAAATAGAAACTTTGACAATTTCAGCATATATATATTTTTCTCCCCGGCCGTGTTTGCAATGGGGGTGGTTTGCTTGGAAATATGTCGTCCACATCGACAGAGAAGGGAGTTATCGTCTCATGGATTTGTAAAACCGAACAGTTGAAACTAATGATGTTCTAGGCAAAATAAAGGAAGAAAGAAAGTGGCAATAATGGGGGGTGATTACTCTTGCTGTTCCCTTCTTCCTGCTCAACCTCTTCTTGCTGCTCTTCCCAGATTACTCGGTAATCCAACTAGTTCCTCCCCGGTTCCAATATTTGTGCCAGGGATAGCATAGCATCCTGACTCGGTGAAAGTGTGAAACCGATCGTAGTCCCCGCCCAGGCCCAGCCCATGCGCCCTCCCGAGCCCGTGCATGGCCTGGTGTTTCTCTAGAAGCTGGAGCCTGGAGAGCAGCATGCCCCCGCTGCCGGCCTCCGCACCCGGCGACCTGCAGCCGAACAACTAAGGTTCTAGCGTGTTCCCATGTCTGGTTCCTGAGAGCCTCACATTCCAACGAAAGCACCGTCATGATGCTTCATCGTGGGTCGAGCTAGCTAGCTTAGAGCTCCTCCACTGACGGCAAAGGCCGGTCGATCGGGAGCCTTTGCCAACAAGGTATTTAGCAACTGTGGACACCAGGGAGAAACTTGCAGGAAACAAATAACAAGGTGCATGTATAAATAGGGTGGAAGTATACCCGTCGAGGAGGGTACGTAGTAGGTCCACACCCAAATTCATATCATCGTTATCAATTTCGCATCCTCCAAATCTTATCCATGTCCACTGAAAGTTAATGAACGAGATGCTGTCCCATAAGTTAAACTGTTAGCTTCTATTCTTGTTAATGCATTGTTGTGTAATTAATACAACAAACCAATATGTTTTTTATTTGAGTTCTTTTGTTTTATGTTCAATGTTTAGGGCATGTGCAATGGACAGCATGCTGCTGTCGCAAAATTCATCACTGAATCGTTCTCAAAAATAATTAAAGTTCAAGGTGACGAATAGACACAACAGATTCGTGGTCGACCCGGAGCAAGCTGACGACGGATTCGCGGATCCGGAGTCGGAGAGGGAGCTGGCACCTTCGGCTGACCTCCCTGCAATAGATCTGACCAAGGAGCCAGGCGAAATTACTCCGCCTCCCATTTTGAGGACTGAAGCCCAAGCACGCGTCGGCAGGCGCACTGAGCCACCACCTCCACTGGCTCCTGCTGAAGCGGCAGCCTCTGTGTCTGCCCCGCCAAAGGGAACGAGGCTTGTTGCTGCTGAGAGCGCTACGCCACCGCCCAAGCAAACCTCACCGACGGCATCGGCTGTGACGGCAGCTCCCCTGTCAGCCAAGCCATCCCAGTCGAGCTTTGCATCAGCTGGAGCCTCTGTTGCGGCTGGAAAGTGTAAGTGCAATCAAGCCCTAATTGTGAGTTTTGGTAATAATGACCACATGATTGAAGAACTAATGAGATTTACCAAGATGACAAGCAAGTTGATGATGAAAAAGGATGGTACACATGTGTTGGTGGACCCCTCATACTACATTTCATCGGTTCCGGACTCAAAGTGCTACAACAAGCTTTTTCATATGAATTGAGTTATAGGATTGTCGTACTGTCAAGGGGGAATGCAAATATACTGCTATGGCTGAATGATATGTGCTCAAACCAACACTAGCCATCCTTGCTTTCTAACCAAAGACAGCTGCATGAATTCTGATCTTTTCCTGTCTGTCTGGTAGGCGCGGCAGTGCTGCTCCATGGCGCGCAGCAGTGCCGGGCTAAGGCCGGCACTGCCGCGACTTGTTTCAACCGTTGGATGGCAGGGGGTATTTACTTCACCTTCCTGTCACCCCAACGGTCACCCACGACCATAACTCTTCTCCTACCTCCAGACAAGGCTTCCTCTCCCCATTGAAGGCCCCCAAGCTCTCTCTCACCAAATCTTTGATTTCCATTGATTCCAAGTGAGTGAGAGGCTCAAACCTTCACCAAAGAGAAGCCCTAGCTGAGATCTACTTCCTAGAGCACTTGATTTGAGCCATAGCCGGTGAATTTGCTTCTATTACTCTTTGGTTCTTGGAACCCTAGCCGGCTAGGCGTCGCCCTTGAGCTAGCCAACTTGTGTGGCAGCCTTGCGAGGTTTGTAATCACTTGTGCAGCTAGTATTATTACTCCTCACCTCATGTATTTGGTTCCTTGACTTTAGAATGAGGAAGAGTTGCAAAGCTCATGACCTAAGTGGTCAACCTCAACAACGTGGAGGTAGGCAAACGTTGGTGGCGAGCTGAACCACGGGATAAATCACTTGTCTCTTGCGCTTACATATTGTTATTCATCATACTTGTGAGCTTGTGGTAGATTCTAGGGTTTGGCTCCGATCTACTTCATACATCATACTTGGCTTGGTTGAGTTGGTTCTGCTGGTTCAGGAAACCTAGTGTAACATTTCCATTCATATAGATTTGGTTTCCTGTGGCTGGATTTTGAATTGCAGGCTCGGGCAAGTTGTCTGCGCGGCAGTACCGGGCTGAGGCCGGCAGTGCCGGGCTCAGGGCGGTAGTGCCGGGCCCTACTGATTAAGTTTTGAGCTGTGATCTTTTACAGGCCTATTCACCCTCCTCTAGGCCACACAGGTCCTTACAAGTGGTATCAGAGTCTGGTCTCTCACACAGCACTTTACCGTGCGAGAGTATGGCCACCGACGGAGGAACGGGTGCCGCTAGTGTTGTGCAACCCACACCCATCGAGGTGGAAGTGCACACCACTAGCAGCAGCGAAAGCGTCTCCACAGCAAGTGGAAGGACACTTCCTCAATTGGATGTGTCTACCGGAGAGCTTGCAAGAAGAAAAGAAGAAAGAAGGATAAGGAGAGAAGCAAGAGCTAAAGCAAGAGAAGATGCAGCAGCTCTCAAAGCTAAAGAGGAGAAGGCTCAAAGAAAAGAAGAGAGAAAGATTAGAAGAGAAGAAAGAGCTAAGAGAAGAGAAGAAAAGAAGAAGAAGGAAGAGCTCCAAGCAAAGAAGAATGTGAACTTGAGTGATGACTCAAGTAGGACCGAAGATGGAGATGATGACATCTCCTATATCCCCAAGGGCAACAAGAAGAAGATGGAGGAGACCAAGAAGTCATATGGAGCAGTATCTTTTAACTACTCTAGTTTGACTAACCATAATTCTAGGCCTCTCATAAATGTGCCCGCAGGCAAGTTACCTCGTTTCGATGGGACTAACTTTGCCAAGTGGAAGCACATTATGAAGACCTATCTTATTGGTCTCCATCCAGGTATTTGGGAGATAGTGCACAATGGACTTGAAGCACCGGTTGATCCAAAGAACCCCACTCAAGATGAATTCCGCAACATTCATCTCAATGCCCAAGCCACTAGTGTGCTACTTAGTGCCTTGGATGGTGATGAGTACAACAAGGTCATGGGAGTTGAGATTGCAAAAGAGATTGGGGACACTTTGCACATTTCTCATGAGGGAGTTGACAAAGTGAGGCAATCCAAGATTGACTTGTTGATGGCTAAACTCAACTGGTTTGTGATTTGTGATGGTGAAGGTCCACAACAAATGTTTGATAGATTGACGGTCATTGTTGGCAAGATTAGAGGGCTAGGTGGAAATGAAATCAATGATCACAAGGTTGTGAAGATCTTGTTGGAAGCATACTCACCAAGGAATGAGACCGTAGTGACATTGATTAGAGACAAGAAGAAGTTTGAGCAATTCACACCTAGTGATGTGCTTGGGAAGATCATTACCTTTGACATGCAAAGAGAAGAGGCAAATAAAAGAAGGAAGCTTGGGGAGTTGCAAGCTAGGCTAGATGGGATGAAAATCAAGGATGTGGCACTCAAGGCAAGCAAATCAACAAGGCAAGCAACATCAAGCAAACCAAAATCAAGCAAGCAAGCCTCTACAAGCAAGCCCAAGCAACAAAAGAAGAAACTTGAAGTTGAGGACAACACATCATCCTCATGTGAAAGTGGGAGTGATGGTGAAGAATTTGAAGCAATTGGTGACATAGCTCTATTCATGAGAAGATACCGCAAGGGGCTCAAGAAGGAAGGTTACAAGTTTGTGAAAAGAAGGTTTCCAAACAAGAAAAAGAGAACTTGCTACAATTGTGGTAGCACCGATCATTTCATAGCACATTGCCCACATGAGAAGAAGGACAACAATTTCAACAAGGGCAAGAAAGATGATAAAGACACTTACAAGAAGAACAACAAGAGATACATGGGAGAAGCTCACATTGTACATGAATGAGACTCAACCGTACAAACCTCAAGTGAAGAAGATGAGAAGATAGCAACAATAGCATTACAAAAGTCATCTCCTTCACCAAGGCTATTCAACAACTTGTCCGATGATGATGATGATTGCAACTCCCACACTTGTCTCATGGCCAAGAAAGAGAAGGTGAAAAAGACTCACACTCCTAAACCTTCTCTTCCACCTAGTGACATCTCTAGTAGTGAACTTAGTGATTCCTCTAGTGATGATGATTCTAGTGATGAAGAGATAAATATGATAACTAAAAATTTGGACAAGAAAACCAAACTCTTTGTCACTAAGCTAATGGAGGAATTAGAAAGTGTACAAGCCGAGTTAGCATTAAGAGAGGATGCCCTCATCAAACAAGAGGACCTCTATATTGCTTGCAAGGAGGCTCTTGCATTAGAGAGAAGTGAGTTGGACATCTTGCATGAGGCCTTGGCCAAAGAGCAAGATGAACATGCTTCCCTAAAGAAGGCTCATATTGTACTCAAGGAAAAGTATTGCAGCTTGGATAAAAAGCAAAAAGAACTTGAGCTGCAATATAATCTTCTTTGGGAAAGCAACTCAACTCTCCCTAAAGCAAATGTCACTTCTATTCCCTCCACTAGTGAAGGTTGTGGAAAATGCTATAATGTTGATTTGAATGCCTATTCCACTAACCTTGTGAACATGGAGGCCATGAGAAAGGAAATAGCAAGATTGACCAACATCATTGCAAGTGGTTGCATCAAGTCTACCACAAGTGCTAGTGAGAAGACACAAGAGAAGAACAAGCCCAAGTTCAAAAATGGACGGCGTCCTTCCATAAAAGATGGGTTGGGGCACGAAAAAGGAGCCAAAACCAATGGCAGAAAAACAGTGAATGGCTATGAGTGTGTGAGGTTTGAGAAGAAGGGTCAGCTTGGTACAGTTCGGCCTGCACAGATCGCGGCAGTGCCGCACCAGAAGGCGGCAGTGCCGCCCCCAGGCTGGCAGTGCCGCGCCCCAAGAAAGGGAAGGCTACCAGTTTCCCTTCTGCTCAGTCTCACACACAACACAAGCAGGTGCCCAACCAGAAGCAAGGTTCTCAGAAATTAAAGGAATCAATTTGGGTGACTAAAAGCAAGTTTGCACATCAACCCAAGATAGAAGCCCCAAGGAAGAGCATGTCATCTTGTTACATATTAGAACACAACAACAGTGATAAATATGTTGCCAAATATGTTGGTGATAGCAAGAAGACAACTGACAAGTTCATTTGGGTTCCTAAGATACTCGTGACTAACTTGCAAGGCCCCCAATCTAAATTGGGGACCTAAATCTAGGAACTAAACTTGTTTTGCAGGCATACTCCTCCGGTGGATCAAGTTGGGTGCTTGATAGCGGATGTACAAATCATATGACCAGAGAAAGGAGTATGTTCTCATCATATTCCCCAACTTCAAATGCAAGTGAAAACATCATTTTCGGTGATAACTCCAAGGGGGATGTGTTAGGACTTGGTAAAGTTGCCATTACACTTGAGCATTCAATCACTAATGTCTTACATGTTGATTCGTTGAGTTACAACTTGTTATCCGTCTCACAATTTGTGTGGGAAGGGTTTCAATTGTCTCTTTACGGATGAGGGTGTGGAAGTCTTTAGAAGGGAGGATTCCTCTATTGTCTTTACGAGTCGTTTGAAAGGGAAGCTTTACTTAGTTGATTTCAACAAAAGTGAAGCCAAACTTGAGACTTTTTTAGTGGCAAAATCTAGCATGGGTTGGTTATGGCATCGCCGACTAGCTCATGTTGGGATGAGGAACTTGGCCAAACTTCAAAAAGACAACCACATCCTAGGACTAACTAATGTTGATTTTGAGAAAGACAGAGTATGTGGAGCTTGCCAAGCCGGAAAACAAGTAGGCGTACCTCACCCACCAAAGAGCTATGACACTACTACACATCCATTGGAGTTGATTCATATGGATCTCTTTGGACCGGTTGCCTACCTTAGCATCGGCGGTAACAAACATGGTCTTGTTATTGTTGATGATTTTTCTCGTTTCACTTGGGTATTCTTTTTGCATGACAAGAGTGTAGTGCAAGAGAAAGTCAAGATGTTCATTCGAAGGGCCCAAAGAGAGTTCGGTTTCAACATCAAGAAAGTTCGTAGTGACAATGGAACCGAATTCAGAAACACCCAAGTGGAAGAGTTTCTTGATGATGAGGGCATCAAGCATGAGTTTTCAGTTCCATACACCCCTCAACAAAATGGCGTGGTGGAGAGGAAGAATAGAACACTTATTGACATGGCAAGGACGATGCTAGATGAATACAAGACGCCAGACATCTTTTGGGCCGAAGCCGTCAATACCGCTTGACATGCAATCAACCGCCTCTACCTCCACAAGAGAAGAAAGAAGACCTCCTATGAGCTGCTCACCGGTAACAAGCCAAAGGTGTCTTACTTTAGAGTCTTTGGGTGCAAATGTTTCATATTGAACAAGAAGCCCAAAGCCTCTAAGTTCGCATCTAAGGTTGATGAAGGTTTTCTTCTCGGTTATGGATCAAATGAGCATGCCTATCGTGTTTTCAACAAGGCCTTCGGCAAGGTTGAAATAGCGATAGACGTGACGTTTGATGAATCTAACGGCTCTCAAGTAGAGCAAGTTGATGAAGTTGTTGTAGGAAATAAGGAAACACATTGTGAAGCAATCAAGCAATTAGCTATTGGTGATATTAGACCACAAGAATAGCAGGCTACTAATCAGGATGGTCCTCAAGCTGAAGCCCCTGCCAGGACTGGTGACATATAGTCCCCGACAGTGCCGGACATGACCCCGACAGTGCCGGGCCAGCTCCAGCAGTACCGGGCACTCCAAGGGGTGCTGCAGCTACTCCAGATCATGGAGTGAACCTACAACCCATCTTCGAGCAAGATGAAGAAAATGCAGAAGATGAAGCAGAACCCATTGATCATCCAAGGCTCAAGCAAACTATTCAACGAGATCATCCCGTTGACAACATCCTTGGGAGTCTTCGAAAGGGGGTAACGACACGCTCTCATTTGGCAAATTTCTGTCAATACTACTCGTTTGTTTCCTCTTTGGAACCTCTCAAGGTAGAAGAAGCTCTTGGAGATCCAGATTGGGTGATGGCCATGCAAGAAGAGCTCAACAACTTCGAGCGTAATCAAGTATGGTCACTTGTGGAAAGACCAAATACCAATGTTATTGGAACCAAATGGGTCTTCCGCAACAAGCGAGATGAAGAAGGTGTGGTGACAAGGAACAAGGCAAGATTGGTAGCTCAAGGCTTCACTCAAGTAGAGGGTTTGGACTTTGAAGAAACATATGCACCGGTTGCTAGACTTGAAGCCATTCGGATTCTTTTAGCCTATGCAGCCCATCACAACTTCAAGCTATATCAAATGGATGTGAAGAGTGCATTTCTCAATGGCCCTATACAAGAGTTGGTGTATGTTGAGCAACCACCGGGTTTTGAAGATCGCAAGTTCCCTAACCATGTCTTCAAGCTCCAAAAGGCGCTCTATGGGCTTAAACAAGCACCTAGAGCATGGTATGAATGCCTTAAGGAATTCTTGCTCAAACAAGGCTTTGAAATAGGCAAAGCCGATCCTACTCTCTTCACTCATAAAGTCAATGGAGATATTTTTGTGTGCCAAATATATGTCGATGACATAATATTTGGTAGTACTAACAAATCCTGTTGTGATGAGTTTAGTAGGATCATGACCAAGAGATTTGAGATGTCTATGATGGGTGAGCTCAAGTTCTTCCTTGGTTTTCAAATCAAGCAATTGAAGGAAGGGACTTTTCTTTGCCAAACCAAGTACACCCATGATATGTTGAGAAAGTTTGACATGGTGAACGCCAAGCCTATCAAAACTCCCATGCCAACTAATGGACATCTTGATCTCAACATAGAAGGGAAAGCCGTGGACATCAAGGTATATCACTCCATGATCGGCTCTCTACTCTATTTGTGCGCATCTAGGCCCGATATTATGCTTAGTGTGTGCATGTGTGCTAGATTTCAAGCTAACCCGAAAGAGTGTCACCTAGTGGCCGTTAAGAGAATCTTGAGATATCTAGTTCACACTCCAAACCTTGGCTTGTGGTATCCTAAGGGCTCCAAGTTCGAACTACTTGGCTATTCGGATTCCGATTATGCCGATTGTAAAGTAGATCAAAAAATCACTTCGGGGACATGTCAATTCCTTGGATGCTCCTTAGTGTCTTGGGGTTCTAAAAAGCAAAATTGTGTAGCCCTTTCCATAACCGAGGCCGAGTATGTTGCAGCAGGTGCATGTTGTGCTCAACTACTTTGGATGAGGCAAACACCGTGATTTCGTATGTCATTTTACCCATATCCCACTCTTGTGTGACAATGAAAGTGCCATAAAACTTGCAAACAATCCAGTGAGTCACTCAAGAACCAAACATATAGACATCCGACATCATTTCTTGAGAGATCACGAAACCAAAGGAGATATCGCAATTCGTCATGTGAGCATCGACAAACAACTAGCCGATATCTTCACTAAGCCTCTCGATGAGTCAAGGTTTTGTGCTTTAAGGTGTGAACTAAATATTCTTGACTCTCGTAATGTAGTTTGAAACCTAGTATGCTTGATTGATCAACTAGTATGACCTAGGCAAAACCGACTTCAAAACTTTCATACATTGTGTTTCAAAATCTTTGAAAAAGAAACTTGCTTGAAATGACCATTGTTCTGTATTGGTTGATTGTCACTGGTCATAACATGCAAGCAGTACTTGTCCACTCCAAAGAAGAGGTGTAGTAACCTAGAGTTAAATCTGTTCAGTGGTAACTGTCCGGCAGTGCCGGGCCAGCCGCGGAAGTGCCGGGCCCCGGCAGTGCCGCGGTGGGCGCGGCAGTGCCGCAACTTGTCGATTCAGCCTGAGTCGACTGTTACCGTGTGGGGCCAAAGGGAAAACCCTTTTCTACTCCTACCCGATGGCTCCACCCCTCTCTCTCTCTCATTCTTATCCAGCTGACCGCTCCTCTTTCTCTTGGGCGGTCAAGGGGAGAAGTCAGCCGAAGCTTCACCGGTCATTTTCCCAGCAACTCCGGCCACCGGTAGTGCCGCTCGGGGATCTCCTTCGATGCAGCTCCGATCTCCCTTCTCTAAGGGTCTCCTTCCCTTTCCTCTCCATCTCAAGATGTCGGGAGGAGGAGATGAGAGAAGGGTGAAGCAAAGGATGGATCCTCTCAGGTGGAGGAGCAAGCAGCCGTCTCGCAGAGGAGGTTCTAGTTCTTAGGGGGAGAATGTGACTGCAAGACAGCAGATTCGTGATGAGGCTCGCCTTCAAATGCAAGGGCGACAAATCAGGGATGACCTCTATCCCAACACTCCAGAGCATCTAGCTGAGGTCAGCAGGACCCATTTGCAGCCCTACACTGAGGATGTGCAGGAGAGGCCTTCGCAGGACACCAAGGATAGGCAGCCTGTGTCTTATTATCAGCAGTTTAGCTCAGTGAAGACACAACGCCAGTTAATCCCTACAACACTCAGAAGGACATTGGCATTGACTACAGGTTCTGGAATGAGTTCCATTCAGATTTCTATCGATCAGTCCTGTACAATGCCAAGAAGCAGAAGATTTTGAGCATGAAGTATGTTGATTGGGAACATCTTGAGTCCAAGCATGATCGTGACATAGATAGAGTGGTGGCTGCTTGCAAGGCCAGAAATATGTATGATCTGATGGGATTCAGCTACAACTGGAACACAGAAATCATTCATCAGTTCCATTCCACGCTCTATGTGGATAATGTTGTGGAGGAGATGCATTGGATGACTGAGGGTCGTCACTACAAGGTTTCTTTTGAGACCTTTGCTAGGATCCTCGGTTTGGGCAGCGAGGATAGAGAGCTTGACAGTCTGCACCAGGAGAGGACTCTGACTGACAGTGAGATAGCCTTCATGTATGAGGATCCTCGGAAGGCAGATGAGTTGGTCAAAGGGCTGAAGAGCTACTATTACATGTTGAACAACCTGTTCAGGCAGACTCTCAACCCCAAAGGGGGTTCCCATTCTAACCTCTATGGATATGACAGGAATATGTTGGCTAGAATGGCACCCAGGGCTAATCACTTCTCCATTTCCAGCTTTATTTGGACTGAGCTTCAGGTGGCAGCCGAGGATGCTAGGAAGGCAGTGCTTTATGCCCCCTACATCATGTATATCATAGAGATGGTCTCCGGCTACACTTTCGTCAAGGATGAGTTGCATGAGCCATACAGGGCTGAGAAGAAGAGAGCAGCAGCAGCAGCAGCAGTTGACAGGCCAGAGAGGTCCCTCTCTACCTCCCAAAGGAAGAAGAAGAGTAAACTGGCCAAATGGATTAAGGCCATCTTCTCTACTTGCACCTATGCAGCCCAGACAGCTCACCAGGCACTTGTTGAGCAGCGTGCAGAGCGAGAGCGGGCGGGTCGTTCTCCGTTACCTCCACCCCGCTCTCCACCTCCGTTCGACCTCTCCAGCCTCGATTCAGACGACATAGACTCAGACGGCGATGAGGGGCAGGAGGAGGTGGTGCCTGAGCCGTCACGTCGTTCTACCCGTACCGCGACACGCTACACCAGCTCTACCCACCGCTATGGGAAGGCTGTTGTAGAGTCTTCTGACGACGATGATGATGGCAACGACGATGATGATGATGACAACGAGACCGAGGAGGTTCAGTGGGACAAGATTGCGTCCGACGATGAGTGAGTGTTTGGACACTCTTCTCTTCTCTCTACTTCCCTCTTTTTGGTGACTTGTTGCCAATGGGGGAGAATTAGCTGAAGAGAAGGGGGTACAACACTTTATTTTTCATGTCCCATCGTTTTAGTAGTTGTTAGTTGTGAGAGAGTTTGATTCGATCAAAACTCTATTTTGTAATATTACTCTATGTCGCTACTTCTTAAACTTGGATGTGGACATGTACGTTTGTTTGGTTATCTAGCTTGTCATATTCTGTTTAGACCTGTTATTTCTTATGCTTTGTGGTTGTTTTACTTTCCACTGTGTTTGCTGTCTGAAAGCCTGAGTGGCAGTGCCGCTCCAAGGCCGGCAGTGCCGGGCTCCGGCAGTGCCGCGCCTAGAGCGGCAGTGCCGCTCTGGAAGACAGGTAGCATACACCTCTGATGTGCATAAACTGTCATTCGCATCACATATTTATTCTTGACACAGTTTGGTCGCACCCCACAAAGCTATTAGATGTGAAACCAAACCTACCACTACTTTTAATATGTGAATGTTGGCCTCTAATGCCAATTTGAGATTTCAGCTCTCATTCACACATTTAGGGGGAGGTTTCACACCTAAGCTTCTAAATCTCAAGTATTGTTCCTCTCTCTTGTAAGCTTTAATTGTGTTGTCATCAATCACCAAAAAGGGGGAGATTATAAGTGCAATCAAGCCCTAATTGTGGGTTTTGGTGATAATGACCACATGATTGAAGAACTAATGAGATTTACCAAGATGACAAGCAGGTTGATGATGAGAAAGGATGGTGCACATGTGTTGGTGGACCCCTCATACTACATTTCATCGGTTCCGGACTCAAAGTGCTCCAACAAGCTTTTTCATATGAATTGAGTTATAGGATTATCGTACTATCAAGGGGGAATGCAAATATACTGCTATGGCTGAATGATATGTGCTCAAACCAACACTAGCCATCCTTGCTTTCTAACCAAAGATAGCTGCATGAATTCTGATCTTTTTCTGTCTGTCTGGTAGGCGCGGCAGTGCCGCTCCAGGGCGCAGCAGTGCCGGGCCGCGGCACTGCCGGGCTAAGGCCGGCACTGCCGCGACTTGTTTCAACCGTTGGATGGCAGGGGGTATTTACTCCACCTTCCTATCACCCCAACGGTCACCCACAACCATAACTCTTCTCCTACCTCCAGACAAGGCTTCCTCTCCCCATTGAAGGCCCCCCAAGCTCTCTCTCACCAAATCTTTGATTCCCATTGATTCCAAGTGAGTGAGAGGCTCAAACCTTCACCAAAGAGAAGCCCTAGCTAAGATCTACTTCCTAGAGCACTTGATTTGAGCCATAGCCGGTGGATTTGCTTCTATTACTCTTGGGTTCTTGGAACCCTAGCCGGCTAGGCATCGCCCTTGAGCTAGCCAACTTGTGTGGCAGCCTTGGGAGGTTTGTAATCACTTGTGCAGCTAGTATTATTACCCCTCAGCTCAAGGATTTGGTTCCTTGACTTGAGAACGAGGAAGAGTTGCAAAGCTCATTGTAAGGACCTGTGTGGCCTAGAGGGGGGGTGAATAGGCCTGTCAAAAATCACAGCTTAAAAACAAATGAGATAGGCCCGACACTACCGCCCTGTGCCCGGCACTGCCGCTCCCCGGCACTGCCGGCCTCAGCGCGGTACTGCCGCGCAGATGAAGACCAGAAGCTGCAATTCGAAATCTAACCACAATCTGCAGATTCTATATGAATAGGAATGTAACAATAGGCCATATGAACCAGCAGAAACAACTACTCCAAGCCAAATATGAAAGATAGAGTAGATCGAGCCAAACCCTAGAATATATCACAAGCTCATGAACATAGAGAATGAAACTAAGCAAGCACGCGAGACAAGTGATTTATCCCGTGGTTCAGCTCGCCACCAAGGCTTGCCTACCTCCACGTTGTTGAGGTTGACCACTTAGGTCATGAGCTTTGCAACTCAACCTCGTTCTCAAGTCAAGAAACTAAATCCTTGAGGTGAGGGGTAATCTTACTAGCTGCACAAGTGATTACAAACCTCCCTAGGCCGCCACACAAGTTGGCAAGGCTCTAGGGCGACGCCTAGCCGGCTAGGGTTCCAAGAACCCAAGAGTAATAGAAGCAAATCCACCGGCTATGACTCAAATCAAGTGCTCTAGGCAATAGATCTCAGCTAGGGCTCCTCTTTGGTGAAGGTTTGAGCCTCTCAACCACTTGGAATCAATGGGAATGGAGATTTTGGTGGTTGGAAGCTTGGAGAGCCTTCAATGGAGAAGAGAGAGCTTGTCCGGAGGTAGGTGGAGTGAATGGTCGTCGATGACCGTTGGGAGGCAGAGGGGGTGATGTAAATACCCCCTGCCATCCAACGGGCAAATCAAGTCGCGGCAGTGCCGGCCTTAGCCCGGTAGTGCCGCGGCCCGGCACTGCCGCGCCTAGAGCGGCACTGCCGCGCCCACCAAACAGACAGGAACAGATCTACAATGGGTGCAGCTGTCTTTGGTTGGAAATGTGGATGGTTTGAGTTGGTTTGAGCACATGTCATTCAGCCATATCAATGAATTTGCATTCCCCCTTTATAGTACGGCATTCCTAAAACTCAAATAACCAAAATAGAATATCTTTGAAGCACTTTGAGTCCGGAACCGATGAAATGTAGTGTGAAGGGTCCACCAACGCATATACACCATCCTTTCCTATCAAAACCTGCTTGTCAACTTCATAAATCTCATTAGTCCTCTAATCGTGTGGTCATTATCACCAAAACCCACAATTAGGGCTTGATTGCACTTACAATCTCCCCCTTTTTGGTGATTGATCACAACACAATTAGAGCTTACAAGAGAAGGGTATAAAACTGAGATTTTGAAGCTTAGGTGTGAAACCTCCCCCTAAATGTGTGAATGAGAGCTGAAATCTCAATTTTTCATTAAAGGCCAACATTCACATATTTGAAAGTGAGAGATAGGTTCAGTTTCACATCTAATAGCTTTGTGGGGTGCAATAAAACTGTGTCAATAATAATACGTGATGCGAATGATAGTTTAAGCACACATCAGAGATGTTTGCTGTCTTCTGCCAGAGCGGCACTGCCGCTCTGGGCGCGGCACTGCCGGCCCTGGAGCGGCACTGCCGCTCAGGCAATAGACAGCAAACGCAGCGGACAGAAAACGTAACCACAAAGCATATAACAACACTGATCTAAACAGGATAGCACAAGCTAAATAAGCAGGTAAAGATACATGTCCACATCCAAGCCTAAGAAGTGGTACCATAGAGTATTATTACATAACATAGAGTTTTGATCGCATCAAACTCTCTCACAACTCACAACTACAACTAAAGATGGGGACATGAACAGAAAATAAGTGTTGTACCCCCTTCTCTTCACCTAGTTCTCCCCCTTTGGCAACAAGTCACCAAAAAGAGAGAAAGAGAGAAAAGAAGAGTGTCCAAGCACTCAATCATCATCCGAAGCTATCGTGTCCCACTGAACTTCTTCTTCCTCCTCCTCCTCATCATCATCGTCGTCGTCGTCATCGGACTCTACCACGGCCTTCCCTTGACGGTGTGTGGAACTGGTGTAGTGGGTCGAGGTGGAGGCACGTGTAGAACGACGAGGTGGCACTGGCACGATCTCCTCCTGCTCCTCCTCCTCATCATCATCATCAAAATCATCGGAGTCAAGACTGGGGAGGTCGAAGCGAGGTGGGGAGCGGGGTGGAGGTAACGGCGAACGACCCGCCCGCTCTCGCTCGGCGCGCTGCTCAACAAGTGCCTGGTGTGCTGTCTGGGCTGCGTAGGTGCAGGTGGAGAAGATGGCCTTGATCCATCTTGCTAGCTTGCTCTTCTTCTTCCTCTGATAGGAAGGATGGGAGCTCTCAGGTCTATCTGCTGCTGCTGCTGCCCCTGCTGAACCTCCTGCTGCCCCTTTCTTCTTCTCGGCCCTGTACGGCTCATGCAACCCATCCTTAGGAAAAGAATGGCCGGAGACCATCTCTATCATGAACATGACGTAGGGTGCATAAAGAACCGCCTTCCTAGCATCCTCAGCTGCAACCTGTAGCTCAGTCCATATGAAGCTGGATATGGAAAAGGGAGTAGCCTGAGGGGCCATCCTAGCCAACATGTTCCTGCCATATCCATATAAGTTAGAGTGCGAGCCACTCTTTGGGTTGAGCGTCTGCCTGAAAAGGTTGTTGAGCATGTAATAAAAAGGTTTTAGCCCCTTCACCAACCCATCAGCCTTGCTAGGGTCTTCATACATGTGGGCAATCTCACTCTCTGTCAGGGTCCTCTCATCATGTAGATTGTCAAACTCCCTGTCCTCGCTGCCCAAGCCAAGGATCCTACTAAAGGTCTCATAAGTGACCTTGTAGTGGCGACCCTCGGTCATCCAGTGCATCTCCTCGACCACATTGTCAACGTACAGGGTGGCATGGAACTGGTGGATAATCTCTGTGTTCCAGTTGTGGCTGAATCCCATCAAGTCATACATGTTCCTTTGCTTGCACGCAGCCACTACCCTGTTGATATCACGGTCAGTCTTTGCTTCTAGGTGCTCCCAATCCACATACTTCATGTTCAGAATCTTGGACCTCTTGGCATTGTACAGGACTGAGCGGTAAAAGTCAGAATGAAACTCATTCCAGAACCTGTAGTCAATGCCCATATCCTTTGGAGCATTGTATGGATTATGCTGTCGCTGGGACTTGACCGAGCTGAACCGCTGATAGTAGGACACAGGCTGCCTTGCTCTTGTGTCCTGCGGTGGCCTCTCCTGGACATCCTCCTCATAGGGCTGCACATGAGCCCTGCTGACCTCTGCCAAATGCTCAGGGGTGGCAGGGTAAAGGTCCTCCCTGATCTGTCGACCCTGCATCTGGAGACGTGCCTCATCTCTGATCTGCTGCCTCGCTGAAACATCTCCTTGGGAGCTAGAGCCACCTCGACGGGATGGCTGCTTGCTCCTCCCCCTGAGCGGATCCATCCTTCTCTTGGTCCTCCTCTCATCATCACCTCCGCCCGACATCTAAAACATGGAAACTGTGGATTAGAAGACTGCATAAGAGCTGGTAGGTTATAGTGAGGCGATAGATTTTGATAGATAAGGTGTTACTTGGATCAAATCCCTCCTCATGGTCCGGTACTGCCGCTTTGGGAGCGGCACTGCTGGGGCCCGGCACTGCCGCGCAGGGCGCGGCACTGCCGCGCAGGCAGGCCAGATCTGAGCCAAGGAACACCACATCCATCATCTCTACCACTTCCCTATCATCTACAAACCCTTCTACAACCTCTAAAAACAATACCCATGGCGCATTTTACAAATCGGGAAAAACTTAGGGTTAGGGATTTTGAACCTTCACCTTGAGAGGAAGGAGAGGGAAGGAGACCCTTGGAGAAGAGGACAACGGAGCAGCACTGACGAGGATCCCGAGCAACACCTCCGGTGGCCGGAAGTGCCGGGGAGCACGCCGGTGAGGAGAGGAAGGTGCGGTTGCCCTTTTCGCCCGAGAGAGAAAGGTGAAAGAGAAGGCACGGGTGCGGTGAATGGATGAGGGAGAGAGAGAGAGAGGGGGTCACGGGTAGAATAGGAAAGTTTTCCCAGTGGCCCCACTCGGTAACAGACCGATTCAGCTGAATCGGTAAGTCGCGGCACTACCGCGCCTGGCGCGGCACTGCCGGGGCCCGACACTACCGCGCCTGGCCCGGCACTGCCGGACAGTTACCTACAGAGAGAGTTATTCTCTAAGATACTACAACTTATTCTTGGAGTGGACAGGTACCTCTTGCATGATATGACCAGCAGCAAGTAATCAATACAGAACAATGGTCATACCAAGCAAGTTTCTTACAAAGATTTTGAAACACAATATGAAAGTTTTGAAATTTGTTTTACCTAGGTCAAACTAGTTGATCAATCAAGCATGCTAGGTTTCAAACTAAGTTACGAGAGTCAAGTATATTTAGTTCACTCCTTAAAGCACAAAACCTTGACTCATCTAGAGGCTTAGTGAAGATATCGGCTAGTTGTTTGTCGGTGCTCACATGTTTGATGGCGATATCTCCTTTGATTTCATGATCTCTCAAGAAGTGATGCCGGATGTCTATGTGTTTGGTTCTTGAATGACACACTGGGTTGTTTGCTAGCTTTATGGCGCTCTCATTGTCACACAAGAGTGGGATATGAGTAAATTGACATCCGAAATCACGAAGGGTTTGCCTCATCCAAAGTAGTTGCGCACAACATGCACCTGCTGCAACATACTCGGCCTCGGCTGTGGATAGGGCTACACAATTTTGCTTTTTAGAACTCCAAGACACTAAGGAGCGTCCAAGGAATTGACATGTCCCCGAAGTGCTTTTTCGATCTACCTTGCAACCGGCGTAATCGGAATCCGAATAGCCAAGTAGATCAAACTTGGAACCCTTAGGATACCACAAGCCAAGGTTTGGAGTGTGAACTAGATATCTCAAGATTCTCTTAACGGCCACTAAGTGACACTCTTTCGGATTAGCTTGAAATCTAGCACACATGCACACACTAAGCATAATATCGGGCCTAGATGCGCATAAGTAAAGGAGGGAGCCAATCATGGAACGATATACCTTGATGTCCACGACTTTTCCTTCCTTATCAAGATCAAGATGTCCATTAGTTGGCATGGGTGTTTTGATAGGCTTAGCGTTCACCATGTCAAACTTCTTTAACATATCATGGGTGTACTTGGTTTGGCAAAGAAAAGTCCCTTCCTTCAATTGCTTGATTTGAAACCCAAGGAAGAACTTGAGCTCACCCATCATAGACATCTCAAATCTTTTAGTCATGATCCTACTAAACTCATCACAAAAGGATTTGTTAGTACTACCAAATATTATGTCATCGACATATATTTGGCACACAAAGATATCTCCATTGACTTTATGAGTGAAGAGAGTAGGATCGGCTTTGCCTATTTCAAAGCCTTGTTTGAGCAAGAATTCCTTAAGGCATTCATACCATGCTCTAGGTGCTTGCTTAAGCCCATAGAGCGCCTTTCGGAGTTTGAAGACGTGGTTGGGAAACGTGGGATCTTCAAAGCCTGGTGGTTGCTCGACATATACCAACTCTTGTATAGGGCCATTGAGGAATGCACTCTTCACATCCATTTGATATAGCTTGAATTCATGATGGGCTGCATAGGCTAGAAGAATCCGAATGGCTTCAAGTCTTGCAACCGGTGCATATGTTTCTTCAAAGTCCAGGCCCTCTACTTGTGTGAACCCTTGAGCTATCAATCTTGCCTTGTTCCTTGTCACCACATCTTCTTCATCTTGCTTGTTGCGAAAGACCCATTTGGTTCCAATGACATTGGTATTTGGTCTTTCCACGAGTGACCATACTTGATTGCGCTCGAAGTTGTTGAGCTCTTCTTGCATGGCCATCACCCAATCCGGATCATCCAAGGCTTCTTCTACCTTGAGAGGTTCCAAAGAGGAGACAAACGAGTAATATTGACAGAAATTTGCCAAATGAGAGCGTGTCGTTACCCCCTTTCGTAGACTCCCAAGAATATTATCAACGGGGTGATCTCGTTGAATAGTTTGCTTGAGTCTTGGATGATCGATGGGTTCTGGTTCATCTTCGGCTTCCTCTTCTTCATCTCGCTCGAAGATGGGTTGTAGGTTCACTCCATGAGGTGGAGTAGCTGCAGCTGCTCTGGGTGTGCCCGGCACTGCTTGGCTCCGCGCGGCACTGCCGGGGTCCGGCACTACCGGGGACGAGCCCGGCACTGCCGGGGACTGTATCTGACCAGTCCCAGCAGGAGCTTCAGCTTGAGGATCATCCTGACCAGTAGCCTGCTGTTCCTGTGGTCTTATATCACCAATGGCTAGCTGCTTGATTGCTTCACAAGGAGGTTCCTCATCACCTACAACCACCTCATCAACTTGCTCTACTTGAGAGCCATTAGTTTCATCAAACGTCACGTCTATCGCTATTTCAACCTTGCCGGAGGCCTTGTTGAAAACACGATAGGCATGCTCGTTTGATCCATAACCGAGAAGAAAGCCTTCATCAACCTTGGATGCGAACTTAGAGACTTTGGGTTTCTTGTTCAATATGAAACATTTGCACCCAAATACCCTAAAGTAAGACACCTTAGGCTTGTTACCGGTTAGCAGCTCATAGGAGGTCTTCTTTCTTCTCTTGTGGAGGTAGAGACGGTTGATTGCATGGCAAGCGGTGTTGACGGCTTCGGCCCAAAAGATGTCCGGCGTCTTGTACTCATCTAGCATCGTCCTTGCCATGTCAATGAGCGTTCTATTCTTCCTCTCCACCACACCATTTTGTTGAGGGGTGTAAGGCACTGAGAACTCATGCTTGATGCCCTCTTCATCAAGTAACTCTTCCACTTGGGTGTTTCGGAATTCGGTTCCATTATCACTACGAACCTTTTTGATGTTGAAACCGAATTCCCTTTGAGCTCTTCGTATGAACATCTTCACCTTCTCTTGCACTACACTCTTATCATGCAAAAAGAATACCCAAGTGAAACGAGAAAAGTCATCAACAATAACAAGACCATGTTTGTTACCGCCGATGCTAAGGTAGGCAACCGGTCCAAAGAGATCCATGTGAATCAATTCCAATGGATGAGTAGTAGTGTCATAGCTCTTTGGTGGGTGAGGTACGCCTACTTGCTTTCCGGCTTGGCAAGCTCCACATACTCTGTCTTTCTCAAAATGAACATTGGTTAGTCCTAGGATGTGGTTGTCCTTTTGAAGTTTGGCCAAATTCCTCATCCCAACATGAGCTAGTCGGCGGTGCCATAACCAACCCATGCTAGATTTTGCCACTAAACAAGTCTCAAGTTTGGCTTCACTTTTGTTGAAATCAACTAAGTAAAGCTTCCCTTTCAAACGACCTGTAAAGACAATAGAGGAATCCTCCCTTCTAAAGACTTCCACACCCTCATCCGTAAAGAGACAATTGAAACCCATTCCACACAATTGCGAAACGGACAACAAATTGTAACTTAACGAATCAACATGTAAGACATTAGTAATTGAATGTTCAAGTGTGATAGCAACTTTACCAAGACCTAGCACATCCCCCTTGGAGTTATCACCAAATATGATGTTCTCACTTGCATTTGTAGTTGGGGAATATGATGAGAACATACTCCTTTCTCCGGTCATATGATTTGTACATCCGCTATCAAGCACCCAACTTGATCCACCGGAGGAGTATGCCTGCAAAACAAGTTTAGTTCCTTGGTTTAGGTCCCCAATTGATATTGGGGCCTTGCATGTTAGTCACAAGTATCTTAGGAACCCATATAAACTTGTCGGCTGTCCTCTTGTCATTACCAACATACTTTGCAACAACTTTACCACTGTTGTTGTGTCCTAAAAAGTAACAAGAGGACATGCTCATTCTTGGAGCTTCTATCTTGGGTTGATGCATGAACTTGTTCTTGGTTACCCAAATAGACTCCTTTGGTTTCTGAGACCCTTGCTTCTGATTTGGCATCTGCCTGGGCTGTGTGTGAGACTGAGCAGAAGGGGAACTGGTAGCCTTCCCTTTCTTGGGGCGCGGCACTGCCGGCCTGGGGGCGGCACTGCCGGGGCCCGGCACTGCCGCCTTCTGGCGCGGCACTGCCGCGGTCTGTGCAGGCTGAACTGTACCAATGTAACCCTTCTTCTCAAATCTCACACACTCATAGCCATTCACCTTCTTCCTTCCATTTGTTTTGCCTCCCTTTACATGCCCCAACCCATCCTTTATGAAAGGACGTCTTCCGTTCTTGAACTTGGGCATGTTCTTGCTTTGGGTCTTCTCACTAGCACTTATAGTAGCCTTGACACAACCACTTGCAATAACACTTGTCAATCTTGCTATTTCTTTTCTCATGACCTCCATGTTTGCAAGGTTAGTGGAATAGACATTCAAATCAAGATTATAGCATTTTCCACAACCTTCACTAGTGGAGGGAATAGGAGTGACATTTGCCTTAGGGAGAGTTGAGTTGCTTTCCCAAAGAAGGTTATATTGCAGCTCAAGTTCCTTGTGCTTTACATCCAAGTCACAATACTTTTTCTTGAGTTCAACATGAGCCTTCTTTAGGGAAGCATGTTCATCTTGCTCTTTGGCCAAGGCCTCATGCAAGACATCCAACTCACTTCTCTCTAATGCAAGAGCTTCCTTGCAAGCAATATAGAGATCCTCTTGTTTGATAAGAGCATTCTCACTTATTTCTAGCTCGGCTTGTACACCCTCTAGTTCCTCCATTAGCTTAGTGATAAAGAGTTTGGTTTTCTTATCTAAGTTCTTTGTTATCATGTTTATCTCTTCATCACTAGAGCTATCATCACTAGAAGAGTCACTAAGTTCACTACTAGAGATGTCACTAAGTGGAAGAGAGGGTTTAGGAGTATGAGTCTTTTTCACCTTCTCTTTCTTGGCCATGAGACAAGTGTGGGAGTTGCCTTCATCATCATCGGACAAGTTGTTGAATAGCCTTGGTGAAGGAGATGACTTTTGGAATGCAATGGTTGCCATCTTCTCATCTTCTTCACTTGAGGTTTGTGCGGTTGAATCCCATTCATGTCCGATGTGAGCTTCTCCCATGTATCTCTTGTTGTGCTTCTTGTAAGTGGCTTTGTCATCTTTCTTGCCCTTGTTGTCTTTCTTCTCATTTGGGCAATGAGCAATGAAGTGCTCGGTGCTACCACAATTGTAGCAAGTTCTCTTTTTCTTGTTAGGAAACTTCCTCTTTACAAATTTGTAATCTTCTTTCTTGAGCCCCTTGCGATATCTTCTCATGAATAGAGCTATATCATCAATCTTCTCAAACTCTTCACCATCACTCTCACTCTTGCAAGAGGATGATGTGCTGTCCTCAACCTCTATTTTCTTCTTTTGTTGCTTGGGCTTGCTTGTAGAGGCTTGCTTGCTTGAACTTGACTTGCTTGATGTTGCTTGTTTTGTTGGCTTGCTTGCCTTGAGTGCCACTTCCTTGATCTTCATCCCATCTAGCCTTGCTTGCAACTCTCCAAGCTTCCTTCTTTCATTAGCTTCCTCTCTTTGCATATCAAATGTGATAATCCTCCCAAGCACATCACTAGGTGTGAACTTCTCAAACTTCTTCTTGTCTCTAATCAATGTCACTACGGTCTCATTTCTTGGTGAATAAGCTTCTAACATAATCTTCACAACCTTGTGATCATTGATTTCATTTCCACCTAGCCCTCTAATCTTGCCAACAATGACCATCAACCTATCAAACATCTCTTGAGGACCTTCACCATCACAAATCACAAACCGGTTGAGCTTGGCCATCAACAAATCAATCTTGGATTGCCTTACTTTATCAACCCCTTCATGAGCAATATGCAATGTGTCCCAAATCTCCTTTGCAACCTCAACTCCCATGACCTTGTTGTACTCATCACCATCCAAGGCACTAAGTAGCACACTAGTGGCTTGGGCATTGAGATGAATGTTGCGGAACTCATCTTGAGTGGGGTTCTTTGGATCAACCGGTGCTTCAAGTCCATTGTGCACAATCTCCCAAATACCTGGATGGAGACCAATAAGATAGGTCTTCATAATGTGCTTCCACTTGGCAAAGTTGGTCCCGTCGAAACGAGGCAACTTGCCCGCGGGTACATTAATGAGAGGCCTAGAATCATGGTTAGACATAGAAGAATAAGTGTAGGATACGGCTCCGTATGTCTTCTTGGTCTCCTCCTTCTTCTTCTTGTCACCCTTGAGATGATAGGAGATGTCATCATCACCATCTTCGGTGCTACTTGAGTCTTCACTCAAGTGCACACTCTTCTTAGCTTTGAGCTCTTCCTTCTTCTTCTTTTCTTCTCTTCTCTTGGCTCTTTCTTCTCTTCTAATCTTTCTTTCTTCCTTTCGTCTTGCGAGCTCTCCGGCTGACACAACCAATTGTGGAAGTGTCCTTCCGCTAGCTGTGGAGATACTCTCGCTGCTGCTAGTGGTGTGCACATCCGGATCTTCAAAGGGTTTGGGTTGCACAACACTAGCGTTACCCGTTCCTCCGTCAGTGGCCATACTCTCGCACGGTTAAGTGCTGCTGAGAGACCAGGCTCTGATACCACTTGTAAGGACCTGTGTGGCCTAGAGGGGGGGGGGGGGGTGAATAGGCCTGTCAAAAATCACAGCTTAAAAACAAATGAGATAGGCCCGGCACTACCGCCCTGTGCCCGGCACTGCCGCTCCCCGGCACTGCCGGCCTCAGCGCGGTACTGCCGCGCAGATGAAGACCAGAAGCTGCAATTCGAAATCTAACCACAATCTGCATATTCTATATGAATAGGAATGTAACAATAGGCTATATGAACCAGCAGAAACAACTACTCCAAGCCAAATATGAAAGATAGAGTAGATCGAGCCAAACCCTAGAATATATCACAAGCTCATGAACATAGAGAATGAAACTAAGCAAGCACGCGAGACAAGTGATTTATCCCGTGGTTCAGCTCGCCACCAAGGCTTGCCTACCTCCACGTTGTTGAGGTTGACCACTTAGGTCATGAGCTTTGCAACTCAACCTCGTTCTCAAGTCAAGAAACTAAATCCTTGAGGTGAGGGGTAATCTTACTAGCTGCACAAGTGATTACAAACCTCCCTAGGCCGCCACACAAGTTGGCAAGGCTCTAGGGCGACGCCTAGCCGGCTAGGGTTCCAAGAACCCAAGAGTAATAGAAGCAAATCCACCGGCTATGGCTCAAATCAAGTGCTCTAGGCAATAGATCTCAGCTAGGGCTCCTCTTTGGTGAAGGTTTGAGCCTCTCAACCACTTGGAATCAATGGGAATGGAGATTTTGGTGGTTGGAAGCTTGGAGAGCCTTCAATGGAGAAGAGAGAGCTTGTCTGGAGGTAGGTGGAGTGAATGGTCGTCGATGACCGTTGGGAGGCAGAGGGGGTGATGTAAATACCCCCTGCCATCCAACGGGCAAATCAAGTCGCGGCAGTGCCGGCCTTAGCCCGGTAGTGCCGCGGCCCGGCACTGCCGCGCCCACCAAACAGACAGGAACAGATCTACAATGGGTGCAGCTGTCTTTGGTTGGAAATGTGGATGGTTTGAGTTGGTTTGAGCACATGTCATTCAGCCATATCAATGAATTTGCATTCCCCCTTTATAGTACGGCATTCCTAAAACTCAAATAACCAAAATAGAATATCTTTGAAGCACTTTGAGTCCGGAACCGATGAAATGTAGTGTGAGGGGTCCACCAACGCATATACACCATCCTTTCCTATCAAAACCTGCTTGTCAACTTCATAAATCTCATTAGTCCTCTAATCGTGTGGTCATTATCACCAAAACCCACAATTAGGGCTTGATTGCACTTACACTCATGACCTAAGTGCTCAACCTCAACAACGTGGAGGTAGGCAAACCTTGGTGGTGAGCTAAACCACGGGATAAATCACTTGTCTCTTGCGCTTACATATTGTTATTCATCATACTTGTGAGCTTGTGGTAGATTCTAGGGTTTGGCTCCGCCGCTCCGATCTACTTCATACATCATACTTGGCTTGGTTGAGTTGGTTCTGCTGGTTCAGGAAACCTAGTGTAACATTTCCATTCATATAGATTTGGTTTCCTGTGGCTGGATTTTGAATTGCAGGCTCGGGCAAGTTGTCTGCGCGGCAATACCGGGCTGAGGCCGGCAGTGCCGGGCTCAGGGCGGTAGTGCCGGGCTCTACTGATTAAGTTTTGAGTTGTGATTTTTTACAGGCCTATTCACCCCCCTCTAGGCCACACATGTCCTTACAGGAAGGCGCCACCGGCGATGCCCAAGCTTAAGTCCATCTTGGTCCGGCCTACTCCCCCCAAGCAGATCTGGCAAAGGCTAAACTTGGCACCGATTTCTGAAGACGACTGCCATTCAATGGCTGCACGAAGCTCCAAGACGCTGACCATCCAAGTTTGGAAGGACTTTAATTCAAAGACTACCTGCTGGGTGATTGGCGAATCGTCCAAGAGTAATGGCTTGCTGGACG
This sequence comes from Coix lacryma-jobi var. lacryma-jobi, assembly GCA_009763385.1. Taxonomy (NCBI): domain Eukaryota; kingdom Viridiplantae; phylum Streptophyta; class Magnoliopsida; order Poales; family Poaceae; genus Coix; species Coix lacryma-jobi. The sequence goes on from CM019824.1 coordinate 162,760,218, forward strand.
ATCCTCAGAGCGGACAACTCTCCCCGCCCTAGCAGCCTGCAAAGGCTTGATGCAGAAATGGCCGTGAACCAGTTCCACCACAAGCCGCCACAGACCTGAAGGAGAAGAGGAAGGTGGAGGCCCGCGACGCCTTTAAAAGGAGGGCTTTTGGCCGATGCTACCGTTGCCTCGCCACCGACCATCTCATTACCAAGTGTCGTGAACCTGTTCGGTGCTGGGCCTGTGAGGGAGTTGGCCAAGTGTTGTGAACCTGTTCGGTGCCAAGGAGGTCTTTTTCGAGAGATTGTCCATCTCGAAGAAAGCCAATTCCTGCTAAGCTACGCAACAGACTTCATTTCCCACCAGAAAGCATCCACAACCGCATCTCCTTTCCGCCGCTGCCCAAAGCCCCGCCGCAGCCAGAGCAAGCAAAACCACCCTCCGCGACATGGAGTACCTCCCTGGCCAGCCTCAGCAGCTCGCCCATAGCGCACCCATGTCAACATCGTCTCCACTGAGGGGATGCTGCGTGAGGCAAACCGGATGCGCATCCATGCTGTCATCGTCTACATTCCCTAGGGCACCTACCGCGCCACTACTGCAGAGGTGGGCTACGCGCTCTTAGGAGCTGCACATCCCCAGGCAGAACATCCGGGTGATCAGGCAGGGGACGGAGGAGTTCCTGGTCGTGTTTGGCTCACCTGCTGAGAGGGACTGAGCCATGGGCCTGGGGACCATGGAGATCGCGGGGTACACCTACCCGATCTACCCATGGCGCTCTGCGGGTGGTCCGATGGAGACGATATGGTGGTATCATGTCCGTGTCGCCATGGAGAACGTTCCCAGGGAGGCCTGGAACGCGGAGGGCGTCAAGCTCGTCCTGGGTGACCCCTGTATCGTGGACAAGGTGGACCGTGGCAGCAATGGGTTGGTGGTCCGGCAGGAGAGGGACTTGCTGACTTGCTGGGTCTGGATGGCTGACCCTGACGAGCTGCCGTTGTCGGTGTCCTACACCTTCTCGTCGGCGAGAGCAGGACAGGCCATGATGCTCAACGGTTTCCTGATGCGTCTCACATCCCCGCCACGCCTCCCATTGGCCTGGAGGGTGACAAGACTATCCTGGTGCACATGTTGGGATACGAGGACTGGAGCCCGACATCGCCCGACTCGGGCTCCGGCACCTCGTCCAATCATGGCAGCTCGGCGCCACGTTTCATCCCCTCCGACTGGGCGCGCGGTGTGCTGGATGGGAGGCCGGTGCCAAGGAGGCGGGAGCAGCCTGGTCATGCCGACCACCACCCTCATATGTTATCCGACGGGACGATAACGACCACGACGACACCAGCAGGGACCCGCGGCCTCGGGAGGGTCAGCAGTGGAGCTCACGGGTGTGACAACTTTTCCCCAGCTGCACCTCCGAGCGCACTGTCCGGGTGCGCACGAGCTCATCGCCGTTGTACAAGAGAGTGCTGCTGGCTGAGCTCGACGAGTAGGAGCAACAGGCACGCCGCGGGCGCATGATGCTGCGGTCACTGTCCCGCTCTGACGCCGAGTGGGAAGCGCTGGAGCACGCGACTGAGGACTGGGAGCGTCGCCATTCCCGGTCCCCCCGCCAACGCCTTGCGCTCCATGTGCAGAGGCGCGAGCCGTGCTTCATCGACCCACTGGCAGAGGAGATCGCCCTCCGGAGCCGTGGGAGCAGGGAGAGGGGTTTCGACCCCATGTCCCAGGAACTCCTACTCCCGTCGCGCATGACGCGCTGCCACCCAGTGGTCTGCTACTCCCTAGATAGCGAGGGGGGAAGGGTGGCCTCCCCAGAGTACATCCAAGGGGCGACCATACCTGGGCACTCATGTGCTGCCCAGGGAGGTCTCTGGAAAAGAGATCGTCTGTGGCCCAGGAGTCCAACTCCCGGCTGAACATCATGTCCCTCAGATCTTCGAGCAAGTCACGCGGATGGACATTGACCGGGCATCGCAGGAAGGTACAAAGACAGATCCTAACCGCCTTGCAGGGAATGGTGACACTGGACCAGACCACGCGATGAGTGAGGCTTCTGACCCGGTGAACGACGTCGAGGTGGAAGGCGGCGTCGGGTGCGGCGCCTTCTGCAAGACGCTCTTTAGGGACGCTGTTGCACCGCTCCTACCGCGGCCTGAGAACGAGTGGCGCGGGGGGGGTGGGGGGGCACGATGCAGGAAGCGCGTCATGGTGCCAACCCGCTCGAGCCTGCGCCAGGCAGCCCGTCCCTCCCCAGTTCCGGTGGTGCAGAGGGCTCAACACAAGCTCATCCCTGCGTGAGCTGCAGTTCATCGACTCCCCGACGGTAGCACTAGACGCATCGATCAATGAGTACCTGGACTCCTATGGTCGTGATCCGCCAGCACACACCATCGAGGCGATCAGTATCAGGGGTGCTGCTTGCCTGGGCAACAAGGAGCTTGCACATGTGCTCTCAACAATGGCAGCAGAGATGGATGCGATGGAGATGGAGGCGCCATGAAGACTGTTGATGATGCTGTAGTAGAGATCGCCTATCTCTGTTAGTTTAATGTTAAGCAATCCAGTGCTAGCAGCAACCAGCCTTAAGCTGGGCAAGTTAGGTTTATTTTCAGCAACTGTGCACCGTACTATTTTCTGTGATGTGGTGGGGCAGCCTCGCAGTGGCTCAGTGTGTTGGGGCTTCCCAGTTGTTCAGTGTTGTGATGTCTTTTTCAGTTTGAATGCAGTAGAAATGAAGCTGTTTGCTGGCCAACTGCTCCCTCCCAGAGTTTGCACAACTTCTGATAATGAATACCAGAGAAATCAAATTTTTTAACTAGAATGTGACAGGCCTGAACTCTGCTGCCAGAAGGGAGGCAACGAAACTACTCATTCAGCAGGCTCAGCCTCATATCATTTGCCTTCAAGAAACAAAGTTAAGCAGAATGAATAGTCGCTTGCAGTCTGAATTCCTGGGACACCCCCACTGGAAATCTGATTTTTTGTCTGCTGTTGATACAAGGGGAGGAATTCTGATTGCTTGGCACTCAGACTACATTATTGCCTCACAGTCGATCAGGAAGACATACAGCCTTACTATGCAGTTGTCTCTCAAGCTGACAAATGACTCCTTTGTCTTAACTTCAGTGTATGGTCCAACAGAGAATGCAGTCAGGCAAGACTTCCTAGCTGAGCTGATAAGCTGCCAGCCAAATGCACAGACCCCTTGGATTTGCTTGGGCGATTTCAATCTAATCTATGAAGCTAGAGACAAGAATAATGGCAATATAAACCGTGGTATGATGAGACGCTTCAGACAAACTCTAGATGCCAGTGACCTCCTTGAACTAAGACTCATGAACAGAAGCTATACTTGGAGCAATGGCAGGGCCAGCCCAACCCTTGTCCACCTGGACCGTGTCTTTTATAACCAGCACTGGATAAGCTTATTCCAAGGGATCACCCTCCAGGCCCTTTCCAGCTCACTATCAGACCATTGCCCCCTGTTCCTGTGCAGCCAACAGACTAGGCCAAGAATGGCCACCTTCAAATTCGAGCACTTCTGGACAAGAGCACCAGGTTTCAGAGAAGTAATTGAGGAGGCGTGGAACAGTCCGGTAACTGGGCCAAACCAGATGATGAGGCTACACAATCGTCTATCTCAAACCTCCATGAAGATAAAGCTCTGGAGCAAATCTTTGTTTAGCAAGGCAAAAATGCAGTTCAACATTGCGAATGAAGCCATCCAGAGGCTTGAAGTGGCACAGGAATCGAGAACCTTGAATGAGCAAGAACTCTTACTACTAAAAGAACTAAAGCAGCAGGTGCTGGGCTGGGCGGCAATCGAGAGATCAAGGCGATGACAATGCTCTAGTCTAACCCAAATCAAAGAAGGGGATGCTTGTACCAAGTTTTTCCACCAACGGGCAAAAGGCAGGCAGAGGAGAAATCTTATAGCTTATCTCAAGAATCAGTCAAACATCATCACATGGAACCATGACGAAAAGGAAGCCATTCTGTTCGCTTACTACTCAGATTTGCTGGGCAAAAGCATGCATCGACCACAGACACTAGATTGGGAGTCTCTGTCTCTGCCCAACATAGAAGATGAATCCATGGATGAACCCTTCTCCGAAAACGAAGTCCTACAGGCCATAAAAATGATGCCCGCAGAAAAGGCCCCGGGGCCTGACGGTTTTACTAGGACTTTTTATAAGATCTTCTGGCCGCTTATCAAGGAACAAGTGATGGAGGCAATGCAATGTTTCTACAATTTGCAGGCAGGCCCCCTTGAAAAGCTAAATGGGGGCAAACATAGTCCTCATACCAAAGCAAGACAATCCAGAGTACGCAAGGGACTTCAGACCTATAAGTTTGGTGCACTCGTTTGCAAAGCTCATCACAAAAACACTGGCCCTCAGGCTATCCAGACATATTGACAACCTCATCTCCCCTTCTCAGAGTGCTTTTATAAAGGGCCGTTGTATACATGATAATTTCATGTATGTGAGAAACTTAGCCCGTGCATACCACCGAACCAAGACACCAGCACTCCTTTTCAAGCTCGACATCTCCAAAGCTTTTGACACAGTCTCATGGGAGTACCTCTTGGAAGCCCTGCAGCACAGAGGATTCAGTGCCAGATGGAGAAATTGGATCACACTGCTCTTTCGTACTTTGCACTCCCAGGTGCTACTAAACGGAGTGACAGGAGAAAGCATCAAGCACTCCAGAGGTTTGAGGCAAGGTGACCCACTTTCACCTTACCTCTTTATTCTAGCGATTGATGCTCTACAACACATTCTGGAGATGGCAACAGAAGAAGCTGTCCTCACGCCCCTCAGAGGAAGAATGGCAAAATTCAGAATTTCGATGTACGCCGATGACGCAGTCATCTTCCTAAATCCAAACAGCAGGAGGATCCTCGCTGCTGCAGATCTAAGCCATTTCGGCGCCGTAACTGGTCTCAGGCTGAATTGGTCAAAATACTCAGTAGCACCAATTAGATGCAACAACATAGATCTGGACCATGTTCTAAGGGACTTCGAAGGGCAGAAAATTGGTTTTCCAATGACTTACCTGGGCCTCCCACTCACTCTTGGGCGTCTGAAAATCATCCACCTGAAAAGCAACGTGGACAAGGCAAGAAGTCGGCTTGTTGGATGGCAAGGGAAGCTACTAAACCCGGCTGGGCGTTGTCGGGGGTCCACAAAAGGGGGACCCCCAATCAACGCAAACAAATAGGTTAAACCTAGAACACCGGTAAATAACAAACCTAACTAGTCTAACCCCTTAAAGAGACCAACCCCTCGAGGCCCACAACGCTGGCCCACCAAGCCAGCCTCGGGCGAACGCGCGCTCTCTGTCTCGCCTGAGTTCACCGAGCCAGGCCTCAGGCTGACGCCCGTTCTCCATCTCGCCTGAGCCCTCCGAAGCCAGGCCCGGGCGAGCGCTCACTAAAACCTCGAGTCCTGGCATTTAGGCTCAAGCCCCCCACAGCCGAACACCATACCTCGAGACCCCACGCGGGGACCTCGAGCCTCTCTGGCACAACAGCCTATCCCTCGAGACGCTCATGCTTCCTCGAGCGGCGCAGGCATCGGATGCCAGCCCCATACCGCGCATTTAATACATCCACCTACTCCAGTCACGTCCTCTGCAGCCCGACGTGTACCACAGTAACCAGGGCAGAGTCAAGTCTCGTTTTCACCACAAGCATGGGCAAAAGGGCGCAGTACGGCACTGTTAACCCATACCCTACACTGTGGCACGTCCGGTCACATCTCGAGACCGGATTTCGCTGTACGACCAGGCTCCCCGGAACTCGCCCATACCTGCGGGGACTCGAGCCCCCCGCAGGCGCCACCTCGAGGCCGGCCCCTCCGCCCCTCGAGCCCTAACTACTTTCACGCTATTGGAAGACAGGTACCTCAAGACCCGGAGGGACCCCGCCGTGTCCTGTACGTGCCGGAATGGGTGTTGTACGGCTTCTACATCGTCACGCCACACGTCCGCACCCGGAATGGAGGCCACGCCCCAAGGACGCCTCAACAGCAACGCCCACATCGGCTCCAGTGGCCCCGACAAGACAGGGTTCCTACCCTCTCCGTATTGGGCATCGTACGCCCCGACACCTGTAATACCCTTGTGTAACCCTGGCCTCCCCTTGCTCTATAAAAGGGGACACCAGGGCCCTCATTCCACGGTTACACAACTCCAAAAGACAACACAAGTCCACACACACAACACTCGAGTCCGGACTCCGGTCCACGCTCATTGAGCTTGTATTCGCCCCTGTACAAGCACTTAGGTGCAAGTAATACAAGAACCTCCTCCCCCGCTGGACGTAGGGCCTTCTTTGCCCGAACCAGGATAAATCCTTGTGTCATCTTGCATCACCATCCAGGAAGAGAGCACGCGATCATATTACTCGTTGGTGTCGTACCCCCGGGTTCGAAACACCGACAGTTGGCGCGCCAGGTAGGGGCCTTCGCGTGTCGAGTCGGTTTCTCGCTGTTTCCTGGATGGCTGCTTCGACTCCTTCGTTCTCTGCCGGTGCCGTCATCTGGTTCGGGAGCCTCGAGTTCCTGGCCACCGGCAACGGCAACGAGCTGACCTTGCTCTCCACGGAGGGCCCGAGTGGAGGGCGTGTCACGCCACCCCGTGCGAGGAGCGTGACACGTCGCCCGCACCACCATGCGTCGCCACTCGTGAGCGGCGCCGTCGTCACCATCGTCGCCGGGCACAGGCGGTGCCCGCGGCAAACACCCACGTCCCCGTAGCCGGCGCAGGGTCCCGAGGGGAAACCAGCCCGGCGCGCGGCCGGAGACTTCCAGGGCGCGTGCGCACTCCCCGGCGAGTTCGCGTTTGTCACGCGCACGGACCGGGAGCCAGGCCAGAGGCCCCGAGCCGTGCTCCGTCGACGCCACCCAGCCTCCTCCCGCACGGGGTGTACCGCGCCCGACGCCGGCGGTTCCCGTTCGGCCTCGACAACTCCGCAGCAGCCTACGCCCGCCAGCTCAACGAGCGCCGTCGGGACCGACCGCCGGCAGAGCAGGAGGAGCGCCCGGGCGTGCTACTGCAGGCCATGGCCAACCTGGAGATCGTCCACCCCGCGCACGTCGACCGCGGCCTCTCACGAGCCGTCGGGCCACCTCGTCAAGCCACCTTCGGGAGTGGTACCGCGAGCTGCAGCCCCGGCACGAGCCAAGGTGGCGCGGCATCAAGCTCCGACTCCGATGAGTACGACTACCACGACCCTGACCTCTGGGACCCTACCAGGGAGTGTTTCCAGCTCGAGGGGGTCGTGGACGATGCCGAGGACGACGGCGACGACGACACCAGGCCGGCGCTCAACCTCGAAGGCCCGGAGACGTGGCTGCGGCAGGCGGGTCACGCGTTCAGGGGAGGAACGAACCCCCGGCACCGGCTGCATCACCACCCAGCACAGCGACGACCGAGCGGCGCAGCTCGCGCAGCTGCGGGAGGCCATCGCCAAGGCTGAGGAGGACCGACAACGCCTGCTGCAGCTCGAGAAAACCCTAGCACAAGAACCACCCAGCCTCGAGGCGCCGGTGTTCGTGGCCGAGCTCGAGAGGTCCACCGGCAGATCCTCGAGGACGGGGCGCCAGCACGCCCCGAGGCGCGTTTCCCGCGAGCCGGGCAGAACGTGGTGGCGGCGGCGATGCTGCTCCGTGATCTACCCGCCGTCTCCAACCCTGACGCCAGGCGCATGCTTGGGGAAATGAAGGGCTCCTCGAGACAGCCGCTGTGCAGCAGGCCGAGAGCTCAGCTCGCGGCGGCGCGGGGCGGCCTCGGGGAAACCAGCGGACACGCACGCAACGAGCGCGAGACGTCCGTCCACCAGCCGGACGCCTCTCGAGCTAGGCCAGTCCGGGAACGGATCGTCGACGACCGGCCACCTCGAGACCCAATGACGCCCGCAACGACATCAACCGCCGGCGCAAGGACAAAGGGGGCCAAGAGCGTGGCTATAGCGCCCATCGAGGGGGGCGCTACGACAGTGACGAGGACCGGCAAGTCCTCGAGCCCCCGGGCCCCAGAGTCTTCAGCCGGGCCATCCGCAGCTCAACCCTCCCCGACCGCTTCCGACCACCGACCAACATCGTGAAGTATGACGGGGAGGTCGAGCCCAAGCTCTGGCTCTCAGACTTCCGCCTAGGCTGCCAACTGGGCGGAGCGAAGAACGACGACCGTGTGATCATACGCCAACTCCCACTTTACCTCTCGGACACCGCCCGCCGGTGGCTCGAGGGGCTCCCGCCGGATCGGATCGACGACTGGGCCGACCTAGTCAGGGTCTTCGACGGGAATTTCAAGGGGACTTGCGTGCGCCCAGGCAACCCTGGGATCTACGGCGTTGCAGGCAGGCAGCGGACGAGCCCCTCCGCGACTTTGCTCGACGATTCTCGAAGCAGCGCCTCGAGCTCCCCACGTGCCTGATGAGGACGTCATCTCAGCGTTCCTCGCGGGCACGACATGCCAAGAGCTAGTTCATGAGCTAGGACGCTACCGTCCCAGGACGGTCGAGGACCTGATGGATCGTGTCACCAGCTTTGCCTCAGGCGACGAGGCAGTGGGGGCCTTCTTTGGCCGTTCCACGGACAAGGGTAAGGCGGTGACGTGACCACCGGAGGGCTCGAACAAGGGCAACGACGCCAAGAACGACAACAGTAACAGCAACAAAAAGAAGAAGAACAAACGCAAAGGTCAGAAGGCGAAGCGCGACGCCAATGACGACGACGACGAAGAGGTGCTTGCGGGCGCCCTCGAGCCAAGAAGCCCCGAGGCCCCCCTGACGGGGCTGTTTTCGACCAGATGCTCGAGGACCCCTGCACTTTCCACAAGGGCCCCGTAAATCACAAGTTAAAGGACTGCCGACTGTTGAAAAGCTTCTACTCCAAGCTCGGCGATAAGAAAGAAGACGTGCCTAAGGGCAAGGACAACGATCGGCGCGGCGGAGGGGACACGGACGACAACTTCCCCCCGGTGCGCGACTGCTACATGATCTACGGGGGGCCGACCGTCGGGCTCTCAGCTCGAGAAAGAAAGAAGGAGCGCCGGGAGATCTTTGCGCTCTACCATGACGCCCCCCGGTATCTTGACTGGTCTGATGCGCCGATCACGTTCGACCGTGACGACCATCCGGACCGTGTCATAAACCGGGGGCGTACCCCCTCGTCGTCGACCCTGTCATCGTCGAGACGTACGGTTCTCCAAGGTGTTGATGGATGGGGGCTCGAGCCTCAACATCATATACCTCGAGACCCTCGACCTCCTGGGATCTCAGAGGGTCAGCTCCGACCCAGCGTCGGGGGTTCCACGGAGTCGTACCAGGGAAGAAGGCCCACCCCCTCGGGCGCATCGACCTCCCTGTCTGCTTCGGCACGCCGGCCAACTTCCGCCGGGAGATGCTCACCTTCGAGGTGGTGGGTTCCAAGGGACCTACCACGCCATCATCGGCAGGCCAGGCTACGCCAAGTTTATGGCGGTCCCCAACTACACGTACTTGAAACTCAAGATGCCGGGGCCGAAAGGGGTCATCACCGTCGACACCTCTACGAGCACGCGTACCACTGCGACGTGGAGTGCGTCGAGCGTGGGGAGGCAAACGTCCAGCTCGACTCGCTCGAGGCCCTAGCCGCCCTGGCCACCGAGGAGGCCCCTGAAGCGAAGCGCCACGCTGGCACCTTCGAGCCGGCGGAGCACACCAAGCTGATACCCGTCGACCCGACCTCGACCGATGGCAAGACGCTGGCCGTCAGCGCCAGCCTCGAGCCTAAATAGGAAGCAGTGCTCGTCGACTTTCTCCGCGCGAACATCGACATGTTTGCGTGGGGCCCCTCGGACATGCCGGGCATACCGAGGGAAGTCGCCGAGCACGCCTTGGAAATCCAGGCCGGGTCCAGACCGGTGAAGCAACGCCTGCGCCGCTTCGACGAGGAGAAGCGCAGGATCATCGGCGAGGAGGTGCACAAGCTTTTGGCGGCCGGGTTCATCAAGGAGGTATTTCACCCAGAGTGGCTAGCTAACCCTGTACTAGTTAGGAAAAAGAATGGAAAAATGCGGATGTGTGTAGACTACACTGGTCTGAATAAAGCATGTCCAAAAGTTCCATTTCCTTTACCTAGAATTGATCAGATTGTCGATTTCACTGCTGGGTGCGAAGTGCTTTCGTTCCTTGATGCGTATTCCGGCTACCACCAAATTAAGATGAAAAAATCCGACGAACTCGCAACCTCTTTTATCACGCCATTTGGTATGTATTGCTACGTTACGATGCCCTTCGGCCTACGAAACGCCGGGGCAACGTACCAACGTGTATGCAGCATATCTTTGGCGAGCACATAGGCAAAACCGTCGAGGCCTACGTCGATGACATCGTGGTGAAGACCAAGAGAGTCGGGGACCATCAGCGATCTCGAGACCACGTTCGAATGCCTCCGGGCCAAGAATGTGAAATCAACCCCGAGAAATGTGTCTTCGGTGTGCCGCGGGGCATGCTGCTTGGCTACATCGTCTCGCAACGGGGGATCGAGGCCAACCCCGAAAAAATCTCAGCGGTCACAAGGATGGGCCCAATTCGAGACCTCAAGGGTGTACAGAAGGTGACAGGCTGTTAGCCGCCCTCAGCAGGTTCATCTCGAGGCTAGGGGAAAAGGCGCTACCCCTCTACCGCCTGCTAAAGAAGACAGAAACGCTTCGCGTGGACCATCGAGGCCGAGGAGGCCTTAACCAAGCTAAAAGATGTTGACTTCCGCGCCAATCCTCGTGCCGCCACGACCGGCCCAAGGTAACGATCCCCCGAGCCTCTCCTCCTCTATATAGCCGCAACCACCAGGTGGTCAGCGCGGTCGTAGCCGTCGAGAGACTCGAGGAGGGGCACGCGCTACCGGTCCAACGGCCGGTGTACTTCACCAGTGAGGTGCTCTCCGAGGCCAAGGTCCGGTACCCGCACATCCAGAAGCTGCTCTACGGCATCGTCATCACGAGGCGCAAGCTCCAGCACTACTTCCTCGCTCATCCCGTAACGGTGGTGTCATCCTTCCCCTCGGCGAAATCATCAACAACCGGGAGGCCACGGGGCGCATCGCCAAGTGGTCTGCCGAGCTGATGGGGGAGGCCATCACCTACGCCCGCGAAAAGCCATCAAGTCGCAAGCGTGGCGGACTTCGTTGCTGAGTGGACCGACACCCAGCTCCCGCCGCGCAGCAAGCCGAGCTCTGGACCATGTACTTCGACGGGTCCCTCATGAAGACGGGGGCAGGCGCGGCCTGCTCTTCATATCACCCCTCGGAGTCCACATACGCTACCTGCTGCGCTTGCACTTCCCCGCCTCCAACAACACCGCGAGTACGAGGCCCTCGTCAACGGATTGCGTATCGCCCTCGAGCTCGGGGTCCGACGCCTCGACGCTCGAGGGGACTCGCAGCTCGTCATCAACCAAGTCATGAAGGCCTCGAGCTGCATCGATCCCAAGATGGAAGCATACTGCGGGGAAGTGCGCAAGCTGGAAGACAAGTTCTACGGCCTCGAACTCAATCACATCGCTCGAAAGTACAACGAGCTGCACGAGCTGCAGACGAGCTGGCCAAGCTGGCATCCACGCGTGGCACGGTCCCACCAGACGTCTTCTCGAGGGACGTTTTCGAGCCATCCATCAAGATCAGCCCGGGGGCTGGCCCTCGACGCCACCCTCGACCAGGCACGGGGGCTCGTCCCCGACGCCACTTCCACACCTTCGACACCACGCCTCGAGGGCGATGCCTCGACACCGCTGAGGCATGCAGATCGACGCACCCGCCTCTCCTTCACACGACCCCTCGACTGGCGGACGCCGTTCCTCGACTACTTAACGCAAGGCGTGCTACCGGAAGACAAGACGGAGGCTCGACGCATTGCTCGAAGGGCCAAGACCTACGTCACCTACGGCGACGAACGGGACTGTACCGACGAAGCCCGACTGGGATCCTTCAGCGCTGCATCCCCCTCGAGGAAGGACGCAAGCTCCTCGACGACATGCACTCGGGGGCTTGCGGCCACCACGCAGCACCGAGGACCCTGGTTGGGAACGCCTTCCGTCAAGGCTTCTATTGGCCGACCGCCATTGGGGACGCCAAGCGCTTGGTCCGAGCATGCCATGGGTGTCAATTCTACGCCAAGCAGACGCACCAGCCGCACACGCCCTGCAGATGATCCCAATCACTTGGCCATTCGCCGTTTGGGGGCTCGACCTCGTGGGTCCCCTCAAAAGGACAAGTGGAGGGTACACACATGTGCCGTGGCCATCGACAAGTTCACCAAGTGGATCGAGGCTAAGCCGATAGGAGACCCCACCTCCGAGAAGGCTGTCGAGTTCATCGCCACATCATGTACCGGTTTGGGGTGCCTAACGTCATCATCACCGACAATGGCACCCAATTCACGGGCAAAAAGTTCACCAACTTCTGCGACGACAACAGCATTCGCGTGACCTGGGCCGCGGTCGCATACCCTCAATGCAACGGGCAGGTCGAGCGCGCCAACGGCATGATACTCCATGGGCTGAAGCCGAGGCTGTTCAAGACCCTAAAAAATTCGGAAAGGGGTGGGCGGCAGAGCTCCCCTCGGTGCTGTGGGGCCTCAGGACTACGCCGAGTCGAGCCACCGGGTTCACTCCGTTCTTCCTAACCTACGGCGCCGAGGCTGTCTTGCCTACGGACCTCGAGTACGGCTCCCCTCGACTTCGAGCCTACAACGAGCAAACCAACGACGAAGGCTCGCCAACGCCAAGGACCAGCTCGAGGAGGCCCGAGACGTGGCGCTCATCAAACTCCGCGGCTACCAGCAAACACTTCGACGCTACCACGACAAGCACGTGCGCAAGAGGGACCTGGCGGTGGGGGACCTCGTGCTTCGACGGCTGCAAGACAATCGAGGGCGCCACAAGCTCACTCCTCCGTGGGAAGGCCCATACACCGTGGCTAAGGTGCTCAAGCCAGGAACATACAAGCTCTACGACGATCAAGGCAGAATCCTGGCGAACGCGTGGAACATATCTCAGCTACGTCGCTTCTACCCTTAAGGCCTCGAGGCCTCATTCATTTTGTTGCTTTGTACAAACACGCCCAAAATGAATGAACAAACTCGTGCATTGTCTTTCATTTTGCTTAGCAACTTAAGGTAGCCTCGACCCTGCCTTGCTCAGGGTCGAGCCTCCTCGGGGGCTGACAGGGGGGAACCCCCCCCAGACTCCGGAAAAAGCGCGTTTCTTTTCAAAAATTCGACCCTCATCTCGACTCGTGCCTCGAGTGAACTAGCGACGTCTAAATCCAAAATACCTCGAGCCTCCAAGGGTCGGGAGGCGTCGACGTAGACGGCCACCTACGCCCCCGGGCTACGGTACCCTACCTACGCCTCCCCTCGAGGGGCTCGCGACGTATCGAAGGACACAGACTAAGCTAGCAGAAACTCGAGCTTGCAACAAAGAGAAGTGGTCAAACGCATTTGAGAAGAAAACAACTCCTTAAACAAACAAGTCATATATACATACGGGTCTCGACGGACCCTCATTCATGTCATAAAATTCTTACAGGGGCCTCGACGCCCAAATTGGCACGCAGGCCCTAATCTTCGTCGGTATGGTACTCCTCCCCGAGGTCTTCCACGGCGGGCTCGCCTCGACACCCGAGCTAGAGGGAGGAGGGTCCTCGACACCGCTGCTGGCGTCAGGAGGCAGCACGTCCTCCTCGAAGATCTTCGCGAGCGACGTCCCGGCCTCTCCATCTTCTCCAAGATTTTGTCGACACGGCGGTTGTTCCACTCCTCGTCCTTCCCCTCGATCTCGATGAAGCCATTGGCGACAACGTGGACCGGGAAGCGGAAGCCGGAGCGGACGACCGCGAGCGTCTGCTTGACGCCATGGTGGAGAGCTTGCCGGACACGGTCCCGCGCCGCTACGTCGAGGAAGCCACCAAGGCGTCGCCTCGGGCCACCGCACCTTCTGCCGCAGCCACCGGAGGAACACCCCACATGGAGCCGAGCCGGTCGAGGGAAGTGCGAGCCCGCTCCGCCACCATCGTCTCGTCTTGGAGTTGGTCCAAGAGAGCCTGGTTCGTCCCGCGGAGCTCCTCGACCGTCTTCTCGACCCCTGCGCAACGAACGAGGAAGAGTGAGACTGCGGCGTAACAAAAAACTTCGAGGCCCAAGCAAGGACAAGGTGTAAGCCTCACCATCGCAATGTTGCCCCAGTTCGGCGAGGTCGCTGGTAAGGCCCTCAGCGCGCTGCTCGAGCCTGCGCTTCTCGGCCAGCATGAGGAGCTTCTCGGACCTAAGCTCCTCGATCAGCTTGCCCGCCTCCACGAGGGCCAGATCCTTTCGGATCACCTCCTGCCGCGCCGCCCCTCGGCAGCTCGGGCGGTGGCGACACCGCTCTCGGCGTCTTCGGCCTCCTTCTTCGCCGCCTCCGCTGCGGACCGAGCGGCGGCGGCATCGCATTGAGCATCCTCAGCCTCTTTTTCTCGCCGCCTCTCGCGGTTCGGTTGGGCGGTGGCGGCCTCGCCACGGGCGTCAGCGGCCTCCTGCTTCGCCGCCTCAGCTTCAGCCCGGGCGGAGGTGGCCTCGCTTCGGGCGTCCGCGGCCTCCTTCCTCGACGCCTCGAGAGCGGCGGCGGCCTCCTCCTTGGATCGAGCGACCTCACCTCGAGCCGCCCGGACCTCCGCCTCCGCCTCGTTGAGCCGGCTCGCCATTTGGGCGTTCCGGCTCAGCTCAGCGCGGAGATCTTGAAGCTCCGCCTCAGCCCTCGCGAGGGCGGCCGACACCTGGGCGGACCGGCCCGCCTCCTCGGAGCAGGACCGCTCCGCCTCCGCCATGAGCTCGGCCACCTCCCGGAAGATGGACCGCACCTCGCGCGGGGCCCCTGGACCGTTGCTCGACGGAGAGACCATGGCAAGGGACGGGCTCGGCGCGTCGGGAAACGGCCATACTGGTCGGTCAAGCTCGATGTCGGGCAGATCCTCCTCCGCCCCGAGCTGCCCCAGCTGCGGCCCGCCGCCCGACGGCACGGGCCCGGCTCTTCCCTGGCCAGGTCCTCCGGCGTCTTGTCAGCGCTAGCCGGCGCCTCGGGCGCCTCCACCATCGTCGAGCCCGCGGCGAGGAGCGCCCCTGCTCCAGCTCGTTCAGGAGGTCCTCCACCGTCGGCTCCTTCTCCGCCAACGCCCTCCCCCCTTTCCCTCCTCCGCAGCCCGGCTCGTGTCGGTCGGGGCCTCGAGGGGCGCAGTCTCCTCGGCCCCAGACACCGGCGGGGCCGTGCTCGCCCCAGGCGCTTCCCCCGGAACAGCCGTCGTGGTGGGGGGAAGGGTGGCGCTCCCAGCTGGCGCCATCGCGGGAGGAGGAGGAGGGGGAGGAGGCAGCGCCTCAGTGGGTGTGGTAGTGGCGGGCTCGATGCCGTAAGCTGCGGCCCCTGCAATACGAGATGACAGTGATATCAGAAACGGGAAGGATGCCTCGACCCTGTGGTCGATGGCGACGGCCTCACCAAAATTCGCGACGATCATCTGGCCTCCTCGAGCCATGGCAGCTCGAGCCTTCTCCAGCCAAGCGGCTTCTCTAGCGGAGGAAGGTGCCATACCTCGAGGTGCTTGTGCCTCGACGGGGCTCGAGGTCTTGGCCCGCTTGGACGCAGCGAGGTCCACCTCCTGGTAGGAGCTTCCCCCTGAGAAACCAGAGATGGCATGCATCATCAAAAGTAAAGAGGTAAAGCCTCACTACCGACGAGATCCAAGAAAATTACTCACCCAAAGCGGCGGCTGGGCTTCTTCCGGAATCGCCGGACCCACTCGGGGGCTTCGAGCCCACCCCACGGCTCGAGCCCTGCGCCTGGGCCGTCTCCGCAGGGCTGGGATGGGGGGAGGGCTCCCGACGCCTCCCGTGGCTCGACCTCGAGGGAGAGCCCTCCTTCCGCCCCACATCGCGGGAGGGCGACCGTACCTCCCTCGTGCTGTCGTCGTGGCGCCTGCCCCGGCGCGGGCTCCGGGACCTGCTCCGGCGCTCGCGCTGGCGGTCGCGCCCTCCGCGTCCGCTTCTGTGTCCCGGCGGCGGTGCGGCGATGGACTCCGGGGACGCTCACGCCCTGGTCACGAGACGCCCGGGGCTCCCTCCCCGACGCTCGTGATGGTGCGGGCTCGACGCCTCCTCCTGACGCCCGCTCCTCCGCGGGCTCGACCCCGACCTCGATGGCTCGCGGCGGTCGGACCCGGAGCCCCTCCCGATGTGGTCACTGCCCCTCGAGGCTCGGCCCTTCTCGAGACCTCCCGCCTGGGCTGACGCGGGGGCGGCCTCGTTGGTGCTGTGGCGGAGGCGCTCGGGTTCGGGGCTTCTCACGACGGGGGCACGTCCGGCGCGGAGCTCGACGGACCTCGGGCCCCCGACGAGGCAGGGATCGGCGCCGCCTTCCGCGGCTGCGTCCTGCGCGGTCCCTTCGCCGGGGGGACCTCCAGTATACCCTCCTGCACAGAGGAGCGGTCAGCCCGTCATCGACGACCCCCCGCGCGCCTCAGGCGCGCATCCATCCCCTCGTCGTCGCTCTCCTCCTCATCATCGCTCTCCTCCTCGAGCTCGAGGAGCTCAGCTCGGGGGACCGTCTCCAGGCTGACGGTTGCGACGAGCCTTCGCCAGCCTCTGCTCCCGAGCCGAGCGACGCAAGTTTTTGCTTTTCTCTTTCTTCTTTCTGGCATCCTTGCTCTCCTTGTCTTTCTGAGCAGAGAGGCGGCTCACCTGGGTATCTGCGGCGTCCTCCCTCACCGAGGGCCTCGACGCGCGACAAGTAAACGCCCCCTGCAAAAAAAGAAGCGTGACGAGACAAACCACAAGAAGAATGCACAAGGTTCGGAGAAAGAGAAAGGGGGAGGAGGCTCGGGACAGCTTAGCTCGAGGGGGGCTTACCAGGTCGAGTCACCCCTCGTCGGGAGCCATGGCGACCAGCTCGGTGTACTCAGGGATGAACGACCCTTGGATCGTGATTGACACCCGGGAGACGCCCTCGTTCCGAGACAGCCTCTCCTCGGCCATCCTTGATCGCTTTAGCGCCTCGAGCTGGGCCTTTGGCCCCATCTCGTGCATAAGAAGGGGGCGGTCCGCCAGCGGGAGAACTCTTCGCTGGTGGAACGCCCAGATGACCGCTTGCACGGTCAACTTCCTCTCGTCCACCAGCGTCCTCATCATCTTCATCAACGGTACAAGGTGGCGTTGCCTGTCCGCCGCGACGCCCCAGGTCCACTTCTCCGGGCGTTGAGTGAGGACCCTGCCGGTGTACTGCGGAAGGAGACCACCTTCATTCCGCAGATAGAACCAGTGGTCGTCCCACCCGGCCTGGTTGGTGGAAAGCTTGTACCGCAGGTATTCGTGGGGGACATTGGCCGACGAGGTCCCAGCCCTCGCAGTGATGGCGAGGGAGCCCATGCGCACGAGCCGCCTCCCGCTGGGCTTTAGGGCCTTGATGAAGAGCTCGCCCCGGAAGAGATGGACGAACATCTCCCAGTGCGGCTCCATCTTTAGGTACCCCTCGCACACCGCGGCGAATATGGCGGCGTGCGAGATTGAATTGGGGGAGAAGTGTTGCAGCTCCACCTCGTCGTAGTGGATGGTCAGCGCCCGCATGATGCGGCTCGGTGGAACACCGAGCCCCATGCGGTGGTAGCGCGTGAAGCTCACCACGTACCCCTCCGGCGGGTGCGGCTCCCGGTGCTCCGCCGACGGGATAACCCACCACGCGGGTCCCTCCTCTGGGTTGGGGCGCAGAAGCCCTGGGCACCAACGAGTCCATCTCGCACTGCGTCACCTTCGTCGGGCTCCAGTCTTCGGCCGGCAGCACTTGTGTCTGGGCGGCCATGGCGGTGGCGCGGCGTGGACCCGAGCAGCGGACGGGCAGCCGGAAAATCCCCAATCGACTAGCTCGAAGGAGAGGGCGCGTGAAGGCTACGGCGGCGGGTGAAGGCAAAGGCAAAGTAAAGGGTTCCTTTTTCCCTCTTTCGATATTTATAAGGGGAAAACCCAACGGGCGGGGTCTCCCACGATGTAAAAAGGTAACCGCATGCATTTAATGCGCCCACCTAACCACGTCTCGAGCCGGGTGACAGGTACACGCGGCGACATCCCATTCGCCTAACTACCGGGGCCCTCCGCGGCCGCCGCCCCAACTTCACGCCCGCTACCCTGGCGCCACGATCTCCACTCCCTGACGGTTTCCGCCTAAAAAGGCGCGCCCAACGGGCGGAAGGTTTCCAAGCGACGGAGGCTTCTTCAGGAAGGTAAAAACGGGCCCCGGCCCTAAGTCTCGAAGCAGCGAAGGCTGGCCCTCGAAGAGGGTTCGACAGCCGGCTTCGAGCACCCGAGTCAGGGACACCAAGGGGCGCCACTCGCAGCATCGCTCGAGGGCCAAGCCCTCGAGGCCCCTCACGTGTATCCAAGGCGGGGCGCGCGACGTGCAGTGAGATCCCCTCGGAGGGAGGCATCGAGCCACCGGGTCCTATCGAATGGACCCGGCACTCCTGCAGACTGAGCACCCATGCTTTATGAGATCGCCTCCGGGCTACAGTCGACCCCTATCGAACGGGGCACGAGGTCTCACTTGGATTCCCCGTTCAGCTCACCGGGAACCTCAATACTCGCCCGCTCGTGGTAGTACGAGGCATCCCCCCTCGCATCCGATCGAAAGGACTCGCGGGATGACAAGCCAGGGAAACCGGCGTGCTGGACAACTCGAAGAGCCGGCCGGTCGGTTCAGCCTGGCACCCCTCGACGAAAGAGGGTCTAAAAAACTCAGGGGCTCGACGCCCCCGAACCTAAAAAACGCAACTAAAACTCGCAAAAAGCCCACGAGGGAGTTCTAACCACTCCCCCGTGGCCTCGGGGGCTACACCCGCGGGTGTCACTCGCACGACACCCACGGAATCAAACGACCAAACCCTCGAGACCAGTTAGTTAACCCTCAAGATCCCAGTCGGGAGCCCCTGCTCGAGTGCAAGCACTCGACCAAGGGCTCGGGGGCTACTGTCGGGGGTCCACAAAAGGGGGACCCCCAATCAACGCAAACAAATAGGTTAAACTAGAACACCGGTAATAACAAACCTAACTAGTCTAACCCCCTTAAAGAGACCAACCCTCGAGCCCACAACGCTGGCCCACCAAGCCAGGCCTCGGGCGAACGCGCGCTCTCTGTCTCGCCTGAGTTCACCGAGCCAGGCCTCAGGCTGACGCCCGTTCTCCATCTCGCCTGAGCCCTCCGAAGCCAGGCCCTGGGCGAGCGCTCCACTAAAACCTCGAGTCCTGGCATTTAGAGCTTGAGCCCCCCACAGCCGAACACCATACCTCGAGACCCCACGCGGGGACCTCGAGCCTCTCTGGCACAGCAGCCTATCCCTCGAGACTCTCATGCTTCCCTCGAGCGGCGCAGGCATCGGATGCCAGCCCCATACCGCGCATTTAATACATTCACCTACTCCAGTCACGTCCTCTGCAGCCCGACGTATACCACAGTAACCAGGGCAGAGTCAAGTCTTGTTTTCACCACACGCATGGGCAAAAGGGCGCCAGTACGACACTGTTAACCCATACCCTACACTGTGGCACATCCCGATCACATCTCGAGACCCGGATTTCCGCTGTACGACCAGGCTCCCCGGAA
This sequence comes from Coix lacryma-jobi var. lacryma-jobi, assembly GCA_009763385.1. Lineage (NCBI taxonomy): Eukaryota > Viridiplantae > Streptophyta > Magnoliopsida > Poales > Poaceae > Coix > Coix lacryma-jobi. The sequence goes on from CM019824.1 coordinate 162,779,860, forward strand.
CTCGCCCATACCTGCGGGGACTCGAGCCCCCCGCAGGCGCCACGTCGAGGCCGGCTCCGCGCCCCTCGAGCCCTAACTACTTTCACGCTATTGGAAGACAGGTACCTCAAGACCCGGAGGGACCCCGCCGTGTCCTGTACGTGCCGGAATGGGTGCTGTACGGCTTCTACATCGTCACGCCACCACGTCCGCACCCGGAATGGAGGCCACGCCCCAAGGACGCCTCACAGCAACGCCCACATCGGCTCCAGCGGGCCCCGACAAGACAGGGTTCCTACCCTCTCCGTATTGGCATCGTACGCCCCGACACCTGTAATACCCTTGTGTAACCCTGGCCTCCCCTTGCTCTATAAAAGGGACACCAGGGCCCTCATTCCACGGTTACACAACTCCAAAAGACAACACACAAGTCCACACACATACACACTCGAGTCCGGACTCCGGTCCACGCTCATTGAGCTTGTATTTGCCCCTGTACAAGCACTTAGGTGCAAGTAATACAAGAACCTCCTCCCCCGCTGGACGTAGGGCCTTCTTTGCCCGAACCAGGATAAATCCTTGTGTCATCTTGCATCACCATCCAGGAAGAGAGCACGCGATCATATTACTCGTTGGTGTCGTACGGTCAGTACTGACAAGCATACCGATTTACATGCTGACCTCTATCAAAGCACCAAAACAGATTCTGAAAGATCTAGACAAGGTGAGACGAAAATTCCTTTGGGCAGGCGATGGTGAGATAACAAGAGGCAAATGTAAAGTTGCATGACATGCTGTGGCAAAACCGGTGTCCGTCGGCGGTCTCGGCATTCTCGAACTACAAAAGTTCAATAGAGCGCTGAGACTAAGGTGGCTTTGGATGGAGTGGAGCAGTTCAGACAGACCATGGTTGGGTTCACAGCTGCCTGTGGATGATACTGACCTCGCACTTTTCAGCGCTGCAACCCGAGTAACTATAGGTAATGGGGAAAAGGCATCCTGTTGGCGCAAAAAGTGACTCCTCGCGCCAAGCACACAGCAAGCCGAAAAGCTGGCTTCAATCGGGTGCCCGGAGTATGTCGATTCCGGAGACGTGCCAGTCGGTTTGACCTGAAAACCAACAAGGGATAAAAACGTGAGAATACCTTTGGAACATGCCGGGTGAGACCAGACAGTTCCATATGTACGGTTTTGAAAGCCAATTACGACGGCACACAACTATAGAAGTTGTCTGTCAAAGCATGTTTGTAAAGTCATTCGGCAAGTATGAAAACAGAGTGTGTAAAGCATATTAAGCCGAATGCGTATGTAAAGAGAGACATGCTTGAACAATTGAGGATATTATAAACAAATAACTTGCAAAAATAGATCTATTCAAATAACACATGCATAGGCTAATCCAACTAATCTGCCGCATGTTTAGTCTTCATAAACCCGTTAGGCATAAACTCAAGCGAAGCTAATCCACCGCATGACACCACTTGCTATAAGTCTACACCACTTCTTATAATTAGATTAATCCACCGCATGATACAATCTAATTATAACAAGCTAAAAGCATACATATATTTGAACAGATCTATGAAAGCTCATTATTTGTGTAAGCATAACCAAAATCGGCAAACCAGCCGAATTGGGGTCCATGAAGAAGGAACAAACAAGCAAGCACGATCAAACTAATCTAAAACCTGCATCTGCCGCACGATACCTAGTTTTATCAAAGTCTAATCATAAATAAGATGCATAAACCCGCAACATGTAACAATCTGGATTGAAAGTTGATCCGGCCATCATTATCTTATAATAACGAAGCAAAGCAAATTTGCGGAACAAGGCCGAACAAAGATCAATCTAGATTGGGCAAAAAGGTGTTACAAGAATTAAATAAATAAAACTATAACACATGATAACTTAATGAATCTATCAGATCTGCCAAATCTAATAGAGTCGATAACTATTTTTACTCATGACTTAATCCGCCGCACGATACAAGGCATGAGCAAAAACTTTCCGTCATAAGCTTAAATCCGCCGCACGATACTAAGCTTAACATACGAGACTACTTGCATCATATCTAAATCCACCGCATGATACTAGACATGATAACAAGGTTGCCGGTACTTACGGAGGTCGACGGATCGATGATTCCTCTCGAAGAACTCGACGACACGACTAAGGACTTGAAGGTGGCACGAGGCCGGTTTGTATTGATGTGGTTGTGAACAGTTTTACAATGGTCGAGGGCTTATATTTATACCCTGGACGAAATATGAGTCCTAGACGATTACGATTTACGTAATAAAATATGGAAAAATACAAATCTTATTCCTAATCTTTTCGGCGTCTTCCATTGTCACGTATTCTTCTCGTGCAAGCCGGCTTTGCTTGCAACATCCATCTCCCGAATGGAGCCATCACCTTGTAGAATAGCCGACCGCACAAGCATTCACCGAAACCCTGAGGACCAAACAGTCGCCCGATTGCTTGCCGAATCCTTTCTTCTCTGCTGGCTGGGCCCACTTGTCATATCCTCGTGCGTGCGAAAATCTGGTGTTAACATATGCCCCCTAATTTTGGGATAAATATTTATTCCAAAATTCCTTTTCTTTGCATATTGACGTGGAGCCTCCGGAAGCATCCGCCTTCACAGGCCATAATTGTCGTACTTGCCGATTCATCTCCCGATGCGCCCCTGGGATTCTTTAAAGTCCCCCTTTCACTCTATTTCGGCTTGTGCTTTCTGAACTCTTCTGCTTCGTTCTCAAACCAGAAAATCCTCTTTTCTCCAGTTACCCCCAATCAACTAGAAAATGTCTTCCGAGGCGAGCCGCCATAGCTCCGAGTTCAGAGCTTCCAACACCTCTAAGAGGAGGTTGTCTTTCATCGTTTTTGTCCCGAAAATGAAGCAGCTGCCCTCACACTGTTGCTTTTGTTCTTAGGAGGACCGGAGACGACCTTCCCGAGGACCTGACCCAGAAGATCGTAGATCTTCAATTCGATTTGGAAAGGAAGGATCGGGAAATTACCCGAATTTCTAGAGAGCATGATGTCGCTCGGGAACGGGCCACCGGTAAGTATCTTTCACCGTTTCTTTCCTCATTTTCTCCCCCTGCTTCTACCAATTCTTCCTCCTTTTCAGCTCTGGAGGCCAAGCTTCACTCCCTCGAAACTGCTATTGCTGATCTTGCCTTCACGGCCAATGTACCGGGTACGACGGCCCTAAGGCGGGTGAATGAGGTCAACCGAGTCCTCCCCGACATCTCCAGAGCTGGTATGGGCTATGGCGCAGCACTTGCCTTTAACATTGTTCAGATCCATTCCGGTGCCGATTACCGCAACTTTGATGTTTGCGAGCGAGGGTTGGAATACAGGGTGGTACGCTCTGTTGATGATATGAAAGAAGCCGGAACAGATCTGGCTGATTCTTTTGACTTCGATCTCCCGATTAGGAACAGGATAGAATGGACGAACGGACTTTCCATTGTAACTTGTTCTCCCTTTTGTAAATAAGAAGTTTCTTTGTTCGTCCTTCCGGAATCAACCTGTGATTGATCCTTCGAGATCAATGTGTGTTCTGTTTCGTGTACCAGCCACTGATTTTCTTTTATTTTAGCGGTGATGTTTACTACATCGGCTATCGTTGATAATCGCATCAGATACCTTTGCCTTGCGGACAATTGTTGTAATCAGTCATTTTAGATCCAACGTTCCGATTTTCTCTTAGCTTTCCGATCCATGATGACACCAAGGTAGTATTTCTTAAGGGATTTTCCGGTCTTCTGCTCTCAGTGTCAATCGGTAACGTGAGTTCCCAGACTACTAGTTAAAACTGAACAACTCTTAGCCGAATCCTATCGGCTTTCTGATTCTGGAGTCATGACCTCTTCCAATCGTCAAAAATCTGGCTTGGCCCAATAACGGCCCATAAGCCGTGAAAACCCTAATCCGATGCTTGGTCCTTCAGTGTGCAAACCATGGTTCTATAAATATGACCCTACACAAGCTGTCACTCTTATCTTCAGTCAAATAGTTTGACTCGCAAAAATTTCCATCTCTCGGCTTCTAGCTCAAGCCAGAAAGAAAATCCCCTGCTTGTGTTTCCATCAATGACAGGTAAGGGTGACCACGACAGGCACCCTGACGGGGATGAAGCAGGAGGAAGTCGAGCATTAACTCACGGGCGCCATAGGTAAAAAACTAGTCCCCTGCCCCCTTGTGATAGCTCTTCTTGTTCATCCACCCCTGATCTGTCGTCCTTCTCAGTGTGGGGTCTTCTTCCAGCCAAGCTCGAGTTCCTCTTCCAGAAACGGTAACTCCAATAACTTCTCAATCCTTTCCCTAAGCCATCAGATTTGAATTTAATGATTCATTTTAGCAGACCCGTCTGGATGCTCTTCGGTACCGCGAGGAAAGGGATAAGGCCTGGAAGGAACTGGAAAAAGCATTCAAGAAGCATAGTATCGAGGAAGCTGAATGAGCAGACCAACGGAAGCAACTCTGCAGCATCATCACAGGTTAGCAGAGCCTTGGTCCTCTTCTTCCGGTTGAGCTTGCCTTGCTTGACGCACCCCTTCTTTTGCTAGCCCTTTCTGCAGAGAATGACCGTTTGAAAATAGCAGCGAACAAAATTGCCCTCAAGGTGAATGCTCATGGGGACTCAGCCGAAGCCCGTCTTGACGCCGTGGATGGTCGCATAGACCAGGCCGTCATCCAAGGTGTGCATGCCGGGGTTTCCCTCGGGCTATCAGCAATGAGTTCTTGGACCAAAGAAGATTACTCCTTCCTACCAGTTGGCTTCACAGGCGGGGATCCGGATGAATCTGAAGACCTTGAGATCTATGATAACCATGCCGCTGCTATTGCCGAGATCACTGACCCGCAATCCATTGTGAACAAATTATTTCAAGGGTAGTTTGTATTAGGACAAACCTGTGAATGAAGCTTGTCACCTATAAAACTTGTTCCCCTCTTAATAATGTCCACCTGCATCTTCGACTATCTTAGTGATTGTTTCGCCGAAAGGAAACATCTCTCGACTAGGGAGAGTCGCCCTAATGCGTGAATGAATAAATAAATGTACAGGCGTGCCAGTATACTATTGTATACAAAAATAAATTAAATAGACAACAAAACTTAGGGGAACCTGATCTTTATTAATTCTGTAGAGAATTACAAAGTACACGTTCCCACTTGGGATTTATATTTCATTGCGCCTAATACATCTGAAGAACAGGTCGATGTGCAGTTCTTGGTTCGCGTGGCCTCGTGAAGCCGCCGGGTAATTACATCTGCGAGTCATCCCACAGAAGACCTCCGATTAAGCTGCGGTGATGGTCGTATCCTCAGGTCTTGAGTGTTGTAATCTCCACAGCCTCGTCGGTCAGTGACACATGTTGTCCAACCTCGTCAGTCAAGGACAAGTAAATATCCCGCCTTATCAGTCAGGACTAAACATCTCCAGCCTCGACGGCCACGGAGTTTGGAGTGAATTTTATGAAGCGTTCGGCCTCGTCGGTCACAGAACGTATGAATGCCTTGCCTCGTCGGTCAGGGCTGAACATTTCCTAGCCTCGTCGGTCTAGGAGTCTCACCATAAAACTTCACTGTAAAGGACCAAAATGTCTGCCACTTTCTAATTTAGCTATGCATACACATGGAGACGGCAGCAGCTCATTAACGTACTAGACATCTTAACCACTTTGACAAGTTTCAGTTATGAAACTACTAGACTGCATGCAGACCAACACTAATTTACCAACCCAAATTCTCAGAGTCGACCAAGTATCAAGTAGCAGCTACATGACTTGATTGTCTTTTTTTTTATACATAAATCCCATCAGGGAACACGCGCCACCAACATAAAACCATTACGAGTTACCCAATATATATTGTCTCCTTTAGCTGACACTCGTAAGCACATACCAATTACTGCTACATATATTACATCTTGCTTGCTTAATACATAGTACACGTACTGACAAATTAATGAAATTTGGATGGCATCTACTGAATGTTACATAGCTGGACACTATCAATGTTCATGCCTTGTCGTTTCAGGTGACAGTTTACAGCCTAGCTCTACTCATCCGTCATCACAAATAATGATTACATATATGAGGTCCTGCAACCTGTGCTACTTGCCACAAGCCTCTCATTCGAACATGCAACTCATACACTGCCTGCACCAATGATCATCCATCTCTCATCTGGCATCACCTTCTCTTTTAGTTTCTAAAAGAAATCATTGTTACTACACTTCGTACAGCTACACAAAATATCTCCACTCTTTGCTGAAGTTTTTAATTTGTCTCCTTTGCACCAATGTTGCAATAAAGCATCTATTATAGTAGAATTAAATCAAATCCATGCTCTGCAAGCATCGGGACTGAGCAACTCTACTCTACAACAGTTTACTCCTTTTTCCCTGAAACTCAGTGCCGATTTATTCCTCACACTTGGACAAGACTGCTTTACATATCTGATCATCACTATTACTGAATCTCACTGCTCTACTGCTCTAGCTCTTACTTCTTCTGAAATTGAGGCATCCCAACTCAATAACATCTTACATCTTGCTTGCTTATTACAAAGTACACACACTGATAAATTACTGAAATTTAGGCACACATCTAATGAACATCTTTACTACAGCAGGGTCGGCCTTGTTCTTGAGAGAATAATCTCTGAATAAAAATACTAGCTGCAGTCCTCTCAGCTCTGCAAATCTTCTATTACTACATTACTGGCCTGCTACCAAACAGCTCCAAGCACCCTTCAGCTAGGTACTGCAATATTCAGAGCATTGTCTCTATTGTTTAGAGCTGTGTACTAACAGGTCACTACATCTTACTTTTCTCTGCATTCTTCAGGAATTTCAATGCATCATCACTAATTTGTTTAGCACAAAGGATAAGAAAATTCCTCACATGCCTAGCACACAGTGATCTTCTTCCCTTCTATTAATGAAGCCAATTTCCTTGATGTCAATCAGTGAAAGTGCACACTCTTTTATTACTGAACCTAGCCATCTAGGATCTGACTTCTCTTTCTCTATCAAACTACAACCACAACTCTGTTGTGCACCCTCCGAAGCCTTTATGAACTCTCAACTTTGTTTGCCTTCACTGAACCCATAAGTCTCACCACTCTAAGATATCTGTAATCTTTCACTTACACATCTGTACTTCAGCTAATAAGAAACTAAACACAGCCACTCTTTCTTTATCTGAAAATTCTCCAACCTGCATCTACTGAACTGCATTACTACCCATTTCTCCTCTCTAATGTAGTACAACACCTCTACCTTCTCATTAAATTCAGACTTTGCCTACTTTCGCTACACACACAAGTCTGCTAACAACTCAGACCTGCTACTCTGCCAGACTATCACTGCCTTGATTACTTGCTGCATTCTTCAGGTTTTTTCTCTACCAATCTGCACATCCCTTTCACCTCTAACTCTAACACAGCTTGACACTTCTACTCACCATCATAATTCAGGCTTCCTTTCTCCTCTGCTGAACCTGAGTTTACTAAGAGGTGGAATCTCCACTAGTCCTGACACTTCATTGGGCTTGCAATTCCCTCACTCCTCATGATATTTCTTTCTCGACAATGCTACTGTTTTGCACGAATTCTTTCAACTTCGCCTCCTGAACATCACTATCAATTGCCCCTACTACTGCCTTCCTTGATCTGCTCCTCCTCTGAACTACTACTTCTTAATTTGACTTGAATCATCCACTATGATTTCTGAACCCAGACTAACGCCTCTACAGGAACCTTTCCTTCACCTTTATCTAATTCCACTAACACCAACTGATTTGGACTGGACACATTCTCCTTAGTATATAGAACTTTCTCTGAATGCAGATCAACACTGCAACATGCTTTTCCTCACACCTGCACCAATCACAACCAACTCTTTCTCCTACTGCTGCCCAAACACCACACTCAGCTCTCACGTAGCCATGTTGCCTTCATCTCTCTCCTCCTCTCTCTTCCCCTCAATCCATCAGCCGATCAGCAAGATATCTAGCAAAATAAAAAGCCCATAGATGGGGAATCTCACCCTTCGCTGCAGCCATGGTGGTTGATCTCCGGCGGCGCGTGATGTCGACCTCCCTCGTTGCGGCGCTGCGTCGGGCGACGGCGGCGGCGGCGTGGGGGACGCGATTTGTGCGTGGTGGCCGGCGGCGAGATGCGAGTGTGCCCGTGCGAGGCAGCAGCCTGGCGGTTGTCGTGATGCTCGTGTGCGGCGGCCTGGGGGGCGATGGTGGTGATGGTGTCCGTCTTCCCGCCAGGGAGACCCCCTCCCTTTATACTAGAGCTCGGGTTCAGGTTGAGTGGTGGAGGAACGCCGAGCGTGGAGACGTGGGCGCCGAGTCGAGGGCGAGTGCGGCTGCGTCATTGCCGTTCGTGGCCGAATCTTGCGGCTCCCTTCCGTGACCGTGAAACGTGCGGTGAAAGAGTCCAACTGAGCTATCGGAAATAGATAAGGCATTCTTGCCTTCCCAGCTGACCGGTGGGCCAACTAAGTATAGAAATAACAATCATGTGTTAATCACGTCTCCTATACGTACTATCTATCCAAATTATACGATTCGCTGTCAGGCTGTGGACTACCGACCCACCATGTTCCAACACCTTGCAGGCTGTCTCATAGACCCATTTCTAATTGGCTCAGACACACACATACGTACAACATGGAAGTAGGATGGATGTAATAATCGTGTGTAGTGTATACAGAAATTGTAAATACGTATGGCCATGCAAGTACCGTGGAGTGGAGGTGCCCATATCTCCATCAAATGCCATAAATATATATTTGTGGCTGGACATGTCTCTTTTCTGAATTTAATAATAATCTCGCATATAAAAGCTTTTCTGCATGTATTTTACCAGCCTCTCAATGACATGCGGTCCCATCTCAGCTCCTTGATTGTGTGCATTAGCTCTCACTTATACAGGTACAAGCCTGCCCAACCAGCGGCGTAGCGGGAAGCCTGGAGTCGAGAGCGACGCAGGTGAGTGCGTGCGCGGGCTGCGGCGAGCGTGTGACGGGCGCCATACTCGGGGGACGGCGTGGTCATAGTGGAAGATACCGATGACTCCGTTTTCAAGTTTGGGCCACCCAGATCAACATTACGAACTCAAATATCTTATCGCTACTAATCCGTGGGGCACTCCAAATATATGGGCCACCCAATTTTATAAGCCCAATAAATAATTGTATCATCAATGTGCTACAAGCGTGGATCACATAATTATAATAACACTTGCGGGCACAAATATTAGAGCCGCGCAGAAGTCGTTACAAAATCTCATCAAACAGTGATTTTTCGATTGCAGTATTTCTTCAGAGAAAACGTTTCCCGAACGCATGACGTCATCTTAGCCGACTAGATCTCGTTTTTGATGTGTCATGTCAGTCGGCATCTTATTTACTGCACTTCCCCTTTCTCTTCTCCCGATAAATCTGCCAACTTCGAAAAATGCTAGGGTCACCAGGGTCATGACTATTCTTGCGCTAAAGACGATATAAACAATACCGGCTATAATTCAAATTCTTAGAACATTTTTTCTGCTAAAGGCGATGTTTCTACATCGGCTATCTTTGTATATATCGAGTTACATAATCTCCGTACGTTCGGCTTTTAACAAGTAGTGCCGAAGCTTAGTCCACGAGTGACGCATATATGAACAAAATTTCTTTACAGCCGAATACCCTTCTCTGGGTTTAACATTTTCGGCTAAAACCAGCTGCTACTTATCTTTTCCCTTAAACTTAAAATAAGGGCCGATCCTGCTATAAAGCTATTGGCCGCCATGTACAACTTGAAACGATTACCAAGTTGTGGAAACTCCTTCATATATTCTTTAATTTCATCAAAAGCTTCTGTTGTACGTTACCTTGCACAAACTCCTCCTGATCTTTCTTGAGCCTTGGCAATGGAGAAATAAACAGAGTCCTTTAAAAATCCATCAACTTCAAAACACGCTCGAGACTCAAACTTGCACACATTGGTCCTATTTCGGCTCCACACACCAACACTTCATTCCTTTTCAGCCGACGCGAAACTTAGTCTCGACCTTCTCCATCACCATCAGTTGGATTAAAATTGATGCGTCCTTCCTTCAACAAGTACTCAAATAATTTATCCGACTTGGAAACATCAAAGTCATAAGTACCTTTTTGTTGCCTCAGCCATCGCTGGTTGACTTGAGTCGGCTCTTTAGCCCAGACTATCTCGGCTGCAGCTATTTCATCTTTATCATCGTACTCAGTTGCCTCTTCCAGAAAAGCCTGATACATCTCGGCAGCCACATCACCCTTCTGGAATTGATTATTCCTCTGGAACCCCTGGGCTTGATTACTCATTGTTGCCAGCCTCTGTGATAACTGCCCGAGGTCATCAAACTTCATGCCGAATAGTTTCTCTTTGATACTCGGCAACATACCAGCTATGGCTATCCCCGACAATTGGCTCATCCAACTCAATTGAGGAGAATAAAATAGAATTCTTGGTTTCCTGAAATCGGCGCAGATATTCTTGGGCGTATTCGCGTCTCTAGGTTTCATCCTCAGATTCATGAGATCGACCAACTTCTTCTCGCTGGTACCCGTAAAGAAATATGAGTGGAATTTCTGTTCTAGCTCTGCCCATGTATTAATAGAATTTGCTGGCAGAGAAGCAAACCACGAGAAGGCTGGTCCTGTCAATGACAATGGGAAGTACCGAATCCTCCAAGCTTCATCTGTAGATGCTTCTCCAAGTTGCATCAAATAGCGACCGATGTGCTCTATAGTGCTGGTGTCATCTTGGCCTGAAAACTTGGCAAAATCGGTGGGAGGCTTCACCCTTGGAGGAAGTGCTACCCGATTATACCACTCCGGGTAAGGGGACTTGTAAGCATATGACTGACTCTTTGGCTTTAGGCCGAATTGATTTTGCATCATATCAGCCATCCTATGCATGATGAGGTCAATATTCGAATCAGGAGCTGCTTGTGCCTGTCCCCCAGGATGTAGTCCTGCCGAACTCTTGTAGCCCTGATTCGGAAGAGCATTAATTGAGCTATAATCGATGAACTCCTGATATCCATCTCCAAACGTATTCCTTTGTATCCTGTTTGCTGCAGGAGACACTTTAGAAGCAGATTGCGGGACATTCTCTGTCGTGCCGAATGTGACCTGGCCATAAGTCTGGGAGGTTGTTGCGTCTCATGAGGAACCATCCCACCTGTACTTGGGCCAGCTCCCCCTTCTTCGGCGATCCTTCGACGTTGAGGTACTGGGAACAACAGTGGTCCTTGCATTGGACCAGCGGCTTCTTCAAAGCGTTTATCCGCTGCTGGACCGAAAACGCTAACCATGACATCACGAAAAGTATTCAAGAAAGCCGCCTGATGATTGGTCATGGCTTCTGATACAACTTTGTATACTAATTTAGTCATCTTCCGAATAGCTTCCTCTTCAACGTTGTCAGACGGCTCGGATTGGTGATGAGGAATGATCTTTGGGAACGCTTGCTTCTGGTAGACCTTGCCGCTCTTGTTCTTGGAAAAAGTCATCAGGCACTTGCGCTGAAGCTCTTCACAAATCTCTTGTACTAAACTTTTCAAATCTGGCGGCAAGTCATCCATGGTCACATCCAGAGCCTGATCATCGTTGATCTCAGGCATCTTGAAACAGAGTGGTCCCACTAGGCGTGCCAAAAAGTGTGTTGGCGCAAAAAGTGACTCCTCGCGCCAAGCACACAGCAAGCCGAAAAGCTGGCTTCAATCGGGTGCCCGGAGTATGTTGATTCCGGAGACGTGCCAGTCGGTTTGACCTGAAAACTAACAAGGGATAAAAACGTGAGAATACCTCTGGAACATGCCGGGTGAGACCAGACAGTTCCATATGTACGGCTTTGAAAGTCAATTACGACGGCACACAGCTATAGAAGCTGTCTGTCAAAGCATGTTTGTAAAGTCATTCGGCAAGTATGAAAACATAGTGTGTAAAGCATATTAACTGCCGAATGGGTATGTAAAGAGAGACATGCTTGAACAAATGAGGATATTATAAACAAATAACTTGCAAAAATAGATCTATTCAAATAACACATGCATAGGCTAATCCAACTAATCTACCGCACGTTTAGTCTTCATAAACCCGTCAGACATAAACTCAAGCGAAGCTAATCCACCGCATGATACCACTTGCTATAAGTCTACACCACTTCTTATAATTAGATTAATCCACCACATGATACAATCTAATTATAACAAACTAAAAGCATACATATATTTGAACAGATCTATAAAAGCTCATTATTCATGTAAGCATAACCAAAATCGGCAAACCAGCCGAATTGGGGTCCATGAAGAAGGAACAAACAAGCAAGCACGATCAAACTAATCTAAACCCTGCATCTGCCGCACGATACCTAGTTTTATCAAAGTCTAATCGTAAATAACATGCATGAACCCGCAACATGTAACAATCTGGATTGAAAGTTGATCCGGCCATCATGATCTTATGATTAGCGAAGCACAAGCAAATTTGCGGAACAAGGCCGAACAAAGATCAATCTAGATTGGGCAAAAAGGTGTTACAAGAATTAAATAAATAAAACATATAACACATGATAACTTAATGAATCTATCAGATCTGCCAAATCTAATAGAGCCGATAACTATTTTTACTCATGACTTAATCCGCCGCACGATACAAGGCACAAGCAAAAACTTCCCGTCATAAGCTTAAATCCGTCGCACGATACTAAGCTTAACATACGAGACTACTTGCATCATATCTAAATCCACCGCATGATACTAGACATGATAACAAGGTTGCCGGTACTTACGGAGGTCGACGGATCGATGATTCCTCTCGAAGAACTCGACGACACAACTAAGGACTCGAAGGTGGCACGAGGCCGGTTTGTATTGATGTGGTTGTGAACAGTTTTACAATGGTCGAGGGCTTATATTTATACCCTGGACGAAATATGAGTCCTAGACGATTACGATTTACGTAATAAAATATGGAAAAATACAAATCTTATTCCTAATCTTTTCGGCGTCTTCCATTGTCACGTATTCTTCTCGTGCAAGCCGGCTTTGCTTGCAACATCCATATCCCGAATGGAGCCATTGCCTTGTAGAATAGCCGACCGCACAGGCATTCACCGAAACCCTGAGGACCAAACAGTCGCCCGATTGCTTGCCGAATCCTTTCTTCTCTGCTGGCTGGGCCCACTTGTCATATCCTCGTGCGTGCGAAAATCTGGTGTTAACACATCCTTTTGGTACTCAAGCTGGGTAGACGGTCGATCTCCAGCCTCCATGTCCCCTACGCTTTGTCAACACAGCAGAAGGAAGAAGCGCACGGTAAAGGAGGCTTTACATAATGGAAAGTGGATCCAGGACATTGCACATGATCTGAGCCCAGACATAATTAGAGACTTCTTGCAGCTAAGGCAGTCAATCCGCTCCCTGCAGCTCAGCCTATCAGTAGATCAAGCGGAAAATTCTAGAATTTATATGGCCAAGTCAGCCTACGAAATCCAGTTCTGCGGCCAAGTACTATTGACTTTCCCAAAGCTTATCTGGCAAGCAAAGGCTACCCCACGCTGCAAATTCTTCATTTGGCTGCTACTACAAGATCGAATCTGGACCTCGGCCAGACTACAGCAACGAGGCTGACCAAATTACTATTTTTGCATGCTCTGTCAAAGGAACCTAGAAACAACTTGCCACTTGTTCATTGAGTGCCCCTTTTCCACAAAAGTGTGGAGGCTAGTTGTTGACTGAAGCAGGTGCACAAATCTCCAACCACCAATCTGGACAGAAGCGCAAGACATGGAGGACTGGTTTTTGAAGCTGGTCGAACAAGGCTCCAGGGTCGCCCACTCGATCTCCATGATGACACTTTGGCACCTGTGGAAGGAAAGAAATCCAAGGATTTTTGAAGACACACGAAGCCACGAGCTCCAGGTCCTCTCAAGAATTCAAGATGAATGTTCCAACTGGGCAGCGACAGGTAGTAGGGACCTTAGTTCTCTTTGGATTGCAATCCAAAACCGCGAGTAGTCAACTATTTTCTTTTTTGAACACAGTGTGGTGGTCTACCACATTGGGTTAGTGCGCACCTTGCACCTGTAAGTTGCAACTCCCCTTCTTATTAATTTAATGTCGGGCAACCGAATCTTTCAAAAAAAAGAGTCACATAGTTGTAAAATCTTCATTTTCTTGACTTTGGCGAAGACTATAGGTACTCTTATTTTCTAGTAGGTTCTATAGCAACTCAATCGTCTAAGTCATCCCAAGTATCCTATCTAGACGGAACACTGCACATTCCACTACTAGAGAACAGAGCTTTGGACGATCTATCAACTGAGCTTTAGTCTTGACAAAAAAATTGCGTTCGGGGCTAAAGACTTTTAGTCCCGGTTAGGTTCACCTTTAGTCTCGGTTGGTATTACCAACCCAGACTGAAGGTCCCCAACCTTTAGTCCCGGTTGGTAATACCAACCGGGATTAAAGAGTGACCTTTTAGCCTCAGTTGGTGTTACCAACCGGGACTAAAGGTCCTTTTAGTCTCAGTTAGTGTTGCCAACCAGGACTAAAGGTCTTTCACGAGTGAATTCAAAAGTAAAACGTCCAAAACTATATCACATGGTTGTGTAGCTAAGTTGGTAAGCATGCGTAAGGCGAGAGGTGCTGAGCTCGAATCTTCCCCTTCCCAACCGGGGCTAAAGCCCCTTCCTGTAGTGTCGGTGTTTCGTACCCGGGGGTATTACACCAACGAGTGATATGATCGCGTGCTTCTCTTCCTGGATGGTGATGCAAGAGGACACAAGGATTTATCCTGGTTCGGGCAAAGAAGGCCCTACGTCTAGCGGGGGGGGGGGATGTTCTTGTATTACTTGCACCTAAGTGCTTGTACAGGGGAGAATACAAGCTCAGTGAGCGTGGACCGGAGTCCGGACTCGTGCCTGTGTGTGGACTTGTGTGTTGTGTCCGTTTCTTTGAATGAGGGCCCTAGTGTCCCCTTTTATAGAGCAAGGGAGGCCAGGGTTACATAAAGGTATTACAGGTGTCGGGGCGTATGGTGCCCCATACGGAGAAGGGTAGGAACCCTGTCTTGTTGGGGCCACTGGAGCGATGTGATCGTTGCTGTTGAGGCGTCCTTGGGTCGTGGCTTCCATCCTGGGCGCGGTCGTGGTGGCGCGACAAGGCGGGAGCCGTACAGCACCCATCCCGGAATGTACAGTACGCGGCGGGGTCCCTCCGGGTCTTGGGGTACCTGTCCTCCAATAGCATGAAAGTAGTTAGGGCCGAAGGGCGCGAAGCCGGCTTCGAGGTGGTGCCACGGGGGCTCGAGGGGCGCGGAGCCGGCCTCGAGGGTTACAGTGCAGGGCTCGAGGGGCGCGTAGCCGGCCTCGAGGGGTTACAGTGCAGGGCTCGAGGGGCGCGTAGCCGGCCTCGAGGGGTTACAGTGCAGGGCTCGAGGGGCGCGTAGCCGGCCTCGAGGGGTTACAGTGCAGGGCTCGAGGGCGCGTAGCCGGCCTCGAGGAGTTGCAGTGCCTGGCTTGGCCGAACAGTGCTGTACTGGTGCCCTTTTGCCCATGCTTGTGGTGAAAACGAGATTTGACCTTTACACCGAGTTACTGTGGTACATGCTGTGCACTAGTAGACATGACCGGAGTAGGTGAAGGCATTAAATGCGTGGTATGGGCTGGTACGGCTGTCTGTACAGCTCGAGGTCCGTGCGTTAAGGCTCGAGGTGTGGGGACGCGCTCGCCCGAGGCCTGGAGGGCTCGGCGGAGAGGAGAGCGATCGTGCTCGCCCGAGGCCTTGCTCGGAGGGCTCGGGCGAGACGGAGATAGAGCGTTCGCCCGAGGCCTGGCTGGGAGGGCTCGGGCGAGACGGAGATAGAGCGTTCGCCCGAGGCTGGCTGGGAGGGCTTGGGCGAGACGGAGATAGAGCGTTCGGGGTGTTTGCGTTGATTGGGGGTACCTTTTTGTACCACCGACAGTAGCCCCTGAGCCCTTGTTTGAGTGCTTGCATTCGAGCAGGGGCTCCAGATTGGGATTTCGATGGATAGCTAACTGGTCTCGAGGGTTTCGTCGATTTGATTCCGTGGGTGTCGTGCGAGCGACACACCGCGGGTGTAGCCCCCGAGGCCATGGGGGAGTGGTTAGAACTCCCTCGTGGGCTTCCCGAAGAATCCTCCGTCGTTTGGGAACCTTCTGCCCAGTGGGCGCGCCTTTTTAGGCGGGAATCATCAGGGAGCGGAGATCGCGGCGGCGTGCGTACCTGTCAACAGGCTCGAAATGTGGTTCGGTAGTAATATTAAATATTCGCGGTAACCTTTCCTTTGCCGTGGGAGACTCCGTCCGAGGCTTGGCTCGGAGGGCTCGGACGAGGCGGGGAACGAGCGATCGTTCGAGGTCTGGCCTTGAGGGCTTGGGCGAGATGGAGGACGAGCGTTCGCCCGAGGCCTGAAAATCTCATGCTCACACAAAGAAAAGAGATTAGTCGTAACTGTCCAAGTTTATAGACCCTCTTTCATCGAGGGGTGCCAGGCTGAACGGACTGGCCGGCTCCTCGAGCTGTCCGGCATGCCGATTGCCCTGGCTTGTCATCCCGCGAGTCCTTTCGATCGGATGCGAGGGGGATGCCTCGTACTACCCGAGTGGGCGAGTATCGAGGTTCCCGGTGAGCTGGTAACGGGGAATCCAAGTGAGAGCTCGTGCCCCGTTCGTTAGGGGTCGACTGTGGCCCCGGAGGCGGTCTCATAAAGCATGGGGGCTCAGTCTGCAGGAGTGCCGGGTCCATTCGATAGGACCCGGTGGCTCGATGCCTCCCTCCGAGGGGATCTCACTGCACGTCGAGCTCCCCGCCTTGGATACACGTGAGGGGCCTCGAGGGCTCGGCCCTCGAGTAATGCCGCGAGTGGCGCCCTTGGTGTCCCTGACTCGGGTGCTCGAAGCCGGCTGTCGAACCCTTTTCGAGGGCCAGCCTTCGCTGCTTCGAGACTTAGGGCCGGGGCCCGTTTTTACCTTTATGAAGAAGCCTCCGTCGTCTGGGAATCCTTCTGCCCGTTGGGCACGCCTTTTTAGGCGGAAACTGTCGGGGAGAGCGGCGGGCGCGAAGCCGGAGCGACGGTCGTGGCGGGCCCGGGTAGTGGAGCGAATGGAGAGGTAACGCGTGTACCCTGCATCCGGCTCGAGACGTGGTTAGGTGGGCGCATTGAATGCATTCGGTTACCTTTTTACGTCGTGGGAGATCCCGCCCGTCTGGATTTCTCCCTATAAATATCGAAAGAGGGGAAAAAGAACCCTTTATTTTGCCTTTGCCTTCGCCGCCGCCGTAGCCTTTACGCGCCCTCTCCTTCGAGCTAGTCGATTGGGGATTTCCGGCCGCCCGTCCGCTGCTCGGATCCGCGCCACGCCACCGTCATGGCCGCCCAGACACAGATGCTGCCGGCCGAGGACTGAAGCCCGTCGAAGGTGACGCAGAGCGAAATGGACTCGCTGGTGGCCCAGGGGCTTCTGCGCCCCAACCCGGAGGAGGGACCCGCATGGTGGGTTATCCCGTCGGCGGGGCACCGGGAGCCGCACCCGCCGGAGGGGTACGTGGTGAGCTTCACGCGCTACCACCGTATGGGGCTCGGCGTCCCGCCGAGCCGCTTCTTGCGAGGGCTGGCCCACCATTTCGAGGTGGAGCTGCAACACTTCTCGCCCAACTCCATCTCGCACGCCGCCATATTCGCCGCGGTGCGAGGGGTACCTGAAGATGGAGCCGCACTGGGAGATGTTCGTCCATCTCTTCCGGGGCGAGCTCTTCATCAAGTCCCCTGAAGCCCAGCGCTCTTCGGCCCGTGCGCATGGGCTCCCTTGCCATTACCGCGAGGGCGGGGACCTCGTCGGCCAATGTCCCCCGCGAGTACCTGCGATACAAGCTTTCCACCAACCAGGCCGGGTGGGACGACCATTGGTTCTATCTGCGGAACGAAGGTGGCCTCCTTCCGCAGTACACCGGCAGGGTCCTCACTCAACGCCCAGAGAAGTGGACCTGGGGCGTTGCGGCGGACAGGCAACGCCACCTGGCCCCGCTGATGGAGATGATGAAGACGCTGGTGGACGAGAAGAAGCTGACCGTGCAAGTGGTCATTTGGGCGTTCCACCAGCGAAGAGTTCTTCCGCTGGCGGACCGCCCCCTTCTTATGCACGAGATGGGCCCGCAGGCTCAGCTCGAGGCGCTCAATCGCTCGAGGATGGCCGAAGAGAGGTTGTCCCGGAACGAGGGCGTCTCCCGGGTGTCGACCACGATCCAGGGGCCGTTCGTCCCTGAATACTCCAACCTGGTTGCGATGGCACCCGACGAGGGGTGTCTCGACCTGGTAAGCCTCCCTCGAGTCGAGCTATCTCGAGCCTCCTCCTCCTTTTTCCTCCTTCGATCCGTTTGTATCCGTCTTGTGGTTTGTCTCATCACGCTTCTTCTTTCTTCAGGGGGCATTTACTTGTCGCGCGTCGAGGCCCCCGGTGAGGGAGGACGCCGCGGGTTCTCAGGTGAGGCGCCTCTCTACTCAGAAGGACAAGGAGAGCAAGGATGCCAAAAAGAAGAAAGAGAAAATAAAAACTTGCGTCGCTTAGCTCGGGAGCAGAGACTGGCGAAGGCTCATCGTAACCGTCAGCCTGGGGACGGGTCCCCCGAGCTGAGCTCCTCGAGCTCGGAGGAGGAGAGTGGTGACGAGGAGGAGGGCGACGACGAGGGGATGGATGTGCGCTTGATGCGCGCGGGGCTCGTTGATGACAGGGCTGACCGCTCCTCTGTGCAGGAGGGTACACTGGAGGTCCCACCGACAAAAGGGTCGCGCAGGGACGCAGCCGCGGAAGGCGGCGCCGATCCCTGCCTCGTCGGGGGCCCGAGGTCCGTCGAGCTCCGCGCCGGATGTGCCCCTGGTCGTAAGGAAGCCCCGGACCCGGAGCGCCTCTGCCACAGCGCCAACGGAGGCCGCCCCCAGCGTCAGCCCAGACGGGGGGTCTCGAGAGGGGTCGGGCTTCGAGAGGCGGTCGACAGGTCGAGAAGGTTTTCGGGTCCGACCCCCGCGAGCCGTCAAGGGCGCCGTCGAGCCCGCGGAGGAGCGGGCGCCAGGAAGAGGCGTCGAGCCCGCGCCATCACGAGCGTCGGGGAGGGAGCCCCCGAGCGTCTCGTGACCAGGGGCGCGAGCGTCCCCGAAGTCCATCGTCGTACCGCCACCGGGACACGGAAGCGGACGCGGGGGGGCGCGACCACCAGCGCGGGCAGCCGGAGCAGGTCCCGGAGCCCCGCGACCTGGCGAGCGCCACGACGTCAGCACGAGGGTGGTACGGTCGCCCTCCCGCGATGTGGGGCGGAAGGAGGGCTCTCCCTCGAGGTCGAGCCATGGGAGGCGTCGGGAGCCCTCCCCCCATCCCAGCCCTGTGGAGACGGCCCAGGCGCAGGGCTCGAGCCGTGGGGTGGGCTCAAAGCCCCCGAGTGGGTCCGGCGATTCCGGAAGAAGCCCAGCCGCCGCTTCGGGTGAGTAGTTTTCTTGGGTCTCGTCGGTAGTGAGGCTTCACCTCTTTGCTTTTGATGACGCGTGCCATCTCCGTCTTCTCAGGGGGAAGCGCTCCTACCAGGAGGTGGACCTCGCTTCGTCCAAGCGGGCCAAGACCTCGAGCCCCGTCGAGGCACAGGCACCTCGAGGTATGGCACCTTCCTCCGCTAGAGAGGCCGCTTGGCTGGAGAAGGCCCGAGCTGCCATGGCTCGAGGGGGCCAGATGATCGTCGTGAATTTTGGTGAGGCCGTCGCCATCGACCACAGGGGTCGAGGTACTCTTCCTGGTTCTGATATCTCCGTCATCTCGTATTGTAGGGGCCTCAGCTCATGGCATCGAGCCTGCCACCACCGTATCTGCCGAAGCGCTGCCTCCTCCCCCTCCTCCTCCTCTCGCGATGGTGCCAACCGGGAGCGCCATCCTTCCCCTCACCACGACAGGCTGTTCCGGGGGAAGCGCCTGGGGCGAGCACGGCCCCGCCGGCGTCTAGGGGCTGAGGAGACTGCGCCCCTTGTGGCTCCGACCAGCACGGGCCGGGCTGCGGAGGAGGGAAAGGGGGGAGAGGCGTCGGCGGAGAAGGAGCCGACGGTGGAGGACCTCCTGAACGAGCTGGAGCAGGGGCCGCTCCTCGCCGCGGGCTCGATGATGGTGGAGGCGCCCGAGGTGCCGGCTAGCGCCGACAAGGCGCCGGAGGGCCCGGCCAGGGAAGAGGGCCCGGGGTCGAGCCTTCCCTCGATCGATCCGCAACAGGAAGTGCCGGCGGAGGGACGGAGGGAGTCGGGGCCCGTGCCGTCGGGCGGCGGGTCGCTGTCGGGGCAGCTCGAGGCGGAGGAGGATCTGCCCAACATCGAGCTCGACCGACCGATATGGCCGTTTTCCCGTCCCACTGAGCCCGCCCCTCTGCCGTGGTTCCCACCGAGCAGCTGGCCCAGCGGGGGGGCCCCGCGCGAGGTGCGGTCCATCTTCCGGGAGGTGGCCGTGCTTATGGCGGAGGCGGAGCGGTCCTGCTCCGAGGAGGCGGGCCGGTCCGCACAGGTGTCAGCCGCCCTCGCGCGGGCTGAGGCGGAGCTTCGAGATCTCCGCGCGGAGCTGAGCCAGAACGCCCAGATGGCGAGCCGGCTTAACGAGGCGGAGGCGGAGGTCCGGGTGGCTCGAGGCGAGGTCGCTCGATCCAAGGAGGAGGCCGCCGCCGTTCTTGAAGTGTCGAGGAAGGAGGCCGCGGACGCCCGAAGCGAGGCCACCTCTGCCCGGGCTGAAGCCGAGGCGGCGAAGCGGGAGGCTGCTGACGCCCGTGGCGAGGCCGCCGCTGCCCGGACCGCAGCGGAGGCGGCGAGAAAAGAGGCCGAAGACGCCGAGAGTGGTGCCGCCACCGCCCGAGCTGCCGAGGGGGCGGCGCGGCAGGAGGTGATCCGCAAGGATCTGGCCCCTGGTGGAGGCAGGCCGGCTGATCGAGGACCTTAGGTCTGAGAAGCTCCTCACGCTGGCCGAGAAGCGCAGGCTGGAGCAGCGTGCTGAGGGCCTGACCAGCGACCTCGCCGCACTGGGGCAACACTGCGACGGTGAGGCTTACACCTTGTTCTTGTTTGGGTCTCGAAGTTTTTTGTTACGCCGCAGTCTCACTCTTCCTTGTTTGTTGCGCAGGGGTCGAGAAGACGGTCGAGGAGCTCCGCGGGACGAACCAGGCTCTCTTGGACCAACTCCAAGACGAGACGATGGTGGCGGAGCGGGCTCGCTCCTCTCTCGACCGGCTCGGCCCCATGTGGGGTGCTCCTCCTGTGACCGCGGCAGAAGGTGCAGTGGCTCGGGGCGATGCCTTGGTCGACGCCTTGTGCTTCTTCGACGCAGCCACGCGGGACCGTGTCCGGCAAGCTCTCCATCACGACGTCAAGCAGACACTCGCGGTCGTTCGCTCCGGTTTCCGCTTCCCGGTCCACGTTGTCGCGAATGGCTTCATCGAGATCGAGGGGAAGGATGAGGAGTGGAACAACCGTCGTGTCGACAAAATTTTGGAGAAGATGGAGAGGCCGGGGACGTCGCTCGCGAAGATCTTCGAGGGGGACGTGCTGCCTCCTGACGCCAGCAGCGGTGTCGGGAGCCCTCCTCCTTCGAGCTCGGGCATCGAGGTTGAGCCCGCCGCGGAAGACCTCGGGGAGGAGTACCGCACCGACGAAGACTAGGACCTGCGCGCCAAATTTGGGCACCGGGGCCCTTGTAAGAATTTTATGACATGAATGAGGGTACGTCGAGACCCGAATGTATATATGACTTGTTTGTTTAAAAGGGGTTGTTTTCCTTTCAAATGCGTTTGGCCACTTCTCTTTGTCGCAAGCTCGAGTATCTGCTAACTTAGTCTATGTTCCTTCGATACGTCGCGAGCTCCTCGAGGGGAGGCGTAGGTAGGGCACCGTAGCCCGGGGGCGTAGGTGGCCATCTACGTCGACGCCCCCCGACCTTGGAGGCTCGAGGTACTTTAGGATTTAGACGTCGCTAGTTCACTCAAGGCACGAGTCGAGACGAGGGTCAAAATTTTAGAAAAGAAAACGCGTATTTTTTCCGGAGTCTGGGGGGGGGCCCCGTCAGCCCCCGAGGGAGGCTTGACCCTGAGCAAAGCAGGGTCGAGGCTACCTTAAGATGTGAAGCAACATGAACGACAATGCACGAGTTTGTTCATTCATTTTGACATGTTTGTACAAAGTGATAAAATGAACAAGGCCTCGAGGCCTTTTAAGGGTAGAAGTGACGTAGCTGAGATATGTTCCACGCGTTCGCCAGGATCCTGCCTTGGTCGTCGTAGAGCTTGTATGTTCCTGGCTTGAGCACTTCGGCCACGGTGTATGGGCCTTCCCACGGAGGGGTGAGCTTATGGCGCCCTCGATTATCTTGCAGCCGTCGAAGCACGAGGTCCCCCACCGCTAGGTCCCTTTTGCGCACGTGCTTGTCGTGGTAGCATCGAAGTGTTTGCTGGTAGCGTGCAGAGTTGATGAGCGCCACGTCCCGGGCTTCCTCGAGCTGGTCCTTGGCGTTGGCGAGCCTTTCGTCGCTGGTTTGCTCGTTGTAGGCTCGAAGTCGAGGTGAGCCGTACTCGAGGTCCGTAGGTAAGACGGCCTCGGCGCCGTAGGTTAGGAAAAAACGGAGTGAACCCGGTGGCTCGACTCGGCGTAGTCCTAAGGCCCCACAGCACCGAGGGGAGTTCTGTAGCCCACCCCTTTCCGAAATTCTTGAGGGTCTTGAACAGCCTCGGCTTCAGTCCATGGAGTATCATGCCGTTGGCGCGCTCGACCTATCCGTTGCATTGGGGGTATGCGACCGAGGCCCAGGTTACGCGAATGTTGTTGTCATCGCAGAAGTTGGTGAATTTTTTGCCCGTGAATTGGGTGCCATTGTCGGTGATGATGACATTAGGCACCCCGAACCGGTACATGATGTTGGCGATGAACTCGACAGCCCTCTCGGAGGTGGGGTCTCCTATCGGCTTAGCCTCGATCCATTTGGTGAACTTGTCGACGGCCACGAGCATGTGTGTGTACCCTCCACTTGTCCTTTTGAGGGGGCCCACAAGGTCGAGCCCCCAAACGGCAAATGGCCAAGTGATTGGGATCATCTGCAGGGCGTGTGCGGGCTGGTGCGTTTGCTTGGCGTAGAATTGACACCCATGGCACGCTTGGACCAAACGCTTGGCGTCCCCAATGACGGTCGGCCAATAAAAGCCTTGACGGAAAGCGTTCCCAACCAGGGCCCTCGGCGCTGCGTGGTGGCCGCAAGCTCCCGAGTGCATATCGTCGAGGAGCTTGCGCCCTTCCTCGAGTGGGATGCAGCGTTGAAGGATCCCAGTCGGACTTCGTCGGTATAGCTCCCGTTCGTCGCCGTAGATGACGTAGGTCTTGGCCCTCCGAGCGATGCGTCGGGCCTCCGTCTTGTCTTCTGGTAGCTCGCCTCGCGTCAGGTAGTCGAGGTAGGGCGTCCGCCAGTCGAGGGGCCGTGATGAAGAAGAGGCGTGCGCGTCGACCTGCATCGCCTCCGCGGACGTCGAGGTGTCCTTCTCGAGGGGTGGCATTGTGAGTCGAGCCCCGTGTCTTGCTCGAGGGGTGGCGTCGAGGGGCCAGCCCCCGGGTCGATTTCGACGGATGGCTCGAAGACGTCCTTCGAGAAGACGTCTGGCGGTACCGTGCCGCGCGTGGACGCCAACTTTGCCAGCTCGTCTGCGGCCTCGTTGTACTTTCGAGCTATGTGGTTGAGCTCGAGGCCGTAAAACTTGTCTTCCAGCTTGCGCACCTCCCCGCAGTATGCCTCCATCTTGGGATCGATGCAGCTTGAAGCCTTCATAACCTGGTTGATGACGAGCTGCGAGTCTCCTCGGGCGTCGAGGCGTCGGACCCCGAGCTCGAGGGCGATGCGCAGCCCATTGACGAGGGCCTCGTACTCGGCGACGTTGTTGGAGGCGGGGAAGTGCAAGCGTAGCAGGTAGCGCATGTGTACTCCGAGGGGTGAGATGAAGAGCAGGCCTGCTCCTGCCCCCGTCTTCGTGAGGGAACCATCGAAGTACATGGTCCAGAGCTCGGCTTGAATCTGTGCCGGCGGGAGCTGAGTGTCGGTCCATTCAGCAACGAAGTCCGCCAACGCTTGCGACTTGATGGCCTTTCGCGGGGCATAGGTGATGGTCTCCCCCATTAGTTCGGCGGACCACTTGGCGATGCGCCCCGTGGCCTCCCGATTGTTGACGATCTCTCCGAGGGGGAAGGACAACACCACCGTGACGGGATGAGCGAGGAAGTAGTGTTGGAGCTTGCGCCTCGTGACGATGATGCCGTAGAGCAGCTTCTGGATGTGCGGATACCGGACCTTGGCCTCGGAGAGTACCTCACTGGTGAAGTATACCGGTCGTTGGACCGGCAATGTATGACCCTCCTCGTGCCTCTCGACGGCTATGACTGCGCTAACCACCTGAGTGGTTGCGGCCACATAGAGGAGGAGGGGCTCGGGGGAATCGCCACCTTCGGCTGGTCGCGGGGGCACGAGAATTGGTGCAGAAGTCAGCAACCCCTTCAACTTGGTTAAGGCCTCCTCGGCTTCGGCGGTCCACGCAAAGTGTTCCATCTTTTTTAGCAGGCGGTAGAGGGGTAGTGCTTTTTCCCCCATTCTCGAGATGAATCTGCTGAGAGCGGCTAGGCAGCCTGTCACTTTCTGCACACCCTTGAGGTCACGAATCGGGCCCATCCTCGTGACTGCTGAGATTTTTTCAGGGTTTGCCTCGATCCCCCGTTGTGAGACGATGTAGCCAAGTAGCATGCCTCGAGGCACACCAAAGACACACTTCTCGGGGTTGAGCTTCACATTCTTGGCCCGGAGGCACTCGAACGTGGTCTCGAGGTTGCTGATGAGGTTCCCGACTTTTTTAGTTTTAACCACGATGTCATCGACGTAGGCCTCGACGGTCTTGCCTATGTGCTCGCCAAAGATGTGCTGCATACATCGTTGGTACGTTGCCCCGGCGTTTCGAAGGCCGAAGGGCATCGTAACATAGCAATACATACCAAATGGTGTGATAAAAGAGGTCGCGAGTTCATCGGATTTTCACATCCTAATTTGGTGGTAGCCGGAATATGCATCAAGGAATGAAAGCACTTCGCACCCAGCAGTGGAATCGACGATCTGGTCAATTCTAGTAAAGGAAATGGAACTTTTGGACATGCTTTATTCAGACTAGTGTAATCTACACACATCCGCATTTTTCCATTCTTTTTCCTAACTAGTACAGGGTTAGCTAGCCACTCTGGGTAAAATACCTCCTTGATGAATCCGGCCGCCAAAAGCTTGTGCACCTCCTCGCCGATGATCCTGCGCTTTTCCTCGTCGAAGCGGCGCAGGCGTTGCTTCACCGGTCTGGACCCGGCCTGGATCTCCAAGGCGTGCTCGGCGACTTCCCTCGGTATGCCCGGCATGTCCGAGGGGTTCCATGCAAACATGTCGATGTTCGCACGGAGAAAGTCGACGAGCACTGCTTCCTATTTGGGCTCGAGGCTGGTACTGATGGTGAGCGTCTTGCCATTGGCCGAGGTCGGGTCGACGGGTATTTGCTTGGTGTGCTCAGCCGGCTCAAAGGTGCCGGCGTGACGCTTTGCTTCTGGGGCCCCCTCGGTGGCCAGAGCTGCCAAGGCCTCGAGCGAGTCGAGGTGGACGTTGGCCTCCCCCCGCTCGACGCACTCCACGTCGCAGTGGTATGCGTGCTCGTAGGAGGTGTCAATGGTGATGACCCCTTTTGGCCCCGGCATCTTGAGCTTCAAGTACGTGTAGTTAGGAATCGCCATGAACTTGGCGTAGCCTGGCCGGCCGATGATGGCGTGGTAGGTCCCTTGGAAGCCGACCACCTCGAAGGTGAGCGTTTCCTGACGGAAGTTTGCCGGCGTGCCGAAGCAGACCGGCAGGTCGATGCGCCCAAGGGGGTGGGCTTTCTTTCCTGGTACTACTCCGTGGAACCCCCCGATGCTGGGTCGGAGCTGTCCCTCTGAAATCCCCAGGAGGTCGAGGGTCTCGAGGTATATGATGTTGAGGCTCGAGCCCCCATCCATCAACACCTTGGAGAACCGAACGTCGATTATGATGGGGTCGACGACGAGGGGGTAAGCCCCCGGGTTTATGACACGGTCCGGATGGTCGTCACGGTCGAACGTGATTGGCGCATCGGACCAGTCAAGATACCGGGGGGCGTCGTGGCCAAGCGAAAAGATTTCCCGGCGCTCCTTCTTTCTTTCTCGAGCTGAGAGCCCGACGGTCGGCCCCCCGTAGATCATGTAGCAGTCGCGCACCGGGGGGAAGTCGCCATCTGCGTTTCTGCCGCCGCGTCGATCGGTATCCTTTCCCTTAGGCGCGTCTTCCCTCTTATCGCCGAGCTTGGAGTAGTAGCCCTTCAACAGTCGGCAATCTTTCAACTTGTGGTTTACGGGGCCCCTGTGGTAGGTGCAGGGATCCTTGAGCATCTGGTCGAAGACAGCCCCGTCAGGGGGGCCTCGGGGCTTCTTAGGCTCGAGGGCGCCTGCGAGCACCTCTTTGTCGTCGTCGTCATCGGCGCCACGCTTCGCCTTCTGGCCCTTGCGTTTGCTTTTCTTCCTTTTGTTGCCGTCATTGATGTCGTTCTTGGCGTCGTTGCCCTTGTTGGAGCCCTCCGACGCGATCATCGCCTTGCCTTTGTCCGTGGAACGGCCAAAGAAGGCCCCCACTGCTTCGTCGCCCGAAGCAAAGCTGGTGACGCGATCCATCAGGTCCTCGACCGTCCCGGGACGGTAGCGTCCTAGCTCATGAACAAGCTCTTGGCATGTCGTGCCCGCGAGGAACGCTGAGATGACGTCCTCGTCAGGCACGTGGGGGAGCTCGAGACGCTGTTTCGAGAACCGTCGAGCAAAGTCGCGGAGGGGCTCGTCCGCCGCCTGCCTGCAACGCCGTAGGTCCCAGGGGTTGCCTGGACGCACGCAGGTCCCCTTGAAATTCCCGTCGAAGACCCTGACTAGGTCGGCCCAGTCATGGATCCGATCCGGCGGGAGCCCCTCGAGCCACCGGCGGGCGGTGTCCGAGAGATAAAGTGGGAGTTGACGTATGATTACGCGGTCATCGTTCTTCGCTCCGCCCAGTTGGCAGCCAAGGCGGAAGTCCGAGAGCTAGAGCTTGGGCTCGACCTCCCCGTCATACTTCACGATGTTGGTCGGCGGTCGGAAGCGGTCGGGGAGGGTCGAGCTGCGGATGGCCCGGCTGAAGACTCGGGGGCCCGGGGGCTCGAGGACCTGCCGGTCCTCGTCGCTGTCGTAGCGCCCCCCTCGATGGGCGCTATAGCCACGCTCTTGGGCCCCCTTGTCCTTGCGCCGTCGGTTGATGTCGTTGCGGGCGTCGTTGGCGTCTCGAGGTGGCCGGTTGTCGATGATTCGTTCGCGGATTGGCCTAGCTCGAGAGGCGTCCGGCTGGTGGATGGATGCCTCGCGAGCGTCGTGGGGCGTGTCCGCCGGTCTCCCCGAGGCTGCTCCGCGTCGGCGTGACGCCAAGCTCTCGGCCTGCTGTGCCGCGGCTGTCTCGAGGAGGTTTTTCATTTCTCCGAGCATGCGTCTGGCATCGGGGTTGGAGACGGCGGGCAGGTCACGGAGCATCATAGCCGCGGCCACCACGTTCTGCCCAGCTCGCGGGAAACATACCTCGGGGCGCGCTGGTGCCCCGTCGTCGAGGATCCGCCGGTGGACCTCTCGAGCCCGGCCTCGAGCTCCGGCTCCTCGGGGCTGGGGTGGTTCCTGCATCAGGGTTTGCCGGAGCTGCAGCAGGTGTCGCCGTTCTTCCTCGGCTTTGGTGATTGCCTCTTGCACTTGTGCGAGTTGCGCCGCCCGGCCATCGTCGTGCTTAGGCGGTACAGCCGGTGCTGGAGGTTCGTCCCTTCCCTGAACGCGTGATCCGCCTGCCGCGGCCACGTCGCTAGGTCCCTCTAGGTCGAGTGCCGGCCTGCCGTCGTCGCCTTCATCCTCGGTATCGCATACGACTCCCTCGAGTTGGAAGCACTCCCTGGTGGGATCCCAGAGGTCAGGGTCGTGGTAGTCGTATTCGTCGGAGTCGGAGCTGTTGACGGCACGCTGCCTTGGTCGATGCTGGGACCGCAACTCGCGGTACCATTCTCCGACGGTGGCTCGCCGAGGTGGCTCGAAGGGTCGCAAGAGGTCGCGGTCGACGCACGCGGGGTGGACGATCTCCAGGCTGGCCATGGCCTGCAGCAGCGCGCCCGAACGCTGCTCCCGGTCCGCCACCGTCTGGTCCTGATGGCGCTCGTCGAGGCGGTGGGCGTATACAGCCGCAGAGTTGTCGAGGCCGACCGGGAACCGCTGGCGTCGAGCGCGGCGCGACCCGTGCGGGAGGAGGCTGAGCGGCGTCGACGACGCACGGCTAGGAGGCCTCTGGCCTGGTTCTCGGTCCGTACGCATGATGAATGCGAAGTCGCTAGGCGGGCGCGGGTGCGCCCTGGAGGTCTCCGGCCGCGCGCCGGGCTGGTTTCCCCTTGGGGACCCTGCACCGGCTACGGGGGCGTAGGTGTTTGCCGCGGGCACCGCCTGCGCCCGACGACGACGGTGACGACGGCGCCGCTCGCGATGTGGCGACGTGTGGTGGTGCGGGCGACGCGTCACGCCCCCCGCGCGGGGTGGCGTGACACGCACTCCGCTCGGGCCCTCCGTGGAGAGCAGAGTCAGCTCGTTGCCGTTGCCTGTGGCCAGGAACTCGAGGCTTCCGAACCAGACGACGGCACCAGCCGAGAACGGAAGAGGGGATGAAGCCATCCAGGAATCAACGAGAAATCGGCTCGGACACGCGAAGTCCCCTACCTGGCGCGCCAACTGTCGGTGTTTCGTACCCGGGGGTATTACACCAACGAGTGATATGATCGCGTGCTTCTCTTCCTGGATGGTGATGCAAGAGGACACAAGGATTTATCCTGGTTCGGGCAAAGAAGGCCCTACGTCCAGCGGTGGGGGATGTTCTTGTATTACTTGCACCTAAGTGCTTGTACAGGGGAGAATACAAGCTCAGTGAGCGTGGACCGGAGTCCGGACTCGTGCCTGTGTGTGGACTCGTGTGTTGTGTCCGTTTCTTTGAATGAGGGCCCTAGTGTCCCCTTTTATAGAGCAAGGGGAGGTCAGGGTTACATAAAGGTATTACAGGTGTCGGGGCGTATGGTGCCCCATACGGAGAAGGGTAGGAACCCTGTCTTGTCGGGGCCACTGGAGCCGATGTGATCGTTGCTGTTGAGGCGTCCTTGGGTCGTGGCTTCCATCCTGGGCGCGGTCGTGGTGGCGCGACAAGGCGGGAGCCGTACAGCACCCATCCCGGAATGTACAGTACGCGGCGGGGTCCCTCCGGGTCTTGGGGTACCTGTCCTCCAATAGCATGAAAGTAGTTAGGGCCCGAAGGGCGCGGAGCCGGCTTCGAGGTGGTGCCACGGGGGCTCGAGGGGCGCGGAGCCGGCCTCGAGGGGTTACAGTGCAGGGCTCGAGGGGCGCGTAGCCGGCCTCGAGGGGTTACAGTGCAGGGCTCGAGGGGCGCGTAGCCGGCCTCGAGGAGTTGCAGTGCCTGGCTTGGCCGAACAGTGCTGTACTGGTGCCCTTTTGCCCATGCTTGTGGTGAAAACGAGATTTGACCTTTACACCGAGTTACTGTGGTACATGCTGTGCACTAGTGGACATGACCGGAGTAGGTGAAGGCATTAAATGCGTGGTATGGGCTGGTACGGCTGTCTGTACAGCTCGAGGTCCGTGCGTTAAGGCTCGAGGTGTGGGGACGCGCTCGCCCGAGGCCTGTAGGGCTCGGGCGAGACGGAGAGCGATCGTGCTCGCCCGAGGCCTTGCTCGGAGGGCTCGGTCGAGACGGAGATAGAGCGTTCGCCCGAGGCCTGGCTGGGAGGGCTCGGGCGAGACGGAGATAGAGCGTTCGCCCGAGGCCTGGCTGGGAGGGCTTGGGCGAGACGGAGATAGAGCGTTCGGGTGTTTGCGTTGATTGGGGGTACCCTTTTTTTGTACCACCGACATGTAGTAGTGTTCTCTTTTGTGAATGCTGGAATCTCATAGTTAATAGTTCATTTTTGGAGGGAAAAAAACCCCTCCCTGTAGTAGTGTTCTCTTTTGTGAATGCTGGAATATTATAGTTAATAGTTCATTTTTGGAGGGGAAAATACTTTTGTGTATTCCAAATGAGACCTAGGGTGTGATTGGTTGCCTGTATACGCTTCAACCAGACTCATAGGATGCAGGTTACTGATATTTGGTTGCATGTACGGTGTTCTGGGCCTGACTCTGCTCATGCAAAAGGCCCTCCTCAGCCTGGCTCACGGGATACGTAGGAATTGGGCGTTTCTCCAGAGTCAGGCTGGCTAGATACGAGTGATTACTCAGTTAATGACACTATTAGCGCATGATTAGTGTATATTAATTGATATTAATATATTTTCAACAATATTAAGAAATAATAATGTAAATTAAGAGCAATGAAAAATAGTTGCACATCATAAACTTTGTAATTATGTTTATTAACCTTAAACAACAATGGTTTATCTCAACCAAGCTAGTCAGGTCTCAGCCAGGCTAGTCACACTACTGGAAACTTGAAATTCCCTCACGGTGCACTACCGTCAGGGAAAATAAAAATATTTTCATGAAAATGTACATATTGTCATAAAAAATAAAAATATCGCCATGAAATTTCTTACGGTACACTTACCGTCAGGGAAAATAAAAATACCGTCAGGGCTAGCTCGACAGGGTAATTCTAGTTTTCACTGGTGTTGGTCAGGGAATTTCAAGTGTCAGGTACAAGCAACCAAACATGACATTGTTGTATGTCCTAAGCCTGTCTCCAGAGAGCCTGGCTCCCAGATACAAGCCAGGCTGGACTGATACGCAAACCAATCACGCCCCTAGCGAATCTCCATAGAGGGCCATTCTTCTAGCTCTATCCCCAGTTGAAAGCACTCGGGACTAAAGCATGGAACCTTCCCCTTCCCAACCGGAGCTAAAGCCCCTTCCTGTAGTAGTGTTCTCTTTTGTGAATGATGGAATCTCATAGTTAATAGTTCATTTTCGGAGGGGAAAATACTTTTGTGTATTCCGAATGAGACCTAGCGAATCTTCATAGAGGGCCATTCTTCTAGCTCCATCAAATTCAAGCACAGAACTAAATAAGAGGGCAGTTATACATCTGCTGAAAAAGATCAAACTATGGTGTTTCGATCAAGCACACATGAAGATAAGTTATATTACAGCAGCTTGGCAAGGGATCGACAAATCATCAGCACGTGCTGGCTACCGCGTGGACTCATTGAGCCACATCACCCCCCACGTCGTTGCTCCCTCGGTGTAGACAACATGCTGGATGGAGGGACGTGAAAGAAACGCCGCCTCATGAAGTCATTGTTATGCCTCTTGTCCAGCATAGGTGCTTGCCCAAGTCTATGCCCAGTTTTTTTTAGAAAAACAGGAGGGTGCAGACCCCTACTGTGCTTTTATTAAAACATATAAAACTTACAACAATGTCTCAGCAAACAAAGAAAGATACAAAGGAAATAAGAAGAACTATACATAAGCAGTGGCGGAGGTTGATGCAGGGGGGGGCACTACCGGAGACGGGCTCTTTGCCGAGCGCCCGTCGCTTTGCCGAGGGCTAAAACACGGGCACTCGGCAAAGAGCTCTTTGCCGAGAGCCAACCCTCGGCACCATACGAAACTCGGCGACGATTCCTACGCCGAGGGTCCGACTCTCGGCGAAGTCTGGCTCTCGGCAAAGATACCCTATGCCGAGAGCCGAGCCCTCGGCGTAGAATGCACATCGGCAAACGGAACCCTCGCGAACGGCTCCCCCTGCGCCGTTACCTTTGCCGAGAGCCCTCTGTTAGGCTCTCGGCAAAGGTTTGTTTTTTTTTGTAAATTCTATGCCGAGAGCCCTCGCCCTGGCTCTCGGCATAGGTGCTCTTTGCCGAGGGCTTTAGGAAGCTCTCGGCAAAGCATATTACTTTTTTTTTGTTTTTTTGCTCCCAATTTTTTATGTGGCCTTGCTACAGTACTACAAGCCAAGATTTCAAATTTGAAGTGTTTTCCATAAATCTTGCTATATTTCGCGCATTTTTTTAATTTGATGATTTTTTCCGCGGGACGTACGTTTGAACTGCAGGTGCATGAAATAATGAAACTCAGCGATTCGAAAAATGGTATTCATTCTTCAGAGGGTATTTCGACACCGTATCCAGGGACAGGCGCGGAGACTCGACCGTCTCATGCACGATAAACAGCGACCAAGTTGCGTGATATTGGATTTAAAATTATTAAAAATACAAACAAAGTCAGAAAATCATGAAAATGGACGAGTGACCTTGACATCGCATGTAGAGGCTATGAAAAAAATTTGGGAATATTTGGAGCAAGTGATGACGCAAGATGGTCCAAACCCTGAGATCTCCGCATATCATCGCAAGACGGTCTTGGCCACGAGGGTGACGAAGGCTCAGGCGAGAGGCATGACGTTGGGCCGGGCGCAGTTCTTGCAGGTAAGTGATTTCTTTTGAGATTAAGCTTTTGGTACTTTTCATCTGACGCTTAGACGTGAAATACTTGATGATGTGCAGATGATCCCCCAATGGTGTCAGTCGTTTCCCGAGTGCTGGGAGATGATCGTGGACCGATGGCTATCCGAAGAGTGGGCGGCCCACCACGCCGAGGCCCGGGAGGCGCGTCTGCAGATGCCAGGTGTACCACACCACCAGGGCAACCGCAACCTCGCCGAGTACGCACAAGCTTGGGTACGTGAAAGACTTTATCAATTCCTCGATCAAATGTTGCCTGATTGCTAATCATCTTGTTGTCTTCCTCGCAGTCGGAGGCACACGGTGGCCAGCCTTGCGGCACGGTGGCGGCATACGCCATGTCCCACAAGGGCAAGGCCACGACAGCGGAGACCTCCTACAACCCCGACGATCCCGCCGACGCGTACACCAACTCCAGCGTCCACTCCCGCCTCACTAACTACTCAGAGGCGGCAAGGGCGGTCCATGGGGAGGACTTTGATCCCGCCACCGCGGACCTGGACGGGAGCATCGTCATGAGGATTGGAGGAGGGAAGAAGCACGAGCGGTTCTGGCTTGGCGACGGCGTCATCGACACGGCCTCCACTCCCACTCTGTCCCAGCTCCGAGCACAGAGCACGAGCGGGAGCGTCCCCATACGCCCACGCCCGTCGCCTGCGCAGTCGCGGGTCGCCGAGCTCGAGGTTATTTCTATTTAACTCATCGTACATTGATCTTTAAATGTTTGCATTGTTCTAACATTCACTTTGTATTATCGCAGGCCCGCCTGGAAAGAGAAAGGCAGGAGCGCCAGGTGTCTGAGACCCAGATGCGGTCACTGATGTCGGCCCAGATGGAGGCTCAAGCTAAGCAGATGGCGGAGCTCATCGCCTTCATGGCCTCCCAGGGCATGGCCGTGCCTCAGACGCTCATGGCTCCTCCACCGCCGCCTCGGGACCCCGGAGCTGCTCCTGTGAGTATCAATACTTCAGTGTTTCATTTATTTCATTTCCTTGTCTGACATGACCTTTTGCAGCCTCCTCCGTCAGAAGGTTCGAACAACCGCCACGCTCCTGAATGGAACCCGACCGGGGGTCAAGCAGGCGACAGTTCTCAGGGGTGGCCCGGTTGGTCGGGGGTGTAGTAGATCTCCTCGTGTGTCACTGAAGTCTCATGTTGTTGAACTATGTGATGTGAACTATGTGATTTGAGGACATATATGTTATTGAACTATGTGATGTGATATATATATGTTCTGTGACGTGAAATGTGATATATATGTGATATGTGATGAATGTGATATATATCTGTGTGATATTGTCGGAGAAAAGGAAAAACAGAACTGGAAAACAAAAAATCAAAATTTACCCAGCTTTGCCGAGGGTTGCTCTCGGCAAAGAGGCCCTTTGCCGAGGGTTTTGGCCATAGCCCTCGGCAAAGCTGGGGAGACAGAACGTAATTTCCAAGGCTTTGCCGAGGGCTTTGGTCATAGCCCTCGGCAAAGTCCGAGGTTTGCCGAGCGCCGGCTAAGATAGCCCTCGGCGAAGAGGTTCCAAAAAAAATATTCGAAATTTCTTTGCCGAGAGCTGACTCCGGATAACCCTCGGCACAGAAAAACAATAATAAAAAAAATATCGCTTTGCCGAGGGCCCGGCTCTCGGCACACGTAACACCTTTGCCGAGAGCCGGCTTAGCCCTCGGCAAACCTACCGTCAATAGGGACAGCCGTTAACGACCACTTTTCTATGCCGAGGGCCGGTCGGGCCCTCGGTAAAAGGTTTGCCGAGAGCCTGATAAATGGCCCTCGGCAAAGGCTCCTTTGCCGTGAGGTTTTTTGCCGGGAGCTCTTTGCCGAGAGCTGCCCTCGGCATAAGCTTCGCCGAGGGCAAGATGGCCTTTGCCGAGTGCTAGAGGCACTCGGCAAAGCACCCATTTCCAGTAGTGGGGGGGGGGGGATTTGTACCTACAAAATTATAAAGTACTACTCTAGTGGCCCCAATGTGGCTCCGCCGGTGTACATAAGCTTCTAACCATTGACTAAGAAGAATTATGCAATCTTCGTATGAATCTTTTGCTCTAAGGATAACTTCAGAAAAGTCAACTCTTTGCTGAGCATGTGCAATTGTTGGCTGAATAAATCTGAAGATTGCATCATTTCTGACAGACCAAGCCTATGCCCAGTTTGTCATTCCTGCACTCAATTGAGTCCGAAGTGTCCCAAAAGGCCAGCCTCCACATTTACTCAAGATTTGTTATATTTGATTCCCAAGTGCCTCACATTCCAAGTAGTTTGTGGTTGAAGCTTGATCAAACACAGCACCATATGATGCTTCATCTTTTTTTTTTTTTGAGGAAACATGATGCTTCATCTTGTGTGGATCTTTCAGTCGAATGGAACCCTTCGATATATAAAATCTTGGCAACAAGATCAATAGAGATGAATAATTGGACGAGGGAGAAGCTCTCGGTGAAAGCAAGAGTACGTGCATAAAATAGGGTGGATAGCACAAATATTCTAGTAGGCCACGGAGTCACGGACTCATATGGTGCAGGCGTGCAGCACATGGCATTAGGGCGTCCGCAATGGTGTTCAAATCGCGGTCTCCAGGAAGAATGCTATTGGCTCTCAATGACAATTTACAAATAGCTAGCTAGATGAAACATATAAATAAATACTATTTTGATGAGGCAACTTACAAAAGTAGCATTCTTATTGGCTATCGAGGAGAGAGATCAAATAGCTAGCTATTGGGAAGTCGCTAGCTATTTGATCTCTCTCCTCGATAGCCAATAAGAATACTACTTTTTTATTATTTTTATACGTCATCTCGCTAGCTATTTGTAAAGTGCTAGTGAGAGCCAATAGAATTCCTCCTAGCTAACTATTTGGCAACCATTGTGGATGGCCTTAAGATCAACAGCAGGTCTGACTCATTATTAGTAATTCACAGTAGGCTTTCTGTGCATATAGCTGGCTGTACTCACACCATTCATCAGTCATCACATTTATTAATTAGGCGCCACATTCACTAGCATAATAACATGAGATCTATTGTTCTTGTGTTGACACTTCAATAATCTCCTTTGGCTATCCTATGTTCAAACTTAATCTCTCCTATTGAACAATATTTGTTTTTTTTATCATATTTGAATAAAAAAGAAGCTTTCAATTGCAACCTTGAACACTTCAATTCTTACACACGTGCCACAAAGTTGTTCCTCTTCTTTTTTTCTTTAATAATGATGTAAGTAGATAATAGAAAAATATATATACAAATATTTTCATTAGTATTTGTTTAATGGTAGTGGTAGGTAATTTATCAACTTATAGTTAGTAATTTAATTTAATTTTCTCTAACTAGTTAATGTGCTACACCACAGGAGAGACAAAATTCCCTGAGAAGTTTTTTTTTAAAAAAAATATAACGGCGTGGGAGGGCTGGCCGTCAAGTTACACTTTTCTTCCCCGAGTGCCGCTCTTCCCTGAGTGTTGCACTCAGGGAAGAGGGTCTTCCTCGAGTGCTCTTCCCTGAGTGTTGCACTCAGGGACGGAGAAGACCCTCTTCCCCGAGTGCAATTCTTCCCTGAGTACAACACTTGGGGAAGATTGGCTTCCCCGGGTGCCCAATTTTTGGCACTCGGAGAAGCCTGTGACACTTTGGAAAATTTTGTCTCTGCCGTAGTGCTACTTTCAAGACGTTAAAAGTTAACTTAGAAGCCTGCAGTTATATTGAAGAGTCATGGTTCTGTTTTTTTTCGAAATATTTTTGTTGCAAAACAATATTAATTGTTTACTAAGTGTTAAGGTGACACAGATTCTTCAGAATTAGACTTAAAGGACCACGATGTGTGCAAACATGGTATGCTGATTTTTCTGTAATTTCAGAGTTCAAATAGTGTCATTCTAAGTTTGGTCGGCCTACGTTAAAATACATTAAAGTAAAAAAAACATGGCTCCTGATTACGTACATCGAGCAACGCATCTAGAGATAACTAGAACTCCCTCCGTTCCAAATTATAAGTCATTCCAAGAATCTTGGAGAGTCAAAGTTTTTCAACTTTGACCAAAGTTATAGAAAAAAAACACAAAGATTTATGACATCAAATATATATATTATGAAAATATAACTAATGAAGAATCTAATGATACTTAGTTGATATCATAGATGTTATTATCTTGTTATATAATTTTGGTCAAAGTTAAAAAACTTTGACTCTCCAAGATTCTTAAAATGACTTATAATTTGGAACGGAGGGAGTACATACTTTCTCTATCCTAAATTATATAGCCCCCGGCCTTCAACTTTCTGAATTAATTTTTTGTGAGTTCAGTCAAGTTTATAGGAAAAATACATCAACATATACAATATCAAACTAATTTAATAGTTCTCCAAATGTTCTGATAGAACTTTCATTTGAACATGTAATTGTTA
This sequence comes from Coix lacryma-jobi var. lacryma-jobi, assembly GCA_009763385.1. NCBI lineage: Eukaryota > Viridiplantae > Streptophyta > Magnoliopsida > Poales > Poaceae > Coix > Coix lacryma-jobi. Next base: position 162,816,915 of record CM019824.1, read on the forward strand.
ATATTTTTTTTCTAAAAAATTAGTCAAAAACGAATATTTTATTTAAGGGAAAAAGTGACCTACAATTTAGAACAGAGAGATTAGTGACTTCTTCCCACCTTTCTACAACAACAACACGAATCTACATTTGGAACAGTACTAGCTTGCAGCAGCGGCTGCAGTTTCGTGGGACAATCGCAGTCTGAGTCCATATGCGTCTGTCCAGCATACACAAACACACCTGCCTGGGTCCATGCCCAATTTGCTAGCTCTGGCCTCACTTGCTGGCGCAGTGACCCAGTGGCCAGCCTCTGCACTGGTTATGGTGGTGTTCCACGGGGATCACCTGCGAGGAATTGTTTAAGTTGCCATGTCTAATTCCTGAGTGCCACACATTCCAAATAGTTTGTGCGCTCACACAACACCACCATGATTATTCTTCGTTGTGTATGGATCCGTTTGTCAAAACAAAGCCCTCGATATAATATATTACTCCGTCCATCCCAAATTATAAGACATTCCAAGAATTTTGGAGAGTCAAAGTTTTTCAACTTTGACCAAATTTATATAATAAGATAATAATATTTATGATATCAACTAAGTGCAATTAGATTCTCCATTAGTTATATTTCCATAATATGTATATTTGATGGTATAAATCTTTATATTTTTCTCTATAATTTTGGTCAAAGTTGAAAAACTTTGACTCTCCTAGATTCTTGGAACGTCTTATAATTTGGAATGGAGGGAGTAATATTTATATTATAAGATCAGCAGCAACAAGGGAGGAGATGAACAAGTGAACATGATGATGGAGAAGCTTGTGTGGGAGCCAAACTAGAGATGCATATATAGGACTGAAATGTGTCATACCTGGAGTACAAACATTTTGTTAAGATAGGAGTTATATTGCAATATATGGCAATAAATTCAAGAGCAGATCCATCTAGCTTGTCAGTAATTTAAATTAGGCTTTTCATATATCTGGTTGTACTCATCATCATTTGTAAATTAAACAATCATGAGTCATTACATTATACTCCACTTTCCAGGATCGATCTGTAGGCGGTTCTAGAACCGCCCCTATAAATGGTTTTTGAAAAAAAACACGATTTTAGATCTTTACAAGTCGCAAGTCGTGGTAAAAGTCACGCGCTTCACGACCGGTGGGATTCAAACCCGCGACTTTACTCTCGTGTGTACCTTCCTCTACCACGATAGCTCACACTCACTTGTGTCTGTATTTTTTTTAGAAGAATTTGTGTCTCTATTCGATTTCAGGTCTACTCATATTATACTAAACCAGGTTTAAATAGTATGTTTGAGACCCTAAACAAATTCAAATCAAAAGTGGTCAACTACAAAGTTGTGTACCTTTTCAAGATCTACAACTTTTATTTAGGTTGTTTCTCCATCCGAGGCTATTTAAAAAATTTAAGTTTCAAATTTTACAAAGTCAAATGCGAATTTCTATATAGAGATAAATTCAAATGAAAAAGTGGTCCACTACAAAGTTGCATAACTTTTTAAGGTCCACAACTTTTTCTTTGATTGTTTCTCCATCCGAGGTTGTTTTAAAAATTCAAATTTTGAATTAAAAAACAACACTTCAAACAAGATTTTGAAGTGACAAATGATTTCAGCTGAAAAATTCATCAACAACAAAGTTGTACAACTCATCAAGGTCTACAACTTTTATTTTGATTATTTTTTCATCCAACAAACTGATACTATTCATTATTCATAAACTCATAAATCTTTTAGAGACTAAAACTATGAGAGAGATGTCATTTGTGAACAATGTTTATAAGAATAAAGATACTTCAAATATCTTAGATAATAAGTAACCTATACTAAGATCAAGGTGTTGTCGAGAATGAGCACATAAGTATCTTACGGATCATTTTTGCCACCGGCAAAATTTAGGTAAAATAGTTTTAGCCAAAATTTTTGCTTTGGATAGTTGTTTGTTTCCTATGGCTAAAGTTGCATTAATGAGTCTACAATGACAGATTTGCCCCTAATTAATGAGGACTAGAACAAAGTATTTATTTGTCATGCATGGTGGATGAGGGTAGTGGGCGTCCAGCTCTCACCCCGAGGTATTTTTGTCATGTTTTGCCACGTTTGGGTGACAAAAAAATCAGCAAAACTTTTGTTCTTTTGCCAAGTTTTTTGCCAACATGTTTGATCTCATGACAAAAATTGTACAACTAAATTTTTTATCATGGATCCAAACAGATCCTTAGTAGGTTACTTTTTCTAGCGCTTCTCACCAGGATGAGCACATAGACTTCTTTGGACCCTTCAATCAATAATAGTAAGAAAACTAACCTAAAGTAGACATGCCTGATGTGTGTTACCATGACACAATGCATGCGTCTATGTAGGAAGTAATGATCAAACATATTTCCATGTCAATATAGCTCAAGTTATTAAGGTTTCAATAAAACAAATGCGAATAACACACATAGAGGTACAATGAAAAGGAAACAAACTTTGAATATCAATGAAAAAACATATAGAATAGGGCAACTGATGTCTATATATTACAACGAGACAAAAAAATAGAAAAAGTATGCACTTGAGTAATGTCTTTCAGTACACTAGGGAGAGCCTGAGCATCGATGTATAACTCTTCTGATCTTTTAGGGCGTCTTTAAGGTGTGTAGTATTAAACTTTTTTCTATCTTAATATAAAGACGCACAAGTCTTTTGTGTGATCGAGAAAAAAAGTATGCACTTGAGTACTATGTTAGAATAAAAAAATAGATAGAGAAAATATAAGCACTAAATTTATCCACCAATTTATAATATTTAATTATTTTATTCTATTTTTGTCAGAGTTGTGATCTTATACCTGCTATTAAATATAGAAATTTTGATGTTAAATTTGCTGGCTACTCTACATGGGTAGAAGTAGCTTTTATTGAACACAGTGAGCAAGTGTGTGTGTAGCATAGCTATGTAAAATATGTAACCCAACAACATGATCGTTTTTTATTTGATTTCCTTTTGTTTTATGCTCAAAATTGAGAACATGATAGCTTGCTGCTGTCCAAAAATGCGTGAATCGTTCTTAAGAATTTAATCCTCAAGACGATTTTTGAATAGACACAAGGAAGAACAGTGGCATAGTTGTACGAAGCTTCATCTTGTGGACTCAACCGTCCAATTAATCTGAAGTCTTTTATTTGGAGAAGAAACACATTATTTGCGTCAATGCAGGAATTGCAACATCTCATATATTGTCTGCGGGGAAATACTTGTGAATTCCAAATGGGACAAAGAAGTGTAGAAATATATCGGGTTATTATCCTAGGTTTCAGCTTCAATAAATTCCAAGCATAGAAATGGTGGATTTAGAGCAGCTGAACAATAGAAAACTCAGAACAGAAGTTAATTACAACAGCTTTGGGTAAGGGATCCACTCATCGATCTCCTGCTTCTGCTTATACTTCTTCTTCATGTCGATTCTCTAAGCCGCATGCCCACATGTTACTGACTTGCTGTAGACAGCATCATGCGTCCATCTCTATCCTGCCCACGCGTCCACCCTGTGGACATGCACCAGCAGCAGCCTCCCTCCGCCCTGAGTGTCCCACCATCAGCTAGGAAGCTTGTTGGTTCCGAGAGACATTGCATGTCTGATTCCCAAGTGCCACACATTCCAACAGTTTGTGTGCTCGCACGCAGGTATCCAACACCATGTTTCTTTCACCGCGTATGGATCCATCGGTCAAATAGAAACATTCAACATATAAAATCTTGGCAACAAGAAGATGAACAAATGAACAACAACATGACCATGGACAAGCTTGAGGGAAGGTAGTATAAATATGGTGGAAATGTGACATGCATTTAGCACAAACATTAATTTTGGTAGGCTACCCGAGTAACGTTGCAACAAATAATGGCATTATAAGTTTAGTTGCAGACCTGACTCGCAATAAGTAAGGCAATAACTTACAACAAAGCATATTGCTGGTAGTACCATATAAGTTCAGTTGTAGACCTGACTCGCAAGTAAGGCTTAGTAGTACCATGCATGTATTTGACTTTTTCCTACATTCTAATTTCTCGTGATGATGAACTACTCCCTCCATATAGAAAATAGAAGTGGTTTAGAACAGCGACACGGTCTCCAAAGCATAACTTTGACCACTTATTTTTTTAAAAATATTTGTTGTAAAGTGGTATATGTATATTTTATGAAAGTATTTTTCAAGAAAAAATTATTTATATGATTTTTACATCTCTAAACTCAACAATTTAAAAGTTATTCATGATTTATATTCTCAATGTTTGACTCAAACCTTTATCCAAAATGACTTCTATTTCCTATATATTGGCAGTATATATGTATCTTTTCCCTGTTATATCTGGAATCTAAAGAAGGTTTGAGTTGCAACTTTGAACTCTTAAATCATAGGGGTGCAATAAACATAGTTCCTTCATTTTTCTTTGATAATGGTATATGGTAATACTAAAATATGTATAAGAACATTGTTGTTACATTTTGTGTACGGTGGGGTGATAGTATGGTAAGGTAATTTATTAACTCATAAAGGTATGCTAATTTTATTTTCCTCTTATTAACATGTTATTTTCTAGCCGAGACTTAAGAATTAACGCATAACCTTCTTTCTATCAGAATATTTTTCCTCTAGAATATCTTTTGATAAATATTACGATAATATATAGTTTTGAATAAGACCACACAGGTGCAAAGAGGCTTGTGACTTTTTTTACCAGTTCAGATACACTGGTATTCTGATTTGTATTTCTATCTACATTATAGATATAAGAAAAACAGACAAACGGTGCGCAGGTGGACAGCTCCTTTACAAGATATGAAGCAAATAACATGAATCTAAAGTTCATGTTTTGGGAGGGTTCCAAGCAACTTAGGCTTTTGTGACATTATTGTTCATGCACTTCACAGTACTACAGTAGGAGCCATTTTCCACTTTTCTCTCCAAATGAATTGCAATCCGATGAAACCAATTCTTTTGGCTTCATATGCTCTACTTGCTCTAAGATGTCATGTACCATGCTTCTTTCATTGCTCTAAGATGTCATGTAAGGTTCCTGAGTGCCCCACACACTCCAACAGTTTGTGGGCTCGAGCGCAAGTACTCAACACCATGCTTCTTTCACCGTGTATGGATCCATCGGTTAAATAGATAGAAGCATGCATTCAACATACAAAATCTTGGCAACAAGAAAGGGAGATGAACGTAATCAAGGATCAGAACCTTCCGAGAAGTTGTATAAATATGGTGGAAATGGGATATGCATTTAGCACAGACATTTTGGTTGGCTAAAGGAGTCATGGTGCAACACATGGCATTGGAGATCAATGCTTAGTAGACCTGACTCGGCATTAAGGCAGTAACTCACATCAAGCTTAGCATAGCTGGTCCTAGTTGTACCGTGTACTAACATCATTCACCTGTCATCGCATTAGGCACCAAATTCAGAATGAACAATGGGAACACCAATTAATATATAAACAACCTAAACAAAATTAACCTCCTAGCGTTAATGTGTGCTTCTCGCCAACGCCGGACAAGCTACAGAGTGATCTGAAGTGAATACACATGGTCATGTGGAGTTGAATTTCTGAGTGAAGTGAATACACACAGCAGAAAGTTATAGTTCTATAGAAATAAATAAATCTTGGATCTGTCATTTTGTAAATACCACAAAATGACATAAGAGAATTTGTTCATCATTTCCTCCATCACAGCATGCACACATAATTCTACTGACTATGTCAATGCCTGCATAGTAATTAACACCAATCTAACTGATAAACAAACACCACACAACAAGTTTTTTGAGGGAAAACAGGAGGGGGGAACCCCTACTGTACAAAACTTTATTAACAATGCTTGATATGATCTAGCCAATGTCTGTGTCATCGATGGCAAGGTCTCGGTTGATAAGATCGTGGCATGCCACGTTAGACCAAATGAACCACCAGGGAGGAGCCTGGAGGCGAGCTCGACGTCAATATGTCATGGGCCCATGGCGGACTTCTTCTCACCTCGGATGGCGATGAGGTAGCTCCAGTTGACACAACCAATCCAACCCACAATGTAGAGAAAGAGCAGGTCGCGCCGCCGGGCGTGATGATCTCGCCCGTCGCCCCAATTTCGCTGGCTGCCGTGCTTACAATGAGGTGTGGTGGTAGCCTATTGCTGAAGCCTATTGCAAAACCTTACTCTGCAGTTTTTTGCAATAGGCGCAGGGGGACTTGGGGTAGGTAGCTGCAGAACCTTACCTCCTTTACCAATGATGGTGGATATGAAGGCCCTGCGGAGCATACTCACCCCCCTTCACTAGCAGCAGCACATGGGGCCTAGCGGTGTGCCCTCTTCCTCTCCACCAGCGACCAACATTAGCACCAGTATTCCCAAGCTCCAATCCTCACCGATGGCCATTGAGCGTAGACGGGCTAAGCTCCCCTAGCTCTTTGCCAGCGACATGATCTCCCGATAGTAAAAGTGAGGCCAATAAGCAAGTACAGGCGCAGCAGCCGACGTCTCATAATCGTCGTTGTCCAGCGCCACCATCAGGAGCTCAGCCTTAGCTTCCATGATGTAACCTCCACCACCCGCAGATATGGTCACCATCGTCCCCCACCGGAGATGAAGAGAGAGAGAGAGAGAGAGAGAGAGAGAGAGAGAGAGAGAGGGAGCTGAGGAGAGATGATGAGTAGGCCCCATGCGTTGCCAAGTGGAGGGAGGGATAGTAGTAGGGTTCTTTTTAATCCATACGAAAATACTGAAGCACCCTCTCTATGCCTAAAAGTGAACCCAGATTGTCTTTGGTGCAGATAATGGTGCATTTCAATGTTTGGCATAATTATAATGGCACTAGACCAGTTTTGTATGTTCCAATGATGGTGTGTTGTAGAAACGGTGAATTTATATGATATATATCTAATTAACTCGGCCTATATCATATTTGTCACATTAGATGCCACATTCACAAGCCTCACTCGCAGAACATGTCGACTGACACATGGGCCAATGCTTCCTTCCTGATGACTGCATGTTCAATCCATGAAAGGGATTTTCTAGCGTACATATAATATACAAAATAAGAACTTCAATGAATCACAACCCTCAATTTAGTTGAATAACTAATTTTTGACTGTTCATGACCAAAGTGATCGTCATGTAAAGCACCATTTCTTATAGTGTAATGACATTAGACCAGTTTTGTATGTTCCAATGGTGTGTTGTAGAAACAGTGAATTTATATGATATATATCTAATTAACCCTATATCATATTCGTCACATTAGATGCCACATTCACAAGCCTCACTCGCAGAACATGTCGACTGACACATGGGCCAATGCTTCCTTCGTGATGACTGCATGTTCAATCCATGAAAGAGATTTTCTACCGTACATATAATATACAAGATAAGAACTTCAATGAATCACAACCCTCGATTTATTAGTTGAATAACTAAAATAACTAGAAAACAATCTCTTTATACGATTTCTGCACTAGAAGAAGGCCAACCAGCGTGGCCACGTCGCTCGCTTCTCCCGTCCGTCGGATCGGCCGGCCGGACGGCCCAGATCGCGCTTTCTCTGGCTGTTTTGCAAAAATACCCTCGAACTTTCCTCGAATAAACCCGCAGTCCAGTCCTGCTCTCAGATTTATTTGCAAAAAAATTCTCGAACTTTAACGAAATCGACCCGCAGTCCAGGCCGGCCTACCTCCCACTCGGGCCTGATTTTCGCTCAAGCTGGGCCTCGGTGGGCCGAATTCAGCCCGATCACGTTTTCCTATTTTCCAGCGAATTTATTATTTTTCTAAATCATCTGAATTTTTTTAAAAACATAATAAATCAAATAAAAATCATAAAAAATGCCAAACCAAGTTTGTCGAACTTTACACAACTAGAACTACACTCTAGGCACATAACATCAAATATTTTAGTATAATTTTATTGCTATAAATGTACATCTACATTTCTCTAGAGTTTTCTGTAAATAATTAATAGAACCAATTTCTATATTCAAATTGATAGGAATTTTAATGATAGCTTACCCATACCACTCATAAAACAAAATAATTAAATGATTTTACCAGCTTTACGATCTAAAAAAATATTAACCTCCACGTAAATATTACCCCATACATGGATTAATTGTTCATGAAATATAGTAATATAGCGCAAAAAAACACCACTAATGTAACAAGCTCCACTGAAACTAACCAAATACGCATAGCTCCCACTCAGAAATAATTTGATCAATCAAAGTTGAATACTGCAAACTACTGCATAAATAAAAATATATAATCAACTGTAATTTATTGGAATGACCACTTTCTCTAATGTTGACCTTTTCCCAAAAATACAGCAAACAAACTAAAACCTCTACATAAATTATCAATTAATGGTATCTATTAAAATAAAATGGACATATACTAGCCCACACGGCAAAGCCTCGTAACTTAATTTTCCAAAGACGAGTACTTGATTTTTCCAAGCACGATGTTCACAAGTGTTCTGATCTCTCTCAATCATCTTTTCTTGATGAATGAAATCAGACGTTACTACTCAGTACAGAAACATTGTATATCAACGCTGCAAATAGACCACACGCTGGCCATAAGCGGCAACACCGCGAGCATTTCTAGTAGAAAAGAAAAGAAAACCCGTTGCAGCTACAACTAACGATGGTAAATTAGGATCATCCATCTAGTATTCCCGCATGTTAGATTTAATTTGCTAGATTATGCAATCATCGGTGTTGCTTTTGCTTACAACAATATGGGAACAACCATACGACCTAAGCAAAAACAACTACAAATATGATTTCTAAAGCCACCTTTTTTAACAGGGGTGGCTCAATTTACAACCGACTCTAAAAATAGCTCTTAAGACAATTTGTAAAGACACCTCTTTTTTAATAGAGGAGGCTCAATCTACATAACCGCTTCTAGAAATGGTTCTTGAAACGAGTGTCTCTGGAAATGAATTTGTAGAGGCACAAGACTGCTATTTATCATGGCCTCTACAAATGTCCCTATCTTTAGAGCATCTCCCAAAGAGATTAGTCAAATTTACTGATTTAGCTACTCTCTAAAATAGATCTAACAAAAAAATACTAGAATACTCTACCAGACTGTGTAAATCTTAGACTCCATATTCAAAAGTGTCATGTCATCCGGAATTTTTCGGATCGGAAGACTTTTTTTCACACGTGGGCTTCGTCGTCTCGGCTCATCCATTCCTAAGGAGACTGTAATCCAACAAGCGTACATGGCATTGTTGTGTCTTGTGTGTTGTTGCATTGTTGTGTAATCCAATAACACGATCAATTTTTTTTTCATTTTAGTTTCTTTTTTATGTTCGAAATTAAGAACATGTACAATGGACAGGCGTCCCAAAATGCATTATGAAATATTCTTAAGAATTAAATCTTCAAGATGAGGAATCACACAAGAGAAGAAGAGTTGCAGAGATGCAGGAAGCTTTCTCTTGTGGACTTTGACAAATATTATATATAAGTACTTTTTTTAGGCTGTACTGCAACTCAACCGTCCAAAATATATTCATCTGAAGTGGTACAACAATCCGATTTGCATTAATCAAACCTCGTCTAAAAAACACATTAAGTGGTACAGTCCGAATGACTTTTGCCATTTTGCCATATTGCATCGTCTATGCGCCTTATAAATAAGGTAGGGTAGACTTCGTTTACATATAATTAGGTAGACGTGGCCCGCACTGAGCACACTACCATTTGAGTTCCTTTGTTTCATGCTCAGAATGGAGAACTTGTTGAATGACACTGCTGACATGCAGGTGCAACGAGAAATGCATCGTCGAATCATTGCCAATAATTGAATTCTCAGACTTCGTTTAAAAAATATGTAGAAGAACCGTGAAGGTGTTGTGCAACTTCACATTAAGAAAACTGAAGTATACGTAGTTCATACAAGATGGATATCGGAGACACAAGCTATACGCTATGGCATTATTGCTGTTGCTTTTGCTTATAAACAACAATGGGGACAACAATATTTATAATTAGAGACTTTTTACAAATATGATTTTATTATTTTATCTTTCATTAAAAAAATAACTACAACAAAAGAATTATCACTCCATTATTCGGAGTTCTAATCCCCTCAATTTCAAAGGCGATGGGAAAGCAACGTGATGTAGAGGCGCCCACCGATCATAGACACACCTATCGCCTCCCATCGCCTCGCTCAGCATCGCTTCTCATCGCCTTCGTCTCATATGGGCTCATAGTCATATGCACGTCTATTTTTTCTCTATTGCTTCTCATCGCTTCTTTAACCATAGTAAAAAATTTGAAACAAAAATTAACAACTCGTGGCGTGAACATGTACCTTCTCGCCGAACAAGCTACAGATAACGGTGGCGTTAATGGCGAGGGCCAACGCGCTACTAGGCACGTACTAGTTGAGCAACACGTTATCGCGTTGGTCTGGCCATCCAAGCAATCTAGTCGCCCACCCAAGCCCGAGTCCTACCCAGTGTAGGGCTATGTGCCCCAACACCTATCCTCTGCTGCTGACGCCGCCATAGATGGTCATGGAAAGTTCGTTCTTCGCCATGTCTAATTTCTGAGTGCCACCCATTCCTACAGGTTCATACATTGATCACACAGAGCACCACCACGTACCACCGTGATGCTTTTGAGTTCGTGTGTGAATCCGCCGGTGGAAAGCTCTAGCAACAATGAAGGGATGAGGTGTAACATCGCAGATAGGATGGTGGGAATATATTGCACATATATATTTGATTTCTTTGTATACTAAGCACCAATTTATCTACAAGCACCTAACCATGGGTGGCCGAGCCAAACCAAAGCTTGCTTTTGCAATACATCTTTGGCAAAAAAAAAGAAATTAACGATTGGACGTGATGAGGGACAAGCTCGTTGGAGGCAAAGGTGTATAAATAGGGACATGCAATGACCATAGCCATTTTGGTACTAGGCTATGGAGTCATGGCACATGCACAACACATGGCAAGAAGTTCATTAGCAGACCACTTGACTCGACACTAACTCATCACAGCAGGCTTGCACACATTCATCACATTAGATGTCACATACTAGTACACAGACATACTATACAGATGGTTCATAACTCATTTTTACTGACATTTTGCAGCACCGCCTGGCGCCTGCACTGGACAAGCCAGCGCACTGACACATAGGGCCAATGCTTTCTTCTTGATGGCTGCATGATCGATCCACTAAAGGGATTTGCTACTACACTCCGATTATCACATACAAGGTAAGAACTTCAATAAATCACAACCCTTCATTTGGTTGAACAATTAAAATAACTAGAAAATAATAGAGAAACCGTTGCAACTTACAAACTAACGTCAGAAACTCAGGATCATCCATGGAGTATTCCTGCATGTTAGATTGAATTCGCTATGTGTTATGGAATTATTGTTGTTGCTTTTGCTTACAACAATATTTGAACAACCATACGACCTAAACAAAAACATCTATAGATATGATTCCTTTTTTTAATTGAGGTGGTTCAATGTACGACCGCCTCTAAAGACGGTTATTGAAACGAGCCGCCTCTAAAGACGGTTATTGAAACGAGCCGCCTCTAATTTTTTTTTTGTAGAGGTGGCAGCTATTTTCTGTCGTCTCTACAATGCCCCTATCTTTAGTGCCGGCTCTGGATATAGCTGCGTCTACAAATAAATTTCTAGAGACGGTAGGATCTAGAGTCATCTCTAAAAATAGGCTCAACACAATAAAATTTGAGTTTTTCAAACGATCTCGGACGGAGAAATGGCAAAACACAAAGTTATAGATCTCGAAGAATTATACAACTTGGTAGTTGATAACTTTTTTATTTAAAATTACTAGTATCGTGCCCGTGCTAATGCCACGGCCTCATTTTAAAGATGCACATGAAAAATAACAAGTAAGTATAGAATATTTTGGATAAATACACAAAAAATTATTTGTCGATATAGAGGTAGTTTTACACTTTACATCCATGATGGACTCATCAAGACAATTGTTTGTCGCGCTCTGAACTTAGGCATATTTTTCTCTGTGACCAACGATATCCTTCATTTTAAGGATGCACATGAAAAATAATAAGTAATTATAGAATATTTTGGATAAATATATAAAAAAATTATTTGTTGATATAGAGGTAGTTCTACACTTTACGTCCATTATGGACTCTAGACAATTGTTTGCATGCTCTGAACTTATGCATGTTTTTCTTTGTAACCAACGATGTCCTTCTGCAAGTACACGAAGTAATTTGATATGGGATACTTGGGCCTATAAGACTCATTATTTTTTCATGCTATTTCTTTCCGATTTCCTTTTTGTTGTCACCTTCGTAAGCCTCATCAGCCTGCCAGCCAGTAGCTCCTTGGCAGTCCATTACATTAATGTTGTTCATCAAGCAGCTTCACCACTTTGCTCCAAGCTTCTCTAGAGTCCTGACCAGCCTTAGTGTCTTTCTTTCCCTGCTTATCATCAGCTAGACTTGTTATTGTGCATCCAGTTACACCGAAGCAACATCTCTTTGTAAGTCAGCTCCATAGATATGCATGTCCTAAAAATCTCACATCGATACCTATCTAATGAGTTCCATAGATAGAACAATATAAATATCTCAAATGGTTCAACCTAATAGATCGAAAAGAGTAGATTTTCTAGGCTAGTATGTGATATCTCTCATCTAGCTTATTACACCGATATATTATAGCATCCAAATTAAAAGGATAAAAAATAAGGGTCCTGTTAGATATCAGTTAAACTTTTGTGGTCCTAATAACACCGAGTCAAGTTACAATTGGAATTTACAGGTCAAGACTATTTTATTAGGATATCCGTATTGATGATGCAGTCGACCTTATCTTAACCTTTGTTATCTATTTTGTAATCCTTATACAAATTTTCATTTGCTTATAGTCCGAACTGAAAATAAAGTATTTTGTTACATAACTAAAACTAAGGACAATCGTAGACTGCATATAAAAAATTGGAAGGAGTGAAAAGGAAGCCAGAGAATGGAGCATGATATAGACTAAATCGTGAACACATGGTGTACATACGTTGCTTCTTATTTCTTGTCTCTCTCTCTCTTCATCAGTCTCTTGAGCCATTTTTGTGGTGCGGTATTCACGTTGTTTCGTGTTCGTTTCTTCCTTCTTCTTTATTCTTCATCACTTGTTGTTTGACATAGTGATTATCTAATTTTTTTACATATGTCGTATGGTTGTACCTGAGTTTCAGATATTTATTCACTACTGGAGAAAGGGCCTTTAACCCCGGTGGAGAAGGGGCTTTAGCCCCGGTTTTGCAACCGGGGCTAGCACTCCGGGACTAAAGGTCCCAGTCTTTAGTCCCGGGTGCTTCCCCACCGGGGCTAAAGCCTCTCACGATAAAAAATAAATGTGCATTTGTGAGATTCGAACTCAGCACCTCTCGCCTCAGACACGCTTACCAACTGAGCTACACAACCCACGTGATGTAGTTCTGTACGTTTTCCTTTTGAGAGCACCTTTAGCCTCGGTTGGTAACACCAACCGGGGCTAAAAGCACCTTTAGTCCCGGTTGGTAACACCAACCGGGGCTAAAGGTTCCTTTAGTCCCGGTTGGTAACACCAACCGGGGCTAAAGGTTCACCCTTTAGCCTCGGTTGGTATTACCAACCGGGACTAAAGGTCCAGGACCTTTAGTCCGGGTTGGTAACACCAACCGGGGCTAAAGATTCACCTTTAGTCTCGGTTGGTGTTACCAACCGGGACTAAAGGTCTTTAGCCCCGGGGACAATTTTTGGCCGAGATTATAGCTCAATTGATAGATCGTCCAAAGGCCTGTTCTCTAGTAGTGATTATATCGCTGAGAACTGATCGTGCATCACTTGGTGTGGCCATGTTTTTCTTCGGTGTCGATGCACTGGTTAGAGAGTGGGATGCGGTGTACCGCCTCGTCATGTATGGATGGGCAAAGTCGACGTAGTTGTGGGCTGCATGGTGGGTCGTTGTGCATAGACTGCCATCGTCGTCAGCGGATGAGAATTTTTTTATCCAATTATCCATGGCAAAACAATCCTGCACGCCGACCACCCCCCTACTTCGCTAGCAAAGGGTGGGGGCCAAACGATCGATAACCGCTCTTGTGCCTCCCGGCGCGCAGCATTGAATCGACGATTGCCCTGTACCTCCCGGCGTGTGGCAAAGTACGGTAGCGAGGCAGGACAGTAGAGCAACAGCACGACGTATAGGAAGGATCGTGGCCTCGATTTTTGGGCCACACATAAATAGTATATATTAGAAAATTAATTGATATGATGATAGATTTAGGTCTAACTTTTTTATGTTTTGAAATATTTTTTAAATTGAATAAAGATTAATAAAAACATGTAAATATATAGTATTATTTTGTTGTCATTTGCAATACATAATTAATAGTTTTTGCAGCTACAATGTACAAATAGTTTTTTGTAGTTACAAATAATTAACGCGAGCGAAGCGGTGATGCATGAATTGCCTTTTGCATTTAATTCGCATGGCAAGCATGGGTTCGTGCAGGGTTTTTTTTCCCGGTCGGTAACCGGTCAAACCGGCCGGTAACCGGTCTTACCGGTCCGGTCCGGTAGCAAAAATCAGCGGTAACCGGTAATAAACCGACACATGCACAGTAGCCAAAAAACGGTTTTACCGGTTACCGGTCGGTTTTACCGGTTTACCGGACCGGTTTTTTCACTGAAAAAAACCGGTCGGTAAGCGGTAAAAAAAACCCTGGGTTCGTGTTCGTCTTTACGACTTGCATGGCGTGCACTTTGGCAGGCACCGGAAGAGAGGGAGGAAGGACCGAAGGAATCGGCAGCGTTTCAGGCGTGCGGTGTTTGCGGGTTGTTTGCCTTGACGATGGAAGAATACCATACACTTAATCCGGTTCGTTAGATGTGAGTGAGTAAGGAGAGAGAAGGTTCTGAAATAAATCTGGATGATTTGTTTTTATGAAGTCAGTTTCATGGGTACAATTTGGTGTGTGCATGTAGGGAGGTCCTCTCAGCGGGGGAATATTTTTTTTAGTACACCAAGCAAAGAGTAGGAATGATGTTTTAGTAGGGTAGATTTATCCAAGATTTATACTTGTTGAGCGATGGGTTGAGCTTCTTGGTGGAGTTTTTCTCCAATTTCGCAAACGCCTTGGACTCCTTGCATAGGGTCAGCCCCGTGATGTCGGACACCGTACCAGAGCAACACTGACGGTGACGAGAGTGCCCAGCACGGCCGAGATGGTTTTCACCGACAAGGGAGCGAGACAGCGGTGTTGCTGCTGTTGCATTAGAATAACAAACAACATATAGAGAAAATATAAGCAAACTTTGCTAGTTGCCCTAAATGTATCCACAAATTTATTATGAAATATTCTTAAGATCAAATTTAAACTTCAAGATATTGACACAAGAGAGAAGAATGTGGCCGGCACAGCTGCAGAAAGCTTTATCGTCTTGTGAACATTGGCAGATACAGTAATAATCAGCACGTATCAGGTAGAAGGGACGTTTCAGTTTCACATCGACTCACTCGGTGAGGCGCATGCCAACATAACATGTTGCTGACTTGCTGTAGTTCTTTGACGGACACACGAGAGAGCCAGCCATCGCAGTAACGTAGTCTGTGTCATGCGTCTATCCTGGCCACGCGCCTGCCCATGTACATGCACCAGCTACAGACTCTCTCAGCACCGAGTGCCCCATGACCAGCCGGGACACTTGCCGGAATTTTATACGGTGGGTCTGGAAGAAATGCCACGTTTGATTCCCGAGTGCCACACATTCCAATAGTTTGTGAGCTCGATCAAGTACGCAGCCCCCCATGATTCTTTCGTTGTGTATATATGGATCCACTGGTCGAACGACCGAAGCATTCAACATATAAGATCTCTTGAAAAATAAGAAGACAGATGAACAATTGAACACGATGACAAGGGTGAAGCTTGCGGGAAGCAAATTAGCTAGAGGCGTATAAATAAGATGAAAAATATATGTGGCATGCATTTAGCAAAAATATTTTGGTAGCCTACCGAATCATGGTGCAAAACATGGCATTAAGTTCAGAAGCAGACCTGACTCGCAATAAGGCTAGTCTCAGTGGGGTTTCATGCACATTAAATAAGTTATCACACATCAGCTTTTTTTTATATGAAACTAGAAGGAGAGAAAAAAAAACGTTCCATCCTCATGGAACCTTTGAGCGTTGTTTCCAAAACAGCGAAATCTTGGTGAAACTCTCATTGAGAGTGTTATTGCATTTCATCTCGTACAACACGCGCAGTTCGAGAGAGGAAATGAAGAGAGAAGAGAGATCATGGGACCACGAAGACATATGAAACTGTGTATTGAAACTGTATATTGAGTGAAGGATCTATTTCATCCGTGATTTCATTTGTCTTGAAAATCGGGAGATGAAACTGTACATTGAGACTGGCCTAAGGCAATAACTCACAACATGCTTTGGCTTGATTGTACACCATGTACTAACATCATTCATCAGCCATCACATTAGGTACCACAAACTCAACAACATCACAATAAATCCATTATATCTCATATTGAGTAGTCTTATCTCCTTTGACTTTTTTCTATGTTTACATTTAACCTCAGATGATGAACTATAATGTATCTTTTATATGTTGTATTTGGAATCAAAGAAGATTTGAATTGCAGTTGCAACTTTGAACTCTTAAATGCTTAGGTATTCATTGTGTCAACTTGTCTCCGTGGTATTCTTTGATATTCATTTATTAATCTCTTGCCGGCTCGGTATACACTCCTCTATCTCTTGTACTTACATTTGTTACTTTCTTGCAAGATAATATTATACCTTGTTGTTAGTTACATTCTCTTATCTTGTGTAGTGATATACATTATTGCTTATTTAGTTGTTGAATAGTTCCTTTGATTTTGTGTGACTTAGAGTTTGTGGTTATCTAGAATTGTGAATAGGTGGCTTGCATCTGTGTAGAGCTAGCGCAAACTTCGCTTCGTCATTTAGTTGTCTAACTAGTTTGTTTAAGTGTTGTTGTAGAAATTTTTTTTATAGGCTATTCACCCCCCTCTAGCCATTTAGGACCTTTCACAGCTGTGGAAAGCACTTGCTTCACCATGTCTAATTCCTGAGTGCCACACATTCCAAGAAGTTCTTAGGTTGATGACACAGAGAACCATATACACAGATGGGGTTGAAGATCGCAAGCGGGCAAGATGCTTGGTGAAAATATGATACATATATTTGACCTCTTTCTGTACTCACCAGTCTATCTAATAGTACATGCACCGGCCGGCCATGGGTGGCACAACCTAAGCTTTTGCAATAGATCGACCTTGGCAACAAAAAGAGGGATGAACAACTCAGCACAATGAAGGAGAACCTCGTTGGATTGAAAGGTGCATATATAGGTGGAATTGGAAACGTGGCATGCATTGACCATAATTATTTTGGTAAGGCTATCGAGTCCTGGTGCAGCACATGGCAAGAAGGTCATAGCTAGTTGTATCTGTATTCACCCTCATCATCATTCATCACATCAGTTGCCACATTATGAGATTCACCAACCTCAGTCATAGAGCAAGTCGGCTCGCATGTGGGGTCCAATGCTTCCTTGTTGATGGTTGCATGTTTAATCCATGAAAGACGATCAGTGAAGGGTTTCAATTCGAGTTCTGGTGTAAATTTGATGATACTAGTGCTGGCTATATTAATAGTAGGTAGATATGGCCTACACTGAGTACAGTATCATTTGACTTTTGAGTTCCTTGGATTCGCTTGCTCACAATGGAGAACATGCATATTTTGCAACGTGTGCGCTAGTGCAGTGAAAAATGCATTGGTGAAATCACTCTCAAGAATTGAATTCTCATAGTTTTTTAAAAAAGATGTAGAAACCATGAATCTTCACATTAAGAAAATTGAAGTACTAATTAGTTCGTACAACTACAATACAAATATGGGATACCTCCAAGCTATTTATAGCATTGTTGACAATGGGAACAACCATAAAACCTAAACAAAAGAATCTCTTATGTGTACTTCTCTCTAGACAAGCTACATAGTGATCTGGATATACATGGGCATGTGAAAATGCTTTCTGAGTAAAGTGAATAATCTGCTTGGGTGGTCATTCCTGCTTATGTTGCCCATGCACTGGTTTTCGCTCCCTCAGGGACGATCATCATCGTATCTACTCTGCTCTAGTGAGGGCTAGAGTCGCCTCTACACTGCTTTGGGAGGGCTCATTATTCGTCTATGCTCTGAGTGTCTATGGCTCCATGTTCTTCATCCTCGTTATGGTCTGGTCACTGCTTCCATGTCGCCTTAGAATTAATGCACATGGTTAGATGGTGTTGTTGTTGTTAGATTTGTGTAGGTGAAACCACTACAAGAAAATTGTCTTATCCCGCTTCAAGGATATACTAGGCTAGTAGCTCAACTAGTAGAACACTAACCAATACATCATAGAGAACTTTGATCCATGTTCTTATGGTCCTAACATGTTTCATCTGAGGAAGCAGATGAAGCTAAAAATCACATGTTGTTGGCAAGATCCGGTATAGTGTGGGAGCTTTGCTCCACGTTTTAGTTCAAAAAATTGGTATAGTGATTGTTCTACATTACCCTCATCAATTCCATATAGTAGTTGGTTGTTTCTGGTTGCTTTAAAATGTGGCTTACTTTATTTCTTGATTATGCTATGAAGTCTATGATAGTCACATTCATTTCATTAATTATTATGAGAAAAAATATTTGTCTGATTTGAGTTCCATACATTTATACATGTACAATGTATCTGTTTACACCAAATTTTGGACCGAAAAGATTATTATGTGTAAGCACAAACGGTTGGTTTATTAAGAAAGGAATTGGCCAGAAAAATAAAGAAGCTTATATGAGTTCAAGCGTGACCAGAGGAATTCATATGGACCAACATGATGGGCTTCAAAGACGTGTCGGGCTCGACCAGGAAGCTCAAGTCCGGGTCGTCTTTTGTTTTTGTTGTGTAACCTAGTCGTGTTAGGACAGGAGTCAACCGAGTTATATATAGCTAGAAACCCGAATTTTGTAGGACATCATCCAATCAATCAACATACTGACCACCGGCCAAAACCCTAGGAGTAGGAGTAACGTAGATCTCGGCGAGACCTTCAATCAGGCAGGGCTGCATCAGCTTCGACCGACCTCCGGTTTGCTTGTAAGTTTCACCAATGGTTCGTGTAATTGTACGATAAGGCTGTATTTGGCATTGACCAAACTCTTGTTAAGCTATGACATGGCTAGTTATCGGTCCAAGTTCGTCTTTTGTAAGTCTGTCTTGACTCTGATCAATCTCTTACCTTAGTCGATCTTGACTAGTTATCGGCTCTATTGGTTTGGCAAGCTAATAGATTCATTAAGTTACCGATGTTGTTTTATGTTTTAATTTGTTTCTTTATGTTTTAAACAATATCTCACTCAATCAAGATTGACAAAGTGGCTTAAGCCTAAAAGATGCTTAGGTTCGGCTATCCTAAGGTTCTACACGCCCACAATGATGGAAATAGCTGATTCAAGCTTCTCATCGACTATTTTGTCAATCTTGATTGTTACATGTTGTGCGTTCGAGATATCCGATAAAACTATAATTTTGATCAAAGAACAAGTAGATTTTGATCTTGCATATCTGTTATGGCTGTATTTCCGAACCCCACTGATATATATGGTAGATTAGATTTTGCCTCATCTTAGATCGAATTGTGATTCTAACGGATAGATCTTGTTCGTGCCTCATGGACCCTGTATCGGCTAAAATAGCCGATCCAGTTATGCTTTCGTCATAATGTCTGCCTTTAGACTGCTTGGAATCAACGTATCTGCTCGTTGCATTGGACGTGATCTAGTTTGATCATCATTATAGCTGCATGGAGACACCTCACTATTGATGTTTAAACTATTTTATCGATCTATTTGTTATTATGACTGCATGGAAACACCCCACTGTTGACAGATAGAATTGCCTCTACTATTAGTCGATACGTTGTTTTCACGTCGTTTGGACGTACACATAGATCTTTATTCTGCTAATATGTCTAAGCTCATCGGTTGTTTGTCTATCCCGAAAGCTTCTTTACATATATCATAGCCGTTTTGCTTTATATCTTTTTCAATGCCTTCATGCAATCTCTTGGGAGTTGACTTGGTAGTCAATATCCTAATAACAAGTGGCTATATCAAAGCCATACAATTTGGAACTGTCTGGCACCAAACCGGCAGGTTCCACAATTTGACAATTTTTTCTTCTCCTTGTCAATTGCAGGTCAAATTGACTGACACGCCCAAAGTCGATCTCACCGAGATTCGGCACCGCCACCCGTTGAAGGTTCAGGAGGTCAGGACCTTGCTCTATACGCCCTCTGAGGACCGTGCGCTCGAGTGTGTTGGCGTGACCGACTGAATTTTTGTGTCAACAATATCCTTACACATCTACTTATATTAATAAATGTATTGTATATGTATGACACTATATCAAAAGGAGCATCATCAATTTGAATGCATTATTTTGTTTTATGGAGGGAATGAATTATGTTTGGTTGTGTTGATTCTTCATATTTTGTCATGCATATATGTTTGTGGTCCCGTTGCAATAATGCACATGCACTCACCTCTAGTATTATTTTAATATAAACTTTTGGTTACTATTCTTATCTTGTACCGATTGTTGAATAATAGAAGTTTAGATGTTAAATTTGTTGGCTAATGCATTGTTGGGTAATCTAACAACCTAATATATTTTTTCTTGATTTGAGTTCCTTTGTTTTATGTTGGAAGCTGAGAAAATGTACAATGGACGACATGTTGCAGTCGTGACATGGATCGCGAAATCGTTTTCAAGAATTCAAGATGACGAATAATAGACACAAGAGCAAGAGTGGCACAATTGTACAAAGCTTCATCTTCTAGAATTTAGCAAAGATTATAGGTACTCCTAGTTTCTAGTCTCTACAGCAACTAAACCGTCCAGTCACCCCAAGTCTCCCGTCCGGAGAAGATGAAACATATTATTTTGCCTCAATGTAGAAATCTTGTAGTTAACAATTTGTTTTCGGTGGGAAAATACTTTTGCATTCTAAATGATACTTATTGAAGCTCCATGCAGGGTCACTCTTCTAGTTCCATCAAACTCAAGCATGAACCAAAAGAAGAGAATTACAACAACTGAACAAGAGCAAACTATGATTTTCTGATCAAGCACATGGGCAAAAGTTCTTACAGTAGATTCGCAAGGGATCAACAAGTCATCATATGCAATACCCGCTACCACGTGGAATCGCTGAGCCATATCTCTACATGTTGTTGCTCACTCGGTGTTGACAAAGTGCTTGATGGATACTCCCTCCATCCCAAATTATAAGACATTCCAAGAATCTTGGAGAGTCAAAGTTTTTCAACTTTGACCAAATTTATATAATAAGATAATAATATTTATGATATCAATCAACTAAGTGCAATTAGATTCTCCATTAGTTATATTTCCATAATATGTATATTTGATGACATAAATCTTTATATTTTTCTCTATAATTTTGGTCAAAGTTGAAAAATTTTGACTCTCCAAGATTCTTGGAACGTCTTATAATTTGGAATGGAGGGAGTAGATGGGAAACAAAAGTCACATCGTGCAGTCAACGTCTTGCATCTTGTCCAGCACAGGCGCTCACCCAAATCTGTGCCCAGTTGTCGTTTCCACAATCAATTGAATCCAAAGTGACCCAATGCCAATCTCCACACTGAGTGCCCCGTGATCAGAAAGGGATGGTGCCTCAAGATCTGTTATATTTGATTCCCGTGTGCCACACATTCCAAGCAGTTTGGGAGTTGAAGCTTGATCAAACATAGCACTATTATTCTTCATCTTGTATATGGTTCAAATGGTCAACTTAAAGTTGTATATATAAATCCTGAGAACAAAATCAATTGAGATGAATAATTGGACATTGGGAGAAGCTTTTGGTAAACAAATTCATAAATATGGTGGAAATGTGATATGCATTTAACACAAACATTCCGGAGGTCGGAGGGAGTGGAGATCCATCGTTTTTAATAAGTTTTCTAGTAGATCGAGTCATCTAGAGTTAGGGTTTCTCCATGCCAAGAACCCTGGTATTGAGGGTGTATTTCCTCCTCCTCCTTCCCGGCGACGGCGAGGAGGTAGGGTGGATCCGGTCTCTCCATGGTGACTCTGTTGAAGATGAGGGCGACAACTTCGGCGTCAACATCTACATCGACAAGACAACATGGAGATTTTTGTTTCCAGGCTTCGGCATCAAGACGGAGATGATGTCGCCGCCATGGAATAATTTTCTCCGGTCCCTTCTTCGTTTTGTTGTGGTTGGATCTGGCCACGATGAAGGACTAGGGAGAATAATTTTCAGATCAGTCTTCCTCATTCTTCGGTGGCAGAAAGAAGAAGAAGGAAGACACAAGAAAGAAGAAGAAGTTTCTCAACTCCGCCTGCAGGAATGTTGGCCGTCCGTTGGGCATCTGTTCTCAGGCCGAAAACAACTGTTGCCGAGTATTTGTCTGTGCGGTCATCTATACGAAGCGTCAATCAGGTTTGGATTTGAGAGTTTGAGCCTTTCACAGCGTGAGTATAATATAGATGTGAATCAGTTTCTGGATACATATTTTTTCTAGAGTACTTGTAATACGATGATGTACCCAGCTATATCTTAATACAATTCTTCTTTCGTCTCAAAAAAAAAACATTCTGGTTGGTTATGGAGTCATGTCGCGCAGCACATGGCACGAAGTTCAGCAACTGTCCTGACTTGTCACTAATTCGCAATAGGTCGACATGTGCATAGCCGGTTGTACTGACATAATTCATCAATCATCCTATTATAGAACCCATGTTCACCAGCATCATATTAGATCTATTATTATTCTATTGACTCTCATATTCAATAGCATTTCTATTGTATTTAGAAGCAAAGAAAACGTTGAATTGTAACTTTAGACTCTTAAATTTTTAGGGGTGTGACAAAGTAGTTCCTTTATTTTCTTCAATAATTACTGACTAAAGCTTCATCACCTAAACATAGCTTCTAATTTTATAGCCGCATATTCACCAAATCTAGCATAAGTGAATCAGACTAATAGCATGACACTCATGTGTGAACATCTCTTCTCTTTACTCATTGTTTCATTGGGCATGATGACGCTGCTTGTTGTATCTCCTTCGTGTCGGTTGTTGTTTTATGCACGCTGCTACACATACACATAACTCCCTTTATTGATCGCCTGCCATGACCACTGGCAAGGGCCGCATCACCAATGAGCACTCTACCGCTTAGACACTTAAGAGAGGATCAAGTGTTGCAAAAAACAACAATTTTGCTTTGTGTAATCTTGCTGATTTTCTTTAAGAAGGAATTTACTTTAATAGTGTTACGAGTGAAAGGAAAGTTTCACCCCGCATTGATCAATGGATACAAGGATTTGTGTAATCTTGCTCATTTTGTTAAGTTCTTTTGTTTCTTGAGGCTTATACTTGATTTTTTTATGTTCAATAAATTTCTAGTAGGGTTTTATCCCTCCTGTTTCATCAAAAAAAACAACTTTGCTAGGTTTATGGAATGCTCGTGGTCATGGAATGCTAGTTAGTCCATATTTGGATAAAGTTTGTCAAATAACAACAAAGGTTCTATGTCTAAATATGGACTAACTATGATCAAAAGATTTGTCTCGTCATTTACAGATAAATTGTACAATTAGTTATTTGTTTACCTACATTTAATACTTCATGCATGCGTCTAAAGATTCGATGTGATGGAGAATCCTGTAAACTTTTGAAATCTAAACATGCCCAGCTTGATCCAAACAAGCCCACAACCACCGGTGGATTTTCAACGGCCAAGGAAAAGTTATCTTCTCGGCAGCACCTACTATTGGCCACGCCGGCTGCGGCAGCTCTCGGCGCCGCGTGCCTTGCAGTTGGACGCGAACACATGCGTGCGCCGATCAGCGCCAGCAGCTGGGGATCCTCTACACACGGCTGCTGATGGATGAAGTGTGGAGCCCGAGGAAGTGCATGAGGGAGGTAGCCATGGACCAGGGACAGTGATCTGAGGAGCGCGAGGTGGGCCAAACGTCGATGTGGCCCTCGGAGCTGAGCGCTGGGCGGATGGATGCTCGGGGAGGGAATTAATGTTGCAATTACTAGACTAGCCTTGACTAGAAATTAATTAGTTTATTTTGAGATCACGGTTGAGAAAATTTTCATAGAGAGGAACCAGTGGTTCCTACCAAGCACTATATAACGTCTCTTATCTTTTCATCAAATTAATGGCTTATACAAAAGCACGAGTTAATGGACTAGTTTTGATAATTTTAGTAGTGTGTGTTCTGGTACTCGAGTTGGGTCTCCCGGACCCATATATTTTTATTCTACCATAATGAATAAAATGACACACAGTTCTCATGGGTGTTTTGAGAAAAACACAATTTCAGTAAAGTGTTCTCTTGTTTTTCAGACTTTCCCATAATTCAGTATGCAGATGATACCCTATTAATCATGCAAGCCTCTGCAAGACAGCTTATTACTTTAAAATGTCTTCTACAATTCTTTGGTGAGTCCACTAGGTTAAAGGTGAATTACTCCAAGTCAATGATGGTGTCGATTAATATATCAGAGCAAGAGCTGGATCATCTAGCAAGGACTTTTGATTGTAAGAAGGGAGGGCTACCATTCACTTATCTAGGTCTCCCCCTTGGTCTGACAAAACCAAAGATAGTTGATTTCACCCCTCTAGTGAGTAAATGTGAGAGAAGGCTTATCTCCACCTCTCTTTTCATAAATCAGGCAGGAAGGCTCCAACTAACTAATTCAGTCATCACTGCCCTCCCAACTTTTTCATTATGCACTTTCAAACTTTAGAGCACAGTGATTGAACAAATTGATAAATATTGCAAGCATTGTCTCTATGGAGGGGGGCTGATCTAAATTCTACCAAGCCAGCCAAAGCTGCCTGGCCAATGGTCTGCAGGGATAAAAAGGAAGGAGGTCTAGGAGTGCTAAATTTAAGAATTCAGAATGAAGCCCTGCTACTCAAATACATGCACAAGTTCTTCAACAGGGATGACTTGCCATGGGTAAATTTGGTGTGGGAAAGATATTATCAAAATGGAAGATTGCCTGCAGATGTTGGGTCTTTTTGGTGGCGGGATATCCTTAAACTCATTGACAAATACAAGGGTATGGCATCTGTCAACATTCATGATGGAAGAACATGTCTCTTCTGGGATGACCTGTGTGGTGGAATGGTGCCTAAACTGAACATCCCAGAACTCTACTCCTTCTCAAAAAAGAAGAAGCTCACATTTGCTGAAGCAAAATCAGCTCCAAATTTGTATAGCTTCTTCCATCTGCCACTCTCGGTGCATGCCTTCTCTCAATTGGACCATCTACAAGGTATGCTTCAGAGAACACATACATCTGATCTATTTGATACTTGGGCCTACTAATGGGGTCCGCTGATTTTTCCTCTAGAAAAGCTTACAGACAATTAAATGGTCAATGTAACGTCCATCATGCCTTCAAATGGTTATGGAAATCCTCCTGTGAAAATAAGCATATTGTGTTTTCTTCTGGCTCCTCATGAAAGATAGACTAAGCACAAAAGGTCTCCTTAGAAGAAGAAACATGGAGATGGAAGACTACAGTTGTGTCCTATGTGATGGTCAAGTGGAGGAGACAGTACAACATCTCTTCTTAAACTGCACTTTTGCACAAGATAGTTGGAGGACCATCAATCTGAATGTTCACCCAAATGCTGATCCATTCTCCAATTTGGAGCACCGAATTGTCCATTTTTTATGGAAATCATTATTATTTTTTTTTGAGGTAAACAGGAGGGGCTAGCCCTACTGGAATTTATTAGAAAAAAAAAGTTTTGAATACAGAACAGGCAAGTCGCTCAAAGAGTTGAGCGGTTCAGGAGACAAAAAACGAAACAAAGAAAATCATCCAGGCTAGGGGAACTAAACTAGATTGTTTAGCCATACTTCAATTGCTGGGAAAACTTTTCTTTTAGCTCTCAAAAGAAGGAGCGCAAATTCTTCTTTGAAGACTCTTCTGGAGGCTTGGATCGATGGCCGAACTTGGTCGAAGATGAGGGCATTCCTTGCTTTCCAAATTGTCCAACACATGATTATTATGATTTCTGTGAAGAAAGGAACCTGGAGTTGCCTTCTGAATTTTTCCACGTTCTGAAGGAGGCATGCACTTTGATCCGTCTGAACGTGGATCCAGCTCCAACAGGAGGTTGCAAAGTGGCAGTGAACAAAAAGGTGATCAGAGGATTCCACTAATAGGGCATTACACATCACACAGTTATAGCTTTGGAGGTCCATATTCTTTCTTCTTAAGAGATCTCTGGTGCTCAATCGATCTTTTAATAAAAGCCAGCTAAAGACTTTGTGTTTGCTTTGACAAGAACTTCTCCAGATCCTTTTGAATGCTGGATGAGCCAAAGCCTGCCCACTCAGGTGTCTATATGTTTTATTGACTGAAAAGGAGGTTGAGGACCAGATGCATTTCCAGGCATCTGATTCAGAGACCAAGACAAGCTCCTCAATATCCTCCCTGAACTGCTCCAATTGGGCAAAGGCTGGATTGGATAGAGGCAAGTGAAACAAAGATAGAAGGCTCGGACAATTCTTTGCAGCCTCTAAAGTCAGAAATTTGGATTTGGCAAAAGAGCTAGGCCATTTGGATGACCAGGAATGACATGATCTTTAGGCAGATCAATGCTACGACCCAACGATGCAAAAACATGTTCCTTGTAGAAATGAACGCGCTTCTATTGCGGGCCAAGAATAGCTACTCCCCAAGTTTGCAAGATTGGATTGCTGGTCTTACCTAAGTCTGAGATCGTTGGTTGTGCTTAGGCTATTTTTTTTCCTGGTTCCTTAGTCTCTCTTCTGTTAGCTCTGTTAGCTCTTGGACTGCTTTTTTTGGGCTGACACCCTTCTCAGTGTCTCAAGCTCTTTTTTGTACATACCTGAACTTTTTCCTTAATCTATTCAGTAGGGGCTTTAAACCCCTCCTGTTTTATTCAATATATATATATATATATATATATATATATATATACATATATATAGTTTGCTGCAAAAGATGGTTGTAGTAGGCTTACTTATGACCTATCTATATTAGGGAGTGTATCCGCGATAGTGCCTGAAGAAATTGTGTGAGCGTCGGGCAATAAGAAGGACTGCAGGATCCAGATCGAATGGCAGGTGTGTTTCTTCTTCCACCCGTCGTTCGTGTCCAGCTGACTGAAGAATCGCTCTTGCCGCTCACACTTATCGTCGCCCAGTGCCTGCCCCCACCACCACCGGCTGGAAGCTCCTGTCATCTCGTTGTGACGCCTGCCTTCGCTCCTGCCCCTCGACCCTGCCCTCCCAAAATACAGGGCAAGTTCGCCGACAAGCTCTGGCACGACACACCCTCACCCCCTCCTGACCTGGCCGAGTGGCCCGGTAGCCACCAGGGCCCTAAACCGCCCTATCGCTGTCCCGACAACCTTGTCGGCCTTTCTCCACGTACCTAAATTACTTTTCTTCTTCGTCTAAGCCTACCAAAGTTAGGGAACAAGAGAGGGTGAGTTAAGAGCAAGTACATTGTTACACATCAGCTGTCTCGTACATCGTCTCATGTAGTGTCATATAGGATTTTTCTGATGTGGAGGAAAGAGAGAAACGAAAGAGTAAAAGGTCGTTGTTTCGCGAAACAACCACCTCATGAGCTAAAATTTAGGACTATGAAACAACTATTCTACCATTATTGCCATATGTCGTTCGTTTAAGTTGTCATGCAACTCATAATTTATTTTTATTCTATTCATAAATTAAGGAATCATGAGTTGCTACGAGACAACTTAAAAAACAAACAATTGTACATGTCGTTTACTAAGTCGTCTTAAAATTACGTAGTAGTACATGAGACCACCTACAAGACAACACCAATGTATTTGCCCTTAAGAGATATCGACAGGGCACCGCCGCTACCATCTCTTCTTCATCTTTGGTGTGGGTGCGGCGTGTGTGGGAGGCGGGTGATGTAACACTAGCCAGATAACCCTAGCCACGGTGATGAGTGCACAAACTTCATCTTTGCATCTGTGATAACCCTAGCCAGATAAATCGATGTTTCACCGGTTGAAGAGAGCGGTGGCGCCGTCGGCTCAGCCCTTCCCAACTTCCTCTCCGTTCGTCCCCTCTCCGTCCGTCCCCGCGACGCCACCAGGGTCCTTCGGGCCTGGTTGTTCCCCAGTTTCGATGAAACCCACGCCGGGGTCTACAGCTTCAGGCTCTTGGTGGTGCGGGCCGTCGATGTCCCCGCAAGCTATGCCACCCACTGGCTGGTGGCCTGCGCCTAGCTGTGGTGGTGGCGCAGCTGCATCATCATTTTCCCAACCAGTGCAGAAAGATGACATCAACTCTGATCCAAACGAATGGTAAGCATCTCGTGTAGTACATCTTAGCATTTTTTTATATCAAATATATTAGCGTAAATTTCTGAAGATTTGCCATCTCTCAAGATTTGTCTATTACTAGCTGTGCTCGAGCATCTCTGAAGATTGAGATGGGTGTCAGTTGCTAGTTGTGTTCCAATTGCTAGCTGTCCTCGAGCATCTCTGAAGATTCTGAGATGGGTGCCATTTGCTAGCTGTGCTCTAGTTGCGTTTTTTTTCTAGTTAGTGAATATTTGGAGTAACTAGAATGCTAGCTATGACATTGCAAACAAGTAGACGATACTGACCAGAATAGGGTTATTTTGGTGCATCAATTCTGGTTTGGTAACGATATTGACATTATGTGCACCATAGTTAATTAATTTAGGATATGATTTTGTGGCAGTCGCAAAATTATTGAGACATGGTTGTAGTCAGGGAACAATGTAAATTTCTGCAGATGTGTGCCAGTTGCTGCTACCTTTACTTCAGTTTAGTCGATGCCATGTTTGGACATCTTTAAATATATATATTGCTCTGAACTTTTATTTTATTTGTTGAGTAAGTAGCTTTTAACTGAATCAGTTGACCAGTGCTGAGATTTATTTTATTTATCTTCCTATAGGGGTGTGGATAATCGCCCACCTGGTGGTTTCCTCAGTTATTTTAATAACCCACGAAATCCGCCACTTCCCCAAGCAATCTCACCTAATGTAGTTCCTGTAAGTAGAGGGAAAGAGGCCAAGAATGTCAGTTTCTGGGTCTCATCTGCGACCCCAGCCCTTGATCAATTTAGATAATGATGAGGATGATGGAAATGGTGCTAGGATTGCCATACGCCTAAAATGGACAAAGCCGGAGGAAGTGCGCTTGGTGAGTTACATATATTTGTTTTTGTATTTTCATGTATGTTTTGCATAGCTAACAACACTCTTGCACTGTAGGTGGTTGCATGGTTGAACAATTTAAATGACCCAATCAATGGCAACGGCAAGAAGACTGATCGGTATTGGGGAGATGTTGCTGCTGAGTATAATAGTACCACCCCCCCCCCCCCCCCCAAATAGAAGAAGGACATCAAAGCAATTGAAGGACCACTTTCAGAATATTAAGAAAAAAGTCACTTTGTTTTGCAGCTCATGGAAAGAGGCTGTATCAATTTGGCCTAGTGGTCATTCTGATGACCAGATACAAGAGAAGGTCGACGCTATCTATGAGGAACATAAAGATGGTCCATTTCCATTCAAGCATTGTTGGAAGATTCTATGTGATGAACCAAAGTGGCAAGTGCAACTAGAGGAGGGGGAGCAGTCAAATAAAAGGAATTTGGATACTGAGGGGCGTGTAGGAGAGCTCATGCCCAATTTGACACAAGTTGAAGATCGTCCAATAGGTAATAAGAAGGCAAAGAAAGAGGCCAACAAATGTCCTTCGCAAATAGATGATGTCCTACAGCAACTTACAAAAATTCAGGGCACACATGAAAGCCGTGAAAAGATGTTGGAAACCCAAAAACAGGTTTCAAGCGAGAAGCTTGAATCGGCTAGACTAAACCACCTTGTAGCCAAAGAAAATGCTAAGTCAACTATGATGGAGACATACAAAGCACTCAGTATGAAAGATACAAGTGCAATGCCTGATGATGTCAGAGTTGAGCACTTGGCGTTTATGAAATGTGTGAGGGAGAGTATATTTGGCAAAACTGAATCAAGTATTAATTCGATTAACTAATATTTTTTGTAACATATTTTTTTTATATTTTGCTGATTCATGTTTTTCATTTTACAGATGCAAATGTAGTTCTTAAAAAGAATCAGGTATTATTTTGTGGACTGCGTGCTATTTCAGACATATTTTGTTGATTTATATGTTAGTATTACTATCAATGCACATGTAGCATGCAGTCAACGTGTAATTATTACTCCTAATATTCATGGAGTTAGTACTGCTGATAATCATGCAGTCAATATGTAATTAGTACTCCTGATATTTATGGAGTTAGTATTGCTGATAATCATCCAGTCAACAAATTAGTAAATCAGCTTCCTATACCAATGCATACAAATTAGTACCACTGATAATCATGCAGTCAACAAATTAGTAACTCACGTAGCTCTCTTCTATGCTTCATCTATATATATTGCTCTCTCCTCTCCTCTCATTTGAAACTCATCTTCTTTCCATCTGAAACAACTCTCCCAAACTAGCCATGTCTGACTCATCTTCCTATTCTAATGATGATTCTGATGAACTAGATCCAGCCACTATTATGGAAGAGTATATTGCCCAACAAAATATCCTAGAATCCATTGCTAAACAACTGCTAGACACCTACAACTTAGGACCTCCTCGTCGCCTAAGTGGTCCAAGGAGGTGTATCCAAAGGGACCATGAAGGTGCTCACCAATGTCTTGTAGCTGACTACTTTGCTGAAAATCCCCTCTACCTTGAAAGATTGTTCCGTACTAGATTTAGGATGACAAAGAATCTCTTCTTGCGCATCGTCAATGCCCTGGGTGAATGGTCTCCATACTTCACTCTAAGGGCAGATTGTGCAAATCGCCAAGGGCTCTCGCCTCTGCACAAGTGCACATCAGCAATTCGCATGCTTGCATATGGCACACCTGCTGATGCCCTTGATGAGTACCTGAAGATTGGGAAGAGCACTGCATTGGAGTGCTTAGACAAGTTTGCACAAGGTGTGATTGATGTCTTCTCAGGGGAGTATATGCGTGCTCCCACAGTAGTAGATGTGCAGCGTCTACTTCAGGTCAACGAGTCTCGTGGCTTTCCAGGAATGTTGGGAAGCATCGATTGCATGCATTGGAGGTGGGAAAATTGTCATGTGCCTTGGAAGGGGCAATTTACCCGTGGTGACTATGGAGTCCCAACGATCATCCTGGAAGCAGTTGCTGATCAGGATCTCAGAATATGACATGCTTTCTTTGGTATGCCTGGTTCTAATAATGACATCAATGTGTTGAATCAGTCCCCATTATTCATCGATGCATTGAAAGGTCAATCACCTCAAGTTCATTTTTCTGTTAATGGGAGGCAATATAACACAGGTTACTGTGAGCATCTAGGCCCCCAGTGGGTTTTGGTGATTGGATGACAACGGTAAATTACTATGACTAACGTGTGTTTTGCAGAAACAGTTGAGTTAGGTCATGGTAATGATGATCGTGAGGGCACTATGGTATTCATGCCCCCTTAGCGATGGAATTCGTTCGGTCTTCAAAGGATGGACGACGAAGACGGTGATAGGCTAGTGCTAAGTGTCATTTGGTGTTGAAGGACACTTAGAGTAGCATAGGTCTTTGCTTTATCTTTGGCCGTACTATAAAGAGGGGTTTGAATGAGTAGCTTGACCTAGGTGAGACTTTTGAGTTAGATGTGGTGCACACTTGTTAACCAAAGCCCTAGGTAGCTTAGAAAGGTCCCTAAGATCATAAGGAAGAAAGTTCGTGAAGAGAGCGTCGCAAACCGAAGTCGTTTCGGACTTCGAAATGTGACCGGACGCTTCAACCCTAATGACCGGACGCTGGGGCGTGCGTCCGGTCAGTTGGTTTGGCTAAGAAGCAGGCTTGGCTTCGACCGGACGCTCTTCAGTATTCGACCGGACGCACCAGGAGGTGAGTCCGGTCGCGTCCAGAGAGGTTCCAGAGAGGGAAATTGATGACCGGACGCGTCCGGTCAGTGGTGATCGGACGCATGGGTGCGTCCGGTCAGTGTATCGTACTGGTGTCAGGGCTAACGTCACGTAGCCGTTAGACACTGACCGGACGCGTCTGGTCACCCCGACAGGTGCGTCCGGTCAGTGTGTAACTGGCTGGACTTACCCCTTCATGCATGTTTTGAGTTGGGGGGTATAAATATGCTTCCCCCTCATTCATGCTGTGACTCTTGCTCATTTGAAAGGTTGCCAAACACATTGTGATTCCAAGTGAGTGCAAGAGGCCTAGTGAGGTTGAGAGATTTGTTAATTGAGTGATCAAACACCTCATTAGTGAGTAGAGAGTAGCAAGTGTGCATCCACTCATCTCATTAGCCTTGCGTTGATCAAGTGAGAGTTCTTGCTTGTTACTCTTGGTGATCGGCATCACCTAGACGGCTTGGTGGCGATCGGAGAGCTTGGTGATCATCCGGAGGCATTGTGGATGACCCAAGCCAAGTTGTGACCGGTAGCGAGCGATTCACCGGGCCGGAGTGGCGAAGAATCAGCTCGTAGTGAGCACTTGATCCTTGCGCGGATCAAGGGGGAGCGATACCCTTGCGCGGGTGCTCCAACGAGGACTAGGGGGTGTGCCGACACCTCGATACCTCGGCAAAAAGATCGTCGTGTCATCTCTACTCTCTTCTCTACGCATTTACCTTTGAGCAATTCAATTCCGCATTTACGTGTTGTTCTTTCATAAGTTGAATTGCAATGCTAGAGTAGAAATGGTTTAGCGATAGTCTTTTGTGCAATTGTTTCTTGTCAAACACTCTTCTAGGCACTAGGGGGTTAATTGGGGCTTGATAAGTTTTATTATCGCAAGAAGTTTTAGAAAAGCCCAATTCACCCCCCCTCTTGGGCATCTTGATCCTTTCAATTGGTATCGGAGCCTCGTGCTCTCGATTTAGGCTTAACCGCCTAGAGTTAAGATGTCCGGAGGTGATGGACCACCTCCCATGTTTGAGGGTGACGACTTTCCATATTGGAAAATCCGTATGGAGTCGTACCTAGAAGCGGTTGATGTGAAATGTCGTGATGCCGCCATAACCGGCTTTGCCAAGCCCAAGGAAGGCACAAGCCTCACTCCTAATGAGGAGGAAAATGATAAATGGAATGCAAAGGCCAAAAACATTCTTTTTAGAGGCATTTGCAAAGATGTGTTCAACCGTGTTCGGAACCACAAAAATGCCCATGATCTATGGGAAAACATTTGTGCGCTCCATGAGGGAACCAAGAGTGAGCGTGAGGAACGCTATCATTTAGTTATGCAAAAACTTCACTCTTTTGATATGCATGCTAATGAAAGTGCAAACGAAATGTACTCACGGTTGAATGTTCTTGTAGAAGAGCTAAATGGACTTGGCCTCACGCAAATGCAACCATCCGATGTTGTGAGGAAGATTCTTTGTGTCCTTCCAATTGAGAAGTATGGACACATCGTGACGGTGCTACATCAAGGTGATCTTTCCACCGCTACACCAACTCAAATTTTGGGAAAGATCAATGCGCATGAGATGTACATGCACATCACACCAAGTGGTGGCTCCTCCACCGACAAGAAGAAGGACTTGGCCTTCAAAGCTAGCCATGACAAGAAGGGCAAGTCCAAGGCTATTGAGGTGCATCATGAGAGCACAAGCGATGATGAAGATGATTCCAACATTGCTCTCATGGTGAGAAGGACCACCAAGATGTTGAAGAAGCTTCACAAGAATGAGGTCAACTTTGACTCAAGAAAGAAGAAGTTCTTCACAAGTAGCAAGAGGAGGCCAATCTCCGAAATGGATTGCTACAATTGCGGTGAGCTTGGCCATCTTGCTCATCAATGCACCAAGCCCAAGAAAGATAGCTACAAGAACAAGAACAAGAGCAAGAAGTATGACTCATCAAGCGAAGATGAGAAGAAGAATGACAAGTCATACAAGAAGAAAGATGGCAAGAAGAAGCAATACCACAAGAAAGGTGGGAAGGCTTACATTGTTGGTGATTGGCTCACCGACATTGACTCCTCCGGTGGCTCATCAAATGAAGATAGTGATGATGAGAAGGAGAAGGTGGCCGCTCTAGTCATTGGCTCCTCTACACCACCACCACCACCATCGCCATCATCATCTACACACCTATGCCTTATGGCCAAGGGTGACCGGAAGGTACAAAACGATGATGACTCTAGTGATAGTGATAGTGATGGTGAATTTGAGGCTCCTACTTATGATGAACTTGTCAAATTGCTAAATGACTACTCTAAAATCATAAGAAAGACTAGAGCTAAAAATGAGAAGCTTGTTGATGAAAATGAATCTCTTGTTGAAAAATGTGATCATGCTATTCATGCTAGTGATGAACTAAAAGATGAACTTGCAACTATGTCATCCACTATCAAGGAGCTCAAGTCCTCTAACAAGGAGCTCAAAGCTAAAAATGAAAAACTTGATAAGATGCATAGTGACCTTTCCACTAGTCATGCTTTGCTTAAGGAACAATATACTCAAGTGAAAGTAGATTATGATACTCTCACCATTGCTTATGATATGCTTTCACATGAGACACATGATGCTCCTAACCTTGTTGTTAAGTGTGACATAGCAACATCTTGTGAGGACTTGGTTAGTGAGCATGTTGAGCAAAGTGCTAGTGGCAAGGGCAAGAAAGTGGTTGAGGCCGATCACTATGATGACTATGTCAAGATCAAGAATGAGAATGCAAAGCTCAAAGTTGATCTAGAAAAGCTTTCAACTACCAAGCAAGTTATCATTCAATCTCATGACGATGACTATAGCATGACACTTGAGCTAGACATGCTAAAAGAAGAGAACAAGAGATTAAAGATGGAGAGGGACTACAAAATGACACCATCTCAATTGGAACTCCAACAAGAAAATGACAAGCTCAAGAAGGAGAAAGAGCACCTCACCACCGGTTTGAGGAACTTCACCAAAGGTCAATGTCTTCAAAGTGAGCTTCTCATGAACACCGTCATGAAAACCAATAGAAATGGCATTGGCTTTCTTGAAGAGAAGATGAAGCAACGCAAGAGCATCACTAAGCCAAAGAAGAAGAAGATTGGGAGATGCTATGAGTGTGGAAAGGAAGGACACTTTGCTCATGTTTGTGAGGAGCCAAAGCCCACACCCTTGCCCAAGCATGCTAGGCCCTTTGCTTTCAATGCTCACTACATGCTTAGACAAGATTCTAGTGGCAAAGTGAAGGTTATGTTTATGGGGCCACCTAACAAGAATAGGCCAAGGCAAATTTGGGTTGCTAAGTCACTAGTTGAGAAAGTTAAGGGACCGCAACAAGTTTGGGTCCCGAAAGCTCAAGCTTGATTTCTTGTGTGTGTGTAGGTGTCGGTGTTTCGTACCCGGGGGTATCACACCAACGAGTAATATGATCGCGTGCTTCTCTTCCTGGATGGTGACACAAGTGGACACAAGGATTTATCCTGGTTCGGGCAAAGAAGGCCCTACGTCCAGCGGGGGGGGGATGTTCTTGTATTACTTGCACCTAAGTGCTTGTAAAGGGGCGAATACAAGCTCAATGAGCGTGGACCGGAGTCCGGACTCGTGCATGTGCGTGGACTCGTGTGTTGTGTGTCCGTCGTCCCGAATGAGGGCCCTAGCGTCCCCTTTTATAGAGCAAGGGGTGGCCAGGGTTACAAAAAGTATTACAGGTGTCGGGGCGCATGGTGCCCCATATGGAGAAGGGTAGGAACCCTGTCTTGTCAGGGCCACTGGAGCCGATGTGATCGTAGCTGTTGAGGCGTCCTTGAGTCGTGGCTTCCATCCCGGGCGCGGACGTGGGGGCGCGACAAGGCGGGAGCCGTACAGCACCCATCCCGGAATGTACAGTACGCGGTGAGGTCCCTCCGGGTCTTGGGGTACCTGTCCTCCAATAGCACGAAAGTAGTCAGGGTTCGAAGGGCGCGGAGCCGGCTTCGAGGTGGTGCCACGGGGGCTCAAGGGGCGCGGAGTCGGCCTCGAGGTGTTACAGTGCAGAGCTCGAGGGGCGCGTAGCCGGCTTCGAGGGGTTACAGTGCAGAGCTCGAGGGGCGCGTAGCCGGCTTCGAGGGGTTACAGTGCAGGGCTCGAGGGGCGCGTAGCCGGCCTCGAGGGGTTACAGTGCAGGGCTCGAGGGGCGCGTAGCCGGCCTCGAGGGGTTACAGTGCCCGGCGTGGCCGAACAGTGCTGCACTGGTGCCCTTTTGCCCATGCTTGTGGTGAAAACGTGACTTGACCTTTACACCGGGTTACTGTGGTACATGACCGGAGTAGGTGAAGGCATTAAATGCGTGGTATGGGCTGGTACGGCTGTCTATGCAACTCGAGGTTCGTGCGTTAAGGCTCGAGGTGTGGAGGCGCGTTTGCCCGAGGCCCGGAGGGCTCGAGCGAGACGGGGAGCGATCGTGCTTGCCCGAGGCCTCGCTGGGAGGGTTCGGGCGAGACGAAAATAGAGCGTTCGCCCGAGGCCTGGCTGGGAGGGCTCGGGCGAGACGGAGACGGAGCGTTCGCCCGAGGCCTCGCTGGGAGGGCTCGGGCGAGACGGAGACGGAGCGTTCGCCCGAGGCCTCGCTGGGAGGGTTCGGGCGAGACGAAAATAGAGCGTTCGCCCGAGGCCTGGCTGGGAGGGCTCGGGCGAGACGGAGACGGAGCGTTCGCCCGAGGCCTCGCTGGGAGGGCTCGGGCGAGACGGAGATGGAGCGTTCGCCCGAGGCCTCGCTGGGAGGGCTCGGGCGAGACGGAGACGGAGTGTTCGGGTGTTTGCGTTGATTGGGGGTACCCCTTTTTCGTACCACCGACAGTAGGTGAACTACAAGACCGGTGGATCACATTGGGTAATTGATAGTGGATGCACACAACATATGACCGGAGATCCCCGGATGTTCACCTCACTAGAAGAGAATGCCGATGACCAAGAAAAGATAACATTTGGTGACAACTCAAAGGGCAATGTCAAAGGATTGGGCAAAGTGGCTATATCAAACGATCATACCATCTCCAATGTGCTTCTAGTTGCATCATTAAGCTTCAACTTGCTATCCGTTGGACAACTATGTGATCTTGGCTTTCAATGCTTGTTCACCGATAAGGAAGTGGTTGTAACTAAGAAACATGATACACAAGTGATATTCAAAGGCTTTAGATACAACAATCTCTATCTAGTGGATTTCACCTCCGAAGATGCCAACTTGAAGACATGTTTGTTCACTAAGCAATCACTTGGTTGGCTTTGGCATAGAAGATTAGCACATGTTGGAATGAACACTCTCAACAAGCTATTGAAGAAGGATTTGGTTAGGGGCTTGAAGGATGTCAAATTTGAGAAGGACAAATTGTGTAGTGCATGTCAAGCCGGCAAGCAAGTTGCAAATACACATCCAACCAAAGCCTTTGTGTCAACATCAAGAGAGTTAGAGCTACTTCACATGGATCTATTTGGACCAACAACATATGCTAGCTTGGGTGGAAATCTCTATTGTCTAGTGATTGTTGATGACTACTCTAGATACACTTGGGTATTCTTTCTTCATGACAAATCCGAAGCAACCCCTTCATTCAAGAAGTTTGCCAAGAGAGCCCAAAATGAGTTTGACCTGAAGATCAAAAAGATAAGAAGTGACAATGGAAGAGAGTTCGACAACACCCATATTGAGCAATATTGTGATGAAGTTGGGATTAAGCATGAAGTCTCCGCAACCTACACACCACAACAAAATGGGGTAGTTGAGAGGAAGAACCGAACACTAATCACCTTAGCAAGGACTATGTTAGATGAGTACACTACACCAGAAAGATTTTGGGCGGAAGCAATCAACACCGCTTGCTATGCATCAAACCGGTTGTTCCCTCATCGTCTCCTTGGCAAGACCCCCTATGAGCTACTCAACAACAAGAAGCCGGATGTATCCTTCTTTAGAGTGTTTGGGTGCAAATGCTACATCTTCAAGAAGCGCCAACACCTAGGGAAGTTTCAACACCGATGTGATATTGGTTTTCTTGTTGGTTACTCATTGAAGTCCAAAGCATATCGAGTATTCAACCATGCCACCGGGATGGTAGAGGAAACATATGATGTGGAATTCGATGAATCTAATGGCTCTCAAGGAGAGCATGAAAATCTTGATGATGTAGGTGATGAACCATTGAGGGATGCAATGAAGAACATGCCGGTTGGAGCCATCAAGCCTAAAGATGATGATGATGATGATGTGCAAGTCATTGACAAGCCATCCTCATCACATGTACCACTTGATGATGACAAAGATGGGAGGGATCCAAATGAAGATACTCATGTCTCCCATGATCAAATGGTGGTACACGCTCAAGATGTTGATGCTCCACAAGCGGCCCCTCAAGTGGTTGATCGAAGGACTACTCCTCTACTACAAGCTCATCCTCAAGATCTCATCATAGGGAGTCCGACAAGGGGTGTAATGACTCGCTCTCAAAAACTTGCTTTATTTATGGAACATCACTCCTTTGTTTCTCTTGTTGAGCCTACCATTGTAGATGAAGCTCTAGGTGATCCGGATTGGGTGAATGCCATGCATGAAGAATTAAACAACTTCACCCGCAACCAAGTTTGGACACTTGAAGAGCGACCAAAAGGCGCAAGAGTCATTGGAACAAAATGGGTGTTTAGGAACAAGCAAGATGATCAAGGCAAGGTTGTTAGAAACAAGGCAAGGCTAGTGGCAAAGGGGTTCTCTCAAGTTGAAGGCTTGGATTTTGGAGAGACCTTTGCACCGGTTGCAAGACTCGAAGCCATTCGTATCCTCCTTGCATATGCATCACATCATGACATTAAATTATATCAAATGGATGTGAAAAGTGCATTTTTAAATGACTTCATAAATGAACTAGTCTATAGTGATCAACCTCCCGGGTTTGAAGACCCTAGATATCCCAATCATGTTTATAGGTTGTCCAAGGCGCTTTATGGGCTCAAGCAAGCCCCTAGAGCGTGGTACGAGCGCCTCCGGGACTTCCTAATTGAGAAGGGCTTCACCATTGGGAAGGTCGACACCACACTATTCACCAAGAAGCTTGATGGAGAGATCTTCATTTGTCAAGTCTACGTCGATGATATCATCTTCGGGTCAACAAATGAAGCCTATTGCAAGGAATTTGGTGACTTGATGTCGAAGGAGTTCGAGATGTCGATGATTGGCGAGCTCACATTTTTCCTAGGCTTTCAAGTCAAGCAATTGAAGGAGGGGACTTTTATATCTCAAGAGAAGTACACAAAAGACCTCCTCAAGCGCTTCAACATGGATGATTGCAAGCCTATCAAGACTCCAATGCCAACCAACGGACATCTCGACCTAGATGAGGGAGGTAACCCGGTTGATCAAACTCTCTACCGTTCTATGATTGGTAGTTTGTTATACTTGACCGCATCTAGGCCCGACATCATGTTTAGTGTGTGCATGTGTGCTCGTTTTCAAGCCGATCCTAGGGAATCACATCTCATAGCGGTGAAGAGAATCCTTAGGTACCTCAAGCACACCCCAAGCATTGGCCTTTGGTATCCCAAAGGAGCTAACTTCCAACTCGTTGGGTATTCCGATTCGGATTACGCGGGTTGCAAAATTGATAGAAAAAGCACATCTGGAGGGTGCCATTTGCTTGGGAGATCTCTAGTGTCATGGAGTTCAAAGAAGCAAAATAGTGTGGCCTTGTCTACCGCCGAGGCGGAATACATAGCCGCGGGTGCTTGTTGTGCACAAATCCTTTACATGAAGCAAACCCTTTTAGATTATGGTGTAGTTCTAGAAAGGGTACCTTTGTTGTGTGACAATGAGAGCGCGGTTAAGCTTGCTAACAACCCGGTTCAACACTCTCGCACAAAGCACATAGATATTCGCCATCACTTCCTTAGAGATCATGTTTCCAAGAAAGATATATCCTTAGAGGGAGTTAGAACCAAAGATCAATTGGCGGATATCTTCACAAAACCCCTAGATGAGAGCACCCTTTGTAGATTGCGAAGTGAGCTCAATGTGCTTGATCTAAGTAACTTTGTCAAAAGGTGAAAGGGGGTTGTCTTTGCATTGCATTGTATCATATGCCATGTTTAAATTATGCTATGCACATAGGCTTGTCAGACGTGGTTAAGATAACCGCCCTAAAAAGCGTGTGAAGAAGCTTACCCATGAGCAAACTTGACAAGCAACCTAGATTCAAATTCCGCTTTGCATTGCATATGCATGTTTGTTGCTTTGTCGTTTCTTTTCGGTTATGTTTTGAGCAACCGCTGTGTTCGTCCACCGCTAGGGGGAGCATTTGAGGCTCTAATTGGTTAAGACCCCTAGTTTTGGTGGCCACATGTTGTCTCCTTGGAGCTTTATTGCCTATTTTTTCTAAAAATTTAACTTAGCCTATGGCAAATTATTTGAAAAATTTGAGGGTTTGAGA
The DNA here is from genome assembly GCA_009763385.1 of Coix lacryma-jobi var. lacryma-jobi. NCBI lineage: Eukaryota > Viridiplantae > Streptophyta > Magnoliopsida > Poales > Poaceae > Coix > Coix lacryma-jobi. The sequence continues at coordinate 162,857,598 of CM019824.1, forward strand.
GAGGTCACTCCTCTAGGTTCCAACTAGTGTTTATTTGCTTCTTATTTGAGTTGGAACTTGGTTGGGAGAAGTCGGCGCGAAAAAATCGAGTCAAAACTGTGTTTTCCCTGTGACCGGACGCTGCGACCGGACTCATAGGGTGCGTCCGGTCAGTGCAGAGCGCGCGCAAGTGAACAGTGTCTTCGGCGCGTCCGGTCAGGAATTTGATCGTGCGTCCGGTCCATTGCCAGCGGTTGACCGGACGCTGGGTGAGTCCGGTCATGTCTGATCGGACGCGTTCGGTCGTGGAAATCGCGTTCCGGGAGCTCTCTGTTCGTGACCGGACGCTGGGTGCCGTGCGTCCGGTCGGTTCGAGCAGTGCGTCCGGTCGTCACTTAACGAGCGCAATAAACTCATCCAACCGACACGTGGGCCTCACATCTTCTTCTTCCTCGTCGCGCCAGCGCCCGTGCCTATCTCCGCACCGCCGTCTCTCCCGCGCCGCCGCACCACCTCGCCCCCGGCGTGCCCGCTCCCCGCCGCACCACCTCGCCCCCGGCGTGCCCGCTCCCCGCCGCGCCCGCTCGCCCCCGGTGTGCCCGCACCCCGCCCCGCCCGCGCCACCTCGGTCGCCGCAACCCCACGCCTGCGCCGCCGTGCCCCATCTTGGCCGCTCGCATCACCGTGCCTCCGCCGCGCCTTCGCCTCCCCGCCGGCGTTCACCTGCCGGATCCGTCCCTCGCCGCCGCTCGGCTTCACGTCGATCGCACCTCTCGTCCGGCGAGCACCTCCTCGGCCAGCCCAACCGGCCAGCCCAGCACCCTCCCCGTAAGCTCCCCACACCAACCATGCCTGCAACGTGTTCGTGAAAATGCCCCAACCAACCTTCCTGTCAATCTAACCACGTTTTCACCTTAATTCTCGCGCAGATCCTTCCGGCGAGAGGTTGTGGTGCCCGCACGTGTCCGTCTCTTCCCTTTGCTTGTCCGTTCGTCGCGTCGTGTCAGGTAGCAAAGCCATGCCTCATCTCTCTCTTTCCTTTTGCTTTGCTTCCGATAGGCTTCTTTTCTCTAGATTATATGCTTATATAAATTCCCACCTATCTATTGCAGCGAGTCGGGACCGTTTCAGTGAGCCGTGTGGCAGTGACAGTAAAATCCGGGGCCAAGCTCGCGGATACGGAACAAGGCCAAGCCTCTGAGGTTCAGTCCAGTTTCTCTTGTCAGTGGCAGTGATCCTCAGTGGCAGTTGGTCTCCTCAGTGGCCGTGGTTTTCTGTTGCCGAGTTTCTCAGTTACTCTCAGTGCCAGTTGTTCTGTTCTTGTAGCAATGGCTCGCTGCAAGAACGTCGGCGGAGGTCCCGGGGCAGACCCTCCTCCTCCTCGTCCTCCTTCTGGTGACAAGGGGAAGCGGCCGCAGAAGATGGTGTCCAAGAAGCGCAAGCGCCTCGATCGGGATTCAGAGATCGCGCTTGCAGCCGCTCGAGCCGCCGAGAGAGCCGAGCAAGGGGGTTCGACAGGTGGTCTCCGGATTCACGACCAGTCTTCTGAGCAGGCCAGTCAGGGCAGTGGTACGCGGATTCGCGACCTTCTTACAGAGCAGCAGGTGCAGGCTCTGCTTCGGACTGAGGGCGGCGTCGTCCGGATTCAGGATCACGAGTACTCTCTCGACGACCCAGCTGAGCTTCTCCCTCCAGACTTCCAGTTCCCGTCCGAGGCAGCTTCAGCTCTCGCAGCGGCTACAGCCAGTGGTTCAGCTCCAGAGACCCAGGCAGAGGGTCAGACAGAGGAGCAGCCAGCTCAGCGGCCACTCCGCAGGTCCACCCGCTCTCGCACTCAGGTGTCTTCTCGACCTGAGGGGCAGAGGCGGGGTGGACGACCCCCTCCGAGGCCACAGGGACCCCCACCTGTGGAGCACTTGGACCTGCGGGCGGCGACGGCACGTCAGGTACAAGCTCTATGTCAACAGCGGCGTCCACATCCGTGCTCACAGAGTTTGCCCGCTGGAGACGATAGTTGCAGTTGCTGGTGAGGCCATCCGACCGATGCTTTCATACCTACCTGGCTTGGCAGATCTACTTGGTCGGGGTGGCCTGTACATCGAGGACTGGGTGCGACAGTTTTACGCGTCCCTATGGATCTCCCCGGATCACCGGTTCCTCCACTTCGCTCTCAGGGGGGGGTCCTAAAGGCTCTACAGCTCACGTGCCAGAGAGTACCTCGGTTTGACCGCGTATCCGACTAGAGTGCACACCGTTTGCTATGGAGAGACCGAGCCACCCAGGCGACCTCACGCAGGAGAGATTCCACCAGCGGACTTGGTTCGTGCCTGCTTCCGGGAGCCATTCGGCGAGGGGTCCAGCCGGCGTCCTCGTGACTTGACGTCGACGGCCCGTCTCGTGAACGAGGTCATGAGGCGCACTCTTCTTCCCCGGACAGGCTACAGAGAGGGGCTGACACGTATACAGATCTGGTTAGTTCACCACCTGGTTTCACAGCTCGAGTTCGACATTTGGGATGTCATTATTTCTGAGATGGAGGACACATTGGCCGAGGGCTTCAAGGGTCACCGCCAGCTTCCCTATGCTCACATCATCTGTTACCTTTTGAGGCGGCTTATTCCGGGTTTGCTTCCAGAGCTTCTCCAGTCTCCGACGGAGTTCCCCGTGTACGACACTCGCCAGATTGCCGGGGACCGTCCAGACACTCGTCCGAGAGGTCCGCGCTAGAGGCCGGTTGTCACCGAGACAGAGGCACAGCAGGACGAGACTGTCAGTCAGTTGGCAGAGGCTGAGCTTGCAGCACTAGAGGCAGAGGGAGAGGACCCTGACGATGAGTTCCCGTCTGACAGCACCGATGACGACTACGCTCCTCTTCCGAGGATGTGTCCACAGGGAGCTCACGATTTCGAGGCCTCCTCCTCGCGTATGGCCGGCTCTGATCCAGCTCTTCTAGCTATACTTTCTCGGATGGAGCAGCAGCAGTCCCGTCTCTCTGAGGAGGTTCAGCGTCAGGCTGAGGAGCAGCGCCGACAGGCACAGGAGCAGGCTCGCCTGGCAGAGGCACAGGCAGTGGCAGCAGCTCAGGCACAGGAGCGCCAGGACGCTCTCCAGCGGCAGATGATTCAGCTCCAGACTCAGACTCTTGCCTTCATGGAGAGGATGGCGGCTCTTCCACAGTTACCTCAGCCGTCACAGTTTCAGCTGCAGCAGCCAGGACCGTCGACCTCTTACTTCACGTCAGTGCCTCCGTCGACGGTCTCGCCCTTCCCTCAGTACCCGCAGTGGTTTACCTCACCTCAGCCAGGGCAGCTGCCAGGGTTCACACCGCTCCGGTCAGGCTTCACTCCTACTCAGACGGAGTCGGTCCTAGTGACACCGAGGAGCCTGGAAGCCTCTTTCAGCGAGCTCACCGGCCTGCCTACACCGCCCGAGTTTCAGTTGCCGGTGACCTCAGCTCCAGCTCCTGCTCCAGCTACTGGTACCACAGAGACACTACCTTCCTCAGTAGCGTCGTCCGAGCCGTCGACCTTTCAGAGTCAGACTCTTCCTGTCAGCTCAGCTCCTGAGACTTCGTTGACAGTGTCAGTGGTCGCTACTGAGACCGTGGACCCTCTTCCAGAGGCCGCTCCAGAGACAGTTGAGCAGACCCAGACCGCTTCTCCTTCACGTCCAGTGTCAGAGGGTCAGTCAGCTCACAGTACGTCGTCCGACGAGGAGACCTACCTGGCTCAGTTCGAGACTCTTCCGCGCACCTCGTCGCCCGGCTCGTCTGCTCCACTCCCGCCTTCCGACCCTTAGGTTTTGGTCTTTGATGCCAAAGGGGGAGAGAGCGTATGTTAGACGTAGGGGGAGCCTGTGAGAGGGTTTCGGTTCTTTTGTTTGACCTTGCACTCATATGCATACATGTTTATCTTTTGGCACCCGTACGATATGTGTATGTCTTTTGGTTGTGACATGTGGTGCTACACTTGTTATATACTCATGTCACTCGTTTATGCTCAGTTGTGACATGTCATGCTTCACTCGTTATCTTATACATGTCACTTGCTTATGCTCATTTACTTTGCTTCCGCACTTATACTCCGATAAATGAGCTCGTTCATAAGTACTTGTGTTAATTCTTATATGCTGAGTACTTATGTGGACTTGGTTCGTATAAGCATGCCTAACCCCTCTTGATCTTATTGTCACATGCTTATATAAAACAAGTTGTTGAAAACCTCACCTCTCTTTCAAACATACTTGAGGTTGTCATCAATCACCAAAAAGGGGGAGATTGTGAGCATCTAGGCCCCCAGTGGGTTTCGGTGATTGGATGACAACGGTAAATTACTATGACTAACGTGTGTTTTGCAGAAACAGTTGAGTTAGGTCATGGTAATGATGATCGTGAGGGCACTATGGTATTCATGCCCCCTTAGCGATGGAATTCGTTCGGTCTTCAAAGGATGGACGACGAAGACGGTGATAGGCTAGTGCTAAGTGTCATTTGGTGTTGAAGGACACTTAGAGTAGCATAGGTCTTTGCTTTATCTTTGGCCGTACTATAAAGAGGGGTTTGAATGAGTAGCTTGACCTAGGTGAGACTTTTGAGTTAGGTGTGGTGCACACTTGTTAACCAAAGCCCTAGGTAGCTTAGAAAGGTCCCTAAGATCATAAGGAAGAAAGTTCGTGAAGAGAGCGTCGCAAACCGAAGTCGTTTCGGACTTCGAAATGTGACCGGACGCTTCAACCCTAATGACCGGACGCTGGGGCGTGCGTCCGGTCAGTTGGTTTGGCTAAGAAGCAGGCTTGGCTTCGACCGGACGCTCTTCAGTATTCGACCGGACGCACCAGGAGGTGAGTCCGGTCGCGTCCAGAGAGGTTCCAGAGAGGGAAATTGATGACCGGACGCGTCCGGTCAGTGGTGATCGGACGCATGGGTGCGTCCGGTCAGTGTATCGTACTGGTGTCAGGGCTAACGTCACGTAGCCGTTAGACACTGACCGGACGCGTCCGGTCACCCCGACAGGTGCGTCCGGTCAGTGTGTAACTGGCTGGACTTACCCCTTCGTGCATGTTTTGAGTTGGGGGGTATAAATATGCTTCCCCCTCATTCATGCTGTGACTCTTGCTCATTTGAAAGGTTGCCAAACACATTGTGATTCCAAGTGAGTGCAAGAGGCCTAGTGAGGTTGAGAGATTTGTTAATTGAGTGATCAAACACCTCATTAGTGAGTAGAGAGTAGCAAGTGTGCATCCACTCATCTCATTAGCCTTGCGTTGATCAAGTGAGAGTTCTTGCTTGTTACTCTTGGTGATCGGCATCACCTAGACGGCTTGGTGGCGATCGGAGAGCTTGGTGATCATCCGGAGGCATTGTGGATGACCCAAGCCAAGTTGTGACCGGTAGCGAGCGATTCACCGGGCCGGAGTGGCGAAGAATCAGCTCGTAGTGAGCACTTGATCCTTGCGCGGATCAAGGGGGAGCGATACCCTTGCGCGGGTGCTCCAACGAGGACTAGGGGGGTGTGCCGACACCTCAATACCTCGGCAAAAAGATCGTCGTGTCATCTCTACTCTCTTCTCTACGCATTTACCTTTGAGCAATTCAATTCCGCATTTACGTGTTGTTCTTTCATAAGTTGAATTGCAATGCTAGAGTAGAAATGGTTTAGCGATAGTCTTTTGTGCAATTGATTCTTGTCAAACACTCTTCTAGGCACTAGGGGGTTAATTGGGGCTTGATAAGTTTTATTATCGCAAGAAGTTTTAGAAAAGCCCAATTCACCCCCCCTCTTGGGCATCTTGATCCTTTCAATTACTACCTTGCTGATGGGATATACCCCGAATGGGCAGCCTTTGTGAAGTCAATAAAAGAACCTCAGATGGAGAAACACAAGCTATATGCATTGAAGCAAGAAGGGTGTATAAAAGATATTGAACGTGCTTTTGGAGTTTTGCAGTCATGTTTTAATATCGTGTGTCGTCCATCACGATTGTGGAAAAGGAAGAGTATTGGGAGAATAATGAAAGCTTGTGTCATACTCCACAACATGATAGTCGAAGATGAGAAAGAGATGGTGAAATTTCCTATTGACTTGAATGAGCAAGGTGGATCATCAATTGCTCTACCTCCAGAAGTACAAAAGGGTGGATGCCCAATTTTCTCTGAAATTTTACATAGAAGAGCAGAAATCCATCACCAACCAACACATAAACAACTGAAAAAAGACTTAATTGAGCATATTTGGCAAAAGTTTGCCAATAGGAGAAATAATTAGTTGTGCGTGCAATATCCTCTTTCTTTAAAATGTAAGATATAATGATATTTTATTTTGTTTATTATTGTTTGTCATACCGTCTATTAATATACACACTTGTCAATTTCCTACAGGTTCCTGCTGGGAGTTCTTCCTGAAGACCTAATTATCATTGGCTAAATAAATATAAAACTGTGGATGCTAGATTTATTTTCAAGTCATTAGTGTAATAGCTACCATTCGCAGCAGCCATCTTCTAATGGTCAACTTTCAGTTACACTGCAGACCATGTTTTATTCCTTAAGCTTTTAAGTAATTTGTGTGTGTTGTTCTTGGTTCATCTAATGTTGTGAACTTGGTTGTAAGAGCCATTATATTATTTACTAGTGAACAATATGCTTATCGCTTTAGCATTCAGCCGACACCTTATTTGATTTACCTGTGATTGCGCCCATGGACCTATGAATGTCGGCAGCAACACAACTGGCTACAAACACTACAAGAAAGTGGTATTAACGACGGGATATGTGGTCGTTAAAGGTCCAAATGTAGTCGTTAAAAGTTATTAACAACCACAAAAATGTGGTCATCCATGGTCGTTAAAAGCTCCGTCGTTAATACAACTAACGACCACATAATATTTCCCGTCGTTAACTTTTCAACGACCATATAATATGTGGTCGTTGATACTAGACTAATAGCGACCACATTTCTATTAATAACGACCACATTTTCCATCGTTAATAATTTTGTACCATCTAGCATGAGGCATTAATAGTTCAGTTTTAGTACTATATAAAACTATTCTAGACCACATTTATATTGGTTTATATTGATAATTTTTTTTGCATTGCCTACTTATTTTTTTTCCACTAACCACCACTATCTAGGCACCATCTTGTCCACAACAGAAATATATACAATTAATAAGCTTGTAAGAGAAACCAAATATTATATTGATTCATATGGTCAATACATCGAGATATATCAGAAAAGAGAAAATTGACTAACCATGAAACTAATAGTGCGTAACTTACAGACAGTTCCTATAACAAAAAAAAGAGAGGAGCAATATGCTATGCTTGAAGGTGAGTTGCGAACACCACCCGTACTACCAATACTAATCTTGGACTAGTGGCACGCCTCCACAGTGTCCCCTTCGACAGAAGCTTGATCCTGTCAACTAGAGGTTCCTTTAGAAGCCTATACAGTAACAACTTCAATGTTAACCCTATATATATATGACCCCCAGAAAATCATATCCAGCTAATAATTAAATGAACTTATGTGAAATTGCAAAGTATAAAGGAATGGAACTTGCTACTTTCTATGTCTGTATACCCATAAACATTATTCATCATTATTAAAATAATTAATAAGATTAGTCAGTAGTCACTTTCCACTAAGCTGAACACATGATAACAGAAGGGTTCAGACAAATATCTTGAGTACCCATGAAAGACTATGTTCTATTATTTATTCAGAGATAATAAACTACAAATGTTAAAACCAATTGAGCTGTCCTTAATTAATTAAGGGTACTGAACATTATTTCACCACTACAAAGACTGAAATATGTACTCCCTACAGTAAGATGGCAACAAATATTCATATTTTTTTGTTAATGATATACAGTGGTTAAGAAATAAGAACATGGAGCTTGTTCATATGGCAGATATATCCTAACTAAAACTCAATGGAGTGGCACTTGAATTTTAAGAAATTAGAAGTTAAAACATTAGGTAGTTGATTCAAGAATATATATTACCATTAAGTTTAAATAAATTATTGTGAATGATCCATACAGGCAAACGATTAGTTTTGCCGAACTGATACTATTGTATCCAGATGCACATGGACAATTTCAGAACACCACAGTACACCCCAAAAATTGAATCTGCAACACGAATAGGCATCATAAGGTAGATATTAATAGTGCTTGTGAGCTCAACGTATTAGCCTCATGGATTAATGAATTTGATCCTGCAAAAAACAAACACGAGTATTCTCTGTTAAATATTTATCTGCATTCATGACATAATATAAAATGTGAAGACATAGTCATGATATCTAAAATAAGCATCTACTAAATAGAAAACCTAGTGGAGGAATATTGTTTTGTTACTGCCACGAGTGTTCTCAACATTTATCTGCATTCATGACATATAAATATGAAGATATAGTCATGATATCTAAAATAAGCATCTACTAAATAGAAAACCTAGTGGAGGAATACTGTTGTGTTACTGCTAATGTAATAATAATCTAAAATATAAGAACAACAGCATGACAAAATACCAAGCAATTCGTGGTTCTGTAATAAACTAATAATTCATAATGTGCTAGTGCGAACAGGCTGTATCACAGTTCTCCCCAGTGCAGTTTGATTCCTACGAGAATAACAAATTGATGATAATCATAGGCATTAGAGTTTTGTCTCTGTAAATTAAATCGAGAGACAAAACAAATGAAATAAAGAAAGTTATGGTTCCGCACTGACCCATTAAACTCCCTGTAACGAGTAACAACAGAGCACTCCTGGGATTCGTAGATTAGTCACAAATCAATCACAACTGCATCACGGTAGATCAAGAGAGCACAACATACCATCTCAACCCAGTACCAAATCTGATTGTGACCTCACCATAAACTGCACGGCCAGAGTCCTTAACTAATAGATCGGATCATAGAAGATACCTTGTTCTCTGCCACTGATTCTGGCCGTCATGGCCGAGGGGGTGCTTGAGTCCCCAGTAACGGTGGTGCAAAGGGAGCGGCGATAGAGAGAAGGGTCGATGTTGTCTCCTGGCCTGCAGAAGATAGATGGACAACAAGGATTAAGGAATAAGGAGAGTATCGGATCTGTCTAACCTGAGATTTGGTAGCAGTTACCAATTTATGATAGGGCAATCCCTTTATTTAGCCACCGCAAAGCCTAGTTGGATAACGACCGTACTTTTTGTGGTCGTCGGTCTAGGAATTCCTTGGCTCGGAGAGAGGCAGCATAGGCCCGACGACCACATATAGCAGGTGGTCGTTAATCTTTGGTGGTTGATGCCCCGTATTCTTGTAGTGAAAGATGTATTTAGTGTCAATCACCAGGTCTAGATGCAGTTCAATGACTTAAATATATGTGTATTTTTTTACAGCCAAACTAACAGCCAAGCTATTGTATCACTTGGCTCTTATGTTGTCTCAAGATGACATGGACTTGGCTTATAGCCAAGTTTATTGGCCTTGCTCTAAGCAGTCACGCCAAACTTAGCATAGCTGGTACCGATTGTACCCTAACATCATTCATCAGCCATCGCATTAGGCACCACATTCAACCCCACATCATATATATTGGATCCATCTATCGCTTTGTATTGAGTCTTATCTCCTTTAACTATTTTTCTATGTTATATTTTAACCTCTCGTGATGAACAATATATGTATCTTTTCTCTGTTATATCTAGAATCCAAAGAAAATTTGAATTGTGATTAACTTTGAATTCTTAAATTCTTAGGGATGTAATAAACATAGTGTATTCATTATTCTTAATAATGGTATTGATAGATGGTACTAAAATATGTTTAAGAATATTTTGTTATTGTTTTTTTGTTTACGGTAGTGGTAGTGATAGGTAATTTATTAACTCATAGAGGTACGTTAATTTTATTTTTATCTTATTAACGTGTTATTTTCTAGTCTACTCTAGGATCAAGAATTAACACATAACCTTCTTTCTATCTGAGCTATTTTTCCTCCAGAACATTTATAGCTAAATCAATAATATATGGATTTCAAATAAGACCAGAGAACCACAAGGTGCAAACAGGGATTATTGTGGCATTTTTACAAGTTTAGACGAACTGTAGTCCTAAGTTCTATTTCTACCTACATTATAGATAAGTGAAATTCAAGCATCATATATAGAGAGAGTGAGTTACTAGTGAGTCATTCTAGTTTAATTTGAGAAACTGTGATGTTTCAAGCTGTGATGTTAGAACAAATTAACTTGCGCAGCATTCCAAACAGGACGTGTAGCTAGTGAGTCATTCTAGTTTAATTTGTAGTTTCATTAGATTCAATTCAAGCATGGAGAGAGTGAGTTACGAACAGGAGAAACTATTTAATGTTTCAAGCACAGATAGAGAAGTTAATACCACAAAGTCCAAGTCGATTGTGTGCGCCTGCCGGCCTGCACTGAAAGTATTTAGTATTCAACTAACCTGTGCTGTATATTCATCATCAATTGGTATTTATACATGTACATGGTATTGCTGATCCTCAACTGAGATCTTAAATCTAACTATCTAAGGCCCGGCCTGTTTGGTTGCAATGAAAGGACCAAAGGTGGTGCGCCTGAACGCAATCGAAAGCTCGTGGTCACGGTCACCAGCTGAGTGCCCGGAGCGATGAACGCGCCGCGATGCCGACGTCGTGCAGCGACTGGGCTGACCACAGAGCCATTGCTAACATGCACCCGCCAGAGCACCGTACAGCTATGTGGCCCAGCACCTGACCTTTCCAGATTGTACTCCACCGCCAGCCGTGGAAAGTTTTTGCTCCGCCACGTCTAATTCCTGACTCGCATTCCAAGCAAGCAGTTCATCATATATATATTTCATCTCTTTGTATACTAATAATAACCACCAGTCTATCTACCATACATGGACCTGCCCATGGATGGCACAACCAATCTTTTGCAATAGATCTTGGCAACAAAATGAGAGATGAACTGAAAGACTGAGTGCGACGAGGGACAAGCTCGCTGGAGGCACAAAGGTGTGTATAAATAGACAAGCATAAGCATAATGCATACTGGAAACTTGAAAACTCTGCCGAGTTAGTCTTGACGGTATTTTTATTTTCCCTGACGGTAAGTACACCGAAAGAAATTTCATGACGATATTTTTATTTGTTATGACAATACGTACATTTTTATGATGATTTGATGATCAAAGCATTTTGGCAAGTGTTCTACTGTTGATTGACTTCCAAGGTTCCTGTAGTGGTAGTGGTGAACTAATGCAATGTTGTTATGTGAAATGCTTCATTGCATGTATTGTGAACTTCTGGTGCCGCTATGGTCTGTGATGTGTACTGTTGATGCCCTATGTGTCGTGGCAGCTGTGTGTGTACAACAGCTATGCTGTTTGTTTGAACTGATGCAAACAATGTTGTGCAATAGATGTGGCAAACTGTTGTACACGTCTAACTCTATCCTCTGTAATTGATTTGTGGCACCTATGACAACTGTGATGATTTGAATATGACCAATTCAAATTTGAATGTCAATGATGTTCATTTTAAATTTAAATGTCAATTTGAATTTAAATTTGAATTTAAATATTTGTCAATTCAGATTTTAATATGTTGATTTAAAATTAAATTTAAATATGTTGATTCAAATTCAAATTTAAATATTTCTGACGAAATTTTAAATTTAAATAATGGGCCAATTTTTTGTTGTACTTGAGCTAGCCCATTAGTGTGGGCCTAATTGAAAAAAGGTATACAGTGAACATTTAGTGGGCTTCAGGCCTAATTAGAAAAAAAAAACTACAGAGAACATGAGCTGAATTAGTGGGCTGAAGAAGTAATGGGCCTCCTCTAGAATGGGCTGGCATAGGCCTAGTGATGACATGGCAAGGCAGCTGTGATGTCATCAAATGATGTGGCAATTGTTGATGTGGCGCTGAGCTCCATGACGGTTTAGTTCGTCAGTGTAGGCTTTGGCTATTGTTGTTGACCATATATTCCATGACGAAATAAAATGGCAATGTATGACGGGTTCCGATTGGTCCAGTAAATGTATGACGTGAGATACGTGACAGTTTTTCCGATCATCATAACAAGTTGTACGTGATGTATTTTTGCCTATACGTGACGAAATGAATCGTCATGTAAAACAACTGTCCTTGTAGTGGGCGTGCTTCTGGGTGCGTACTCGTTGAGCAACATATGTTGAGCTTTGTGTCCATCCTAGCATCCAACACACCACATAATCGAGCCCGTGCCTGGACCGTCGTAGGGCTATATGTCCCAGTCCCACACAACCATCCTCGCCATGTCATAATGTGATATCTAATTCCTAAGTGCCACTCATTCCAACCAATTCATACATTGATCACACGGAGCATCACCAATGATGCTCTTGTGTTCGTGTGTGAATCCGCCAGTGGAAAGCTCTAGCTAGCAACAATGAAGAGGACAGATGGGGTGCAAGACCACAGACAGGTTGGTGTGGGAATATGGGGGCATATTTCACTACTGGAAAACTGTACTTTGCCGAGTGTTTGAAGACTTTGCCGAGTGCTTTATGTCGTGGCACTCGGCAAAGCTATATTTTGCCGAGTGTAGCACTCGGCAAAATTTTGCACTCGGCAAAGAAAGTTTTGTCGAGTGCCAGACACTCGGCAAAGCAAGACACTCGGCAAATCTAGACTTTGCCGAGTGCCAGACACTCGGCAAAGCTAAACATTCGGCAAAATTTAGACGGACCGTGACAACGGCCACCTACCGTTAGATTTTGCCGAGTGCCAGTCGTTATGCACTCGGCAAAGTTTTTTTATTTTTCTGAATAAAAACTTTGCCGAGTGCATTCTAGCCCCGACACTCGGCAAAATTGTTGTTTTTATTTTTTTCGAATAAACTTTTGCCGAGTGCCGTACACTGACACACGGCAAAGTTTTTTTATTCATCTGAAAATACACTTTGTCGAGTGTTTTCTAGAACCGACACTCGGCAAAAATATTTTTTTTATTTTCTTCGAATAAAATTTGCCGAGTGCCATACCTGGGCACTCGGCAAAGTTTTTTATTTTTCTGAAAATTAACTTTGCCGAGTGTTTTCTAGCCCCGACACTCGACAAAAAGATTTTTTAATCTTTTCAAATAAATTTTGCCGAGTGTCGTACTTAGGCACTCAGCAAATTTTATATATTTTTCTGAAACCAAACTTTACCAAGTGCTTTGCCGAGTGCCTTACCTAGGCACTCGGCAAAATTATTTTTTTTATTTTTTTCATAAACTTTGCCGAGTGTTTTGTAGTCTGGCGCTCGGCAAACTTTTTTTTATTTTCTGAAATTCAATTTTACCGAGTGCCTCTAGTCCCCGACACTCGGCAAAATAATTATTATTTTTTTGATTTTGGACCCATTTTTTTTGTAGCCTTGTGACAATATTTTAAACTCTAATCTAAAATTTGTTGAAATTTTGACCTCTTTTGGTATATTTTGTTAATTTATTTTGTTTCGTTGATTTTTTTTTGTATTTCAAATTTGAACTGTAGGTCTATGGAATAATGGAATTTGGTCATCCAAAAATTGATATTCATGATCTTTAGCATATGTTAGGGCCGTATCCAGAGAGTCACGTGAAATCTCGTGCATCTCATTAATGGAACATATCGAGTTAGTTGCGAAAAAAGTGAATTTGAATTATATAAAATCCAAACGAAGTCCGAAAATCACGAAACTTATGGAGGCGTCTTGTTATCGTATGTTAAGGCTGTGGTAAAAATTTGAAATGATTTCGAGCAAGTTGTGACGCATGATGCCTAAAACCCAAACATATCCACATGTGATAACCACGATTATCACATGTGGAGATGTCTCGGTTTAGACATCGTGCATTGCAACTTGTTCCAAATTATTTCAAATTTTTATCACAGCCTCGAAATACGATAACAAGACGCCTCCATAAGTTTCATGATTTTCGGACTTTGTTTGGATTTTATATAATTCAAATTCACTTTTTCTGCAACTAACTCGACATGTTCCGTCAAGGAGATGTGCGAGATTTGATGTGACTCTCGGGATACTACTTCAACATACACTAAATATCATGAATATTAATTTTTGGATGATCAAATTCTATTATTCCATGGACCTGTAGTTCAAATTTGAAATACGCAAAAAAAATCAACGAAACAAAATAAATTAACAAAATATACCAAAAAAGTTCAAAATTTCACCAAATTTTAGATTAGAGTTTGAAATACTGTCATAAGGGTACACAAAAAAATTCGGATCCAAAATCAAAAAAAAAACAATTTGCCGAGTGCCCTAGAATAGCACTCGGCAAAAATTACTTTACCGAGTGATGGGCTCTGGAGGCACTCGGCAAAATTAAATTTCAGAAAGTAAAAAAACAAAATTTGCCGAGTGTCCGGCCCAGTGGGCACTCGGCAAAGTAAAATAAAAAAAGCCTGGCGGCCAAAATAACCAAGCGGCTGGCCCGGCCCACTAGCTCCACCCCTGCCTCAAGCGCCCGTCCCAAAACCCTGGTGCCCTAATCTCCGCCCGCACGCGTGTAACAACCCAAAAATTTGAACTTTTTAAAAAAATTTCATGTGGTTGTGTGGAGCATGTAGTTGCTAGCTGAACCGGAAACAATTTATAAATAAATTATTGCATTCATATAGTATTGCTTGTAGGAGTTTGCCGAAGATTCTTTTTGCAACTTAAGTCGTGTATTGGAGAGCACAACTCCGTAGCAACCTCCTCTCATTCTTCATGAAATCCCCTCTCGATCTCTCTTGTTTCCATCTCCAAGAACCATCCAAGCCATAATGTTTCATAGAAGAGAAAGATCTTTTTCTCCTTTCCCATAGAACCATGTTTGAACGCTCCATTCGAATTCCTCCAAAATTATCCTAAACTCCTTTTGGGAAACCACCCCTTCTCCTCTGGGCCGAAACCTCCCCAGCCAGCCCACCTGCGCGCCCTCCCCTCTCTCCCTCACTTGGCCCATCCGGCCTCTCCCTTCTCCACTTCGGATAGCGCATGGCCCAAGGCCCAGCTCGACGCCCCTGGCTACTCACACCGCTCGGCCCAGCTGGCCGCTTGGCCCATCGCCGCGCGCACCACCCCGAACCCTAGCTGCTCGCCAAGCGCTCCTGGCCGCCGCAAGCCGCCGCCGCATGAGCCGCACGCACGCCAGCGCCCTGCCCACCTGCTCGCCCGCGCGGATACACGCCACGTGTCTCGGCCGTCCCATCCACGGCGCGGACACCAAGGATGGACGGAGAACCCCTGGAACCCTAGCTCGTGCCCATAAGAGCCATGGCCGCCACCTTCTCCATCTTCTTCCTCCCCAGCCGCCGGACGGTCACCACACCACCGCCGAGCCACACCGGCCACAGCTGGCCGCGCGAACGCCGACGTGCCTCCGACCACCACTGCAGCGACCGCGCCACTAAGCCCTTCCAACGGCTTCGCCTCCACCACGCCGGCCGGGATTGCCTCGACGCTCTGCTCCTTCGCCACGACGTCGACCGCGCCAGCGCCGTCTTCGCCGCGACCCCCAACCACGACGTCGCCCAACCATGCTCCTCCCCGACGCCGAGTCTTCGCCGAGTCGCAGAACCACGCCATGGCCGCAGCGACGCCCGCACCGGGAACGCTACCACCGCGAGCTCCTGTTCCGTGTCCTCGTCGAGAGCCACCGCGGACGCCGGTACCCTGCTGCATCACCATGAACTCGGCGTCCACCTGCTCCATCTACCTTGACCTCGTACTTCATCGCCGACGAACCCGTGCCGCGGCCGTTCCCGAGCTCCTACCTTGCACCGGCGTTCCGGGCCTCCATCCGCCGCGACGTCGACCTCACCTCCTTCAGCATCGAGCCGGCGACCGCACCGACCTCCAGCCGCGCCACGGCACCACGCGTCCTCGCCTCTTCCCCGAGCACCGGCCTCCGCGGCGCCGACCTCGACAAGCACCACCTCGCCTCTGCTCCTGCCCGTCCACGCCGCACCACAACGCTGAGCTCGCCACGGCTGACCACGCCTCTTCTCTCCGTCGCTGCTCACTGCCTCAAGTGCCGAGACCATGGTCACGCCACGCCGCGACGTCGCCCGGCATCCACGACATCGCCACCGCCGGCCTCTACGACACGACGGCCGCGTCCACGACATCATCTTCTTCCACGCGGTGCTCCTCGACGTCGTGACCACCTACGACTCGGCCACGCCGACCCCAGCCGACCGTGTGCTGAACGACCTCGCCGTGCTCCACCCCGACACGCTGCAGCTCCGACATCGCCGCGACACCCGGAGCTCCGGCCATGCCTCCGACAGCACCACAGCCGCATCGCCGGTCGTTCATAGCATCGACGCCGAACCCCTGCCTCAGCGTCGATCATCACGTTCTAATGACACCGCCGGTGAGCTATCAGGCGTCCAAAGTTTCCCTCTGTTTCCTTCCTGTTACCATCCTTAGACTGAAACTGGCCTTCGTGCCGTTGTTCGCACTGATCCAGGAAGAGTACCACTTCGCCGCGTCGAACTCCTCCGTCTTGCTGACGTCCTTCCTTGCCGAATCACTGTTTGGCCAGGGCGGCGCAGCGGTTCGGTCGATGGCGCCCAGTCGCTGTTTGACTGCGTGCACGCTGCTGATTCGGCTGCGAACGCGCAGTTGTTCGGCCACGTGCGCATCGTTGTTCGGCTATGTGCGCCCTGATCGGTCGATGGCGCCACTTCATCGAAGACCCTATTTATATCCTGCACACATTTTGATTCATCTTGTAATATGACTCCTGATTTCATCCATGCCTGCCCGTGCCATCGTGCCGGCTAATTCATGTCCTCGCTATCGACAAACTTTATCTCGTGTCAATCTATTATCATCTTCGACCAAACCTCTCTCCTCCAGGTGCACCACGTGCAGATGGCGAAAGACAAGTTAAGTGGATGACACCATGACGTGAAGACCTGGATGCCGAGCAACGTCGGAACTACTCTTGATGAGTCATGGTGAGCTACCATGCCTCTCTTCCAATCCCTGACCTTGCTTGCCGAACGGAACGCGTAAACCGAGTACGTTTCCAACCGATGGACACGTGTTGCTTCCCGTTGTAGCCATGCGTAGTCGTCGACGTGATTTTGTCGTTGGCAGTAGACCGGACCACTGCGTGCGATGCCCAAATAGAACGAACCTTGGACGATATGTTGGACATTAGACCGAGTAGAACGAACCTTAGTCGACATGCTGGATGACCAGGTAATTCTATTCTCATCTTTTGACCGTAGGATGCCCCTGATGGAATCCCTAGTTGTGTCATTAAGGAGACCCCGTACCCTGTCGTAGTTTATATCTCGTGACTCTATGTGCCGCCACCAAGACCCTTTGGGAACCACGTTATCTCATAGTCGATCTACCGAGCCACTTCTGGAAAGTCTCTTATTTATCTATCTGTACTCATGCACCTCGATCTTACGACCACCTGTATATGCACTTGTGATACAGGATCCATCCAAACTCATGCTATGGGAATGTGCTACTCCACTTAATTTGGTTCGAGGTGTCTATTGTCGCTTTATGGTTCTTAACGTTGTATGGATGGATGTCCGTGTGTTGTCTGAGTGTGCCGAGCCTTTAAAGCTGGCTAAGGGATTGTACCTCGTTCGGACATTACGATCGCGAGACCCGTCTCGCCATGGCCGTGATACCGAATGTAACACGACCCTTGTTAGTGTATCTGGTGGTCGCGAGTACACCTCGCCATGACCATGGAGCTACACTCTCTTATTTGTAAATGCTTCTTCGTGCACAAACTCTCGTATGTTTGTACCCATTGACCACTACATATCTCGATTCTCGCGGTGACAACCGCACCGCTATGAATCTAGAAATGACTTAGTGCCAGAGCACCTCGGTCGGGTACTCTACAAGTAGTCTGCGCACCTGTATCTTGTAATGGATCGCTTATTTCAATACTCTGTCCTCTACCATGACATGCGTATTGGAAAATAATGAACCTTTGAGTTATATATTCGAGTTCTTGCTATTTCTGTTATTAAGCAAAGCTATGGTCTATGCTGTATCTCAGAACCCTGTACGTTGACTCGATCGACCACCTAAACACATTTCCCTAGAAATGTGCCTGAGAACATGGCATAGATGTGCTGAGCTAACCCTGCTCTTATTAGTGACCCTGAGTCTTGGTTCCCGACGTACTGTGTCGTGTGGATCGAGAGGATTGTAGACCTCCAACCCTTTTGCGCTATCGCTTTTACCATAGCGGGCAAGCCAAGGTACTTTGGAGTCAAGTCACAATGGTGTTAATCGTTCTTATGATCAACTGATCTTTGGGATAAGGCTGCAAGAGCCGAACCCCGTCGTACTTTGTTCGTTAGGCCCGTCCTCCGATTTACGCTCTTGTAAATGATGACCAAATCGAAGGACGTGAGTCGTGGTGTTTGCTAAGGATAGGTCTTGGTTTGAACCCTATGTTATAAAGCCGTACCGGCTTGGCCAAGACTTAAACTTGCAACCACCACTTTGATCCTAGCTCGAGGAAATCGGACAAACGCCGAGAGAGCTAAATCTTGTGTATTTTAGTGTCTCGTTGGTGTTATTGGATCTTCCTGCGTCTTGTTGTCCTTTCAATTATGGTGTGCGTGTTCTCTTGTCATGTGTGTGTCGTTTCGTGGAGTAGCATACGATTGGACCAAGAGAAGAGAGCATGGACGACATCAAGGACTGTGACATGGAGTCAACTCAGGAGGAGACGACCTCGCTCATGGAACACCAACGAGGAATAATTAACCACGACTACGACTACTTCGCAGGTGTCATGGCAGCACCCTCTTTTAGAGAATCCTATTAGACATTGCAAACATGTAGACTTGCTAGTGCTTTATATTTATTCCTTTGCTAGTATAATGATGCATGATACTACCCAAGCCTTTATTACCTGATTGCAACCCGCTCTACCACAATACCCTGCTTTGCGCATTCGCTCGCTTATTCATGCTTACTCGCCTGCTTGCTTGCATGTTTCACCATTATATTATTAACTCCACTTCGTATTATATCTGAGATGTGATGCGGGTGGTGAAACCTTGGGAATGGTTTGGCGGGTGATGCCAGACTTGGTGATGTGTGAGCGTGCTGCGTGTGTGACTTGGGTGTGTGGAGGGTGAGGGTTGTGTCGACCGAGCCGGAATATACGACGAGCCTGGTGCGAGTCTTGCCGTGGGGCATATCTGGATGCCCCTGTGGTGTGAAACCTGTGGCGGGTTAAATGGTGACATGAGGTGGATCTGGGTGTGAGCCGCTGGTGGAGCCCAGATCAGGAGCGTGCTGTGGTGGCACATATAATGAAAACCTTTGAGAAGACATTCCGGCTTAGTCACCCTAGATTGGTGCGGGATCTGGACCACGGGGAAATACCTTTACAAGCCACTCGCTCCTTATGGACGGGGACGGTCGGACTACCTGGTAGGGTAATGCCATTACTGCTAGGCGAGAGAGTGCGAGGAAGGTACGGGTATCAGAGTCCCACACCCTTCCGAGACGATCACGGCCCCAACTTCGGGAGAGGGAACGTGACTTCACAGACTTAGCCATCCCAGACATACTTGGGGTGATTCCAGGGCTGAGTGGTAGGGTGGCATTATTCTAGGCTGGCAAGCGACCGGTATCCGCCTAGGCATTCTAGAGTGCCGAGGATGGCGATCTTGTGGATATTGTAGAACCTCTGCAGAGTGTATGGTTGATCGATCGATACGTTGGCCAATTCGTTGGCCGCGGACCTTTTCCCTGACCTGTTTCTGACTAGTGAGAGTTCTCTCTTCTCCCCCTGGTATATGAGTGCCGGCCGTGAACCTGGTGTGAGGTTGTGGGCCGTTGAGACAAGGCTGGGAGGGAGCTGGCCTCTGTCGACTGAGTGTGTGAGATGAGATGAGGTGATGGTGTGGTGATGTTGGGACGGATATGGTGGGTGGATGTGGATGTGTGTGTATGGCAATGTGTTAAAACTTGATAAATATTACATATTACTGCTGCTCTTGCGCTAGGATGCAAATCCACAGCCAAATATTAGGATCGCCAGATCCCTTGATTTATCTTTTCCACTAAAGCTCATCGGTGCTGACCATGGCCTGCACACATCTGGCGGTGTGCAGATATCCTGCTTCAGAAGTGCTGACTTTAGGAGGTTTCGTGCCTACGCTCAAGTTTGGTTCGGAGGATCCGGTCGATGCTGCGCTACAACAACTCTGATGATGTCCGTGAAGGAGGAGCCTTCACTCAATAGACTTCCGCTAAAATTAGACTCTGTAATAGGTGTTACTCAATGATGCAATGCTTATCTTTGTAAACTTTACGATGTATGACTGTGATATCGACTGATATAAGATAATATGATAAGATCAATTCCTGGTTTTGTCATATTATAACTCGTTCTGTGGATTTTCCCTTCGCGGAAAATTGAGGACGTTTCAACGCGCGCCGCCACCTCACGCGCCGCGCTGCTGCCACGGCCACTCCGCCCGCACGCCGCCACTCCCGACGCCCGGCCTCACGCGCGGCGCCGTCGCCACTCCGCCTACGCACGCCGAGTGCCTCGTGCCCGCTCCCGACGCCCGGCCTCACGCGCGGCGCCGCCGCCACTCCGCCTGCGCACGCCGAGTGCCTCGTGCCCGCTCCCGACCCCCGGCCTCACGCGCCGCGCCGTCGCCACTGCGTCCGGGCCCCGTGGCGGCACAGCTCCTCTTGCGCGATTGGTGTGGCGACACGGCTCCTCTGGCGCGATTGGTGTGGTGGACGGCGGTCGCTGGTCTGGGCTCCTCTCCGTCCGATTACTCGGTTTCGTCATCTCGCTCCCCTCGTCGCTCGTCAGCTCGTCGTCCGATTGCTCGTCAGCTCGCTCCCCTCAGCCGGTCGGTCGGAGGCCCCCGGAGTGGAGTGGGCAGGGAGGGGGACTGGGGAGAGACAGCAAGGGAAAGCGAAGGTTCCACACGTTGGACCCCTGACCGTCGGAGCGCGTGACGGCCGGGAGCACAAGCACGGCGTGGAGATACGGAGGCCAAAGCCGCGTACGGTACTGTATTTTTCATGCCTGCTCTTTTTCTTTCTCGCGTACTAGTACTAATTTTAACTACAAACTTTTAATGCTAATGGATCCAAATAGACCGTAATTTGACACATAGGTTATTCAGCCAACAGCGAACACATAACATTAGAGCAATCCTCTTTTATGTGGGTTAATAACTTATAACTGAATTGTGTGGTCTGATAAACACTCAATGGCACGGCTCTACTTCTTGTCGGGGATGACATTTTCGACGTGCCATTTGCATGTTTTGACGCGGCCTGCCTTCATGGTGATCTTGGGCATTTTTTCATGGTGAAGCAAGAAACATTTTATTGAATATAAGCTAAGATATCTGTTTAACATTTCCCTAAAATCATCACTGGGTTAGCAGCAAAAAGAACGCTGAAAGACATCATCTCGACCATATATGTGTTTCATTCCTTTGCATTGAGTTAAACATTACAGTTGCATTACAGTGCACTCTAATGAGCAGCCAACGAGATTCTACAGTGCTCCTGCTCAATGTTTTGGTGAGATAAAGAACCTTGTTGTCTAGTACTAAAGTTGATGTAAGCAAGTTACTGTCTTGCAGCCACTTTGTAATAGAAAACATAAAGCCACAGCCTCCAAAATGAATGAATTATTATCACAGAAACACTTGCGCATCCAGAAAATTTACCCGTCTAGGGGTCTCAAGCCATAGCCCTTCTTTTGCAGGTTTTGGAAACCTACCCGTCTAGGGGAGGTTCTGCCGAAATTTTAACTTTATATTAACATATTGTCTTTATGCAGGAGAAGGACCCGTGGGAGGCACTCGTCGACCCCGATCGTCTTCGTCAGCGTTGCGGGTCTGCCTGCACCGTGTCGCCTCGCCACTGCACCGAATCGGCACTGCCCCGCTAGCCTTACTCCACCGCCACCCTATGTATAAATACCCCCTCTCTCCATATCGTAGTCTTTAGATCACGTATCCCAGTTAGGCATCTCCCGTCCGAAAGAGATACGGTTGGAGGTATGCGGGTCTTTGCATATCTGCGTCCGTATCTGTTTCGGATTGTCCACGTTTTTTGGACAGCCCACAAATGCGTAGATGGTTTAGTTTCCATGCTCCACTCCTGTCTGAGACGGTGTTTCGGCATCACCCCCTGTTGTTCTCCGGGTACACACTCTCCCTTGCAGGACGTGCATCGGGAGAACAGCGGGGAGGTTCTGCCGAAATTCCGTCTCAGATAGGAGTGGAGCATGGAAACTAACCTCATCTACGGATCTGCGGGTGGGATTAGGACCTATCCTCACCTATTAGAGAGTAGGGACACCACGTAGATGCAATTGATGGTCACTCATATGTGCTGATACGTCTGTTAAAGGATGGAGGACCGTGAGTGGATGTACATGCTCCGGAGAGACAAGCATGATTACGACATGTTGTTTATAGTCAAGGTCGAACAATTCTTGGAGCATGCATTTGGCGAGAGTGCTGGAGGCCATTCTCTAGTGCCATGTCCCTGCAGCGGTTGTGACAACAGAAGAAGGAAAGATAGATTAACCATTTTTAAACATATTGTGAAGTCTGGATTTACTCCCGGGTACCATCGGTGGATCCACCATGGTGAAGACCATCGTATCAGGGAGGAGGTGGTGAGACCACGACTTGAGGCTTTTGATGATAATGCCGGGGTACCTGACATGATGGATGACTATCACCAAGCTCAGTTCGCTGAATGCCGTGAGAAGGAGGAGATGGAGGCTGCCGCAGATGCGTTCTACAAGATGTTGGACTCGGCACAGAGACCCCTTCACGATCGTACCAATGTTTCTCAGCTGGATGCTGTTGGTCGCGTAATGGGGTTGAAGGCCGAGTTAAACCTAAGTCGAGAAGGCTTCGACAAGATGTTGGCCGTGTGGAGCGGCATGTTACCGGAGGGACACATTATGCCGAAGAACTTGTACGAGTCAGAGAAGGTTCTTCTAGCACTTAAGATGCCGTATGACAAGATATATGTCTGTCCAAAGGGGTGCGTCCTATTTAGGAAAGAACACGCGGATGCAAAGTACTGCCCGAAGTGTGAATCCTCCAGGTACGTGGAGGTAGACTCAGGCAATGGCCATAAGAGGCAACTTACGATCCCCATGAGTGTCCTACGACACCTTCCGTTCCTGCCGAGGCTCCAACGGCTATTCATGATGCCAGAATCCGCAAAACAGATGACATGGCACAAAAATGGCACACGGTACAATCCTGGGAAGATGGTGCATCCATCCGATGCTGAGGCATGGAAGTACTTCGATTCGCGGAATCCTGACAAAGCAGATGAGGCTCGTAATGTACGTGTCGCGCTGGCAACAGATGGGTTCAATCCATATGGTATGATGTCTGCACCATACACATGTTGGCCCGTGTTCGTCATCCCCCTTAATCTCCCCCCTGGCGTCTCCTTTCAACGACATACCGTGTTCCTATCGTTGATAATTCCTGGACACCCGGGGAGTAATATGGGTGTCTTCATGGAGCCTGTGATA
The DNA here is from genome assembly GCA_009763385.1 of Coix lacryma-jobi var. lacryma-jobi. Classification (NCBI taxonomy): domain Eukaryota; kingdom Viridiplantae; phylum Streptophyta; class Magnoliopsida; order Poales; family Poaceae; genus Coix; species Coix lacryma-jobi. The sequence goes on from CM019824.1 coordinate 162,881,150, forward strand.
GATGAATTGATTCATGCTTGGGACGAAGGGGTGTGGACGTATGACCGAGCTACGAGGACAAGCTTCAAAATGCACGTCTGGTATCAGTATTCCCTGCATGACTTCCTGGCGTATGGGTTGTTCAGTGCCTGGTGTGTTCACGGCAAGTTCCCATGTCCAGTATGCAAGGAAGCTCTGAGGTTCACATGGTTGAAGAAGGGTGGCAAGTATTCGTCGTTCGACAAACATCGTCAATTCCTCCCTCTTGATCATCCATTCAGAGAAGACATCAAGAGCTTTACGAGAGGTGTCAAAGTGACAGATCCTAAACCGCACTTGAGGACTAGTGCCGAGATTCGTGCTCAGATAGATGCTCTCGTGCCAAACCAAGAAGGTGGTTTTGTAGGATATGGTGAGCAACATATGTGGACTCATAAGTCCGGCTTGACGAGGCTCCCCTATTTCAACGACCTCCTACTTCCCCATAACATTGATGTAATGCACACTGAAAAAAATATCGCCGAGGCACTATGGGGAACATTGATGGACACTGACAAGTCTAAGGACAACCCTAAGGCTAGAGTGGACATGGCAGAGTTGTGCGACAGGCCAAAACTAGAGATACAGCCTCCTCAACCAGGAAAACGGTGGAAAAGGCCTAAGGCTGATTTTGTCTTAACAATCGATCAAAGAAGGGAAGTACTTAATTGGATCAAGACATTAATGTACCCTGATGGGTATGCAGCGAATATTAGCAGGGGTGTGAACTTACAAACTCTGCGAGTCAACGGGATGAAGAGCCATGACTACCACATATGGATTGAGCGACTTCTTCCGTCGATGGTTCGAGGCTATGTGCCTGAGCATGTCTGGCTAGTCCTGGCAAAGTTGAGCTACTTCTTCCGCCAACTTTGTGCCAAGGAGATATCTTTGGCCATCCTTATAGAACTTGAAAAAATGGCACCTGAGTTGGTATGTGAGCTAGAGAAGATCTTTCCACCCGGCTTCTTCTTGCCGATGCAGCATCTGATTGTGCACCTCCCGAACGAGGCACGCTTGGGGGGGCCCGTGCAGTTTCGTTGGTGCTATACAATCGAGAGATGTCTAAAGATTCTCCGCAAGAAATGTACAAATAAAGCCAGAATTGAGGCTTCCATTGCAGAGGCAAGCCTTCTGGAGGAGGTTGCAAACTTCACAACTGCCTACTACAAGTCGAACCTTCCTAGCAAGCATAATCCACCCTCTCGTTACAATGCTGGCGAAGTTGAATCGACCCTCAGCCTTTTCAAAGGCCAACTAGGCAGCGCAAGTGGATCGACCCCCAAGAGATTGGATCCAGAAGAGTGGCGCAAAATCATGCTATATGTGTTCACCAACCTAGTCGAGGTTGCGCCATTCATTGAGTAAGTTCTCAACGAACTTGATTCAATATGAAGTCACTTTTCTGTATCGAACCCCATTGATTCTCTTTGTTACAGGGAATTTGTTCATCAAGAGTGGCATCAATCAAGGGATCCTACCCCGCACGAACATGATACCCTTCTTTCAGAGGGTGCGGGAGCTAGTAGGCCTGATTTCATTTCTTGGTTCAAACACAAGGTACTTTCCAATGTAGCTCGTACATTCATCGATATTCCTTAGTAGCTCGTATGTTCCAATAATATAACGACGTATCATGCTTGAGCTTGCAGGCGCAGACCAATGTGTCTATGAGTGACGAGTTGAGACAGGTTGCAAACGGCTTCAAGTTAAGGGTGAAGTCATATAGCGGTTATGACGTGAACGGATATCGCTTCCACACGTCAATACACGAGCAGAAGCGGGCCAGTCGGAAAACCACTAACAGCCAAGTTTTTACGCAGGGCACTAATGGCGTCGATTACTACGGAATAATTGAGGAGATCTATGAGCTTGAATATGAGGGTCGGGTACCTCTTACTCCTGTCATATTCAAGTGCCACTGGTTTGATCCTGGACGAACGAGACGAACCCCTCATCTTGGGCTAGTCGAGATTAGACATGATTCCGTCTATAAAGGAAAAGATGTCTATATTGTGGCTCAACAGGCCGTGCAGGTGTATCATACGCCATACGCGTGCCAAGCCAAAGACCATCTTAAGGGTTGGTCTATTGTGCACCAGGTATCTCCGCATGGTAAACTACCTCTTCCAAATGATGAAGGTTACACCTTCGACACAAACACATATGATGGAGAGTTCTACCAAGCAGATGGGCTAGAAGGGACGTTTGAGATAGTCTTACCCAATGTGACCGAAATGGAAGTAGAAAATGAAACGATTGATGACGAGGACCTTGGAGATGTAGTGTTGAATCTGAAGGACATTCAAATGCTTGAGCGATTCCATTTAGGCAAAGACAATGAAGAAGACCTAGAACATTCTGACAGTGTTGCCCATTTGGACAATTTTGATAGTGATGACGAGACCTATGTCCCGGGGGAAGATTATTTGTAAAGCATGTAATCCTTTTTTTAATTAAATTTTGTTATGTTTATTCATTTTGAACTATTTGTAATGTATGTACTAACACTTGTTCATTTTTTGTGAATTGCAGGTGACAGATCAAAGATGGCGGCCAGCCGTTCACCGAGGCAGGTAGCCTCGATGTACCAGAGGCTACGCTTTAACGATGGACGTGAGGGGGCAGCTTCAGTGGCAGCGACGAGAGCAGGCCCTGGTCGCCCCAGCACTGGGAGGGGGAGGGGCCGTGGTCGCCCCAGGAGGGACCTGTCTCTTGACCAGCCGGAGGACCCATCTCTTGACCAGCCCGAGGACCCGTCTCCTACCCTGCAGGTGATCGCGAGACCCACGGGCGCGAGCACAGACACTCCATCGGGGGATGAGGGTGCTAGGCAGACGGACGATGATACTCAGCAGATGGAGGACGGTTCCGCTCAGTCGACTCCCTACTTGCGAGGTCCCACAAACCTCCCTCCGGTTCCGCTTCCTGACCTACGCCCAGTAGTTCGTCCCGTGGGAAGAAGGTAAGTACTTATAAATGTTATCAAGTACTTCATATGATACATTGAAAATCAAAAGAGACACTGATATTTTTTTCTTAATCAATAATGCAGGGCCTGGCTAGTTATGTCGGGTGCTCTTGATCCCCCACGCACCCCCGCTACCGTGTTGGGATGTTTGTACAGGAAACACTTCCCTGGCCTTGTGACCTTGAAGGATGGGAAGCGGGAGCCGGCCTGGTCGTGGAAGAGGTACGCGCTAGCCACGGATGACGAGCGGGACAACAAGCAAGAGCGGGTTTTGGCGGACTTTTGGGTAAGTGCCTCACAACTTAGCTCAATGCATCTCCTCATTTGGTTAAGTCTTTTATTGAAATAATGAATGGATACATCATGTTTGTATGCAGAGTTTTTTCAAGGCTGAAGATGGTCGGGAGAAAGTGGCAGATGAGACGGCACACAGAGCCTGTCAGAAGTACGTCGGCGACATGATTCACGAGGCACGACTCCAGGCCCACGTCGACTACTACAGGTCCATCAAGAAACAACCCCTCAAGAAGCATGGCTCAAGATCGGTGGTGCTGACCAAGGAGCAGTACCTTCATGTAGGTGAATAATATTGATTCATTTTGAGATTTAGGTATCGACGACATGATTCACTCGATGATTCACTTGATGATGTGTAGGTGCCACCTTCGTGGTGCATGGCGCATAGACCCGCATGGGCGATGATCGTGGACAGGTACCTTGACCCGGTGAACCAAGAAAAGCACCAGCTCGGCAAGCGGAAGCGGGCACTGAAGACCGGTCCAAGTCACCACCAAGGCAGCCGCAACCTCTCCGCATTCAAGCAAGCACTTGTGCGTGATGTCATTTATCTATTGTAACGCTCAGTTTTGCATCTCTTATCAACTTTCTGTCTTTCTCGCAGGAGAAGGCACACCCAGACATGCCGGTGTCAGAGATAGGGGCATGGGCTGTGTCTCACCAGGCCCGAGTGAAATCCGGTGTCGTCTTCAACCCGGATGCCCCTGCCGAGGCTTACTCTGATCCGACCGTCCACACTAAAGTCAAAGAGTACGTAGAGGCGGTTAGGTCGCTCTATGGCCCAGATTACAATCTAAGCACTGAGCCCCTGGAGACAGAGGTGATCGTGAGGCTGGGGCAAGGTAGGAAGCACGGGCGGTTGTGGATTGCAGACGGCGCCGACTCCTCGAGCTCTGCACCCTCTCTTTCCGACGTGAGGGCACGGAGCACGGCCAGAAGCCTTCCCATACGTGTACGGCCTACTCCTACTCTGTCGCGGGTCGACGAACTTCAGGTAATTTCGGTTTCACTCGTCGTACATTGAACTTTACACACGTTGATCATATTTGCAATACTAAAACATGTGATTGAAACACTTTAGGCTGAGCTAGCAGAAACAAAGGAGACGCTAGCAGAAACAAAGGAGACGACCGCGCACCTGTCCTCTCAGCCGGAGGCCACGAAGAAGCAAATGGTGGAAATGTATCAGATCATGCAAAGCCTCGGGTGTAGCCGTGCCGTTGCCAACTCTAGCTCCGATTCGACTCTTCACTCCTGTGAGTATAAAAGTTTAACGCCTTCGTGTCGTTGGGATTATTGGCCTTCGTGCCTTTGTGATTTTCAGCTTTCGTGTTGTTGGGATTGCCGACCTTCCTACCATTGTGATTGTCGGCCTTCGTGCCGTTTTTTCTTGCAGGTTGGAAACCTCCCCGTGCAGGGGAGGTGCTGCTGAAATTTCTATTTTTCCGTCTAACACATGCAATCTCCTCTCTTTTGTGCAGCCTCCGTCGGCGGGTTCAAACAATCCTGCTACCGTGTCACCGACAGTGGATCCCGTCAATCCTTCACCGCAGTCCGGTCCGTCACGGGTGCAGCCTTCATCGTCGCAGCAGGGATGTTGAACTTTGTGATGTTGAACTTGTAATAATGAACTTGTAATGGTAAACTTTGGTGGATTTGTAATGGATTTTCGATGGATTTATGAAATATGTGTGTCCTTGTGATATATAATGCATGTTGGTGATATAGCTCTGATGATTGATGTGTATATATATATGTATAATATCTGTTATAGTGGACTGAAAAAATAAAAAAAAATTGCAAATCTCGGTTACTTTGCCGAGTGTTTCAGGTAAGGCACTCGGCAAAGTTTGTTTTTAATATTTATCTCAAAACAGTCTTTGCCGAGTGCCTACACCAAACAATACTCGGCAAAGGTTTTTTATTTTTTTTAAAAAACTTCTTTGCCGAGTGTTTCAACAAAAAACACTCGGCAAAGTATATTTTTTATTTTTTAAAAAAGTACTTTTTGCCGAGTGCGTTGACTAAAAAACACTCGGCAAATTTTTTAAATTATTTTCTTAAAAATAATTTTTGTCGAATGCCTTGACTAAAAAACACTCGGCAAAGTTTTTTGGAAAACAATTTTGCCGAGTGTTTTAGGACGCTCGGTAAAATAACGGCTAACGGCAAGCGGCGTAACGGCCGAAAAAATTTGCCGAGCGCCTCACTAAACACTCGGCAAAATATATTATTATTTTGCCGAGTGCCCCATAGAAAGCACTCGGCAAAGTTTTTTTGCCGTGATTTATGTTGCCGAGAAAACTTTGCCGAGTGCCTTGCTTAAATACACTCGGCAAAGCCTTTGCCGAGTGTTTTTGGGCTCTTTTGCCGAGTGTAAAAACACTCAGCAAAGTGCCGGCCTGCAGTAGTGTTTGTTCTCTTTATATACTAGTCACTCAATCTATCTACATGCACCTGCCATGGGTGGCGCCATTAAAGCTTTTCCAATAGATTTTGGCAACAAAAAAGAGATGAACGATTGTGCGTGATGAGGCACAAGCTCGCTGGAGGCAGAGATGTATAAATAGGGACATGCAATGACCACAAACATTTGGTGCTAATAAGCTATATATGGTGTCATGCATGGCTAAAGCTGGATATCGAGCCGGCTCGGCTCGACTCGGCTCGGCTCGATCAGGCTCGGTAGGATAACGAGTTGGCTCGAGCTGGCTCGTTATGACTAACGAGCTAAAAAGCTAGCTCGGCTCGACTCGGGAAAAAGCTCGAGCCAGCTCGTTTGGCTCGTGAGCCAGAGACAAAAAAAATAAAATGGAGATTAACATACACTTTAATGACTCATACAACACATATTTATCGATCATGCATACATGGTAGCAGGAAGCATCATTTCAATTTGCAAAGTACGACATGAACTATCAATCTATCATCCATGTCTCCATCACAGGTCACAGCACATATGACATATCCATATCCATCCATCGTTTATGCAAATCGGAAAGTATGATATCAGTATCACATATCACTATATCAGCTAGATAGGAAGGGCGCATAAACATAACTACATAGGTTAACATAACAGAATGACACATTGACATATTGTTGAAGTTCCACCATTCTATATTTCCATGCAAACATACAAAAGGCATGGTCAGTTAAGACTTCTCCATGGCAAAATGTCCTTCATCCAGTCCCACTCCTTCCCTTCTCCCTCTCCTATAGGTCAATAACAGCACAACAAACGACAATGTGTTAACAAGATTATAAGCAACAAGATAAAACAGAATGCACAAACTGAACATATGTACCTCACTAGAGACTAATTGCTTGCCACCACACATTTTGGGAATTCAATAGACTCGACATCATCTTCGTCATCTCCAACCTAAAAATAGAAAAATATACTAGCATGTAAAAAATGTCACTTGACAAACAATGTTGAACAAAGAGAACACGTTATTATATGAATCCATACCACAACAAGAGGATGATTGTTGTCATTATAAGTGCCCCTTATCCAGCTAGATGCACACACTAATGCCTGAACTGTGGCTGGCTTCAAAGAGCTTCTGTAGTCATCAAGAACTCTACCTGCATTACTGAAGGTGCACTCTGATGATACACTGCTTACTGGAACAGCCAAGAACCTCTTTGCCAAGCTAGACACAACTGGAAATCTATGACAGTTCACATTCCAATATCTGAGTAAGCTGAAATTCTTGTTATCTATGGCCTCATTTGGTTCATCTAGATAAATCAGCAGCTCAAATTTTGAACTTTCTGATACACTAGATTGCAAAAATGACTGGAAATCACTTGCAATAGAAGCCATTGTACTGGTTGTATCCAATGAAGCTGAGGTTGATTGCTTGTCTATGCCATTATCACCCATCTTTTGCCGGTTTAATATCTCATACTTGTTGTAGAGCCTTTCCAACTCTCGGTTGATTTCATCAATCTCAATTTCACACCTAGCAGGGTCAAAAATCTCTGAAAAACACCATTTAATGTACCTCATCTTGAACCTAGGGTCTAGAATTGTAGCAATAACCATAACATTGTTCTTCTCCTCCCAATATTTATCAAATTTCTCTAGCATAGCAGCAGCCATACTCCTCAAATATGTATCTCTAGATTGTTGTGCCCCAATCAGTGCTCTCTTAACTTTCACTATGTAAGCATAGAAACAATTGGCGGTTGGATAAAGTGACCCAGAAAATGCAGTAGTGGCCTCTGCCATTGTTCCCAATAATGGCCTAATTTTTTTCAAACAATTCCCACTCTGAATCTGTAGGTTTCCAAACATAGCTGGTGTCTACTTCTTTGTAATAACCAAATGCATCCTTATAGTCCATACACGTATCTAGCATTTTATAAGTTGAGTTCCACCTTGTTTTAACATCTAGAACTAAACCTCTTCCCACTTTGATAGAATAATTGTTGCATACTTCCACAAACTTATACATACGAGATGGAGACCTCTTAAAGTATTTCACTGTGTTCCTCAAGCAAGTTATCAAATTATCTATTGGTTGGAGGCCATCATTAACAACCAAATTGACTATGTGAGCAGCACAACGGATATGAAAGTAAGCAGGATCAAATACTGAATTCTTTCTAGCAAGAAGCTTTGCCTTCAAATTGGTAACAGCAGTATCATTGTTTGTAGCATTATCAAGAGTTATTGTTGTGACTTTGTCTTCTATTTTCCATTCTACCATGCACTCAAAAACAGCCTGAGCTATGACAACACCAGTGTGGGGAGGATCCACCTCGATAAAGTTCAAGACACGACATTGCAAACCCCAATTTTCATCTATATAATGTGCCACCAAACACATGTACGGGAGGTTTTGATTAAACGTCCATAAATCAGTGGTTAAACTTATTGATCCTGCCTCTTTCAGACTTCTCTTGAGTTGGTTTTTTTTCAGATTCATAAACCCTCATGCATTCATTTTTAATAGACTTCCTACCAATCCATTCATAGTTACCATTCATCCATTTCATCAAGATATTAAACCATTTATGCTCTACCATCCTAAATGAATACTGATGAGCAATTATCATCTTGGCAATCAATTCTCTAGTGTGGTCATGATCATATTCAGTAGGATTAACAACAAGAGAATTGGCATCATTTGGACCAAAGTTTAGTGTACCTTGAGCTTTAGCCTTTGCCAACTTGTTCTGATATTGTGTGCAATTAGTCAGATGCCGGTTCAGAGTTGTTGTAGCACCACCTGGATGGTACGCATAACTCCTGTGGCAGAACCTACACTTTGCCTTTGTCTCCATGACACCTCTCTCCTTCTTGGACGGGACATTGACAACCTTAAAATGTTTCCTGTAATTAGCTCTTTTGCCTCTTGCTATCTTGGGAGACAATGTAACACCAGCTTTTTTCCCTCCTGTCTTTGCCTTCTTAGCCTTTGATTTGCCATCATCAACCTCATCATCCCTCTGGCTTCCACTGCCACCATCAACTGTAGGTAGACTTTCAGACATATCATCCCTATGGTCAAAACTGTTATCATCATCATCCTCATCTTCTGAAGCTTTTTCCAATGGCTACACAAGAAAGCATACATGTATTAATCATTGCTACTGCTGTACTGCAATAAAAAGTAAAGTATGACATTCTTCATTTGTGGGATAAATTCATTATATGGATAGCAATAATTCAATAATCTAGGTACTAATAATTAAATAATCTAGACAATAATAACAATAATTGCTATAACAGTGTAACCTACAGACCAATCAATGAATCAAGCAAATTCAATATAAGTCTATACTGTATGAACTAGTATTTGGAAATTAGATAACATACCACCACGTCCATGGACAGCAAGGGATTCGATGAAGACCGAGTGCTAGCTCCTCGTCCTCGTCCATGAAGCTTACTCCTTGACTCCAAACTTGGAGGATGCGGTGATGCATTATTCTCGCCCTCCATGGCCGAGGTTGAGGGCCTAGAGCACAACAATCAGCAGGTCAGAAGCAGGTCGCCAGATCGGCAATCGGCAGAGGAAGATTCAGAGGAGAAAGGAGAGAGGAGTGACCGAGTGAGGAACATAACTAGACCTTCTCGCGGACTCACGGACGGAGAGGCGCTGGTCGTGGCCGTCTGAATCGCGGTTGTGGTTGCGGCGTCGCTCGCCTGTCATCGCCGATTCGCCGCGTCGCGTGCTGGGACTGCCGATTCGCGGCGGCGCGCGGCCAGGTGCCGGGTGCGGGCCTGCGGGGTGCTGCGCTGGCCGCCTGACCCTGCTGCAGTCGCTCGCGAGATTGCGGCGGTGGGCGGACAGGTGCGGCGGGCGGCCGTGGCCTGTGGCTGTGGCTGTGTTGTGCTTGTGCGTGAGCGTGAGCGTGAGCGTGAGCGTGAGGCACTAGGCCGTGTGCGGCGGTGTGCCCCTGAGGACTCGAGGAGACTGGCTTAGTGACTTAGGGTTTAGTTTAGCTAAGTACGCCGCATTGGCTGGTGGGCTTATGGGCCATGGGCCCATGGCTTGCGGTGACACAGGTGGTTGTGAGACCTATGGTATTTTTTTTATGTGTAGCTTGTTAAGCTCGCGAGCTAGCTCGGCTCGGCTCGTTTTATTAACGAGCTAAAACCTAGGCTCGGCTCGGCTCGTTATCCTAACGAGCTGAGTCGAGTCGAGCCGAATTTGCTGCGAGCCGAGCGAGCTAACGAGCTTCGAGTTTTTCGTCCAGTTTTATGCATGGCACAGCGCATCATGACATCATGGCAAGAAGTACATATAAGATCTTGTTGTCCATGAGAACCTGTGATATTTCAAGCACAGGAGAAACTGTGATGCAGTGATGAGTCATTCTAGTTTCATTAGATTCAATACAAGCATAGATAGAGTGAGTTACTGGCACGTGGATGTAACCGAACAGGAGGAACTGTGATGTTTCAAGCACAGACTCGCCGAGCCACCACCGTACCTGTGTTGCTGTGAGGGAAGCTCTCGGCGGATGGGCAACAGCCGACAGGCCCGTGCCGGCTGAGCCCGTCGTAGGGCTTTGTGCCCCAGCACACGTACTAGTCAACTGCAGTACAAGAAACTTGCTAATCGGTGACGTTTAATCCATGACGATATCTGAAAATCATCATAGATATCTAAAAACTTCTTCAGTATAGATATCTAAAAACTTCTTTAGTATCTATTTTTAGATATCTATGACGATTTCCAGATTTCGTCATGGATTGAGCGTCACAGATTAACAAATTTCTTGTAGTGTGCAAAGTTCTTGGGCTTTGCCATTTCTAATAGTTCCCGAGTGCCACTCATTCAAGTATGCAGTTTGTTTAGCTGCACACGATACACTAAGTTGAACTAAATTCTACTTTAATTTCATAGATTAAAGTATATTTCTGTGCAGCGAAACAATGTCTTAGTATATAAGATATCACATATTTACGAAATAATGTACTGGTTTGTGAGCATCGTATTTGACAACGTGCTTGAAACGTTCTTAAATTTTTATCACAGTATGCACATAAGATATCATGACATCTCGATAAGTTTCACGATTTTCAGAATTCGTTTGTATTTTTAAATTAAAAAACCACCCGCACGTAAGTTGGTGGCGTTGTCCCATGATCGAGTACGTTAATCGAAATTTCAGGTCAGTTTCTGGATTTGGTCCAACCGTACACTCAAGAATAAAAATAACATTTTTTGAATCATTGAAATCCATTATTCCACGTGCATCCGCAGTTCAAACTTACATTTTCCGAAAAATTTTAACAAAACGAAATAAAGTTAAGAAATATACCAAAGAGCTTTCAAAATGTGCCAAATTTGAACATGTTGACCATGATACTGTGGGAATGCTTCGCAAAAAATTTGGTGGCCAAAATAAAAAAAAACTTTGCCGAGTGCAAGGGCTGGCACTCAGCAAAGTTAACAGCCAGCTCTCGACAAAGAAGACGGCGATGGATGTTGTTTGTCCTTAACATTCTTTGTCGAGTGGCGTACTTTGTTGAGTGTCAGACCCTCGGCAAAAACTTCTTTTGCCGAGTGCCAGGTTCTCGGCAAAGAAGGTTTTGTCGGGTGCCTTATTTTGCCGAGTGTGGCACTCGGCGATGTAGCTTTTTTTTGGAACGTGCTTTAGCATGTTTTTTCATTAAGCAGAAAAAGAATTTTTGTTATAGTCAGTGTCAAGTTACAGTAATCCAAAGATTACCGAAACCCACACCATACTTGCACGAGATTGTAATTACATAAATAAAACTGAGCGACATAGGTGTTGATGGCGAAGGCTAGCTGGCCTCGTCAAGCCGGAGCATATCCAAGCCCATGGCCACTGGGTCGAACTCCCCACCGAAGTAGCTCTTTGTCGAGGCCCGAGATTTGGCACTCGACAAACTCTCAAACACTCGGTAAAGTACTGTTTTGCCGTAGTGTAATTATCTCCAAACTATCTACATGCACCTGCCTATGGGTGACACACCGAAGCTTTTTTGCAACAGATCTTGTCAAGAGAGAGAGATGAGCGGTTGGGCGCGAGGGACAAGCTCGCTGGAGGCAAAGGTCAATGACCAAAAACATTTTGGTAGTACTAGGCTATGGAGTCATGGGCTTATGGCACAGCACATGGCAAGAAGTTGATGAGCAAATCACCTGATCCCATAGTAACTCATCATCACAGCAGGCCTGCTTGTAGCTGGGCTGTGCTCATCCTGATCCATCATTTATCACGTTGATACCTGCAGTCTGGAACAGGTCTGCTGACACGACACGTGGGGCCGGCCAACACGCTTCCTTCTTGATGACTGCATGTTCGATCCAGGAAAGACGATCGGTGAATTCTGCTGTAAATAAAATTTGCTGCTACTGGTGCTGGCTAGGCGTGCTTTCTGGCGTTATCCATCGCGTGCTAGCTGCAGCCTCCGCACGAATTAGCTCTTCGTGAGACAGCTCCCACCTAAAACCAAACAAAAGACGTATGATTTACAGTATTACCATCCCAAAATTTGAACCAAACAGCACCTGATGAGTACGTATATGGTCATGTGTGGAGCTGCATTATTTCTGAGTAAAGTGAATAGAGACTTACACATGACAAAGCTGAAAGGGGAAGTTTTATAGAAATAACTCGTATAAATCTAGGATCAGTCGTTTCGTAAATACTTTCAACAGAAGATGTCGAACTTTCGGTTCCTCCATGGCAGCATGTTGCACGCAAAATCCTACCAGCTCCCAGTAATTAACACCGATTTAACCGACACGTACAGTCGACGAGACGGTGACGAGATCTTTGTTGACGAGCTTTCGGATACCTATGAGGTAGCTCGACGGAACCGATCCAGCCTGCGATTGCAGAGGAAGCATAGGCCGGCCGGGCCGCCGGGCATGGAGATCACTCCCCCGTGCCGCCGGTCGTCGCCACTAACGATGATGTGCAACAGGCTGTCGGCGCCGTAGAGGACAAGCCGAACTTGCTGCAGTTCTCGGATCGGCGCTTGGTCTTCGCAATGGCGGTGTTGATGGCGAGGGCCAGTGCAGCCGCCAATGCGGCGTTGATGGCGATGGCCGGCGCGCTGCCAGGCGTGTACTCGTTGAGCGACATGTTGAGCTTTTGGTCCATCCTAGGATCCTACGCGCCAGCCCGAGACCATACCTGGCCCATCCTAGAGCTATGTGTCCAAACACCCTTCATCTGCACCTAGCGCCCCACGGCCGGCCATACAGAAAGTTCTTGCCTCGCCATCTCTGATTCCTGAGTGCCACCCATTCCAACCAGTTCATACTAGAGCTAGCACCACCATGATGCTTTATTTTGTGTTGTTTGAGAATCCGCCGGGCGGTGTAAAGCTCTAGGAACAACAAAGAAGAGGATAGGGGTGGAAGATCGCGGATAGGATGGTGAGAATATATATGCTGCGTATATTTGATCTATTTGTATACTAGTACTAGTTATAAGTGATAGACAGATTGGATCAACTAGGTGCAGATCTGATGGGGATTCTTTCAATTTGCCTATGTGACGCGAACTACCAGAGAGGAACGGAGAGAGATAGATTAGGGTTCATACCTCCAAAAGATCGACCTCCGCTGCTTCGACGATGGAGGCTGCACACGGACGGCGACGGTCGGTGTAGTACAGATCCGGCGGTGGAGCTGCTGGTGGCGCTTCCCGCCGCTGGCAGTGCCTCTCTCTCGATCGGACTAGGGTTAAGACAGTGGGGTGGCAGTGGCTCCAGTGAACCTCGTGTTTTGAGCCCATAGCCCTCACTTCCTCTTTATAGGCACTGTACGACAGGGGCCCACCAGCCATCTATTAGGCTGGACGCCCCTGATCAGGGCGTTGGATCAAGACCCAGTCTGACCCCACGATCAGACTGGAGGAGATCAATTCTAACAATAAACACCAATCTATCTACATGCACCGACTCATGGGTGGCACAAGATAACTCTTCTGGAGTGTTGTTGCCTCTCCACATGTGTGGGGCGTGTGGTGACCTGTTGTGCCCGCTCGTTGGCTGGGGGACACACCGCTTCTCACGTTGACCAGGGGTCCTGGGTCCGTGCCTGCTTTGAATTGTAACCTTAATAAACTCCTAAATTCTTAGGGGTACGACATAGTAGTTCCTTTATTTTTTTAATATAATTGCATACTAATAAAGTGTCATCACCTAAATAAATATATTGAGGCACCAAATCTGGCATAAGTGAACCATATTAATAAACATAACACTCAAAGTGTGAATATCTCTTCTATTCACACATTATTTCCTTGGACATGGATGAGCTACTCATCATATCTCCTCTGTCAGTGGCTAGTTTCTACGCAATACTACACATACAGATGACTCCCTTAACCACTGCATGCCATGACCACTGCTGGGCGGAGGCATCGCCGATGAGCAAACTCCTCTTAGGGCGTCCCCAATGGTAGTTAAATCGATAGGCTAGGAGCAGTCTTATTGGACAGGAGAAGGAGAGAGCAGCGCGCTAGCGAGGAAGCAGTAGCTAGTCTTGCACGTCTTCCAGTGAATCTCTCTCACACAGTGTCCACACATTGCAGCCTGACGCTCCCTATTTTATTGTTTCTAGAGTTCTCATCACTGGCGATTTCTCATTTTCCGTTGAGGACGCCCTTAGAGAGAATTGGGGACTACAAAAATCGACAATGTTGCTAAGGGTTAGGGAACATGTTTGTTGTCATGGATGTGGAGACAAGATTTAGTGTCTGCCGTACCTTGGTCCTAGTGACGAAATGTACATCTCATGTTATCTTTTTTCGCTTTGTGTATTGTCCACAATCGAACGACTGAGTCACTGTAGCCACATGTTACTGTTAGAGTAACACATGTTAGAGTGCTTTTTTTAAAGATAATGGAATAAACATCCAACTTCAACCTCACATAAAATTGAGGATTCAGACCATTTTATTACAAAGAAAAGCTCATGGATCTTGCCCAACTATATAGCCATGAGCCGACGTAACATCAACCTAGGACCACAGGAGCCCATAACAAATCAAAACATCAAGTCTAACTCAATACAAAATACTAACCTTATGGGTGAAGATTATCCAACCTTATATGCTCCCCACAATTATCTTACAATTTAGAACTAAACCTATAACAAGATAGGAGCCGGGACAGCTCATCGTTGTCCCTACACTGCCCAAGCGCCCTACTGAGCCCCTGCAATGGAGAGCTCTCATGCCATGTATGAATCCCGAGTGTCTCGCATTCCAAGTAGTTCATTTGTTTTGATCCGGCAGCAGTCAAAAGCTCCGCGTTGACGATATCTAGGTCTGTTGGGAGCATTTGCCATCAAGGCCGGTATTGAGCGACCGGACACCACGAAAAAACTTTAGGAAAGACAAACAAAGAAGGTGTATCTATAAATAGGGATGGAATTGTGGCATACAATACAATGGCCTTAAAAATTTGTTAGCCTAGTCATGGTGCAAGTAACTAATATTTACACCATAGGATCACATGTGAATCACATAAGGAAAAGAGGAGATCACCGACGATTGTCTTATTAATTATGACACTAAAATTAATTGTCCATTAGCAAATTTCCACCAAAAGTTCAATATGCAAAGATATACGCCAGCCGCATTTCAAAGTCTTGAATTCTGAAACAGCATTTTTTTTCTGTGCGAGATTGCTATCCAAAATCATATTTTGACCTCGGATAGACTCCACAAGCTCGTGGCCGATGGCCAAACACTAGCAACCCGGTTTTCCCACAACCGGGTGCGGCCGCCCCCCCTTATCCAACGGCCTACAAACATCCTCAGTGAGACTACACGGATCGCAAAGCAATGGGGAGAGAGAAGTATTGACTCGCACGAATCGCGAAGCATAGTGAGACTACACGGATCGCAAAGCAATGGGGAGAGAGAAGTATTGACTCGCACGAATCGCGAAGCATCCTGGATGGTGGCAGATAGGGGGGGCGGCCGCCACCGGGAGCGGTATTGCTCAACCGCAAACACTAGCGTTTGTCCGATATGTGTATACCAAGAAGAAATCTGGCATCCACCTTTTCAAATATTGCCAAAAATTTTTTCTTGGCTGAGCAATTAATGTACGTGCAACTACGATCTTTGTGCATGGGCTCCAAGCGACTCAGTGCAAGACTGGTGTGGGATAACATGGACCGCCGCACCCCTTTGGAGGTTTAATTTTTCCCCCAACCCCATGGACTCGTATCTCTCTCGTTCTTGCAGTTGTAGATCATGTACAATTTTTAAGTTTCAATGCAAGTTTGTATGATGCTTCTTTAGGCTTCCTTCTTCAATATGACAGATAGCTCTCCTGACAATTCTGTTTAAAAAAACAAAGCATGAGCATGAACCACTGCGATGCACTTAGTTTCAACAATATAGATCTCACGGTTACTTTCAGTTGCGCTTGAGCGTTTTGATTCCAGCAACTGTTCCTTTGCAGGTTATTCGTGCTGATGGGATTGCCGACCTTCCTACCATTGTGATTGTCGGCCTTCGTGCCGTTGTTTCTTGCAGGTTGGAAACCTCCCCGTGCAGGGGAGGTGCTGCCGAAATTTCCATTTTTCCGTCTAACACATGCTCTTTTGTGCAGCCTCCGTCGGCGGGTTCAAACAATCCTGCTACCGTGTCACCGACGGCGGATCCCGTCAATCCTTCACCGCACTCCGGTCCGTCACGGGTGCAGCCTTCATCGTCGCAGCAGGGATGTTGAACTTTGTGATGTTGAACTTGTAATGGTAAACTTTGGTGGATTTGTAATGGATTTTCGATGGATTTTCGATGGATTTATGAAATATGTGTGTCCTTGTGATATATAATGCATGTTGGTGATATAGCTCTGATGATTGATGTGTATATATATGTATAATATCTGTTATAATGGACTGAAAAAATATAAAAAAAATTGCAAATCTCGGTTACTTTGCCGAGTGTTTAAGGTAAGGCACTCGGCAAAGTTTGTTTTTAATATTTCTCTAAAACCAGTCTTTGCCGAGTGCCTACAACAAACAGTACTCGACAAAGGTTTTTTTATTTTTTTTAAAACTTCTTTGCCGAGTGTTTCAGCAAAAACACTCGGCAAAGTACGTTTTTTATTTTTTAAAAAACTACTTTTTGCCGAGTGCGTTGCCTAAAAAAACACTCGGCAAATTTTTTAACTACTTTCTTAAAAATAATTTTTGCCGAGTGCCTTGATTAAAAAACACTCGGCAAAGTTTTTTGGAAAACAATTTTGCCGAGTGTTTACGACGCTCGGCAAAATAACGGCTAACGGTAAGCGGCGTAACGGCCGAAAAATTTACCGAGCGCCTCACTAAACACTCGGTAAAATATATTATTATTTTGCCGAGTGCCCGATATAAAGCACTCGGCAAAGTCTTTTTTGCCGTGATTTATGTTGCCGAGCAAACTTTGCCGAGTGCCTTGATTAAAAACACTCGGCAAAGTCTTTGCCGAGTGTTTTTGGGCTGTTTGCCGAGTGTAAAAACACTCGGCAAAGTGCCGGCCTGCAGTTGTGACTCCACAAGCTCGTGGCCGATGGCCAAACACTAGCGTTTGTCCGATATGTGTATACCAAGAAGAAATCTGGCATCCACCTTTTCAAATATTGCCAAATTTTTTTTTTGTTGGCAGCTGAGCAATGTGCAACTACGATCTTTGTGCATGGGCTCCAAGCGACTCAGTGCAAGCCGATAACATGGACCGCCGCACCCCTTTGGGGGTTTAATTTTTCCCCCAACCCCATGGACTCGTATCTCTCTAGCTCGTTCTTGCAGTTGTAGATCATGTACAATTTTTAAGTTTCAAGTTTGTATGATGCTTCTTTAGGCTTCCTTCTTCAATATAACAGATAGCTAGCTCTCCTGACAATTCTGTTTAAAAAAACAAAGCATGAGAATGAACCACTGCAAGATGCACTTAGTTTCAGCAATATAGATCTCACGGTTACTTGCAGTTGCGCTTGAGCGTTTTGATTCCAGCAACTGTTCCTTTACACCACCTTCACTGTGCACATCCACACACATAATACAGGGCAAGTTCGCCGACAAGCTCTCGCACGACACACCCTCACCTCACCCCCTCCTGACCTGGCCCGGTAGCCACCAGGGCCCTAAACCGCTCTATCGCTGTCCCGACAACCTTGCCGGCCTTTCTCCATACCTAAATTACTTTTCTTCTTCGTCTAAGCCTGCCAAAGTTATTAGGGAACAAGAGAGGGTGAGTTAGAGAGATCGAGAGGGCGCCGCCACAACCATCTCTTCTTCGTCTTCGGTGTGGGCGCGACGTGTGGGAGGCGGGTGACTTACGTGGATGCAATTTTTATTAGGGACTGTGTTTGAGTAAATCGATCTCTTTATATTATTATATTCTAAATTTTTATTATTTATTTGTTCTAATATTTTACCCGTTGTTGAATAGAAGTTTTTGATGTTAAATTTGCTAGTCATTGCATGGGTGGAAGTAGCTTTATTGAACACAGGAAGTATTATATTGAAAAGCAAATTTCCTGACGGTGCACTTATCGTTAGGGAAATAGAAAATACCGTCAGGAAGGGCTAGTGTGGCACGGAAAATAAAAAATCTATGGCGATGTACCATCAAGGAAATTAATTTTGGTTTGCCTAGCGCGGTGTAGAACTGACAGAGAAATTAGGAACCATCAGAGATTGGTGTTCAGTCCTGTCGGTATGCGTCATGCGTGTATCCTGCCCACGTGCGCGCACGCCCGCCTGTGGACATGCACCAGCTATGGCCTTCTTTCGCTCCGAGTGTCCCACTACCAACTGGGAGGCTTGCCGGAAATATATACGCTGCTTCTGAGAGAGTTGCCCATGTCTAATTTCCGAGCGCCACACATTCCAACAGTTTGTGCACTCATCACGCGCAATCGATCAAACTGAAGCATATGCAACATTTAAAATCTTTGGCAACAAGAAGACAGATGAACCAACCAACAACATTACCGGGGAGAAGCTTCCGGGAAGGTGTATAAATATATGGTCGAAATGTGACATGCATTTAGCACAACCATTTATTTTGGTTGGACAACAGTCATGATGGTGGACACATGGCTTGGAGTTCATGAGGAGCGGACCTGAGTCGCCAGTAAGGACAAGTATAATATCAGAATGTATGCTGGCTGAATACTAAGGTGGAGGAGGGAGAAAAGAAGCGAGCTATAAGTTTACAGCGAGTTTAGACATAAGAACCGAGAAACTTTGTGAGAGACAAATGAGTCATATATTAATTGTGAAAAACTAACTACTATATATGTGGGCTGAGAGAAGGCTGTAAAAATCCTTACAACCAGCTAGCGGGCTATGTTATTAACCTTGCTCTAACTCTCTAAGCAGTAAGTCATGCCAAACTTAGCATAGCTGGTACTGGTTGTACCGTGTACTAACATCATTCATCAGCCATCGCATTAGGCACCACATTCAACCCCACATCATATTGGACCCATCTATCGCTTGTGTTGAGTCTTATCTCCTTTAACTATTTTTCTATGTTTATTTTAACCTCTCGTGATGAACAATATATGTATCTTTTCTATGTTATATCTAGAATCCAAACAGAATTTGAATTGTAATTAACTTTGAATTCTTAAATTCTTAGGGATGTAATAAACATAGTTTATTCATTATTCTTAATAATGATATTGATAGATGGTACTAAAATATGTGTAAGAATATTGTTATTGTTTTTTTTGTTTACGTTAGTGGTAGTGTGATAGGTAATTTATTAACTCATAGAGGTACATTAATTTTATTTTTACACATCTGCTACAATCCAGTCACCTGAGGTCTCGGGCGATAGGTTTAGGGCCCGTCTGTTGTCTTTTGTGGTTGAGCTGACGTAAGCACCAAGTTAAGCATGGCTGGGTGACCAGCAGCGTCGCCTGAACATTTGCAAAAACCCAGACAACTGTATAATAGCAATCCCCTTTTTTTATCTTATTAACGTGTTATTTTCTAGTCTACTCTAGGATCAAGAATTAATAACACATAACCTTCTTTCTATCTGAGCTATTTTTCCTCCAGAACATTTATAGCTAAATATTAAAATAGGGCAATGCTAAGGTACACCTTTTACCTACTATAAGAGGTAATATCTCAAATAAATTAAGGACATAATTTTTTTAGATTTTTGGAATGACTTAATAAATTAAAAAAATCTACAGAAACAAAAATACTTCATATCCCCTCAATGACGGGAGAGGGAAAATTCCTTTGCATGCCAATTCCACTAATCACGGGATGAAGAGTCTTCCTTTGCATGCGCCCGGATTCCCCTAATTAAGGAAGTACATATCCGAGTAAATATTATTATCCCTATTCAATTTCACACATATCCAAATTACTAGATACTCCTTCCGTCCAACAAAACATGACTCCTCCAACAAAACATGTCATTCTCGCTTATCCAGGAGTCAAACAATTCGAACTTTAACCGAAGTTATATAAAAACTACTAACATTCTTGATGCAAAAAATATACCATTAGATTACTAATAAAATATATTTTCATAATAATTTTATTTAACGACATAAATACTAATATTATTTTATTATAATCTTAGTCAAACTTGAATCAATTTGACCGGCACGGATCCCATAATTGCATGTTTTTATGGATGGAGGGAATAGTGCTATCCAAAACCTTCCTATGATTGTATATAATACAAGATATTATATGGTGTCTAAATTTTTAATGACCTCAGTGTCATGTCAGAACCATTTTGTTGTTGTTCTCCCATGTCTTTGAGCATTATATCTATTTATGTTTATATTAAAAATGTGGTTATTCGGTCAAGAAAAAGTATTGTAACTTTATACGTTGACCACACATACGCTGATCACATACACGTGCAAATCCTACCACATATAGAATCACGTGTGTAAAATTACATACAAAATTATATGGTAATCAAAATATATCAAATGTAAAATAAAAAAGATCTACTATATTAGTCTCATACGCATGCATCAATCAAATCTAGAAAAAGATTTTTATACCTAAAACTCTCTTTCTAAATCTCATTTTATAAAATAAAAAATTAAATAAATATACATTTCATCTATTACCTCCTAGGAAGTAATAAGTGATCTTGACCGTCCGATCAAAATAAATGAACGGCTCATAGTCTTTTAGAGGTACCACAACAAACCTCATTAAAATAATATATGGATTTCAAATAAGACCAGAGAACCACAAGGTGCAAACAGGGAGATTGTGGCTTTTTTATAAGTTTGGACGAACTGTAGTCCTAAGTTCTATTTCTACCTACATTATAGGTAAGTGAAAAATAGACAAACGATGCATGTTGGGAGAACTTCTTTCCATGGATCTGAAGCAACTAACACTGATATAAGGTCCTGTTTGGGAGGTTCCAAGCAACTCTTGCTTCCGTGACATGTGTGGTATTGTTAGTATGAGCCATTTTGCACTTTTTTCTCCTCTAAATGAATTGGGATCTAGTGAAACTATTTTTTTAGCTTCACATGTTCTAACCGTTGAAGTAGAACAAATGAATTTGCGCAGCATTCCAAACAGGACGTGTAGCTAGTGAGTCATTCTAGTTTGTAGTTTCATTAGATTCAATTCAAGCATACACTACGGGAAACACGATCTTCGCCGAGTGCCTGCGAGTTTGCCGAGTGCCAAATTTCGGGCACTGGGCAAAGAGCCTCTTTGCCGAGTGCCGGCCACGTGGCACTCGGCAAAGCATGCTTTGCCTTGTGTTTGCGTTTTGCCGAGTGCCACGTGGCCGGCACTCGGCAAAGAGGGGCTCTTTGCCGAGTGCCAGCCACGTGGCACTCGGCAAAGCATGTGGCCCCGAACTGTGCCACGTGGGCGGTTCTTTGCCGAGTGCCACGTGGCTGGCACTCGGCAAAGGCACCTCTTTGCCGAGTGCTAGCCACGTGGCACTCGGCAAAGAATGTGGCCCCGAACTGTGCCACGTGGTCGGGTCTTTGCCGAGTGCCACGTGGCTGGCACTCGGCAAAGGGGTGCCTTTGCCGAGTGCCAGCCACGTGGCACTCGGCAAAGAGCTCTTTGCCTAGTGTTTTTTTTTGACACTCGGCAAAGCCAGTTTTTAAATTATATTTTGAAGCAGTAAATTAATCCAAATGAAAAAGTTTTTAACTACAAAGTTGGTTAACTTATCAAGATGAACAATTTTTGTTTTGGTGATTTTTTCATTTGACAAACTTAAAATAAATTCATTCACAAATCTTATATATCTCTCCGGTAGTTTATAAAACTACAAGAGTGATATATAATGTTTGTGAATAATATTAGAACCACAATGTTGGATGCACAAATAGTCAAACAACCAAAATAAACTTTGTAGATCTTGACAAGTTATGAAAGTTTGTAGTTGATAACTTTTTAATTCGAAGTCATCTAGTTATGCAAAACTGCGTCGAATTTGAAAATTTTAAAATTCAAATTTTTCAAAATACCTCAGATGGGGAAATGATCAAAATGAAAGTTGTAGATCTCGAAAAGTTATGAAACTTTGGTGTTGACAACTTTTTGATTTGAAATCATCTTGTCAACGAAAACTACGTTTCAAATTGTAAAATTTGAAATTCAAATTTTTATAAACGACCTCGGATGGAAAAACTACCAAAATAAAAGTTGTAGATCTTGAAAAGTTAGAAAACTTTATAGTTTACAACTTTTTAATTTGAATTCGTTTAGGGCGTCAAATAAGCAAGTTACACACGGTTTAGTATAATATATGGGTAATCGAAACGGAGATGGAACGTATATGAGTGTCCAGTGCAGTGGTAGAGGAGGCTCCGCGCGAACGAGAGGTCGTGAGTTCGAATCTTGCTGACTGCGTGAGAGAAAATTGCGTGAAAAATAGTAGAACTTGCGATTTTGAGGGCGACAAGTGGGCGCTGCCCAGTGGGCCCCTCCTCCAATTAAATAAAAAATTTTCCCTATTTTTTCGGGGTTTTTTTTATTTTTTTCTTTGCCGAGTGCCAAATATGTCAGCACTCGGCAAAGAACCCTTTGCCGTGAAATTCTTCGCCGAGTGCCCTTCGCCGAGTGCGGCACTCGGCGAAGCCTTCGCCGAGTGCAAAAGGCTCTTTGCCGAGTGCTGCCAGCACTCGGCAAAGAGCGATTCTGCTGTAGTGATAGGAGAGAGTGAGTTACCAGTAACCGAACTGGAGAAACTGTGATGTTAGAAGAAATTAACTTGCGCAGGATTCCAAACAGGACGTGTAGCTAGTGAGACTCATTCTAGTTTGTAGTTTCATTAGATTATTCAATTCAAGCATAGAGAGAGTGAGTTACTGTTGGAATAGTAACCGAACAGGAGAAACTTTGATGTTTCAAGCACAAGATAGAGAAGTTAATACCACAAAGTCCAAGTCGATTGTGTGCGCCTGCCTGCACTGAAAGTATTTGGTATTCAGCTAATGTGCTGTATATTCATCATCAATTGGTATTTATACAGGTACGTGGTGCGCCTGAACGCAATCGAAAGCTCGTGGTCACGGTCACCATGCAGCTGAGTGGCCGGAGCGATGAACGCGTCGTGATGCTGACGTGCAGCGACTGGGCTGACCACAGAGCCATTGCCAACATGCACCCGCCAGAGCACCGTGCAGCTATGTGGCCCAGCACCTGACCTTTCCAGCTTGTAGTCCACCGCCAGCCGTGGAAAGTTTTTGCTCCGCCACGTCTAATTCCTTAGTGCCTCGCATTCCAAGCAAGCAGTTCATCATATACGAAGATCCATATAGCGCGTAACATCCGCGCGACGAGAGCGTCCTGGCTACTGTGTAGCTACTGTTCACGAATCGGCCGCCTCCACGTGGCTCGTGCGTGTGTCGGCGTGCTTTTGTTCTCTCCCGGTTCATCGAAGGCCGCCCAGGAGCCTTCTAGCAAAAAAAAAAAAAAACGCAGCGCCTCGACACCTCCGCTCCATCCTCTCCCCGCGGCCTCGCCTCCCACCCGCCCGCGATGTCTCCGCCTCTCCCATGCCACTTCCCTTCTTCAGATCTCTCTCTCTCTTGATCCTCTCGCATGGCGCATCGGCAGAGGACCCCCCCGGCGCCGCGGCGCACCACCACGGTCGTCCCCCATCGCGGCTGCTCAGGTGCAGGGTTCCCCCGGCATGGCTTTCTGGCCACGGGCGGCCCCAGCACCGCAGCGCACCGGTGGGCGGCCCCGACACGAGCGGGCGTTCTATCGACGAACACGTCAGCCCCAGGACGAGCAGGCCTCAGCTGCGGACGTCCCGGCGGCGGGCGTGGGAGTGAGGCCAATGCGCTCCGTCAGCCACAACGACAGCCGTTCTCGGCGTCGATTCTGACAGCTTCATTTTTTGGCGACCATTTATTGTCTTCGATCTTACAATATCGATGCTAGCCGCCTACTCTAGGGTAATGTCTTCTCATCTTATTCTTGCTTCCTTACCTGTACATCCGTGTTTAGATTTACTAATGCATGTTGTTTTTATCTTAGTCTTGCTTCCTCAGCTGTCGGTACGGGATTCGATTTATTACTAATTCCTGTTGTTTTCGTCTTTTAGTCTTGCTTCCGCAGCTGCAGATTCGTGCTTCGATTTACTAATGCCTACTTTTTGCTTTTCTTTTTTGCACGAAGGTTTACTAATGCCTGCTGTTTTTTGGCAGGAAGATTTACTAATGTCTGTTGTTTTTTTCCAGGAATGCCTTGCGTCTCGTGGTAAATACGTTGTGCTTCTCCTCAGGTCACTGCTTATTTACGTTGTGCCTGTTACGTGTTGTTTATCACTTAGAGAGACGTCTTTGCCTGCTCCGTCTTTGTGTCCCTCAACCAAGGATCTGGGATTCGGCCCGAATCAACCGAATTTCACCGAAATTCGCCCAATTCGGTTGGGTCCGAAACAATCCCAAACCGGTCAAAAAAAATTTAGTCAGTTCAAATTTTGAATAAATTTTGATCAAATTTGAATTTTTTTGAGAAAATTTGATCAAATTTTGATGAAATATGATTTTTTGACCGAATAAATCAGCTGGTTCCCAAACCGAAATTCGGTCAAAATCCGAGATTCGTCTAATTCGGATAGGACCGAATTTTTTCCCAAACCGAATCCCAAAACCTTGCCCTCAACCATGTCCTGCTCGGCTCGGTGAGCAGAGCTCCACTGAAATTTTGGAATGGTCTTTTGTTCTTGATGCAGATTTGGTCTTACTCATTCAGCTACAAATGGTTGTAGCTTTCCCTTTCTTCGGTGCTTTATTTAAGCAAGCAGATAAAATATATAATGGTATAGTCTTAGATAAAAAAAATGTATGTTATCTTGCATAAAAAGGTCATTTCAAATGTTTTTCGTAATTATAATTTGTTAATGCCAATCTTGACTGTACAGAAACTGGTATACAAATACTCCAGCAGAAATGTTTTCAGGTCTATCATATATAATGGGATGATGTCAAACTGTTCTGCAAATTCCATTGGTGTCTCATTTACTACGATGCTCTTCCTCGTACTGCTGAAATAAACTGCAAAATATATAGTCTGTGTCTTTGACATATTTTCACAGTTTTCTGCTCATGTCATCATGTGTTGGTGTGTCCACATGTGGGTGCAATGAGCAGCTGCATCATCTTCATTCAGAAGGACCTCCATATCACGGAGGTGCAGCAAGAAGTGTCTTCCCTCTATTAGATTCCAGACCTCACAACATTTGTACCTTTGGACATCTTTTAGCGTCTGATATTTCAGTTGCAGCTTTACAGAGCTGCTCCTTCTATAGTTTACATCCATGTAGCTTCTATAGCCTAGAGTCAGTTATGTGGGCAAGGTTTCTCTATCATTCTTATGTCTCTCCAAATGAATTTGTTTGATGCTTCAGTGCTATCTTATGGTGCCATCATGGCAAGATTGACCATGGCGTTGCAGCTTTAAAGACGGTGTGTTGTTAGCCTGTAATTTTTCCATTTCTTCTTTCATGCATTTTGTTTGATTAACAGGGGAATTGAATTATCCTATGATGAATTGCCTGCCTGCAACACCTTCATAATAATAAAAGGTCAGGTCTTCATCTCTGTAGGTGCATTCTTTGATTAGGTGTCTCCTCTATTTCAATAATATATACGTGGATTTTTAATTTTGACTAAATATTATGGTCAATTTTCATGACTGTATTGTGTTTAGGCTAACTATTGGTAACCTCAAACTCAAACCATTACGATGGCGTGTTCGAGAAAAATTGAAACTACTGTCGTGGCTCAAAAGGTCACACCATACAAGAAAGGCTATGTGTATATGTATTTTAGTACAATCTTATTTCATACAACAATGACTATTTACCAAATCTGAATTAGTCCACTCTATATACAGAAGAGTGTACTTTAAAAGAATAAGGTCAAACAGTCATCACACTTCTAATTTATTTATTTTAGTCTGTTCTTACTATGAATCTTGACCTAACTATGGATATATTTTAGTTTAATAAAATAAAATAGCATAAACATACACATGATATGCTTTGAATTACCTCGCCAGCTTAGGTGCATTGTTATCATCACCTATATATCTAAACATTAGAGTGGTCTTCACAGCTTCATCAGTGGAATCAAAGGCATACTACTATTGTAATTGTTGGTACTGACATCCTAGGTGGCCTTAAAGAGCTGGCAATTTCTATTTTGCCCTCTAATTTTGGTTTATTCCATGTTCTCTTACTGATAGCTGCCTAATTGCCCATGTAAATGGGACCATAGTTTTACATAATGTTTCTTAGAATAATTCTATAATCTATAGTGATTCTATTAATGATAGGATGGTATATTTGCATTACTTACACATTTTTAGGTTAACTTGATTTAAATGTTTGGTAAACTACGACTACACATAGATAATATGACATTGAGTTAACCTTGCATGACACCATGATTAATCTTTCCCATCAATAGGATCCGGGGGATGGAATGAGTGGCCTAAGATCAAGCTCCAAATTTTATTTGTTGCTGACATATTATTTAGGATCCTAATACATTTAGATGTTTTTCTTAGCAAAAGTTGCTCATCATTGCTATTTTTTATGCAACACATTACTATGCCTTGCTTCATGCAACCAACTAATTTGTATTACTAATGTAGGATGCAACAGGTGTTATGTTATTGCATAATCACATAAATGGAAGATCAGGGCATGGGTTGTTAAGTTCTCTGGTGTACCAAAAATTCTCAGAGTGGACCTTATCCTTCTTCATGAGGCAACTATTCTTTCCCGATCCTCTTTGGTTCAGTGTAATTTCTACTGTCTACATTATTTTGATTAGAAAGAAACTCCATGCAAGGTCAAAGTTTAAAAAGAACTGGCTAATTATAAGTGGCACTCGGCAAAGAATGACACTAGGTAGAGGCCACCTTTGCCGAGTGTCCGGCTCTCGGCAAAGAAAGGCACTCGGTAAAGAGGCCTCTTTGCCTAGAGTCAAGCACTCGGCAAAGATGGGCACTCGGCAAATCTCGCCGGGGCAAACGGCATCCATGACCGTTATCTTTGCCGAGTGCCGCCGTCTGGCACTCGGTAAAGAGATACTCTTTGCCGAGTGCCGACAAGCTGGCACTCGGCAAAGAACCAATCTTTGCCTGACACTCGGCAAAGTGTTTTTTTTTTTATTTTTGCCACCAAATTTTTTTAACACTTTTCACATATCACCATGGTCAACATGTTCAAATTGGACACTTTTTCAAAACTTTTTTTTATATTTTTTGACTTTATTTCATTTTCTTGAATTTTCCTGAAAGACGCAAGTTTGAACTGCGGGTGCATCGAATAAAGGATTTTCATGATTTAAAAAATATTATTCTTGTTCTTAACTGTATGTTTAGGCCAAATCCAAAAACTGACCTGAGGTCTCGATCAACGTGCTCACGGGGCAACGCCTCCAAATTACGTGCGAGCGGTTTTTTTATTATAAAAAATGCAAATGAATTCCGAAAATCGCGAAACTTGGCGAGATGTTGTTACATCATATGCGTATGCAGTGAGAAATTTTTGAGAAAGTTTTGAGCACGTTGTCATATACGATGCTTACAAACCAGTACATCTCAACCAGTAAATTGGCTCAACAGGCCACACAAGTTTATTATCTCCCATGGGCGTGTCAAGAAGACGACAATCTTATGGGTTGGTACCTTGTGCAGTTAGTATCGCCGCGCGGTAAAGCGCCTCTCTCAAACGATGATGATTACAACTTTGACCCAAACACATATAGCGGAGAGTTCTTTCAACCTGAGGGGCTAGAAGGGAGGTTTGACATTGATATTTTTGAGCTGATGGACATGGAAGAAGATGACAATGATATTGACGAGGACGAGGGTGATGAGGTGCACAATACCAAGGACTTAAGAGTGCTTGAGCGATTACAGTTTGGTGGTGACATTGATGAGGACGAGGGTGATGAGGATGATGGAGACGAGGCCGATTGTTTCGACAATATTGACAGTGATGACGACACATGTGTGCCACGAGCCAACACACGAGGGCCACTAGCCACTGACAATCGCGGAGATAATTTTTAATTCATGTAATGCTATATTGTTATAATTATTTTGCAATTATATTTCGTTCATTTTAAATCTCTTTATAAATACTTATCGTTTATTTATGCTAATTGATTTTATCTTTGTAATGGCAGGCACTCGACAAAATGTCGGGCGGAAGGCGGCAACAGCGGCGGTGAAAGGACCACAAACTCGGTTGGTGTGGTCTCGCAAGACTACAAGCCCCGCCGATGTACAACAACGGTGCGCGCAAGCACCGGTAGATAAGAGTTTTCAACCTCACTAAACACTAGGCCTGACACCTAGAGCAAGCGCAAAGCGGTGGTCTAACTAGCTTAAGCACTTCGCAAAGCACCTACACTAATCACCTAGTATATCACTTGAGCACTTTGGTGGCTAGAGCAACTAAATATGTGTCTAAGCACTTGG
This sequence comes from Coix lacryma-jobi var. lacryma-jobi, assembly GCA_009763385.1. Classification (NCBI taxonomy): domain Eukaryota; kingdom Viridiplantae; phylum Streptophyta; class Magnoliopsida; order Poales; family Poaceae; genus Coix; species Coix lacryma-jobi. Next base: position 162,909,869 of record CM019824.1, read on the forward strand.
TATACTTCCTTGTGCTCCAACCTTTTGTTTTTGGTCGGTCATGGAGGTATATATAGAGCCCTAAGCAAATAGAGGCGTTGAGCACCAAAGATGGTCTTCACTGCGCAGCATCGGACGCTGGAGTCGAGACCATCGGACGCATCCGATGTCCTTTAACGGCTAGTTGCCAGCCTGGTACTGTGTCGCAATGGCTACTCAGCGTCCGATGCCTGATCATCGGACGTGTCCGATGCTGCCAGAGCCTCTCTGGAACCTTTCTGTATAGGCATCGGACGCAGGGTCGCAGCGTCCGATGTATTCGGTCTCAGCGTCCGATGCTCTGCTGGCGCTGACATGGGCTAGGGTTTACCACCGGACGCGTCCGATGCCTGGGAAAGCAGCGTCTGATGCAGCGTCCGATGACCCTTTCTCTCTGTTTCTTTGCGTTTTCTTGCGCCGTCTTGGTTCCCTTCTTGTGTCTTGGACTTTGCTTGATATTGAGAGTCTTCTATTGAGCTTCAAATGTCTTGCTTGAGGTGTTGATTATCGGATCACCACGTCGCCTTAGTCCAAGTCACCTTTTGCACCTTTTTGGACTACAAAACAAGCACTAGCAAACTCATTAGTCCAATTTGGTTATGTTGTTCATCAAACACCAAAATTCAAAGTTAAATGGGGCCGAGGTCCATTTTCCTTACAATCTCCCCCTTTTGGTGATTGATGACAACACCACCAAAGCAAGCAAATAATAGATACATAATTAAAAATACAGACTACTTGCTAGGATGCAATGCAAAGGCAAGATCATATGATGCTAAAAGATACCAAATTGAAACAAAACCATTATAACTTATCTTGCCCTTGCCATTGAGTTCCTTCGTGGTATTATGAATTTAAGTCTACCCTAACTCCATAATCCACTTCCTCCCTTTCTCGGACCATCCCAAAGATATAACCATAAAAAATTTAAATTTTGGGTTTTGGTTATTTTATTTGTTTTGGTTTGCTTTGGTCCCTCAATTTCTTCCCCTTTGGAATCAAACACCGAAAATGAAGACATTAAAGTTCAAGAGAGGAAACATTATATAAGCTAAAACTCCCCCTAAGACTATGCATACATATGGTGTATGGCAAAGCATATGCATAACCGGGAAATTAAAGCACAAAGGAGTTTAATCTATATAATGCATTGAAAAAGCATATAAGAGAATTAAATTGAGATCAACATAATGATATGTAGATACCAATTTAGATTTTCACCACACACGATGCTTATCTCTGGGGACTTCATTTTCCTTGCAATGAGACTACTACACACATGATAAACTAAAAAGTAGTGTTAGTTTCAAAGCTTCCAAATTATAGAATAAACTCCCTCTAAAAGTGTGCATACAAGTTTGAAATACTTGAGAGACATGCACATTGACTTGTAAAGTCGAATTACCATTTTGCAAATTGTCATCACTGGAAGTGTGAAACCAAATGAAGATGGTAATCGGGGTAGTTTAACTACTATTTGGATTTTGACACATATAAAATAAATACCAGTAAGAGAAGCTATGTTCCGTGCTCCTAATCAAATTAAACCATGTAGATTTGCTCCAAATATGAGAGTGAAACCGAACAAAACTACAATATGATAAGCCTAGTGTATGCTTGACAAAGAATAAATATGCAAATGCAAACCTAGGCAATGGAAAGGAACTAGATGCAAAAATAATTACAAGAAATTAAATCTAGTTACCTATCATGGGATGGGGAACTTGGGTCCAAGATACCCACTAATATACTTGGCAATTACATGATCCAATGTGATGCACCCCATGACATGCACCCAAAATTTTGCCGTCTCCAAATTCCTCGAACTCCACTTGACTACTTACTTCCCTTTCGAGACCCAAACCTTTTTGGTGCTCTTCATGGTTGAGATGATGTCCTTAGGCACCCAAATGCGTTTGGCCCCATTGTTGGCTTGCTTGTTCACCTTGATGGCCACCACCTTGTCATTCTTCTTTTTCTTCAAAAGATAAGGTGTGGAGGCCTTCTTGTTCACCTTGTTGGTGTAGGTGTTAGAGAGCTTGCTTGTTTGGTTTTTGTTTTTCTCTTTCTTCTTTTCTCCCCCATGCTTCACCTTGCACTCGTAAGACTTGTGGCCTTCCTTGTGACAAAAATAACAAACCACAGTTTGCTCCTCATCAAGCTTCTTCACTCCCTTGACGGTGTTATCTTGATGAGTTCGAGTTTGCTTTGTTTTGCCTTTCGCTTGAGTAAGTCCATGGTGAGGCGGGCCACTTCTTGCCTTAGTAGCTCATTTTCCATTGCAACTTCTTGTGTACATGTATCTACAATCATATTCTCAACACAAGCTTGTTTGCACATGGGTGAGTCTAAATCAAGTAAATCAATGCAAGAAGTAGAGGTATCCGTTTTAGGTATATTAAAGATTGATTTCTCAATTTTAGGTGCCTCGGTGGGGTTTGCTCCGATGGTTTCAAGATTAGCAACTTTGTTAGTTAGCTCATCACAATGCTTGCACATAATTTCCATTTTAGCAAGCAAAGTTTTGTAAGCATCTTGTGTGCTAGCTAACTTTGCTTTTAGTTTTTCATTTTTATTAACAAGTTGCTCATCATTACTTGTGCTATCACATGTGCTTGTACTAGCCTCAAGTTTCTCAATTTTGTTAGATAGCTCAACATTCAAATTTGAAAAGGTTTCATATTGTTCAAGCATATCATTGTAGGCTTGTTGAGAGCTATCTAATTTTTCTTTTAAAGCATTGATTTTCTTTTGTTGACTAGTACAAGCTTTAGCATAGTTAAGATTATCTTGCACAAGTTCATTATAAGAAGGTAGCTAATCATCACTATCACTATTACTAGAGATAGAGCTTAAGTTACCTCGTGCCATAAGGCACATACGTGAGGAGCTTGATGATGAGTGCTTGTGGCCATGCCTCTTGTGATGGGCTTCATCATCACTAGATGAATCATCCCATGTTTTGATGGTGGTGAGAGCTTTGGCTTTGCATCCCTTCTTTTTTTGTCGTTGGGTGTGGGCTTTTGTTTTGGACAATCCTCCACAAAGTGCCCTTTCTTGCCACATCCATAACATCCCTTTTTCCTTTGCTCTCTTCTTTGATTAGTGAAGAGGCAGTATTCAATTGTGATGGGCACACCCTTGACATTGAGCTTTCGGATCATCCTCTTCACTCCTTTCATGAGCTTGATTGTTTCTTCTTCATCTAAGGAGGAATCAGATGAGGTGGAGGCTTGATCATCACTTGATTCTTCATCATCATCATCCTCTTCTTCATCTTCACTTGAGGAGCTTGAGCTTGTCTCAACTTGCTTCTTGCCCTTCATCTTTTTGTGCTCACATGTGAGAGCAATGTCTTTGCTTGATGAGGTGGCTTCTTCTTGACCCATCTTGCGTGACATCTCAAATACCACCAATTTGCCAATGACAATGGCCGGGGTCATGGTGCTCAAGTCCTCCATGTTGTGGAGGATGGTGATGATGGTTGCATACTTGTTCTTTGGAAGCACGGAGATAATTTTCCTCACAATATCCAAATCACCTAACTTTGTAATTCCTATAGAATGGAGCTCATTGATAATTAGATTCAAACGAGAATACATATCACGAACAAGCTCATTATCATTCATTTTAAAGGAATCATAATTTGTTTTAGTTAGGTGATGTTTTTGCTCACGCACATTACTTGTACCATCATGGAGCTCATGTAGCTTTAACCAAATTTCATGAGATGTTTGCAAAGTAAAAACTTGGTTAAAGACATCCATGCTAATTGATTCAAATAAGCAGTTTTTAGCTCTAGCATAAAGATGAATTTCCTTTTCATTACCCGCGGTAGGCTTCTCGGGATTCTTAATGGGTTTCATCCCGTCGCGGGTGACTCTCCAAACACATAGATCAACTGCTTCTAGGTAGCAAGCCATTCTAGCACTATAGTAGGGAAAGTTTGTGCCGTCAAAGTGCGGAGGCCTAGAAGTATCCATCCCAACCTCTCTTAGGGGCGTCGGAAGCCAAGAGTCCACAAGAGAGCCAACCTGGCTCTGATACCAATTGAAAGGACCGTGACGCCTAAGAGGGGGGGTGAATTAGGCAACTTAAAACTTCTACTCTAAACTATGGCCCCTAATTTCCACCTAGACAAAACCTATGCAAGAAAGTAGACTATCTAATGTGCAACTAAGGTTTTGCTATGTGTGTTTGCTATCTCTACCGCAAAAGGAGTTATGCAACCTAGATTCCAAACCTATCAATTAGCAAAGGTAAGCTAGGAAAGGTAAAGCACATAAACAAGGTAGCAATGTAAATGCGGAAGCTAAAGAGTGTGATAGAGATGCAAACTCCCGTCGACGACTTCGGTATTTTTACCGAGGTATCGAGAAGCGCGCAAGCTTCCCCCTAGTCCTCGTTGGAGCCCCTCGCAAGGAATCCCTCGCAAGGGCCAAGCTCCTGGTCGGGTAACTCTGTGGATAGCTTCGGGCCTTCCCCACACGCAAGTGGGTCTACGGTTAAGCCACTCGTGGCAAAGCCTCTCCCGGCTGCTTCCCGCCGTCTTCACTATCAAGTTTCCGGCCGAACCGCCGCGGGCCTTGTTCCCTTCGGTACACGGAGGCGGCCACACCACAAACTCGGTTGGTGTGGTCTCGCAAGACTACAAGCCTCGCCGATGTACAACAACGGTGCGCACAGGCACCGGTAGATAAGAGGTTTTCAACCTCACTAAACACTAGGCCTAACACCTAAGCAAGCGCAAAGCGGTGGTCTAACTAGCTTAAGCACTTCGCAAAGCACCTACACTAATCACCTAGTATATCACTTGAGCACTTTGGTGGCTAGAGCAACTAAATATGTGTCTAAGCACTTGGTATACTTCCTTGTGCTCCAACCTTTTGTTTTTGGCCGGTCATGGGGGTATATATAGAGCCCCAAGCAAATAGAGCCGTTGAGCACCAAAGATGGTCTTCACTGCGCAGCATCAGACGCTGGAGTCGAGACCATCGGACGCGTCCGATGCTCCTTTAACGGCTAGTTGCCAGCCTGGTACTGTGTCGCAATGGCTACTCAGCGTCCGATGCCTGATCATCGGACGTGTCCGATGCTGCCAGAGCCTCTCTGGAACCTTTCTGTATAGGCATCGGACGCAGGGTCGCAGCGTCCGATGTATTCGGTCTCAGCGTCCGATGCTCTGCTGGCGCTGACATGGGCTAGGGTTTACCACCGGACGCGTCCGATGCCTGGGAAAGCAGCGTCTGATGCAGCGTCCGATGACCCTTTCTCTCTGTTTCTTTGCGTTTTCTTGCGCCGTCTTGGTTCCCTTCTTGTGTCTTGGACTTTGCTTGATATTGAGAGTCTTCTATTGAGCTTCAAATGTCTTGCTTGAGGTGTTGATTATCGGATCACCACGTCGCCTTAGTCCAAGTCACCTTTTGCACCTTTTTGGACTACAAAACAAGCACTAGCAAACTCATTAGTCCAATTTGGTTATGTTGTTCATCAAACACCAAAATTCAAAGTTAAATGGGTCGAAGTCCATTTTCCTTACAGGCGGGTCAACTCGCGCTACCAGAGGTCCAGCTCACCACCCACCGCAACCGAGGAGCCGTCGACGAGGAGGGCGAGGCCCCGCCGCCCACGCGGACGTCCTAGGAGGGAGCCGACTCCTGACCCGACTCCCGACCCGGCGCAGACCTCCTCAGACGACGACCAGGGGGACGCCAGAGGGACGACCAGGAGGACGTCGGACGACTACAGCACTTCCTCGGACTCGGAGGGTGGCCAGGGGGGACCAGGGGGACGAGGGTGGCGAGATCGTAGGTGCCTCAGGAGGGGGTTCCAGTTCCTCTGCTTCGAGCAGAGTCTACTTGTGTGACCCCTCGCAGCTCCCGCAGCAGCGGATCGCACCTAGCCGCCGCCCGGTGATTCGACCTTACAGCGACAAGTAAGTTACCATTAATGTTTTCACTACTTGTTCACATGACATGTTCAAAATTGAACTTTCGACTAACAATTGTTCTTAATGACTCATGCAGGAACTGAGAACTTGTGGCAGGGGGCAAGACACACCATATCAATGGCATGTTAAGTCTTCTGATTCGGAAGAACTACCCTGGCTTGGTCACCTACACCGGGGTTAGGTCACCGCCCTGGACGTGGGACCACTTCGCCGCCGCTGCGGACCCCATGTACACCACCGTTGCAGCGCGGATTAGGGCCGAGTTCTGGGTGAGTCTTGCTCGCACAACATTTCTCAATGATACGCATTTGTTGGACGTTCTTGAAATAATGAAAGGATACATGTTGTCTTTATGCAGGAGTACTTTGCGTGCGAGGCGGGGAAAGAGGCCGAGGCATTGCACGTGCAGGACAAGGTCTGCAGGTCCTGGCTCGCGGATCTGTACCACGAGGCGCGGATCCAGTGCGTCATCAACTACAACGCCGACGTGTTAGGGCAGGCGGTGAACAAAGCGGATGCCAGGCAAATGATGCTCACCAGAGAGACCGACCTCACTAGGGAGCAGTACATCCAGGTACGTACAAAACAATAATACTGATTGGTCCATCCATCACTTAGCGGCTCTTCTAACATATTAAATACTTAATGTCTTGCAGTCCTGTCCTGGTTGGTGCGCCAATCACCTAGACTGCTGGTTGTCCATTGTGGACAAGTGGAAATTGGACGACTGGTACGAGAGGCATGGTGCCCGCCGAGACTGCCGCCTGCAGATGCCTGGACCGCCTGCAGATGCCTGGGGTGCCACACCACCAAGGCAACCTTAGCCTCAACGCGTACGCCGACAGATGGGTATGCTCTACTGAATTTTTTTATTCTAACACTCAATTACCCATTACTTGTAATCATCTGTGTTGTTTTCCTCGCAGTCCCAGTCGCATGGTGGTGAGGAGTGCCCCCCTTTCAAGGCGTACAACTTGTCACACCAGGGCAAGGCGACTGCGGCGAGCACCCAGTACAACCCGAACACCGGGCCCGATACGTACACCAACGCGAACGCCTACACCAAGGTCACCAAGTACATTTTGGCGGCTCACGAGCGCCATGGGGAGGACTTCAATCCGGCCACTCAGCCCCTAGATACAGACCTTGTGATGAGGCTGGGAGGAGGGAAGCAGCACGACCGGTACTGGATAGCCAACAGCGCAGTTAACTCGTCCTCTGTTCCCAACCTCGCCGAGATTCGAGCTGCCAGCACGAGCTCCTCCGTCCCCATACGACCTCGGCAGCCGACCTCACAGCAGATGATGGCACAACTTCAGGTAAGTACTGTTCTATTCGTCGTTCATTGCTTTTACACATATACCTTGCCTTTCCATTGTTTAAACCATACAAGAGGAATATTGCAGGCCCAGATGCAGGCCCAGGCAGACCAGGTGCAGAGGTTGCAGCCCATGCAAGAGGCCCAGGCGGCGACCCATCGTCGCGAGTTACTGGTCGTCCAGCAGCGAGAGGCGCAGAGAACGCAGGACATAGCTCACTTCTTTGGGAGCCTGAACATCCCGGGTGTTGTCATGCCTCCCTCGCTACTCACTCCTTTTGTGCCTCCTGGTACTCCTCCGACAGGGACTCCGGTGAGTATATATGGTTGTTTATTGCTTTAACGTTTACGGCCATCCTCCAGGTGCTAACGAATTTGCTTCTCCTTTGTGCACTCACAGTCGGAGGGTTCGATGCTGACTCCTCAAGCTGGCTGAAAGGTCCTAAATGGCTAGAGGGGGGGTGAATAGCCTATAAAAATTTCTACAACAACACTTAAGCAAGCTTGTTAGACAACTAAATGGCGAAGCAAGTTTTGCGCTAGCTCTACAAAAGTGCAAGCCACCTATCCACAATTCTAGTTAATTATAATCTTTATGTCACACAATGTCTATGTTGCTATTTTACAACTAAATGAGCAAATGAGCAACACAAGATAAGTACTTTTAACTAGCTACAAGAAGATACAATTAACACTTGTAAGAATGTAACAAAGGTAAATACAAGTGATAGAAGTATGTATACCGAGCCGAGCAAGAGATCAATAAATAGAGACCAATGAATACCACAGAGACAAGATGACACAATGATTTTTCCTCCGAGGTTCACTTGCTTGGCGGCAAGCTACGTCCCCGTTGTAGCGATACACCCACTTGAGGTTCACGCGCTAATAGGCATCACACGCCTAACCTGCAACCGGGTGCCGCACAACCAACACAAGATGGGGATCCACAAGCTACGAGCAATCCACTAGAGTTGCCTTTCGTGATCTCCCACGGGCAAGGCACAAGAACCTCTCACAAATCACCGATTAGGGGCGGATACAATCACCAAATCCCCTCACCAATCATCAAATCACCAACCGTCTAGGTGACGGCAATCACCAAGAGTAATAAGAAATCCACAATCACAACAATCACCTAGTGCCACCAAATATGCAATCTCAAATGCACACACTAGGGTTTCCCCCAAATCCTCTCCCAAATGAGCAACAAGCTAGGTGATGGAGAGGAGAAGGAGATGCTATTGAACCTCTCAAAATCAATCACTAGAGCTCGATCTCTCACTTGAATGGAGCACAAATCCTTGGGAGTGAGAGAGGAGAGGGAGAGAGAGCTTTCTTCTCTTAGGGATTCAAAATGTGCAATCAATGGGGAAAGTGAGAGGGAGAGGAAAGGGGAGGGGAGGACCTGGCCTTTACCTCATCCATCCACCCATCCGACCGTTAGTTGTTCAGGAAACCAATCCCGCACTGGAATTTTCAGTTGACGCGACCTGGAAATTCCAAGGTGGGAGCGTCTCCCGACCGTTGACAAACCCGCACTGGAAATTCCAGTTCGGGTGGCACCAATTTCCGGATGAACGCGAAATAACCAACAGAGGACCCCTTGCTAGAATAACTACGAGCTGACCTGGAATTTCCGATCACAGCAAACTTTCTTCTCCTTTTTTTAAACCCTTTTAAGTGCTATCTCTTCCCACAAGCACCAAATCAAATTTAGCACTTGAGATAGCTTTTCACAAAGAATTTTCTTGGGCTTTCTCATCAATCTCACCACGTCACTAAGCGCAATGTATATGCAAATGACACTCACACTTAGTGGCACTAGATAACCATTGTAATCAAAGATTTCTCCTCTTTATAGTACGGTTATCTATCTTAAACCCGATCACGCACTCTATTGCGTCTTGACCGGTAAAACAAAACGACCTTAGAATTTATACCTTTGCCTTGAGCCCATTTTGTTTTTCTCTTTCTCCATTTCCAAGTTGGAGCACTTGATCACAATCTTTTGGTCATCTCCATCACATGAGTGCCATCTAGCTCCATCACTTGGACTTGGACCAACCTATTTTATAATCACTCTTAAGAATAGGGTTAGTCCAATAGGTTTCATCAATTAACCAAAACCAAACTAGGGCTTTCAATCTCCCCCTTTTTTGTAATTGATGACAACCTTCACAAAGATATGAATTAAATTCAATTTTGAATTTGATTTGCTTGTCCAAGCATTTTGTTCATGAGTAAGAATTGGACAATCACCACAAATTCGATTTTGGTAGTACTAGCTCCCCCTACATATGTGCTTCATGAGTTTGGTTCAATTTGTTCACATATGCATGGATTAAAATTATGGGAGAGATATTACTACCAAATGATGCTAAGGTGTATAGAATGGACCTTTGAAGCGTGTTACCATCGGAGTGCACTTTTGATCATCATCCTTAGCACCATGAGTAGCTAGATATCACTTGTAAACACAAAATACTAGATACCTCATGAGATCAACATTAGATGCAAGGTTCTAGTACCACTTGTGAAACATAATTAAAACACATCTAGCTAACTCCTAGGCATGATAGTTCTCAAATCATCATACAAGTTCTATTACTAGCATACACCACACAAGCATGTTATTGAATTTAAGACTTGTACAATGCAACGCTCATATGTATATGCGCATACAAATGCAACAATAGGTTCATGAGCTTGCTCCCCCTACTTGTGTGCTCAAAGTTTAATTGATCCCCTTACTTTGTCACTTCTCCCCCTTTGAGATTACTTTGCTTTATCTTTGTGACTTTCTCTCCCCCTTTGTCATTAAGTACCATAAAAGGCACACCAATTTTAGTAGGAGTTAAGTCAATCAATGGGTGATCAAAAACATATTATGGTTCAACCTAGCAAACTTGCATAAGACATTTAACACGGTTTGCTCAAGAGTAAGCTTCTTCACACATATTTCAATGGTTATCTTACTCATGTTGGTTAAACACTTGAATGCTTGTTTCCAAGATTAAACACTAGGTTCACAGGCCCACAAACATGTCATATGCTACCACTAGATCATATCAAACATAGAAGCAATAGTGGTACCATATATACATTAAATTCATTTGATTTTCATGAATGAGCCTATATCATGCATGGAATGACTAAATGCACTAAACATGTCCTTAGCAAGGATGAATGTCATGCCAAACAATTTTACCTTTGTTTTGTCGAAGGAGAGGCATGTCATATAATGGAGGGTGCATCAACTCATATTTGAGAAATCAAGTATGTTCAATTCATTCCTTAGCTTGCAAAATCTCTTCTTATCAAGTGGTTTGGTGAATATATCGGCAAGTTGATCTTCGGTTCCCACACTCTCAATTGAAATATCACTCTTTTGTTGATGATCTCTTATGAAGTGATGGCGAATGTCAATATGCTTTGTTCTTGAATGTTGAATCGTATTGTTAGTGAGCTTCACCGCACTCTCATTGTCACATAGCAATGACACTTGATTGAATTTGAGTCCAAAATCATCCAAAGTTGCTCTCATCCATAGCAATTGTGCACAACAACTACCCGCGGATATGTATTCGGCTTCGGCGGTTGAAAGTGCAACACTATTTTGCTTCTTCGATGACCATGATACAAGTGATCTTCCAAGTAATTGACATGTACCTGATGTGCTCTTTCTATCGACTTTGCATCCCGCATAATCGGAGTCCGAATAGCCAATCAACTCAAAGTTTGACCCTTTGGGATAACACAATCCAATATTTTGTGTATGCTTCAAGTATCTTAATATTCTTTTTGTTGCCTTCAAGTGACTCTCTCTCGGTGAGGCTTGAAATCTTGCACACATGCATACACTAAACATGACATCCGGCCTAGAAGCGGTCACATAGAGTAAGCTTCCAATCATAGACCGATACAACTTTTGATCCACCATGTTGCCACTAGCATCACTATCCAAATGACCATTTGTTCCCATAGGTGTGCTAATAGCCTTTGCATCATCAAGACCGAACTTCTTGAGCATGTCTTTGATGTACTTGCCTTGACTTACAAATGTGTCATTCTTCATTTGCTTGATTTGAAGACCAAGAAAGTAGCTAAGCTCTCCAATCATGGACATCTCAAACTCATTTGCCATCATCTTCCCAAATTCTTCACAAAACTCTTGGTTGGTTGACCCGAAGATAATGTCATCAACATATATTTGCAACACAAACAAGTCCTTGCCAATCTTCTTGGTAAAAAGAGTTGTATCAACCTTGCCCATCTTGAACCCTTTAGAGAGTAGGAAATCCCTCAACCTCTCATACCATGCTCTTGGTGCTTGCTTCAAACCATACAATGCCTTCTTGAGCTTGTAAACATGGTTGGGCTTCTTGTCATTTTCAAAACCGGGTGGTTGTTCAACATATACTAACTCATTAATGTAGTCATTCAAGAATGCACTCTTCACATCCATTTGATATAACTTGATGTCATGGGCATAAGCATAAGCTAATAGAATTCTAATTGCTTCCAATCTTGCAACCGGTGCATATGTTTCTCCAAAGTCAAGACCTTCAACTTGTGCAAAAAATTAGGCCTTCTATGACAAATCTCTTGTCATAGAAGGCCCGTCACTAAGGATCTTCTATGACAATTACAAGTTATTTTTATGACAATTTGTGAGCTATGACAATTATAATTGTCACAAAAACTGTCACAGATAAAAAATTGTCATAAAAATTGGCACAGAAGGTCCTTAGTGATGGGCCTTCTATGACAAGAGAAAACCCTCTAATCGTCATAGAAGGCTTCATCCCTTGTAGTAACCTTGTGCTACTAATCTTGCTTTGTTTCTCACTACTATGCCATCTTGATCTTGCTTGTTGCGAAAAACCCATTTGGTTCCAATCACATTGTAATTCTTTGGCCTCTCAACAAGTTCCCAAACTTGGTTGTGAGTGAAATTGTTTAGCTCTTCATGCATAGCATTTACCCAATCAACATCCATCAATGCATCTTCAATCTTGGTTGGTTCGAATGATGATACAAATGAATAATGCTCACAAAATGAAGCCAATCTTGATCTTGTTTGCACACCACTTCTAATATCTCCAACAATTTGATCGATGGGATGATCTCTTGCAATGTTGGTTGGTTGGAGTATTTGCACTTGATTTCTTTGTTGAGATGAACTAGCTTTTGATCTTCACTAGCACTTGATTGATCATGAGAACCACTGGCTTGATTTGCATCAACTTGCACATTGGAGGAGAACATTTGATCATCTTCCTCTTCAATCACTTGTCTTGGCCTAATATCACCAACATCCATGTTCTTCATTGCATTTGCTAATTGAGTGTCTCTCACATCATCTAGATTTTCATTTTCTTCTTGAGACCCCTTGGTTTCATCAAACTCAACATCATGCACTTCTTCAAGAATACCACTAATCAAGTTCCAAACTCTATATGCTTTGCTTGTGGTGGAATAACCAAGTAAGAAACCTTCATCACATTTCTTCTCAAATTTGCTCAATCTTGCACCCTTCTTCAAGATATAGCATTTGTAACCAAACACTCTAAAATATGCAATACTGGGCTTTCTCCCATTTAATAGCTCATATGGTGTCTTCTCTAGCATGCCATGGCAATAGAGACGGTTGCTACAATAGCAAGTCGTATTGATAGCTTTGGCCCAAAAGGAATGGCTAACATTGTATTCACTAAGCATAGACCTTGCCATCTTAATCAAAGTTCTATTCTTCCTTTCAACAATCCCATTTGATTGAGGAGTGTACTTGGGTGAGAATTGATGTCTAATGCCAAAGTCATCACACAACTCATCAACTCTTGTATTCTTAAATTCACTCTCATTGTCACTTCTAACTCTCTTGATTGTTGTTTCAAACTCATTTTGGCATCTCTTGACAAAAGTTTTGAAAATATCAAATGTTTCACTCTTGTCACTAAGAAAGAAGACCCATGTGTATCTAGTATAATCATCCACTATCACAAAGCCATATTTATTTCCACCGATGCTAGTGTATGTTGTTGGTCCAAATAAATCCATGTGCAACAATTCAAATGCTTTGCTAGTACTCATCATGCTTTTCTTAGGATGGGTGTTACCAACTTGTTTGCCGGCTTGACAAGAGCTACAAAGTTTATCCTTCTCAAAGGTGACATCTTTCAAGCCTCTAACTAGATCATGTTTCACTATCTTGTTCAATTGTTTCATTCTAACATGACCAAGCCTTCTATGCCATAACCAACCCAAACTAGATTTAGTGAACAAGCATGTTGACAATTGGGTTTCACTAGCATTGAAATCAACCAAGTATAGGTTCTCATATCTAAATCCTTTGAATATCAAATTAGAGCCATCTACACTTATGATCTCTACATCATCAACTCCAAATATGCATTTGAAACCAAGATCACACAATTGAGCAACTGACAATAGATTGAAGTTCAAGCTCTCAACTAGCAACACATTGGTAATGCTCATGTCATTGGATATTGCAATCTTACCAAGCCCTTTAACCTTGCCTTTGCCATTGTCACCAAATGTGATAGAATCAAAACCATTATTGCCACTTGAATTGATTGAACTGAACATTCTTGAATCCCCGGTCATATGTTGAGTGCACCCACTATCAAGCACCCAATGCCTCCCTCCGGCTTTGTAATTGACCTACAAGAACAAATCAATTCTTTTTAGGTACCCAAAACTTTTTGGGTCCTTCAAGGTTAGTGACCAAACTCTTTGGTATCCAAATGGCTTTCTTCTTTGAGCCCACAATTGGTGCACCAATGAATTTAGCTTTCACACCATTAACACCCTTGGTAAGCAAATAGAAAGAATCCAATTGAATAGAGGATACATTAGCATTCTTGTTCTTGTTCTTGCAATATTGCTCTACATGCCCACTTTGCTTTCATCTAGTGCAAAACCGACCATTGCTCTTCACAAAACTAGTCTTGTGAGTAGCAAAAGCCGCCTTGCCATTCTTGGGGGTATAGCCCAATCCCTCTTTGTTGAGAGAGAAGCGTTGGCTACCCAAGCACTTAAGCAAGCGGGCCTCACCACCATAGGCTTTACCTAAGGCGTGAGTGAGCTCATTTACCTCCCTCTTCAATGTCTCATTCTCAACCATGAGTGAGGCATCACAAGTGAAGCCATCATCCATAGATGAAGTAGTACTGGTAGATGATGAGCTACATGAAGGGTTAGTAGGAGCAATAATAATAGGCTTATATAATGATTCATCAATTATATCACATGTTATGCCTATGTCATTTGTTTCTACCTTCTCCTCTACTTTCTCAATTTTAGCTTGATCAATTAGAGAGGAGTGAGCTTTCTTAAGCTTGGTGTGAGCATCATCAAGCTCATCATGGGCTTCCACTAGCCTCTCATGAGTAGCATTGAGCTCCTCAAAGGATTGCTCAAGAGCTTTTAGTCTCTTTTGCAATTCTTTGCACTCCTTTCTCTTTTTATCAAAGTGTTCTCTAGCATCATCAAGCATTTCAAATCATTCATCTTTAGTGGGTTCATCATCATCATCATCGGATTGTACCTTTGTGGCCTTAGCCATGAAGCATGATGGAGTGTTGAAGATAGAAGGCTTGTTGTTGATAGCAATGCTTGCAAATGCCTTCTTCTTGCTTGCCTTGCGGTCATCATCATCATTATCATCATCACTATCACTTGTGGATGCATCACTATCCCAAGTGACCATATATGATTGCCCCTTCTTCTTCTTGATGAACTCTTTCTTCTCCTTCTTTTCCTTCTTCTTGCTCTTCTTGTTGTCATCATCATTTTCACTATTATATGGACATTGAGCAACAAGATGGTCCTTGCTACCGCACTTGAAGCACCTCCTTGGTTCATCCTTGTTCTTGTATGAGGTCTTCTTCCTCCTTGCCCGGTAGCCCTTCTTCTTCATGAATTTGCCAAATCTTTTGACAAATAAAGCCATCTCTTCATCCTCATCATCACAAGCATTGGAGCAATCGTCTTCACTAGATTCTTCTTTCTTTGCTTTGCCCATGCTTTGGATGATGATGTTGTGGCTTTGAATACCACACTTTTCTTCTTCTCATCCTTCTTCTCTTCTTCTTCATTCTCTTCTCTATATGTGTCATCGGTCATCACATCTCCAAGCACTTGGTTTGGTGTCATTGTGTCCAAACCACTCCTCACTAGCAAAGTAACCAACATACCAAACCTCTTTGGGAGACATCTCAAGAACTTGTGTGAGAAGTCCTTGTCCTTCACTTCTTCTCCAAGTGCATTTAGATCATTGACTAGCACTTGTAGCCTATTGAACATCTCCGGCACACTCTCATCTTCCTTCATCTTGAAGCTTGCAAATTTTTCTTTGAGGATATATGCTTTTGCACCCTTCACCGCTTGAGTGCCCTCATATGACTCTTCTAGCTTCTTCCATGCCTCATTTGCCAATTCAATGCCCTTGATTTGCTCAAACACATTTGCATCAATTGCATCATGAATAGCACTAAGAGCAATATCATTGTTTTGCATCTTCTCTTCTTCGGCATTGGTGAGATGCTCCGGATCGGTAATCTCAATCTTTGTTTCTACCACACTCCAAATCTTTCTATTGATTGACTTGATGTGAGTAGTCATCTTTGCCTTCCAATAACTATAATTGGTGCCATCAAATTGGGGTGGCCTTTTGATGTTGTTGATTTGAGCCATTTTTCACACCGTAGGTTGTAAAGCCTCAAATGAACGGTGACTTGGCTCCGATACCACTTGAAAGGTCCTAAATGGCTAGAGGGGGGTGAATAGCCTATAAAAATTTCTACAACAACACTTAAGCAAGCTTGTTAGACAACTAAATGGCAAAGCAAGTTTTGCGCTAGCTCTACAAAAGTGCAAGCCACCTATCCACAATTCTAGTTAATTATAATCTTTATGTCACACAATGTCTATGTTGCTATTTTACAACTAAATGAGCAAATGAGAAAGAATAATTACAACTACACAAGATAAGTACTTTTAACTAGCTACAAGAAGATACAATTATCACTTGCAAGAATGTAACAAAGGTAAATACAAGAGATAGAAGTATGTATACTGAGCCGGGCAAGACATCAATAAATAGAGACCAATGAATACCACGGAGACAAGATGACACAATGATTTTTCCTCTGAGGTTCACTTGCTTGCCGGCAAGCTACGTCCCCATTGTAGCGATACACCCACTTGAGGTTCACGCGCTAATAGGCATCACATGCCTAACCCGCAACCGGGTGCCGCACAACCAACACAAGATGGGGATCCACAAGCTACGAGCAATCCACTAGAGTTGCCTTTCGTGATCTCCCATGGGGAAGGCACAAGAACCCCTCACAAATCACCGATTGGGGGCGGATACAATCACCAAATCCCCTCACCAATCATCAAATCACCACCCGTCTAGGTGACGGCAATCACCAAGAGTAATAAGAAATCCACAATCACAACAATCACCTAGTGCCACCAAATATGCAATCTCAAATGCACACACTAGGGTTTCCCCCAAATCCTCTCCCAAATGAGCAACAAGCTAGGAGATGGAGAGGAGAGGGAGATGCTCTTGAAGCTCTCAAAATCAATCACTAGAGCTCGATCTCTCACTTGAATGGAGCACAAATCCTTGGGAGTGAGAGAGGAGAGGGAGAGAGAGCTTTCTTCTCTTAGGGATTCAAAATGTGCAAGCAATGAGGAAAGTGAGAGGGAGAGGAAAGGGGAGGGGAGGACCTGGCCTTTACCTCATCCATCCACCCATCCGACCGTTAGTTGTTCAGGAAACCAATCCCGCACTGGAATTTTCAGTTGACGCGGCCTGGAAATTCCAAGGTGGGAGCGTCTCCCGACCGTTGACAAACCCGCACTGGAAATTCCAGTTCGGGTGGCACCAATTTCCGGATGAACACGAAATAACCAACAGAGCACCCCTTGCTGGAATAACTACGAGCTGAGCTGGAATTTCCGATCACAGCAAACTTTCTTCTCCTTTTTTTAAACCCTTTTAAGTGCTATCTCTTCCCACAAGCACCAAATCAAATTTAGCACTTGAGATAGCTTTTCACAAAGAATTTTCTTGGGCTTTCTCATCAATCTCACCACGTCACTAAGCGCAATGTATATGCAAATGACACTCACACTTAGTGGCACTAGATAACCATTGTAATCAAAGATTTCTCTTCTTTATAGTACGGTTATCTATCCTAAACCCGATCACGCACTCTATTGCGTCTTGACCGGTAAAACAAAACGACCTTAGAATTTATACCTTTGCCTTGAGCCCATTTTGTTTTTCTCTTTCTCCATTTCCAAGTTGGAGCACTTGATCACAATCTTTCGGTCATCTCCATCACATGAGTGCCATCTAGCTCCATCACTTGGACTTGGACCAACCTATCTTATAATCGCTCTTAAGAATAGGGTTAGTCCAATAGGTTTCATCAATTAACCAAAACCAAACTAGGGCTTTCACTGGCCTTCCTCCGCACACTCTGTACATCGCTGGTGGCCCTCCTCCGCAGTCTGGGTGGCTCCCCGGTGGCCCTCCTCCGCCTTACGGGTGGCCAGGTCACCTTCCTAACCAGCCGAGGTACACCGGGTGGCCATCTGGACCTCCGCCGCCCGCGTGGCAAGGTTGGCAAGGTGGTCCTTCGGGCGGGTCATCGCACGGGTGCCAAGGTGGAAGTTCTTCACAATCTGAGCACCAAGGTGAGCAGTGATGGCCGACTTAGATTTGTCATGGACTTGTGAGATGGATGTGATGGACTTGTGAGCTTGTGATGAACTTGTGATAACTTGTGAGCTTGTGATGCATGGAGACTGAACGTGTGATATTTGTCTGAAATGGGTATGAATGTGATATATTCAGTTCTGTGTGATGGAATATGGATGTGTGTATGTTTTCTGTGCAGGAAATTGAAAATATAAAAAAAATTGAATTTTTCCCAGCTTTGCCGAGTGCTACACTCGGCAAAGTTGCCACGACACTCGGCAAAGCTGGTTTAATTTTCCCCAGTTCAGCATCTTTGCCGAGTGCCAGCCCACGTGGCACTCGGCAAAGAGGGTGTCTTTGCCGAGTGCCGATCCACGTGGCACTCGGCAAAGAGGTCGTCTTTGCCGAGTGCCGGTCCGTCTGGCACTCGGCAAAGAGGCCGTCAGTTGACGGTTCCCGTTTGCTTTGTCGAGTCGCCGAGTGCCCGATATTTGGCACTCGGTAAAGAATTCTTTGCCGACTCTTTCTTTGTCAAGTGCCCATCGCCAAGTGCGGCACTCGGCAAAGCCTTCGCCGAGTGCGAGAGGCCCTTTGCCGAGTGCTGCCAGCACTCGGCAAAGTCTGAACGTCCTGTAGTGAGATGAACTGAAAGACTGAGTGCGGCATGAGGGAGAAGCTCGCTGGAGGCACAAAGTTGTATAAATAGGGACAAGCATAATGCATTGATCACAGACATTTTTGTACTGGGGCTAGCTATGGATCGAGTCATGCATGGTTGCAGCACATGCATATGGTGGCAAAAAGTTCATGAGCTGAACACACCTGACTCAAAGTAACTCACAGCAGGCTTGCTCATAGGTTGGCACTCCGCACTCACACCCTGATTCATTATCATTCATCACATTATTAGACACCACATTCACCAACGTACCTCACTTGAAGAACAAGTTGGCGCTGACACATGGGGCCAATAATGCTTCCTTCTAACCTTCTTGATGGCTGCATGTTCAATCCAGGAAAGACGATTGGTGAAGTGTGTCAATTCGAGTTCTGCTGTAAAATTTGCCTGTAATGAACACAGTACCATTTGGTGGAGTTCCTTTGTTTCTTGCTCAGAATGGAGAACATGCACCGCATGTTGAACGACTACAACGCGTACGTGCTACTCGGCCTGGGCTGATACGGCGCCGGCGGGAGTGGCGGAGCTTGACTGTAAGACCAGGAGGGGCCATTATATGTAACTGAAGATTAAACATAAGTGAACAGTACAAAATCACTGTTTAGACAGTAGAGATTGTATTTGAGCAGGGGTGGCCATGGCCCAGTTTAGCCTATACTAAGCTCCGCCCCTGGCCGGCGGTGGGGTGAACGGAGAGGAGAGTGGAGAAGGAGGCTAGACTGAGAATTGGAACACAGAGGATAGCGAGGAACCCCGGCGGTGGATTCTTCTCCAGTGGACGCGGCTGAAACGCTCGATGCCACCGTCGAAGGGAAACTCCACCCCGGTAACACAAGGAGAGTTTATTCCTTCTTCGATAACCCTATTATAATATAGATGCCTCTTTATATAACAGAGACATGTTTCCTTATTCAACCAAAACTCCTAACAAACAATATTTCCTAAAATCTCTCCCTCGCCCTTACTTTCCTAACAAACTGGGCCTTAGCCACGGCTGGACTCCTCTGGACGCCTAAAACGGCGGCGCCTATATTGACGACCAAGGAAAGAGTCCACAACACTTCCCTCCTCCCCAACAAACAGCTCGTCCGCGAGCTGAAATTGCGGATAACGTTCCTTGAAGTCTTGGACAGACTCCCACGAAGCTTCAGCTGCAACACGTCCTTCCCACTGCACAAGAACCTCCCAGTGGCCACGGTTTAAGCGCGCACGAACCACCTGAGATGGGGCTAGCACCACACGGCCACGAAGAATGGGCGGCAAAGGCACCAACTCCACTGGAGGATCACCTTCAAACTTTTTCAGCAACGCCACATGGAAGACATCATGAATTCGGGCCTTAGGTGGAAGGCGCAAGCGATAGGCCACATCACCAATGCGTTCAAGGATTTGATAAGGCCCAAAGTATCGAGGCCCAAGCTTAGAGAAGGATGCTGGGGTGATACCCACAGCAGTGCGCTGATGAAGACGGAGCAGAAAACCCCAATCACCCACTGCATATTCCACAGAGCGTCGTTTCTTGTTGTGCTGCTCAGTCATGACATCCTGGGCCAACAGCAGCCGGTCACGTATATCCAGCAAGAAGGCGTCGCGGTCCCGAAGCTGTTGATCTACCGCAGCCACCTTAGCTGAGCAAACTGTGTAGGACAACAGAGTTGGCGGTGCATGGCCATAGACAACCTCGAAAGGAGTGGCACGAAGAGCAGACTGAAATGAAGTATTAAAGCAATATTCTGCCCATGGTAACCACTGCAGCCAAGAACGCGGACGATCACCAGCGAGGCACCGCAGATACATAACAATGATGCGGTTCGTCACCTCGGACTGTCCATCCGTCTTTGGGTGAAAGGCAGAACTGCGGAGCAATTTGACCCCCGCAAGACGAAACAGCTCCTCCCAAAAAAACGCTAGTGAAGACCGGGTCCCGATCACTGACTATAGAGCATGGAAACCCATGGAGCCGGACGATGTTCTCGAAGAAGGCACGAGCCACTGATTAGGCTGAATAAGGATGGCTGAGAGCAATAAAGTGGGCCATCTTGGAGAACCGGTCGACAATGGTGAGAACGGCCGATTTTCCACCGACACGCGGAAAACCTTCCACAAAATCCATGGCAATGTCGCTCCAAACATGCTCCGGCACAGGCAGCGGCTGTAGGAGACCCGCCGGATGTAAGTGCTCAGTCTTGTTCCGCTGGCAAACTGAGCAACTGCGGATGAATTCACGAACAAGGCGATGTGCGCGGCTGTTGTAGAAAGATGCACGCAGCCGGTGTAATGTCTTTTGAGCTCCCTCATGACCTGTGTCGTGAGCCTCTTGTAGAATCTGAGGCCACAATGCGGAGGAATCAGGCACAAAAATGTGCCCCTGGAACAGCAGCAGCCCATCAACAAGGGTCCAGCCAGCAGGTGTTGTACCAGCTGCCAACTGGTTACGAAGGCTCTGTGCTTGAATATTGTCCTGTAACTCAGCCCGCAGAGCGTCATAGAGGGCGAAAGTGGGCATGGGTAGAGACTGAACTGCAGCAAGGGCTTCATCCCGGCGAGACAAGGCATCTGCAACAGTATTGAGTCGCCCAGGTCGGTACTCAACAGTGATGTCGTAGCCGAACAGATTGGTGACCCAAGTGTGATGCGGAATCGTAGTGAGGCGCTGATCCAGTATAAACTTTAAGCTCCAATGATATGTTCGCACAGTAAATGAATGCCCCCACAAATACGGTCTCCAGTAACGGACCGCCTTGACTAAGCCGATGAGTTCGCGTTCATATGCTGGCAGCTTCGCGTGATGAGGAGCAACCGCCCTGCTGAAGAAGGCCACCGCAATGAAGCGCCAAACCCCGCCCCCGACGCGTCGCGGTCGACGATGAAGCGCTTGGAGAAGTCAGGTAGCTGTAGCAGGGGCGCCGTCATCAATGCTCGTTTGAGGGCCAAGAATGCCCCATCAGCCTCCGGTGTCCAGGAGAACGCCTCGCACTTCAAGAGCGCCGTTAAGGGCTCCGCCACCCCACCATAACCAGCAATGAACTTCCGGTAATACCCGGTCAAGCCCAGGAACCCCTGGAGTGCACGAGCCGTGAGGGGTCGTGGCCAAGCTTCCACCGCTTCCACCTTTGCTGGATCCATAGTAACACCCTCAGCTGACATTATGTGGCCAAGGTACGCCACCGATGCTTCGCCAAAAAAACACTTGGAACGTTTGGCGAAAACATGATGAACGCGCAGCTGCTGCAACACCGTACGCAGATGCTGAAGATGTTCCGCCTAGGAAGAACTGAAGATCAAAATATCATCAAAAAACACAAGCACAAAGCGGCGAATGTAGAGCTTCAAAATATCATTCATAAGTGCTTGAAATATTGTCGGGGCGTTGGTGAGGCCAAACGACATAACAAGGAATTCGAAGTGGCCCTGGTGTGTGCGAAACGCCGTCTTGGCTATATCATCCGGGTGTATGCGCACCTGATGATACCCGATACCAAATTGATACGGCGCCGGCGGTGGGGTGAACGGAGAGGAGAGTGGAGAAGGAGGCTAGACTGAGAATTGGAACGCAGAGGATAGCGAGGAACCCCGGCGATGGATTCTTCTCCAGTGGACGCGGCTGAAACGCTCGACGCCACCGTCGAAGGGAAACTCCACCCCGGTAACACGGGGAGAGTTTATTCCTTCTTCGATAACCCTATTACAATCTAGATGCCTCTTTATATATCAACCAAAACTCCTAACAAACCATATTTCCTAAAATCTCTCCCTCGCCCTTACTTTCCTAACAAACCGGGCCTTAGCCACGGCTGGACTCCTCTGGACGCCTAAAACGGCGGCGCCTATATTGACGGCCAAGGAAAGAGTCCACAACATGGGCATTCGGTTTTAACCGACAAATCGGTTCGGTTTGTGCGGTCGCTGCAAAATTCGGTTTCCAAAGATCAGCAACCGATCGGTGTTCTCTGGAACCAAAAACCGACGAGTTCGGTTACGGTTTTATCGGTTTGGTTTTTCGGTTCCAACCGAAGCACCACAGACGAAAAAATCGAAAGGAAAATCTAGAACAACAACAAAGACAACAGATCCGCAGAGCATGTGGCACCACTGCTTGCCGCGTCGGCGCCGGCGCCGGCACGCGCGAACGCGCTGCGCACTCCCCTCACCACTCGCCTACTCGCTGCAGACCTCGTGCTTGTGCAGCCGCCGCCGGAGCCCACCTTGTGCTTGTGCCGCCGGCCGCCGCTGGCGTGGGCCCGCCTCGTGCTCGTGCCGCCGCAACTGCAACGCCGTCTCGCGCTCGTGCCACGGCTGCCGCAACCTGATGCCTGACCCCGCCTCATGCTCGTGTCGTTGCTCCGCCGCAACATTTGGCCCTCGTCGCGCTGCCAGGATAGGTGTTAGTTTTTGGTTCGTGGTGCCGTGGTGCGGGAGGCCGTGAACATAAGGCTGATTTTTTTTTGAGGGAAGTGAAGATAAGGCTGATGCCTGATGCCATGCGGTGTGGGAGAGCGTTTGGGTGGGGTGGGCTGTGGAGGCAGGTTGGGCGTGGGCGAATTGATGTTGGGCTGATTTGGCAAATGGAGTGGACTTTGGTGGACGCGTGAGCAGCGACTATCAAGGACCAGGACTGTTCGGTTTACTCGGGTTTTCGGTTTCTGGTGATCCAAAACCGAAGCCGAAGCCGAAAACCAAAGTTGCAGAGAGCAAGAACCGAAGCCGAAACCGAAAAACCCAAAAACTGATATATATATATATATATATATATATGGTGAATTTTTTATACTCCCAGGCGCAATTACTCCCACCAACAGTATACGCACCATCAAGGTGTCTGACTGTTAGGCGCGGGTTAACGGGTGCACTATATACCCAATAATAGCAGCTAACCACGGATTCTCTGTTGCATGCGCATGCGCGATTTTTCTTTTCTTTTTTTTTTGATCGGCGCGATTTAACGTTTGAAGTCTAGCGGATGTGCTATCCCGAAAAAGTTGGATACTAGTTAAATTAATTGGTGTAGGATGGAAGGACATTAAACATTCTAGTTTTGTTAGCTAGCTTCTCGAACGTCGCAAGGGGTGTATAAATACGCGTACTTTGAGATTTTTGTACGTGTTGTAGGGCATTCGAAGATGCAATGTACTATATATACATACTAATTTTTAGAATGGAAGTATAAGCATAATATTCTATGAATAAAATGCCGAAGTTCTATTTTGAAAAGAGGGTATCACTACAGCAGAATCATTCTTTGCCGAGTGCTGGCAGCATTGCACTCGGCGAAGGCTTCGCCGAGTGCCGCACTCGGCGAAGGGCACTCAGCGAAGAAAATATCGGCAAAGGGTTCTTTGCCGAGTGCCAAATATCGGGCACTCGGCGAAGGCTTTGCCAAGTGCTGACATATTTGGCACTCGGCAAAGAAAAAAATAAAAAAACCCCGAAAAAATAGGGAAATTTTTTTATTTAATTGGAGGAGGGGCCCACTGGGCAGCGCCCACTCGTCGCCCTCGAAATTGCAAGTTCTACTATTTTCACGCAATTTTCTCTCACGCAGTCAGCATGATTCGAACTCACGACCTCTCGTTCGCGCGGAGCCTCCTCTACCACTGCACTACAAACTCATATACGTTCCATCTCCGTTTCGATTACCCATATATTATACTAAACCGCCGTGTGTAACTTGCTTATTTAAGGCCCTAAACGAATTCAAATCAAAAGGTTGTAAACTACAAAGTTTTCTAACTTTCAAGATCTACAACTTTTATTTTGGTAGTTTTTCCATCCGAGGTCGTTTATAAAAATTTTAATTTCAAATTTTATAATTTGAAACGTAGTTTTCGTTGACAAGATGATTTCAAATCAAAAAGTTGTCAACACCAAAGTTTCATAACTTTTCGAGATCTACAACTTTCATTTTGGTCATTTTTCCATCTGAGGTATTTTGAAAAATTTGAATTTTCAAATTTTCAAATTCGACGCAGTTTTGCATAACTAGATGACTTCAAATTAAAAAGTTATCAACTACAAACTTTCATAACTTGTCAAGATCTACAAAGTTTATTTTGATTGTTTGACTATTTGTGCATCCGACATTGTGGTTCTAATATTATTCACAAACATTATATATCACTCTTGTAGTTTTATAAACTACCGGAGAGATATATAAGATTTGTGAACGAATTTATTTTAAGTTTGTCAAATGAAGAAATCACCAAAACAAAAATTATTCATCTTGATAAGTTAACCAACTTTGTAGTTAAAAACTTTTTCATTTGGATTGATTTATTGCTTCAAAATGTAATTTAAAAACTGGCTTTGCCGAGTGTCAAAAAAACACTAGGCAAAGAGCTCTTTGCCGAGTGCCACGTGGCTGGCACTCGGCAAAGGCACCTCTTTGCCGAGTGCCAGCCACGTGGCACTCGGCAAAGACCCGACCACGTGGCACAGTTCGGGGCCATATTCTTTGCCGAGTGCCACGTCGCTGGCACTCGGCAAAGACACCTCTTTGCCGAGTGCCAGCCACGTGGCACTCGGCAAAGACCCGACCACGTGGCACAGTTCGGGGCCACATTCTTTGCCGAGTGCCACGTAGCTGGCACTCGGCAAAGAGGTGCCTTTGCCGAGTGCCAGCCACGTGGCACTCGGCAAAGCATGCTTTGCCTTGTGTTTGCGCTTTGCCGAGTGCCACGTGGCCGGCACTCGGCAAAAAGGCTCTTTGCCCAGTGCCCGAAATTTAGCACTCGGCAAAGCCTCAGGCACTCGGCAATGATTGATTTTCCCATAGTGTATGCAGACATACTTTTTAAATGAGTATGTGTATATACTATTTTTAACAAACGAGTATGTCTGTATACTATTTAATAGACTATATATATTAGTTTTCTGGACGTATGTATATGCAAGGGAGTATGTACGTATACCAAAGGAAGTATATACTCTTTCTGTATGCCATTATAAGAAAATACACATAAAGGACAGTATGTATATAGCTGATTTCTAAGGCCAATGTCAGTGGAGAGTTTCATTGCGTAGTTTTCAAGACTATGAAACTTAAATGAAACTCTCACTCTCAATGGAGAGTTTCATTCTATAGTTTCATATGCATTTAATTTCATGACTCATAGAGAGTTGGTATTCGTGCCAAGAGCATTTCTTCTCTCACTTCTTTAATGCATTGCCATGTCATCAAATATGCCTATGTGGCAATCTATTTAATGCAAATGAAACTCCCATTGAGATTGTTCTAATAAAGGGTATGAGTACATACTATACAAGTTTTTTTTAAAAAAAGAAAGAAAGTATGTGTGCATACCATTAAAAAAGAGAGTATATGTACATACGGAGTACCACTAAAAAGTAAAAAAGTATAAAGTAAAACTCTAATCTAGAACACGTATCCGGTGATACTTTTTATTTGAAAAGTATCAAGTGATACTCTCTTATCTAATATATGAAGTGACACGGCGTCTGTAGACCTGTCATTCATTATCAGATTATTAGTAGATATACATATTATGCATCTGCAAAGAATAGATGATCAAGAAAAAAAATGATGCATTAAGCTAATTGTGTGAACATATATTTTTTTAATTAGAACTTGTTCGGAGAAGACACGGAGACGCCGGTGGGCGCAACAACTCACGCGGATAGAAATTCTAATTAATGACCTGATGATGATCTGTACTCTCATGTTGAAGTCCGATCTAAAACTGGTGGTGAAAAAAAAGCAATGCTTAATCCATCGTATCCACCGCAAAAAAGATTCCGATTGCAGAAAATAAGGAATCCGTATCCACCGCATAAAAGATTCCGATTGCAGAAAATAAGGAATCCGTCAAGGAGGCACAGCAAGAAAAAGAAAAATGATCACGGCAGCTCTTCTCTGCATCTCCGTTCCAATCCAATCTAGGGGATGATCGATGACGATTGGAACGCCCGACTGCAGTAGAAGAGAGGCTCATGGCGGTGGAAGGATGCCAGGATGGCTGCATTTGAATCGCGGCGTCGCTCGGCGGAGGAACATAGAGACGCAGGCAACACAGCCTGCGGTCATCCTGCCTCCGTTAAATGAGGCTGAGATCCAACAACTTCTAAAAAAGTGGATTGTTTTCTTATTATTATTACGTTTTAATTAAATTAATTAATAGATCTGTTAGTTGAACCCGCTAACCAATATGGCCCACGTCATGTGTGCGTGAAATGAACTATGGAGAGGTGGGAATAATTACTCCCAGAGAGTATAAAAAATTTACCCTACCATAGGAAGGGCCTTTAGCCCCGGTTGGGTACGGGACTAAAGGTCTCAGGCTTTAGTCCGGGGTGATAAAGGTGCATTTGTGAGATTCGAACTCAGTACCTCTCGCCTCAGACACGCTTACCAACTGAGCTACACAACCCACGTAACGTAGTTCTGGACATTTTCCTTTTGAATCCACTCAGGAAGGAGCTTTAGCCTCGATTGGTATTCCCAACCAGGACTTATTAGTCCGGGTTAGTAATACCAACCGAGGCTAAAGATTCACCTTTAGTCTCGGTTGTCCTGTGGTGGCTTGGCGAATCTGTGCTTGAAACATCACAGTTTCTCCTGTTGGGTTACATCCACGTGCTAGTAACTCACGTACTCTATCTATGCTTGTATTGAATCTAATGAAATCACTGCATTATATCACAGTTTCTCCTGTACTTGAAACATCACAGGTCACTATTAGAGAACAGACTTTTGGACGATTGAATTGAGCTTTAGTCTCGGCCAAAAATTGTGTCCGTGATGCAGTGACGAGTCATTCTAGTTTCATTAGATTCAATACAAGCATAGATAGAGTACGTGAGTTACTGGCACGTGGATGTAACCGAACAGGAGAAAATGTGATATTTCAAGCACAGATTCGTCAAGCCACCACAGGAGAAACTGTGATGCTGTGAAGGAAGCTCTCGGCGGATGGGCGACAGCCGACAGGCCTGTGCCGGCCGAGCCTGTCGTAGGGCTTTGTGCCCCACGTACCAGTCAATTGCAGCTGGATCCCTATGGCTAGCCGTGCAAAGTTCTTGCCTTGCCATTTCTAATAGTTTCTGAGTGCCACTCATTCAAGTATACAGTAAGTTAAACTAAATTCTATTTTAATTTCAACTATATAGATTGAAGTATCACTACGGGAGATCAATTTTTTGAAATGCACTCGGCAAAGGCTTTGTCGAGTGCCATACTCGGCAAAGAGCACTCGACAAAGAAAGTGTCGGCAAAGGACTCTTTGCCGAGTGTCAAATATCGGCACTCGGCAAAAGCTTTGCCGAGTGCTGACATGGCACTCAGCAAAGAAAAGCACTCGGCAAAGAAAAATTAAAAAAAATCCAAAAAATAGGGAAAAAAATTTATTCAATCGGGGGTGGGGCCCACTGGGAAGCGTCCACCCGTCTCCCTCAAAATCGCAAGTCCGGGTATTTTTTAAGCAATTTTCTCAAACACAGTCAGCAGGATTCAAACTCACGATCTCTCGCTCGCGCGAAGCCTCCTCTACCACTGCACTACACACTCACATATGTTCCATCTCCGTTTCGGTTCCCCCATATATTATACTAAACCGATTGTAACTTGCTTATTTGAGGCCCTAAACGAATTCAAATCAAAAAAGTTGTCAATTACAAAGTTTTCTAACTTTTCGAGATCTACAACTTTTATTTTGGTAGTTTTTCCATCCGAGGTCGTTTATAAAGATTTGAATTTCAAATTTGACAATTTGAAATGTAGTTTTCGTTGATAAGATGATTTTCAAATCAAAAAGTTGTCAACACCAAAGTTTCATAACTTTTCGAGATCTACAGCTTTCATTTTGGTCATTTCTCCATCTGGGGTATTTTAAAAAAAATCAAATTTCAAAAATTGTAAATTCAAATACAGTTTTGCAGGACAAGATGATTTCAAATAAAAAAGTTGTCAACTACAAAAATTCATAACTTTTTGAGATCTACAACTTTCGTTTTGGTCATTTTATCCGAGGTATTTTAAAAAATTCGAATTTTAATTTTTTTTCAAATTCGAACGCAGTTTTGCATAACTAGATGACTTGAAATTAAAAAGTTATCAACTACAAACATTCATAACTTGTCAAGATCTACAAAGTTTATTTTAGTTGTTTGACCATTTATGCATCTGACATTGTGGTTCTAATATTATTCATCATAAACATTATATATCACTCTTGTAGTTTCATAAACTATCGGACAGATACGTAAGATTTGTGAACAAATTTCTTTTAAGTTTGTCAAATAAAGAAATTACCAAAATAAAAATTGTTCATCTTGACAAGTTAAACAACTTTGTAGTTGAAAACTTTTTCATTTGGATTAATTTACTGCTTCAAAATGTGATTTGAAAATTGGCTTTGTTGAGTTAAAAAACACTCAGCAAAGAGCTCTTTGCCGAGTGCAAAAAAAACACTCGGGCGAGTGCCCGAAAAAACACTCGGCAAAGAATTTCTTTGCCGAGTGTTTTTTTTGGCACTCGGCAAAGAAAATCTTTGTCGAGTGTTTTTATTTGGCACTCGGCAAAGAAGCTCTTTGCCGAGTGCCCGAAAAAAACACTCGATAAAGAAAAAAACACTCGACAAAGATTGGTTTTCCCGTAGTGTATATTTGTGTGCCGCGAAACAATGTCTTAGTATATAAGATAGCACATGTGAAGATGTACTGTTTTGTGAGCATCATACGTGACAACGTGCTCGAAACGTTCTCAAATTTTTATCACGGGATATCACGACATCTCAATAAGTTTCGCGATTTTCAGAATTCGTTTGCATTTAATAACCACCCGTACGTAAGTTGGTGGTGTTGCCCCGTGAGCACGTTGATCGAAATTTCAGGCCAGTTCCTGGATTTGGCCTAACCGTACACTCAAGAACAAAAATAACATTTTTGAATCATTAAAATCCATTATTCCGTGCACCCATAGTTCAAACTTACATTTTTCAGAAAATTTAACAAAATGAAATAAAGTTAAGAAATATACCAAAAAGTTTTCAAAATGTGCCAAATTTGAACATGTTGACCATGGTACCGTGGGAATGCTTCATAAAAAAATTGGTGGCCAAAATAAAAAAAAAACTTTGCCAAGTGTGTCAGGGCTGGCACTCGACAAAGTTAACGGCCGGCTCTCGACAAACTGGCAAAGAAGACGACAATGGATGTCGTTTGTCCCTAACATTCTTTGTCGAGTGACGTACTTTGTCGAGTGTCAGGCCCTCAGCAAAGACTTTCTTTGCCGAGTGCCTACCTTTGTCGAGTGTCAGACTCTTAGCAAAGAAGACTTTGTCGGGTACCTTATTTTGCCGAGTGTGGCACTCGGCGAAGTAGCTAATCTTTGTCGAGTGCCTGAGATTTAGCACTCGCTAAATTCTAAGGCACTCGGCAAAGTACTAGTTCCCCGTAGCCGTAATTACCACCAATCTATCTACATGCACTTGCCTATGGGTGACACACCGAAGCTTTTTTTTGCAACAGATCTTGCCAAGAGAGAGAGATGAGCGGTTGGGCGCGAGAGGGACAACCTCGCTGGAGGCAAAAGGTCAATGACCAAAAACATTTTGGTACTAGACTATGGAGTCATGGGCTCATGGCACAGCACTTGGCAAGAAGTTGATGAGCAAATCACCTGATCCCATAGTAAAACTTATCATCAGTACAGCAGGCCTGCTTGTAGCTCGGCTGTACTCATCCTGATCCATCATTTATCACGTGGATACCTGCAGACTGCAGTCTGGAACAGGTCTGCTGACACGACACATGGGGCCAACACGCTTCCTTCTTGATGACTGCATGTTCGATCCAGGAAAGACGATCGGTGAAGGGTTTCCATTGAATTGAATTCTGCTGTAAAATTTGCTGCTACTGGTGCTGGGCTGCTGGCTAGGCGTGCTTTCTGGCGTTGTTATCATCCATCGCGTGCTAGCTGCAGCCTCCGCACGAATAGCTCTTCGTGAGACAGCTCCCACCTGAGACCAAACAAAAGACGTACTACGATTACATTAGCATTACCACGTCCCAAAGTTTGAACCAAACAGCACCTATATGGTCATGTGGAGCTGCATTATTTCTGAGTAAAGTGAATAGCCCCGTACACATGACAAAGCTGAAAGGGGAAGTTTTATAGAAATAACTCGTATAAATCTAGGATCAGTCGTTTCCTACATACTTACAACAGAAGATGTCGAACTTGTTCGGTTCCTCCATGGCAGCATGCTGCATGCAAAATCCTACCAGCTCCTAGCTAGTAATTAACACCGATTTAACCGACACGTACAGTCGATGAGACGACGACGAACGAGCTTTCGGATAGCTATGAGGTAGCTCGACGGAAATGATCCAGTCTGCGATTGCAGAGGAACAGAGGAAGCATAGGCCGGGCCGCCGGGCATAGAGATCTCTCCCCGGTGCCGCCGGTCATCGCCAGCAAAACTATGCTAGGAATTGCGAAGAACTGAAGTACTTAGCTAGTTCCCGGCGGCTACGGCCGGTTCTATTCAGAAACAAGTTTAGGGTTCATAGATGAGTTACAATTCCTTCCTCTCTACCTATTATACCCTCTCCTGAATGGGCTTCTCCACACAAGCAATACAATTGGCCCATTCAGGCCCAGTCACCCTGACGTTACGAGTCTTCCTCCTTGCTTCCCTCTTGGACCTTGGAACAGCATTAGCATCACCTGGGTGCGGCCTGCTAACATCCTTCCCCCCTTGAGTGCCGGCATGTCTCCATGCCGGGGCGGCCGGGAACCTCTGGATGATGGCTTCGGCGTCCTCCCAAGTAGCGAGAGCATCGTCGAGGTCCGACCACTTGATCAGCAGCTGCTTGACGGCGTGAGAACCCCGCTGGTGGATGCGGGACTGCAAGACACGTTCAGGTACCTGCAGGGAACTGTCGAGATCGGGCAATATAGCAGAAGCAGCTGGGAGCACAGTAGAGGCCGGCTTGAGCAAAGAGACATGGAAAACAGGGTGAATAGAGGACCGGGCAGGAAGGTCGAGCTTGTAAGCAACGGCACCAATCTTGGAGAGAACTTTAAAGGGACCAAAGTATTTGAAGCAAAGCTTGTGGTGGGAGCGAGGAGCCAGGGAAGACTGAACATACGGCTGTAGTCGAAGAAAGACCATATCACCGACTTCGAAGGCACGCTCAGACCTGTTCTTGTCTGCCTGGGACTTCATGCGTTGTTGAGCACGCAGGAGGTGCAGGCGCACGGCTCGAATCATGGTCGCCCGCTCAGCCATCAGAGATGCCACATCGGGGACAGAAGAGGCAGACTCCTCAGTAATGCCAAAATGACGAGGATGGTGACCATATAACACCTCAAAAGGCGACTTCCCCAGTGCTGAATGCTCACAGGTATTGTACCAGAACTCTGCCAATGTTAACCACTTCAGCCATTGCCGAGGACAAGAGTGAACAAAGCATCTCAAGTAAGTCTCCAAGCACTGGTTCACACGTTCGGTCTGACCATCGGACTGAGGATGATAAGCAGAGCTCATGGCCAATGTAACTTGAGCTAAGCGGAACAATTCACGCCAGAAGGTACTTGTAAATATGGGATCCCTATCTGAAATGATGTGGGTAGGCATACCATGAAGACGGAACACATTGTCCATAAAAGCTTGAGCGACCTTCTGAGCAGTATAAGGATGATGAAGCGGAACGAAATGTGCATATTTACTGAACTTGTCTACCACCACCATTATACAGTTAGCAGTTCCAGAAGTTGGCAAGCCATCAATAAAGTCCATAGAGATCATCTGCCAGGCCTCAGTTGGCACAGGAAGGGGTGATAGCAGACCGGGGTAACGAGCTCTATCCGGCTTGGCCTGCAAGCAAACCGTACAGGCAGCCACGAAGGAACGAACAGCCTGTTTCATACCACGCCAAAAGAACAACTTCTTGATTCGGCTGTAGGTGACCGGGAAGCCTGAATGTCCGCCCAAAGCGCTCTCATGAAGCGCTGAAATAATGCGCCGCTGCAGTTCAGAATTGGAGCCGAGCCAAACACGACCGGAATGCCGTAAGACACCATTGTGGAAGGAGGACGACTGAGAGGGTCGACTGCCAACTGCTGCAATAACTGTGATGACTCTGGATCAGATGTGTATCCCTGCACTACCTCGGCCAACCAGGCTGGGGCAGCAACCGATAAAGCTTGAAGTTGGGCAGGGGGAAGGGGATGACGAGACAGGGCATCAGTAGCAGAATTGGAAGCCCCTGGTTTGTAGACAACTTTGTATTGCAAGCCGACTAACTTGTTATGCATTTTAAGTTGCCAAGGAGTCTGGAGGCGCTGATCAGTGATATGCATCAGACTACGCTGATCAGTATATATAGTGAATTCATTGTGCTGGAGGTAAGGACGCCATTGTTGCACGGCCACGAGGATAGCCATAAACTCCTTTTCATAAGTTGACAGTGCACTAGTACGAGGGCCCAGAGACTTACTGACGAAGGCCAAAGGATGGCCATTTTGAAGCAGAACGGCCCCGACCCCGGAACCAGAAGCGTCAGTTTGCAACGGAAAAGGCATGGAGAAATCTGGTAACGCCAGGACCGGAGTAGTCACCAGGGCTGTTTTCAGAGCATCAAATGCCGCCTGATGGGAAGAAGTCCACACGAACAAGGAGCCCTTCTTGAGGAGATCGGTCAGTGGACGAGTCATCATAGCAAAATTCCGCACAAACTTGCGGTAGTATCCTGCCAACCCCAGGAAACTACGAAGATCTTTGATGTGTTGAGGGACGGGCCAAGACTGTATAGCTTCAATTTTACTAGGATCAGTTGAAACGCCCTGATGGCTAACAACGTGGCCGAGGTAAGAAATAGATTGTTGAGCAAAATGACATTTGCTAAGCTTCACTTTCCACTGATCTTGGGACAGCAAGCTGAAGACCTGGCAAAGATGAACGAGATGCTCTTGCAACGTGCGGCTGTACACTAGGATATCATCAAAGAATACCAGCACGCTCTTGCGGAGCATAGGTAGGAGCGTGGAGTTCATTGCGCCTTGGAAGGTATTGGGTGCTCCAGTCAGCCCAAACGCCATCACTGTGAATTCAAACTGACCCCAATGAGTTTGAAACGCAGTCTTGTGCTCCTCACCTGGTGCTAACCGAATCTGGTTGAATCCAGCCCTGAGATCCAGACATGAGAACCATTGGGCTTGAGAAAGCTCATCCAACAATTCATCGACAACCGGGATAGGGAACTTAGTTTTGACTGTGAGAGCATTAAGCATACGATAATCAACACAAAAACGCCAACTGCCATCCTTCTTACGAACAAGCAGTACTGGAGAGGAAAAAGGACTTGAGCTGCGCTGGACCAGACCGGACTGTAGCATCTCAGATACTTGCTTTTCAATTTCATCCTTGAGAGCTGGTTTATAGCGGTACTGCCTGATCGCCACTGGAGAAGCCCCTGGGACCAAAGGAATGCGATGGTCACAAGGGCGGCGCGGGGGCAACTCCGAGGGTTCGAGGAAGAGATCGGAAAACTCATCCAACAGCTGACGCACGTCTTCAGGCAGAGAGGAAACATCTTGCGCCGAGGTAGAAGTGGCAATGTGACATAACTGCAACAGAGAGGCTTGAGAACAATCAGGTAAAAGCCCCTGGAGAACCACATGTTTCTGCCCATAAGGGATACTCATCCACTTCTGACGCCAATCAACTTTCATTGGGGAAAAAGCTTCCAACCAGTCCATACCAACAATCATGTCATAACTGCCCAGGTCGAGGACACGAAGAGTGGAATGGAAACTGTACCCCTGGACACACCATTCAGTACAGCGGGCTTCGACAGAACAGATGAGAGAACGGCCATCAGCCACGTGAACTGTCAAGGGAACAGGCAGAGGCGACAGGTTGGGCAGACCCACTGAGCAAGAGGAGTTTAAAAACGAGTGACTGCTGCCAGAATCCACCAATATTAACAACTCGCGACCCAGCAAAGTACCCTTCAACTGCATAGTTCTTGGAGAGGAAGAACCAGAAACCGCTGCCGATGACAATAACATGAATGCCTGTTCAGTGTCCATAGGATCAGAATCTGCCACTGGAACTTCTTCAGGCTCCTGGAGAGCATCAACACATAAATCCCAGACCTCTTGGAGAGCGTGAATCTGAGGAACCGGGGCACACCGATGACCAGAATTCCATTTATCACCACAACGCACGCACAGGCCACGGGCGCGGCGGTATGAGCGTAGCGCGGAGAGCTTGTCGTCGACGGAGGGTAACTTGGGCGCGGTGCGCTTGTCCTCCACGGCTTCGGCAGCAGTAGGCGGAGGCCGAAGAGGAACTGATGGTGGAAGAGCGCCCTTGATGGTAGCCGAACGAGCGAAAACAGAGTTGCCCGAACGCTTGTACTCCTTGCGCCCGCCTTGATCCAGCGCCTCTTCCTGCAACAAAGCCAGGGTGCAAGCAGAATCGAGGTCTTGGGGGCGAGCAACCAAAACAACAGAACGGATATCCTCGCGAAGCCCGTCCACAAAGCGAGTTGTGAAATACAATTTGTCTGGATGTGCAGAGTAGGCAGAAAGTTGTTCGACCAGATCTGTGAACCGTTCGACATAGTCTGAAACGGTGGATGTGTGTTTGATGTGGAAGAGCTGACGCAGAAGAAGCTCATGTTGGTCTCGGCTGAAGCGATCGAGGACGAGGGCGGCGAAGGCATCCCAAGAGATGCCCTGAAGCTGGGACTCCACCGACTGAAGCCAACGAGCAGCAGAGTGGGTAAAGTGGTGGGTAGAGACGCGAATCCACAGCGAGGGGTGCACGGAGTACATTTCGAAGTGGGAGCGGGCGCGGGAGAGCCAGAGTTTGGGGTTGTCGCCATCGAATTGGGGAAACAACATTTTGGGCAGCTGGCCGAGATTGGAGTGGGGAGTATGGTGGGGAAAATTTTTGGCTGCTGGAGGAGAATGGAAAGGGTTGTATAGGGGAGGGATAGGTGGAGGATATTGAGGGAACTGGAGATGGATCGGAATATCGTGAGGATAGTTTTGGTGGTGCGAACTGGGTGGAGGGTAATGGTTTGGAATGGGTTGGAACGGAAGGGGGGGGCGGGTGGTGCGTGTGAGGAACAAACGGAGGAGGAGCTGGGAAGGGAAATCCGTACGTACCATTGGCCGGGATTGGAACCTTGGTCGAGATCGAACCAAGGCCCGCATCCCGTGGGTGAGGTTCGACGCCGTGCCCCTTGGGCCAATCAGACGAAGACGCAGCAGCCTGGGAACCGACGAGCCCCCCGGAGGACCGCGCTGGCTCGACGACGGGGGAGTCCCGGCGCTTGGAGAGGAGATTCAGATCTTCACGGATGTTGAAGAGGGAGTCCTCGACTTTTGGGCGCCAAGCTTCCCACGAAGCGGCAGCGGACTCCAGGGCCTCCACGCGGTCGTCGCGCTCGTCCCGGATCTCGTTGAAGCGCACGAGCTCGAGATCGAGAACGCGCTGCTCCAGGTCCGAGATGCGGTCGGAGAACTGGCCTCCCCAGTTGTCGGCGACGACGGCGGCGGAGTATTGGGATGCCGCGAACTGCTCCAAGGCGACGATGCGCTCGTCGACTGCCGAATCTCGCTCCTGTCGCTCGGCCTCGGTGGAGGTGAGCCGGCGCTCGCAGCGTCCACTGAAGGAGTCGAACTCGCCGCGGAAGTCGTCGAGTTTCTGGAGAACCTCGTCGAACATGGAGCGGACCACTGGATCCATAGCGCCGCGGGCTCGTTGGAAGCGCGTGAAGTGGCTGTGAGCGGGCGGCTGCAGATCCAGCGCGCCGAACTTCCGGGACCGGAGGCTTTGATACCACTGTTAGCAATCTACAGCTAAACTATGCTAGGAATTGCGAAGAACTGAAGTACTTAGGTAGTTCCCGGCGGCTACGGCCGGTTCTATTCAGAAACAAGTTTAGGGTTCATAGATGAGTTACAATTCCTTCCTCTCTGCCTATTATACCCTCTCCTGAATGGGCTTCTCCACACAAGCAATACAATTGGCCCATTCAGGCCCAGTCACCCTGACGTTACGAGTCTTCCTCCTTGCTTCCCTCTTGGACCTTGGAACAACATTAGCATCACCTGGGTGCGGCCTGCTAACACTAACGACGAGGTGCAACAGGCTGTCGGCGCCGCAGAGCACAAGCCGAACTTGCTGCAGTTCTCGGATCGGCGCTTGGTCTTCGCAATGGCGCTGTTGATGGCGAAGGCCGGTGCAGCCGCCAATGCGGCGTTGATGGCGATGGCCGGCGCGCTGCCAGGCGTGTACTCGTTGAGCGACATGTTGAGCTTTTGGTCCATCCTAGGATCCTACGCGCCAGCCCGAGCCCATACCTGGCCCGTCCTAGAGCTATGTGTCCCAACACCCTTCATCTGCACCTAGCGCCCCACAGCCGGCCATACAGAAAGTTCTTGCCTCGCCATCTCTAATTCCTGAGTGTCACCCATTCCAACCAGTTCATATACTACATTGGTCACACGGAGCTAGCACCACCATGATGCTTTATTTTGTGTTGTTTGTGAATCTGCCGCCGGTGGAAAGCTCTGGGAACAACAAAGAAGAGGATGGGGGGTGGAAGATCGCAGACAGGATGGTGAGAATATATATGTTGCGTATATTTGATCTATTTGTATACTAGTACTAGCTATAAGCATCAATCTATCTACATGCACCGACTCATATATGGGTGGCACAAGATAACTCTTGTGGAGTGTTGTTGCCTCCCCACACCCCACATGTGTGGGGCGTGTTGTGACCCACCGTGCCCGCTCGTTGGCTGTGGGACGCACCGCTTCTCACGTTGGCCAGGGGTCCCGGGTCCGTGCCTGCTTTGAATTGCAACCTTAAACTCTTAAATTCTTAGGGGTACGACACAGTAGTTCCTTTATTTTTTTCTTTAATATAATTGCATACTAAAGTGTCATCACCTAAATAAGTATATTGATTCACCAAATCTGGCATAAGTGAACCATATTAATAAACATAACACTCAAGTGCGAATATCTCTTCTATTCACACATTATTTCCTTGGACATGATGAGCTACTCATCATATCTCCTCTGTCGGTGGCTAGTTTCTACGTAATGCTACACATACAGATAACTCCCTTAACCACTGCATGCCATGACCACTGCTGGGCGGAGGCATCGCCGATGAGCAAACTCCTCTTAGAGAGAATTGGGGACTAAAAAAATCGACAATGTTGCTATAGGGTTAGGGAACATGTGAAATTGTCATGGACGTGGAGACAAGATTTAGTGCCTGCCGTACCTTGGCCCTAGTTGTATTGTCCACAATCGAACGACTGAGTCACTGTAGCCATATGTTATTGTTAGAGTAACACATGTTAGAGTGCTTTTTTTAGATAATGGAATATAAATATCCGACTTCAACCTCACGTAAAAGTGAGGAATCAAACCATTTTATTACGAAGAAAAGCTCATGGATCTTGCCCAACTATATAGTCATGAGCCGACGTAACATCAACCTAGGACCACAGGAGCCCATAACAAATCAAAACATCTATCAAGTCTAACTCAATACAAAATACTTACCTTATTGGTGAAGATTATCCAACCTTATATGCTCCCCACAATTATCTTACAATTTAGAACTAAACCTATAACAAGATAGGAGCCGGGACAGCTCATCGTTGTCCCTACCCAGCCCAAGCGCCCTACTGAGCCCCTGCAATGGAGAGCTCTCTCATGCCATGTATGAATCCCGAGTGTCTCCCATTCCAAGTAGTTCATTTGTTTTGATCCGGCAGCAGTCAAAAGCTCCGCGGTGACGATATCTAGGTCTGTTGGGAACATTTGCCAACAAGGCCGGTATTGAGCGACCGGCGACACCACGAAAAAACTTTAGGAAAGACAAACAAAGAAGGTGTATCTATAAATAGGGATGGAATTGTGGCATACAATACAATGGCCTTAAAAATTTGTTAGCCTAGTCATGGTGCAAGCGCTAGTAACTAATATTTACACCATAGGATCAGGGCAGCCAATATAATTTACGGCTGCACGTCACATTTTGGTTGCAAAAATATGTGGGCCCATCTCACTACTAGTATTCTTTACGTATACGGACATATATATATGGGACCTTTTCAAGGATGAGCTCTTGTGGTTCGATCCAGCCTAGGGTGAAGTTATTGTTATCTCATTATACCATCATACCTACACATTATCGTCGTCTTTGCATTTGAAGACCTGGCATGCAGACCTAGATAATTTCTAGAGCCTGGGTGAATATAACAATGGAGAAGTTCATGTAAACAGAGCGACCACAGATATAAAGCCAAGTTTTGACAGTTCTCATAGTTTTGAAACTTAAATCACCGTTCAAAAATACAGTAGCGTACACATGTGAATACGCAAACATAAGGAAAAGAGGAGATCACCGACGATTGTCTTATTAATTATGACACTAAAATTAATTGTCCATTAGCAAATTTCCACCAAAAGTTCAATATGCAAAGATATACGCCAGCCGCATTTCAAAGTCTTGAATTCTGAAACAGCATTTTTTTTTCTGTGCGGATTGCTATCCAAAATCATATTTTGACCTCGGATAGACTCCACAAGCTCGTGGCCGATGGCCAAACACTAGCAACCCGGTTTTCCCACAACCGGGTGCGGCCGCCCCCCCTTATCCAACGGCCTACAAACATCCTCAGTGAGACTACACGGATCGCAAAGCAATGGGGAGAGAGAAGTATTGACTCGCACGAATCGCGAAGCATAGTGAGACTACACGGATCGCAAAGCAATGGGGAGAGAGAAGTATTGACTCGCACGAATCGCGAAGCATCCTGGATGGTGGCAGATAGGGGGGGCGGCCGCCACCGGGAGCGGTATTGCTCAACCGCAAACACTAGCGTTTGTCCGATATGTGTATACCAAGAAGAAATCTGGCATCCACCTTTTCAAATATTGCCAAAATTTTTTTCTTGGCTGAGCAATTAATGTACGTGCAACTACGATCTTTGTGCATGGGCTCCAAGCGACTCAGTGCAAGACTGGTGTGGGATAACATGGACCGCCGCACCCCTTTGGAGGTTTAATTTTTCCCCCAACCCCATGGACTCGTATCTCTCTCGTTCTTGCAGTTGTAGATCATGTACAATTTTTAAGTTTCAATGCAAGTTTGTATGATGCTTCTTTAGGCTTCCTTCTTCAATATGACAGATAGCTCTCCTGACAATTCTGTTTAAAAAAACAAAGCATGAGCATGAACCACTGCGATGCACTTAGTTTCAACAATATAGATCTCACGGTTACTTTCAGTTGCGCTTGAGCGTTTTGATTCCAGCAACTGTTCCTTTGCACCACCTTCACTATGCACATCCACACACATGTAACATCCCAAAAATTGCATCATTTTGAAAATAGGCAATATGATTTAATTTATGCATTTTATGTGTTGCATAAAAACCTAGATAATAAATTTTTGCAAAAGCTAAAATAAATCCTAGGCCAAAGACCATGATGATGCATACATGCTGGTGCATATTATATTTTTGTGATGTTTGGTTTTACTCAAAACTTGTTTGAATTTAAATGGATTTCAAATTTGTTTTTGAAAACATGTTTCTGAAAATGGAAAACCATTTTCTTCTCCTCTCCTCTCCCTTTCTCCTTTTGGCCCGAGCCAGCCGGCCGGCCCGCTCCTTCCGGCCCAGTCGACCACCGGCGCCCTCACTTTTTTTCCCACCGCCGGCCTGAGGCCTCTCCCCGTCGGCCTGCTTCCTCCCCTCTCCTTCTCGCGCACGGCCCAACTCGGCGGCCCATCTCCCTTCCTGCAGCCGCAGCGCGCGCTTCCCTCTCTCTCTCACTGACACCGATGGCCCGCGTGTCAGCTCGATCTCCCCATCCCGTATCCGACTAGAACATCAGCCGAGCTCGATTCCATCCTCCCCACGTGTCCTCGCTTGCCTAATTGGCCAAGCCAACCCCCTAATAAGACCCCCAGGAACCCGCCGCCTCTCCTCCCGCAAAAATCCCTCGTTCCCGTGCCCTAAACAGCCGACACCGAGAGCTCCGCGATTTGCAAGAATCCGCCGCCGTCAATTCGCCGTTTCAGCAAGTTCCAACGCTCGCAAGAGGTACCTAGAGCTCCTTCTTGATCTTCCGAAGCTAGCCGAGCTTTTTCCCTTCTTTTTCCCCTCCGTTTGGTGCCTTAATCGCTCGCCGTCGTTTTTCAGAGAGCCGCCGCCGCCAAATCGAGCAATCCGCCGTCACAGAGACCTCACCGACGCCATCATCACCTCGGGTGAGTTCGCCTTGATCTCCTCTTTCGATTGGACCCACTCCCGAGGTCTCTACCGTACCGTAGCCCTAACCCGAGCAAGCGCCGCCGCCTGCCGGCCATGGCGCCGCCGTGGAGTGTCCCCTTCCTCCGCGCCGGTTTAAAAGCGCCGCCATCCTCCCTCCGTTTTAATCTGAGCCGTCCATCTGAGATTCAACGATCTCCATCAGCCGATACCCCTTCGCCTGTCAATCTTGCTAAAGAGTCCCCCGAGTTTTTAAGTCTAAACCCGCGGTCCCAATGGCCCTGTTCATTGAGTCTGCAATATCTTCCGTATAAGCCCCTGCGTTTCATCCTTATTGAGGCGCAGTCCAGTCAATTCTGAATTTCGATTTAAATCGATTTTAAATTCAAATTCGAGTTTGATTTATTTACAGTTTTGCCACCAGTTTCAAAGGCTTATAACTTCTACGTTTTTAGTCCGTTTTAGTCCGTTCAAGTTGCGTTAGATTCGTTTTGAAAAGATCTATCTATCTGTACGAAAATATATACTGTTTTCAGTAATTAAAATTTGAGTTAGGTTTAATCTACTAACTAAGGTTTTGTAACTTGTTTAGCTCATAACTTTCGCGTTATAATTCCGTTTTTCGTGATCTTCGCGTTTATGTGATCGTGATAGACCGTAGTTTCTGTTTTCAAACTTTTTATATTATTTTCTTGCTGTTGGTGTAATGTTCTAATTATAGCTTGTTTGCTTTGCATGATTGTTGTCCCGATGATTGTGTGTTGATGTGGTAATCGAGTATAGACGGTGAGACATACGTTGGTGATCAGGAGCCCTTCTACGACA
Source organism: Coix lacryma-jobi var. lacryma-jobi (assembly GCA_009763385.1). Classification (NCBI taxonomy): domain Eukaryota; kingdom Viridiplantae; phylum Streptophyta; class Magnoliopsida; order Poales; family Poaceae; genus Coix; species Coix lacryma-jobi. The sequence goes on from CM019824.1 coordinate 162,951,684, forward strand.
ACCAAGAGCAACCAGAGTTCTCTGAATCAGGCAAGTATAGCATGGGATCCTCCTTGTTGACCTATTCACCATGAATCATCTAAATTCATATGCATATGTCTAATTTTGATCTCCTATCTAGTTTATCCTAGATATTTGAACCGTTACCTTGTTAACCTTGGGATGCTATGCATATGGGTAGAGTTTTGCTAGAGCTCTACTTAAACCAAACATGATCTAATAACGGTGAAAAAAAACTTGATCTTTTTAGCAACATGGTTTAGGACCTCCTGTCAGCAAAAGCTGGGACATACAGTGCAACCATGAGGGTTATATGGCTCTGACCTTAGCTCAGTATAAGGACCTTTTCTAGCTTGTTAGTGGACACCTGTATAGGCGCGCTGGGTCTTGCCGAGCTGGATTTAGGGCGGCTACTTTCACCTTGCCTGCGTTGCCGTAAGGTTGGGAGACCCTTCTTCCCCTTGCCTTAAGACCTAGCGGCCCTAACTTGTTAGACGAACCTTTGAAAGGCTTTGCGTGTATCCTGCCCGCTCACCTCGGAAGTGTTATGGGAATAATTAACCCGGGCATCTGGATATCACGACTCATCGGGTAAAGTGTACAACCTCTGCAGAGTGTAAAACTGATATATCAGCCGTGCTCACGGTTACGAGCGGCCCGGAAAACTCACAGATTAGTTGTTATATGTTATTTATTTATGTTGCTTATGTTGATTACCTTATTGCTATGTTTCAGTTATTATGATCATGTGGATTGGGTTAAAGCATTCATATATGTTCACCTTAATATTAAAATGTTGCCAATTAAAAGCTACTGCAGTTTAACCAGTGTCAGCCTTATTTGAGCCTCATGAACCCCATGTTACACTTGTTAAGTACGAGATGTACTTATGCTTGTTTATTTCTTTCTACTTGGATAAAAATCCCGGATGGGTAACAGATTGCTATGGTAATGATGACTTCCCTGAAGAGTTCTAGTCTTGCTGTCAACCAGTCATCTTCCCTGTGATGGAGCTACCGCGAGAGATACTTTATTTATTCGCTGCTATGTAAAGACTTTGAATAATATTCGTTATGTAATAAACATATGTGATGGTACTTCTTAATTTGTGGCTTATGTGTGTGATTGATCTCTGGGCACACATGAGTTATTGCATTCCATTTTGTTCTTAAAATTGGGTGTGACAACACATAATCCATATCCTTCCTCCTTTGTTTTTGTGCAGTTGATCTCATTTCATACATATGTTCGTGGCCATTGCATTCTCCCTGGAAAAATCAGGCACGTAGAGTAGATTTTTTTTTTGAAAAAAGGAAAATCTCTCTAAGTACTAATTGAAGTGTCTATTAAAAGTCTTCTTATTAATTCTCATGAGATACATCTATAGTAGACAATAATAGAATTAGATATATTATGTTTTATAGAAGTTATTATCCACCTTTGCCACTATAAAAATATCATAAAGTAACCCATATCTATATTAAAATTACCTGACTATGCCACTGTGAAAATATCATAAAGCAACTTTTTGTAATATCTATCTAGCTAAATTACCAACATATTATATTAAAATAAATCCAAAGTAATCCCTAAATTTCTGTATAAATTAGACACTTCCATGGTTATAAAAAACTTAAGTTAGTAGCTAAAGTTGCATCTAAATTACTTACATCATATGCTTCTCTAGCCTAATTCATAATTTCCCCACTAATGTCGAAGCAGGTACTAATTCGCCACCGATGCCATACTAATTCATCGATTCATGCTTTAGCTTTGAATTTTGGGTTTCTATTTGAGGGATTTGAGGTGAGATTCAATATAGGGTTCAAGAGTCATTTTGGGGATTTTAACCGAGATTTGCATAATTCCCCCCTCCTTCTTGCTGATCCAAACCCGAGGGCCTAATGTGTGTGGATTTGGCATGATTCATCATGACCAGAGACTAATTGGTCATGAACATGGTGATCAAGTCGAGATCAATTAGGCTAAACAGTGAGCAATTAGGCACCAAATTTGAGCACAACATCATTAATCTGTGATCGTGACTAACCATAACAATTAACCAAACCTAGGCCCTAAACATGCATAATTACGCACATAGAGAGGCACAATTATGCACATCATGACTAACCATAACACAATTGACTTCAAAATTAACTTATTAATCCAAGTCATAATCCACACATCAGTGGTCCATGAATTAGATTAGCTAGCTCTTGATGCCACAATGTTAGAAAATAGGCCACTATATGCACATGATCTCTAATCTAGTTAATATGAAACCAACTAATCTAATATGGGTTAAAGGACTAACCATAATCATCATGAGGTGGGTAGTCAGCCATCAATATTCGTAGCATAGGATGAATTGGTATATGTGCTAGCAACTGACCTTTGGATCTAAATGCACATACTAATTTTTAATTCAAGATTGAGGAGAGGGTATTTCAGCCCATAATTCTATTAAAGTCTAGCAACCATCACATTAAAACATTTAATAATAAGAATTGTTTTTGTTAATTATACGGGCCACTTTAAGTAACATAATTAGGCTAGCTAATCCTCTAGGAACATTGGTTCCATGTGTGAGAGCCTTCCCTTATTATTGGTATAGTGTGAAGGGGGCCCACATCGTCGGTCTGGTTTGGGTGCCCCTAATTGCGCCATGTATGGGAGCTAGGTGCTCCCCTTGACTCAGTCTATGAAGAGGCGTTGGCCCATTCCAATCAAAAGCGCATGATCACTTTGTCAATGGCACCGCTATTGTCATGTTACCTGCTTAATCGGTGGTTGTGGTTACAACGGTGCTGAGGTTAGAGTGCCATGAGCGCCAAATCGCCCCTATGTTGTTGGTCGCCGCTGACGATGAGGTGTGGCAGGCTGCCAGCACCATAAAGCATGTCAAACCTGTCATATAGTTCTCGAACCAATGCTTGGTCTTCTTGACAGCGGCGGTGATGGTAAGCGATGGTGGTATGTTCGGACGTGCATTTGTTGAGCAACGCGCTGAGCTTCTTCTTCTAGTTCTTCTCCCACTTCTCAGACGCCTTGGACTCCTTGAACGGGGTCATCAGATCAGCCCAGCGATATCGGTCGTCGTAGTCGGAAGGGAGGTGGTTGTCGAGGGAAGCAACACCAACGAGAGCGCTAGTGTCGTCGAGAAGGTTTTCATCGATGAGGCGAGTGAGATGTCATCTTTATTATTGCTGCTTCTTTCATCGGAGGAGGCAGAGCAGGAGACGAAGAGGCGCACGCGGCTTCACGGCAGCTAATGCGGTGGTGGAGACGGCGGCACGTGGGTGACCATCGTTGTTGTGAGTTGTGACATGCTAGGTCGAGTGTGGAACTAGAGAGAGTGAAGATCGGGGTCATGGCGAGCAGATGCGGTTAGATTATTTGGGGGGCTTGTAGCACAGGTAAGCGTGCTGAATAGCAGAGTGATAGCAGTCATCAGAGGTATAAACGGCCAAATAGACCGTCCAACCCGACATGACATTGGTCGTGCATGTGCATGGGTTGTACCAACGGAGTACATGTTAGATATAGGCTCTGTTCGACAGAAATTATGAGCCAGTTGATAAGCTGAAACGGCTGATTTGCTGTGAGAGAAAAATATTATTTTACGGCTGATTTGAATGGATTAAAGACGACTTGTAGCTCAAGCGAACAGAGCCATAGTCTTAAAGAGGGCTTCTGAGGTGGTCGCTGAAAGCCGCCGCTGCCTCCCACATGGACTTTGTGGGGACTCCATGGTTTCTGGGCTTGTGGTGAGCCTAGTGAGTCTTTTGCGCGGTGGTCGTAGGGAGATACAGATTTATCCCCTCCTAAGAAAAAAAAGTCTACTTAACCCCCTCAACTATTGGTGGTTGTCTACTTCACCTCCTCAACTATTGATGACTTCAGTCCCCTCGCCTATAAACCAAGTATTATACCCTTTAAAATATTGAAGACTATCTAAATAACTATCTGAGACAGTTTTGGAGGTGATTTTACTGATATGGCATATTATAAAGTATATATAACCCTCTAACCTACTAAGGGTTCACTGCAAGACCCCTCAACTATTAAACATAATATTATAGCTCGTAAAGTATCAAATAATGTTCAAATGACTCACTGGATGGTCTTTAGGATCATTTGGACACCATATCCCGACACACTAGCCTAAACACGCATGCTTGCTTGCAGACATTTGTTGCCTTCACCTCCCTACTCTTCCAGTCTTCCTAGACTGATCCATAGCCCAACGAGCAACATGTGATATCTTTTCTCTTGCTCCACCTTCCATCACTCGTTGATGGCATTGAACTCAAGCATGCCATGTCTACATCGTCGTTGTTCAGCCCCTTCCACATCCTTTGTCGAGTCGTCCTTCAATTTTAGGTTGCCATAGGAGGAGGAGGAGAGAGAGAGAGAGAGGCGTGAGGATGTGGGAGAAGCTGCATGACAAGGGCACATCGTGGAGTGCATGTGCATGAGATGGAGTAGGAAATAAGTGGTGCTTATCAGGTGGTAGCACAAGCCTGGAAGGCTGGAAGAGTCTAGAGAGGGAGGCAACCAATGTGTCTGTGTGCAAGCATGCACCATCAATACTAGAGAGGGAGGAAACCTCGATAGCACATCATTTTTTGGAGATTACATAGTACTACGCAGATACTCACAATGCATGCATACTCACCCTTATAAACGCCTATACGTAAATCTTATCCCTATGATGAGTACCTTTGAAGACTAGATCGATGAATCCTCGAGATGAGATTGATATAGTCACCACATGTATCTTGTTGTCGACGAGAACTGCGCCTACTACCGGCCCTCCATTAGCTGAATATTTGGTTTCTCTTCGTGCTGCACCACTGGTAAGAAGTCCAAGAAGCAGGGAACATAAGGAGCAAACAACAGAGGGCAGTGTGTCAGTGTCTTGACAACAAGACGGACTTCCTTGCTACCGAAGCCATATGAGATGAACTCCTTTTCCATGTAGTGAACAATGAACACCAGATTGCTGCTATCCGGGTGAATGGCAACCACGTCGTAGTCGAAACCGGCTCTGTAACACTTGATTCCGAACAGATGTAAACTGCTCACGGTGTGCTTAAGAGCCCATTTCTGTGTATCCTCAAGAACCCAGACTGACAGTAGGTTAGAGTTATAATCATCATCAGAAGAAGGGATATCATCACCTGCCCACAGTTCTTCACTGATGCAATGCAAGCACCCATCGGACTGACCAATGAAAACCACACGGCAGCCATCAACAACCTGCCGTCTAGGTCTAGGTCTAGCCACCCAAGACCAAGACGGCGCTGGGATGATCCTTCTTGTCTTCCCTTCCACGTCCACTTCAGCGACATAATGGCCATCATTCAAGATCAAATACAGCATGCCGTCGAAAAGGGTCGTGCCACTAATCTGAGGACTGTGAGGACCCAGCACGTTCCAATGGCGCCCTGATAGCTGCCTCACTTGTTCAGCCCAGTCAATGATCCGGCCATGCCGCCACACCCCTGTTGCTGAGGAGTAGGAGTGCACCGTCACCCCTGTTGCTGAGGAGTAGGAGTGCACCGTTGCCAGGCTCCTGGCCTCCTCGTAGAAGATGAGGAGATGGAAGCGGTGGGAGGAGACTACCGGATCATAGACCAAACAGGCGTGGTTCTTCCATCGGATACGCCTGTGCGCCGCCGGCGGATGCTGCTCGCTGGGCACGGCCGCCCACTGCTCCGTGGCGGGGTTGAGCACGATGTAGCCGAGCTCGCCAAGATCATCATCGGTGCTGTGCGTAAAGAGGAGAAGGCCGTTGCAGGAGCCACTGAGCCAGAGGTTGTGAATGCCCGGCAGAAGCTTCAGCTTCTTGATGGAGGAGGAGAAGGAAGCAGGGTCGACGAGAGGCGGGGATCCGCCGCCGAGCAGGTTGATGAAAGAAGATCCCAACCCCTCCGTTTCCTCCTCCGTGTAGGAAGCGAAAAACCCGTGGAGGGTTTGGGGGAGATTCTTGCGGTGGAGCGGGTCCGCGATGAGGTCGCGCCAGCCTTTGGAGACGCACTTGGATCGGTGGAGTTCCTTGACCGGGAGGCGGGACAGGATCTCCACCAAGGGGTCGTCGGGGAGACCAGCGGCCGCCGCGCTCTTCTTCGGCCGCGCCATGCCGCTGCGGATGATGGAGCGGAGCGTACCGGCCGCCAAACAGAGGTTAGGGTTTGGTGATCGCCGATCCAGACGAGAGGCTTTTTTATATTTAAAATAATTATTTATATCTGATGATAATTACTCCCTCCGTCCCGTTTTAACTGTCGTCCGGAAAGCGTGTCTGTGAGGGAAACACGGATTTCTAGAGACAGTTATTTAGGGACTGAGGGAGTACGTAAGACTGTACGTGTGCCGTATTCAAACTTCTAGTACTATATATATATATACTAATACCTCCATTCAAATTACTCCCTCCCTAATCTATCTATCTATCTACTCTACCCTAATAAAGCATCATCCCTTCTCTTTCTTTGGTGTACCAAAGAAAACCTCCCCTGCTAAGAAGGTCTTACTAAACTCACACGTGAAATTATACCCACAAAACCAACACTATAAAAATCAACCATCCAGATTTCTTTCATAACCTTCTCTCCTTACTCACTCACATCTAACGGACCAAATTAAATACCCTAATGCTACTTTTCGGACGCGCACGCGTTGGCGAGTCTGGATGCACACCCTATCCACCGTTGCTTTTCCAAAAATAAAAAAAGAGGACGCGAGAGGCCGTCGAAAAGCGAGCGCAGACCGCAGGCGCAACAGAGTGGGAGAGAGAGAAAGAGGAAGGGGATCGATTCAGAGAGATCGAGAAAGAGGACTCAGGAGGGGGGCATGGGGCAGTGGAAGCTGAAGCGGAGCCTGCTGCGGCGCCGCGCCGCGCCCGCACGGCCGATTCCTCGCCGGATCGCCAGACCTACCGTGGTGGGCGGCGCTGCAGGCGGCCTGATCCGATCCGATCTGATCCGCCGAGAATGGCGCCCCGAGGAGGGATCTAGGGGCGGGTGACGGTCGCGCGGCAATGGCAGCGGCGGAGGCGCGGTGGCGGCGGGCGGCCTGGGCGCTGCTGCTCCTCCTCCTGCTGCGGCTGCTCCACCCGGCCGCGCTCATGCTCGCCAACACCGAAGGTGCACGGCTCTCTCCGCTTTGCTCCGCCTCACCTTGTTGTACTGTACCCGAGTCGCTTCGTCTTGCCACTCGGGTTGGGGGTGGGTTGGTTTCTGGGAGCTCTGCCTGCTTCTGCTGGACCTAATTCAACGCCTATGCTACCGAGCGGCGAGTGCCCCGTTCGTTCCCGGGGTTTGGTCGGCTGCCATTTCTCGCCCTCGCGGGCGGGTACGAGCTGTGTTTCTATATACAAATTCGAATTTACTCCGCAGCGGATTCGGGTGTCTGGCAGCTAGACCCGAACAAATCCGTCCTTATTTTTGCTCCAAAATCTGTCTCTATTTTGCTCCTCGAGTCCGAGACCAAAATTTAGAGTTAGTGTCTTTGCTGTCAGCATGTTGAATTGAGTTCCTACCTCCCTCTGAATTCATTCATTTGGATTTGAGTGTCCAGGCCGCCGCCTCCGTTCTGGTGGCTCTGCTGCGCGCCTGCGCCCCCCTGTGTGTGGTGATGACTGCTGTCCCGTACTACTGTTGCATTAAATTGCGTCGCTAGATTCTGCATAATGTTTGTTGTTGTGACTTTTGGTCTGACATCTGAGTGACTTTTGGTCTGTCATCAAGGGAAGCGCTCGATCAGGAGGAGAGACAGCGTGTTTGGATCGTGGTGTGGTCACGTCCGGCACCAAGGCGTCCGGCTTGAAATCATTCCTAACAGGTTCGGATGATGAACGGACACGTTTGGATTAAAGAATACATTGAACAAGCACGGTGTCGTCCGACTGTTTCTCATGAACGAGTCAATGGCGTATTTTCAGTAGTAGAGGGGATGACCTGCTGCTGGATAGAGTGGCTCCCTCCGCTAAACCAAACACACTGATTAGCTTTGGACGTAGGCTCGAATGGTTCTGCACCATTCCACTCTTTAATCCAAACACGCTAGCAAGTTGAGTACTCATTTCAGATTTATGGAGATTCATTTCACATTCTCTTCTCCCTTAAACAGATCATTTAATTTTCTATTGTGACTTCAGAATTTTCTGTGGTGAGGGAAGTTCAAATCAGCGGTTGGGTGACAACAAGTTTGGAGGAAATGCTGCATACACTCATACAGAGGTGACTCTCGATTTTGACTCTTGTTTTCATAATTGATTAATGATTACTATTTTTTGTGTAACTAGAATTTTTTATATGTCAAATTGAGTTAGCCAATTACATGAATGTGGATAGCAAACCATACCTATGGCTGAAACTTGCCAAAACTATATATTTTATCAAGCCATAACATAATCAAAAGATTACGCAATCACGTGACTATTGATAGGAAACTTACATGGTCAATCCATAAACTAAAATTCTTTCTCTTTATCTAAGCATTGATCCTTTTAGTTAGCACATCATTTGTCAATTTTCAAAACCTCATGCACAGATCTGTGAAACTGGAACTAGAACTAGAGCTAGTTTATTTGCATTATGAACTAGAACTAGAAAGTTGGCGATATAAAATGTGAGTTAAGAGCCGCCAACAACTTGCTAGATCCTCACCCCTTTTGTCACCATCGCAGCAAACGATGGGAGTGTCGTGCATGTCAACGACTCCCACGGTCTGCCACATTTGGTGGCCCCCATCTGTGTCTTCCTCCTCTGCAAGGCGGTGGCGCCCCTCCACTTCATGTGGCAGCCTTGTCTAACCCCTTGCTCCACCTTTTTATCGTTAGCCTGGAGGCCTATAGCTTGCTGCCAACGAGGTGCTGCGCCAATGCTATTTTTTGGTATTCATTGTTATTACTTAACCAAGTACACTATTTTGCCTAATTAAGAATCTATTATTCTCTAACGATTAACACTGTTATTGCTTTGTCAACCCCACTGTTTTGCCTAATTAATAATCATATTATTGCTTAATTCTTAACACTAATTTGCCTAACAGATAAATAAATCTGGGAAGACAGGGCGCAACACCTGCCAGTAATCATGTTTTTGTTTACCTTCATCTGGCTGTGCACGTTTCTGTCATTCTAAATGACTACGCAATATACCCTAAATATTTATGTGTTTTTATTTTTTATTTTAACTCATGCATTGAGGAGCCTAGTTCACAAGTGAACTCTGCATTCTTGAAATTTCTGTTTACTGTTGTCAACTACATCCAGTGTTATGTAAAGTTTACCTATCTCCATGATATGTTCATAAAAAAATACTTGTTCTAAATCGATATGGTAAAGTTGGGATCATTTTTAATCAGAGTTTTTTGAGCCGACTAAATTTCATTGGAGTGGTATGTAGATTCTTTGAGAAATGGGGAGTGTTTTCCCCTCCATTTCTCTTTGAATCTCTATAATTCCAGATTCTGGTGGCCTAGAATAATGTGGTCAGACTTGATTAGCTTTATCGTGCACTTTCTGTTCATTTTTTTTCTTTTGCAAGTATTGTTCATTACCCCTTTCACTTGTCACAACAGAGGTAGGCCCATGGATCCTAGCTTTCTTCATTCACGCCGGTGCAATGCCTAATCCTCACAACTGAGGTGAGCCCGCATATTTCATTTTAGAGCCAACTTATGCTAAATCAACAAGCATTTTTTTTCATTTTGGTTCAGCATTTTTGTGTTCTAGCTTTAGCAAATTTTTAGTGTCATAATGATCTGCCATTGATGATGATGTCAATCCATGCTTTTGTGCTAGAGGACACGACTTAAAGGGACCACTTTATGTATGTTTAGATGACAGGTTCTTAGTTAAAGACTACCTCGTGTGACAATGACTTCATTTAGCCTAGCGGTAATTTTTCTTTGCACGCGCGCGCACACACACACACCCATCCATCGCCAACATATGATCCAATGCACCTGCGCTGATGGAAGCCTCTAGAAGGCAGCCTTATCACAAGCCCCCTCTGCATTATCGCTCATTGTCTCCTCCCTTTCTCTCCCCCGCCATGCGCTTGCCGACACCCTCTCCCCTTTCGTCTCTGCCATGGTGGAGGGAGAGGATGGGAGCATCGTGCGTGTCTATGAATCTGACGGCTGCCCCATCGGGGTGGTGCATCCACATCTCCTTTTTCTACAAGGCTGTGACACCCTTCCACTTCATGCTCCCTGAGTCGACACCACTTAGTTACCCCGTGCTCCACCTCTCCGTTTGTCAGCTTGGAGGTCTAAGGCACCACTTATGAGCTGCTGGGCCAAGAGGACGCATGGTTTGAGTGCAACCTTCGTGTCATGCTGCTGGAGTGTAGCCTTGCACGACGTCACCATGTGGTCCAGACTGCTCCATGACTTTTAGATCCGGATGGGCATGATGCTCCTCACTGTATCACCGTCCTAGGTTCTCCTCCAAGTGGGGCCACATAGGCACTCGCTGATCTCACCTTTACAGCTAACCTTACTCGTCTAAATTTTAGAACTATGTGCACCCATTTCTCCTCATGGCTGAGCTATCGACCTTCATTTTTGGTTATCTCACTATTATTGCTTTATCAACCACACTATTTTGCCTAATTTATACCATATTATTGCTTAATTCTTAACACTATCTTGCCTAACAAATGAAATAAAGGCTTAAGAGGTAGCCGAAATGGAAAGTGAGCATAGAAACAATGGTAAAGGTGCCTAAAATAACTGAGTAAGACTTGTTCATACTTGGAGAATGTCACAGTTTCTCATACCAATGTATTCTTGGAAAATGATTCAAGGTAAGATTGCATCTTGAATGATGTAGTGAAGAAGTTGAGGGTGCTTTGTGACCACCTTAACAATACTATCTCTGGGAGCATCCAGTTATTTTGATAGGTAAAGCAATTGAGATTTCCACGCACTACAAGTTTTATGCAACAGAATCTGTGGGCTTAGCTGCACTACTTTCCCAACATCACTCCCCTAAATACCTACTTCCTCAACCGGGAGCAGTAGAAATAATTTGTCCTACTTAATAATGCTTTTAAACCAGGCACGTAGCAGGAAATCCAACCTTTCTTATATGTTGAAGCCTGACTGATTTGAAAGCTTACAGATTCTGTTGCATAAAATTATTTATTCAACCTTTCTTAAATGATTGGGCTGCTGGGCTCAACTTTTTCACGAGCTTATATTTTATTATATTGATTTCTCCCTACTCATGTTACTGTTCTCCTTTTAGATTTTTCAGTCAAACATTGCTTTTGTTTGGTTCTCAACTAGAATCTAGTAAATTCATTATCTTGCAACCTAACTGTTTCCCTCTTGTTTGCAGTCATGTTTGCAGAGTCATGGTCCTATAAATGAATTCTCGTACATGGACTTGCTCGATCACTTCAACCCCTACAAAGCATTTTATTTAATAGTTACAAGCAATTTAGTTTTATGACTGTAGCAATTTTAGTTAGGTCATTATCGTAAAAATGCATGAGCAACAGAAGATATGAAGAGAATCACCAGGAAGAATCGAAACATGAAGAATCTTGGAGTGAAGATATGAAGGGAAGAAACATAGGAAATGCATTAATCTGACTTTTCAAATACTTGTTAGAATGGATACTTTTGCCTCAACACTTGCTTAATGTTGAATGTATGAGATTTTTTTTGTCATTTTGAGTTCTGTGGTTTTCTGAACAATGCATGAGATTTTCTAGGTCCAAATGGTGGGTAATTTCTATTATTATGTGAAGAGTATAAAATGCTTACGGTACAAGAAGGCTGGTAAATCTGCTTTTTCTAGCGGGCCTGGTTGGGTGGTACGCTCGTTTGGCGCGTGAAGCTCTCTCTTGCTCCCGCTTTTTTCCTTATTTGGGAAGACGGTTTGGTTGGTTTCCCAAAATAGAGTGTGCAGTCGGATTATGAGTTTCCTGCACGCGCAGGCTATAGTAAAGTCCAAATAAATATATGGTATCCATCACTCAATCATCTACGCTACAAACACCGCCCCAGAATTGCGGGATGAAAAAAAATCACAAACAAACTGTGCGCTCGTCGCTCGAGCCGCTGGCCGCCGGCACTTCGCCCCCTAACTTTGTGTTGCAAAACCCTAGCCCACCTCCATGGACGAGCGCAGACAAGGGCGCAACCCCAAGGCGGGTCTTCCCTCCCCCGATCGCTCGTCGTTCTCTCCGGTGGGGGCCTCATGACGGCACGGCTTGCGGCCATGCTGCCGATGAGGAGGATGTCATGAAGCCCGCGCCGGACGCCGCCTGAGAACCCCGTCGACATCCTTCCCTCCCGATTTCGGGGGTTTTGTCTCGGCTCAGCGGTGGGGTGAGGCCGTGACGCCTGCGTATCAAGGCAGGGTGAGGTTGTGTGGCTGCAGGCGTCATGGCGGCGGTCGATGTGAAGGGGTTAGGAGGCGTCGGCGGGCGGGCGTGAGCAGCTCAGCACGACCACGACAAGCGAAGCGAGGAGGTGAATTGTGATGTGAATTGTGAGTGGTGCCTTGTGATGGATGGGGAATGAGATGAAGCCGTGGGGAATGAAGATGAAGCTGGAGCCGCCTTTGTTCTTAGGTGCTGTTTAATTGGACACAGTAAATACAAACACAATAAAAAATGAATTGTAGTGGTAATGGTAAAGAATGAAGCAAATCTCTGGTTCTGCTTGGTTCAACTTTGTGAACACTGAACACAAATGGCTAAGTAGAGACGCCATGCTGCTCTGCTGCACACCATGGCTGGGCGATACCAGATATGGTGGAGGCACAAAGACTCTCTGCGATGTTCTCTGATGAAGAAACTCAAATGGAGCCACTGTATATTGCTGAAGAATAATATATCTCATTAAGGATTCGAGCTGTCTCGAGAGAGAGATGGGAGAAGGAAAAAGGCAACGGTGTATGTATATTTTGTTGATAGGTCTGTTCACACAGTGAAGGTTGAGGAGATAGCCGCATGGAGCAAGGCAGCTCTGTTTGAGGCCTCAAGGTCAACGATGTCTGACGGGGAAGGGATTATGTCTGAGGAACAAAAGTATCATTTTTGAATGGGTCATTATCCGATTACAAGACAATTGGTTATCAAACTCAAGTAGTGCAATCGGTTATCCTCTGTAATCTATTTACATTACAAAATCATGAACCAGATGATATTTTTCAATTGACTATGTTATCGTTTACTACATTTGTTTTAAGTGCAAGTTGTTTATTCTGTTTTATTCAAATCATTTTATGTATAGTAAATAAATTTTGATTTCTTGACAGGTTTTTAGTGATTTTGAGGTGGATTACATTGTTTCTTTTCATTTGGGTCCGAATTAGAGTAATAGCTATGTGCTCTTAACTTTTTCTTCATGATTAATCAATCTTGTGCTAATGCCATTTAAATGAAATAAAATGCAAATATATTGTTTACGCTCTCGCAGATCAACTTGCTACAGAGCTGTTGAAACTTGAGAGGCACTTGCACAGTTGTTGAAACATAAGAACTATACTTTGCATGTTCTGTCTTAGCTTTGCAAACAGGTTGACTCATGTTGTTGGTGGATTTTCGGACTCTCTGTGGCCATACTCATATGTTGGACAATTTTAGACTGTTGTTTGCCAAGTTTATAGAGGTTGTGCTTAATAGGAGTACCTGCTTCATTGCATTGCACAACTTTTTTTACCATGTATCAAAGTAAGTGATTGGTTTTTATGAACTGGTGAATTCAGGTTAAAAAAAACTTGAGTTACTGATTGGTTTGTTGTTTTGCTCATAAGTGAGTGTATTAATATTGAAAATAACTCTGTTCATATAGCGCCAGAAATGTTTGTTGGTATAAATTAACGCATACTCTACTTTATCCGCAAGCGCACAGATAAAATCTACCGATGTAGCACTTCACCGTAGTAACCCAGTTTTAATATTGAACCCAAAGGAACGGATAGTGCTAAGTCTTAAAGTCTAACCCCTGAGTAGCTAACAAGGACGGAGAATCTAGAAGTATAGAGGGGATCACTAAGGCTGTCTAATTCTAATTCAAGAGTGATATGTTTATATTATTCTTAGTGGGGAAGTTGCCATAAAAGGTCACAAACAGAGTATGAGTCTTTTACGCAAATGTATAATCCTACCGAGCCTACACACGGGTAAGTGAACTATAGAAGAATCAACAAGGCTATAAGAGTCACCCTTGCGAACAACCACTACTACCGGCGTTATAGGAGGCAATTATGAGCTATCAAGTCTAAGCACCACGCTTACACTATCCAACTACTCTAACTCTAGCGCGACTTAGAATTAAAGTACTCAAAGAGAGTCATAAACCTTAAGAATAATAAGAACAATGGCTCAAACTTAAATATAGACGTTGATTACCGAAACAATCGCTGAAGCAAGTTGACGATGAACTTGAATCCGCAGGTACAAGATGAAGAAGTTGATCCGACAGGCCGGAGCTCCTTCTTGATCTTTTTTTCTCTCTCTTCTAATTCTAGTATAAGACTAGGTTCTAAACCTAAATTAGAGGAGTATCTAGTCTTCTACTTGAAAGCTGGCTCTCGAAGTCTCTTCTAGGGTTTCTGAATGAGGCGTAGACTTTTCTGAAGAGGGACCTTTTGTCTTCCCTGGGGCCTGGGGACCTGTTTATATAGCCCTGAGGGATCAACCGCGACCGTTAGATCAAACCGACTTCACGTAGGGTTGAGATGGATCCTCAAAAGCGGTAGAGGAAGGTTCCAGAAGGGGGAGGCCGGCGGCGCCCTGGGCCGACCGATCGGTGGGCCCACCAGACCGGTCGGTCCCACCTGGAGGTGGCCCGGGGTGCCCCGCCTCGTGGAGTCTTCAGGTGTTCTCTAGAGTCTTCTGGGGTATTCCTGACTTGGCGGTCGCGTTATCTCTCGTCGGTTTCCTTCCAGGGGAAGCAATTGAGGGTTGTTTTCCTGTTTAATCCCTGTAGATTCACAATTCACCAAAACTCGTAGAATTCATTAGTTTTAAACCCTATATACTAAGGTGGAGTTTATGTTTTTATCCATTTTCATGTTTAATTGACCGTTGATAATAAGAGTTAATTAATGTCAACAAACTCCCCCACACTTAGGCTTTTACTCGTCCTCGATAAAAGGTTGGATCATAACTGTAGGATAAGATATCAAACACTAGACCTTTCTATTCATACCTGCATTGTAAGATTCAGTGGACTTACCATAAAACCTTGAGTAGTTGGAGAACAGAATAGTTAAAACAGATCACTCTTTTCTTTTAGCATAAGACATTGGAGTTTTTGAATTTTTTTTAAAACAAGTCATAGCTTTCCTTCTCCTTTTGTAGCACTTCAATTCCTTACCAAAGTATTTTATTTATGTGGAGCAGTTCATCTTACCAAGTAAAAGGAGAAAAATACTGTACTCTTAGATCAATACATTAATCTTTTTAAACTTTGTCACTCTTGCTGGCATATTGTAATTAGACGGACCATGGGCTATCTTCACTTTTTTTCTTCATCATATTTTTATCATAATACTTTTTTTTCTTCTTTCTTTTTTTTCTTGAGGTGCGTCAGACACTTGTCCATTTTTCTTTCCTCATTTTTCATACTTTTGCATAGTCTCATGCCTCTAATACAATACTACTTCAGAAGAGTGAATCTTTCTTTATTTGTAAGGATCTCGATCTTTAGAGCATAATAAATTTCTCAACAAAGACTATTAGTTTAATAGAACTCAGTATTAAAATAAGTAATTAATGTCATGATTGATTTTATGAATAACTTTGGCTGGCAATCTATTTACTACAAAGGAGAAGTGTTGCTAAACTCTTTTACTTTGCAAGTGAAATTCTCCAATGCTCATACTTCAAGAATTAGGCTCTCATTATTCTTTTATCATATTCCACAACAACTCTAAGTGATATGGGTTTCTTCAAGTTTTTATCAAAGCAAGACTTTCAGAAAAGGTGTTGTGTGACTCTATACCATGAGCATGTCAAAATAATCTTTCCTTTTTAATCAGAGTTTATAGATTGCATGGTATTTAATTTAAAACAGAAGCTTAAATATCGAAAAATAGAGTGTAGCGATTGTGTATCGAACCGTGGACGAAGGAGGAGGCCAGGGTGCCGACCCCTAACCGACCGGTGGGGCCCACCAACTGGTCGGTTGGGCCTAGGGCCCAACCATGGCCCGCTTCGCGGTGCATGATCTCGGTGACAATGTCTTCTGTTTTATGTAGTTTTCGCGATCGGTTTTCAATAATTCTCTCGTCGTCTTCTCCCCCACACTTATTTTTTGTTTTTCTGTTAATCACAACATGTGGAGACAAGACACATATCCAAAATAACAAGATAATAATGACTCTAACAAAAACTTTATTGATATCATTTAAGGCACCTTTATTACACAATGAACTAACTAATCAAAATTTCTAATAAAGTAAGACTCTGCAAACACGAGTGCCTTATCAATCTACTTACGACTCATCTCTCAATCCTCTCCCTCGAGTAGCTTACCTAGCGTAGAGGCTACACTAACGACCTTAGCCTTCAAGCTAATATGTTTTGTAACATACTTATTCAGCACATAGGTCAGCTGTTTTGTAGTCTTAGCTAGAGAAGCGTATCTCTTCTTAAGCTCTAAATTGTCCTTCTCAAGGTCCTCAATCCTATCTCCGTGGCGATCTAACTGGGTAGTCCTCTTGCGCTTGGCCTCGGGATTAGGAGTGACGGGCGCCCTCTTCGCCGGCGGAGTAACCTTGATCTGCTCAGGCAGACCACGAACTCCATCGATGCGGGGACGCGGAGATGTAGTTGTGTACTTTATGAACGTGGGTTCCCCAAACTTGTTCGTCTTTAGCCTGACGAGTGTCTCATTAGGCTTAGGAGGAAGAAGCTGGAGCGGCTTGGAGACGGAGAACGTCGGGAGATCTCTCGCCGGCACTGCTTGAGCATAGAGAGCTTGTTGACGACGCGGCGAAATCTCTCTCAGTGGGGTTACAGCATGAGGTGTTGGTGAGATGACGGGGGCGATCTCCTTCAGTGGCGCTACGGCAAGTTCCTTTGGCGGGATAACGACGAGAGCCATCGAGTCGTCGGCGGGCTCGTTGAGGTCGATCCTTGGGTAGGAGGCCATTAGCGCTGGTGGGAGGAGAGCTCTGCTGCTGCTGGAATTTTGCAAGGAGGCTGCAATGAATCTAGAGACAGGCCTAGGGTTGGTTTTATATCCGAAGGCGGCTTGGAGAGGAGGCTGAATGATAGGCATGATAGGTTCGTTACGGAAGTTATTGATTCTGCGGATCAGGGTACCAGAAAGGATACGAGTAAGAGTCTAGACACGTAACGAGAAAAGGCAGATGGCGAGGGGAGGCCAGGGCCGACCGGTCGGTCTCCCTAGGGGACCAGTCGGTCCCACCTGGCGGCCCCTCGTGGGTCCGTCGCTCGTGGTGTTTTTAAACTTGATCCTAATCCCAAAAAATATTCCCCCGATGTGCGAACTTATCGGAAAATGACGATGGTGTAAATCTATGGGATAATAAAGAATTGGATGACATCCAACTCTTCAGGACTCTTTTCAGGTTCTAGAAAAATCTTAAGACGTTGCCCATTTACCTTAAAAACCGTACCTTCGTCATTTTGAAGTGTAATGGCTCCATGTGATGAAGTAGCTACCACCGTAAAAGGTCCTTCCCATTTGCTTCGTAGTTTTCCATGCCCGGACAGCTTTACCCTGGAATTAAAGAGTAGTACCTTGTCTCCCGGAGTGAAGCTCTTCTTCTTGATTCTCTTGTCATGCCACCTCTTTGTCCTCTCTTTGTAAATTTTTGCGTTGTGATATGCCCTTTCGCGCCATTCATCTAGTTCAGAGAGTTGCATTTTCCTCCTGACTCCTACAGCTTCTAGGTCCATATTCCACCTCTTGATTGCCCAGTGAGCTTTGAATTCTAGCTCCACTGGCAAGTGATAGGTCTTCCCATAGACGACTTGATATGGAGACATTCCCAGTGGTGTTTTGTAGGCAGTACGATAAGCCCATAGTGCTTCGGGTAGTCTATCTTTCCATTATGTTCCCATCTCATCGACCGTTTTCTGCAGAATATTCTTGATTTGCTTGTTTGACGTTTCTGCTTGCCCACTCGTCTGAGGGTGATAGGGAGTGGCAACATTGTGACGGATCCCATGACTTATCAGATACTTATGAAAGCCTTTGTCAATAAAGTGTGTTCCCCCATCACTAATTACCATCCTTGGCACTCCAAATCTTGGAAATATCACCTCCTCGAACATCCTCAGAGAGTTTCTTGCATTAGCAGATTTGCATGGCACTGCTTTGACCCATTTTGAGACGTAGTCGACAGCAACCAGGATGTACTCATGGTTCCTTGATTTAGGGAATGGTCCCATGTAATCAATTCCCCAGACATCAAATAGTTCAATCTGAAGGTTGTTAGTGAGTGGCATGGCATCTCTGGTGTTGATGTTGTCATGCCTCTGACATGGTCCATACCTCCAGACAAAGTCTTTTGTGTCTTGGTACATGGTTGGCCAGAAAAATCCACTTTGCCAGATCTTCGCATGTGTTCGAAATGCCCCATAATGTCCTCCATATGGTGAAGAGTGACAGCGTTCAATGATCGTTAGCAGCGCTGGTCGGATCGCTCGGTGCTCACCGCCTAGTGCTCAGACTTCATCGCCGACCAGCTAGCCAGACTCCTCGACGTTCATTGATGGCTACACCGAGGGCTCACCAGCTAACCTGGGGACTGCTCGGTGCTCGGACTCGTCGTTCGGCAACCTGCTCGGACGACATACTGCTTTCACCATAGTGGATTTATCTTTTTTATAAGCCTGCTACAAGATTTATTCTTCATCTTCTAGCAGCCTTGGGGACTACCGTGTATACATGGCGCTCGACCGCGCATGTATATAAGTCTGATTATTTTCAAGACCCTGGCACCACGTGACCGAGTCACCTGCTGTCAGGCTCGGGGACTAGCTGTGGGGATATAGACCCCAGGGTACCACATGATGGTACATGGGCCACACTACTAGGGGTCGTCCGGCCCACATAATGAGGACGTGCGGCGCACGACATGCACCGCACGACAGTTGTAATCTAGATATAGTACCAACTCGGATACTGATAATGTAACTCTGTCCCTTCGGAATATATAAGGAGGGGCAGAGGTCCTCCGAGAGGACAAGTGAGATAGACAGCAGATCCTAGGTCACAGGTCATAAGCCAGATCCAATCAATACAACTCGACGCAGGACGTAGGGTATTACGCTAACCTAGCGGCCCGAACCTGGATAAACCTCTATGTTCATCTACTTTTGCCTTGCGTCAACGTCTGGGTCGTCGTCTTGCGCACCTTCCCCTCTAATCTACCACCTTGGGCATACCCCTAGGTGGACTATCGACCATATTTCGTCGACAGTGGCGCCCACCGTGGGGCATGTGCGTACGGACGCCATGACGACTCAGATGGTTTTCTTCCTCGTTTCCACGACTCCTCCGGAGGCTTCACGTTCGTCGTCGGGTCGTTCTTCTGGACCATTGACGTCGACGGCGCCGCCCAAGGCGTGGAGGCGGTGCAGGCTTCCCCTGTGCCGAACGGATCTGCTTCCACCACTTCAGCATCGGCGAGAGCAGCCTCGACATCTCTTCGAGGTCATCTTCCCCGACGCTCCGACCACGCTTCCCCGCTATCGGGGACGGCGTGTCGACAATACCAATCTGATCGAATCCATCGATCGGGTCACGACAGGCATCAGTGACACTCTCGCTCTCGTAGATCTGATCAGAGATCGATCTCCGAGCAGACATCGGCGTACCTCTCTCTCCGACCTCCAACCGTGTCGCAATGATGATCGCCGTAATAAGCGGCGCTATCACGACCACGATCGGGAGGAAATATCGAGTGCTAGACAACTCCATCACCGTCGACAAGAAGACATTGTTGGCTTGGCTGATCAACTACGACGAGGATTACGAGAAGCTGCTCGACGACCCGTGCCCTACGCTCGCTCTGATCATCTACGAGCCAGAAGCGAGCCATCACGTGGTCGTCGAGCCACCAACGAGGCATCGACGAGCCACCGTCGAGCCAACGAGCCATCGACGAGCCACCATCGAGCCACCGACAAGCCAATGAGCTACCAACGAGCCTACGAGCCACCCGCGAGCCTACGAGCCAGAAGCGAGCCATCGTCGAGCCACCGACAAGCCGACGTCGAGCCACCGACGAGCCACCAACGAGCCGCGACAAGCCATCACGTCGTCATCATCGTCTCACCGCCATCCTCACCGACCGCTCGTTGTTGACTCATCGCCGTCCTCGACGCCTCTCGTCGACTACTCCGTTCGGACGACAATCAAGCTAAGTATTATCTTTCACACCAATCAAATATTTCTTCGATCATGATATATCTCTAGATATCATCGTGTGCCTCCGCGGTCACATTATTCTTTACAACGGCTCTTCGTTATTTTTCACCATATACCATCCTGAGGATGACGCATGCGTTTTCCCGAACAGCCACGTTTACACTCGTACTTTCCAGAGACGGCCCTATCTCCGGCTCCTCCCTACACGTGAATGCAGCTCCGCGCTCTGCGTTATAGGTGGTCGGCAACGGCTCCTCGGTGACGCTGGTGCTTTTACGCGTGCCTGGGCTCCGCGCCTCACGCTCCGGAGTTATCGGCTAGCCGGGGCTGGCGACTTAGTTACAAACAAACTGCTCGGGGGAATTTTATTTAATGCTGAGCGTTCATACCAGCTGACTGACCGCTGAGCGGCACATGCTGTTTCTTTACCGCTAATGTTTTCTCCATATTTTATTTGTACGTCATGTACTACCATTCTCCATGTTTATTTTACAGGAACCATGTTCGGTCTGCGAGCTAATTCTTTACGCTCGGGGACTGGACCAGTTATGATGGACGAGAAGATCATTGCTTGGGACCAACTGGCGCTCGGACTTCGTCGCCGACCAGCTGGTCGCTTCGCTCGGTGCTCACCACCTGGCGCTCGGACTTCGTCATCGACCAGCTGGTCGCTTCGCTCGGTGCTCACCGCCTGGCGCTCGGACTTCGTCGCCGACCAGCTAGCCGTACTTTTCGACGCTCATCGATGACTACACCGAGGGATCACCAGCTGAGCTGGGGACTCCTCGGTGCTCGGGTTCGTCGACCACCTGGTCGGGTCGCTTGGTGCTCATCACCTGGCGCTCGGACATCATCGCCAGCCAACTGGTCGTACTCTTCGACGCTCATCGACGGCTACACCGAGAGCTCACCAGCTGAGCTGGGGACTCCTCGGTGCTCGGGTTCGTCAACCACCTGGTCGCTTCGCTCGTGCTCGCCACCTGGTGCTCGGACTTCGTCGCCGACCAGCTGGACGCTTCGTTCGGTGCTCACTGCCTGGCGTTCAGACTTCATCGCCGACCAGCTTGTCGGATTCCTCGACGCTCATCGACGGCTACACCGATGGCTCACCAGCTAGCCTGGGGACTGCTCGGTGCTTGGACTCGTCGTTCGGCAACCTGCTCGGGTGACATACTGCTTTCGTCATAGTGGTTTTACCTTTTTTATAAGCCTGCTACAAGATTTATTATTCATCTTCTAGCAGCTTTGGGGACTACCGTGTATACATGGCGCTCGTCCGCGCATGTATATAAGTCTGATTATTCTGAAGACCCTGGCACCACGTGACCGAGTCACCTGCTGTCAGGCTCGGGGACTAGCTGTGGGGATATAGACCCCAGGGTACCACATGATGGTACATGGGCCACACTACTAGGGGTCGTTCGGCCCACATGATGAGGACGTGCGGCGCACGACATGCACCGCACGACAGTTGTAATCTAGATATAGTACCAACTCGGATACTGATAATGTAACTCTGTCCCTTCGGAATATATAAGGAGGGGCAGAGGTCCTCCGAGAGGACAAGTGAGATAGACAGCAGATCATAGATCATAGGTCATAAGCCACAAGCCGCATCCAATCAATACAACTCGACGCAGGACGTAGGGTATTACGCTAACCTAGCGGCCCGAACCTGGATAAACCTATGTGTTCATCTACTTTTGCCTTGCGTCAACGTCTGGGTCGTCGTCTTGTGCACCTTCCCCTCTAATCTACCACCTTGGGCATACCCCTAGGTGGACTATCGACCATATTTCGTCGACACTTCTTCAGCTGGCACACATCTTCTGAGTAATCCATCAGAGCATACTTTGAATAGATATGGATCATCCCATGTGTGGACCCGACTCTCATAGATCAGCTTCTTCTTATTTGCTCTTGGTGGTACATACCCTGCAACTATAAAATTGACAATGTCTGCATACCAGGGGTCAGATCTAGAAACTTGAAAAAGCATGTCATCCCTGAGTGAGTCAATTATAGGCAATTCCTGAGGATTTTCAAAGTGCATTCTAGACAAGTGATCAGCTATAGAGTTTTCTACTCCTTTCTTACCTTTTATTTCTAAGTCAAATTCTTGGAGTAGCAAAACCCATCCTAACAAGCGTGGCTTAGCATCTTTCTTAGTGAGCAGGTACTTTGGTGCAACATGATCAGTAAAAACAATCACCTTTGATCCCACTAAATAAGATCTAAACTTGTCTATAGCAAAAACAACAGCCAGCAGTTCTTTTTCAGTAGTAGCATAATGAAGTTGAGGTCCTGTTAAAGTTTTACTGGCATAAACAACTGCATGATGCTTTTTATCTTTATATTGTCCTAGCACTGCTCCTACAGCAAAATCACTTGCATCACACATGATCTCAAAAGGTAGAGACCAATCAGGAGGTTGAATGATAGGTGTAGAAGTGAGCGCTTTCTTAAGAGTGTTAAAAGATTCTAAGCATGCATCATCAAATTCAAAAGGAACATCCTTGGCCAAAAGATTTGTAAGTGGTCTAGCAATGTGAGAAAAATCTTTTATAAACCTTCGGTAAAAACTAGCATGGCCAAGAAAACTTCGAATTCCTTTGACATTAATCGGTGGAGGCAAACGTTCAATTACTTCAATTTTAGCTTTGTCTACCTCAATTCCACGTTCAGACACTAAGTGACCTAGCACTATGCCCTCTTTAACCATAAAGTGACATTTTTCCCAATTAAGGACTAAGTGCTTTTCTTCACATCTTTGCAAAACCTTGTCTAAATTTTCAAGACAATCATCAAAAGTTTTTCCATAAACAGAAAAGTCATCCATGAAAACTTCCATGATTTCTTCAATCATATCAGAAAATATAGACATCATACATCTTTGAAAAGAAGCAGGTGCATTACATAATCCAAAAGACATTCGGCGATAAGCATAAGTTCCGTATGGACATGTAAATGTGGTTTTGCTTTGATCATCTGGGTGGATTGGGATTTGGTGATATCCAGAATATCCATCAAGAAAACAAAAGAAAGAGTGATTTGCTAACCGTTCTAACATTTCATCTATGAAAGGTAGCGGGAAGTGATCTTTCTTAGTTGCCTTGTTTAATTTTCTGTAATCAATACACATTCTCCAAACAGTGATAGTTCTTTATGGAATTAATTCGTTCTTCTCATTCTTTTTTTAGTCATGCCTCCCTTCTTAGGCACAACTTGGACAGGGCTCACCCACTCACTATGTGGCACAGGAATACAAGATAAATGATCCCGACGTGTAAGAGTTTCAAAACCTCCTTCTTTACTACCTCTCTCATTGCATTGTTAAGCCTACGTTGTGGCTCTCTAGATGGTGATATGTTAGGATCAGTAGGAATGCAATGAGTGCAGAAAGCGGAGTTGATTCCCTTTAGGTCGTGGAGTGAATAGCCAAAGGCTGATTTATGCTTTTTTAAGACAATGATCAACCTAGAAGTCTATTCCTGAGTGAGTTTATCATTTATGATTACAGGAAACTCAGGATCATTATTCAGGAAAGCATATCGAAGCCCAGAGGGTAAGGGTTTTAACTCTATGGGAGGTTTAGGAGGTTCTTCTAAGGAATCTAGAGGATCTGGATCTGGTGTGTCATCTTCTTCCTCAGTGAAAAAAAGTGTATCTTCCTCATATTCAGGTTCATTTATTATTTCAAGAGATGCTTCCTTAATTTCTTCCATAGGATCTGGCTCGGGACATGACTCATTCTCAGCATTTAGAGAGTGAGTGATGGGTATGTTTCCTTTAAGGTTTTCCCCAAGACAGAAGTTTAAGTT
This sequence comes from Coix lacryma-jobi var. lacryma-jobi, assembly GCA_009763385.1. Taxonomy (NCBI): domain Eukaryota; kingdom Viridiplantae; phylum Streptophyta; class Magnoliopsida; order Poales; family Poaceae; genus Coix; species Coix lacryma-jobi. The sequence continues at coordinate 162,975,893 of CM019824.1, forward strand.
CCCTGTTTGACCTTCATGAATGAGTTGTTTAAGTGGTTGGCCTATCAGTAGATTAAACTCTTTAATATCAAAGATATAAAAACTTAAGTGTAGTGGAGTGTTATCTATAGTGACAGGCAAGACATACATGATCCCTGAACTAGAAATAACATGTCCTGAAGGGCTTTTCAATAATTTAGCTGTTGGGGTGAGTGACATTTGTCTTAATAAATCTTGAGCAAAGGTTTCAAACATAATGTTGGTTCCCACAACAGGATTATAGAGAGCTTCGAAGGGTTGTTGATGGATTTGGCATTGAATGTGTGTAGAAGGTGAATTTAAGCGGATTATATCAGTAGAAAGCTCTGATTCTTCTAACCATTTATGACTTATTATAGAGGCTAGTCCCTTCGTAGTCTCTTTTAGGAAGGCCTTATCAGTGAGTTTTTCAAGTGATAATTTTTGATTTTGTGGCTTCCTAATTGTGTGATATTTCGAGGTATTACCAAATTCGGTAAAATATTCATCCTCAAAATCAAAGGTGTCTCCTAAGATTGAGGTTTCCCTCTTACTAGGAATTATGGCTAAGTTTTGTTCATGATTAAGAATGGATATAGGCTCAGCTTCTGGATTTACTTCTAGTGATTTAGCTTCATGAGTGGGAGTAATTTGAGATAAGTTTTGCAACATTTCCCTTGCCTTAGAGGCTGGGGTATGCAGAAATGATCCATTTGAAGCCAAGTTAAGGTAATTAGAAGTTTTTCTATTCAGACCACTATAAAAATGTTGAAGTAGGACAGGGTCTGGAATAGATAAGGCTGGACCAGAGCGGACAAGATTATCAAATCTTTCCCAGGCTGCAATTAGAGACTCATCATCTTCTTGGATGAAGGACAAAATCTCTAAGCGAAGACAGACAATTTTGGAGACAGGAAAGTATTCTAAGCAAAAACTAGAGCAGAGTTCTTTCCAATCCCCATTTTTACTTGGTGCAGTTTGAAGGTACCATGTTTTGGCTTTTCCGTCTAAAGAGAATAGAAAAAGTTTTCATCTAAGGGTTTCGTCAGACATGCCTGCAATGTGTAGGCACGCACAGGTTTGTTCAAACTCATTTAAGTAAATGTGTGGATTTTCGTCTTCTAGGCCAGAAAAGGTTTGATTCTTAACCATTTCTATCAAGCATGGGCGTAGCTCGTAGTTGTCTGAAAGGATAGGCTTAGCAGATTTGGGCAACTCTAAGTCTACGACAGTGCGATAGGTATACTGGTTCAGTGGAATGGAATCTGTGGAGCTAGTGATTGGCTCTGAGAAATCCATGGTGAAAAGATAAAAGATAAAAGATAAAAGTATAATACAAGGTTAAACTAAGACATAAAATGATCTACCGTTCCCCGGCAACGGCGCCAGAAATGTTTGTCGGTATAAATTAACGCATACTCTACTTTATCCGCAAGCGCACAGATAAAATCTACCGATGTAGCACTTCACCGGAGTAACCCAATTTTAATATCAAACCCAAAGGAACGGATAGTGCTAAGTCTTAAAGTCTAACCCCTGAGTAGCTAACAAGGACGGAGAATCTAGAAGTATAGAGGGGATCACTAAGGCTGTCTAATTTCAATTCAAGAGTGATATGTTTATATATTCTTAGTGGGGAAGTTGCCATAAAAGGTCACAAACAGAGTATGAGTCTTTTATGCAAATGTATAATCCTACCGAGCCTACACACGGGTAAGTGGACTATAGAAGAATCAACAAGGCTATAAGAGTCACCCTTGCGAACAACCACTACTACGGCGTTATAGGAGGCAATTATGAGCTATCAAGTCTAAGCACCACGCTTACACTATCCAACTACTCTAATTCTAGCGCGACTTAGAATTAAAGTACTCAAAGAGAGTCATAAACCTTAAGAATAATAAGAACAATGGATCAAACTTAAATATAGACGTTGATTATTGAAACAATCGCTGAAGCAAGTTGACGATGAACTTGAATCCGCAGGTACAAGATGAAGAAGTTGATCCGACAGGCTGGAGCTCCTTCTTGATCTTTTCCTCTCTCTCTCTCTTCTAATTCTAGTATAAGACTAGGTTCTAAACCTAAACTAGAGGAGTATCTAGTCTTTTACTTGAAAGCTGGCTCTCGAAGTCTCTTCTAGGGTTTCCGAATGAGGCGTAGACTTTTCTAAAGAGGGACGTTTTGTCTTCCCTGGGGCTTGGGGGCCTGTTTATATAGCCCTGAGGGATCAACCGCGACCGTTAGATCAAACCGACTTCACGTAGGGCTGATATGGATCCTCAAAGGCGGTAGAGGAAGGTTCCAGAAGGGGGAGGCCGGCGGCGCCCTGGGCCGACCGATCGGTGGGCCCAAGTAACACCCCGATTTTTAAATAAATAAAATTAATTAGAATTTAATTAGGAAATGGTCAAAATCCTAGATGGAGGAAAATACTGGCCAGATGTTTGTTGCATTCATGCCGTTGCATAATTTTTATTGGGTGAAAAATAATTTATTAAACCTGTATAGGGCGAATCGATTTTATTCTATTTAGAAAACAAATAAAAGATTTATGAAAATTTTATAAAATCAATCTCAAAATTTTATTTGCAAAACCTAGGAAAAATGTTTTCAAAACTTTTCAAACTGTTCTGATTTCAAATCTGTCTTGAATTTGAATTTGCAAAAGGTTTGCAAAAGAATTTAAAAAAAGGAAAGAAAAGAAAAGGGCACTGGGCTCAATCCTCCTTTTCCTTCTCCTATCGGCCCGCTCGCTTCTCCCACTTCGCTCCCGGCGGCCTGCTTCACTCCTCCTTCCCGAGCCCAAGCACCCCTCCCCGCGTCGGCCTGCAAGCCGCTCGCTCCCGGCCCAACTCCTCCTCCCCAATCCCGCTCTAGCCCAGGCCGCCTCAAGCGTGGCGCCGCTCCGCACTCCACTGACGTGTGGGTCGTGCGTCCTCAACCTCCCCGAGCGAACCCTCCGCGCGCCGCCGGTTTTCCTCGCTCGCTCTGTTTCTTCCGCCCTCCAGTTTATTTAGGGCTTCGCCCGGCCGCACATACCGTCCTCGTCCATCCACCGAGCCGCAACGCGCCGCCTCCATTGCCGACCACCGGAGCTCGCGGTCTCCCTCGGCAAGGTCTTCCTCCGCCACCCCGAGTCCTCCCTCTACGTCGCAAGGGTGCACAGAACCCAGCCGCGCCTCCCCTCCGCGCCAGCTGGGATCGTGGCCGCGCCTCGCTCGACCTCGTCGGAACGCCGAATCTCAAGGCGCTACCCCGGTCTTTGCGCGCGCCCTCGGAACCTTCCCCGACTGCGTGGAACCCCTAGGTGAGCTCGTCTCCCTCCTCGCTCTCTCCCGGTGCTCTCTGTTTGTTGGCTAGTAACCGGTAGGCCACCCTCGTGCGCGCCGGCGAGCTCACCGCCGCGGATCCATGGCGCCGCCGTATCCAGTCGAAGCGCCGCCGCCCTGTTAGTCACCGGCGACCAGCCCTTTTTTCTCCATAACCGCGGTGCGCCGTCCATTTTGTTTCCAACGGCGGAAAACTAGAGCTCGACCCAGGCGAGGGTCCGACGGGCACCGCCAGCCTCGCCAGCCTCCCCGCTCTGCTTGCCACCGTCGTGCCCAGCTTGACGACGGGAGGGCCGCCAGTGAACGCGTGGTGAGTACCCACCTCCAAACCTCCGTTCCCGCCCGCTTTGGTACATCCGAGCGCGAGCGCACCGATTGCTCCGGCGAGGGCTTCGTCGTGGTGGCCATGGCGCCACTGCCTCAGCATCGCCCACGGCCTAGATAGACGGCCGCTCGCATCATCACTGCAGCAGTCCCAGGCTCCAACGACCTTGGCTCTGAACATAGCCGAGGCCGCCACCGCGCCCTGAGAGCCCGTCACCGTGCGAAACACCACCGGTGTACTGGCCAAACTCCCGCTCGAACAGGACGACGTCGCCGCCCCTATCCTTCTTGTTCGCGTGACCAAGCGCTTTCCCTGCATGCGAGCGTGTAGACAATGCACCAGCAGGATTATGCATCGCTTCTTCTTATTAGCTTGATGACATAAGCATGACATCACACATGCGTATATGGCCATTTTTCCTTTACAAAATCAATTCTGAAAATACAATAAGAATACACACTCTTTTGTAAGCTTGGTTCATGAAGGACTGCACACATCCCACGGTGAGAGTGGCTTCACGCTAATTTTTATTTTTCCTGGCAACATATGCTAGCTACGTACACACACGTTTACACCGTGATGATGTCAGGAAACACCATTATCTTTTCTCTTCAAAAATGTTAATCCTATAATTCTGCAAATAACCATATAACAGTCTATACCATGTTTTATCCTATCTATCTATTCTATGTCTCTGTTATCTTTCTCACTTCTCGCTCGACCTTTATATCTGGCTATAATTCCATTTAGTCTAATAACCTTGCATCTTTCAAAGTCTACTCTTTGAACTTTCTAATATTTATGTGGTTGTTCATTCATCATTTTGATAATTGCCTTTCCAAATTTATTTGTTTTTATCAAAATACCAATTTTGCATTTTATTTTCTTAAAACTTCAAAAGCTTATAACTTGCTCATTTTAACTCCGATTTGACCCGTTCGAGCTCTACGCGTTAGATTTGTTTACATTCTGTTTTTATACTGTTGATGCACTGTTATTTATATGCTTTGTTTGGGCCATGTTTGATGCTTGATCCAGCGAGTGCGAGCCACGTGGAACCCCAGGCTCAACCTTGTGTCTTCGTCGCTCCAGACCCTTCTTGTGATCCAGTTGATTCGACCCAGCCCGAAGGCAAGTGTCCTTGAACATCTTGCACCCGTATTTATTTTTGGTATTAGAGTAGTTAGATCCTGTAGTTGCATGCAGTGTCTAAATTTGAATCCCATGATATGGTTTACTAGATCTTGTACTATTTTCCTTGTCACCTGGTTGGGATCATATGAGTAGAAGTCATGCTTAGCCTTGCTGTCTTGGGATGGGCTGGTTAATAATTAATTCTGATTAATGATCTATGGAACACGTGGCTGGTAATGTTGTAGTATGGTGAGTAGCTAAATCCGGCAGGATGGACCGTTGGCGGTGTGGTGCCATGTGACTTGGCGTACGGTTGCCGTGTGACACGGCGTTACGGTTTGCCATGGGACTTGGCGTTGGTTTGGGTTAGTGGATTGTTATCCTGCCTGGATCCCTAGGACCCGGTTCTTGGACAAGTAACCCGGCAAAACAGCGCAAACCATGAGGCCTATATGGCTCTGGGACTGGCTAATTAATTAGAGAAGCCTTATGTCGTTATTAGTTACATATGAACATGGGACAGGGCTTCTTCTACGCAGGATACTGCTTGGTACGGGAGCGATTCCCAGGCTCGGGCGCCAGACCTGGTGTTATTACGGAAGGTAGCTCTACGTCATGACATATGGAACTAATACGCATAGGAGGACTCTTTGTAACGGCCTTGTAGTGAACCCTGCCGACTCACCTTGGAAGTGGGTCAAGAGGCTAGCTACCTCGGGCACAAGGGCAACACGACTCATGGGTAAAGATGTGCAAACTCTGCAGAGTAAATAAACTGATATATCAGCCGTGCTCACGGTCAAGAGCGGGCTTGGACTTCTTCGAGATTAGTTAGTTACTGGTTACTGGTTCGGGTCATCTGATGGACTTCAGGTGTGGTTTGCCTGATGGACTTCAGGTGTGGGTTTGCTTGGTGTGACTCCAAGTGTGGTTGCTTGGTGGACTCCAAGTGTTGGTTGCTCGGTGTGACTCCGAGTGTGGTTTGCTCGGTGCGACTCCGAGTGTGGTTACTGTTACAGATGGAGACTGTGGTTATAACCTAGTAAATAGGTGCATAGGAAATAGGATTTAATAGGATGTGTTGCTTTAGGCACTTGAGTGAAACAAAGTCAGCCTACCTTTGATAATAACCTCATAAGCATATATTTCCTACACTTGCGGAGTACATTTCGATGTACTCACCCTTCCTCTTTGAACCCCCTGCTACCCCACCCAGACGCTGGAGTCTACGACGCGGAGCAGGAGTACCGAGAAGACGGTGGATACGACCCCGACAACTTGTACCCAGAAGATGGTGGTCACGACCCCGACGACCTGTGCTAGGATGGCGCAGCCCCCGGTCGACCTTCCTGTGGAGATGGCGTCCAGTTTCCGCGAGTCTACATCAGAGTCTACATGAGAGTCTGTACTTTTCTTTCAGACCCGAGGGTCATTTTTGTAATAATGTTCGATATATTAATAAAGCATTGTTTTGATATTTACTATGATGTGGATATATGTATGAAAATTGATCCTGGCATACATATATTGTGCTCCAATTTTGTTCTTAAAATTAGGGTGTCACAGCCCACCAGACCGGTCGGTCCCACCTGGAGGTGGCCCGGGGTGCCCCGCCTCGTGGAGTCTTCAGGTGTTCTCTAGAGTCTTCTGGGGTATTCCTGACTTGGCGGTTGCGTTATCTCCCGTCGGTTTCCTTCTAGGGGAAGCAATTGAGGGTTGTTTTCCTATTTAATCCCTGCAGATTCACAATTCACCAAAACTCGTAGAATTCATTAGTTTTAAACCCTATACTAAGGTGGAGTTTATGTTTTTGTCTATTTTCATGTTTAATTGACCGTTGATAATAAGAGTTAATTAATGTCAACATTGGTTGATTACCAAGTTTGATGAATGACTGTTTAATGCGTGTTATCCTAGATATCGCCGTAGCGTTAGCACGAGCAATATACTAGTCTTTTATAACGCATACAAAGATTTCTCATTTTTAATCTTTTATAAGGCACATGTAGATGCAGATCTTGTAGAGTCCAAGCAGCGTCCAATCAAAAACTTCAACAATTAACTACAAACGAAGCACTACTTTGCATGTAGCGTCCAATCAAAAGACATGATAGCGTTGAATAATTACTGCATGCATGCACTTTAATTGCTACCGCTACATATCTCTAAATACGCCCTACAAAAGATCACGGGGGAAGTATAAGTCATTTTAAAAATCTTAGAGAGTCAAAGTTTTTTTAAGTTTAACCAAAATTATAGAGAGGAATACAAAAGATTATGACATCAAATAGGTACATTATAAAAATATAACTAATACAGAATCTAATGATACTTAGTTGATATCATAAATATTATTACTTATTATATAAATTTGATCAAACTTGAAAAAACTTTGATTTTTCAAGATTCATGGAATGATTTGTAATTTGAGATGAAGGGAGTATAAGTTATGAATTTGCGCCATGGGCTAGAAAGTCCCCTAACTACAGTAGTTAGGACTAGTAAAATAAGGCAATATGTTCAAGTGAGTGGAAAAGATATGATGATAGACGTGCTTAAATGAGAGCGAAGCATTAAAATTTAGTTGAGACAAATTTGGCTCTTTATTTAATACTTTCTCTGTTCATGAACGAATCAATTCCTAGAATCCATGTTAGTCAAACTTTTTAAACTTTGACTAACTTTATAGAAAAGAGTAATAACATCTATGATATAAAATGGACATATTATGAAAATATACTCTATGGTATATTTAATGATACAAATTTGAGATCATCAATCTTGATAGCTTTTTTTAGAAATTCGGTCAAAGTTTAAAAAGTTTGACTTAGGACAACTCTAGAAATCTATTTATTCGTGGACAAAGGGAGTATTTGTTATTATAGCGAGTAATAAAAAATATGTTTGTATGTTGCAACGGGGAAAACAAAGTTGTTGACAGCCTCTCTCTATATTATTGACACGTTTGGTTTAGGCTTTGTTCATTTCTGTCGTATTAGAATAGAGTCCAGAACCATTTTATACCGGAAATGAGTGAACTAAAGGGATTCGCTTGATCTGGTTATTTTCGTTCCCGGTCTAAAAGGTGGGGAACAATTCCAGGTCTTGGAGCATAAGAAATGAACTAAATTCAAACCGGGTCATATCAATCCGCTCGAAACCAAACCTTAACCGAATGGTTATTTTGCTATGGTCTGGATTCAAAACCGGATGAGATTAATCCAGCCGGAATGGCTCCGTTCCGATGAAGCGAACAAGGCCTTATGGAATATATGTGCACAGGTCCAAAATGATCTGATCCTAAATACGAAGATAGCATCGCGAAATGGTACGAAGATAGCATCTGATCCAAAATAATGATACCAAGTAAGCTTTATTTCCGCGCACAAGTCTGTCACGAAATCATTCCGTGACAATCCGTCAGACCACCTTATTCCACATGCATGAGATCCTTCCATAAACCAAACATGTTGTATAATTTTGATCTTTCATATAAGTCAAAAAAGAGATTAGTGCCGACATGTTGAGCCGGGATTAGTTTGTCCATAGATGATTACGACGAGAGTTCTATCTCAATTTTTCATGTTGCGCCCTTCAATGAGAATTGCCATGGTACGTGCATATAACTTGTACCATCTCGATAACAAAATGTTAGAAATAATTTAGGGTTAAAAATTAAACAGGATTATGATACCTAATCTTAGACTTAGATTAGTAGATCTCATGAGCTTACCTTCATTAGTAGAGGAGAAAGTCGTTAGGCTTTAGGTGTGTGGTTATAATTAAGCACTGTGTAACCGAAGTAGCAACCAGAGGGTTTAGTTTTGTGACCCCATGTCAGGTCACGTTCACGTATGTGAGGTTGCCTCCTTTAGGACTCGGTCACGTGACCCTTTGCTAAGATCATCCCAACATAAACTGCTCAAGATCTCAGTACGTTCAAGTGCAAGTGCAAACATAATTGCTAGTTTTGTGTCAAATGAGAAATGTAATAGTGATGCGAAGTCCCTTATTTTTTTAGGAAGCGCTAATGGTTTGAAGACCTATATCATTGTCTTTTTTACTTTTTTTATATAGGTTACCCATAATCAAGGACGTGGCTATTCGAATAGGATTAACCCTTACCACGACTTAAACAGGGGCCGAAAACAGACCACGCATGGTTCAATTGGCCAAAACAATATCATAAGAGAGGGGGCCGCACACGGTCCAAACAGGAATTTAACGTGAAAGATCACATAGCAACCACGCTGACTAGGCCACGAGAGATTACATAGCAGTCGCGTCTTCTCCTGTTAAATCGTCGTCTCCCGACCTCCAGGCAGGTATTATACTTCTTCCTATCGGGTTGCGAACTAAGCCTACCCATATAGGTGTGTGGCTGTACGCGGTTTCTGACCAAATTTGGTGGCCTACAAACCGGTCCTTATGCGATCGAACATATATCTCCTAGGTAGAGTCCCTATCTAGGCAAGTCTACCCATAAGATGATTATACTCGCGTATAACCATCCCCCACTTGTCCCGATCAAGTCAAGTTTCACATTAAGCACATATTTTATCCTAGTTGCCTATCATCCCGTCAAATTTACAATATCACATTCATAAACATCAATCATGGTTAAGTATGTAATTAGAGAGGTTAAAAGTAGAGTTAGGACTTGCCTTCATCGTGTCTCATAGTTCCTGGTTTCTGGTTCCTGGTAGTCTAGGTCATCTTCCTCCTCATAGTTGTCACCTTCTGTCGTTCGATCCGACGAAAATGATAAGTACCATCAAAGAGACAAACATCACAAGCAAACATGAGTTGAGCAAAAGTGCTATTCTCAGGTTGGTCATCTTCTAATCACTTTGGTTTCATGATTTTTGGAATTAGGATGTAAAATATATGATTTTTACAAGTTTAATTATATAGGATGGAAATTAAAAAGTAATTTATGTAATCATTTTTATAAATCTAATTACATGGTACTATTTCTGGGTGTGTAGTATTTTTTAGGAATTTTTCGAGAATTTTTCTATAGAGGAAAATAGGTTGTGTATGCTATCTAGGTCTACACAACATTTTCCTCAACACTTGTGTCACCGGGTCCACATGGCTCACAACACTGTGTTGTGGTCGTGCACCCCACTGTCTGTGGTCTTTGTGAACCAGGTGCAGGGAGAGGGAGAGAGAAAAGAGTGTGGCTGCACGTGTGTGATAGGTGGACCCCACGTGTCGGCCTCCTACGCCCACTAATTCATGGGCCCAGATCATCATGACGGGTGACGGCGAGCGGGGACAACGTCGCGTGGTCCCACCCGTCAGCGGTGGATGATGACAGCGGGAAACGGGGGTTGTTGTCTGGCTTGTTGGGGCAGGAGCCCTGACCTCGCCGGAATGGTGCTCGCCGGAGGTATCCTTGCCCAGCACTCGCCCTTGATGACGAGACAGTGCTCCAGACTTCATCCCACAGTCGTTGGAGAACTGGTGGTGTAGTACCGGTGGCGGGTAGTAGGCAGCAGCGACACGCCGGAGTGGCCACGGTGGCACTGTGTAGCGCTCGTGCTTCCATGGGGCGCTTAGGCCAATCTCAATGGTGAGTTTTATTTTGTTATTTCAAGACTGCCATGTCATATGAAATAAAATGAAACTTCAATGAAACTCTACATTGAGAGTGAGAGTTTCATTCTAAAGTTTCATAGACATTAAATTTCATGACTCATAGAAAGTTGGTATTCGTGCCAAGTCATTTCTTCTCTCTTCTTAAATACAATGTTATGTCATCAAAAACGCTTATGTGACAGCGTATTTAATGCAAATGAAACTCAAATGAAACCCCATTGAGATTGGCCTTAGGCTTAGGAAGTGCATTGCGTGTGCGTGGGCGTGCGGGGTGTGTGGAGAGTGTGGGTATGTGTGGCGGGTACCCTCACACGACGATGGTGTGACGCAGAGAGCTACGGGTGAAATTTGAAGGGGGAATAGGTAAGAGATGGATCGGTAGTGCTCACCTGCTCCTCAATTCGGTCGGCCAGGCTCTCCTTCGTCCTAATTTGGCTCTGGTTCCTCTGGCGACGGTTGCGCTCCGGTTTGGGGGGAAGTCGAGGCAGTGCTCAATTTAGAGAGGAGGAAGAGGGAGAGGGAGACGGTGTGTTCCTACTCAAGGCGGAGTTGGTGGTGCTGATGGATTGCTCCGAGATCACCGACGTCGTCCTTTTATAACCCGACAATGGCGGTGGCAGAGCTGGGTCGGTTAGGAGATATTTCCGCGTGTGCCACGATCTTCTCTAGCTTTCCGGCTTCTACAGTCATCGTGCCTTGTTTTCCGTCCTTCACCGCGTCGAGCTGAGGCGGTTCCTTGTCTAGGGTTGTCAAGGCCATTAATGGCGACGATGGGAATCCGGCTATGCTCACCTTCGTTTCCCTGGCTCTCCCTCGTCTCCGACGTTGGCGTCGTACCATGGGCGGAGCTTCCTTAGGGCCAAAGTGGGCCATGGCCCCTCCTTATACAAACAATTTCTCAAGTAAATAGTTAATTCTACTGTTAAGTTGATAAGAAAATGTTGTTATGGCCCATGTTGTTGTTGATCACGTTTGAATTGGCCCGCTCTGTTCAAGTGTCCAAGCTCTGTGTCGGGGCTCTGACATGACGCAACGGCGCCTACAATTCCTCCGGACAACATCTACAGCTTCGGCGGGCTACGACTACGACAGGGTCAGGCTGCCTGTCCGCTTCCGAGGAAGGAGGGGACAGAGGTGTAACACCTCTGGTGTTTAAAATGTAATTAACCTGACATGTCATCATCCTTAGTCATTAATCATTCTTGCCATGCATTTATGTTTGCCTCATAGTTGTTTTGCTTTTACCTTTTCTGAGGCGACTTGTGTAGTGATCTCTTTTTCGAAAACCCTAAATGCTCAAATCTTCCTTTAAGGGCAAAATGGTAATTTCACCTCTGTGCCTAGCTTTGTGTAATTCTTGTTCAATTTGATGTCTTGAAGTTTTGTTGTGTTATTCAAAAATCAAAATCAAAATCAGATTTCAAATTCCTTTTGAAAAACCCTGAATTCCAAACCCTGGATTTTATCCCTTTTTTTGTAATTCAAAAATTATTCAAAATTTGGAGTTGGTCCAAAAAGCAAAGTTGTATATCTGGCCAAGAGAAACAACTTTGGTATTTACAAATTTTCAAGTTTCTGTACAAAGTTTGAAGTAATTTCAAATTCATTCAAACTCCAGTTTTTGTCCCCTTTTTAGTTTTCAAAATTAGTTCAAAAACTAATGAGTTTCAGAAAAAGTGTATAATAGCAAAGTTATAGGTTTTGACAAAAGGAACAACTTGCATGTTTACAGATTTTCAACTTTCAATATAAAATTAAAAGTAATTTTTAATTTACTAAAATCCCAAAAGTGTCCCCTTTTCAAATTTCAAATTTGATTCAAAAACTATTTGGATTTTTAAAATGTTCTTATTGACAAAGTTGTAGATCTCCTTTTTCTGCACAACTTTGGTGTTTTGAGTTTTTGTTGCTCAGTTCAAACTTTAGGAGTAATTTGCAAAATACAGAAATCAATTCTAAGTCAAACCCTAGACCTAGCCCTGTTCATCTTCAACCTAGAACTAGGGGGGTCCCGGCCGTGGCCGAGCCGCCGGCGCTGCGCGCGCCACGCGTCTGGCCGCTCCTCGCCTGCCACCAGTCTGCCGCCGCTGACACCGTGCTCATGCCGCACCCGCACGCGCAAAGCGCTGACCCTCGCCCGTCCCCCACTACTCCCAGCACGTCGCCGCCGCGTGGCCGCCGCCGGCGAGCCCACGCCCGGTCCCTGAGCAGACTTCCGTCCTTTCTTCAGCATGGATTCGCAAGCACGCGACGCGGCCGATCTTATCCACCCCCGCGCGCTCCCTATCTGCCCCTGGCCGCGGCTATAAAAGACCCGCCGGCCGCCGTTCTTCCGCCACCAGCAAGCACCGTGAACCCGAGCCACCCTAGAGCCCGCCGAGCCCGCCGTTGCCTTCGCCTTGGGCTGCTCCACCTTCTCGAGCAACCAATTTCACCCCTCCGCCCCTCCTCTCACCGGCGCAGGTGCTCCGTCCCCAACTCCGGCGTACGACCCCGCTCGGTAAGCAGCAAAAATTCGTCGCCGGGGTTTTCTTCTCATCCATCCGACCCCCGCCCTCTCTTCCTCATTTGGTGCGCTCCTAACCGCTCCTCGGCGATCTCTTGGTGGACAGAGCCGCCGGCACGCCGCTCGCCGCCGAGAGAGCTCCGCCGAAGCACCGCCAACGTCGAGCTCCCTCCTTCGACCTTGTTCCGCCCCGCCGAGCCCTGCCTCCGACCCGTGGTAAGCACTCGAAGCCCCCCGGTCTCTGCTTCACAGCGCAAAGCTCGGGCCAGGCCTCGAGCAAGCACTCACACACTGTCTAGCTCGAGCCAGGCCTCGAGCAGACACGCACCCGCGCCACTTCGCCGAGCCTAGCCTCGAGCGGACTCACGCACCCTCAGCTTCGCCGAGCCTAGCCTCGAGCAAGCATGCACCCTCCGCTTCGCCCGAGCCAGGCCTCGGACGAAACGATTGTTTCCGTCTCGCCCGAGCCTCCCAGCCAGGCCTCGGACGGACGATTGTTTCCGCTTCGCCCGAGCCCTGCGGTCCGTCTCGCGCGATTCGCCCGAGCCCTGCGAGGGAGGAGCACAGTGCTCTTTCTTTTTCCTTTTTGAAAAAATGTGAATAGTGTTCCGTTTCTCTTTTTTTGTGTGAATTAATCTGTTGTTCCTTAAATCTGAGAAAATTATGGTATGCTCCTTGCACTGTGTAGTATTTTAGAAAAATATGAAACTTGACTTTTCTGCAAAGAATTTGAAAATGTAAAATCCTATTTTAATTAATAAATGGGTGGTTTTGGATTTTTAGAAAATCATTTATAACTCCAAAAAATCATGAGATAAATTTTGTGAGCTTCCTATGCCATGTTTAGTCTCTGGTGAAATTTTGAAGTCTTTTGGAACAAGTTGATTTTTGAGCATTTATTTTAATTGTTAAATAGTGCCTGTGTTAATTAATGCCTAGATTTATTTGAGCACCTTAATGACCTCCAAATATTATGAAATTGTTTTGCCATCTATCTACACCATAATGAACTTATGTGATTAATTTGGTAATTTTTGGAGCAACTGCATAAAATGATCTTTTTAAATAATTAAGAAAATAGAAAAGTGATTAGGGTTCATGTTGTATGCCCTGTGTTGCATTGTTCATGCTAGCATACTCATGTGCATGCATCATTGCATTCGTATAGTCACCGAAGAAGGAGTCAAAGTCGAGGCCGCCGCCGACGAACCTGCTCCCGAAGTAACCCGAGCTTCGACCTCTGCACCTCCAACCTGAGCCAGCGGTTGCTCTTCAAGGCAAGCCCCCGTTGCATTTAAACCTTTCTTGTTTTTATAAAAGGTTTTACTTAAATGCTTTTGAGTTAAATACTGCATTAGGTGATAGGAGTTGTGTGATGACCTATTTACCTGCAAATTTACCTCCACCAAAGATCCCCTGCCCTGTTTAAAAAACTATTTGCAAAATGCTTAGTGATGCTATACAATAGATTTGCAATAAAATGCAAATTTCAAAGTGTGATCACTTTAAGAATTTTATGGGAATTGGCTTTACTCCCCGGCTATTGGCTAGGTATCTAATCCGTACCTAGTCAATTGCGAGGAGAGGTTGTCCGAGCGTACGGTGCCGTCATGTTGAAGTCCGGGACTCAACAGTTGACCACCGACCGGGACAGGGTTGAAAAACTGACAGGACTATTACGCTCGGGTGAGATATCACAAGGTATAGTTCTGGCAAAAAAAATTAGGGACCATCCGTATGGGGGCCTGCTGGTCAAGACTTGTAACTATTCACATACTTCGGAAAGCTCTGGCTCCGAGGAATCCTTTATTGGACCGACAAACCGCGCACTGGGAGTGGAGAGATGGCGGAAGTAGCATGTACCACGTGGTCGCCGTACCTGGATAGGAGTGGTGTACTGTACTTAGGGTGGCGTAGGGACCGGGCCCAATCTTGGAGGAATCGTGGTAGACGAGTTGGCATATGCAAGCTTGGGTGCTACATATGCCGTGTGGATAGGGATCCTCAGCTGAGTATTATTTATCCGGAGTAACGTTGCTCCTCGGTTATGGAGACTTGGTCACTGACTGTCAACGGAGAGTGGTTCTCAACTAGGTATGTTTTGGAAAAGTAAAATGAATCATGAACAATGAAGAATTGAGAAATACTGAATCTTTCCAAAAATAGAACAAGGTTTACAAAATGCTTTTCTGCAAAATACTTGGTCTTGCTTAAGCTTACCTTGACTACCCTAAGCCTCTCATTCCCTGAGTCTTCTCCTTTCCTTTAGTCGGGTAAGTCTTGTTGAGTACCCCAGTACTCAGGGTTTGTTACCATGTTGCAGGTATGACTGAGTCCCCGATGTGTCTTGCGCCCTGTTGCATGACCATCGTCCAGGAAGAGGCCGATGAGGCCGAAGAGTAAAAGTGTGCACCCTCGGGCTGGGTGATTACAAGTATCTTATTTTGTTGTACCCCGCTACGTTGCCTATTTCTATTACCCGAACATGGTTTGTAATAACTGCACCTTTAATTTTATTTGGAACCTCGGTTTGTAAAACTAATGTTATTTAAGTCTTCCGCTCTGTATTCCGATGTTATTTGTAAAAATATCCAATGCTGTAACCGAATGGTGAGATGATCCTGCGGACAATGGGCGCTGATGCAGCCCGGTGACGAACAGTCTTAATCACACGAACATCAGTTCGGCTGTCAGTGGATGACAGGGACCGGTGGGCCATGGGATTAGGGTCGTTACGTCACAGAGTGGTATCGGAGCATCTCACTATAACGTTGCAGTGTTCTTGCGAAAACTTCAAAAGATATTTTGAGTCCAAATAAACTAAACTTGACTATTTTGGGTCCAAATTGCTTCTCTTATCTTGTCTTGTATATGGCAACATTAGCTAGCGAGACAACATGTTTTAAGCCCTATGTACCTTATTTAATTATTGCATTGCCTTGTTCCGTAGGAACGATTCATGCATCATGACATATTCATCTAAGCTGATAATAACTTCCTCTCTAAGTTCGTTGGGTTAGTATGCCTTTACTTTTCTTGCTAGCCTTTTCACTCCTCATCCATTCTATCCAGACATGGCGCATCAAGCTGACTGCTCGCAAGTCGACTGGACCGAACGGTGTGCCACGCCACCAGCTGGCACCACGGTTGGAGAAGAAACTGGCGAAGCCTCCAACGGTCGTCGCTTTCCCCGTCGCACGCAAACACCTAAAGGAGGAGGTCAAGAACCTGAAGGCTGCTGCTGAAGAACTTGGAGCATGACTTCTACCATCACGTCTAGGAGTTCTATGAGGCCCGAGCCTCCCTGGAGCAGGCCAACCGGAACGTGATTCGCGCCATCCAGCAGCGCGATGCCACTGGATACGCGAGGACGTCACCAGAGCCGAGCTCCATGGACTGCAGCAGCAGTACACAGCTCAGATTGAACAGTTCAATGACATGCTTCATGAGGAGGTACACCAGCTGTACGACCAACTCCACCCCATGGTTCCCCCGGTTGTCGAGGACCCTGACGGAGTAGTGGAAGAACCGGACGTGGAGCAGGAGCCAAGCATGAACGAGGAGATTGAACCTGCCGAGAACATCTACGCTGAAGACGAGGACGAGGAGGTTGAGCCTGAGCTCATCCTCGAGAAGAAGACGACGACGAGGACATGATCATCATCAACGAAGACTAGACTCGTTGTTAGAGGATGGAGATCCCGTGTGTCTGTACCACCTGCTTACCTAAACCCTTAGTCTAGGTTTGGGGGCGCTAGTAGTTGTCTTCTTTTGCTAAGTCGGGTCTATCTTTCTTTTCGCACCTTTTCCCCTTATCAGTCTGTTGTTATCTGTCAAGTCATCTTTATCGGTCATCTACCTTTGAATTAGTGAAGCCTTCAGTCAGTTGTTTACAGAACATTATCAATGGATGCTAAATTCCAAGTTGCTTAACAGATGCCTGTGAACACTCGCACTGGAGCTGGAGGTTCTGGGGATGCCAACCTTCCAAACCCTCCACCTGTACCAGCTACGCTAGCAGATGCCATCGCAGCCTTGGCAGCCGCTGCTAACCTGATGGCTCAAAATCAGGGGCAGCAGAACAATGGCCACCGTGGTCGACATAACATCAACAACGAGACCACATATGTGGATTTCACCGAAACCCGTCCACCAGTTTACCAAGGCCGATGAACCCCTTGAAGCTGATGATTGGCTCCGCACCATGGAGCAGAAGTTTGGTCTTCTTCACTGCACCGACACCAGAAGAAGCCCGGTTCGCTTCTCAGCAGCTTCGTGGTCCAGCAAGTGCTTGGTATGCCAATCTGTTGGCTGCCAGCCAGAAGGTCATCAGTTGACCTGGGAAGAGTTCCGCACCGCTTCCGTGCACATCATATCCCTTCCGGATTGATGAAGATGAAGCTTGATCAGTTTCTGGCACTACAGCAGAAAGACTCCACAGTGATGCAGTATGTGGGTCAGTTCAACCACCTTAGCCAGTATGCCTCGGAATACGTCAACACGGACGAAAAGAAGAGGGATTGTTTCCTCAGGGGACTGCACCCCAAGATCCGCAGAAGTATGTCAAATAACCTGACCGGTTCGTATCATGATGCCGTTGACGGGCTGTTGCTTTTGAGGAGAGCAATCGCCAGTACCAAGAGGAAAAGAAGAAGAAGAAAGCAGGATCTAGCAGTTTCTCTGGCAGTCACAAGCGCCAGAGGGTCATTTATCACCCTAGCCACCACCAAAATCGCCCACCTTACCCCCACCAGCAAGTGGTCGTCCGTACTGCGGCCACCACCCACAACGCCAACCAGCAAAGTGCCACGCAGCCGAACGCCCCAGGTGTTCGTATCACCACCCACAAACCGCTTACAACCACCTGCTACAACTGCGGCCAGACTGGCCACTGGGCTCGTGAGTGCCCAAAGCCCAAGAGATATGCTCAGAATGCTCAGAAGGGTCCTGGAGGATCTCAGCAGCAGCAGCACCGTGTCCAGCAGCAGCATGCTCAGAAAGGCAAAGTTGTCAAGAAGCACGGGCAAGTCTACTACACCACTGTCGGCGACATCCCAGAAGGAGAGCCCGTCATGATCGGTAGGTTTTCCATTGCCAATCATCCCGCAGTCGTGTTGTTTGATTCTGGTGCATCGCATTCCTTCATCAGTCGTACATTTGTCTCTAAGCATGGGATATCAATTGGGGAGTTGAAAGAAAGTTTCTGTATATTTTCGCCTGGAGGGCGTATAAGTACTAAGGAAGTGGTTCGCAATATACCGGTGATGTTGGGGGAACATGTATTTCCTACCACCATGATAGTGCTACGTGATCAGGAGATAGATGTCATTCTAGGCATGAATTGGATGTGCCAGTATAAGGCCATGATTGACATCCTGAATAGGGTTGTGAGAGTGGACATTCCTAACAGTACCTCCAAACTCCTTCTCCAACTCCCAATGCCTCAAAAACCAGCAGCCACACTTTGAATACCACCTATGTTCTGGAGACCAGAGACATCCCCGTGGTCTGTGAATTCCCTGATGTTTTCCCAGAAGACTTACCTGGTCTGCCTCCTGACCGTGATGTTGAGTTTGCCATAGAGCTAAAGCCTGGGACTGCTCCTGTATCCCGCAGAGCTTATCGAATGCCTCCCAGAGAGTTGGCAGAGCTAAAAATCCAGTTACAAGACTTGCTGGATAAGGGCTTCATTCGCCCAAGTTCGTCTCCTTGGGGCTGTCCTGCAATCTTTGTAAAGAAGAAAGACAAAAGTCTCAGGTTATGCGTTGATTATCGCCCACTCAATGAAGTCACCATCAAAAATAAATATCCCTTACCTCGTATTGACCTTCTTTTTGACCAACTAGCTGGAGCCAGAATATTCTCCAAAATTGACCTCAGATCTGGCTACCACCAAATAAAAATACGTCCCGAAGACATTCCTAAAAACCGCTTTCACCACCAGATACGGCCTATATGAGTACTTGGTCATGTCCTTCGGCTTGACCAATGCCCCTGCCACTTCATGTACCTCATGAACTCTGTATTCATGCCAGAGCTTGATAAATTTGTGGTCGTGTTCATTGACGACATCTTGTCTACTCAAAGACCCCTGAAGAGCATGCCGAACACCTTCGTATCGTTCTAACCCGCCTCAGAGATCATCAGCTTTATGCCAAGTTCAGTAAATGTGAGTTCTGGTTAGATCAGATACAGTTCCTTGGTCATGTTCTATCCGCTGAAGGTGTGTCAGTTGATCCCGGAAAGGTGGCAGACATTCTGGATTGGAAGCCACCTACCACTGTTCACGAAGTCCGTAGCTTCATGGGAATGGCTGGATATTATCGCCGTTTCATCCTGGATTTCTCCAGAATCGCCAAGCCTATCACCGAGTTAGTAAAGAATTCTGTGAAGTTTGTCTGGTCACCAGCTTGTGAACAAGCCTTTCAGACATTGAAGAAACTGTTAACCACGTCACCAGTGCTAGCCCAGCCGAACATCGAAAAGCCCTTTGATGTCTACTGTGATGCATCTGGTACTGGTTTGGGCTGTGTTTTGATGCAAGAAGGACGAGTGATCGCTTATGCCTCACGGCAGCTTAAGCGACATGAAGAGAATTATCCAACCCATGATCTTGAGTTAGCAGCAGTGGTGCATGCCTTAAAGATCTGGCGTCATTATTTTTGGGTAGTGCCTGCAATGTGTACACAGATCACAAAAGCCTGAAGTATATCTTCACTCAAGAAGAACTGAATATGAGACAGAGAAGATGGCTTGAATTAATTAAGGACTATGATCTCGAAGTACATTACCATCGGGTAAGGCGAATGTGGTCGCCAATGCGCTCAGTCGCAAGTCATATTGCAGCTGTCTGGTAATGAAACCCTATGATTCTTCCCTGTGTTATGAACTAGAGAAGCTGGGTATTGGAATGGTTCCACAAGGAACTCTGAATAATATCAGGATAGAAACCCTATCAGGGAACAGATCTTCACTGCACAGAAAGATAACCCTGGAATCAAGCACATCATCGAAAGGGTCCGAGCCGGAAAAGCGGATTGTTTCAGGATTGATGATGCAGGAGTGGTTTGGTTCAAGAACGGACTGGTAGTTCCCAAAGTGCCTGAGTTGAGACAGTTAATCCTTGATGAAGCACATTTGACTAGATTCTCCATCCACCCCGGCAGCAACAAGATGTACCAGGACTTGAGGCAGAGATTCTGGTGGACAAAGATGAAGATTGAGATCGCCCGATATGTCGCTCACTGTGATACTTGTCAGAAAGTCAAAGCTGTGCACATGAAGCCCGGAGGAGAATTGCAACCTTTACCTGTACCTGCTTGGAAATGGGACGATATCAGTATGGATTTTATCAATGGGCTACCCAATACAAAGAGGTTTTGATTCCATTTGGGTGATCGTGGATCGCCTCACTAAGCAAGCTCACTTCCTGCCAGTCAAAACCAGCTACACCGTCCCCACTTATGCCACTTTGTACAAGAACAACATAGTAAAACTCCATGGCATACCCAAGATCATTGTCTCTGATCGTGGTACTCAGTTTGTCGCAAAGTTCTGGAAAGCGTTCCATACCTCACTTGGAACCAAGCTACTGCATAGCACAGCATATCATCCACAAACGGATGGACAAACTGAGCGAGTCAACCAAGTGTTAGAGGATATGTTGAGAGCCTGCGTGCTCACCTTTGCAGATACTTGGGATAACTGTTTGCCCTTGGCAGAATTCTCGTATAATAACAGTTATCAAGAGAGCATCAAAATGGCACCCTTTGAAGCACTGTATGGTCGCCGTTGTCGTACACCTCTCAGTTGGTCGGAACCTGGAGAAAGGGAATTCTTTGGGGTTGACCTAGTAAAAGATATGGAAGAAAAAGTCAAGCAAATACAAGAGAATATGAAGATTGCGCAATCTCGACAGAAGAGCTATGCTGACAAAAGACGTCGACCTCTGAAGTTCCAAATCGGGGATTATGTGTATCTGAAGGTCTCGCCCACCAAAGGAGTTACTCGTTTTGGAGTCAAGGGGAAGTTAGCACCACGCTATATTGGTCCCTTTGAAGTTCTGGAATGTTGTGGCAAAGTAGCTTACAGGCTAAGATTGCCCGATCATCTTTCCGCCGTCCATAATGTGTTTCACGTCTCCCAACTCAAGAAGTGTCCGAGTACCTACCGTGGTGGAAGTGTGGAAGTTGTGAGGTGTTGAGTTAGAACCTGATCTGTCGTACTCTGAGTATCCCGTTCGCGTGTTGGACCACAAGGACCGTGTCACCGGAAGAACTACCACAAGATGGTACAAGATCCAGTGGAACCAACACTCTGAAGAAGAAGCCACTGGGAATCCGAAGACTTCTTGGCGAAGAACTATCCCGACTTTCTTGATACTCTGTAGATATAAGGTTTTACCCTTGTCCTTCGTAAGACGCAGAATCTCGGGGCGAGATTTCTTTTAGGGGGGAAGGTTGTAACACCTCTAGTGTTTAAAATGTAATTAACCTGACATGTCATCATCCTTAGTCATTAATCATTCTTGCCATGCATTTATGTTTTCCTCATAGTTGTTTTGCTTTTACCTTTTCTGAGGCGACTTGTGTAGTGATCTCTTTTCGAAAACCCTAAATGCCCAAATCTTCCTTTAAGGGCAAAATGGTAATTTCACCTTTGTGCCTAGCTTTGTGTAATTCTTGTTCAATTTGATGTCTTGAAGTTTTGTTGTGTTATTCAAAAATCAAAATCAAAATCAGATTTCAAATTCCTTTTGAAAAACCCTGAATTCCAAACCCTGGATTTTATCCTTTTTTTGTAATTCAAAAATTATTCAAAATTTGGAGTTGCTCCAAAAAGCAAGTTGTATATCTGGCCAAGAGAAACAACTTTGGTATTTACAAATTTTCAAGTTTCTGTACAAAGTTTGAAGTAATTTCAAATTCATTCAAACTCCAGTTTTTGTCCCCTTTTTAGTTTTCAAAATTAGTTCAAAAACTAATGAGTTTCAGAAAAAGTGTATAATAGCAAAGTTATAGTTTTGACAAAAGGAAAACTTGCATGTTACAGATTTTCAACTTTCAATATAAAATTAAAAGTAATTTTTAATTTACTAAAATCCCAAAAGTGTCCCCTTTTCAAATTTCAAATTTGATTCAAAAACTATTTGGATTTTTAAAATGTTCTATTGACAAAGTTGTAGATCTCCTTTTTCTGCACAACTTTGGTGTTTTGAGTTTTTGTTGCTCAGTTCAAACTTTAGGAGTAATTTGCAAAATACAGAAATCAATTCTAAGTCAAACCCTAGACCTAGCCCTGTTCATCTTCAACCTAGAACTAGGGGGGTCCCGGCCGTGGCCGAGCCGCCGGCGCTGCGCGCGCCACGCGTCTGGCCGCTCTCTCTGCCAGCTCACCAGTCCTGCAGCTGCCGTGCTCCGCGACACCGCACGCGCAAAGCGTACCCAGCCTCCCCCACCTCCGCACGTCCTCGCCGTCGCCGCCACCGCCGCTCCCGCAGCGACCCACGCCCGCATCGCCGCAGCGACCTCCTCGCCGATTCTTCCTGCTTCGGATTCATGGAAGCATCGCCGCGACGCGGCCGATCTTATCCACCCCCGCGCGCTCCTATCTGCCCCTGGCCGCGGCTATAAAAGACCCGCCGGCCGCCGTTCTTCCGCCACCAGCAAGCACCGTGAACCCGAGCCACCCTAGAGCCCGCCGAGCCCGCCGTTGCCTTCGCCTTGGGCTGCTCCACCTTCTCGAGCAACCAATTCACCCTCCGCCCTCCTCTCACCGGCGAGGTGCTCCGTCCCAAACTCCGGCGTACGACCCCGCCCGGTAAGCAGCAACAAAATTCGTCGCCGTGGGTTTTCTTCTCATCCATCCGACCCCCGCCCTCTCTCCTCATCTTGGTGCGCTCCTAACCGCTCCTCGGCGATCTCTTTTGGTGGACAGAGCCGCCGGCACGCCGCTCGCCGCCGAGAGAGCTCCGCCGAAGCACCGCCAACGTCGAGCTCCCTCCTTCGACCCTTGTTCCGCCCCGCCGAGCCCTGCCTCCGACCCGTGGTAAGCACTCGAAGCCCCCCCGGTCTCTGTTCACAGCGCAAAGCTCGGGCCAGGCCTCGAGCAAGCACTCACACACTGTCTAGCTCGAGCCAGGCCTCGAGCAGACACGCACCCTCGCCACTTTGCCGAGCCTAGCCTCGAGCGGACTCACGCACCCTCAGCTTCGCCGAGCCTAGCCTCGAGCAAGCATGCACCCTCCGCTTCGCCCGAGCCAGGCCTCGGACGAAACGATTGTTTCCGTCTCGCCCGAGCCTCCCAGCCAGGCCTCGGACGGACGATTGTTTCCGCTTCGCCCGAGCCCTGCGGTCCGTCTCGCGCGATTCGCCCGAGCCCTGCGAGGGAGGAGTACAGTGCTCTTTTCTTTTTCCTTTTTGAAAAAAAATGTGAATAGTGTTCTGTTTTCTCTTTTTTGTGTGAATTAATCTGTTGTTCCTTAAATCCTGAGAAAATTATGGTATGCTCCTTGCACTGTGTAGTATTTTAGAAAAATATGAAACTTGACTTTTCTGCAAGAATTTGAAAATGTAAAATCCCTATTTTAATTAATAAATGGGTGGTTTTGGATTTTTAGAAAATCATTTATAACTCCAAAAATCATGAGATAATTTTTGTGAGCTTCCTATGCCATGTTTAGTCCCCTGGTGAAATTTTGAAGTCTTTTGAGAAACAAGTTGATTTGAGAATTTATTTTAATTGTTAAATCGTGCCTGCTTGTTTACTCAATGCCCTGAGTTATTGAGCACCTCAATGACCTCCAAATATTATGAAATTTTGTTTTGCCATCTATCACACCATAATGAACTTATGTGATTAATTTGGTAATTTTTGGAGCAACTGCTAAAATGATCTTTTAAATAATTAAGAAAATAGAAAAAGTGATTAGGGTTCATGTTGTATGCCCTGTGTTGCATTGTTCATGCTAGCATACTCATGTGCATGCATCATTGCATTCGTATAGTCACCGAAGAAGGAGTCAAAGTCGAGGCGCCGCCGACGAACCTGCTCCAGAAGTAACCCCGAGCTTCGACCTCTGCACCTCCAACCCTGAGCCAGCTGTCTTTGCTCTTCAAGGCAAGCCCCGGTGCATTTACCTTTCCTTGTTTTTATAAAAAGGTTTACTTAAAATGCTTTGAGTTAAATTACTGCATTAGGTGATAGGAGTTGTGTGATGACCTATTACCTGCACTTTACCCCACCAAAGATCCCCTACCCTGTTTAAAAACTATTTGCAAAATGCTTAGCATTGCTATACAATAGATTTGCGATAAAAATGCAAATTTCAAAAGTGTGATCACTTAAAGAACTTTTATGGGAATTTGGCTTTACTCCCCGGCTATTGGCTAGGTATCTAATCCGTACCTAGTCAATTGCGAGGAGAGGTTGTCCGAGCGTACGGTGCCGTCATGTTGAAGTCCGGGACTCAACAGTTGACACCGACCGGGACAGGGTTGAAAAACTGACAGGACTATTACGCTCGGGTGAGATATAACCGAGGTATAGTTCTGGCAAAAAAATTAGGGACCATCCGTATGGGGGCCTGCTGGTCAAGACTTGTAACTATTCACATACTTCGGAAGCTCTGGCTCCGAGGAATCCTTTATTGGACCGACAACCGCGCACTGGGAGTGGAGAGATGGCGGAAGTAGCATGTACCCACGTGGTCGCCGTACCTGGATAGGAGTGGTGTACTGTACTTCCGGGTGGCGTAGGACCGGGCCCAATCTTGGAGGAATCGTGGTAGACGAGTTGGCATATGCAAGCTTGGGTGCTACATATGCAGTGTGGATAGGGATCCTCAGCTGAGTATTATTTATCCGGATTAACGTTGCTCCTCGGTTATGGAGACTTGGTCACTGACTGTCAACGGAGAGTGGTTCTCAACTAGGTATGTTTGGAAAGTAAAATGAATCATGAACAATGAAGATTGAGAAATACTTGAATCTTTCCAAAAATAGAACAAGGTTTACAAAATGCTTTTCTGCAAAATACTTGGTCTTGCTTAAGCCTACTTGACTACCCTAAGCCTCTCATCCCTGAGTCTTCTCCCTTTCCTTTAGTCGGGTAAGTCTTGTTGAGTACCCCAGTACTCAGGGTTTGTTACCCATGTTGCAGGTATGACTGAGTCCCCGATGTGTCTTGCGCCCTGTTGCATGACCATCATCCAGGAAGAGGCCGATGAGGCCGAAGAGTAAGTGTACACCCTCGGGCTGGGTGATTACAAGTATCTTATTTTGTTGTACCCGCTACGTTGCCTATTTCTATTACCCGGACATGGTTTGTAATAACTGCACCTTTAATTTTATTTGGAACCTCGGTTTGTAAAACTAATGTTATTTAAGTCTTCCGCTCTGTATTCCGATGTTATTTGTAAAAATATCCAATGCTGTAACCGAATGGTGAGATGATCCTGCGGACAATGGGCGCTGATGCAGCCCGGTGACGAACAGTCTTAATTCACACGGAACATCAGTTCGGCTGTCAGTGGACGACAGGGACCGGTGGGCCATGGGATTAGGGTCGTTACGTCACAAGAGGGGACACCGTGGGTGTAACACCTCAGGTGTTTACATGAATAAAATATTGTCATGCCATCATAAGCATTCCATAGCATCATGTGCTAGCTCACCTTGAGATGCATTCATTAAAAAGAGTTTAATTCCTAATGTGTGAGCATTTTGTTATTGCTTGTGAGGTAGCTCAAAACCCTAATTTGGAATGTCATTATGAAATAACTTGTGTTCATTCCTATTTGACTAAAGTCATGTAAAGGCATGAAACCAAGTTCAACATTTCAAAAGAATACAAAATTCATTTAGCTCAAAAATGGAAAAAATCATTTAAATTTCTATATGAGTTAATTAGCCTTTCTAGTTAACTCAAAATCTATGCATAATTAGGGGTTGACCCTAAAAGCTTTTTGGTAGATCTTGGGAAGAGGTACAACTTTGGTATTCAAAATTTTCAAAGTTTCTGTACAAAATTCTAGTAATTTTGAATTCAGTTTGGTCCACTTTTGATCTTTTAACCTTATTTCATAATCTAACAGAATTTGACTTTGATTCATAAAACAAAGTTGTAGAATCCAAAGTTTGGAGCAACTTTGGTTTGGAAGTTTTTGCAGTGTAGTACAAGTTTTTAGAGAAATAGAAAAGGGGGAAATTGCGGTGCTACAGTAATCTGGAGAGGGGGGATAAAGAGCAGAGCATGTGCTCTGCCCTTGGCCGCCGCGTCGCCGCCGCCGTAGTCGAGCACCTCCGCCCGGCTCCGCGTGTCCGGCCACGCCGCTGCTTGCCGCTCTGCGTCACCCCGTGCGGTGGCCAGCTCTGGGAGCTTCCCCACCTTCTTTTCACCCGCATCCGCCACCTCCCCTCCTGCTCTGTTTTCCGCCCGGCTGCGACGAGCTTCTTCTCCACCGTTGCCGTGTCTTTGCCATCTCTATCTTCCCAGTTGCTTCGCCCAACTCTTCTGCTTCTCCTGAGCTAGCTACCTCAAGCCTTAGTGCTTGCAATCACCACCGCCACCGTCTTCTTCCTCACTGCCGGCAGAAAGCCGCCGTGAGTGCCTTAGTCGTGCTCACGGTAAGCCAAGGTATCTCGGTCAGTACAATCAGTGTTTTAGCTTCGGGTGGTGTCATGGCTCATGATCGACTTGTTTTGGAGGTCGCTAACGCTTTGACTTGAGCAGTCCACGACGGGTGCTGTCGGCGCAAGCTCCGCCATCGCCACCGTCGTCGCCAACCTTGGTCCCGTGCTCCTCGAGTCAAGGCAAGGTGAGCACCGTAGTTGTCATGAGCTCCTCGAAGTGTTGCGCTCCCTGGTTCAGTCGCTACCGAGCCACCATGGTCGGTCCGCGAGGATCGCCGTCGGCGCAAGAGCCGCCATGGCCGCCACCGTGGACCGCATGTATGCAAGCCGTCTCTGTCCAAGCTAGGGGGTGTACCATGGTCGCGAGGCGTACCTCAAGGTGGTGCTAACCTCTTCTAGGTCGCTACCGAGCCCTAGCGGCCGGAACGTCACGTCGCCGCCGTGCTCAGCATGGCCGAGCCGCCATGGCCGTTGATAGCTTAAGGTCGTGTAGGTGCTAGGGCTAGTGAAGGGGGGGATCGATGCGCGAGATCCAGACGAGGTTGTGGAAGGCCTCGCCGTCGCCGGAGGCCTCGTCGGCGATGAGGTTGGAGGTCGGTCAACGTGGGCGCGTGTTAAGTCGAAGCTTTTGGCTGCCAGCCTCGGCGCGAGGCGGAGAAGGCCTCGAGGCGAGGCGGAGAAGGCCTCGGGCGAGACGGAGACCCGCTGGCCTCGGCGCGAGGCGGAGAACCCGCTGGCCTCGGCGCGAGGCGGAGAACCCGCTGGCCTCGGCACGAAGCGGAGAGAGAGGACGCTGACACCTGGGGCCCGGCTGTCAGTGGCAGTAGGCCGAAGATGGGCCGAGCCCAGTAAGGAGAGGTGAAACGTTTTTCTTTTCTGTTTTGGTTGTATAGTGTTAGATTTTGTCTTTTTGATATCTTTTTGTAGGAAGCTCCAAAAATTGTGAAAATTTTTGTGTAGCTTTCTCAAGCTGCCTAATATTTAAGAAAAATACGGAACTGGAGTTTTGAACAAATTTTGAAAATGTTTTAAATAGGTCCTTTTATTAATAAATGGACTTTGATGATTTTTGTAGGCCTATTTAATTGTCCAAAAACCATGAAACTATTTTTGTCACTGTTTTTAGATGAAAGAGTATCATCACAAAAATTTTGAGCTCGGTTGACGAAAATAAATTTTATTCTTATTTATATGCTTTATTTAATCATATGAATGTTTATGTAAGTTAGTTTTGTTGGTTTGCAACTTTACCGTGGAGGCAAGTTGTTGCAAGTCAAGTGCTTATGACCTAGTAAATTTCCATCTTACCATGATCATGACATGAGCATCTCATTAAGCATACACTCTATTATCGTGTAGCTTCGGAAGTGATCGAGTGTCCGAGCGAGGTTGATCCAAAAAGTTCAGAGTGTCTAGTTGACCCAAGTTATCAGGAGTTCCAGACTCTCCCGATCAACGAAGGCAAGCCCCGGTTCAATTAACCATTTCCTTGGATTTACAATTACACTTACTTCTGATAACCTGATGCATAAAATGTTTATCAAATAAATGCTTTAAACCTGTTGATGCATGACCAACCTTGTTATCGATATATCATTCCTTGATACCTGTTTTAGGCCACTGATAGAAATGCTTAGCCTTGCTTCATAAAGCTTTTGCGAAATGTTTTCAATACTTATCGTTTGGAATGATAATGAGAAAGAATGATGGTTAAGGCCAGACGGGCACCTGCGTCGATCCTTGGATTAGATGCAGGGTAACCCGGATGTGTCGATTAGGGTTAACCGCTGTTGGCCTGCTAGATTGAGAAACTGTGAAGTACCGATCATATGCTACGGTAAGCCCTACCTTGGTGGTTCTTAAATGAGAACGGCTAATCGCGCACTGGGAGTGGAGAGATGGCGGGAGTACTAGCTACCCTCGTGGGTCGAAGTCCCGGATTGGAGGTGTACAAGTACTCTCGGGTGGCGCGGACCCGGTCTTGTTTGGAGGATCCGAGGTTGGGGTTGGTATATGTGTGATCACGGGTCTACATATATCGTATGATCGTGGAAAACTCCCAGATCTGGTTGAATCGGTTCGAATCGTCGTGCTCCTCGGTTAAGGAGACTCAATCTTTCGACCCGCACCGTAGAATGAAAATAGAACTGGTTTATGAAAGAATAATGATGACCTTTCACTAGTGTTCACTTTCAGTTCTTAACATGTACTTAAATGATTAAGTAAAATTTGGATCTAGGACTACTCTAGTAAGCTTTTATGCAAATGAAAAATTCTGTTGAGCCTACCCAAGCCAGCATACCTGTTTCGTCTCTTCTCTTGTCGGGTCAGCCTTGTTGAGTACCTTAGTACTCAGGGTTTGTTAATCCCCTGTTGCAGGTGGCGTTCACGAGCAGCCTTGCTTTGAGGCTTGTTGCGTGACAGTCGTTGAGGAGGACTTGTCCGGAGGAGAGTAGTGCAACCCTTAGGCGGGGTTGTTTGTGTGTTATACAGTTTAGTAATGCTACTTCCACTACCTAGACTAAAGTTTAAAACTATGGTTTGTAATAATGACGTGAGTTTGAACAACTGGTTTGTAAAACTTATGGTGTAATACTTCCGCACTCCGCACTTTTATTCTCTGATGTATATTATTTGTGAAATGTTGTAATACTGCAATGACTCTTGCAATGATCCTGGGAGTGTAAGGAAACGTGGATGAGTCGGGTTACCCGATGACACGTGATGGGTCTTTTGGGCTATTGGGCACAGTGTATGTCTGTCCGAGGTCTGTAGGACAAGGACAAGTACACGTGGGCCCTAATAATCCAGGAGGTTCCGTCACAGTGGGCCCACCTGTAAGAGACAAAGATGGGAAAGAGAGGTGTCTTCTGGTGGGTCCGGCTTGTCAGGGGCGCGGGCGTGTCCGCGTGCTGCTGGGCCGCGGCCCATGTGAAGAGTGAGGGGCACCGTGCGGCCAGGACGGGCAGGCCGAAAGGAAAAGGGGGGAGTTGAGGCCCGCAGCCATTTTTCCTTTTTCCTTTCCTTTTTCTCATTTCTATTTCCCATGATTCAAATTACCTTTGTTTTCAAATTCAAACTAAGCTTTCACAAATGACCGAGTACTATCTAGTTGCTCAAAACATGACACTCAACCAAAAAAAATATGTGGTTGACCTATTTACACTAAGTGTGTCCTATAAAATATTATACTAAATCAAGTTTTAATTTGGTTCAAATTTTAGTGGTTTTCAAAACTTGGAAAATTATGTTCTTACATCGTTGCATGCCCACTTTGGTGAACAAGCTTCGCTACTTCTTCTCTCTCCCCAAACCCGACCCATTCTCGTGAGCACCCGGATCGCAACCGCCATGAACAGCATGACCAAGCTCGCGGCCCCTTCTCCTTCCCTCGCCACCTCCCCTATATGACATGCTCGAAGGCTCGCATTGGCACACTGCAGCCTCCTCACCCCTTGCTAAGCCCTCCCTCACTCTCCAGAACTCGCACCGCCGCCCGCTGCCATAGCCGCCACCCTCAAGCTCACCATCATTGTCAAACTGCTCACCTGTCGTCATTCTGTTGTCTCGAGTACTCCTATGAACTTTGCCACACGGTAAGCATCCTGCCGGTGCCCTTCGTCTCCCTCTCCTATGGCCGCTCGTAGCTCGCCATCGTAGCGCAACCGAACCGGACCCACCCCGCCGCTCTGGCTGTCTCTGACCACCGAGGTCAACCCCATCGGCCTCGTTGTCCTAAGTGCTCCGCTCTCGTGCCATCAGCGTAGACCCTAGGGATTCACTGTCCAAGTCAACAACTTAATTTCTTATAATTCGTAGCCCCGCCCTGGCATGCTCGCCACCATCGGCTATGGCATGTCATCGTACGCGCGTCGTCCCGATGACCAAAGTCGTCATCGGTGTTACAAATATCTTGTATGCGATGATCTCATCCTCCCCACGCAGATAGTGGAAACTCCCCACGCCCCCACATCCACGGAGTTGTGGTTACTTGACGGGGGAGGAAACTCCCCACGTCCACGGGACGTGGGTCGTGGTTCCTTCGTGGGAAAGTTTCCCTCCGTAACCTTCTTCCATATTGTATATAAATATGTATCAATGATCAATGAAAGGACCGATGATTCATTCTATTCTCCCGAGTCTCATTTACATTTTCTCGCAAATGAAAGGACCGATGATTCATTCTATTCTCCCGAGTCTCATTTACATTTTCTCGCAATTACTACTCGCAACACGTTATCAGCACCCTCGCTCATCGCTTCTTTCTTCCGAGAGGAAGAATAGCTCAATTGATAGGGCATCGGAGGACAAGGAGAGCAGTTCGTTGGTGGAGGCCTAGCGGTCGGCGTCGCTTCCTTCACGGCACCTTCATGGCGGGAATTCCTCTCTGCATTCATCGACGAGAAGATCCGAACTGAAGATCCGATCCGAAGGTCGATGCAGAGGCTCTTCCTTCCTGCCTGACGGAGAAGAAGATCGGGGGATGGACAAAGAGATCGTCAACAGCATCTTATTTTCTGCAACAATCAAAAACTACTGTAAGCCATCTATTGATGTTAGTCTTACCTTGATTGATGCAGCGAATCCATCAAATCCCATGGCAACCGCATCCCGTGGCCAGTGGCAACCACGGCTAACCCAGCATGCGCAGCCGGCGGTGCCAGTGACTAGCACGTGCGGACGGCGGCGCCCATGGCCTGCGGATGCAAGCACTGCAACTCGCTGCAGCCTCCGCGCCTGGCCGCACAATCGCCTGCTCTCGCGCCAACAACAGTTGAGCGTAGTTGCGTAGCGGCGCGGCTGACTCCAGCGGCCGTTGCGCCAGCAAGTCCGCGTACCACGCGCGCGGCTGGCAACCGCCGAGGCTTAGCCTCGCGCTTGGCCAGGCGATCAGCGACCTGGCGCGGACTGGCTCGGCACACGCGCGCCCGGCCGGATCTAGCCAGGCCCCTGCGCAGCCGGCCGCCCACAACCACGCGGTGGCGCACCCGGCTCCGTATCCGACCGACCCTAGGCCGGCAGCGGCCCCGCGGCCTCTGCACCAGGCCGGCTGCCCCTACGACCCGACACGGCCAAGCCCCGCGGCCCCTAGGCAATGAGGGGCCTTCGGCTTGAGCGCCACGAGGGGAAGGGGAAGGGCGGCGTAGCTCGGCATGGCCCCAGCGGCCTCGGTGGGCGCCACTCCGGCACGGCTTGGCCGGCCTCGCAACGGCCCCAGCGGCCTCACCGCGCGCCACCTCCGGCGCGGCACGGCCGGCCTTGGCCACGGCCCCCGCGGCCCCCAGCCTCCGTGCCCGCCCGGCCCCTAGCGGGTAGCTGCAGCGGCCTTCGCACGGGTCGCCTTGCCCGGCGGCGGATCGGCTCCTCGGCGCTTGGCTGGGCGGGGCGCCGCCTTCCGCGCGGCCGCCGGCTGCAGCGGACCCCGATGGCGGCGGCCCCGCCGGCCAGCAGCCGCGAGACGGTGGGCGCGGGGCGGACGCGGGGCGGCCCCTCCGTCCGGGGGGCGGCGGCTCCCACTGTACAGGAGGTGGCGGTTAGGGTTTGCAAACCCTAACCGCCCACTTATATATGTGGTCGCGCCCCTCACCCCCTGTTGGGCCTAATGGCTGCCCCAGGCCCAGGTTGGGGCCTGCGAGCTTTCAGCCTGGGCCAAGTGGATCTAAAATTGCATTTTTGGACTGATTTGTAGGCTATTTTGGTCCACAATGCAGCCACTTTCATGTATATTTTACATATACACTACATGTTTAAAGTGTTTGCCTACAACAATTCCCAATAACATGTACTATATGTGTTGAATATATTGTTCAAAGTGTTATCCAATGACATTCCCAATAACAATATGTTCCACTTTATTTGTGTAATTTATTTTTACGCAATTTATCTTATATGCAATTTATTTTATGCATTTTATTTAATATGCAATTTATATTTGCATTTTAATTAAGCGTATTTACTTATATGTTTTAAGTTTCAAGCGCTTAATTTATTTTATGCAAATAATTATGTGATTACATCATCATTTGTGTATAATGGTCTGAAATTTGCATACTGGTCATACACAAGATAGTTACCTAGTACTACAACGGGATCTACACTATGCTACACATAGTGATTATCCTCAACGTGTATACCAATATGACATTTCAGAACAAATGACCTTCACCTTCATGGTGACAACTTTTGTTTATTTTTCAAAATTGGTCATGCACAAGGTGTACCACGGTACTATCATGGGATTTTCATCCTCCTTGTGCGAACCAACTTTGAATATGAACTACAAAGGGGTCTACACCTACAAGTGATTGCCAAAAATTCATCTTTTAGATTGGCCATGCACAGCTAGTAGTATCTCAATACTACTGCAGGATCTACACTATGTCCATCACATAGTGACTATCCTCATATGCTTTACCCAATCTAAATATGAATTACATAAGGTTTACACCATACAGGATGTTTACTTTCAAAATAATAGTCTCATAATTCGAGGTCTACACCATGTTTCTATAAACATAGTGACTACCTCTGAGTTGATTCACCCAATAAGGTTTATGTCATGTTCATAACATCTGACAACCTTCAAAGTGTGATCAACCATATTATTATTAGCAACGCATAAGTAGTGGGATGACATCTACTGCACATACACATATTTGCAGATTATGCTCCCCTACTACAAGGTCACCAATCTGGTTTGCACCTTCTATGTGCCAACACACTAATACATAATGATTGAGACTATTTTTGGCAATAATTATTGTACACAATGACGTTAGCAGTGATTTCTATCACCTGTAAAATATGAGGTAAACACTACACGTGATTCAAGACTCATCTTGAATTCACAATATTTGCATATGTCAATTCAAGACATATCTTGAATCTGAAGTTATTTAAGTAATAATTTACTTAAATAAATAGCAATATATAGTGCATTATTTGGGTGACTCCTTTCTATCACATACAGAGTCTATGTTTTGGCAAAGATTTTACATCATCTATTTTCATAGGAATAGAATCCAAAACATTAGCAACGACCTTGTCGCCTGTTTTTATAGAATGGTCAGTCTATAATCAAGTTTCACCTTGAACCCTAGAATTTTGCCTTTATTGCTATATTGTTTACTGTCAAGTAAATTCATACATGATAAAACTCATGTTGGACATGGCTAATATTTCCAGTTCGAAATATTTCAACCTCGCAATGGATGGAATTTATTTTCCTACCATGAGCATTAAGATATCAACGATATCATTGGGGGCATATGACATCACAACCATGTTTGCTCAACCCCAACCAAATGCTCGATCCATTCTGGATATTGGCACACTTTGCGTTCATGCATTTTCTATGCAACTCATGCACTTGGATTTTTCAAATCTAAGTGTTCAAAGAGTGAGATCCATCTACCTTTTACATGTCCCTCATCGGGATTTCAACAAAGGATGTGGCACTGGCCAAATTATAAATGATTGTTCAATCATTCATTTATCAAGGATCCTTGATCCATGGCAATGCAACATAATGGATTCTCGGAAACGCAAATATCATTTTTCATTTAGAAAAGTGATAATGTGTGACAAATCTCACATTTTCACAAAAATGTGATTGTACAGTCCATGTACACAGAAATGCCAAATCACCTATTTGGCTCAATTATACCTCCAACTCATTGGAGGCAAGCGAGTTCTTTGGAATAATTTGGAGTTCACTTCAACAAGCGAACGCTTGCAAAATGTCTCCATATTTTCATTGGAGATATTATTAGCCTAAAGTCATACTACCCCATGTAGTATGTTATCCATCATCAAAAATATCATGTACCTCATACATGGTATACATATTCTATATGAGTGCAAATTCATACGCGAATATTGCCAAACTCTATATAGAATTATATGGGATTCAACCAGGTGGAAAAGAATCTTGCTTAGTGGACCATCATACCGCTAACACAATTATGAGAGATTACAACCTCTCTGTGGGTATTCAAATTAATCCTGGATGCATCAATGTATCCTGATTCTATAAATACCACATGATATTTTTCATGTATTCAGTTGCATGGTTTCCAAATGGGAACCCAATACTAAGGAGTGATGATGAAAATCTTTCACTCGCCCTAGATGCAACATATATGAAAACTATATAATTGTACAAATTCTTTCCACATCATTTGGGGTGTATTATACATACATCAATCTCATTATACCTGTTGCGTATAAAATAATTTTCTCTCTTGATCCCATCAAGATTGGACATATTTGTCTTGGATCATTCTATATTTAGAATGATGAGAAAATTATTATCAATTCTATTGGTCACAAAATCAATATGAGTTACACAATTTTTTGGAGAAATTCAAGATCATATATGTGACTCTATTTGCCATTTTATGGACCATAAAGATATTATGTAATGCAACTCTATGCATTTACAATGTTGTCCTAATTGTGCGTCTTACTCATAAGGTACCACAAATTTACCAAACTCATTGCTCAAATAATTTAATTTAGAGCAAATGATCCTGGACGCGGGATCCAATCCATGTAAATGGAACTGTTTGGTTTTAGGGACCACATCATTAAGTATCTTATGTTCATACACATAATGGCCAAACTAAATCTCTCATTGAGAGAATTAAGTTTGTTGTTTGATGAACCAAAATAGAATTGTAATTTACCAACACCTAGTTGGTGACATGCGGATTTACACAACGCATATAAATCCAAATCCATAAAACTGCAATCATACGGCTCCCTCCGTTGCAGTTCGTA
The DNA here is from genome assembly GCA_009763385.1 of Coix lacryma-jobi var. lacryma-jobi. Classification (NCBI taxonomy): domain Eukaryota; kingdom Viridiplantae; phylum Streptophyta; class Magnoliopsida; order Poales; family Poaceae; genus Coix; species Coix lacryma-jobi. The sequence goes on from CM019824.1 coordinate 163,011,203, forward strand.
CGTGGAAATTTGGCCTTGTAGCCAACATGTTTCCCATCTGTGAATCGGTAACATTTTGCACGTACCGATATCACCACTGCAGCGTACATCAATGGGCATTTTGGAGATCGCCGCAAGGTATTATTATCCGTCATTCAATAATACCTCAGATCTCTAATTAGGGATTCACTCAATGCCTGTATGCTGAGTACATCTTTGAGGAAGATTCCAGGCATTAGGGGGAGACACTTACCACACATGGAATGCTAGGAATCACAAAGAGAATATCATCAATGATGTTCGATCCTCATATCCACGTACCAAAGAATCTGAACCAACAGTTCAGAATATCTTATATTTGCAACACATTGCAAATAGTCTGCCAAATGCATTTACTTGTCATAATGTTGTCACCAAGTCTGATTCCCGTTTAATGTGCCAAAAAGAGTGGAGGTACCTAACAAAACCACTCAACTCCTGAATCTGGATAAGAGGGGGAGAAGTATGGCCACATGGGATACAACTTGTTGCAAGCATTCTCGGATCAGGGGGAGAGAATTCTTCAAGACAGTACATGCATAGCAACATCAAGTTCATAGACACATTATGGATATTTACTATCCAAAGCCTATGGATGTTCAGCATCCAAAAGCCCAGCACAACTTGTGCACAACTTTAGGCGTTGGGTCATTGGAACGCCCTAACTCTGTTATTATGGGAAATGACAAGGAGTTCACAAGGGTCAATATTTCCACATGCTAAAATTGGTTCCATTGAACCAATCATACAAAAGACTACATATTGTCGACATACTCCTTAAAATTGTCATGCACCTTATCTGGATCCAGACCAAAAGTCCTAGGCAGAGTGTTCAACCACTCACAATTTGGTCAATCAAAGGTGACAATTAAGGAGAACTGCTTTCACTCCATAGTGAGAAGTCTTTACTTCAGTAATGACTCCTCATCACAATACTTGCTTCATGGAAGTATCATGGATTTTCAAATCCATGTGGTGGTGAAATAGTGAGAGCTTGTAGCACATGGTTTCACGCAGAGACCTAGCATAACATACCCATTGGTATGTGTGGTGGAAATTATGTTCCTACACCGATAATTGGCAGATCAAAATTGATTTGGATAGATTCGGATTATAAGTCCCAATGGACTTTGTATTCTGAATCAAAACATAAATCACAACACACATTGTGTATAAACTCAAGTCACTCCATGACTTGAAATAGTTAAGTTGTTTATGGTACAACTGACTAGGTGAGTTCCTTCCACAGAAGGATATCTCCCATTATGATGATTGCACCTATGTGTTCATACTTAAAACCTAATTGGTTTTATACATCTCATATGAACATATCAAAATAGGAAATCATTGTATAAGATGGAATCTGAGATGAAAGATTTGGGTAAAACCAAATTATGTTTAAGTCTACAACTTAAGCACACACATCAGTCTTCCAATATCCAATTGATATTGTATACCAATATCCAAATAATATTGTACAATCATACTACAACACTGATCGTCATTCAATCCCTAAACATGGATCAATATCCATTTTTGATCTTTGGGATGATAACCTTAGTGCCATCAAAGCGCTTATGTATCTTGCATATCGCAACATGCCTAATATTGCATTTGCAGATACTTGCTATAGCTCGAAAAAGCGCAACTTCTATACACCGAAAGGTGGGAGTCAAAGAGGATATCCACAGATATCTATATGGCACAAAGCAGGATCTTGATTTATCATCATGTAAATTAAGAAATGATCATGTGGAGTATGAAAGTACTGGCTATTTAATCCCTATAATGCCAGATCACATGCTGATGTTAGTGGTAAAGTTCTCATGGGGGTCATTAAACTCGACTCTAGTGACTACTTCCACTCCTCGTTCTGAAGTATTACATGAACATGTATAGCTTCATTGAATGATCACTTTGATTCTATCGAATCGCCAGCCATTATCTTCAAAGATAATGCAACTTGTGTTGTTTGGATGTCAACAGGTTACATAAGAGCAATATCACTATATTGCCTTCTAGAAATGTTTTATTCTCACCAAAGTGAGGAGAAAAACACCTTGCAAACTAAATCACGTGATAACTCCACAAGATTTATTCACAAAGTCCCTACCAATTTCCACATTTCGCAATGTGTTGTTAAGTTTGGTATGCGATGACTTTGAGCATTGCAAGGTTCAGGGGGAGACTTCTCTTGAAATTGTAACATGTTCAAAACATCATATTGTACTCTTTTCCTTTATGAGTTTTTCCTCAAACAGGTTTCTCATAGAAGGTTTTTAATGAGACAATATCAATACAAGTCATATGTCATATCTCTTATTTTCCCACCGGGGTTTTTGTATGGGGTATCTAAGACATAACATATGTCATATCTTCTGTTTTCCTCCACAGAGGTTTTTGAGAGGGTATCAAAGACATATAATTACAATTATGATCCTCAGATCATATTTAATGTTCTCTAAACTTAGTCATGGGTTTTCCTTCCAAGGTTTTTTCCCAAATAAGTTTACAATGAGACAATAATCAACATATGCCATATCATTTTATCCTTATTTTTCCCATTGGGTTTTAAGGAGTTTTTAGTGGCATATCTACGTACATACATTTCTCCTCATTTTTTCCCCACATGGTTTTTGGAGAAATAATATTATTCATTGATCTCAAGGACGGATTCAATCAAGGGGGAGTGTTACAAATATCTTGTATGCGATGATCTCATCCTCCCCGCGCAGATAGTGGAAACTCCCCACGCCCCCACATCCACGGAGTCGTGGTTACTTGACGGGGGAGGAAACTCCCCACGTCCGCGGGACGTGGGTCGTGGTTACTTCGTGGGAAAGTTTCCCTCCGTAACCTCCTTCCATATTGTATATAAATATATATCAATGATCAATGAAAGGACTGATGATTCATTCTATTCTCCCGAGTCTCATTTACATTTTCTCGCAATTACTGCTCGCAACAATCGGAGCCCCCGCAGCAACTCGATCCGATCTAAACAGCCTAGATCTGCCTGTACGCACGATCAACCAGAGTTTGTGTAGCTGACTCGGCAGCCGACGTGGCTACCACGCCAACACCACGCGGGCAGTGACCGCGTCAGCACAGGCAGCTCTGGCACTTTTGCAGAAAGGTTCCTCTTCTTTTCTTGAATAAACCCGTACTCCAAAGTTCCTGTTCCTTGGGTCTTGTTTTTTTCCTATGTAGCACCTGACTTCCTTGAGTCTCGTTGATCATGTTTCTTTAAAAAAAAAACTTTACCATGTTCCTCGTAAAAAATAGTATTTTTACCATGTCATCACTTATCTGTCTCGGTTTTTAATAACAGCAATAAGATTGTTCACGCTGGGAAACTGTATGTGTTCCTCCAGTACCATTTAACGGATAAAAACACTGCAACAGGTACGTCAAATGTCTCCGCTATCCTCTAGGCGGGTGGCTCATCCACCAAATGAAGCGGACCTAGCGGCCGTCCGCTACACGCTTCGTGGCACGAGGCCTACCTGTCAAAGCCTGTTCTCACAGTACTGGAGTTTTGTTGGACGCACTGAAAAGGAATCTTAGGTGGGTCCCACTATTTCAACTAACTAAAAAAATGTTATAACTCACAAACCGAAAAACCAAATTAAATTCCGATTGCACCATTAAATTTGTTTCAATAAATTCTTTTAAATAAGATCTCACATGGATGTATTTAGATAAAGTGGTAAGTGGACCCCATTATTGGTAGTTGGTATAAAATATGAGATATAGAAGATGATGAGTGTAGAAGAAATATGTATAGAGCAAAGAATTTTGATGACTAGGACAAATAGAGGATGGATTTAGAGGACGATGAATGCGGTCAGTCTAACCACCTGCCAAAAGTCCTCAAGGAGATAAGGACAGGAAGATTTTCACCTGTTTTGACCATTACCCCATTGCTAACTGAGCGTGCAGCATGTTGTCATTTTTTAAACAGGCTTGTACATCACCAGATAAGCCTAGTCACATATAGCCATCGGTGTTAGATTAAGGAATATTATCATCAACAGGTGCGGTGATAATAATGCTTGCAAGGTGGGCCCCACCGAGCCCAACGAGGCAAGAGATGGCGTTTGGCAACAGAAAACCATTGGCTGCATATTGCCCCATTCTTATGATTGGGACTTCGATTCTAATTTAGTGAATGTATACCATGCTAAGTGACTACAGCTGTTGCTGCATGTCCCTCCCACTCTAGCAACTGTAGCTAACCAGCAGCAGCACAAACAGCGCTGCAATAAACGCAGCCGATCGGAGCCAGAAACAAAGTTAAAGTTTTTTTTTTTTTTTGATAAGTTAAGTTGAAGTAGAAGTATTGGAGTCTAAGGAACAGAATGTGAACTGCCCTAACACCTTATTTGACTGCACAATCTCAATCCATGTGGTTTAGGAAAAATTAGAGTATAGTTTAGTTCAATTTATACTTTAATCTACTCCAACTCATATAGATGGAAGTGTATTGTGTGCGTATACAAACGAGGCCTAAAGGTTCTATACTCCATTTGATCTCAAATATGTTAAGTTCACTAGTACATGGATAGTCCATAATACACTATTAATATGACGCTGCTGACTAATAATATCATTATCTTACATAGCAAATAACTGAAAATTAAGAAACAAAATTTATGACGAATAAAGAATAATATAATACACTACTAGCAATAGAGCAGCGCATGCCAACAAATCTACCACACAATGCGTTTTCTATTTGAAACGATTGAGCGTGCTTTTTTTCTGGATGCTGATTTATTTGTGAAAGGATGACATTATATTTTTTTTGGCATGAACAGGCCAGCAATCAATAACACATAGGAGCATACATCAACAATGGTAGTCGTTGGTGTGCACCAAGCCTAATCTTCAACAAGAAATGATTGACGCATTTGGCCCTCTGCATATGATTGACATCTCCTGCCCCCTCTACTACTAGGCTACTACTACTACTCTTTCATCAGCAAAATAATGTGCTACAAGTATTATTCTTGAGTCTTAAAGTAAAATGTGGCTGCAGTCGGTTCACGACCTCTTCTGCCATGTCCATCTCCTATATATGTATGTATTCTTTTCAGCCTAGTGGAAGCCCCCACCCTTTGGCTGTTTGGTGAACACCTTGCTTTTCACCAGAAACCAAAATGGCAGCCAGGATCGCTTGCCATCATCAACCTTCTTCCTCCTCCTCCATGGCCATGATCTGCCCAAGCAGGTCAGGCACAAGGCAGACATTCCTCAGGTTCAGGACCTCTGCTCATGGCAGCAATTCTTCACCACACCTCTCCTTTGCTGCTGTGACAGACAAGAAGGTTCAGGTATGTGTATCGCAGCAATTCTTCATTTAATCTGTTCTTGGGAGGTGTATGCATAGAGGCTCTCGATCTAATTAATCTGTTCTTGGGATGATTCATAGGTGTTTGAGGACCAGTTGAGAGGGATCGTATGCTACAGAGATGACAACGGGGAGATGATCTGTGAAGGGTACGACGAAGGCCCCAGGCTCGGAATGCGGTTGCCAGAGAAGGCCTCCTTCCCATGGTGAGCATCTGAATTTAATTTCTTGGATCATCTTTGTTCTTGACTTCTTGTTGGGTTGGCAAGGATCAGAAATGATTGGTGTCTAATGAGAATTCTGCTGTGTTTAATTGATCCTCCTTATGCTATAATTTTGATGAACTAGGCCTGTGGGGGTTCGGGTCACTGATTTCATCCAGCTGGCGACGCTCCAGGTTTTCGAGGACGTCGATGTTCTTCAGCTCAGGAGTGAGAGTGACCAGACGAGGCAGCTCTGAGCAAGGAACTAGTAGTCAACAGTCATGTAAGCATAGTGGTGTGGTACAATGATGATATCAAAGAATAATGTATGGTGTTGCTGCACTTAGTTGCTCATATTTGCTCGTCATACTCGGTTTAGCATTTTGGGCTTCACAAAAGGAGGAGGAGGAGGGGGGGCTTATTGTTCAGTTTACTGCTGAAGCAGACTTGTTTGTTTGTACATAATCACTTACTGCAAGGATAAGATTGTTTATAAACCACAACTTTTATGTGCATACAAAGTGAGAAAAGAGAAAAGGATATCTGAATATCTGATCAGGGTACCACGGGGCGAATTTAATTTAAACTTGTATGTTATTAGGATCCGCCAACTCGATAAAATCTACAAAATCTTTAGTAAAACACCATTATTAGCATTGAAGAAAAGAAAAACCATGTCATGTAACAACGAAGTTGACCCAGATGATATTCTCGGCTTAATTCGGACCTCATATGCAACAAGTCTATTGGATTGCAGCAGTGCACCTCTGTTGCTCGTCTGACTGTGAATATCACCATTGCGTTTGAGAGGATTCAGCCGGCAGCAACATGGAAACATACAGAGAGGATAGCTGAAAGAAAGGTTTTGAGTGTTAGTTGATGACCAGAATGGCGGAGCCTTTGTTAATTTCAACCTCTCATGTGGGCCATGTGACCATGTGAGCCTCAAGCTGGAGGCTTTGCTTGTGAATGTCGACATCGTTGGAAACATGAGTGGGCAGTGGATCATCTCATTGTCCTTTCATACCTTGTCAGCATCAATTATGAGGTTCAAGAAGAAGAAGAAAGTGTTTTTGGACTTTAGCAGAGACTGGACTTTCCTAATTTTGCCGCAATTCCATTGTTTAGCAGCCACTCAACTGAAGGAAATCATGTGGGAACATAAATAAAACCAATCATGTTTCGAACTTAGAACTGCACCCCTGCGATTAAGAAAATTTTCATGCGTTCGTTCTAAAGGGACCTTTCCTGAATCCTGATTTCCATAAGCTGCAGACAGAACAGGGCATGACAACTTTGCATATATATTCCGAGTGCTGAAAACAGCTTCACGAACAGCGCAGGACAACACTTTACAATGGATACAAATATATGCAGCCAAACAAAGCTCTCTATCATATTAAAAACACGAGCAAAACTTACTGAAGACTGATTGATGATGCGTATGCTTAGCTTACACGTTCACTTGTGGCTAGCGGCTGCGTTTTCTTGAGATTTGCAGGGCAAGGCTTAACCTGATTAGATCAGACGTCGTCATCGTAGGGGAAGGAGGTGGCGCCCAGCCACTCGTCGCCGTAGATGAAGTTCTCGACGGCGAACTGGGCCGCCTCGTCGTACTCCATCTGCCGCACTCCAGCCCAGTCCACGCGGCCATCCGTGTCGGCCCCCGGCCCGTCGTTCCCGTACTCGCCGAAGTAGACGGTGTCCCCGCGGCCGGGCTCCGCGCCAGGCCACTCGAGCCACCCTTCCCGGTCCACGGCCTGGCCCAGGTAGGAGTCCATGACCACGGCGCGCGCGTACGCGCCCCACGGCCGGCCCAGGAACACGCGCGTGCCGGCGGGCAGCAGGGCCCCGGCGGAATCGTCGGCGGCGGAGGCGACGGTGCAGTGGTGCAGCGCGATGCCGGTGTCCTCGTTGGGGTCGGCGCGGCCCTGCGCGCCGTGAGCACGACGGACTGGCCCGGCACGGGGGCCCTGGCGAGCAGCGCGCAGGCCTGCAGCACGGCCGCCGCGTCGCCGAAGACGACGTCGACGGTGCCGGACACGGCGCACTCGCGGTAGAACTGCCGGAACGAGTGCGCGTACAGCGCGTCCTGGTGGCCCTCCACGCCGCACCGGTACAGCGCCGACAGGTCCGCGTTCACGCGCAGCGCCACCGCCTGCCCCTTGGCCGCGCCCGCCGTGTTGCGGAACGTCATGTCGCGCGCCAGGAAACCCTCGCAGGAGACGCCTGCGTGTGCGTGCACATGAGTCGCATGTGGTTAGTATTCTTTTTTTTTTTTTTTTTTGCATACAATGGTGTGGTCGGCACGATGGATGAGATCTTGGACTAGTGCATGCATCATGCATGGCTAGTACGTATATTCGATGGGTCCTGCTGCCCGGCCGGCCCAGTGAACTTCATGGACGATGGACGACATGGCCAAAAAGCTATGCTACTGTATTTCGTTTGTCACCGAGCGCCTGCGCCTTCTTGTCGAATTGTTGGCACGAGCTGTTTTGTCAGCGAGCATCTCGTCGTCGAATTGGCAAGATGCCATGGGATCGATGGTAGTCGGTTAAGAGCAGCCAAATATCCTGACGAGTGACAGACGTGCATGAGCCCATGCATGATCCATGTCTAAAGGCAATAACAGCTCTGCATGCATGTCCATGGCCGCGCCAGTATATATCGTCGGATCTTAGTGCCAACCCACTTGAAGGAGACGGCTAGATTGCAGAGCTATAATATCTAGGAGCATAAAAGCACATGCACGTGACCAGTAGGCCAAATATCTGCGTCAAACTCTCCGGAGACTGGGCCTAGCATGCATGTATTATGAACCCACCAAAATGTCAGGCCTGTTCTTGATCGGGATCATATCATTATCCCAGAACCATGTCCGATCCTGTGATTTTTTACTCCCGTTTATCTACTGAGTCTCCGACAGCCTGAAGACCGTGACCTTCATGCTAACATGCCCACCATGGCACCATGTGTGCGTCAGTGCGTCGCATGCACGGACGGATCAGCGACTGCACATAGACCACACGCTGCATGGTCTACTGGTGTAGCAACTACCAAGAGATGCTTCGCACATCTCGCGAGGTGAATATCCGATTCGTGTAAATAAAATCGTGTTAAAACTTCAAAGTGCTGCAGTTAGATGTTGATTTGATTACCGAAAGTGGCCGTGCGAAAGGTAGTCCAGCCGTCGGCGGCGCTGCGGCTGCCGGTGATGACCGTCGTGTCGCGCCCTTCGCCGACGAAGGCGACGTTCGTCTTGTACGGCGGAACCTCCACGTTCTCCTCGTACGTCCCGGCCTTCACGCGGATCACCGTCCTCGTCTCGCTGTTGTTCGGCGCCGCCGCCACCGCCTCCCCCACGGTCCGGAAGTTCCCCGACCCATCCTTCGCCACAGTGATCACCGTCGCCGCCGGCTGCCCAGTGTTCCCATCGCTGTCATCCCCGTTGTTGTTGTTGCCGTCGTCGTCTCCTCCACTGTTGTCGTCGTCGCCGCCGCCGTCGTCGTCGTCGTCATCCTGGAGCAGCCGCCGGTTGTGAACTGTCCTCGCCACGGCGTTCACGAAGCCAGCAACAGACACGCCGCCGCCGCCGCCGGCGCGCCCGGCGACGAGGGCGAGCGAGTTGGACACGTGCTCGTACGCGTCGTCGAGGGACGCGAGGAGGCCGCCGATCCGCGGGCCGGACGCGCCGGCGAGCCCGTCGAGGCAGGTGGCCTTGTTCGTAAGCGCGGCCGCGAGGTGCGCGCGCACGGCCGGGAGGCCCTCGCCGGGCGCCGCGAGCAGCGACGCGGAGCGCGAGAGCGACGACAGCGTGGCGCCGTGGAGCTCCTGGCAGTCCTGCGCGGCGCCGCGGCGGAGCGAGGCGCCCGCGGGGGAGGCGGCACCGGCGGGCGCCGAGAGCGCGGGAGACCGCCGGGGAGAGCGAGGACAGCGCCGACTCCGCCCCGCGGAGGGACGCCAGCGCGACGGAGAGCACGTTCGGCGGGAGGAGCTGTACGGAGACAGCAGACGCCTCGGCCACCTTCGAATTCGCGCCGGCGGCGGCGGCGTCCAGGTGCGAGGCCACGGCCAACAGGCAGGACGTCGGGTGCGGTGTCGTGCGGCAGATGCCGTGGTGGACAGTGTCGTCGGCCGGACGGCTGGCGCCCGCCGCGGCGGCCTTTTTGGGCATTCTAGTTCCGCCGGTGTGGTGGCGCTGGCTCTTGTGACCGTGGTGGCATTGAGTTGTGCCGGCGGTGGTGAGGAGGAGGATAGCGAGGAGGAGGAGCGGCGGTGAGAGCGCGACGGTCGCCATGGTCGTGGCAAGCGCGACTGCGCGAGCTAGTGTCCGGTGTGGGAGTGAACGAGAGGAAACATGCTAGTAGCATTATAGTAGTGCTAGTCTGCTAGATATCTGAATTGTACACATATGCGAGGTCGAGCAGCGGCTTTTTTTTAATTTTTTAATTTTTTTTAAAAAATATTTCAGTAATAATCTCACCCAAATAAAATTTGTACATTCTAACCCTTTCGTTATCGCGTCACCGGGAGTGACGTAACAAGGTCTTACACGTCATCGCGTCACCGGGAGTGGCGTAACAAGGTCTTACACGTCGGACATCGTTTCCAACGTGGAAAAACTTCAACCCCGCTGAAGGTGGCGGTGAGCAAGACTGTCTCACACAAAAGAAAAAGGAGAGAGAAGCCCCTCAGGATTTTTTTATAAGGGCGGTGGGAAGAATATTCTTCCTCCTCACCCCTCACAGTTCACGTATTTAAAAGGAGGTCCTCAGACCTATTAGGCGTCGGGCCTTTTTATAAAGACGAGAGCAGGCTCTGCTGTCTCGACCTCCAACAACGTCAATGCATGTGGCGTGACAGTATGGTCTTGTCGCGCCACCGGGAGTGGCGTGACAGGACTGAATTTTTCAAAAAAATCATAACTCTTCAATACGACGTCACATGAAGATGTTTTTTATATAAAAATTATAGCTCTCGATGAGATCTACTCCCACATGCCAAATGTATTAAAAGCCACATCTTTTACCAAGTTGGAGTCTTTGCTCGCAAATGCTACAGATGGGAATAGAAGGAAAAAAAAACAAACTAATATCTCATACTAGTGGCATATGGGTAATTTTTAGACTCAAAGACAGCTAAAGCAAGGGAGAGATGCTTTTGGATTTATACTACAATAAAAATTGTTTTGGGACAAAAGCAGATGTGGCTTTTAAGTCATTTGGTCGAGCTTTTGGCTTTAAGGATTATAAATTTAGTCAAAGTTATTTTTCGAGAAGTGAGAACCATATGGAGATGCTAATACAACTTTCTTGGAGATGCTCTTAATAACTCCATATGGAATTGCTAATGCATTTGTATTTCAATTTTTGGTGGAAAAAAGGATTGAACATATTATTACGCGCGCGCGCGCGCACACACACACATATACATATATATATATATATATATATAATATATAATACATACTCGACGAGTCGACGTAAACCTCTCTCATTAGGAAAAAGTTTCAATTTTTATCACTCCTCCTATTTCTAAGGTGTCTGAATTTTAAGATGATTTTAGGCAACAATTTTATTGGGTTTGTAGTTTTATGTAACGAAATATTCTCGGTACCAAAAATTGTAGATTATACCGACATAAATTATAATAAACAAAATCTGTAATTTTAGTATAAGATATGTCCAATAACCGTCATCCAAAAAGAAACATCTGAATTTTAGCAAATCTCTTTCTTTATAACCTTGGACATGTACTGTATTACCTGTATAGTAGTATATATATATAGGGACGAAAAGAAAACCAAACGGGAACCTGAAACTCCGCGTAAACCTCGACGGTCGACACCTCATTCGTTCCGTTCCGTCGGTCGGGACGACTAACCAAACCAGCCACGCGCCTACGCCGCACCCGCACGAATCTCCAAGCACATCATGCGCCATTAAAAACCCCCTCCGAAAAAAAAATTCCCCACCCTTTAGACCACCACCCGTTGGCTCGGCTTTGCTTTCTCCCCTCGCACCGGGGAACGCGGCCGCCGATCCGCTCCCGATCCCCTACCCTCGCTTCCCCTCCTCCCCGCCGACTGATCCCACCAAATCCGCGCCCGCGCAGTCCCCGATTCGATTGGGAAGCGCGATTGCCCGCCCCTGATCAGCCGCGGCATAGGGCTGGATTTGATTTGATTTGATTGGATTGGACTGGATCCCCAATTGTGCTGCGGCGTCCGTGCGTTCGGGCGGGCGGCGGAGTTACTTTAAGGTTTCCCCGGGTGCGGTCGCCGTGTAGGCGGTAGGGTTTTGCCATGGCGGAGAAGGGCTGCCTCAAGCGGCTCCAGAAGGAGTACCACGCGCTCTGCAAGGTGAGCTCCCCTTGATTCCCGGCTGGACTGGGGTCGCTTGGTGCGCGTTGCTTTGATTGGGCTTCGTCGTGGCACGATATCTAATGGTTGGTTTTTTGTTTGTCTGGATTACAGGAGCCGCCGCCACAGATCGTGGCTCGACCGCTGCCCAACGACATATTGGAGTGGCGTGAGTAGCCTCCGCTGACCCTGCTACTTGTAGATTCGGTTCGCCGCGTTTTGGTTGGCTAATTTTTGCAGTGAACCGGGTGTGATTGGTTGATTGCGCTTGATTTTGTCGGAAGCGATGGTGTAGGCATAACGGTGTAGGCGTAACGCGTAACGCATATGTTCATGTTGGGGGTTAGCAACCATTTCATTTAGGTTTTGGAAGTTTCTATACACGTGTAGCTGCTCCGTGCATCACGTGATGTGCCCAGCTCAGTGCGTGCTGCGTGCAATTTTTGGTTTAAAGTTTAAATTGTCGGATGTGAGCCCTAGTTCCGTATAGTGAGCTGAACTGACTATATTGTTCGCTCATATAGACTATGTCCTGGCAGTACTACATATCAGCAGGATTTGATCATTATGAATATAAAAGGTTCAGTGACAAGAATTCTGAAAATTGGGAACAGTTGATGTTTAATTGAATGTTGTTTGTTTGCAAAAATTAATGCAAGAGCATGCACATCAAGGTGTTTGCATGTTATGCTTGTGGTACAATATATATTTGATGCATTCGCTAGATATTTGTGGTACTATTGCTTGTTCTGCTTATGGTACATGGCTCCGTTTTCAATATGATTGTTTATATTCATATTTGTGTCACCATCAGGGTTTGTATTGGCATAACTATAATCGGCAAGCACAACAGTAATATCCAGCACTGTACATGTTGTCTGATGGTGACTGCTAATTGTGTGCATCAACCTGCCTAATAGTAATAGATTATTACTTACTTTATTAGACATTGTAGGTTGTTGTTGGGCTATTTATGACAAATTGAGCACCATTGATTGCTACTCATAACCTTCAACTTGCCTCTTGGATGACTGGTGCAAGAAGTGTAGTTTTTAGTTAGTCATTTTACGTTGTATAATTCAAGGAGAAGAACATTAGTAGATTATGTGATTGACATATGTGTTCATGGAAAGGTTAAAATTTTGTACAATTAGTTATTATGACTTTCTAAATTTGATTGGTGCGATTTAATAGTAATAGATGATTAGACATTGTAGTGTCTTGGTGGGCTAGGCTATCAATGACTAATTCAGCACCATTGATTTCATTAAAAGCCTGCAACTGGCCTCTTGGATAGGTGATGCTAAAAGTTTTTACTTTTTAGTTAGTCATTTTATCTTGTGTGCTTTAATGAAATCGATTATAGTAAACTATGTGATTGTTATAGGTGTCAATGGAAAGGTTAAAGTTGTGTACTTACTTTAGTAAGTGATGCATTTATCAGTGGCAACAGAATATCCCTGCCCCTGTACTTTTGCCTCATGTATGCCTTAATGCTGAAGTGCCCTTACTCATTTGAAGCTTTGTTTTATAGCTAGAATCCATTTTGTTCTTCCGATTGTATCTGGAAGACCCTATATTTGTCATGCTTATCTTAATGCAATGCCATTTTTTTTTTGCTTTCTTTCAATGCTATATTTGCCTATTTGTACCGACTTATGTGTTTTTTCTTCTTTTAATGCCAGACTATGTACTTGAAGGAAGTAAAGGCACACCCTTTGAAGGTAAAGATCATACCTACAATACCGCATTATCCAATATTTGTTTTGATACTTATAATCTCTAACAATGTTTTTCACATTTCAATTTCCCACCTGCAGGTGGATATTACTATGGGAAGCTCAAATTTCCACCGGATTATCCTTTTAAACCTCCAAGTATCAGGTGTGGAAACGTTTAATGTTGTTAATACATGAGAAATGTTTGTGTTTTAATGGCATGTTGCTTCTTATTATAGTCTAATTATTGAAAAATGTAACTAGAAGATTTTTATTAGATGTAATGAAAATGCTAATTCTTTTTTCTGTTTCTTATTTAATTGTTCAGCATGACAACCCCTAGCGGCAGGTTTGCGCCACACAAAAGAATATGCCTGTCAATGAGTGACTGTAAGTTCTGAACTTGTTTGTGGATCATAGTTGCTTTTGTTATTATTAGCTCTTAAATAATGCTCATTATTACAATGCTTTGCAGTTCATCCTGAATCTTGGAATCCAATGTGGTCTGTTGCAAGGTACGCACATACAGATAGCTAGCTTATTACATGAATGTAATGTATTTTTGGAAGCCATACTGTACCTTTAAGTTTTCAGCTAGTCAAACCAATGCTCTGTGGTAATCCGCAATCATTTCAACTTCTGTTGCCATGAGATGGGAGAACTGAAACGATAGTCTCACTGTTAGTACTTTAGTTATGCTGTTCTAGTGATCCTTCACTATTGAGCCGTCAATAGCTTCAGTTTAAATTGTTTGCATTTTCTTTCCTTTGTTGGTCTGACATGTGAAACTTTATGTTGCAGCATTCTCACTGGGCTCCTGTCCTTCATGGTAAGTTGTTCCTTGCACCTCACTATGAGTTAACCTTACCAAAAAAGAATGTCTAGGTCTAGTCATACTCCCTCCATCCATTTATCGGAGTCATCTTACCGAAAAAAAATTCTCCAAGAATTGGAGTCGTCTAAGCCAGGGACCACAGTTTTCACCTTATTCTAGGCGCATGCGGCTCCTCTCACTGGCCCAATTAATGCGACTGTTTACATGCAGCTCCTCTTACTGGTCAAATTAATTCCTCCTTGGTCACTGCGCATGACCCTAAAATGACTCCGATAAATGGATGGAGGGAGTAATTTCTAGCACGCATATAAAATTCTTGGCGCACTCATTGAAAGAACTCCCTTGTCTTAAGGTGTTTTCTCAATGTTGATAATTCTCATACTTGCAGATGGATGATGCACTAACAACTGGAAGCATCAAAACATCAGATGCAGAAAAGAGACGTTTAGCAAAAGCTTCCCTTGTCTACAATTGTGAGAGGTAGATGTAATTCTCTGCAGGCTATTTCATTATTATCATTTTCTTTCTGTACAACCGTTACAAACTACCCCTTCAGGATCAAAATGCTCATTAAGTTCTGAAACAAGTAGTGTAGTATGCATACTTTTACATGAAGGGTTATTTAACTTTTTGCCATCCTTATGGAAGCCACTTCTTCGTTTGCCAGTTTTATACGAGCTCCTACATATTTGTCATCCGAAACAGTAAACCTCCTACGTATTTGCCACTTTTGCTGATGTGGCACGCCACGCAGACAGTCAATGTGGCATTATCTCTCCTCTCACTGCTGCTTCTCTTCCTCTCTGGTCACTGACATATGGGCCCCGTAGCTCAGATCCTTCTTCAACCTACAGCCACCGAAGGAAGCGAGCACAGCCAACGAAGGAAGTTCGCGGCGCCGGAGGACGTGCTGGCGGACGTGACGGAGGATGCATAAGCCTTTCCCAGAAACGAGCCGGGTCAAATTAAAGCCGCGGGCGAATGCATATGCATCTAGAACCACGCACCCCGTCCATCCTCGGCCCGGCCGGCCGGTCGATCGGCAGCGGCCGGCAGGCGGCAGCCGGCAGGGCGCTGCGCCACTGCATTCAGCGTCTGCTCGCTTGCATGCTCACTGATCCATAGCTAGACTGCGACCCTCTGCTGCACCTGTCGGCATCGCGCCATTGATGCAGCTCTAGCTCCGTCCACAGAACACAGACCACATGCCACAGGCCACAGTGTGTTTTGGTCTGGTCGGGTGCATTGCATGTGCGTGTAGGAAGGGGTGCCAGCCGCGCGGCGACGTACTGGATGCACACACAGACACAGACACACAGTGCAGGGCGGCTAGTAGCAGGGTCCAAAGGCCAAAGTGCAGCTTCGATACTGGCCTGTCAAGTGCCCATTATGGAGTAATAATGCTAGCTCGCTCTCTAGTTATGCTAGCCCTCTCTGATCAGTGATCAGCTGTGTGGCAGACTGAGAGCGGAGCCGACCGGGCGGCCGGCGACGCACGGCAACATACGCGTACCCGGGTGTGCTCGCTTCCTTCAGTGGCTGTAGGTTGAAGAAGGATCTGAGCTGCGGGGCTCATATGTCAGTGACCAGAGAAGAAGAGAAGCAGCAGTGAGAGAAGAGGCAATGCCACGTTGGCTGTCTATGTGGCGTGCCACATTAGCAAAAGTGGCAAATACGTAGGAGGTTTACTGTTTCGGATAGCAAATATGTAGGAGCTCTTATAAAACTGGCAAACGAAGGAGTGGCTTCCATAAGGATGGCAAAAAGTTAAATAACCCTTACATGAAAGAAACAACTGAATTTTGGTCAGTATATGCTGCATTCTCAAGTGTAAACATTGATTTAAGTTCCTAATATAAAATTGGTAGGTTACTATCACTTCATCTGCAGCAAGTTATGCTTGAAGCCATGTTCTAAATACCATTTGTTCATTGTTGCAAGTCTGTGTCGCTCAATAATTTAATTGTTTCTCTTGCAGCAAAAACTGTCCGCACTTCAGGAAACTTTTCCCAGAGTATGTTGAGAAGTACAATCAACAGCAACAATTGGAGAACACTGCTGCAGAGCCGGTGCCTCAGGAGAATCCTGCACCTGCTCCATCCCCTGCTGTCCAGCAAGCTCCGGTCGTGGCCAATAGGGCGCAACCACAGGCGGAGGCTCGCCGTGACAAGAACCAGAAGAAGGCGGTGCCCTTCTGGATGGTGCTGGTCATGTTTTCAGTTTTTGGTGCTGTGATGGCGTTGCCCCTAATGCAACTTTGACAATAATAAAGACAATGAGGACGTGTGATACCGGGGCCGTAATTTTGTATAGTTTTCCCTTGGTTTGTGACTTGTGAGTGTGACTCAGTTGTCCCCTAGACTACCTACCACCTTGGAGTCATATTGAGGAACCTGTGATGGTAACATCTGTAGAACCGTTCTCTCTTGACTAGTAGCGTCAGAAGCTCGTTCGTATTTTGCTTCTGTTCCAAAATCGTATACTTATTTGTTCTTCTCTTGCCTTAGTTCATCTTTGCTATGTGTGCTGACTTAAAAGGTTCTGTTCACAATTTCACATTCCAATTTCACATTCTCTTTCCATGTGCATGTGTTCTTTTGAATTTTACAGCATGATAGAGATGCCTCTGCAATTGCATGCCGACTTACGTGAGTGATGAGTATTGCAACCTCGTGCTAGCCGATGGCAACAAAGACCCGGCAACCTGATAACTCACTTAGGCACACTACAAGATACATTTGTACAGAGTGGCACACTGCAAGACAGGTACTTGGGTATAATTGTACAAAGGTCCTCACTGAAATCGCAGTCAACAACTCCATACCATCGCCTGGACCAGCAAAGCGGGGGTCACTAGAGACCAGACTCCATAAATCACTGTTTTTCCAACTAGAATTTGAATCCGGTAAATTAAGTAACAGATCACCGTTAATTCTCTTGTGAAGTTCAGTAGATGTATTCCTTCCCCGGTTTGTGATCATTCGGAAATGCAAATACAAAGACTGAACACTAATGGACTTTATGCTTAATCTCAATAATGCTAATGCCTCTCTGCATCAGTTGGTCCCAGGACACCCCCCTCCGCCCGCACCCACACGAACACACACAAAAGGAGTCTTTTGTATCAATTTATTATAATATACCATCTTAGCCATATGGCAGCGTCAATATATACATAGTACACCCCTCATGGCAAAAGGATGAAATAAGAATCTGATCTGTGAGAGCAGAAGAGCCTACAGCTTAGACTGATCTAGGACAGTCGAAATACTAACTGGTTTTCTTTCATGCCTCAACCAGGCTGCGGTAATGAAGCAACCAGTCGGCGGTCCCTTACTAAATGATATGGAATATCCTAGCTTACAATGAAATCTGTATTGAAAATCAAGCTCTAGGAACAAAGCAGTCTTCACCCTATCATGTTTCTTTAGAAATCAGGCAAAAGGAACCATTTGCTGATCTCAAACAGTGTTTTTCACAAGATAGAAGAATGTCAGCTATCAGGTACTACCCAAGAAAGAAGTTTCTCCTCAACTTCTCCCCAGTTGTGAACCTTTGTCACCAGTGGATGCAATTCGCCAACTCCAGTTTTGCACCAAGGATATGAGTTATCGTAATCGAATAGAAGGACTCTCATGCCATCATTAGCACACTCTAGAGCATATCTCGGGTTGTCATCAATTAGAACCTGAGCGCCAAAAGACCTACAATAAGTTACGCGACAACAAATAAGTTAGCCTCGGCCCTCCAGAGAAGAGACAGCTATAGATCATTGCTTGTAACAGTAACAGTTATCTGATGACAAGCAATGATAAACATGGTATGGAGAGCGAGATTTCGCTAGTCTGCTGGAGTTTGCTGAAATATGGAAGGGTATCTTATGGAGTGGATAGGCAAATAGGGACATAGAGGGTGGAATTTGGAGTGTTCTGGAGATGCTCTTATGCTTCAGTGCATGTTAAGCTATGTTACCACTTACCAATCTCCTAAAATGATTGGGACACTATGTCCCCTCAGTGTATTACCTGCAAATCTCTGATTTTGGCCTTGATTGACCTTCCAAAGCGAAATGATTCCCGAAATGGATCTGCTCAAATAAGCCTGGATAATACTTCTCAATCCATTCCAATGTGTGATTCTTAATTACGTCCTGCCGAGATCTTTTAAAAGAAGGATATATTAGTTAAACTCATATAATGAAAGGCACATTGATTTATCTCTTATATATATATATCAAATAAATGACTTACGTTACTACAGACAAGCTACAGAAAGAAGACAGAGTTTGGAGAGTATCTTGAGCCCCCGGGATAGGATGAATACCATCTTGGAAGTATTGGGTTGTGAAGAACTCGTGGACAAGAAAATTAGCTGCAGAGTTTCAGACCAGCATAATTTCATATCATCAGTTGATATGTTTAAAACACTAATATATGTAATTCCAAATGAAACAAAGATAAGTAGCATCAACACACCTCTTTCTCGAGAACAGTTCCATATCTGCATTGAGTTTTGCAAAAAAAAAAAAAGATGTAAGAACTACCTGGTGAACAAACATTCATCTGAATAGCTCAAATGAAAAAGTGACCAATCAAAATCACAAATTCCAGGAGAATTCATGTTCACCTTAAAGAACTCGTAAACATGGTACTCTGATACTGAGTGATTCCACGAATAACGATCAGCAATAAATTTGTTCAGAGCCGCAAGAAAGCTACCAAGAACTGCAAGCAACAGTACAAGGTAGTGAGAAAAGGTCAACCATAACGAAGTCAAAAATAGTGGTATTCATTGACCAGATGCATTTTTTTTTCAAGTCTGTTGAAATGTCCGTTATTCAATTAATTGTTTCTAGGCTAAGCATTGCGAAATCAACCACTGATATACTAATAAAACAGTCAATGCATTCGACTACAAACAATACAATGCACAGGCACAGCTGACAATTTCAAATGAACAACTCTATGCTGTAATCATTTCGCATACCTTCATCCACATCAACAGCAACCACCATCTTAGCCGCCACAGCCTGCTCCGGGAACCCTAGCGGCTTCCCTCGGCGGCAGGCGCCATTCCCGTTGATGCTCTTCACACTTGCGGTGGCCTCCTCCAGGGGCAGCAACTCCAGATCGCGCATCAGCTGCCGCTGCGTGGAAAGCACCTGCGCCTTAATCACCGCCGCCTCCCCGTCCACCCTCCTCCTGAACTCGCCGCCGCCACCACCGCCATCCTGCCAACCCAAGCACCCCCTCAAGCTGAGCGCGCCGCTCGGCGCGAACCTCCTCCCGGCTCCCAGATTAAGGAACACCGCCTTACCCGGCAGCGTCCTGCCACTCTCGCCGCAGCGCGCGGTCGAGTGGGCGAACCTGCAGAGGCAGGCGCGGTTGGCGGCCGCCGCCGTCGGCGGCGGCGGAGGCATGGCAGAGCCGGGATTCCAATTCCAACCCAGAGGCAGAGGAGGCCGGAGACGATGCAACAGCGACCGCACGGCTCCGCGGTTTAGCATGTCGACACAAGCATTCCTTCCCCGGGAAGCCCAACAAACCTGCACGCATCGCATTCGGCAAATCAGATTCGCCACAGCCCACCCAATCGAGAAGAACGAAAGGCCGGATCGCAGTAACCGACGGACGGAATCGCTTGCCTGAACACGCGAGAGATGACGGGGTGAGGATCGGGACGAATCGAATGCGCCGCTGAGGTCGGAGGTCGGCGCCCCAGTCCTCACGCCGGTCCCGTGATCTGGGGCATCTCTTTCGAGCGAGAGATCGCAGGTCGCGGCGGGCGAGGGAAAATTCGTGTGGAAATTCTCAGGGCATATACGAAGCGGAGATGGCAAGGCGGATTTCTTGGTCGCCTCTAGTATTTCTTTTTCGTTTTTTCTCTTTCGTTCTTGCTGTTTGGATTGTTGTAGGATTTGTGAGACCAAAAAAAAACGTGGTCTGAGGAATTGGTGTGCGATTTTTTTTTTCTTGTGTACGTCAGTGACGGATACTGACGGTGGTGGTGGCCTCTCGCCTCTTTTTCGGGAAAAGGAGCTCCGTGCTAATCATAGGTTTGCGGCGTTTTATAATTTTTTTATACGATCTAAGGGTGTGTTTGCATATAGGTGTACACACTAACTAAAATTTAGCTAGCTAATTATTAAAACTAAAATTTAACCAGCTAGGTGTTTGGACCCTCTAGCTAATTGGAATCATATCATCAACTATGTTGTTTAGCTAGCTAAACTTTAGCTAGCGTTGTTTGGATCCTCTGGCTAAATTTTAGCTAGGGATAGTTTGGTCATTAAGATCTTTTAGTTGGTTTTAGTTAGATTGAAATAGGTAAAGAAATTGTGTACTCCCTCCATATCACAAATAGAGTTCGTTTTGGAAAAGGTTTCGGTCAAACATTGGGAATATAAATCATGAATAACTTTTAAATTATTGAGTTTAGAAATGTAAAAATCATATAAATAAATTTATCTTGAAAAGTACTTTCATAAAAGTATATATATACCACTTTACAACAAATATTTTTAAAGAAATAAGTGGTCAAAGTTATGCTTTGGAGACCGTGTCGCTGTCCAAAACGAACTCTAAAAAAGATATGGAGGGAGTACATTTTAGCTCTAGCTAATGTTTAGCTGGATTTAGCTAGATAATGACGATGGTGGTGGTGGGCTCTCACCACTTTTGGGGGAAAGGGAGCCATGCTCATCGTAGGTTTGCGGTGTTTTAAATCACATCAAATGTTTACATACACGTACATAATATTAAATATAGACTAAAAATAATATAATTTGTTAATGTTGTGCTACAGTAAATATATGCTAATGATGAATTAATCAGTCTTATTGTTTCAAGATTTCCTGACAAAATATATAATTTGTTTTCTTATTAATCTATTTTAATAGACTAAATTAATATTGAAACATCCGATGTGATATAAAAACTTTTTCAATTACGAACTAAACAAGACCTTAATATAGCATGATTTCTTTTTCTAAAATGAACACTCATCTCTATAAACACATATATGCACACTAAATTTCACTTTAACAATTTATTTATTCTATTTTATATTTCTTTGTATTTATTTATGCAATTATAATAGTTGGATAGTACGTTTGACCATAATCTAATAGTATAAAGTATGTATTATAATAGTTTAAAGCTAGATGTTGTTTCGGGTCCGAAGCCCCGAAACAACGGGTTGTCGCACGAGCGAATGCACGGAACGAAAGTGGAAGTAAACGCAGTAAAAGGAAGAATCAAGTCAAGTGAACAGTGTTCTCCCCCCCTCCCGCGGGGAGGTCGGGAGCTTTTTATATTGAACTAGATCCACGTGAAAGTACAAGATTGCCCTTCTCAATCACTCTACTATAATTACAAAGATGCCCTACCCAACTACTCTGTAGCCGTTCAGCGCTCCCTCCCGGCGCTGGGGGCACCATTGTCACTTCGGCCTCTGGCGGGCCCAGCGCCCCCGGCTCTTTTCCCGACCGGTGGGCCCGCTCTCCCTAACCCATGCTTCCGGCGACCTGCGAAAACTCACGGACAAACAAAGTCGTAAAGACGAAATCTCCCGCCGGAGACGCTGGGTTCCTTTCGTACGAATGCTCCCTTCCGCACGAAGCCTCCGTCGTACGCCCGGCCGCGAGCCGAAAGGCGCGCTACCGCGCGAAAACACCCTTTCGCGCGAAGGCGTTGCCTTCCATCGACCCACGGGCCGAAAGGCGCGCTATCGCGCAAATGTTGCGCCTCCACCCGAAGGCGACGTCTTAACTTGGCCAGCGAGCCGAAGGGCGCGCCACCGCGCGAGTGCCGCGCTACCGCGCGAATGTTGCCTTCCGCTCAGAGACCGTCGTCGCTCGGTGTTGCGGGTCGGAAGCGCTTGCTTTCGCGCGAACGGTACCTTCCGCACGAAAGCACCGTCATCTTTCGGTAAAATGCGGGTCGGAGGCGCCTGCGGTCTGGGTGCCGCCCCAACAATAGCCCCTTACGGTTGAATCTGCAGCTCGCGAAGTTCGACCGTGTCCTTCCGCTAGGCGCCTACGCCCACCCAAAAAACCTTCGTTTCGTCCCGAAGCTGAGGTTTTTTTTTGGAATATAGATATATATATTTTTATTATTATTATTATTATTATTTATATTTTTATTTTAAGTCGCGTCGCAAACGTCTTTTCGTCTTCCTCGAAAACCGTGTGTCATGATGTAAAAACCTCTGCGACGCTTCGAATCTTGTGCCCGGGTGCCTCTTCGTCTCCCTCGGAAACCGTGTCGAGTCTGATCGTATATAAAAGCTGAGGCTTCAGTTGAGGGAGGCACTTGGTCAATCAACGCCTCCCTTCACTCGCCGCCTCTTTCGCGAAGCCTGTCGCTATTCGCTTGGCGCCATTCGCTCTCCTTGGCGAAAGCTTTTTGTTGTTTGCTTCTCATCATTCGCTGAGCGATAGTTTGTGGTACGCATGTCACTTTCCTTCTCTTTATTTCCTTTAGACTTGAGTCCTGCAAATTGGTTGTTTAAGGTTGCTTAATTTCGCTTCTATTTTCGTCCTTTTCGTTTCTTCTCCTCGCTTGCATAGTTTGTTTATTTGTCTTTCGCGCCCTGTTAGATGGCGTCTTCCAGCTCGACGTCGACCTCGAGCTCGTCTAGCGAAAGTACGGGTGATACCGAGTCCTCCCGCCGCGAACTTAGCGCAGAAGTGTCCATCGGATCGGGGGTTGCTCCGCGAGTTCCAGAGCACAGCGGGAGCGTGTCTAACGATGGGGACTCCGGTTTGGTTTCGGTCCCGATGGATTGTTCTTTTTATCTCGGCGTATCGCGAATGACGGCTGCCAGCTTGCAAACAATGGCCGAAAAAGGGCCTTTAAGGAGAGATCATCTTGCGAATTGTCGTGTCCCTGGAGATGAGGAAGTGCCTATTCCACATCATAACGAAGTCGTTGTCTTTCGCGACTACTTTGTAGCTGGTCTTGATTTTCCTCTCGAAGAATTCGTCTCGGATGTTCTGTCGGGGTTCGAAATACAGCTTCATCAGCTCACGCCGAATGCGTTTGCCAGGCTCAGTGTTTTCGCACATGCAATGAAGATGCTAGATTGCACCCCTCGGGCTGACGTTTTCGTGCGATTCTACGACATCCACCGTCGCCCGACAAAAGTGAATGATCCCTTTCTTGGATGTGTGCTACCCAGCGAGATTGGGTGTATCAATTTCGTTCCACGGAAAACACGGGGAAGTGTTTCCATTTCGCTCACATATCGGAACAAATGGGCGGATTGGAACCGCTTTTGGTTCTACTATCGCGTGTGCTCGGACGAAGTCGTTGCTACCGAACTAAGTAAAGGGGCGAAGAAGGGTTCTCCGCTTGTATCGATCTTGGAGAAATGCCCTGGGAGGCACCTTCCGCCTGTCGTTTTAAAGGACCCGGAAGCCATTCGAAGTGGGGATGCTTTCGCGCTCACTGCGCGGTTTCAGATCAGCCGGGATTTGGTTGAAGAATGGATGGCCATCGGGATGAATCCGCTCTGCAGCGCAACTTCATTCGAAGGCTTTTCAGAGAAGGATGGTTATTGGGGCCCCACGCTACTGCTTGAGAGGCCTGCAGATTTCGATGATGATGAAATCTATGTGAAATATATCGAAAAGGAGGCCAAGAAGGTTTGCGGGCCGTACTTGCGCAAGGAAAGCGAGTTCCAACTCGGCAACCTTGGCCGGAGTCGCCGCCTGAACCGAGCTTTCGACGCTATGGGTGTCGATTACGCTGAGAGGCCTCTAGTTGACGAAGGCAAGGAGGAGGCTGAAAGTTCGAAGGCTAAAGGGAAAAGCGTGGCTCGGCGTGGTGGGCGGAGCGGCGTGGTCCCCCGGCGAAAGAGCACCGAAGTCGGTGAAATTCGCATCGGGCGATTGATTGCCAAACCGATGCTTAAGAGCCAAGGGAGAGCGCTGGTGTCGATCCCCGACGTTGATCCTTTCGATCATCCGAGGGTGGTTAGTTTCTTTGCCTTTCGCTTCCGCTTGGGCTTCGCCTCGCGTGCATTTGAATTCGGCTTTCGCATCTTGTTAACGTTTTGGAACCTTTCGATTGATTGTCTTAATGACTATATGCATTTTTTTCGTTTTACGTCTTTTTTTACAGAGTGCATCGCACGCTGGGGGTATGGCTCCGAAGAAGCCAAATGTGCCGCTTTCGCGCGCGGCGTTTGACGACGATGCCTCAGTCGCCGACATGCCAACCTTCGCGAAGGTCGGGGCTCGGAGGCCCTCCGGCCCGACCGAAACCACGGAGCGTCCGGCGAAAAAGGCGAAAACTCCGCGGCCAGATGCGCCTGCGCCGGCGGCGGGCGAAAAAGCCGCTGCTGGCGAAAAACAGAGTGCGTCCTTGAAGATGCCTGCCCCTGCCGCCGTTGACAAAGGTAAGCTACACCTTTCGCCACATTGCATTCGACTGACACAGGAGATGGTGGAAGGGCAGCTTTTGGGCTTTGGTCGGCTGGTTCTCGACGGGGCGCCATCGGACTACGAGAACCCATGCTTTTATACTGGCTTGAGCTCGTCAAATGATACTGACGAGGCGAAAGAGGGATCTTATCGCATTGCTCGTTCTTTAGGTGCGCCCTCGGACGCCCAACTCGCTTGCCGGCTTGACTATCGCCGAGCCGGAATCCTTCCCGGCAGCAGTGAGGAGGCCACCAAATTTGTGGAGTTCTCGCAGAAAGCATTCGTTGCACCGGAGATGGAGAGAGATCTCCTGAAAGTGAGCAGCTTGAAACTCGACGATGCGTTGTCCTTTCATCTGGCGAGCGTAAGTTTTGAACTTTCGTTGTTTTCTTCTTGATCTCTTTTCGGAGTTTTTTATTGCGTTTTACTGTTATTCGCAGGCCGCTGTTGTCGCTCGCAGCCAGATCAACCAAAGGGACCTCTATACTCGCAAACTCGAGTGCGAGAAGCAAGAGCTAGATACCCAAGTGAAAAATTTCGATGCGCAAGTGAAAAGACTCACCACCGACGTTGAGCAGCAAACCAAGAAGGCTGACGCCGAGCGCACCTCAAGGAAAGCAAGTCAGAGAGAGGTTGAAAATCTCAAGAAAGAGCTTTCGCAGCTACGGGCCGGCCAAGCCAACAGGGAAAGTCTTCTTTTAACTTCTGCTGAAGAGGCCGCGGCTCGCTTCCGCGAATGCCTTCGCAGCATCGGCGTTGAGGCGGATGCTCCCTCAGAACGCAACGTCGATAGCCTCGTTGGCTGCATTCGCTCCGAGATGGAGTCGTTGGAGGGACACATGGCCCTTGGCCGAGACTACGCCGCCGTTACCAGCATCAAGGCGATCGGCCATAGTCTTGTGGACGCTGGCTGCTCTCATATCGCCGAGCTTTCGGTCAAGGAAGTTGACTACTATTGGCGCACCCCCGAAGCGGCGAAAGTCCTAGGGAAAAGATTTTTTGACGAGTTCTGGCTAGCTGGCGGGAATGATATGTCACTCATGCAATCCGCAGTGGCTCGCGGGAAGGTATTTTCTACCAACCACTTGAGATTTTGCTTGACTTCTCCGTCAACTATCGCTCTTTCTGCAGCGTCCTGAGGTTTAAGTGTTGTCTCTTCTGAGATTTGGCTCCTCTACGCAGACTGCGGAGGAGAAGGCGCACATTTGGCAGGTGTTTTCGGATTATATTTCCGAAAAACGAGCGCGCGAGGCCGAGCCAGACGACGAGGCGAGTCCGCCCCCCCAAATGATGGAGCCCCCGAGAGCTCGGCCGCCGCTGCTTCCCGCGACGCGAATGCTTCTCAAGACGCAGCGGTAGACGAGTGACTTTTTCTAGGGCCCGTTTTTAATGCGATGGTAGTTTGTTCTTTGGACCTTGTGTAAGATTTGGAACTTAAGTTCGAATGTTGTATCTTGGACAGGGCGCGGATGCGGGAACGCCGGACGTTCTCGACATCTGCCCATTAATGATTAGGTCCGGCGATGTCTGTGTTGGTGGTGACCTGTGGAGGAGTTTCCGATCTAGGTTTCCGACGGCATCGCTTTCGGCTTACATGAGAAAACGCGCTAAGAAACTTAGACGCACAGAAGAGCGGCTACGCGCTTTTTATGATACTTTCGACCCAAGCGAACTTGAGTCGAGGCGAATGAGGCGCGAGGCTTCGCGCGCGCCACCAGGCTTCGAGGGGGCCGCGTTTATTAAGTTGGAACCCGAAGACGCCGTGCCTTCGCCAGACGAGAGGCGATACAACATTTTCCTTGGCCGCGGAAATAATTCGCGGCCCTGAATTACATTGTACAAACTTCACTTGGTCCAGTTTAATGGAAGGCGTCACCGAGGGTTCTGTCTTTCGGTGTTAGTAGTTGATTGCGGATACGCTTTCTCGCTCGCTTGTTACTTGGATAATTGTATGATTTGGTGCCTCGCGCGGATTGCTGATTTTCGCTGTGTCTTTGGCTCAATAGATGAAGCGGGAATCTTTTGCCGAGTGATTTAGTCACTGTCGTCCTACCAGTTCGCGCGATAGCGCTTCCATTGCGGGTCCTTTTGGCCGAAGGCTTGGACGCGCCTGCCTTTACACAATTAGACGAGGGGCGTTGGCATTCGCGCGAGGGAGCTTTCGGTGCGAGCCCCTCGGCCGGTAGCAAAGACGCGCCCGCCCACACTCAATAAGGAGAGGGGCGTTAGCATTCGCGCGAGGGAGCTTTCGGTGCGAGCCCCTCGGCCGATAGCAAAAACGCGCCCGCCCCCACTCAATTAGGCGAGGGGCGTTAGCATTCGCGCGAAGGAGCTTTCGGTGCGAGCCCCTCGGCTGATAGCAAAGACGCGCCAACCCCCACTCAATAAGGCAAGGGGCGTTAGCATTCGCGCGGGGGAGCTTTCGGTGCGAGCCCCTCGGCCGATAGCAAAAACGCGCCCGCCCCCACTCAATTAGGCGAGGGGCGTTAGCATTCGCGCGAGGGAGCTTTCGGTGCGAGTCCCTTGGCCGATAGCAAAAACGCGCCCGCCCCCACTCAATTAGGCGAGGGGCGTTAGCATTCGCGCGAGGGAGCTTTCGCTGCGAGCCCCTCGGCCGATAGCAAAAACGCGCCCGCCCCCACTCAATTAGGCGAGGGGCGTTAGCATTCGCGCGAAGGAGCTTTCGGTGCGAGCCCCTCGGCCGATAGCATAGACGCGCCCGCCCCCACTCAATAAGGCGAGGGGCGTTAGCATTCGCGCAAGGGATCTTTCGGTGCGAGCCCCTCGGCCGATAGCAAAGACGCGCCCGCCCCCACTCAATAAGGCGAGGGGCGTTAGCATTCGCGCGACTTCGCTCGATAATTCGGTTTGACGAAAATGTCTTTATGAACACAACATGGGGAGGCGTACAATCGACTATGATTATGATATTGCTCCTGTTGTCATCTAGCAGCATGCTTGCTTTCGCTCGTCTCCTAGCCGCAGCTTAGGATGGATGTGTTACTTGATAGGGCCTTCGCCTAAAGTTACTGGATTGGTGACGGTAGCTAGACGCGACGCCGGTGACATAATCGTCAAAGCGAAACCCCGGTTCCTGTTGCCTCCTATTCGCATTTTGCTTTTGAGCCAACTTTTTGGGGCTGATATTTGAATAGAATCGGTAGCTTTGGATGGCTGGGAGGCTTACAACTTGGCATTTATTTATATCGCCCTGCCCCTGGTATGAAAGTACTGCGTTTAATCCCTTGGTTGTACTTCTGAACGCTTGGTAGGTGAAAAGTTAGCGTGGCGTTTATGCCTTTGCAACTACTGGTGCCTGCCATGTGTCTTTGCTGACGTTGTGGACCCCATTGTGTTTTCTCGGCTTGGCTTTTACCGTCCTCCCGTATTGTTGGAGGAACGGTTTGCTTTGCCCGCAGGCTTTCGTTCCGCCCTCTCGTTTTATTGGAGGGTCGGTTTGCTTTATAGCCCGAAGGCTTTCGTTCCGCCCTCTCGTTTTGTCGGAGGGTCGGTTTGCTTTATAGCCCGCAGGCTTTCGTTCCGCCCTCTCGTTTTGTCGGAGGGTCGGTTTTTCATAGCCCGCAGGCTTTCGTTCCACCCTCGCGTTTTGTCGGAGGGTCGGTTTGCTTCATGGCCCGAAGGCTTTCGTTCAGCCCTCTCGTTTTGTCGGAGGGTCGTTTTTTTTTCATAGCCCGAAGGCTTTCGTTCCGCCCTCTCGTTTTGTCGGAGGGTCGGTTTTTTCATAGCCCGCAGGCTTTCGTTCCGCCCTCTCGTTTTGTCGGAGGGTCGGTTTTTTCATAGCCCGCAGGCTTTTGTTCCGCCCTCTCGTTTTGTCGGAGGGTCGGTTTGCTTCATAGCCCGAAGGCTTTCGTTCCGCCCTCTCGTTTTGTCGGAGGGTCGGTTTTTTCATAGCCCGCAGGCTTTCGTTCCGCCCTCTCGTTTTGTCGGAGGGTCGGTTTTTTCATAGCCCGCAGGCTTTCGTTCCGCCCTCTCGTTTTGTCGGAGGGTCGGTTTTCACTTAGCCCGCAGGCTTTCGAGATTGTCGCTGGATGTGAAGGGTCTCTTTTGCCCAACCTTCGCGACATTCTCTTTTCAACACATTTTAATGATGAATGTCTCAACCTTATGTTTGGTTGACTTCGTCTTTTACCGAGCCACGCGATGTTTTGGGGGAATTATGTTTGCTTTCGCGATGTAGCGGTTACATTCGGCTGCCTCGTTAAAAGACCTCGCACCCCGATGAAGGGCTTCCCCGGCGAGGAAAAAGAGTGCAGCCGACCTTTGATTACAAGAATGGTGAAAGATGGAAAAGAAGTTTACATCGAAGTTCAAAAAGATAAGTTACGGGTAAAAACGGCGCAGATTGCTCGCGTTCCATGTGTGGGCTGATTCTTCGCCCTTGTCATTCACAACCGGAATACACCGGGTGCTGCCATACTTGCCACGATGAAGGGGCCTTGCCATTGCGATTGCAGCTTACCTTGCTTGACTGGCTTCCGAATGGTGACCATGTCTCCAGGCTTGATATCCTTTCGGACTATCGTCTTGTCCCTGTGATGTTTTGTTTCGGCATGGTACTTTTCGAGATTATTTGCAGCCTTCAGTCTTACTTCTTCAATAGTGTCGAGTTTGAGGTGCTTTTGTTCTTGGGTTGTTGGGGCCAACTCGGTTCGGAAGGAACCCAGCTTTACCTCTTCCGGTGTGACTGCTTCCTCGTCGTAAAGTAACCTAAACGGGGTGAAGCCGGTAGCTCTGGACCGTGAGATGTTGTGTCCCCACACAGCCGTTGTTAAGGTGTTGGCCCACTTGCCTTTCGGCGAGTCGTATAAGGATTTCAAAATTGCCGAGAAGATTAGGCCATTCGCTCTCTCGACAGCCCCGTTTGCCTGTGGGTAATTTACTGAGGCGAAGTTAAGCTTTATGCTGAGCTCATCACAGAAATTCCTGAATTCGGCGCAGTCGAATTGCTTCCCATTGTCGCAGGTGATGAATGACGGAACACCGAAGCGACAGATTACCCTCTGCCAGACGAATTTGGTTAAGGAGGTGGAAGTTATGCTAGCAAGAGCCTTCGCTTCCACCCACTTGGTGAAATACTCGAGGGCAACTGCTGCGAAACGCAGGTTGCCCGGAGCTGCCGGTAGCGGGCCGACTATGTCGATGCCCCATCTTTGCAAGGGCCAGGTCAGTACTATCGGCGTGGTTTCATTTGCTGGGGCTTTCTGATTTTTGGCGAACATTTGGCAACCTTTGCAACATTTTACCAACTCTCTGGCGTCTGATGCGGCGGAAGGCCAATAAAATCCTTGCCTCATTGCTCTATGCGCTATTTCGTGAGGCCCTCTGTGCGCTCCGCACATTCCGGCGTGCATTTCTTCGAGTAGTTGAATGCCTTCGCGCTTGCTTATGCATTTTAGAAGAGGAGCTGTTATCCCATTTTTGAACAATTGCTCTCCGATGATTGAGTAACCTTTCGCTCTGCTGGCCATCCTTTCGGCATCCTTCCTCGACTCTGGCTCGTATGTCCCGGATAGATAGGCGAATATCTGCGACCTCCAGTCATCACTGGCGATAGCATGTACCGAACTTGGATGTTCTTCCTCCTCTTTCACTGCTTTGGCCGAAAGCACTTGATAGAAGACGTCTGGTGGAAGTGGTAGATTTTGTGCTGCGGCTTTGGCCAGTTCGTCTGCCTCTGTGTTTTCGGCCCTTGGAATGTGACGTAAGGTGAAACCATCGAAATACTTCTCCATTCTTCTGATTGCTGCCAGATACTTGGCTAGCTCTGGTTCTCTTGCTGTGAAATCCTTTTCGGCGTGACCAACAATGACTTGGGAGTCCGTCTTGACTATGCATCTTCTCGCTCCGATTGCTCGGAGCTTTCGTAAACCCAACAATACGGCTTCATATTCGGCGGTGTTGTTTGTTGTGAGGAATTGCAGCCTTGCGGCAAATCTGACCTTCGGTCCTCTTGGTGGTGTAAGGATCGCCGAGACTCCAGCTCCAGCCATTCCCTATGCGCCGTCACAGTTCACTGTCCACACGGGCTCCTCGAATTCAAGTGTTGTGTCGAAAGCGGCGGGGGTCCAATCTGCTATGAAATTTGCCAATGCCTGCGACTTGATTGCGGATCGGTGTTGGAAGTCGATCACATATTCGTTTAGCTCCGCCGCCCACTTGCCAATTCGGCCGATAGCTTCGTTGTTGCGGAACAGGGCTTCCAATGGCTAAGCCGAAAGAACTATGATGTGGTGAGACTGAAAGTAGTGCTTTAGCTTTCTAGAAGCCATTACTACTGTGTAGGCTATCTTCTCCAGCTCTGAGTAATTCAGTTTTGCTCCCGAAAGGGCCTCGGAAACGAAGTAGATGGGAAACTGTGTCATCTTGTTTTGATGTTCCTTCTCCTCCACCAGTACTGCGCTTACGGTGGTGTGGGATGATGCGAGGTACAACAAAAGCGTTGCTTCCGACGACGGTTTAGATAGCGTGGTCAGTTTTGTCAAGTACTCCTTTAGTTGCTGAAAAGCCTGCCGCTGCTCGTCCCCCCAATCGAAAGGGTCGGAGCTACGCAGAGTTCGGAAGAAAGGCAGCCCTTTTTCAGCGGACCTTGCGATGAATCTGTTTAAAGAAGCCAGCCTTCCTGTCAACTTTTGCACTTGCTTTCGGTTTGAGGGCAGTTGCATGTTGATGATTGCCGCTATCTTGTCGGGATTAGCTTCAATTCCTCTTGCCGATACCAGGCAACCGAGGAGCTTGCCTTTCTTGATGCCGAAAATGCACTTGTCAGGGTTAAGCTTCAAACCACTCTTTCGGAGATTGCCGAAAGTCTCGAGCAAGTCTGCCTGATGATCTTCCTGTCTATCGCTCTTGACCACTATATCGTCAACGTAAGCCAACAAATTTTTCTTTTGCTTCTGGTTTTCGAACACCTTGTCAGTCATCCGCGAGAATGTTGGGCCTGCATTCCACAGCCCTTCCGGCATTCGTCGGTAGCAGTATGTACCCGTAGGGGTGATGAAACTGGTTTTCTCCTCATTGTCGGGATGAAGCCAAATCTGGTGATAGCCTGAAAAACAATCTAGCAAGCTCATTATCTCGCATCCGGATGCAATGTCGACAAGCTTGTCGATACGAGGCAAAGGATACGGATCCTTCGGGCAGCATTTGTTGAGGTCGGTGAAATCGACGCACATTCGCCATTTCCCATTCTTCTTTTTCACCAAGACAACATTCGCCAGCCATTCGGGGTACTGGACTGGTCGGATTACTCCCGCATCGAGTAATCTTTCCACTTCGGCTTTCGCCGCGTCTGCCCTTTCGTTTGACATTTTTCTCAGTTTTTGCTTTCTGGGCTTGGCGCCGCTTGCGATGTTCAAACTGTGCTGTGCGAGATCTCTGCTGACGCCTTGCAAGTCGCTTGCTGACCAAGCGAAAATGTCATTGTTGTTCGCAAGGAAGGATGCCAAAGCGTTCCTTTCTTCTTCCGGCATGCTTGACCCAATGTGCACGGCTCTTTCGGGCCTGGAGGCTGCGAGCGGAATTCTTACCGTTTCTTCGGCTGCTCCAACCTTGCATTCCGACGGGCTGACGATAGCATGCTCTTCGGTGGTTGTTTGCATTTCGTCTTTATTGGCCACCTCATTGATAAGGCTGTAGCCTGGGGTTGGTTTTCCCTCAATTCTTCTAGAAGCTTGCTGATCTCCATGTATAGCGATAATGCCTAAAGGGGATGGCATCTTCATGCACAGGTAGCTTTGCTTGATGACAACGTTGAACTTGTTGGTGAAACCTCTGCCGAAAATGGCAGTATACGGATAGTCCATGTTTACTATGTCGAATGTCAGTGTTTCGGTGCGGACTCTTTCCCCTTCGGCGAAGGATACAGGGATTTGCTTTTTGCCGATAGCATCGATCTTTCTTCCTCCGAACCCATACAGTGAATTGCCGGCGGGGTCCAAACTGCGCCTGTCGAATCCCATCGCCTCGAAAGCTTTGACGAACAGGATGTCTGCTGAACTTCCGGTGTCAATCAGAATATTATGCAAGGTGAAACCGGCCACATTGGCCGTGGCGACGAAAGCGTCACAATGTGGGTAGTCGCGGACTTTGAAATCGGATTCGTCAAAGCATATCGGCGCTAGCGACCAAGCTGGCCTGTTCAGTGGGAGTCTTGGTGATACCGTCTGGACTCTTCGTTGATAGTCCCTTCTTGCTCTCTTACTTTCGTGCTCGAGATTAGATCCGCCCGTGATGGCGAAAATGTGGCCTCTTGACGGAAGGATGTTGTTGACTGCGCTAGTTTCGTTTTCCATTTCCTGCCCCTGCTGGTAGTCTGGCTGTGCTTGCTGCCCCTGAGGTTGGGTTTGAGCCGGAAGCATTGGTGGCGGCGTTGGCTGACGCTGATAATGCATAGGTGACAAAACTGCCACCGACTGCGGCGCAAAGACCGGAAGCTGATAGCCCTGATACGCCGGATTGTACCAATGTAAATTTTGGGGATGCATGTACTGCGGAGGATGCATGGGTGCGCCTGCGTAATTGCTGCATGCTGCCGCCAATGCTGTCGGGTCTTGCGAATTGTGAAAAACATGCTTTGAGCTTTCGGCAGAGGCTGAAACTTGATCCTTATCTTTCAGCTCTTTCGCCATCTTGCTGTATTTGCAGTCCCGAGTGGTGTGACCGAAATTGCCGTCACAAATGACGCAATATGGTGGCCTGGGTCCTCTTCCGCGTCCTCTACCGTCTCGTCCGCCGCGTCCTGTCCTTCCACCGCGCCCTCCGCGGAACGGTTGGTCAAGCCCTCTTTGGGGCTGAGAGTCAGCCATGTCAGGCCTCTCCGTGCCTGTCGCTGATTGTGCTGGTTCTTCCTGCAAATTGTTGATTGAACGAAAAGGCCTGACATTCCTTTGATTCGGCACGGGCGGTGGCCTACTTGCTTTCGTCGCTTGCCTCTGCGTTTGGCGCGCGGCCTTGCGTCGCCGAAAGTCATCATCCGACATCGCGTACGCATTCATTACGTCGAACAATTCCTTGACATCTTTCGGCGGCTCCCTGGACCAATGAGCGGCGCACTGCCCAGTCCCCAAGCCTTCGATGGCTGCTGCGATTACCGCGGCTTCCGGCACATTCGGGGCTTGAGCTTTCAGCTGGATGAAACGCTTGAGGTACTCCGAAAGTGGCTCGTCGTCTTGCTGGGTGCAATTCATGAGATCCCGCGTGGTCTTGACATCCGATCGGAATCCTTGGAAAGTGGCCAGCAGTTCGGTCTTCAGCTGTGCCCACGAATAGATAGACAATGGCTTGAGGGTGGTGTACCAATCGTGGGCCACGTCTTCGACTGCCAGGATGAGAGATTTTGCTAAAGCCTGATTGTCTCCGCCTGCCGAAAAAACAGCTATCTCGTAGCTTGCCAAGAACTTGCGTGGGTTCGCTTTACCGTCGAAAGTCGGAATGCGGGGCTTGTAATTGAGTGGCCACGGATGAGCTTGCAACTCCCTCGAGAGCGGAGAGGTTTCGTCGATGGCGTTGCCGAAAGCTGGCGGTTGCTCTCGCCTTGGTATGAATGCGTTTTCTTGTGCTATCGGATTTGGGTCCGCCCTGGCCCTTTGCAGCTCCTGAATTTCCTTCTCGAGTTGCCTCCTCTGCGCCTCAGCTCGCCGAATGGCGTTGCGAGTCTCGTCTTCTCTTGCTTTCGCCGCCAACTGCTGCTGCAGCTGGTCTCTTTGCAACAACAGCCTTTCGATTTCCCCTTGCTGCTGGGCCAGCGTCTTGATTGCTTGGGCGTGTCTTGTGATTTTGTCATCGTCTTCATCCTCATCATCGAACTCGTCCTCGACGTGCCCATCCGGTGTGCCGTCTCTGCCCAAAATCCGCTGATCCTGAGGCTGCACGCCCTGGCTCGTCGATGCTCCCGGCGGCGGCTGCGCTTCTATCGACAGAGCGCCGCCGAAAGGTGGTGGCTCTGCGACTGCGTTTGGTGGAACCTGGCTAGCTGGGACTGAAACCGCGACGGTGCCGAAAGCATCCTTTCTCGCGGCGATCGTCTCCGGATTATCGACCGTCTTCGGCGCTTTCCTTGGCGGCATGGTAAGCTCGGGCGACAACCACGGTGGGCGCCAATGTTGTTTCGGGTCCGAAGCCCCGAAACAGCGGGTTGTCGCACGAGCGAATGCACGGAACGAAAGTGAAAGTAAACGCAGTAAAAGGAAGAATCAAGTCAAGTGAACAGTGTTCTCCCCCCCTCCCGCGGGGAGGTCGGGAGCTTTTTATATTGAACTAGATCCACGTGAAAGTACAAGATTGCCCTTCTCAATCACTCTACTATAATTACAAAGATGCCCTACCCAACTACTCTGTAGCCGTTCAGCGCTCCCTCCCGGCGCTGGGGGCACCATTGTCACTTCGGCCTCTAGCGGGCCCAGCGCCCCCGGCTCTCTTCCCGACCGGTGGGCCCGCTCTCCCTGACCCATGCTTCCGGCGACCTGCGAAAACTCACGGACAAACAAAGTCGTAAAGACGAAATCTCCCGCCGGAGACGCTGGGTTCCTTTCGTACGAATGCTCCCTTCCGCACGAAGCCTCCGTCGTACGCCCGGCCGCGAGCCGAAAGGCGCGCTACCGCGCGAAAACACCCTTTCGCGCGAAGGCGTTGCCTTCCCTCGACCCGCGGGCCGAAAGGCGCGCTATCGCGCAAATGTTGCGCCTCCACCCGAAGGCGACGCCTTAACTTGGCCAGCGAGCCGAAGGGCGCGCCACCGCGCGAGTGTCGCGCTACCGCGCGAATGTTGCCTTCCGCTCAGAGACCGTCGTCGCTCGGTGTTGCGGGTCGGAAGCGCTTGCTTTCGCGCGAACGGTACCTTCCGCACGAAAGCACCGTCATCTTTCGGTAAAATGCGGGTCGGAGGCGCCTGCGGTCTGGGTGCCGCCCCAACACTAGATTTAAAGTTTAAGCCTTCAAACGTACATGTGTGCTTATAAAAAAATATGGAGGAAGCATGAATAGGATAACACACGTTTTTTTTAAATGTATGCATGGATTTTTTTTAAAAGAAAAAATAGGTCATGTCACAAGTAAAGCATGTCAGTTGTGAGTATTACTGGAGAGCACAAGCGGAAAGATAAGAAAACCATGTTTTATTGATCTTCCGTGGCATGTTTTACTTACGGATATCTTTCGTTTGAAAAAAAAACAAGTTATTATGCCCAGCAACAGGACCAAGACTAGCTTATCGATCCACGTACTGTTGTAGCAAGAGGAGCTCTGGAGCTGGATCAACCAATGACGCATCAGCTGGAAAAAAAAACAAATGACGCTTCTTCAGGGTTCAAAAGAAAAGAAGTGAATTTTAGACAACGTTCCACGAAACTAAGGCCAGTCTCAATGGGGTTTCATGGAAAGTTTCATGCACATTAAATAGGGTGCCACATCAGCTGTTTGCATGAAACTGGGAGGAGAGAGAAGGGAAACGTTTCATCCCCACGAAACGTATCAGGGGCGTTTCCAAGACGTATGAAACCGCATGAAACTTGTGTTGAGAAGCGCTCGCAAGTTTCGTGGATGCTGGAGGAGGTCATGGCAGCCAGAGGGGATCTCCGTCGTCACCACCGGCCGCAGGCATGGGCTCCGCCGCAGATGCCGCGGGCTCGATCGCCACCGAGCGCCACCGCGGACGCCGCGGGCGCGGACGCCGCGGGCGCGGCCGCCACGGGCTCCGACGTGGGGGCAGGCGA
This sequence comes from Coix lacryma-jobi var. lacryma-jobi, assembly GCA_009763385.1. Taxonomy (NCBI): domain Eukaryota; kingdom Viridiplantae; phylum Streptophyta; class Magnoliopsida; order Poales; family Poaceae; genus Coix; species Coix lacryma-jobi. The sequence goes on from CM019824.1 coordinate 163,047,849, forward strand.
GCTCGGCGGCGGGCGCGGGTGCCGCTGGCCGCCGGCACGGGCTCCGCCGCTGGTGCAGGCACGACCTCGTACGCGGGAGTGGCCGCCATGGGCTCCAGCGCGGCCGCCACCGAGTACGCCGTGGGCGCGGCCGCCACAGGCTCCGGCGCGGGCGCCGCCGCTTATGCCGCGGGCGCGGCCGCCACGGGCTCCGGCGCGGGCGCCGCCGCGTATGCCGCGGGCGCGACCGCCATGGGCGCGAGCTTTGCCGAGCGCCGCCGCGGACACCACAGGCTCCGCCGCTGGGGCAGGCGCGGGCGCCGCTAGCCGCAGGCACAGGCTCCGCCGCTGGTGCAGGTGCGAGCTCTGCCGCGGGCGCGGCCGCCACGGCCTCCGGCGCGGGAGCCACCGCGTACGTCGCGAGCGCGAGCGCCGCCGCGGGCACGGCCGCCATGGGCTCCGCCGCGGTCGCAGGCGCGGGTGCCGCCGGTCGCAGGCGCGGGTGCCGCCGGTCGCAGGCGCGGGTGCCGCCGGCCGCAGACGCGCTCCGCCTCGAACGTCAATGGCGCGGTCGCAACTACCGTACGAACGCTGGTCGAGTTGTCGTGCGACGTGGAGAAGAGAGTGGGAAAGGAGAGAGAGAAAAAATCTGGGACCTACAAGTTATATGAAACTGTACACTGAGAGGGGAAGCATTTCATCTGTAGTTTCATTTGTGTTGGAAACCGGAAGATGAAACTGTGCATTGAGACTGGCCTAACTGATCCCAAGTTTATGTTGCTTTGTCCAGCCAAACCCAATGGTGGTATAGGGCCTGTTTGGTTGCCTGTATGGTGGCAAACCAGGCCCGTGGGGTGCAAGAAGTGCACGTTTGGTTGCCTGCATGAACACTTGAGCCAGGCTCTACGCGTGCAATAACGCCTCCGCAGCCAGGCTCCGGACGTGCGAGCAAATCGGGCGTCTCCACCGAGCCAGGCTCGGCACATGCAGATAGAAGCGCATGACAGTTAAAAAACTTACAACACGGATGCAAAGTCAGGCAACCAAACGGCGGTGCTCCTTAGCTAGCATGCAGACATACGGGAACCAATCATCATGGCTTTGCATGCAGCCAGCCTGGCCAACCTGGGCCTGGCTCTCGCATACGAGACAAGTTGCACAAATACATAAACCAAACAGACCCATAGGGAATTAGGGATGCGGAATATCCTTGTCAGCATCCCTCAAATTTCGCCCTCATCACTTTTCAGTGACTCAGCATTTTGTCACGAAACACGAGCGCTTTTGAGACGAGGACGACAAGAGAGATTTTGTTATTATAGGCTGCATGAGATAGGAAAAGACAGGGCCTAGTCCATAGTGAGTACTGACAGCGACGAGCTACGATTACGAGTAGGCTAGAGCCATCTCCAATTGTTTGGAAAAAATGACTTGAGAAAAATTGTCATTTAGCAACTTGCTAAAACTTTTGGCAAGTAAATTTTTCATGTATCTCTAATAGTTCAGTAAAAATAACATAGAAAAGTAGACGCGAGAGAAGTGGCGGCGGATTACAACTTGATAAAAATAACATAGAAACGTCGGATAGCAAGTGAAGCTGATTTGGTAAATATAGCAAGTAGATCGCATTCGATTCCAACTTGAAAAAATTTAGCAAGTCATATATCAATCTGTTGGAGAACGTTTTTTTTCTTTTTCCAATAAAACAAGGATAGCAAGTCATTTTTTCAAACTATTGGAGATGCTCTTAATACTATATATCTTCCGAAAGGTAAACAAAATGCCGCGGGTACAACAAGATCGCCAAGAATTCGCATATGACCGTGAAGGAAGATGGCCCCTTGTGACGACTTTATGTGTGTGTGATCCGTGTATGGCAATGGTGTTTTCATTGCATGTCTCCGTGCTATTTAAATGGAAATCTGTACAAGCTATGTTTTTATTAATCCGCGGGATGGAATTTCACCAATTCACCTAGACAATCTGTATTGGAAACTCAAATGTTGTTGTAATAAATTTTGGACTCCATATGAACTTAGGATGAACAAAATCATCGGCAACTTCTGCAGTAACTAACTACTTTTGCGAAAGGGTCTGTGGTCCAGTGATAGGGCAGTCTAATGGGATGCTACCTATTTTTCTAGATTTTTTTTAGAATTTGTAGCTATGCGTTCGGTGGTACTGTAAGTTCTGTGCGTCTAAGCTATACCCGATAAAAAAACTACTGCTTTTACACGCCAAGTGGCCAACCGTCCAAGAAAAAAGAAAAAAGAAAAGAGAAAAGAGAGCACGTACAACACTCCACCATCTCCATTTGGGCCTTCCTGCAAACCCATGCGCCCATTTGGGCCTTCCTTTATCATCAGTCATCAGGAGCCCGAGCGGGCCCGTCTACTACGAGTACGGGGGTCCGACTGGTCGGGCGCGCCCCCACGCGGCCGGGTTTTTTTGCCCGCGCCTCCGGAGTCCAGACCCGCACCCGGCGCACCGCGGACGTGCCGCGCCGCACGCACGTCCGCCTTCAAGTCCCTCCCCTACTCCCTCAGCCGCGGCGAGCCGGCGACGCCGCCGGGCCAGCGCGCACCATCACGCTACGGCCTAGGCTTGCGGGCTACTGCGGGCGCGGCGTGGCCGCAGTTACACGCTCACGCGTCACGCCACCGCGCTAAGCGTGCGACCGTGACCGGCCGGACCGGGCGCCTCTCGCTCTCTGCTAGACTGCTAGTCTCTCTACCCTTCGCCGCGCGGTGCGCTTTCGTTAACCGCCCGCCGCGCCGCGCCGGGGAACACGTGTTCGCTGTCCAGCTAAATTTACCACGGTCGGTCGACGCACGCAGAAGAAGGCAGAACCGGGGAGCCGCGTTCGTCAACGGCCGGGCGCCTAACCGTCTGATACCCCTCTCCTCCGCCCAGCCCGCCAAAGCCGTCGTCACTCTGCGCGTGCGCGACAGAAGAATTTCGTCGCCGGCCGGTTTACCACTCACCGGGGGTACGTAGGTATTAGGCGAACGCGGCGCGGTGGCTGACGCACGCAACGCCAGCAGCGCAGCACGCAGCGCTACCGGCTGCAACTGCAGCTGCAGTGCCCGCCGCGGCAGCTCCTCGTCTGACGTGAGGCCATGACACGGTTCCGAATCCTTCGCCTCGCCGCGGCCGATTCCGTGCAGGCAACTCCCAACTGACAACTGTTCGTTCGTCACATCCCCCGCACTGCATTCTTTAATAAACACATGTACAGTATAGTACTTAAAAACAATCACGCCCTTTAATCATACCACAACTCCGGCCGGGACGATCACGATCTGCGTCCTAATAGTGTCGTTAAAAAAAGGCGCCTTGACCGGCTTCAACTTTCAACTGCAACTGCAACAAAGCCGATCATTAGATTCAGTTGAACCTGTCGTATGCATACACACGTAGTGTAATATAGTACGTGTACACTGCTAGCGGTAGCAATTTTAGCATCATTAGGACAGGCTTAGCACTACGTACTCATCACTACTAGTAGTACTACGCGTCTCCCGTCGCAGACAGATAAGCACGGGAACATGTCAGGAGAGTGACGCCTGACCTAAAACCTCTGCTATGGCTGTGTTTCCCTCCCCTGCCGTGGATTTTCGTTTCCTCATCCGGCTTCCTTCCGGTTCCGGCAGGCTCCGACGGCCTGTTCGGCTGTTCCTGTTCCTGCGACGGAGACCGACTGGACTTGCGCCCAAGAAACTTCGCACCTCTAGCCCACGCGCTCCGCAAGGTGACGCGACGCGAGCTTGTCCTGAATCCTGATCGTGCGACCCATTTGGCCGCCACGATGACTTCGCCCGCACGGCCGCTACGATGACTGCCTGCCTCTCACACGTGGTTGACTGACCGGCGGCGAGGCGACTGCTGGCTTGGCTGCTGCTACGAAACACAAGGACAAAGTTTGGGGGTTTCAAGTCAAGTGCTGCTTAATTTATGTAGAACGCGGAGGAGGCGTGGGTCAAAGCTTTGCATTTCCGTAATCCGTATGGCGTGCCCTCGAGCCGCCGCCGTTTCAGCAGCCTCGACGCGCCCGCGGACGCGCGGCGCCGTGTTTGATCGGCAACCGACGACCGGAGGAGATGTAAACCGGACGGGAAAGGGGAATGAATGGCTTCACGGAAACGAACTTTCAGGTCTGCCTGGGATTTTTGGTCTTCACGGAAACGAACTTTTTTCAGGTCTGCCTGGGATTTTGATAAGCTGATGATACTTCAGGCAATGATACTACTCCTGCAGGGACAGGTTTTCGTCAGCTGGAACCAACTCTTTTGCCTGAAACGCGAAGACCTTGTGCCCTGCAAACTTGCTACTCCGGTCAGCCTACAGTTGAATTCCCACTTTTGTTAGGCACATTCCCATTCGCTCGTCGACAATCACCTTTTGAGTTCACGCCGTACAGTCAGATCATTTCTAGCAGTATGATGATCCTTATTAGCTTCCTGAGGACGGTAGTTAAGTGAGTGACAGCAACGAGTGACCTATTTTTACATTTTTATCTACTCGCACCCTGTAATGTACAGTAAAAGTTTCTGAAAGAAGAGGACGTGTTCAAGTGGAACACATGCACCTCGTCGTATACAGTACTCCGTGTGTAGCAAGGAAACATCCTGACGAGACAAGCCAACAAAAGTCAAAAATTCAAGAAAGGTCTCTTGATTAATAAACATATGAACAAATTCAACATTTATCCTCCCAACAACGACCAATCAACATCAGACTTTTCCTCTGTTTACACATGAATTTTTGACCGAAAAATTCCCTTTTTTTCGAATCAAGAAGAGTACAAGAAAAAGAGGGAAGCAAAAGAATGAACGCATGTGCGCGCTCCGGTGATCGGCGAGTGGAGCCAAATGCGTCCCGGAGCTCGGGGGAGATCTGGATCAGTTCGCCGAAGGAGGCGTCTTGGGCGGGCGTGCGGCCTCGGCTCCGGCGAGCCCCTGCTCGATGTCACCGGCGCCGGCGCGCGGGCTGTAGGAGGTGCCGACCACGGCCTGCTTGCCCCTGCTCAGCAGCCGGCGCAGCGACCGCAGCCTGGCGGAGACCGGGGACCGCATCTCGTCGGCGGCGGCGCTCCCGGGCATGCGGCTGGCCGGCAGCGGGGAGTTCATGGGCGGCGTGTTCAGGGCCACGGGCCGCGTGGGGATGTCGATGACCAGGTTCTCCTTCCTGCGCCCGGAGGCCGAGGAGCTCGCGGCGGAGGCGGCGGTGGCGACGGGCGGCTGCAGCGGGGGCGTGGCGAGGCCGGCGTTGGTGACCTCGTCGTGGGTGCCCCAGAAGAGGACGTTGGTGGGGAACACGGGGAACTCGAGCGACGCGGCGGAGGGATCCTCCCGCGGCAGCGCGTCGAGGTCTCCGGCTCCGGCACCGACGGGGGCGCGGCAGAGCGGGCAGGTGTCGTGGGAGTGGAACCACATGTCGATGCACTCCACGTGGAACCCGTGCCCGCACTTGGGCAGCGTCCGCACCTTCTCGCCGTCGGCCACCTCCGACAGGCACACCGCGCACTCGAGCGCGTCCACGTCCACCGCCCCGTCCTTGCCGCCGGCGTAGACGGTGACGGGGAGGGAGCGCAGGGCGGAGGCGGGCAGGCCGCGCTGCGGGAGCGGGGACGCGGCCACGAAGAGGAACCGCGACGACGGCGAGGCCGGCGCCAGCAGCGGGTTCGCCCCCAGGTAGCGCTTGGCGTAGAGGTAGAGCAGGAAGACGAAGACGACGACCATGAAGAGGAAGATGACCGCGGCGAGGAGCACCCCGTTGCTGATGGCCAGCTGCTGCTGCCCCGAGCTGCCCCCCGAGCCGGGGAACATCCCGTCGCTGCCGCCGCCGCTGTTGGTGAGCCACGCCGGCGGCGCGCCCGCGGTGGGCGCCGCCGCCGCCGACGACGACGACGAGGCCGCGGACGTCCTGGGGATCATGGCTGGCTGGCTGGCTTCACGGAACGCGAGCTTCTCGCGGTGCCGGTGCCTTGGCTTCTTGGCTGGCTGGCTTGGCTGACGCCCCGCAGCTGATGAGAGATAGAAGCGGAGAAGAAACGACGACGACGACGACGACGACTGGAGAGAGAAGAGACACGAGAAGGGTCTGAGAGGAGGAGCGAGCGACGAGCTGGAAGGAACGGCCCACACTCGGGTATTTGAAGGTGAGCGCGGCGAGGCCACGGCGGCTGGGCGTCGTGGCAGGGGTGGGGATCCTTTGCGGCGCGGCATGCGGCGAGTGGGCCACGGCGTGCACTACCCCGTGGCGCAGACGATCCGGGGATGCGTGGCGGACTTTGTCAACTAGTGGTTGGGGCCTTGGGGGCTCCTGGGGATCCACGGAACGAGACAACGGCCCGGTCGCGGGTCGCCCCGGTCTGTTTTGACTGCTCTGCTGTGCTGGGCGTTTCGGGCTCCCGGCTGCCCCGAACCGCGGCGGCGACCTCGCAGAAGCATCCAACTGGCGGGCGGGCGCCGGGCGCCGGGCGCCGGGCGCCGGGGTGGGCGTCGTCGCTGGGCGGCCGCGGCCGCGGCCGTCCTCCTCGTCTACGAGATTTTCGGCGCGAAATCGCTCGCGGTCGACGTGCGTGCGTGCGTCGTGCGCGAGGCGGCCTTTTCTTGCCATTCGGCGGGGCGGACGGCATCCGTTGATTTTTTTTTGGGTTCCGGTGACCGGTGTACAGGATACGAAATTGATTGGGGTTTCGTGGTACTACTACACGCGTGAATGTAGCGAGCGTGGCGGCCGGCCCCGGTGCGGCTGCGAAACCCATGTGGACGGAACGTCTGTCGATCCGTACGTGCTGCCATTGCCTTTCCGTGCTCGTGGACAATGGAGACACACCATGGCATGCCATTGGCGGTACCGTCGCCGGGCAGAATGGCTAGGCAGTGTTCCCAGCGTCCAATTTTGGACGTCCAAACAACACGTTGGGCCAGCTCGAGCGTGGCCAAAAAAAAAAAAAAAAAAACAAACCGAAAAACAAATTGAACCTAGACGCTGGTACCAAAGAGATCAAAACAAAAATAAAACTCTGCGGACGTGTCGAAATGAGCTAAGTTAAATAATATACTTCTTCCATATAGGAAATAGATGTTGTTTAGAACAGCGACACAGTCTTCAAAACATAACTTTGATCACTTTTTTATTCAAAGTGGTAACTTTGACTCCCTTTATAGAAAAAAAATATTTATCAAAAAGTGATATATGTATACTTTTATAAAAGTATTTTTCAAGACAAATCTATTCATGTGATTTATATTTTCAAACTCAATAATTTAAAAGTTATTCATGATTTATATTCTCAATGTTTGACCGAAATCTTGTCCAAAACGTCTTCTATTTTCTATACGGAGAGAGTATGTATATTTTTATGAAATTATTTTTCAAGACAAAATTATTTATATGTTTTTTACATCTCTAAACTCAACTACTTACAAATTATTCATGGTTTATATTCTTAATGTTTGACCCAAACCTTGTCCAAAATAACATTTATTTTTTATATGGAGAGAGTGTATATATATATATATACTCCCTCCGTATCACAATTAGAGTTCGTTTTGGAAAAGCTTTCGGTCAAATATTGGGAATATAAATCATGAATAACTTTTAAATTATTGAGTTTAGAAATGCAAAAATCATATAAATAAATTTATCTTGAAAACTACTTTCATAAAAGTATATATATATATCACTTTATAACAAATATTTTTAAAGAAATAAGTGGTCAAAGTTATGCTTTGGAGACCGTGTCGCTGTCCAAAACGAACTCTAATTGTGATACGGAGGGAGTACATATATATATTGTTTTTTTTGACAAGAAGCACATTATATTAAGATTAAGAACCAGAGTACATAATATTGGGATTTAGATACCCAATTGCATGCAAAGCACCATAGATCTCCATGGGCGCAAAGACTACTTATAGAGAGAGTAGCCGAAGAGCAGAAACGGAACACGAAATTCTAAATAGGATCTCTAAACTCGATACTCCCACATGTGTCGATGGATCCTTGACGTGTCCCAAAAGAAATACGATGAACTCTACACCGGTTATTGGCAACACAAACCATCGAGAGCCTTCATTAAGCAATAGTTGCGAAGGTCGAGAAACGAGTCGTAGATCTGGGGGAAGCAACACCGGACTCGGTTGAACACCTTTGTAGAGATCTCGAATCAGAGGTTGTAATTGGAGGTCTGACAAAGATTCTACTCTTCTCGGGCTACAGGGTCTCTGAGAAGATGGTTCTTCACTGATCGTCGCCATGCAGGAGGTTGCGCCAGGGGTAGGCGCCTGTCTCAGGATTCGATGTCCGCCGTAGCAGATCTGGCGATGATGGCAACGGATCGAAGGCTGATGGTCCAGCTCCGGCCGAAATCAACGATGGGCCACCGGATCGGGAAGGACCGCAGGCACCTGACGAAGGAGACAGAAGGGGAGGCTATACCTGCACCTGCAGGCGCCATGACCGTGGCCGCCGCGTCCGCGGCAGGCGTCGACACCCGAGACACGCTTGTTGCCGCTGACATCGTCATGGCTGGCGTCGTGGAGCTGCCGGAGGAGAAAGGCCGCGGCCACGTCGTGCACATCAGTATTCGGGGACTGTTTCGCGCCGAGGGCGTGAGCCCGGCGCCGCTGAGCTTGGCCTCCACGGGCACCCCGGCCCTGCGTAGGGCGCTGACGAGCGTTCTCGTCCGATCCCGCGGCGGTTCCTTGGCGGGCCGGCGGTCGACCACTGAGGCCAACACCGCAGGCGACCTCGCAGCGCCGCCGAGCAGCGCCGAGAGCGGGTCCGCGTTCATGGCCAGCATGGCCGGGAGACCTCTCCTCTACCCCGGATCTGAAGGAGGGTGTGATTATTGGGGATAAAAAGCTAGGAACAACAAGCAGGTGAAGGAGAGGGAGAAGGGAAAGGAGGTGGAGGGGGAGGGGGCCGGCTCTCCTGCCCATTCCGCCGGCGAGGGCGCCGAGGAGAGGGACAGGGGCCGGCGGGTGTGGAGGCGGGGGAGGGAGAGTTGGGGAGGAGGACAGCACAAGGCTTCTCAGAGACGGCACTCGGCCCCTTCATATATATTGCTTGTTAGAGGCGGAACGAGACAACTCCTTCACTTGACAGTTACAATGATTACAACAAAGATTTTTAGAATTTTGTGAGATATTTAGAGGAGGGAGGGGGGTTGCCCCTGCTAGCCCCTCTAGTTCCACCATTCATCTTCACACTAGAGCAATCGAACTCTGCTTTAGCCGTTCGTTTTTCATTCGCCATGGTTTGGCACCATCGCTATAGGCGCCCGGCAAGATGTGTTTGGCCATTCGGCCAGCCATTAGGATCACAAACCATTTCTCTATTTGTTTTTCTATACAGAGCATGCTAAGCGAACAATCAGTCGATCTTGTTGTCAAAAAAAAAAAAACAGTCGATCTTAGATATACGCTACTGTTTTGAGCACTTAGTTGCTTGGTTCAATATTGCGCACACTTTCATTCTCAGTATTGAGATCTATATTACAATGCTAGCTACCCACATGAACCAAACACGTCTAGACTGTGCAGATCACAGATTATTAAGAATTCCTAATTACTAGATTACAATCGACTTTCATGGAAGCAGTTCCAAATAGGGCATGCCCACATGCGTCTTATAAACTAGACAGAGAGAATAGAGAGCAACGAGGAAAACATTTGACATTGACTAACGTTTCATACGGTCAATGCTCGTATACTAGTAAATTGTTTGACTCATGGCTGAAGTTTGACGCATTTTACTTGGACAATCGTAACAAGCTAAACTCAGGGCCTTCGGTGATTACTTTCTTATGAATTTTATTTGAGCAAAACGTAGCATAAAAATGGGTGTGTACTCACAGGCATATCCTACTCTTATAAACAAATCTAAAAGACCGGGTCGATAAAATCCAGTTATCGACAAACATATCGCATATTATTAAAAAAAAGTAATGTTATTGACTTTTATATGGAATAATAAAGTCGATAACTTAAACTTGAATAAAACGTGTTCTAACATAAAGAAGAATCTAACCAGCTCCTGTAAGTCTATGATTAACAGTTGACATGTTGACATCATGTCAGCATGTACTGCCAAGTAAAAACTACTACTCCACTGTTCGCTGATTTCTTCATCCCCGGTCCCTCACGGAAGTATACGGACGGGGGCCCCCTTTTCGGCGTGGTCGCTGGCGTTTTTCGTCAAAGAACGGCAGACAGTGCTGTCAACCGTGACCAACGGGGGCAACGGGAGTGGGGAAGTTGATTGATCCCGTGCGTTCAAATGTCGGGTGGGTGTGAGGGAACGCGTGTCTTGCCGAGACCATTGAGAAAAAAAAAATACAGGAGAGAAGTCTTGGTGCACGGCCAATCACGGCTTCCCCGCGTCGTGCTCGTGCCGGGAAACTGTGCCTGCTCGTCAGCTCCCGCGTGGATGTGGATTAGCTACAGCCACTTTGGTTCGTACGGGCGTCGTCGTCGTCGTCGTCGCGTGACACGGTGAACCTCTGATTGGTCGGTCACATGCTGGAAAGTTGGTGCTCTGGGTCGATCCCCTCACCACCTCTAACCTGTGATGACTGATGAGCACTAAAACCTGGGATTTTATTTTTGACCCGTGTGGGGCTGATGAGTAGTACCTCGCTTGTTCGCTCGTCGACACGTCGTCTGGGAAGCAGAACCTGGCAAGTTCATGGCAGATGACTGAACAGTGGCAAAATTCCGCGGCACCGGTCCGCACTGTAGTAGTAGCACAAACGCACACTGTTTACAAAAAAGAGAAGAAGTTCGCGGGAAGCCAAGCGAGCCGCGCGCGCGCGCGCAGTGATGAAGCTGGAATAGTCGCAAGTCTCAGCTCAACGTGCCTAGAAGTTGGGGAGTGAGGCGGGCGGGATGGCCGGGAGCTGCTGCTACCACTAGCGGTGCACCGTCCCATACTCCACGCTTTTTACAGTCACAAAAAATCTACCGGAGGGCTCAAGGCTAGTATATCGTCGTCGTCGCGCGGCGAGGTCCTACTGCTGGGAAGGCCTTAGGCCTGCCTGGTAGGTGGGTGGCGGCTGACGCCATCCTCCAAACGACCCGGTCGGCACTGGCAGCACCCGACGTGCGCAAGCAGGTGAAGACCGGGCGAGCTCACTTCACACTCACGCACTGACCGAGCGGCGGATGCGGACATGTCCTCGGGATCGGGATTTGCCGGGCGAGTGACGGGCAGACGGGACGCAAAAAAGCGCAGCGAAAGGCACCGAGCACAGGCGTCGTGGGAGTGCGCCGTGCGCGGACGACCGGCCGCGGGAGACGCGGGGACGGGCACGCACGGCCACCGCGGAATGCCGGGGGGCTTTTGCGCGGCATCTCCGGCAGAAAAAGGCCACTACACTGCGTTCGGTCGGTGCGGCCTCGGTTCGGTTCGTGGCGCTGCTGTTCCAGATAGCAGACATCATCGTAGCACAGCGAACGCTCGCCTCGGGTCGTCGGTCCTCCGGGACCCCCCCCGGCGTTGTAGGGAAAACGCCGGAGCCCAGCCGCGACGACACGTCGACACGACGCGCGGACGGACGCGGCCGATGATGACGCCGAGGTCACCGTTTCCGCGCTTTCGAGCGGCCGGGAGGGGTCGGTCAGTCAGTCACTCAGTCAGGCCGCAGGCAAACTGTCACCTCCTCCTGCTGGGCCACCGGGTCAGCCGCGGGATGGGCTCTAAAAGGTCCTGTCTGATCCTATGGCCTTCAGACCATTCTAAACAAAACAGGTGATCTGGGTGTCTAACCGTGTGTTTGGTTTGCGGATATTCCGGGTTATCCCGGGTCGAACCCAGATGGAGTGCTGTTTGGTTTGGGGGACCATGGAACTGGGTCGAACTCAGACCTTGGTGGTATATATTGGAAGTGGGTTCTACAAATTCCACCGATTTGAGGGGATCAGGTCGACCCAGACGCGGTCACGAGCTCTTTCGTCCCCTCATCCTCACGCACCCTCACCACCGGCGGCGGCCTCCTCTCCACCCTCGGCGCGGCGGCGCGACACCCTCCTCTCCCCCTCGGTGCGACGGCGCGACGGTCTCCTCTCCCCCTCTGTGCGCCGGCTTCCCCCTCCCCCCTCGGTGCGGCGGCGCGGAGGCTCCTCTCCCCCTCGGCGCGGAGGCCTCCTCTCCCCCTCGGCGCGGCGGCCTCCTCTCCCCCTCGGCGCGGCGGCGCGGCGGCCTCCTCTCCCCCTCGGCGCAGCGACGCGGCGGCCTCCTCCTCCCCCACCATCGCGGCGCCCTCCTCTCCCACTAGCGCGGCCACCTCCTCCCCCACCGGCGCACCACAGCAGCGACCTCCTCTCCCCACGGCCGGGCCTGTGCGGGGGCGCGGCCGGCAGGTGGCGCGGTCGTCGGTGGGTGGTGCGTGTGGTGGAAGGAACTGGTAGTACCGAGCAACCAATGAAGAAATATGGGGGAAGGAAGAAGATGACTCAGACAATGACATGTGGACCCCATATGTCAGCGATTCAACCCTCCTCAACCTAACCCTGAAACCAAACAAAAAACGGGTTCAACCTAACCCTAAAACCAAACAGGAAATGGGTTGAACCCAACCCATAAAACTAGGTTGGGTCCAACCCATTCCGTATCATCCCAGAACCAAACACACAGTAAAGTTTAGTCATTTTTTTAGAATATAGTGGTTCAAAAAAAATTAGAATATAGAATGGTTTTTTTAAAAAAACCCTTCAGACATCATTAATTTAAAGGTCACCAGATCACCTGTTTTTGTTTAGAATGTTCACGAGAGCGACACCAAGGTCTATAACTTAAAGGTCCGTGTGCTGCGTCACTGTCCTGCAGCCCCTACTGTTCTTCCCCCATTAGAGAAACACACCCTCATCATTGCCCTCTAGGATCTACAAAATGGACTGTTTTGAGTCAGGATTCTACTAGAGCAATGTAACCTTCTCCGCCCCCCCCTTTCCCCCTTCCCCCTCTTGATTTTTTCCATAAATTTGAAGTATTATGTGTGGTATTTGGTTAGAATCCTAGGAAAAGGCCGGGTACAAAATAATTTAATATGTTCAGTTAGAGCTTAAAAACCTCATGGTAAATTTGTACATTGATATAGCTAGTGTTACATCTTAAGATGCGAATATGACCGTTGTTATCCCCATCTTTCGACTTGATTGTGGTATCCCACACATGTGAAGCAATCAAGGCATCATGAATCGGTCACGCGGGTTTACTAAACATGCCAAGTGAAGCTATATGGACCCTTCAATAGAGGATTGGACCATGCAAATTCTTTTGGGCAAATTGTGTTTCTGCCCTCATTTTGACATCCAACTGCACGTGTGCCCCTCCTTTTTAGAGTTTGCAGATTTGCCCTCCTTCCGTGAAACGTAGTGTTCCGTTTGCCCCTGACTCATGAGACGGAGCAGGTGCATGTGTTCGTAGCTACTTCATATGAGCCAAGATTACTCTAATACCCCTTCCTTATCTCTTCGTTCATCCATCCTCATCTCTCCGTTCTTATCCTGTAGCATGTGTGGGGAGTACGAGTAGGGCCGGCGGGGTGGGCGGCGCGAGCTGGACCGGCGGCGCGAGCGTCTGCGCGGGCGGACGCCAGGCACGAGGGCCTGCACGGGCGGGCGACCGGCCAGCGCGAGGGCCTGCGCGGGCGGCCAGCACAAGCGCCTGAACGGGCAGGCGGGCGACGCGAGGGCATGCGCAGGCGTGCAGGCGGCCGACGTCGAGTACCGGCGCTGACGAGCAGTCGGCGACGAAGATCTGTGCGTGCGTGCAGCCTGTGCGAGTGCCGGCGAGCGCGGACAGCGTGCTGCTCAGGCGGGCGACTGACAGGAACGGCTTTGGCGGGCGGCGCACAGCGCAGCGGTCTTCTCCAGCATGGTGGAATTGCTTCCTCGAGAGATTGTGTAAGCTCTTTAGCCTTGTTGTCTACGTGAAGGCGCACTGCTTTTTCTTAGGAGATTTAGCTTACTGCAAAGCATAAGATGTGATTTGTAGGCGTTCTTTGGAGGATGCTTCTATTGAGATTAGAACTGATGATCAACTCTTAGAATGGTTTGGGCTAAACCAAGAGAATGGAACAATGCACATTGATGCCCAGATCAATGAGTTTGGTGGTACACTGCAGTTCTCACCCACAAAAGGCAATAACCCCAATAGAAAAGGCATACATGTCGATGGAGAGGCAGTTGGAATTGATGAGGAGGGCAAATACTCGGACACTGAATCACTTGCTGCACTTAGTGACAGTAGCTATGATAGTGACTTGGCTGCATCTTCTTCTGACTCTTGTTTATCTGATCCTGAGTATGAACATGAGAATGAAATAGTTGATGAGGATGATGAAGATGATATTCTTGTCTTCTCTTTTGATGTTGATGATCCATGTGTCGATATAGGTGCAGTATTTCCTGATGTGAATCAGTGCAAATCAGCATTAACCCAACATGCAATCTTGAATGACTATGCTTTTCGTACTGTGAAGAAAGACAAGAGCCGATTTCGAGCCAAGTGCTTGAGAGCACATAAGGGCTGCAAATGGACTTTCTTTGCATCTACCAGCAAGAAATCCCTTGGATGCAAGGTACTCACATACAGTTCATGTCTTTCCTTGAGCGTGTAAATATTAGATAAATTAATTTCCTTCTTTTTCTATGCACAAATGTTCATTAGTTAAACACAGTTCATGTCTTTTTGTGCAGGTTAAAAAGAATGGGCCAATTCACAAGTGTGGTTCAGTCAATAATTGCGGTGACACAATGGCCACAAGTAATTGGGTAGCTGAAAGGGTGGTTGACTTGTTGACAGATGACCCAACAATGGGACCAATGAAATTACAAGCTAATCTGAAAAAGAAGTACAAAATGGAAATTCCATATGATAGGGTTTTCAGGGGCAAAGAGAAGGCTCTTGATATGATATTTGGGAAGTGGGATGACAGTTATGACTTGTTGCCCACTTATAGAGTTGAACTTCTCAAATATGTGCCAGGAAGCATTGTTGAGATAGACACTGAAAAACATCAAGGGGATGTGTGTTTCATGAGATTCTTTGTGGCTCTTAAACCATGCATCGACGGGTTTTTGCAAGGATGTCGGCCCTATATTTCCATCGATGCTACCCACCTAACAGGAAGGTCCAGAGGTCAGTTGGCAGCTGCTGTTGCATTAGATGGCCATAATTGGTTGTTTCCGGTTGCTTATGGTGTTATTGAAACTGAATCAACAGAAAGCTGGACATGGTTTATACAGAACCTGAAGGTTGCTATTGGCTCGCCTACTGGTTTGGTTATCAGCACAGATGCAGGTAAAGGAATTGGTGCAGCCATGGATGATGTGTATCCAGGAGTGGAACATAGAGAATGTATGAGACATTTATGGAAAAATTTCAAGAAGCATTACTATGGTAATTTGTTTAATTATAACATGTGGCCAGCTGCCAAGGCTTGCACCATTGAGAAGTTCAATTATCACATGGGAAGGATACAGGAGAAGTGCCCTGCAGCAATAGCATACTTAAATGAGAATCATCCCTACCTTTGGAGCAGAAGCAAATTTTCTGATCATTGCAAAGTAGATTATATCAATAACAACCTCTCTGAATCTTTCAACAATTGGGTGAAGAATGTGAAAGACTTGCAGATTGTTGAAATGCACGACAAGATAAGACAAATGATAATAACCAAGTTTGAATTGAGAAAAAAGATAGCTATGTCGATGAAGGGTACAATAATCCCAGCTGTTACTAAGGCTCTTACTGCTCAAAGCAAAGCTATCAAGGATTGTGAAGTTTTAAGATGTGCAAATGGTACTGCTGAAGTAACTGCACCAACAAAATCAGGGGCATATTTTAGGTATGCAGTCAATTTGATGCTTAAAACATGCAGCTGTAGGGCATGGCAAGTGAGTGGAAAGCCTTGTAGACATGCTTTAGCATTTATTGCAAAACTTACTAGAGAGGTACAAATGGACGACTATGTCGATGAATACTTTTCTGTTGACAAGTTCAGAAAGGCATATTTAGGTGTGTTTAATCCAATGACTTCCAAACATTTCTGGCCGCATGTTAATTTAGGATACAAAATCAAGAAGCCAAAGTTGAGGAGAAAACCTGGGAGGCCAAGGAAATCTAGGATCAAGGCATCAGATGAGCCTGGTGCTAACAACAGAAGGAGATGTCCTGAATGCCATGAACTAGGCCATACAGCCAAGAAGTGCCAAGGAGGTCTAACTGCTAGAGAGAAGAAGAGGCTTTTATCTACTGAGAATGAATTTGAAGAAAGAAGCAATGGCCCCAGCACTGCACCCACATCACAAACAAGACGCAGGGGTACAACTAGAAGTTCACCTAATGAATCATTCAAGTATGTGCTGACCTGTACTCATTCAGTTTATTATATTTTGAACTCACTACCACCTGCATGATGCATTTGCATAGCTACTGATCCAATTTTAATCTGTCTTTTTGTAGTGTTACTGCACGTGAGATGGGAGGAGGAACACTGCCAACTGGGATAGGCAGAGGCAGAGGAAGAGGTGTTTCAAGGCTTGCTGCTTGGTTTGATGCTTAAACATGACCTCTTGGCAATTAGTGCCATTATTTTGGTCTTGGAATGTGATCTGGACACGTTATATTGGCATATGGTGCCCTTATTTTGGTCTTGAGATGTGATCTCGACATACCATATTGGCATATAGTGCCATTATTTTGGTCTGATGTGACCTAGGCATGTAAACCATTCTAGGTGTGATCTGGCACCTGAACCATTCTTTGTATATGATGTTTAAATATGACCTGGACCTCTAATCTATTGCTTACTATGTGATGCTTGCAAAAATATGTCCTTCAAATCTATGCAAAATAGGGATTCCATTTTGTGATTTCAAAATATATCTACTCATTAATCATGTCCAGATATGTAAAAGATTAATGGATTATGGTGTCATTCATACTAAGGGTAAATTTGTCTTTGTACAGTCATACACATACACTGTTAGTTCTAATTAACAGAATAAGGGTAGTACAAACGTTTCAATTCAAAAATTAGGGGCAAATATGCAAAGTCCAAAAAAGGGGGGCAAACGTGCAGTTGCAGGTCAAAACGAGGGCAGAAATGCAATTGGCCCAATTCTTTTAGTGGATAGACGGACTTTAATGGTTGGCCCTAAGATTTAGGCTCTTCCCATATGGCGAGGATAAGAGAGAGTTGAATGGGCGAGTTCAGGCATTAGGTGCCTCTTCTACAAAACCCTCTAGAAATGTCAGAAGAGAAGTTGCTGCCCATGAATATCGTGTAACAAAACCCCTGCTATGCCATTTTAAGGTTCAGAAAGGTTGACTTTATTTCAGTCTTTTGGGCGCCCTGAGGTCAAGTGTAAGTGCTCCCTCTAACCTAAGCAAATCATCTATAATTGTTTCTCTTTTTATGGATTCAATGTTTGACACTGTTGAATTGTGCTATGCAGGATGGATGGCCATCATGTGATTTTCTGGAGTACATGTATGGCCCGGAGTAGCACTTGCTGTCCGAGCTTGATGTGGCCGAGTTCGTGGCTCGTTACCCGGCCAATACCATAGTTTACGATACCCTACATGCATGCATGTGTGGGATCAAGGGGTGGTTTAGTCAGAGCTTGGTTATAGATACATAGTATGGCAACCCGTACATTGACTTCTAGGGGAGTTAAGGACTCGGCGTAGTTGATAGTGTATAGTTCCATTCTTAGAAGGTGTTTGGATTCATAGGCTAAAGGCTAAAGTGTAGTCCGTAGTGT
Source organism: Coix lacryma-jobi var. lacryma-jobi (assembly GCA_009763385.1). NCBI lineage: Eukaryota > Viridiplantae > Streptophyta > Magnoliopsida > Poales > Poaceae > Coix > Coix lacryma-jobi. The sequence goes on from CM019824.1 coordinate 163,065,611, forward strand.
AGTCCGTGTCGTATTAAATGTTACAACACTAATTTAATCTATTAGAAATAGCTATCATATAATAATTAACAAAATAAATCTATTAAGTCAAATTAATCTATCATTAGTATTCCCTCCGTCTCATCAGGATATAAAGCGCGATTTGACTTGGTGCGGTATTCAAGATTATACTTTGACCATTAATTTATATTATTTTATATAACTAATAGAAACAATAAAAATATCATTAGAAAGTATTTGTAAAGATAAATCTAATGGTACCATTATTGTACTATATATATTTTATTTTATTAGACTTATTATTAGTCAAACTTAATAAAGTTTGAATTTTGAAATACGTGCATGTCTTATATCCTGAGACGGAGGGAGTAATTGTTTACTATAACATCACATTGTCAAAATCATTGACTAACTAGGATTAATAGATTCATCTCAGGAATTATCCTTCGGCTAACAAATTAGTTTTATAATTAGTCTATTTTGAACAGACTAAATTAAGACCGCAATATCTGATGTAACAAGAATTAAATTTTAGTCATAGGAACCAAACAAGGCCGTTTCTCGTGCCAAAGAAAGTTATTTGGAGAAGCCTAAGGTGAGGGCACTTTGTTTATAGAAAGAAATGAAAGACAGGGGATAGGAAGCGTCGAAACTATGTTGTTTGTCATGTGAGAGTTTAGTAATTTTTGCCAATGGACTCGGACAACATGTGGGCTTTTTTTATGCGCTATTATATCTGTATCTTTGATTTGTCATTGGGATCGTTTAGCTTGACCATTAGAGTTTTCTTATGTAACTTCATATGACAAAAATTGAATGAAATTGCACTTTACAAAAAAAAGAAGGTCGGTGCAACCTAGTTTTGGAGGTTAATCCAAGTTATGGAGGTCAGGTTTCAATCCTCAGCGTCAAATTAAACAATGCGGAACCAAAGGCATGGAAGGTTGTGGCTAGTCTTTGGCCCTGAGTCCCTGACCAACAAAACATAAAGGTCTTGTCAAAAAAAAAACATAAAGGCCAAACAACTAACAACCTTCAGATCTCCATCCAATGGTTCAAATTCATTACCACAAATCACAATAAATAAATGATAATTTTTTATATGGAATGACAAAGACAGAATTGTTCAGGCACCTTAAATATAGGAAATGTGTCAAACATATGATATGTACTTCCTCCATCCCGAATGGTAAGTCGTGTGATTTTTTTAAACTCAACTTTGACCACTCGTCTTATTTAAAAATTTATGCAAAATAACATTTTTTTGACATGGTTTGCTTTATTAATAAAAGTAAAACATAATAATCTAAATTAAGGAGTTTAGTCATCTAGATTTTTTCCCCTCTAAAGGCATGATAAGTCCAGTAGCGAATTGATGTAATATGTTCTTATGGTTGGTCACTAAAAGGTGATGCTATACGAGTTATCGTTCATCAAGCTATCAGGAGAAGATCGTAACTTTTGGCTGAAACAAAAAAAACATAATAATCTAAATTAAGGTCTTTAGTCATCTGAATACTAATCTACTTTTTTTTTCCTTTGAAGGCATCATAAGTCCAGTGGAGGCAATGATGTAATGTGTTCCTATCGTTAGTCATCAAGCTGATGCTATGCGAGTTATCGTTCATCAAGCTTCCGAAAAAAGATTGTAATTTTTGGCTGAAGCAAACAAAATTGTCGGTACTCTATGTGCTTCTGTCACGTGGTTTATATTTCTTTAGTCTTTGATTTTATACACAAGATATGGCAGCCGTTCGAAGTAATGATAATTTGTATTGTTTACACGTGCAAGGCTAGCTATGTGTATAAGAGAGACATACTTTGTTTTGTGTTCTCAATAGTTTGCAACTTTGCATGATATCAAAAAAGGTTATTCATAATATTTAATATTGTTATTCTATTGTTATATATATAAGATGTATGATTGTTTTAATAGATACGTGTGTGCCACACGTGCATTTTAACTAGTTAATAAAAGTTCTTTAAGAATAACTTAAATTTGACTATATTTACACAAATTTTTTGAATAAGACGAATGATCAAACTTGACACCAAAAAAGTCAAACGACTTACAATTTGAGATGGAGGAAGTACATACATAACACACAATCTAATGTAAGTTATCAACTTGCATCATAGATCCGACCACGACCATAAACATAACAACATAAACGGTCCACATGCATACTCCCTTCATACCCATATTAGTTGTCGTTTAGGACAGCGACACGGTCTTCAAAACATAATTTTGATCTCTTATTTTTATAAAAATATTTATGAAAATGTATACTTTTATGAAAGTTTTTTTCAAGACAAATCTATTCATATAATTTTCATATTTACAAACTTAAAAATTTAATAGTTATTGATGATTTATATTCTCAATATTTGATTCAAATCTTGTTTAAAACGGCCTAATATAGGTATGAAGGGAGTAACACACAGGGGCAAATCCAGGATATCTTTGTATTAGGGTCAAGGATTAAGTAACAAGGTCAAACACTTGTTGATTCTCTATTTAAAAGAGTAATTTGTAGGTGGATTAAAAAACTTTAAGTAGATTTCTAGCAAGTTATCGGGATCAGCTGGACCCTATGGATACATGTAGATTCGCCCCTTACTAAGACCAATCTCAATGAGAGTTTCATTTGAGTTTCATTTGCATTAAATAGGTTGCCACATAGAAATTGTTGATGACATGGCGGTGTATTTAAGAAGTGAGAGAAGAAATGAGTTTCATCTAGATGAAACTCTCTTGGCACGAATACCAACTCTCTATGAGTCATGAAATTTAATGTCTATGAAACTTTACAATGAAACTCTCACTCTCAATGGAGAGTTTCATTCAAGTTTCATTTTATTTCATATGACATGGCAGTCTTGGAAACAACAAAATGAAACTCACCATTGAGATTGGCCTAACACAATGCACACATGTTGTGTCCGAAATCCACACGACCACACATTGTACACGTGTTATGTCCGAAATCCATATAAAGTCACCTGATTTTTGAAAGGTGACCTGTAACACAACACAAAGCCAAACAAAAACATTCGTCATGACCCGACCCGATCCGCACAAAATTAAAAACAGATAGATAACACGAGCGGTCACACATCGCAGCACACAATGAGGTTGGCGTTCACTTAAAATACACAAGCACGCAATCTAAGGTCACGTTTAGTTCCTAATTTTTTTTCGAAATTCCCTGTCAGATCGAATCGTTAAACGTATGCATGGAGAATTAAATGTAGGTAAAAAATTACTAATTATATTATTTGTCTGTAAATATCAAGACGAATTTTTTGAGCTTAGTTAATCCATATTTAAATAAAATTTATTAAATAACAATGAAAGACAGGGTTAGAACCGAACAAATTTTGGGAACTTTCCATTGACCCAAATACAGGCATACAGCAGTCCAGCTAATCAGTCCAGCAGCCGCCTGGCTCCCTCTCGTTAGCCGGGCCTCTCTTCTCAGTAACTCCAACAAGGCCCGTGTCCTCTTTTGAGACGAACAAGCCGGTAGGCCCACGGCTGAGGCCTTTTTCACTCCAATGAGGCCCGTGTTCTCTTCTGACACCAACAATGCTAGGCCCGACGCCTGAGGGCCTAAAGCGGCAGCGAGACGTACGCGCCATTGTCTCACATCTCATCACAATCACAAATAAAAAGAAAGAAAGATGGACGTCGGTTTCGTGCGGAAAAGTATCGCTACGCCCGTCCGCGCGGATCATGCGACCCCTGTCAACGCCCGGCCAACGCTCCCTTGCCAACGCCCGAAAGGAAACAAAATCAACGAGCGGCCTGCAAGGAAAGAACACGCCCCTGCGTTCGTCGCACAATATCGCTCGCTGGTCCGCCCACACGGCCCACCTCCCACGATCCGCACGCGAGCCGCCCGCTCGCCGGAATCGGTTGGCGCCCGCTGCCCGCTCACCGCGCCGCGACCGCCGCCAGTGAAGCCCGCTGCCGGGGAAGGATCTGGACCCGCTCAGTCGGCGCCCGCTCGCCGCGTCGCAAGCGCCGCTGGTGAAGCCCGCTGCCGGCGAAGGATCCGGAAGCACGGTGTTGTGGTCCTTCAGCAGAACACGGCGCGGAGCCACCCTCGGCTCCTCCCTCGGTCCACTCTGATCCCTCACTCCCTCGACGACGGTTGACATGGCCGCACAGAGCCTCGATGCGGAAGCAAGAATCGCCATTGCGGCCTCGAGGAGCGGCCGACTAAGCGGATGGGTGTTGCCGCCATGCCCCGACACCAGTGCCGTCATCATCGCTCCCACGCATCGGTTGTTCGGTCCCCTCCCGGCTGACTGACGGTGGCACGCACAGCCCCTCCGTCCCAGCAGGTGGCGCTCAGATCTGCCAAGGAGAAGCAGCTCCAGCGTGGCTGTGGAGCCTCGACAGCATCGTCGTGTGCATCATCTTCCTTGCTGCATGCAGCATCTTGTTTGATTCCGGCATTCCGGTTAGTAACAAACACAACTATCCTCTAGAGACACATCAAAGATGGTGATGGAACTAAACTGCATCTACCCTTATTTACAGAGATCTGAGTAATTTTGGTTAAATGGATCATGGGTATATACTTGATTAAAGTAATTGACTTCTCTTTATCTGAGCACTTCTAATTTATCAAGTATTCAGTCTCTTGGTGGCATGCATCGTTCTGGTAATTCACAATGCTTCTAACCTGAATATTACAGATGCTTTCTTAATAAACTGGATAAAATTCAGGAACAAGGTCTTGGGCGTTTTCCGAGCGTTCATTCATCGAGCACTGTCAAGACTACATATTGTTATTATTCTGAAGTTTAAACAATTACACAAACGAGTAGTACCTATAACTCTATCTTTTTGACTTTCTCAACCTTTTATGTTTATGGTCAGTGAGCATATCTCTCCCTCTCTATCTCTAGATTAGCTAGGCGGGTTGTTATTGTTGAGAATTTGTTTTGTGTCAAATGATGATTTTACTGATGCAATTTATTAACTATGTTAAAGATAGACCCACTTTCATACTTAGAGGATATTTGATACACCTTGGGCGGTCCAGTTTCATTCCAGATACACCTTGGATGGTCCAGTTTCATACTTGAGAGGAGATACAATTTCCTTACCTCATCTCAAAATCCAGGTAATGAACCATGAAATTCACACCCAGTTGTGGAATAGTCCTCTTATGATGCTTCAGCTCCACATACTCTTCAGTTCCCTCGAGTAAAAGAGGTTATGGTCAATGGCATGCCTATGAAAGTGAAATACAGTGAACTTGCATGATATATCGTTCTCCTTGCTGATCCCACTACTCTGAATATAAGAATTACGTTTTGAGCACTGTAATTCACTCTTCAATTTCCATCTATTAGCATTATTCATAGAGGCTCTTAAATGCATATACATCTTATCTAAAACTGCTTAATATATGCTAATTTTCAATATTCTCCCTTCTATTGCTAAAGTGGTTCCTGTTTCTGAATTTAGTTTGTTTTCTTGGAAGCCACTTGAGGTAATTGCTGGATTTGGCGATATATGGGTCTTCTTGCCAGCACAAGGTACGTTCCTGTCTGCGTCGACAGGATATGATGATATCTAGATCGTTTAGATATTGAGATCCATTGTTTTTTAAAATATATCCTATAGGTAGTTTATAACAAAATTTGTGGTGCCTTTCCTCAAATGGTAGTTCATAATAAAGTGGTAGAACTATCATGTGCAGCTAATAATTTTTTAGCTAAACAATAAACCTCGCATAGGAACATGATATTGCAGTTAAATTATAGAATAAGCACTCAATTGCTCCCACGAGATGCTGCAACTGCCTCTTCCTCATGATGGGCTCAACCAACAGCTCATGAAGCCGGAGGCTGTGACAGTGCCGGCCCTCATCCCTAAGGCCATCTCTGTGAGTTGAAGGGAAATTCCTCCTTTATTTTTATTTCTTTTTTCATATGGGTCGAATATGATAGATAATCATGACCAACTTTGTTGTGAGGACTTTTTATCTGGAATGAAGAAATTTGATCCAAAGTACAAGTACATCATCATACTCCTATGCATTTGGTTATCATCAGAATTTTTGACAGTGAAACATGTTTTTCCTCCACCATTTAGTTAAGAGGCTTTCGCTTGGAAATGGTCAGCTTTGTACATCATGCTACTTTTCAATTGCTATATGGATGGTATTTCACTTCTGAATCAAAACTGTAATTAGCAGTGAGGCACAAAAATGCCCTTCGTTGTATGAAAAGCAAAAAATAATGCCGTTGCCCAGGACATAGAGACTATGGACTGAGTTGTTGACCTTAATTGATAAAAAATCATGTCCACCTACCTAACTTTATATTTATAAAGAAGGTAGATAACAAGTTCTGAAATTTCTTCAATCTAATTTTTATGTTTTATGATGTGGAGGTGTACATTTTTTGAGTGTTTGTAAATGTACAATTCATGCTATGCGATTCCAATCAAAAGAGGCGTGTAAATGTTATTTTGATATCTAAGACAAGGTTTGCTTAGGTTGTTTGTAGGATCAGCGATAAATATGAGATAGCATCTGATTCCTACCAAACTGAAAGGAGCTACAATCAAAATTTTGTGCAATAGATATACTTTAGGAGTTTGATCACCAAAAACTAGATGAAAAACATAATAACAAAAATTATAAAATGGTTAAATCCTCCATCACTCGACATAGTGCAAATATCGCTATCACCAAGCCCTGGTAGCAATGGAGCACCGAGGAGCACAACTACTTCGTCGATGCACTGCTCATGTGATCTTATCTCTGAACAAATCTGAATAGTTTTATTGTTGCTTCTCAGTGATGAGCAGAAAATAGACTTGATGGCCATGAATTTGTTTTCCTATGTTTGGACGTGACTGGAAGAAGATCAAGGAGCATGTCAACACCAAGACAACCATATATGCATTGAGTTGGTAGTTCCTGATCAAAGAAGTGTGTGTGTGACACGCGTGCGTGTGTGGCGATTCAGCATCTCATCCAAGAACTAGAACTCTAAACACAATGTGTGTCGTAGATATAGAGCCATACCTAGAAATACTTCCTCAAGCTCTAGAACGTTGCATGTGCCTGTGCTATTGTCGAATTCTTATGTGGCATAGTCCGTCACGGTGGACAGAACGTTGGCCTACTTGTTCGTTGACATTTACTTTGGCCGTCGCTTGGTCCGCGCTAATGGTCATGTAATCCGTGTGTTTTTAAATATAAAATTTGTTCTCTCGTAGCAACACACCGACACATGACTATATATAAAAAATACAGGAAAGAAGATCGTATAGGAGATTAGGTTGCTCAAGCACATCTCCATGCTAGAGCAACCTAATCTCCTATATGACAAGATGTTAGAGATACGGGAAGAGTGAGATAAATATGGTAAACAGCTTAATATCACAATATTGCTATTCCATCGTTATTAATAAGTGTATTTTTGACCTAGAATACATTTTATATAAAAAATGGATGATGCTTAATACACTGATATAATTCAATGGTGGTTGTATGCTATAAGATTCAAATATATTTACCCAACGCAGCACTCACAATCCCTTTGATTGTGTTAAATTCACAAACTTTGTGTTTTAAATATTTTTTTAAAGATGGTATTTAATTTCATAATATTATTATCTTATCGTGCGATCCGTTTGTTTTTAGCATAATTTTTTTTCTGTCCCGTAGCAACGCACGGGCATACTACCTAGTTATTACAAATCACAAATGTGCTCTGCGCCTCTGCATCTATACTACTCCTATGTACAGTACTTATGTAAGGACCTTTTATTGTGCTCCGTATGACGTATGTACATAATACGGTAGATCGGCAGATCTCGTGAATGGTTTAATACGTTGTAAAGTACAGTACAGTTCAGTAATCTCGATCTTGCAAGCCTTACCTGCTACCGTACCTGGTTGTGTGCCCACTGCCCACGCTAAACCAGTTCAGTAATCTCGTGAATGGTTTAATACGTTGTTTTTCAGCAGGCAGGCTAGTGCATGCACGGAAAGATCCGCAGCTCCAAGAACTGAACTCGTTTTGAAGACTTATAATTTTGAGAAAAAAATACTGTTGTTCGACTTATTTATACGGATTATTAAAGCCTTACCTGCATCGATATCAGGATCGAAATCCAACAACAGCTAGCAGACTACACTGCAGTTTGCTTCATTCATTCATTCATCGAGACCCAATAGTTCCACACGCAAAAACAGCCAAAAAAAAGGAGCGAGCGACTACACCACAATGAGCTAGGTCGATCGGTGTGTTCAACACACACCCACACAACGAACGCACTACGTAACCATCAAACCAACAGCAGCAGCCAACAAATAATGGATTTGCAGAGCACTCCAGCTAATTAACCATGCACGTACGTGCACAAGCTCCATCGTCGATCAGGCACGTCACGTACGCGCACCACCTCGGTCTACGCCTTATTAATTCCCCTCGTTGGCCGTCCTGAAGGCGGCCGCCTGCGCCGCGGCAGCGCCGTCGGACCCGCCCGCCGCCGCCGCCGCGGCGAACGCATCGCGGACCTGGTCCGTCGTGTAGGGGAAGCCGGCGCGGGTCATGGAGTTGAGCAGCGCAGCGGCGCCCTCGCGCAGCAGCGCGCCCGTGCCGTCGGACCGCGTGCTGGCCAGCGCGTCCTGGATGCTCATCACGTCCGGCCCGCCCACGCTCCCCGCCGCGCCGAAGAAGTGGCCCATCGACGACGACGACGACGACGTGCTCGGGAACCGGCCGCCGATCGCCGACCAGATCTCCATCGGGTGCGACCTCCAGTAGCTGGTACGTGGTGGACGATGGTGCATCGCATTGCAGACAAGAACTTTTGGTCAGTGACTGCATGTTTGCATGCATGCATGTGCCGAAACTTGGAAAGTGCGTGCGCGCGTGCATGGCGACGCCGACGCGTCATGGGTGGCGATGACGGAGCTGTGGCTTACTTGCAGGAGCCCGGGAGGACGAACGGCGTCGGCGACGAGGTCCCGGTGCCGCCGCCGTGCGAGGGGGAGCCTCCGTACGCGCCGCCACCATGCGCAGGCGTGGGGGACCCGCTTCCGTAGGCGCCACCGCCGCCGGAAGGGGTGGACGGAGACCCGCCGTAGGCGCCGCCGCCGCCGCCGTGGGACGGGGAGTCGCCGTAGCCGCCGCCGGGGGTGGACGGAGACCCACCGTACGCGCCGCCGCCGCCGTGAGCCGGGGAGTCACCGTAACCGCCGCCGCCGACGCCGGGGGTGGACGGGGAGCCACCGTAACCGCCGCCGCCGGTGGACGGTGCCGTCGTCGGAGATGAGCCGAAGCCGCCGTGGCCGTGGGACGGGGAGCCGCCGCCGCCGGTGGAGGGCGACGTCGGCGAGGAGCCGAATCCCCTGTGGGACGACGGGGAAGGCAGCGTCGACCCGCCGTGCGACGGCGTTGGCACGTACCCGCCGCCGCCGTGTGACGGCGTCCCGGTGGAGCCTCCTCCTCCGTGCGACGGCGTGACGGGCGTGATGCCGCCGCCGCCGATCCCCGGGAACGTGCGCGGGTCCATCCCCGGCACGCAGTCCGGCTTCCTCATCACGCCGTCGTCGCCTGCATGCATGCATGCGGCGGCGCAACCACAGAGATGATCAATGCAACAAGCTCGCCACACAACATCTGAAAAGAGGATGTTACTATACCTTGGCTTGCTGCCTTGTCCGCGGGGCTGGCCCTGGACTCGACCACGGCCACCAAGGCCTGCGCGGCCAACGCGGCGAGCACGAAGCTCGCGAGGAGGGCTCTCGCCGTCCTGCGCGCCTCCATGGCAGCAGCTGCGCCCCCCTGCTCGCTCGCTCCTCCTCGTCTGCTGCTGGCTGCTTCGATCTGCTGCTGTGCTATGTGTTCACTGTGGAGTGGTGGAGCGAGAGACCGAGACGAGATAAATGAGCTGAGCAGGCAGCGTGGGGGTGGTATAAATAGCGCGGGAGCAGAGGCCTACCAGACTGGCGCCACGGAGAATTGAAGGCGGGCGTCGTGAATTCACGAGTGTCGCAGACGACGCAGCGGGGTGGTGGGTGGTTGGCGGGGGAATTCAATGCGCGTATGCATCGACCAATCCATCATCCGACGGCCGGTCCGTAGTAGGAACAGGAGAAGGTGGAGGAGCTCGCTGGTGCATGCGCTCTGCGCGGTTCAAGCCCGATATCATCATCCCCTCTCGTCTCTTTCCCTGCTGCGCGCTGCAGCAACTGAAATTCGAGAGTGGAGTGGATTTAACAGTCTGTAGAGTGTGGGTGTCCCAGCTGTATCAAGATTCGTGCTCGCGTGTGATCCAACTTACTAACCATTGGATTTAAACTATTGGATTCAACGAGACCTTAAACCTTAATCCTTAATCCCTAACCCCTAATCCCTAATCCCTAAATCATAAACCCTGAACTCTAATCCCTAGTTTTAAATCCCTAAACCCGTGACCCAACACAACAGAGTGCCAACAGCATAGTAAGAATGTAGCAGCATCAACATTGTGATATTTTTGCATTTTAGCTCTTTTTTGAAATATTTTTTGCAAACAGATCTATTTAGAAACTTTATTCAAAAATGGGACAAAAGGGTCGGCGTCATGAGACATGACGTCCCATGACGCCAAGCAGGGGGTCGGCGTCATGTCACATGACGCCGAGCTACAGTACCTCGGCGTCATGTCCTATGACGCTGACCCTTTTATCCTATTTTTGAACAAAGTTTCTAAACAGGTCTGTTTGTAAAAAAATGTTTCAAGAAAGAGCTAAAATGCAAAAACATCACCATCAACATTTGTGCCGTACGTTGTACGGACGGCGGAGATACACCGGCATACACAAGCGGTATAACATTTCCCATGAAATTCGCTCCCATCCTGTTGTGGCCGACTACTGAAGTACTGACCGGGCCTCTGCCCAATTCATTTAACCTTGTCTGCTAAAATTAGTTTTATTTTTTAATTAGTTGTAGACCAATATTTTTCTCACATAGAAATAAGCCAAAACAATGTTTTTTTAGCTACAGAGACCATCAGCCGAATAGACATTCGAATGTGCTCTTATTGTGAGCCGCGAAAAACAATGGACACACCTCTTGGCTACCAAAGCCTTGTGCAAAGTCGAATTTTGATCTCTTATTGCTTTGAGAAGACATATAAGTACAGAAATGTTATAAACCACTAGAGTTTTTTTAATGTAATTCAACACTTGATTTTTTTGCTGTTCCCTTATCTCTCTTCCCCACTTCTTCCCCAACTCCGATAAGCATATAATTGAAGGAGCTCGAGGGAGATGGACAGACGGTAGGGACGATAGTTGGGGTTTCAGCAGCGGAGGAGGTGGCTAGACTAGGTCAGAACAGGGAACGCCTATAGCTATGACGACAACAAGTGGAGGAAGGGAGGAGAAAAAGATCGCTACGGGTGGTAGGGTCTCACTGGAGCTCTATAGCCTATTGGGCCGCGACAGGAATACAGGACGACGGGCGGTGGGTTGCGGCAGCGTTTTGTTGAGGCGCCATGGATTGGAGGTACAAGAAAAGCGGATGAGCGCGCGTTCGATCTTGAGCAAACTTGCGATGGAATATTTCAAAATAATCATACTAGTTTCTTGTAAAATTCCTGTGCCATTCTTCGTTCTTGTGCTACAAACTTGCGTAAGCTACCCCTACAGCATTATCGTCCAAATACCGTGAGGCCGAAATTAAGTAGCATCAGCACGAAGATGAACTTGGTGGAGCTAATCATCATCGCACCAACGCATCCTTTGAAATCATTGGTTCTGAGCAAATCTGTTGAAGCCTTTAATTAAGCAGGTTGGCATGAACCACAGATCTGCTAGCTCTTGATTTGGGGTTGCCATGCAGCATTATGTAAGTGTGTACAGTGCCCCACAAGCCATAGATGCAGCAATGAATGAAAGGGTGTTTGTTCTTGACCCTTGGCAAGAGTCCGAGCGGAAGGGTCCGTCCGGGGGCAGTGTTGTTATCTTGGGGGCATTTGTTCTCGCTCGGTCGCGAGCTGGTCAGCCCGGTCAGCTGTTTTGAACTTAACTGAACAGTGGCCCGCCAGTGGGTGCGTGTACGTGCTAGCAGTAGTGTGCAACTGTGGATGGATGGAGGGATCCGGTTATTGATAGATATTCCCTCCACATATGTAAATACAAGTCGTTTTGCACAAAGTTTAGGTCAGATATAAAAATATAAATCATAAATAAATTTTAAATTGTTGATTTTAGAAATGCAAAAATTATATAAATAAATTTGTCTTGAAAAATATTTTCATATAAATATACTCCCTCCGTCCCTAAATAAGTGTCGTTCTCGTTTTTTGAGAAAAATCTACCGACAATTATATATTAAAATATATTAAGATTTATGTTAAGTAATTAGTATCATCGGAAAGATCTTTACATCTAGTTTTTTAACAAAATTATTTGGAGATATAAACATTGCATATATTTTCTATAAATTGAGTCAAACACGTGGCACACACACCAACGACGACACTTATTTAGGGACGGAGGGAGTACATATACCACTTTACAACAAATATTTTTTAAAAAACAAGTGGTCAAAGTTATGTCTTAGAGACTGTGTTACTGTTATAAATGACTTCTTCTATATAAAGGAAGTACTCCCTGCGTATAGTAAAACGAAATCGTTTTGGACAAGATTTTGGTCAAACATTGAGAATATAATAAACAATGAGTAACTTTTAAGTTATTGGGTTTTAAATTATAAAAAATATATGAATAGATTTATATCGACAAATATTTTCATAAAAATATACATATATCATTTTCTAATAAATATTTTTTTTTATAAAAAAAGAGTCAAAATTATACTTTGGAGACCGTGTTGTTGTCCAAAATGACTTTCTTTTTCTATACGGAGGGCAGGTCCGTTTAGCTTATAGTAAAGTATTACTGAAGAACGTCTTGTAAAGGACATGAAGAGGATGTGGTCTGCATGTTCGTTTGAGATTATCAGCCAGAATCAGCTCTACTTTTCAGCTATGAAACAATGTTTTTCTCCCACACAAATTGATCGAAACAGTGTTTTGAGCCTAAAAGACCATCAACCAAATGTGGTTGTACGGACTGGTTTAGCTATCAATTGCAGCTCAGTGATTAGAAACAACGAAACAGAAGTGTTTATACATATTCCAGCTACGTACATCTTGTTAGAGAGAACAGTTTGTGTCGTTGATCAACTGAGAGCTCAGGCAGAGCGTACTCCAGCAACCAGCATGTAAGCTCTCCTTCGATCAATTCCATATTCATGGAAGGAAAGTGGGGTGCTGCAACGCAAAAAATAAAATAAAGTGGATGTTAAAGCTTTGCATCGTCGCGTACGTTTGGTGACGAAAATGGCCTCTATTTAAGCACCAGTGCTGCTTGCCTGCTGATAAATTCAGCTAAATCTCACTGCTGATAATCTTACCAAATTGCGGGCAGCACACATGCATCAGCTCAGCGATCTACGGAATAGTAGAGTAGGGAGTACATACATACAGTACATGTCACATATATGTCAGGCACATCGTCCTGGCCTGGCGTTAGACTACTCGCACCGGCCACACTACCCATCCGCTATATTGATTTAGTGTTAAAAAAACGCTGCAGCCGAAGCGGTACAATCTCCGCTATCCCACGCGCCTACGCCAAACATAAGGGACAGCAGAGCATATAGCGGAGGGGACAGCGAGCCTGCGGCGTGCGCACGTGCTCACGCGCGATAGGAGCGCTTGCATGCGCGCTCGCTGTAGCAAGTGTGCCCCACCTTATTTTGTAACAAAAAAAATATTATATCTCACAAACCGAAAACCCAAATTAAATTTCGATTGCATCATTGAATTTGTTACAATTAATTCTTCGAAACTAGATCTCTCATGGATATATTTAGATAAAGTGACAAGTGGGCCCATAATAGATAGAAGATGATATAAGGTGTGTTTGGTTGGATGGATATCTCTGAATGGGACATGACCATCCGTGGATGAGTAATGTTTGGTTCGGTGGATCAGCTGAATATGGATATCCACAACAGAGAATATTCCTAGTAGATGCTGGATATGGTGGCCACCAAAAAACTTGCGGATAAGCTTATCCATGCTTTCTAATCTTTGTCATTAGCAAATAAATTAAGAATTATTAGTATGTTATAATATTAATTAGTAATCATGATGACATGATAAGTTTTGATAAGTGCTAATATATTGATTACCACATGTTTTGTGTGATAATTAGAGTAGTATAATACTAATTAACATATTTTAGTTTTAATTAGTGATTATAATGATAAGAATAGTGTCAATGCATATTTATTATTGTATAATTAGTTGCTATTATTTTTAAATAATAGATATAATTAGTCAAATATTCTCATCTCATCCAGTCTTATCCATCCAACCAAACAGAAAAATGGCTCGTCCAATCCACCCAACCAAACAGACAACATGGATATCCATATCCCCAAATCCATGGATAGCCATATCCCATCCACCCTTGTCCTCAAACCAAACACACCCATAGAGGATGGATGGATGCGGGAGAAACGAGTATAGATGAGAGAATCTTGATGACCAGATAGTATAAAGGATGAAAATAGAGGAACGTGAGTGCGGATAGTCTCACAGTTGTGGTTGTGGAGAGAAGCGAATTGAAGTGGACGCGTGGGGCATAGTACCCATTATTATTTTTACAGTGGCACGCGGGTACCCGATCGATCGATCGTGAAGAGAATCCCTCGGACACGAAGCCTGTCAATGTGACCTCCACTCCGCATGCTTCGATCGAGCCTGCACGGCACGGTCGGTCCTTTGCCACGCGGTTACCTGAAAGCGACCTCCCCCAATTCACTGCACGCCCCCAATGCATGCACATGCGCACACAGCACAGTTGCACAAATCACACATGGGATGGCAGGCGGTACAACGGAGGTGCTGTCGCCCTTGCTGCTTTGGCCTTGAATAGCCTAGCAGACCCGCTCCCCGCCTACGCCGCCGCCGCTCCCACCGCGCGGAGCGCCGCCGCCGTCCTCTCCGTTGGTCCCCCTCTGTCCTCCCTCCGGCGTATGCCGGAGGCTGGAGAGGGTGGAGATCCATCGCTTTTAATACTTTTTTTACTAATAGATCGAGTTTTTAGGGTTTGAGTCTTTCCATGCCAAGTATTGTGGTATTGGAGATTTATCTTCTTCTTCTCATCTTCGGTGACGGAGAAGTGAAAAGATGAAATTGTCTTCTCCATGACGGCTTCATTGAAGATGGGGGCGACAACTTCGGCGTCAGCATCTTCACCAGCATGACGACATGGAGATTTGTGTTTCCGGATGACGGCATCAAGACGGAGATGATGTTGTCGTCATGGAATAATTTTCTCCGGTCTCTTCTCTGTTTTGTTGTGGTTAGATCTGGCCACAATGAAGGACTAGGGGGAATAAATTTCAGATCAGTCTTCCTCACTCTTCGGTGGCAGAAAGAAGAAGAAGGAAGACACGAGAAAGAAGAAGTTTCTCAACTCCACCTGCAGGAATGTTGGCCGTCCGTTGGGCATCTATTGTCTGGCCTAAAACAATTGTTGCCGAGTATTTGCCTGTGCGGTCATCCATATGAAGCGTTAAATAGGTTTGGATTTGAGAGTTTGAGCTATTCACAGTGTGGGTGCAATATAGATAAAAATTAGTTTCCGGATATATATTTTTTCTAGAGTACTTGTAATGTGATGATATGTGATGATGTACCCAGCTATATTTTAATATAATTCTTCTTTCATCTGAAAAAAAAAAGTAGGTGAGGTGGTCGATCCAATCCAACATAACAGTTGCGATGCGAGAGGGAGAAAGAGAGGGCAGCACAGCAAAGAGATGCGCCAAATCTCGCAGCTCTCTGGCTCGCCAGCTTGGCCGGCGTCAGTACAGTACAGTACGGTACAGCGAGGTTCATCCACCGTCCCACCGGCACAAGTCACGTACTGCTCCTACTCTCCTCCGTCCATTTTCATTCATTCACCACCCACCCGTCGTCCATGGCTCTTCTTCCGTGCAAGCTGCTTTGCTGCTGCCGCCGCCTAACCTCCCCATCCGTGAGCGAAAAGTCATGGTCACAAATCGGTTGTCAGGTATTCGGATACCAATAAAAACAAATTACATATTTCATCATATAGATTATTAAGACTAATTAATATGTAATTAACACATGTTTACTGTAGCATATCATTATCAAATCATTGACTAATTAGACTTAAAAAAAATATTTTATAAAGTTATCACAATATATGTAATTAGGGGCTGTTTATTTGGTGGGTGAAAACCACGAAACAAATTTATTAAGATTAATTAATTAATCTATCATTAGCATATATTTATTGTAGCACAACATTATTAAATCATGGACTAATTAAGCTTAAAAATCATCTCGTAAAGGTATCACAATCTGTGTAATTAGTTATTTTTTAGTTTATATCTAATACTCTATGCATGTGTCTAAGCGTTCGATGTGATCGGTGAAAAGTTTTTGGCCCCATGTTCTGCACATCCATCCCATTTCATATGGTAGCTGATCATCTATAGTTCAAATTATAAGCGCAGAACAACAAGGGTCAACATTTGGTTAAACTTATAAAAAATTTATATAATAGAATAATAACATTTATGATACTAATTAAATATTATTAAATTTTTTATTAGTAATATTTCATAGTATATCTATATGATATGTAATTTTTATATTCTCTCTATAATTTTGGTTAAGCTTAAAAGGCTTTGAATCTTTAAATTTTTTTAGAATGAGTTATAATTTGGAACGGGGGTACTATACAAATATATGCAAGGTTTCCATTACTAATAAGCTTTCTTGGTGTTTACAATTACATACAGTACTCCCTCCGTATAGGAAATAAATGACGTTTTAAACATCAACACTGTCTTCAAAGTACAACTTTGAGTCTTTTTATACTAAAAAAATTATCAAAAACTATCATATATATATATATATATTATAAAAGTATTTTTCAAGACAAATCCATTCATATGGTTTTTATATTTTCAAACTCAACAATTTAAAAGTTATTCATGATTTATATTCCTAATGTTTGATCGAAATCATGTCCAAAACGTTATCTATTTTCTATACAGGTGTGTACCAACAAGCTACAGTACTAGTGAAGTGCGATAGCGGTAGATCCAGGGGCCATGAATTCGCTTGCATTGAGTTGGCTTTTATGAGAGAGAGAGAGAGAACAGTTGAAGCCTTGATGAGCCACGACTGCTGCCCCTGCCCGTCCTACTGTCGTCGCAACAGAAACGTAAATGTCACCCTTTTTTTTTTTTGAGGCGAACGTAAATGTCACCCTGCTCTGCTCTTGCCAGCTTCGTTCAGATCAGCAAGGAACTTGATGAGCATGGGAACGATTACATGCCTCTGCATTTCCAAATCATTGTCGTCCTACCACGAAGAATATTTGCAGTGACAAATTTATTAGGGAACTGAAAAAACTTTTGATTGCTCTCCTACGTAGCACACAACTAGCTACAGGCTTGCAAATAAGAAAATTGAGGAAAGAAAAAGAAATTGGACCAGGCCCACTGTGGTTAGCCGTCTGATTTTTCCTTGTCCTTTTGAACTCTCAAAAGTCAAAACTGTTCAATTTACCTCCTGCCTTGCTTCATCTTACAACGTTCTTATAGCAAAGATACATACAAATCACATATCTTAAACCATTGTTTGGCTGGTCGTTTGTATGGCTGATTTCAGCTGTTTCAATAGTATTCTGTGGGAGAGAATAAGCCAAAGTACGGCCGGCTGAATTTTTGGTAGAAAACCAGCCAGAATGCCTAATTGTACACCATATATTTCGGCGTCGCACTGAATTTTTGGTACCCCTTTATCACCTTGTTCACGGCATCCAGGAAATCCTTCTCCGTCACCGTCTTCCTGCGCGCGCGGATGGCGTACATGCCGGCCTCCGTGCACACACTCCTGATGTCAGCACCTGTGGTAAGATACATATCAGTATGGCGATTGTTCAATGGAAACAGGCAATGGCAATGACCAATGAGGCAATGAGAATCGAGGACTCTATCCAGAAAAAATAAAAAGCACTCACCAGTGGAGTTGGGGCAGAGGCGAGCAAGAAGCTCGAAGCGGATGTCCCGCTCGCAGTTCATGGCGCGGGTGTGGATCTTGAAGATCTGGGTGCGGCCCTCAAGATCCGGCAGGCCAAACTCAACCTTCCTATCCAGCCGCCCTGGACGCAGCAGAGCAGGGTCCAGTGTATCCGGCCTGTTGGTGGCCATGAGCACCTTGATGTTGCCCCTAGCGTCAAACCCATCGAGCTGGTTCACAATCTCGAGCATAGTGCGCTGGACCTCATTATCACCGCCGACACCGTCATCAAAGCGAGCGCCGCCAATGGCATCAACCTCGTCGAAGAAGACTATGCACGCCTTCTTTGATCGGGCCATCTGGAAAAGTTCACGGACCATGCGGGCACCCTCACCGACATACTTCTGAACCAGCTCGCTGCCTATCACACGGATGAAGCAGGCGTCCGTGCGGTTGGCAACTGCTCTGGCAAGAAGGGTCTTCCCAGTTCCAGGAGGACCATAGCAAAGGACTCCCTTGGGAGGATCAATGCCAAGCTTGACGAACTTTTCAGGGTGAAGCATGGGAAGCTCAACAACTTCACGCATCTTCTCGATCTGTTCCTTGCAGCCACCAACATCATTGTATGTCACATCAGGTTTTTCTTCAACCGTCATCATTGTAACGCTTGGGTCAATCTTGGGTGGCAAAGGAATTTGAATCTGGTACTTGTTCCGATCAACTCTGTAATAGTAAACAGGATCAGAATCAGCACAACTTAATTGACCATATAATGCTTTAACTGATACAGGAACACAATTTTACTGCACAGTGGATTACTTATGCAGCTAACTATTTAGATCATGTTACACAACTTCAATACTTAGGTCAAATTTGCTCCATTCAAGGGTACAGGGCCCAGTTCAGTTTTGATCTTTCTATGTGTATACTACAAGAATGTTGAGTAAATTGGCAGTTAAACTTATTCTTATAAAGATACTCTAGATTCCTGAGAACTTCCTACTCATTTGATAAAATTTCATGAACTTAAAACTAGACTTAGGGACATCATGGCAAATCCTGATCACTAAAGTTCCATTTAAAAAATTACAGACAACACATCCATTCACCACTACTTCAACATTAGCAGTTTAAACCAATGCCATTATCAGGAAACATAACCAAATACAAGAAAATTTCTGAATGCAACAGAAGATGGTAGAACAATAAAGAGAGATCCAGGGACGTACCCAACTCGCATGCCTTCCTCAATATCAGTTGGTGACACTTTGTCTCCCAATCCAACCACAAACTACATACCAAAATAAAATTTAATGAACAATCAGAACTGAACCTCCAAAAGATATGATCATGTCATACCTTTGCGATTTGTTTCACGTTTATGAGATATTTGGCATCATCAGTATTAGGACTGATGATTTTTGTGCATCTTGCAACCTTCATGCAAAAACATATTTGTTAGAATAGCACCGAGAAAGCATAAGAACAAGGCACAGTGCAACTATTAATCGCCTGCGGTGCATTCAAACAGAGTGACTAGGTGAAGGTCATGGGAATTACCTGCAACGGTTGCTCCTCCTGCATCATCTGCTTGTCTGACACAAGATCCCATTGGCTTGGTGGTGCCAGTCCAGTATCCGATTCTTTGATGCCTGGAATACATCGAAATTTACAGATCAGATCAATTTAATGCACTGCACCACAATTCACAGTGAATTGGTAAAAGCTGCTCAGAACTGAGGCAGATAATTTGCTTGTTTCCACACCGAACCTAAATACAAGCAACAGATACATCTATAAATCATAATCAAAACGTCCCAATGTTGACGTACCACAAAGGTCGTTAATCTTCTTTGCCAACTCCTTTAGCTCCTTCTCAACCTTCTTGATGCTGGTCGAGTATGGCCCGAGCCCCTATATTAGACAATATAAGACACCGCAATTATTACAGTCAGCAATGGCCAGCCAAATGGATGCATCGCTACTGAACAGGCAGTGTATCTATAGAAAATTAGCGCAGCAAAAATATGCAAAACATAAGAAGTCAACAGAGAGCTTAATTCCCCGCACCAACAACCCAAATTAAGTTCACATCGCGAGCAATCGGCCGATGATAGTTTATGCGGATGGTAATAGGAACTAGAAACCCTAGATGTACTCTCAGCATGAACCAGAAACCTAGCACTGAAGAATCCCGAACCCTAGCGGTGAACCAGGTCAGATCGACGAGAACAGCGACGGGGAGAAGGGACCAATCGGGCCTGGGGGACACTCACGTAGGTCTTGAGGAGGGCGATGTCGTCCTCGTCGAGCGGCGGCGGATTCTTTTCGTCCATGATATCGTCTTCGGGCTCCGGCGCCATGGTGCCGTCGCTTGCTGCCTCCTCGCCGGCGACGGCGACTAGAGGCGGCTTTGCTGCGCGAGAGGTTGGGCCGCTTTCGCTGGGTCGGTCTGGCCCTGGGTATCGCGGCTGCGAATTAACTCCGTCTCGGCCTCGGCCCCTTTCCTCTTCGGCAAGAAGAAGAGCCAGCCGTTGGATGTCTGTTGATCACGGATCGACGGTCGTCGAATACGGCGTGGACCTCCTAGAGTCCTAGTTAGCCAGTTTGCGGACATAGCCACATTAGGAGGGGAAACACTTTTCATCCTATGAACGTGATTTAGACGAAGAAAATGTTGTTTTTCTAATTTTATATTTATAATAATAAAATTTGTTTTTGCAAAAAAAACAAAGAAAAAATTACGAAACTATAATACTGCCGCCGATTGAACCAACCGGAAGCACTTAAAAAAACTAACTTTATAACTTATGGTTTTTCTTATTTGAGGTCGTTCTGAATTTTTTTTTTAGAATTACACCGTATATAACGTGTATACGTCCACGCACCTCTATTGGATATTTTTTTGGCAAAAAAATGGTTTTAAAAGTATGAAAAACAGAAAAAATCCGTTCGACGTCTTATCTTCCTCTTCCTACTCGTGATTCTTCTATTACTACTATACATGCAGCATGAAAATTCCTCCGTATTTGCTACCAGCCTGAACATTAAAATGCTCTTTGAGCTCTTATCTTTGAGTTCTTATCTTTAAATTAAAATCCAGTTGCACAACTAATAGCTCTGATCAGTAGTCTGAAAAATAAAAATGTTGTTTGCCTTGGCAAACAACTAGAGGACAAATAGTTTGATTGGTGGATATATTATTTATTAGCATGGAACATGGGCGGATCTACAGGGGGGTTGGGTGGGCTCCAGTCCCCCTACAGCTGGTACATTAATGTAAAATTAGAAATAATTAAGAGAAAAATTGGTAAAGAGAAGAAGAAAAAAATGAAGAAATAGAGGAAGAAGAAGAGATCAGCCCCTCCTTTGATCGTGTTCTGCATCCGCCACTAGCATGGAACTATTAAAAATATACATGGGAAATTATTGTTCAGTTCTACGCTAAAATAAATGGCATGTACTCTTTAATCTCTATGTTACCCCTCTCTCTTTTTTAGGGTGAACTGGGTCTTATTTAACGTTTGTGCTACAACACCGTGAAAGCTAAATTGGAGCCTTATTGGGCTGTCATACGTTTATGCTAGAGCACCGTGAAAGCTGAAGTGTCATAGGAGCCGCCAAATTCCAAATAGATGGCATCAGGAAGGGGAAGGTCACCCGTGACTTTTGTTGCTCTAGTTAGAGAATCCACGCCCTGTCGAATAGGGTCTCAAACTTTCTCGTCTGGTATAATTGTGTTGGTACGCTACAAAACAGGATCATTACGCTTTAGAACCAAATTGAGTTTTGGCCAAGAAAAACTTTTTTTGATCACTAGAATCAAGTTGAGCTTTGCAAGAAATTAATTGTGGAGCGATATATCATGTCTATATATATCTAGTAATTTTTTTAGTATATATAACGTTTATTAGAATAATACACACCGTCGTGGGTTAAACGCTTGTACAAAGGGCCGGGTTGCCAACTGTTAGTAGTAATGTATATTTGAATACAATCTTATCAGCTAAGAATGTTTATTTGACTTTGCATATATAGGAATAGTCTCAAGTTGTCCAAGTTTATCGTTGTGTCTCAAGAATATATGAGTGATGTCCCAACTACCTAGATCAAGTTGAGGTTTGAGAACACAGGCAATTTCATCCATCGATCCAACAATTGGCGTAACCGTGCAGTTGTGGGTTTGTGGCGTCCTCTAGTCTAGCTCTAGTATATTTCGTTTAGTCTAGCTCTACTACGACTAATTCAATAGCCCACTGTTTCTCTAATCTCTATAGCCCTCGCGACTTGCACGTGTATGCAGTTTTGGTACGTACGGTTCGTAACAGTTGACATTCGCGCGTCAGCTGAGCTGTAAACGTCTCAAACTGACATATATACTCCATAATCGATTAATTGATCAGATGATGAGTGATGAGAAGAAATAGCGATGAGCATAACTGTGACCGCATATCTTCTATAGTCAAACATGAGACACTCAGTTTAATCATCGATATCATTAGGCCAATACAACAATCATAAAACCAATGCTGACCTACAAGAAAATTCTCTAGCTTGCTACACATGGACACATGGTATAGCACAACTATTTGTTTTATTAGTACCTAGAACAATCCCCAGCCAGAGATCACAAGCAACCGGCACATGCATACACTACATTACTACTACACAACACAAGCAGGAAGATGACGTCATCAAAAACTGCTGTGCCAAAGCATCCTACTAGTGCAGAAAGAGGCTTTACTCTCGGTTGGGAACGAGCTTTAGTCCCAATTGGAAACGGACTTTAGTCCCGGTCTAATGCAGAAAGAGGCTTTAGTCCCAGTTGGAAACGGACTTTAGTCCCGGTCTAATGCAGAAAGAGGCTTTAGTCCCGGTTGAAAACGTGCTTTAGTCCCGGTTAGCCGGGACTAAGAATCCAGGACTAAAGGTCCCGACCTTTACTCCCGGGTACACAACTGGGATTAAAGACCATCTCAGGAGAAAAAATAAATGTACGTGTGTGAGATTCGAACTTAGTACCTCTGGCCTCGCGTATAAACTCCTTACCAACTCAGTTGTACACGACATGTGTGACAAAGTCTTGTACACTCTTCTTTTGAATTAACCCATAGGAGACCTTTAGTCCCGGATGGGAGACCTTTAGTCCCGGTGGGTATTACCAACTGCAACTAAATGGTCTACCTTTAGTCCTAGTCGGTGTTACAAACCGGGACTAAAGGGTCAAGGCCTTTAGTCCAAATTGACAACACCAGCCGAGACTAATGTAAACCCTTTAATCCCGGTTGGTAACACCAATCCAAATTAAATGTTATTAGTCCCGAGCACAAACTCATGTGAGGATTAAAGCCAAACATGGGATGTGATGAAAAGTCATTTCTCTGCTAGCATCCCATTCAACGCTTGATTATATATGAACACAAACGCCTAGTCACCAAAACATGCACACTCACAAAGAAACAACAAGCAGAACTGAAGGTGGAAGAAGCTGACCTTGCTCGAAGAAAGGGCGGCAGGCGGAAGCAATGTCGACGACGTACCTGATGAAGAAGCCGTCTCCGTACACCGTCTCCCTCGTCGTCCTCATCCCTCTCACCCTGATCTTATGCTTCACCTCTCTCCTTCCGCTGTCCGCCTACCTCCGTAACCCGCTTGCTTCCACGGCGGGAGTGGCTACCAGCGGCGGCAGCGCCGCCTGCGTCGGCACCACCGCCGGGGCCGGGGCTGTCCGCGCTGCGCGTGCGCCAGCAGCGACCGCGGACGACGTCAGCGACGACGGTGTCGGTAGCCATCAGCAGCGCCCGGCGGCAGCGGCGGAGGAGCTGATGAGCGTCCTCGTCGGCGTGCACACCATGCCCGGCAAGCACTCCCGGCGCCACCTCATCCGCATGGCGTACGCGCTGCAGCAGCAGCAGACGCCGGCGCCCGCGCCCGCGCGCGTCGACGTCCGGTTCGTGCTCTGCGCGCGCCCGATGCCGCCCGAGCACCGCGCGTTCGTGGCGCTCGAGGCGCGCGTCTACGGCGACGTGCTGGTCCTCGACTGCGCCGAGAACGCCGAGGACGGGAAGACGTACACGTACTTCGCCAGCCTGCCCGCCATGCTCGGCTCCGGCTCCGGCGGCCGGCCGCCGTACGACTACGTGATGAAGGTGGACGACGACACGTTCCTCCAGCTGGACGCGCTGGTGGAGACCCTGCGGTCGGCGCCGAGGGAGGACATGTACTGCGGCTCCGGGCTGCCGTTCCACAACCGGGAGTTCCCGCCGTTCATGCTCGGCATGGGCTACCTGCTGTCCTGGGACCTCGTCGAATGGATCGCCACCTCCGACATGGTCCGAAGGGAGGCCAAGGGTACGCATCACTTATTGCATTTCATGCACGCATCCGTTCGATCTTGCACCAATTCCTTGTTTGACTACTACTACACTTGTCATGAAAATGTTTTCAGAACATGCATGCATACTAGTTTTTAAGTTTTCATTTCTAACAGTGTTTAGCAACATGTATATATGCATATTCAGGTGTCGAAGATCTGACCACAGGAAAATGGCTGAACATGGGCCACAAGGCCAAGAACCGGGTGAACATTTTCCCCAGGATGTATGACTACAAGAGCGCCAAAGCAGAGGACTTTTTGGAGAACACCATTGGGGTGCATCAGCTGAAGCAGGACCTAAGGTGGGCGCACACACTGGAGCACTTCAATGTCACCCGGTTGGAGCCCTCCAGCAAGCTACACAACTTCTAGAGAGACTGTGTGGGGGAATCCACGGATGACAGATTCTTTCGCACAAATTTGTAAATTTCTAGTATTGTTGTTGATTTGTGGCGTAGCGAATTAAGTATGATCAGGGTTGTTGATGTGTTGCTTGAAACATACTCCGCTGCCAAGTTATAGTGTTATACACATCTCGTCGACGATATCTTTTGATAATGGCACGTTAATTAATATAAGAAAAGGGCATTGTCAATTGGATAGGGACTCCAAGAGTTTTGAATGCAGAAACTCAGATAAATCAGTTTTGTGGAGGCTGTTTCTGTCACAATTATTCGATGCCAGTTCAGCATTCTAAGATGTTTCTTAGTTTTGACTACTCACTGATCAGCATTCTAAGCTACAGCATATTCAGCATGCGAAAGCAACCTTTACATACTCCTAACATATATACAGAATCCCGTGATTAAAATGTTACTACCTGACATTTACTAAATGACGACAAGTGTGACAACAGAATATCATATCATTAGCTTTGCTAGTGACATGGAAGTGGCACTCTGCCGTGCTTTTACAGGCTTACAGCTAACATTCACTGTAAAGTACTGTATTTTTTATATCAACTGTGAACTTCTTAGCAAGGGCGGGCTTGCTTTGCCCCTGCCCTCTTGTTCTCTTAAAAAAGGCCTTCTTCGAATTAAATTGTGTTTTGATTCCGTGCCTTGCACGGCTGCACCCGTTGGAGGTTGGAGCTGAGTTTCCACATTACAGCGACTGAAATGTCAAGAAAATTGTGCACTGATAGCAGGAACAAATGTAGTAGTAGTAGTCTAGATAGTTGCAGGAGTAGTCTTTCCCAATATAAGCGTTGATGTTAACAACAATATACTACCTCCATTCTAAACATAGCATATACTCCCTTCGTTCCAGAAAGAATGACGTTTTAGCAACTAAAACGTCATCCTTTCTGGGACGGAGTAATATCTATCTACCTGCATAGCAAGTCATACACCTAGAAAAGCCAAAATGACATAATTTGAGACTGAGGGATCTTGAACGTTAGATGATAAATTTCTTTTACTCCTATGATGTAGGATCAATCCATATATGTACTCTAATTCCCTCGAGAAATTTCAAGCTGTTAGTCACTGGACTCTTTGGCAACGGTCAATACAGAAAAAAAAAATTCCAGGTATGAAGCCTGCATACATTTCTCTATTCACAGCACACACAATGAACGCAGATACAGAAACTAACCTTTTTGGTTGAAATTACAAGGTGCATTACAATTAACCTTTAAGGACGTCAGGGTTCAAAACTCCCAAGTCAACCAGAGGAATTCGTCTCATGGCTGTTCAGAACCTTATTCCATGGGTATGCTTTCTCAGTCACCAACAATTTGATGATTTGTAAACATATATTCCAGATACTGGGCCAAGATCACCACTTCAGTCTTACTATCCAACTGGAGAATCCATATATCTGATATGCTCCTCTTGCCGCTATTTTCACATGACAATTTGAGCTAAATGACCACAGAGGTTCGCTAGGTTGCTTTCTCCAGCATGTGCTGCATAGTCGTTGACGACAATCAAATCAACTCAACAACAGAGTGACAACAGATTTGAACTGAGCCATTCTGCCTTTGGCACATGCAGCACAGGCATAAAATGCTAAATTGGCCTTCATCTTGTGACCAGAGCTTTTCTAGTTCTTGCATAATTGGGCTTGCGTTCAGTACTTGACTGTCCCTGTGGCACTTTAGAATTTCTGGTTCTGCTCTGGCTAGTTTCAGCTGTGCGAGAAGTGGACGAGGGTTGGCTCGTCCTAGATCCTGTGCACTTTGCAGTTTCCTGTTTCAGCTTAGACCTCACTGACCGAGAAGGAACTTGCGTTTTCTGCATTGAGCTTGCACCCTGTTTATCCTTTTGAACAGATCCTTGCTGGATTTGACTCTGGTCATTACTAACATGAAATTCCCCACAAACAACTGATGCTGAGATACCCTGAACAATAGAGTTTAATTAAACATATAAAAAAACAGAAGAAAAAGAGAAAATCGATATAGAGAGTAATGAACAGAGAAGAAAATTTCTGACAAATTAAGTAAGCATGAAGCCTTTCGGGTGCTGTTTCAGGACGACGACCGGCTTGACTCTTCCACTGAGGAGGTCGACAGGGTGCTCTGCTGAGCACTGACCGTCCCTCTCTGTACTCGGTTGCTCTCAAGTGTTCTAATAATGTCACTATCTGGGCAACAAAATTTATCTATGTAATATCAGCCTAAGGTGTTCAGTGGTGTGTGTGTTGGTAATCCTCATTACCAACACGGGGTTCCTTTATTTGTATTGCCAGAAAACTCTATTCCCTCTTAATGAAATACGTGCCAGGCACGATCTCGAAAAAATCATGTATGTTTATTAAAGCAAAACACAGCAATAACAAAATAAAAGAACATCTTTTCCAATGCCAGGGCATTTTTTCAGAACAAATCACAATACAATGCCATACTAGGATCATGAACATTATAACACTAATAGGCGTATCTACAAACATTACCTTATTTTGAATTGGAGAGGCTTCTGGACTCTGAACTTGCTCCTCTTCAGAATCATCCATTTCTTCACATTCAAACTCAACATGCTGGCTATCTTCCTCAGAATCACTTAGCTCTTCTTGCTCCATTACAATTCCTTGCATTGATTCTTCATTAGGTTCTTGAATGCAATGATGAGAATAAGAATTTACAACCTCGAGCTCTGGAACACTAGATTTGTCCTTCCTAGAAACTTCATCTTGAACATTTGATCTACTAAAACTACTTCTGAAGTCATTTGAATCATTTATGGCCGTTGGAGAACACAAATGAATGTTCAAGTCAATACTTGTCTCCCTCTCAGAAGGGCTTGTGGATGCTTGCCCAGCTGTTGATTGGTCATCTACTGGGATATCATTCATGTTATTATCAGACTGATGGCAGTCAAGGTTATTACCATATTCTTGTACTTCATTATGCACATCAACTTCCGTTCTTTGCAAGAGAGGATGGAAGTCAATAGTGTTTGCATTTACAGTACCATTTTGGTTGTTACTTCTCTCAACTCGAACTTTCTCAAAGGGGAAAAGATCATATTTTCTTGACTGATTAATAAGATTTTGAACCGGGTGACTATATGACGAAACATCTCGAGGATACTGAAACAGTAAAGGATGCATCTGCAAATCTTGCTCAGCACCATCTTCTGTAGCATTATCACTAGAGATCCCATTCTGCTGCAATCTAGAATTAGCTCTGTGATCAGGGAACAGATTTAACTGTCTATCAGCACTTTCTGTAAAGGAGGTCAAAGGTGGCACAGGATACATATCCTTTGCTGCATTATCCGAGGTGCCATGAAAGTGTGTTGTGTTCCGATAAAATTCCACCTGAGATAGGACACGAACAGAAGGGGGTAGGTTCACAGGAGGCAAGTCTGGAGCCAATTTGACCACACGACTACCTTTCTGTTTACTCAAATGGGAAGCTGGCAGTTGGTCCAGAGATCCACATGATGCCACCGGAGCTGCAGTGGAAGGTGTTCTCACATATGATGGGCCATCAGAGGGGCGGTACATAAAAGGTATATATGAGGTGGTTACATCAAGTTTCACACCACTTAGTTTCTGGGGTTCAATGTAACCACCTGTAGTACCACATTCTTCATCGAGGCCTGTGCCTGACTGCTGACAAGGCCTACTATCTGCATCTTCCAAAAATGCTTCATTGACATATGAATCATCATCATTTTCAGCATCTTCAGAAGCATTATTATCAGCCTGTGATGAAAGCATTAAAAATTATGCTCACCGACATCATTTTAGATGGAGATCAAGATATTATTTGAATATCCTACAAGTTAAAGAAACATACTAACCTCTTGCCCACGGCATGAATCAGGCATGGATACTCTCAGTTTTCTCCTCTTTGCTTCATATGTTCGCCTTCTTTCTTTTTGAGCATCACTTTTACTGTAAGATTTCTGGATTCCACTTGCAACTCTCCATTGACGTTGGAGCAGTGAAGGATCTCTATGTGGCACTACAAACTTCCAAACTGATGTCCAGTCGTTTTTGAATATCCTCAGCCCCTGAAATCACAGTAGGTATGGAAAAAATTATGCAACAAAAATCAAACATGAAAAAAAATAGCCTGCAGTCACAAGTTATCACCTTCTCAATACATTCTTTCTCCTCGACTGTCAATGGAGATGCCTTCATACGGCGCACATCCTGCATTAATTGAGATAAGAATATAGTTAGTTGGAAGGCTATTATGTTGGGTTTTGCTGAAAGCAGTCAATGAGCTTAAAATCTCCCATCCTGATGGTTGACCATGATAATACACAACATGGTAAAATCAACCCAATCCAAGTCAGTATCAGAAAAAAGGGAACACAAAGACAAACTCTTCCAAAACATATATAAAAATACTCTTTGAAAAAAAATCTAGTAGCCGGAGGTTGAATAATATAGCTCCGCACACAAGCAGAGCAACATGTACCACTAAGAGAGTAGTAGCATGAACTGTTAATCTGTTACACTACTATGCAACTCAATGGACACCTTGACCACAATGTTGAATATTGAACCCTAAAAGGCACATAAAAGTGAATTCAGCATCTTATCTTCCAGTAAATGAAAAAGGGCAAAATATTTACCTTAACTGGATTATCAGGAGCTTTGGAGGAGCTACGATTCTTTTGTCTCACAAATATCTGCACCAAAGAAATTATTTCACTCAGCAGGCATAATACACAAGTCCAGAACTTGAAAATCTTTATTGAAAAAACACCCTGCTTTGGCACTACTGAGAGTAGACATCAACTTTAGGCCAAGAGTTAATGCCAGCAAGGTCAAAAATGTTATTGCCATGTCAGCACAGTCAAAACAACTTCTTTTTCTATGTTGAATCCTTGAAGGTGTTTCATGTCCTTCATTACTCTCAATTTTTTTTGCTATATTAAGATAAAAAGAAACCATTTCACAACATGTCAATCTTCATGAAATAAATGATAAAAAAAATTGTTGATTTGTGCCGGACAAATCATAAAAGGAAACTTTTGGATCTTGGAGAAAATTTTGCAATCAAAAGGAGTAACAAAAAAATACCTGATGCTTTGATTTACACGGAAGAAAGCGCTTTTGTATTGCTTCCCAGTCATTATTATATTCCAGAATTCCTAGAGCTAACAATCTGCAGTCAGACAATATACTATAAAATTAACTGTGAAAAGAAAGTGACAGGCATCATATCAGCTATACAATTGAGGAGGGCACTCTACATAATTTCCTTTAGGAAAGTGGTAATAACAACAAAGAAACCATGATACAATTAATTAACCATAAGAAAGGAGGTAACCTTGAGGAAAGTTGAAAAAAAAAGATGAATGGGCTGTGATACAGCAGATGAGGAAGTAAACACACAATTTGCATAAACCAACATTACTAATACAGAAATAAAAACAGTATGCAGTTCAACAAAACCTAAGTATTCAGCTTTCTTGATTTTCTATGTTTTGAAGTCAAGATGGCAAGGAAGCATGCACAAATTCTATTTCAAAATAAATCTTGGAGAAGATGTAAAACACACCTGTCCTCTGCATCAGTGAAAAACACTCTATTGGCCATAGGTGAAGGAGGTGGCTTATGAGGAAAGAGTGAAAAATTGAAAAGTGAAAAGAATCTCTGTGCTAATCTTGCAATGTCAGCAGGAACAAGAACAACTGTGTCCTTTTTAGTATGCTCAAGCAGGGTAGCAGCCAACGATTTCTTCTGCTGCAACTGCCCAGATGGAGATGATGCTGTAGGCACACTATTTGATCTATCTTGAGAAACATTATTCACTTCTTTGCAACTGTTAATCACCGGTGAAAGAAACAGGGGCTCTTTCCTGCGGATTTTGTCAGCAGTGCCATCCACATGACTTTTTCTATACTTCACGACAGCTGTAAATTCAATATGCAAGCAAAGTTACCAATTAATTGATGACAAACAAAAGAAGCAAAGTACAAAATATTGGCCATTGTACCAATCTTGAACTTACCAGTTGAAACATCACTTAAATAGCCGAGGGCCAACTCAAGCGGTGCGACATCAAGGATGGATATAACAGGACTCTTGATTAATGGCATCCATTGGCTTTCCAAATTTTCGGAAGAAACAAAACTAGATAAAAGATGCTGGGGTTCAAAAACAATATGCTGTTGAGGAGCACTCCTAGCCAATGCTTGATTACGAGAGCCAACCAACTCAACTATCATCCTTTTGACATTATTAGCCACATCTTGTTTAGATGAATCAAGAATACATAGGGAAAAAGTTTGGATAAGGAGCTGAACATGCTCATATATCATCACATGCAGTTGCCCGAGTTGCCGATCAGTAAATCCACATGCTAAAGGTGTGCACCGTACTGAAACCAAGGATGAAAAGGAAAGGGCATTCTGGGTAGGATATTGCCATCCAAAAGCATGGGCAGGAGTCACTAAAGTAGATGGAATATATGGCACAATTAATCTAAAATTAGAATTATCAGATTTCTGATGATAGCTACGAGCCCCAGACAACTCAGTAAATGGCCGCCTCTGCCTAGTCTGAGGCCTACGTCCATCTTTCTCTTTCCTATGATTTGTGTCTTCATAGTTCTCAGCATTTTCATCACCATCACTTTCTAGTGCCTCCTCAATCTCGAGCTCAAAGTCTGCATCATTATCATCTTCATCATGGTTTTCGTCCCCTTGGAATGCCTGTGTGTCATTGCCTATACCAGACAGGACAGCAGCAAGAAACTTGCGGTATTCCTCTTCTTCATCAACATTTTGCAGATCACTTTCGTCATCTGATTCCTCGAGAAAGGTCTCCAATTCCTCAAGTGAATAGTTTGCTAGTGAGTATCTTGCCCTCGTCCGTCTGCAAATTGCATCTTCCTCACTAACTTCGAGAGATAGGTGATGAGAGTTTTGCACTGTTGGAGAGCAAGTGGCTTCGCTTGCTAAAACGTCTTTTTCCAATCCATTCTCAAGATTAACCTGGGTAGACGTTTCTTCTGGAAATATTTCGTTGACAAGATCTTGAGACGACAGTCTGTTTTGAGGAAGTGCACTGTCACTTGTATTTTCATTAACTACACTATTCTGCAGATATGTCTGGCCCCTTGGTCGATTGTCAGAACTATGTACCTCGCATTCTGCTTCTGATGTAAGGCTGGATGAGGTCTCAGACGGAGATCCTTCCCTAAGGAAAGGGCTAAAATCTATGTCATCCTCCTCCATGTCATCATCAACTTCCATATTTAATGATGCAATAGTGTTCTAACCAAAACAGTAGGATTCCTACAACCTACCATCCATAAAGTGTAAAAAATTGTGTTAGGATCAATACAATGTGTTGCAATTGGCAAGGAAAAAAAAGATGAGCATGCAATGGCAAGTCAGTAAAACTATAGCAAAACACAAGGATATAAACAAACAGCCATGTACGATCAAAACTTGGGTTACACTTAGCACCCACATAACCATGTTTTATTGACATAGAAATAACATAGTTGCAACATGTTTAAAGTCACTCTTTATAGCAGATGTCAGGCATAACACACTCATCTAAATTTCGAAAATATGAAGTTTTGAAATAAGCCAACTTTAAGCCAAAAATCTAAATCTAAAAAACAAAACGATTGCATCATAGGTACAATACAATACAATATTAAACCATAAAAGGAAATATCATGAATACCAATGATGACCTAAAGCTTCAATATCAGAGAATGTAATGTGCAAGATTGTGAAACATAAATTTAAATGTAAGATGGTCAGATTATGCAGAAAGGATATGACTGTACTAAAATATTTATTTCAACATGTAGGTCTGATAGGGGGTTTGTTGGTTCTTTTGTAAGAGATATGACTGCACTACAATGTAATGTGTTTTGTTCTCTTCTAAATATAATGATACACAACTCTCCTGCGTGTTCGAGAAAATTAAATTTAAACCATAATAATCCAGATGATGCCTTTTTTGAAAATTAATAAGTAATTATGGAGGATAAGCAAGCCTATTTGAAAATTAATAAGTAAGTGTAGCCTTTTGTAACAGTATTATAGCATTGCAACAACCTATTTTCTCGAGATACTAACAAAACAGGGGGGTTAGTCGGGCGTCGGATATTGATCTGAGTAGCAGAGGTGTAGACTCCAGATAGATGATGCAGATTGTGGCAAGGGGCTAACATTTTTCTGCACCGGCACCACAATTGGGCATTAAATAGCGTGGCATCTATCGATCCTGCGAGCTGAAGATGAGGAACACGAACCTAAACGAACCATGGAGGGAGGGATTGGCCTCCTAGAGCACCACATACACCACGAAGTTCTGCAGCCAACCCAACCCATTGGAGATCGAAGGGTTTCAGAGTTAATTAGAAGCCGGAGACATCGGCCTTCGGCCCCAAGCAAGTAGGGTTACTTACCGAGGGAAGAAGAATACAATCCACACCGAGATGGGGGTGTCGACTTCACGCCCCTAGACCAGGGTTGTAGGCGACGCCACTCCCGCAGAGTCCGGCGGACTGAGGAACGGCGCCGCAGCAAGGCCGCGCCGGCGTCGAGCTCGGCCCCGCCGGAGAACAGGGTGCGTGGCGTGCAGGATTCGGTGGACGCGGGAGTGCGGGACGGTTTCAGGCTGCAGCACAACTGGGCCGTGTCCCGTGTTTTTTTCTTTCCTGTCCCGCGTTTTTTTCCCTGATGATGAGATGATGACACCACTAATCGTTTTTCTGGGACCACAGTCAGCGAGAGATCATGGAACCACGCGTCCTATTCGCAATTGGGCCGGTTATGTTGCCAGATCGGCCCAGCATGGCCCAGATGGAAAAGACAGAAAAAGCGAAGAAACCCATTAACCAACATTTATAAGCTCGCGGCCTTAAACAGTCACAAACCCTAGCTTTCTCAACAGTTCTTCAGAACATCACAGCCGTCCGATGGACTCTGCGAGACGATCAAGGCCGTTGTCCTCTCCGTCCGCTGCTACATACTCCGGCGGCGGAAGCGGAAGGAAGCCGTCTTTCCGTCTCCCTGTCATCCCTAATCTGGACGAGCTCTCTGTCGTCTCCGGCGGCGGAAGCGGAAGGAACCAGGCGGCAACCATGGTGAAGGGACGCACGGGGCAGCGCGTCAGGCTCTACGTCCGGGGCACCATCCTCGGATACAAGAGGTGAGCTCATCGCCTCCGCTTCTTCCCCGGTCCGTGTTACTTGTATCTCGTCATTTCTCGGTTCGTTTCCGCTAACGGTGGCTGCGGCGGTGGCTGTGCAGGTCCAAGTCGAACCAGTATGAGACCACGTCGCTCGTGCAGATCGAGGGGGTGAACACCAAGGAGGACGTCGCGTGGTACGCTGGCAAGCGCATGGCGTACATCTACAAGGCCAAGACCAAGAGCAATGAGACCCGCTACAGGTGCATCTGGGGTAAGGTCACCCGCCCGCACGGCAACTCCGGTGTCGTCCGCGCCAAGTTCAAGTCGAACCTCCCGCCTGAGTCCATGGTCAGTGACGCACCCTCTACGCCGTGTTCATGTGTTGCTTCCCAAATGATGTTCTGTCCTGATGCTCTGTCCTGATGCTGTTTTTTTTTTTCCTGGTGAGTGCAGGGGCGCAAGGTCAGAGTGTTCATGTACCCTAGCAGCATCTAAGGTTAGGGTCTTCAAACGTGTGACATTCTCTATTTGTTTGGCTGGTTGATGTTGAATTTGTTGTTTGTGACCGAATGATAGGGCAACGAATTCTGCTTAGACTACACTAGCCATTGCTGTAGTCCATGGGCTAGGAGTTTTAGGTGTTTAAATGCATCATAGTTTGTGGTTTCGGTTGTTTATTATTATGAATTTATGAGGCACATTGAGTCTTTGTAGCAGCAAACAGTCTTTATTCAACTGTGAATCATGGTAATTTCTCTTTTGTGGTTTGGTTTGCTCATGTTGATACTGGCTGAGGGAGTAATTCACTTCATGAAGATTTCAAGTTAAAAAACTGCTGTTTGCTATTTTGCGTTTGCATGTCTCAGTGATAACATGTGGAATATACATTATCTAATTTCATTAGTTTTCAGTATTACTTCCTCTGTTCACAAATGTGCCTTTCTAGTAGGAAAGGAAATGACACACTCCTCATCAATCATTAATCAATATGATATGATAAGTGCGACAAAACTACTGAAAAATTAACAGTGAGGGATGGGGATGACGGCATATGCTAGAAATGTTTACATTTGTGGAAACTTTTAATGCTAAAAAATGCTTACTCCTATGGACGGAGGGAGTAAATAGTTGTTCCAATTAATGTTTTTCCAGGTCTCTTGGGTGTTTGGATCCTTGTGCTAAAGTTTAGCCCTTGTCACATCAGATGTTTGGATGGAAAATTAACAGTGAGGGATGGGGATGCCAGCATATACCAGAAATGTTTACATTTGTGGAAACTTTTGAATGCTAAAAAATGCTTACTCTTATGGACGGAGGGAGTTTATAGTTGTTCCAACTAGTGTTTTTCCAGTTCTCTTGGGTGTTTGGATCCTTGTGCTAAAGTTTAGCCGATGTTTGGGTCCTAAATAGGACGACCAAACATGAGTTTATTATAAAACTAATAATTGCAGAAGCCGTCGCTAATTTGCGAGACAAATCTATTAAGCAAGCCTAGTTAATTCATTATTAGCACATGTTTACTATAGCACCATGTTGTCAAAACATGGACTAATTAGGATTAATAGATTCGTCTCGGGAATTACCCCTCATTTATAGTTTTATAATTAACATATGTTTAATACTTTCAATTAGCATCCAAACATTCAATGTGATGGGGCTAAACTTTAGCCCCCTAATATCCAAACGGGGCCTCTATCAGTTATTCTGTTACATGAGATGTATATCACCATTTGATTATATCAGGTTCTTTGCATTGGAGCTAATCAATGCTGTTTTGCATCAGTTCTGAATTGTGCTGTCACCCTGTATTCAATTCTGCGATGCCTATTTTGTGCACTTTAGACTCAGCAGTTTTTACTTTTACCATTTTTATTTCTGTCCAAGCACTGATGTTTAGGGAATGTTTAATGCCTTTTTGATACAATAGAATGGTTGTAAACATACCTTATCCTGTTTAGAAATTTGGACATGTGGCTCCCAACACAAAAGTTTGAGCTTGTAACTTGATCCAATGCTTAACTTCTTTTTTTTTTAAAAAAAATCACATATGCATAGCTTGCGATGCCTTTGCTTATGCTCTTCTTGGCTTTTATGTCTACAGGTTTTGTTGAAGTAAAGATGGACTAGAAATGGCAATGCATATTTCTTACTTTTCTGAGCTTAAAATGCCATGTGTTGGCAACTTAGATTGTTCATGTACTGAACCTATTGAAGTTCTGCCAAAATTTGTTGTCGAACGGATGAACTATTGTCATATTGTTATGCCCTCTGCAGAGCTTATTTTGCCCCGTGCCATCATTGTCTGATTGCAGTATTTTCGAATTTCTATGGTCATATTTTCCCTTTTGTCATCAATGTTCTTGTGCCAAATGTCAAATATAATCGCGCAATATGATTTTGATCTGGTTGTGTAATGTTCTTTTACACTGCTGTGGGATGCTTTGATGTAGTCTTTTTCAAAACCATTTTTGCATAAATTTATGAGCACATGATTCTGGTGGCAATGCAACTAGCCTTTCTATCTGCCCATTGCTAACGTGTGACGATAACATAATCCTGTTAGCATCCTAAATGTTAAGATTTATCATGTTACAGATATTTGATCCGCGTGTATACTCTCTTTGCCCTAAAATAACTTTTATTCCTGAACAAGGAGTTAACCTATATTGATCCGCAGTTATACTTTCTTTGCCCTAAAAATAACTTTTGAAGTTGTTCTGTCTTAAACAAAGTTTGACCTAATTTATCTTTTGCATAAACAACTACGGAGTAATCAGCATTTACTTCGTTTCAAACAAGGAGTTAACCTACGTCCCCCATCTAAAGTTTGACCTAATTTATATTAAAAAAAGACCAATATTTATACCAAATTAGTATTATATTAGATAAACCTTTATTTTTAAAGTCATAGGTGTTGTACTCTTCGTAAAATTAGTCAAATTTAAAATAATTTGACTTGAGGCAACTCTAGAGGTAGATTTATTTCTGGACAAGAAGAGAGCATGTATTAGTGAATTCATCCCATCGATGTTTTGGACCATCTTTGCGTGGATCAGTTTTTTAAATCAATTTTACAGAAGAGAGAGAAAACTCAAATTTACGATGGTGATGTCAATTGCATAATTGCATTGGTAATTGGTATGCTCATATACACGCAAGGGGTGTAGTGAACTACTAAAATACGTTTGACATCACTAGGCAAGTCATTTACTACACTCACACCGCAAACTGCTGGTGAAGCGCAAATCTAAATATTCAGGAAACAAAAGCAGCTCTGAATACTACAGTCTCCATGAGCTCTAGAGAATTCAGCTAAACTCCAACTGAGAAGACAATGTCATTGATCAAGAATTGCCAACTTCATCGAGAAGATTCAATTTCATGGCTTGAGTGTGTGCTTGCAAAAAGACAATTTTGGGTACAAGAACAGATCGACCAGTGTCTGCTTGCAAAACCGGACAACATCTGGCTTTGTTTGTTTGACTTTATCAGCCGACTTATCAATCGTATTACGACTTATTTTTTCTCATAAAACACTATTGAAATAACTGAAATCAGTTAGCCGACTTATCAATCGTATTACGACTTATTTTTTCTCATAAAACACTATTGAAATAACTGAAATCAGTTTAAGCGAACAGGTCCAGAGTTCACAAGATTTCAGTGGATCTTGTCGGCCTAGTTGTAAGATTAGCACGCTAAACCTGGCACTAAACCAATGAAGCTCTAGACACAAGAGGCTCAAGCCACGTTTTTTCTCATAAAACACTATTGAAATAACTGAAATCAGTTTAAGCGAACAGGTCCAGAGTTCACAAGATTTCAGTGGATCTTGTCGGCCTAGTTGTAAGATTAGCACGCTAAACCTGGCACTAAACCAATGAAGCTCTAGACACAAGAGGCTCAAGCCACGTGAAACTTGCCGCTAACCCAGCCCGGCCCGAGGACACGACATTCTAGTCGGCCTTATGGTCTTTTGCTGCTCTAGTTTTTAGAACTGTGGCAGGCGCACCTTTACCTTGTGCTGAATGTTTTATGGCAATAAAAGTATGGGTAACCCTCTTGTCTAAAACAAAAACATAGTCCGCGTGGTAGGTAGCAGTACTACTTCTAAGCTCGGCCTACATAAAGACATGCCTGCTTGTGCCAAGAACATCGCTGGAAAATGACAGGCAGCACCATGAACATGATGCTAGCAGCACGGTGCAGCGGTGGACGCCGCCACAGCTGTGGCTGCCGTCCTGCCGTTGGCCCCGCCGCCGGAGGCGCCGCCGCCCGGCAAGCAAATGCTGCTGGTTCGGCGGCACCTTCCGGGGCCGGGGAGGCATCTGCTGCCTTCACCTGGCTGGACTAGCACTAGCAGGGCCGCCGGTGTCGTCGTTGCTAGTGCCACCGCCACCGGCGCCACTGGCAGTAGGCAGCCAAGAGAGGAGGAGGATCGTGCGAGCAGAAACATCTCGGGTTTTCAGCCATCCATCTGGGGAGATTTCTTCCTGACCTACTCCAGTCCTCTGGCTACGTCGTCGTCTGCTCAAAAGGTTTGTGATAATCTGGGCATCTTGTTGATCTAAACTCAGTTTATTTTAAGCTGAGCATTGATCGATCCGCCATGCGTCTGAAAACATTTTCAACAGGCATGGATGGTGCACCGAGCAGATCAACTGAAGGAAGAAGTGGCAAAACTGATAGCAGCTTCAAGTGCTTGTAGCCTGTACCATAGGATTCACCTCATTCATGCCTTGGAGCGTCTTTGTCTGGATCATCTTTTCCAAGACGAGATCAATGATATGCTAACTCAAATTAGTAGCGCTGATGTTAGTGGCTGCGATCTTCAAACGGTGGCTATGTGGTTCTATCTTCTCCGAAAGCATGGATACAGGGCCTCACCAGGTAACCAAAGCACATTAAGCTCCTAATTTGAAGCCTTTGTTACAAAACAAAACTATTTTGCTCATTAAGGACACTGCAGGATATTAAAAATTTAATATAACACTGCAAATTGGTTAATAATATCATCCAGATCCAGAATGTATGATGATACAAAGAAAAAAAAATGTCGTTGTCCTAAGTACAAAAATAATTCTTGAATTATCTGTTCAGATGTCTTTGCCAAGTTCAGAGACGATCAGGGGGGTTTTTCAGCAAACAATCCAAGGGATCTACTGAACCTTTACAACGCTGCTTATCTCAGGACACATGGAGAGATAATACTTGATGAGGCCATTTCCTTCACAACGAAATGCTTAAAATCAATAGCACCCTACATGGAGACATCATTACAAGCGAAATTAAGTGCGCGCTTGAGATCCCACTTCCTAGAAGTGTAAGAATTTATGAAGCAAAATCTCA
Source organism: Coix lacryma-jobi var. lacryma-jobi (assembly GCA_009763385.1). Classification (NCBI taxonomy): domain Eukaryota; kingdom Viridiplantae; phylum Streptophyta; class Magnoliopsida; order Poales; family Poaceae; genus Coix; species Coix lacryma-jobi. The sequence goes on from CM019824.1 coordinate 163,105,018, forward strand.
TATAGCTGAATATGGAGAAGAGACTGGAGCTAATGAACTGATAATGGAACTAGCAAAGCTCAACTATAATCTTGTGCAGCTCCAACATCAAGAAGAGCTGAAAATCATAACAAGGTGAAGTGAATTGCTCCAATCCATTCAAAATTATAGGTCACTTAGCAATGTCGTTACTCAAATGAAACTTCTCTAACTTTGACCAAAACTAGTTTATTAAGTTCTCCATAGAATTAATATATTTTAATAGTGCATAGATGTTACTATATTTTTGCTAATAACTTAAGTCAATATTAGAGAAGTTTAGTTTATAACGAAGAGCTCTTTTACGGTGGTTGGGGGTACTTCTGGGTTCCTCGTGGTTTCTAAGCAAATTATTAGCTTTAATTAATTTGATGCACTGAAGGGTAATATGGTAATTGGGATGCCCCCTCCCCACGGCCTCACCCGACAGTCCACGCACGCCGCACCCGACCCCAGTCCCCACGACTTGCCATACGCGAACGCCGCCGCCCTCTCGCCCTAGCTGTCGTCGCCTTGCCCTCATTCGCACTCGTCGCTGGCGCCTCCCTCCTCCCTCGTCTGCGGAGCCCCCCGCCTAAAGCGAGTGGCCGTGAGGCCGCCCTCTCGCCCTAGCCGCCGCCGCCGCCTCGCCCTCGCCATCCCGCGGCGCTGCCGCCGTCCTGCCCTCGTTCACGCTCATCGCTGGTGCCTCCGTCCTCCCTCATCCCCGGAGCCCCCGCCTGAAGTGAGTGCCCCCTGCGCCGCCCCTTCCTAGCGCGCAGGGGACCCTGTGCCCCTCCCCTGCCCCCGTGCCATCGTCGCAGCTGCCGAGTGGTTGGTGGAGAAGTGCTAGTTCGTGAAGAAGGCAAGGGCGTACACAGTGGGGATCAAGAAGTGCGGCTGGGAGGGGAGCTCAAGTTCTACGAGACTAAGGATGAGGCGCCGACAAGGAGCTCGAGTACTAGCTGAATTACAGTGTTTTAGACAAATGTTTTAACGATGCAAGTTCGATAGCCTAAATTCACATTACTAATATTTACGGCAAAAGGAAAAAAACAGAGTGGTACCGTGCTATGCCAGGATGTTGAAGGTTGATTTAAGTAGCTAATATTCACAGCAAAAACATAGTCAGGAGTTCAAAATGTTCCCCAAAATATTCAGGAATTCATTGTTTTCCTCTAATGACGCATTTAATGGCCATTATTCATGGACTGGCCGCCGGGAGGGGCGCCGTGGGGGTGCCAGCCGCCGTGTGGACTGCCGATGTGACTACGAGCCTCCTTCTCGTCGTCCTCCACGCCATGGCTGCTACGGGCGGCCTGGCAGCGCCGACCAAGGTGGGTCGTGGGGGTGTGGGCCGCTGTGAGGACCACTGATGCATGCCGTGAGGGCCGGCTGCTGGTCCGCGCGCGAGCCAGGCCGAGGCGTGGTGCTGCTGGCGCGTCACAGAGGGGTGCCGCCGCCGCCGGCCGCCGGAAGGGGCATCGTGGGGTCGCGGGCCGCCGGGACGAGCACGAGAAATGAAGTAGCGACCACCTCGTTGAAGGAGAGCACGGCTGCTGACGGACCCGGATTTCGTCTCCTCCACCGCCATAGCCGGATGGTGCGGGCGGGCTGGCGGCGCCGGGCGAGACGGCCGCGCCGCCACATCTGTGCGACGGGAGAACAGAGCGGGGAAAAAAGAAATAATTTGAGGACTACTCAAACATCATTTTTCAATTCTTCAAAAAATATTATTTTTCAATTATAAAGTTACCATTATACCCTTAGTTACATTACAAATTTATGAAAATAGAATAATCTAAATTTTTTAAGGTGATGTGATCCCACCAATTTTGGTACGCGCCTGGTGCATACGGTCCCACTATTTAGTATACACTTAGTTTCTCTTGGTGCCTCTCTAAATGGTTATTCTTGGTTCCTGTGTCTTTTTAACTGTTGGATCGCTCGTTGTGAGTCGTCTATTTTTTGACAACCATTGTAAAAATTCTCTATAACGAAACTGAAGTATCATATAATAAGGAAGGATAGAAATTTATATGTACACGAAAAGCAACATATAATTTAGAACTGAGGGACTCTCTCTTTAAAATAATTACGATCGTGAAGCACAAATATATATGGATGGGTGACACCAATAGATAATTCTACCTCAGGTAAAATCTGTAGGAGTTCAATTTAATGTGTGGTGGCCTCGTGGGTCCCTAAATAAAGGTCTACAAAACAGAACTTGCATTCCTAATCATAACAAAAAAATATATATGGGAGACTAGCATGATATCAAAAAAAAAATAAAAGGCATTATTACATATTTCATATTTGTAGCTGTGGTTTAATTAAGAATGAGCAGGTGGTGGAATGATCTACAACTTCAGTCAAGGCTATCATTTGCTCGAGACAGAGTTGTGGAGTGCTACTTTTTGATGGTGGGAGTATATTTTGAACCAAGTTACTCACGAGCTCGAATAATATTGTCAAAAGTTCTTGCCATTGTGTCCTTATTGGACGACACTTATGATGTTTACGGAACTTCACAAGAGTGTGAGTTATTTACCAAGTGTATAGAAAGGTTTGTATTCTCGATGACTGAAATTAAACTCTTTATCTACTACGAATAATACTGGAAGTGTTATGGTGGGCAAGACTTATGCTAGAAGAATTAGATCAAGTGGTTAGTCGTACAGCAGCTGGCTGTGGTTAGTCGTACAGCAGCTGGCTGGTAAAGCTAGAATCGGTTAGAAGCAAGTCTGTCTGTTAGCAGAGTTGAGTCTGTTAGAAGTTGGAGTCGAATTGGAGTCTGTTTGGAGTCTGTTAGTTGTTATCCCTTTATATTAGGTAGAAGTTGTTAGGGTCATATGTATAAGTATCAAACTCTGTCAATTAACGAGATAAGCCTGGTATTGAGATATATTATCTCCCTTGGGCTCCCAGCCCTAATCTACTGTTCACGTCATCCCCTTGCCGCTGATCGATTGCCAAGCACGGCGTCGCCTGTTCGTCGCCGGACTTTCAAGCCTCGCCCACCGATCACTCACCGCTACAGCCCGCGTTCCCTCAGCGCTAACAATTTGGTATCAGAGACCATGTCGCAGCCGCTGCCCACGTCCAGCGTTCCGGCTGCATCGACTGCCCCCGTTTCCGTCGGCGCCACCATCCATCCCACCACGCCGCCGCTCAGTTCAACGATTCCGTCCTCCATGCCCATCGCCTCAGTGGCCTCTCCACCACCCGCCCCAACGCTGGAGGAAGCGTTGGTGTCCATCACGACTGCGCTCCAGGGCATGCAGTTTCAGATGAATCATGTCGCGCACCGTCTCGGAGTCCTGGAGAATCGGGCCTCCGGATCGGCGCCACCGCAGCTGCCGTATACGCAGCCGCCTCTTCAGCTTCAGTACGGCATTCCGGGGTTCGGAGGCCTCCCACCCTTGCCGGCGTCTATGCCGGTGATCTCGGAGATCCTGCCGTCCTCTGCTGTGGCTGCGTCGGTGCTGCCTGCCCCGGCCAGCGCTGCTTTCCGACCACCACAGCCGCGGGTGCCAATCACCCAGCTGATGTTTCCATCGTCGCCGTCCCCAATACCGTCGTTGTCCTCCATCATGAACGGGCCGCCGCTTGCAGCATCATCGCACGGGACGCCCCTGCGCGTGTCAGTCCCTTCTTCGATCGGGGAGGGCGGGGCCGCCGCTGGCGTTCCCCGCTTCCACAAGTTGTCGTTCCCAATGTTTGACGGCAAGGAAGACCCCTTGGGCTGGCTCAACCGCTGTGAGAGCTTCTTCCGTGGCCAGATGACCCGAGATGCCGACAAGACCTGGCTCGCGTCCTTCCACATGACCGGGTCGGCCCAACAATGGTACGTTGTCCTGGAACGGGATATCGGCATGCCACCATGGGAGCGGTTCAAGCAGCTCTGCCAGCAACGCTTTGGGCCGCATATATCCACCAATCACTTGGCTGACTTGGCGTGTTTACCGTTCACCTCCACTGTGGACGCCTACATGGAAGCTTTTCAAGCGCGGATGGCTCACGCCGGCCGCCTAGAACCCCTCCAGCAGGCTCAACTCTTCACCGGCGGACTCCCTGATCACATTCGCGTTGATGTGGAATTACACGAGCCACAAGATCTCCACCGTGCAATGCGTCTGGCCCGTGCCTTTGAACGCCGGTCCCCGGCTCCGCTGGCACTCCTAGCTCCTCCTGGCAACCGATCTCAGCGGCGCCCGACCTCCGCCGCGGCAGCAGCAGGTTCTGGCGACAAGACACCATCACGTACAGCATCATCCGGTCGCACATTCAAGTATCTCACGCCTGCCGAAATGGCTGAACGGCGCAAGCAAGGTCTTTGCTATAACTGCGATGAACCATACGTACAAGGCCACAAGTGCGCCCGTCTCTTTTTCTTGGAAGCCGCTGATTATATTGTGGAAGAACCCCCAGAGGATGATGACGCCTCAGCTCCTGAGGCAACCCCCGCTTTTGATCCTGAAAAGCCCATGATTTCTCTATCAGCTATCGCTGGCATCCGCACGGAGGACACTATGCAAATCTATGTCACTATTGGGAATGAGCAGTTCGTTGCCTTGTTGGATTCAGGATCGACACACAATTTTGTGCGCGGTGATGTTGCTCGTCGGGTCGGCCTATACTCCACACCCTGCCCAGGCAAAGGCGTCACGGTAGCCAATGGTGATCGCGTCGAGTGCACCGGTTTCGTTCCTGACATGGGCGTTCGCATAGCAGACAAGTTCTTCAGCATGGACTGCTATACCATTCCGCTGGACCGGTGGGAGTTGGTCCTCGGCGTGTCATTCCTTCGACAACTTGGCCCCATCTTGTGGGACTTTGCTGATCTGTGCATGGCTTTCACCTGGGGAGGACGACGCGTGTTCTGGCGAGGTATTGGCTCCACCCGCTTCGACGTTCAGTCCACACGCCGCCTGAACACGATCTCCAGCTCAGGGCCGGCACTGCTCGACACGCTCCTGGAGTCTTTCGACGATGTGTTTGCTGAGCCATTCGGCCTTCCACCGGCCCGCCCCTGTGATCATAGGATCCATCTCCTGCCTGGCACAGCCCCCGTCGCGGTCCGGCCGTATCGCTACCCGCAGCTTCAGAAAGATGAGTTGGAAGCTCAGTGCGCAACTATGCTACAGCAAGGGATCATCCGCCCTAGCACCGCCGTGTTTTCGGCGCCCGTCTTGCTGGTGAAGAAGCACGACAACTCTTGGCGATTTTGTGTCGACTACCGGGCATTGAACGAGCGCACAGTCAAAGATAAATTCCCAATTCCGGTGGTGGAAGAGCTGCTCGATGAGTTGCGCCATGCCCGCTTCTTCACTAAACTGGACCTCAGATCAGGTTACCACCAAGTTCGGGTACACCCCGACGACATTGAAAAAACGGCTTTTCGTACTCACCATGGTCACTTCGAATTCCTAGTCATGCCGTTCGGATTGACAAATGCCCCGGCAACATTTCAGAGCTTGATGAACACCGTGTTGCAGCCCTTTCTCCGCAAGTTTGTCCTTGTGTTCTTCGACGACATATTGATTTATAGCCCCTCATGGTCGCAGCATCTTCGCCACCTCAATGCTGTTCTAACAGCCCTGCGTACACACCAACTCCACGTCAAGCGCAGCAAGTGTGCGTTTGCTACTACTTCGGTGGCATATCTGGGTCATATAATCACCGCTGACGGGGTGGCTATGGACAGCGACAAGGTCGACGCCGTGGCCACTTGGCCTCAGCCTCGTTCAGTCCGTGGTTTGCGCGGCTTCCTCGGGCTTGCAGGGTATTACAGGCGTTTCATCCGGGACTTTGGCACCATTGCAGCACCACTAACCCGACTGCTCAAGAAGGATGGCTTCGTTTGGACAGCAGATGCCACAACAGCGTTTGAAGCCCTGAAGCGTGCTCTATCGGCCGCGCCCGTGCTGCAGCTCCCTGACTTCACCTTGCCGTTCCTGGTGGACTGTGACGCGTCCGGTACAGGCTTTGGGGCGGTACTCCATCAAGGTGAAGGCGCCTTGGCGTTCTTCAGTAGGCCATTCGCGCAACGCCATCTGAAGCTAGCAGCATATGAAAGGGAGCTCATCGGTCTTGTCCAAGCAGTCCGCCATTGGCGCCCATACCTTTGGGGGCGTCGCTTCACAGTCCGCACCGACCATTATGCACTCAAGTTTCTGCTTGATCAGCGACTCTCGACAGTGCCCCAACATCAATGGGTAAGTAAGCTCTTTGGCTTTGATTTTCAAGTGGTGTTCAGGCCAGGCCATCTCAATATTGTCGCCGATGCACTGTCCCGGCGGCTGGAGGAGGACTCGACGTTGCTCTCGCTCTCTACACCGACCTTCGACCTGTACTCAGAGCTGCGCGGCGAACTGCAGGCGAGTGATCAGCTGCGTGCGCTGCGTGACTCCATCGCCGAGGAGCGTGGCGCACCATGGCAGGTGGTGGACGGCCTCATTCTGTACGGCAGGCGCGTATACTTGCCGGCGTCATCTTCTCTGCTGGACACAACACTGCAGTTAGCCCATTCAGCGGGTCACGAGGGGATTCAGCGGACTTTACAGCGCCTCCGTGCCGACTTCTTCATCGACAATGACCGCCGCCTCGTCACCGACTTTGTCCGTACCTGTGTCACCTGTCAGCGTAATAAGACGGAGAACCTCAGCCCAGCTGGCTTGCTCCAACCATTAGAGGTGCCAGCCCGAGTGTGGGAGGATATCTCCCTTAATTTTGTCGAAGGGCTGCCCAAAGTGCACGGGAAGAGCGTGATTCTCACGGTGGTGGACCGATTTTCGAAGTATGCTCACTTCATACCATTGAGTCATCCCTACACCGCCATTTCGGTGGCCCGAGCCTTCTTTGAAGCCATTGTGCGTCTCCATGGATTTCCAAGTTCCATTGTCAGTGACCGTGATCCGGTGTTCACGGGGCATGTGTGGCGTGACCTGTTTCGGCTCGCAGGCGTCAAGCTAAAGATGAGTACTGCCTTTCATCCTCAAACAGATGGGCAATCAGAGGCAGTCAACAAGATGATCGCTATGTATTTGCGCTGTCTTACTGGTGATCGCCCGCGCGCGTGGCTCGATTGGCTTACATGGGCAGAGTATTGCTACAACACTGCTCACCACTCGGCGCTGCGCACCTCCCCGTTTCAGGTTGTGTATGGTCGTCATCCACCAGCATTGGTTCCATATACAGCAGGCTCATCGCAGACAGAAGCCGTTGACGTTCTCCTTCAAGACCGTGACTCATTTCTGGAAGACGTTCGTGAGCGTTTGCTGCAGGCTCAGGCGTATGCTAAGAAGCATTATGATGCTCATCACCGTGCCTTGGAATTTGCTGTTGATGACTGGGTTTGGCTCCGGCTACTTCATCGCCCGGCACAGTCTCTTGTGCCTGGACCTCGGGGGAAGCTACGTCCTAGGTTTGCCGGCCCCTTCCGTGTCCTGGAATGCATCGGCAACGTTGCTTATCGCTTGGAGCTGCCAGTGGATGCTCGAATTCACAATGTCTTTCATGTGGGTGTTCTCAAGCCGTACCGGGGACCTTCACCGCCGACCTCGACGCCTGCACTACCGCCCCTGCGCCATGGACGCTTGCTGCTTGAGCCTGCACGCGCTCTTCGCGCTCAGCTGCGTCGCGGTGCCTGACATGTTCTTATCCAGTGGCTTAACTTGCCAGACACTGAAGCTACCTGGGAGCCCCTTGAAGATTTCCGTGCTCGCTTTCCCGCGTTCCAGCTCGAGGACGAGCTGTTTGTCGAGGGGGGGGAGAGATGTTATGGTGGGCAAGACTTATGCTAGAAGAATTAGATCAAGTGGTTAGTCGTACAGCAGCTGGCTGTGGTTAGTCGTACAGCAGCTGGCTGGTAAAGCTAGAATCGGTTAGAAGCAAGTCTGTCTGTTAGCAGAGTTGAGTCTGTTAGAAGTTGGAGTCGAATTGGAGTCTGTTTGGAGTCTGTTAGTTGTTATCCCTTTATATTAGGTAGAAGTTGTTAGGGTCATATGTATAAGTATCAAACTCTGTCAATTAACGAGATAAGCCTGGTATTGAGATATATTATCTCCCTTGGGCTCCCAGCCCTAATCTACTGTTCACGTCATCCCCTTGCCGCTGATCGATTGCCAAGCACGGCGTCGCCTGTTCGTCGCCGGACTTTCAAGCCTCGCCCACCGATCACTCACCGCTACAGCCCGCGTTCCCTCAGCGCTAACAATTTGGTATCAGAGACCATGTCGCAGCCGCTGCCCACGTCCAGCGTTCCGGCTGCATCGACTGCCCCCGTTTCCGTCGGCGCCACCATCCATCCCACCACGCCGCCGCTCAGTTCAACGATTCCGTCCTCCATGCCCATCGCCTCAGTGGCCTCTCCACCACCCGCCCCAACGCTGGAGGAAGCGTTGGTGTCCATCACGACTGCGCTCCAGGGCATGCAGTTTCAGATGAATCATGTCGCGCACCGTCTCGGAGTCCTGGAGAATCGGGCCTCCGGATCGGCGCCACCGCAGCTGCCGTATACGCAGCCGCCTCTTCAGCTTCAGTACGGCATTCCGGGGTTCGGAGGCCTCCCACCCTTGCCGGCGTCTATGCCGGTGATCTCGGAGATCCTGCCGTCCTCTGCTGTGGCTGCGTCGGTGCTGCCTGCCCCGGCCAGCGCTGCTTTCCGACCACCACAGCCGCGGGTGCCAATCACCCAGCTGATGTTTCCATCGTCGCCGTCCCCAATACCGTCGTTGTCCTCCATCATGAACGGGCCGCCGCTTGCAGCATCATCGCACGGGACGCCCCTGCGCGTGTCAGTCCCTTCTTCGATCGGGGAGGGCGGGGCCGCCGCTGGCGTTCCCCGCTTCCACAAGTTGTCGTTCCCAATGTTTGACGGCAAGGAAGACCCCTTGGGCTGGCTCAACCGCTGTGAGAGCTTCTTCCGTGGCCAGATGACCCGAGATGCCGACAAGACCTGGCTCGCGTCCTTCCACATGACCGGGTCGGCCCAACAATGGTACGTTGTCCTGGAACGGGATATCGGCATGCCACCATGGGAGCGGTTCAAGCAGCTCTGCCAGCAACGCTTTGGGCCGCATATATCCACCAATCACTTGGCTGACTTGGCGTGTTTACCGTTCACCTCCACTGTGGACGCCTACATGGAAGCTTTTCAAGCGCGGATGGCTCACGCCGGCCGCCTAGAACCCCTCCAGCAGGCTCAACTCTTCACCGGCGGACTCCCTGATCACATTCGCGTTGATGTGGAATTACACGAGCCACAAGATCTCCACCGTGCAATGCGTCTGGCCCGTGCCTTTGAACGCCGGTCCCCGGCTCCGCTGGCACTCCTAGCTCCTCCTGGCAACCGATCTCAGCGGCGCCCGACCTCCGCCGCGGCAGCAGCAGGTTCTGGCGACAAGACACCATCACGTACAGCATCATCCGGTCGCACATTCAAGTATCTCACGCCTGCCGAAATGGCTGAACGGCGCAAGCAAGGTCTTTGCTATAACTGCGATGAACCATACGTACAAGGCCACAAGTGCGCCCGTCTCTTTTTCTTGGAAGCCGCTGATTATATTGTGGAAGAACCCCCAGAGGATGATGACGCCTCAGCTCCTGAGGCAACCCCCGCTTTTGATCCTGAAAAGCCCATGATTTCTCTATCAGCTATCGCTGGCATCCGCACGGAGGACACTATGCAAATCTATGTCACTATTGGGAATGAGCAGTTCGTTGCCTTGTTGGATTCAGGATCGACACACAATTTTGTGCGCGGTGATGTTGCTCGTCGGGTCGGCCTATACTCCACACCCTGCCCAGGCAAAGGCGTCACGGTAGCCAATGGTGATCGCGTCGAGTGCACCGGTTTCGTTCCTGACATGGGCGTTCGCATAGCAGACAAGTTCTTCAGCATGGACTGCTATACCATTCCGCTGGACCGGTGGGAGTTGGTCCTCGGCGTGTCATTCCTTCGACAACTTGGCCCCATCTTGTGGGACTTTGCTGATCTGTGCATGGCTTTCACCTGGGGAGGACGACGCGTGTTCTGGCGAGGTATTGGCTCCACCCGCTTCGACGTTCAGTCCACACGCCGCCTGAACACGATCTCCAGCTCAGGGCCGGCACTGCTCGACACGCTCCTGGAGTCTTTCGACGATGTGTTTGCTGAGCCATTCGGCCTTCCACCGGCCCGCCCCTGTGATCATAGGATCCATCTCCTGCCTGGCACAGCCCCCGTCGCGGTCCGGCCGTATCGCTACCCGCAGCTTCAGAAAGATGAGTTGGAAGCTCAGTGCGCAACTATGCTACAGCAAGGGATCATCCGCCCTAGCACCGCCGTGTTTTCGGCGCCCGTCTTGCTGGTGAAGAAGCACGACAACTCTTGGCGATTTTGTGTCGACTACCGGGCATTGAACGAGCGCACAGTCAAAGATAAATTCCCAATTCCGGTGGTGGAAGAGCTGCTCGATGAGTTGCGCCATGCCCGCTTCTTCACTAAACTGGACCTCAGATCAGGTTACCACCAAGTTCGGGTACACCCCGACGACATTGAAAAAACGGCTTTTCGTACTCACCATGGTCACTTCGAATTCCTAGTCATGCCGTTCGGATTGACAAATGCCCCGGCAACATTTCAGAGCTTGATGAACACCGTGTTGCAGCCCTTTCTCCGCAAGTTTGTCCTTGTGTTCTTCGACGACATATTGATTTATAGCCCCTCATGGTCGCAGCATCTTCGCCACCTCAATGCTGTTCTAACAGCCCTGCGTACACACCAACTCCACGTCAAGCGCAGCAAGTGTGCGTTTGCTACTACTTCGGTGGCATATCTGGGTCATATAATCACCGCTGACGGGGTGGCTATGGACAGCGACAAGGTCGACGCCGTGGCCACTTGGCCTCAGCCTCGTTCAGTCCGTGGTTTGCGCGGCTTCCTCGGGCTTGCAGGGTATTACAGGCGTTTCATCCGGGACTTTGGCACCATTGCAGCACCACTAACCCGACTGCTCAAGAAGGATGGCTTCGTTTGGACAGCAGATGCCACAACAGCGTTTGAAGCCCTGAAGCGTGCTCTATCGGCCGCGCCCGTGCTGCAGCTCCCTGACTTCACCTTGCCGTTCCTGGTGGACTGTGACGCGTCCGGTACAGGCTTTGGGGCGGTACTCCATCAAGGTGAAGGCGCCTTGGCGTTCTTCAGTAGGCCATTCGCGCAACGCCATCTGAAGCTAGCAGCATATGAAAGGGAGCTCATCGGTCTTGTCCAAGCAGTCCGCCATTGGCGCCCATACCTTTGGGGGCGTCGCTTCACAGTCCGCACCGACCATTATGCACTCAAGTTTCTGCTTGATCAGCGACTCTCGACGGTGCCCCAACATCAATGGGTAAGTAAGCTCTTTGGCTTTGATTTTCAAGTGGTGTTCAGGCCAGGCCATCTCAATATTGTCGCCGATGCACTGTCCCGGCGGCTGGAGGAGGACTCGACGTTGCTCTCGCTCTCTACACCAACCTTCGACCTGTACTCAGAGCTGCGCGGCGAACTGCAGGCGAGTGATCAGCTGCGTGCGCTGCGTGACTCCATCGCCGAGGAGCGTGGCGCACCATGGCAGGTGGTGGACGGCCTCATTCTGTACGGCAGGCGCGTATACTTGCCGGCGTCATCTTCTCTGCTGGACACAACACTGCAGTTAGCCCATTCAGCGGGTCACGAGGGGATTCAGCGGACTTTACAGCGCCTCCGTGCCGACTTCTTCATCGACAATGACTGCCGCCTCGTCACCGACTTTGTCCGTACCTATGTCACCTGTCAGCGTAATAAGACGGAGAACCTCAGCCCAGCTGGCTTGCTCCAACCATTAGAGGTGCCAGCCCGAGTGTGGGAGGATATCTCCCTTAATTTTGTCGAAGGGCTGCCCAAAGTGCACGGGAAGAGCGTGATTCTCACGGTGGTGGACCGATTTTCGAAGTATGCTCACTTCATACCATTGAGTCATCCCTACACCGCCATTTCGGTGGCCCGAGCCTTCTTTGAAGCCATTGTGCGTCTCCATGGATTTCCAAGTTCCATTGTCAGTGACCGTGATCCGGTGTTCACGGGGCATGTGTGGCGTGACCTGTTTCGGCTCGCAGGCGTCAAGCTAAAGATGAGTACTGCCTTTCATCCTCAAACAGATGGGCAATCAGAGGCAGTCAACAAGATGATCGCTATGTATTTGCGCTGTCTTACTGGTGATCGCCCGCGCGCGTGGCTCGATTGGCTTACATGGGCAGAGTATTGCTACAACACTGCTCACCACTCGGCGCTGCGCACCTCCCCGTTTCAGGTTGTGTATGGTCGTCATCCACCAGCATTGGTTCCATATACAGCAGGCTCATCGCAGACAGAAGCCGTTGACGTTCTCCTTCAAGACCGTGACTCATTTCTGGAAGACGTTCGTGAGCGTTTGCTGCAGGCTCAGGCGTATGCTAAGAAGCATTATGATGCTCATCACCGTGCCTTGGAATTTGCTGTTGATGACTGGGTTTGGCTCCGGCTACTTCATCGCCCGGCACAGTCTCTTGTGCCTGGACCTCGGGGGAAGCTACGTCCGGTTTGCCGGCCCCTTCCGTGTCCTGGAACGCATCGGCAACGTTGCTTATCGCTTGGAGCTGCCAGTGGATGCTCGAATTCACAATGTCTTTCATGTGGGTGTCCTCAAGCCGTACCGGGGACCTTCACCGCCGACCTCGACGCCTGCACTACCGCCCCTGCGCCATGGACGCTTGCTGCTTGAGCCTGCACGCGCTCTTCGCGCTCAGCTGCGTCGCGGTGCCTGACATGTTCTTATCCAGTGGCTTAACTTGCCAGACACTGAAGCTACCTGGGAGCCCCTTGAAGATTTCCGTGCTCGCTTTCCCGCGTTCCAGCTCGAGGACGAGCTGTTTGTCGAGGGGGGGGGGGGAGAGATGTTATGGTGGGCAAGACTTATGCTAGAAGAATTAGATCAAGTGGTTAGTCGTACAGCAGCTGGCTGTGGTTAGTCGTACAGCAGCTGGCTGGTAAAGCTAGAATCGGTTAGAAGCAAGTCGAATTGGAGTCTGTTTGGAGTCTGTTTGGAGTCTGTTAGTTGTTATCCCTTTATATTAGGTAGAAGTTGTTAGGGTCATATGTATAAGTATCAAACTCTGTCAATTAACGAGATAAGCCTGGGATTGAGATATATTATCTCCCTTGGGCTCCCAGCCCTAATCTACTGTTCACGTCATCCCCTTGCCGCTGATCGATTGCCAAGCACGGCGCCGCCTGTTCGTCGCCGGACTTTCAAGCCTCGCCCTCCGATCACTCACCGCTACAGCCTGCGTTCCCTCAGCGCTAACAGGAAGCAAATAAAGTATATATAGCTAATAGAAGGATGAAAATTGCTTTCGTCCAGCTGGGACCCTGCAGTCACCGAAGGTCTTCCCAGAGAACATGAAGTTCATCTTTGGGAAAATTTTGGATACTTGCCAAAGCATTGAGGATGAGCTAGCACCGGAAGAGAAATACCGCATGGCCTACCTAAGAATTTTTGTGAGTAGTGATAGGTCGGATATTTTGTTCGAATAATTTGTATCGGATATCCATCATTAGCCATGGTTGTATGCCTAATTTTAATAAATCGAAAGATGAATTTTAGATTTTTAGCCCAAAAGATAAGTAAAGTAGAGATGCTTATTATTTTTTTCCTAATGTATTTATATGAGGTACAACTAATTATGAGGTATTTACCAACGTTTTTGTGGTCTCATAATATGCAGATTGTGGATCTAGTAAGAGCCTATAATAAGGAGGTAAAATGGCGTGAGCAAGGTACGTCCCTGCAACCGTTGAGGAACATTTGCAGGTTTCAGCAAGAAGTGGTGCTTGTCACCTCTTGTCGTGCACATCATTTGTTGGAATGGGAGATGTGGCAGCTCAAGAAGCTTTCGAATGGGTATGTAGTGTGCCTAAAATAGTACAGGCGCTCTGCATTATTCTCAGGCTTTCTGATGATCTCAAGTCATATTAGCGCACACTGTCAGACCAACACATTAACCAACACGAAAAATATGATATATGAAACAATTTCAGTTAATTTAAATCAATTATACAGTAACGTTATTCATATAACACATTATAGATCACAAGCACATAAAAATCGTATATATGATAATTATAACAAACCATCAACATTATATACAGTATTTGTACATATATTCTCTAAATGTTTGACATTAATATACAAAATAGGCTCGTTGCTATCTCCTACTAGCCTAGCAAACAATCTAGCGGCTTAATTCCATGAGCGCTATGCCTAATCTTTTGGTACCCATCTTTGAAGACTTGTATTGACGAATTCTTCATCCTCATTGAGGAAAACCTGCAAAGGAACATTACGCCATTAGTGATCTTGCAAGTAAAGTAAATGCAAGTGTTAGAATTAATCCCTCTCTTTACTGTATCCTAGAACTATACGCCTCCTCCAGGCTGGCTAGGCCCCTTGGGCTCCCTCTCTCCCTCTATATATATGTAATCTCTCATGTAATCCTTCATTAAGCATTCTAAGCCTGTTGGCTTTCATTCTATCATGGTATCAGTAGACTAATTGGTCCTGTGCCTCGTTTCCCCCCCTTCCGCTTCCGCTCCCCCCGGCGCTCGCTCCGTTCCCCCAGGCGCCCGCGCCCGCGCCCGCGCCCGCTTCGGCCCCCGCGCTCAGGCGCCCGCGCTCGCTTCGGCCCCCGCGCTCGTCTCGAGCCGCGTCCACCCTTACGGCCGCCGCCCGCGCTCCCCCCCCTCACCATGGCTGGCGACACCAGCTCCGGCGTCTCCTCTGCCTCCGCCGCCGCTGCCCTTCGGGATGAAGCACTGGCCGCCGCCAAGAAGATGGAGGACGAGGCGGCCTCCCTGCGCTCCTCCAACTCCGCGCGCAGCAACCAACTCCACGAGGAGGCCGAGCTCCTCAAATCCGCCGCCGCTGCCCAGGAGCGCGTCCGCCTCGCCGCCGCCGCTCTCGAAGCCGAGTGGGCGCAGGCCGACGCCTTGGAACAACAGGCCTCTGCTCTCCGCGAGCGGATTCGAGCAGAGGCCCTCCGCGATGACGCCCCGTCCGACGATGACGTCGACTCCGCGACCTCCGAAGCCGAGGCCATCACGCGCCTGGACAGCCAAGCCGCCGCCCTGCAGAACATCAAGAACCTAGTCCCCATCGTTCTTGATCTACAGGCCTCCAACTATTCAAAGTGGCGCGGGTACCTCCTCCTTGTTCTCGGCAGGTTCGCTCTGAAAGACCACGTCCTCAGCGACGTCGCCCGCCCCCACGACGCTGCCTGGCCCCGTATGAACGACGTCGTCGTCTCGTGGATCTTCAACACCATCTCCCCCGACCTCCTCGACATCATCCACGAGCGCGAAGGCATCACTGCTCGTGCTGCGTGGCTCGGCCTTGAGCAGCAGTTCTTCAACAACCGCGAGTCACGGGCGATGCTGCTCGACGCCGAGTTTCGCCAGCTTTGCCAGGGCCCGCTCTCCGTCGACGACTTCTGCCGCAAGATGAAGGGGATGGCCGACTGCCTTGCAGACCTCGGCGAGCCTGTCCAGGATCGCACCTTGGTGCTGAATGTCCTGCGCGGCCTCAACGAACGTTTTCAGTTCATGACGCAGCTCATCTCTCGGCAGAAGCCCTTCCCCTCCTTCAACGACGTCCGGGCCGATCTCCGCCTAGCCGAGCTCAACATGTCCTCTGCTTCTGCTCCGCCGGCGGCCCTCGTCGCCTCGACGGTCACCAAGCCACCTACCCCTCCTCCCCCGCGGCCCCAACAGCCCACCGGCGGGCAGCTTGGGGGCCACGGCCAGGGCACTGGCAACGGACGCAACTGCCGCCGCCGCGGCGGCCGTGGTCAAGGCGGCTCGCAGGGCCCCTCCGGCGGCCATCCCTCCGGCCAGCAGTGGCCCTGCATCCTCAACCCATGGACCGGGTCCATCCACATGTGGCCCGGCTCCACCCCTGGAGGCCAGCGCGGCCCAGCTCCACGCGTCGCTCCTCCTCCGGCGCCTCAGCACGCCCTGATGGCTGGCACGCCCCCAGGGTTCTACACACCCCCTGGGGCCTTCTACCAGGCACCTCCCATGGCGCCTCCTCCTGCCTGGTCGCCTTCGCCCTGGACCTCCGAGTCGCTCGCCAACGCCTTCAGCACCGTCGCCCTTACTCCCCCGGTGAACTCCTCTGACTGGGTCATCGACTCTGGTGCCTCCTCTCACATTGCCTCCAACCCTGGTATGGTTACCACTTCGCCCTCCTCCTCTTTTCCCACTTCCATTGTTGTTGGCAACGGCGCCACCCTCCCGGTGGTCGGCACTGGATTCTCCACTCTTCCTGGCCCGTTCCGCCTCAACAATGTCCTCATTGCTCCTGATATTATTACAAACCTCCTCTCTGTTCGCAAATTCACCAATGATAATTCCGTTTCAGTTGAATTTGACCCTCTTGGTGTTTCTGTGAAGGATCTCCATTCCAGGATCACTCTCCTTCGGTGTAACAGCCCGGGGCCCCTGTACACCTTGCAGTTGCCTTCCTCGCCAGGCAGCCCGTGCACTCTTGTGGCTATTCCTTCCCCGACCACCTGGCATCGTCGCCTCGGACATCCCGGCAAGGCCGCCCTCCAGAGCCTCACTCCCTCCTCGATCGTCTGCAGCAGCCCTAATGATGACTCCCTCTGCCATGCGTGTCAACTTGGACGCCATGTTCGTTTACCTTTCACTAGTTCCCTGTCTAGAGCAGCTCAAAAATTTGACCTGGTGCATTGTGATCTATGGACGTCACCCGTCACCAGTGTATCCGGATTCAAATATTACCTAGTTATTCTCGATGACTGCTCTCATTTTCTGTGGACTTTTCCCCTTCGGCTTAAGTCCGACACCTTTCCTACCATTTCCAACTTCTTTGCTCATGTGCGCACCCAATTCGGCTGCACCATCAAATGCGTTCAATGCGACAACGGACGTGAGTTTGACAACTCCACCTCCCGTGCGTTCTTTCTTGCCAACGGCGTTACTATCCGCATGTCCTGCCCCTACACCTCGCAGCAAAACGGAAAAGCCGAACGCATGATCCGCACCACAAACAATATCGTTCGCACTCTTCTCTTTCAGGCCTCCATGCCACCCTGCTACTGGGTTGACGCCCTAGCCACTGCCACTCTCCTCCTCAATCGGCTCCCCACTAAAACCCTTCACATGAGCACCCCCTTCTTCGCCCTCTATGGCTCTCTCCCCTCCTACCATGAGCTTCGCGCGTTCGGTTGCTCTTGCTACCCGAACCTCACAGCCACCACCACCCACAAACTCGCTCCGCGCTCCTCTCTCTGTGTGTTCATTGGCTACTCGCCCGACCACAAAGGTTATCGATGCCTCGACCTCGCCACCAATCGAGTCATCATCTCTCGCCATGTCATCTTTGATGAGAACACCTTCCCCTTCTCCCTCCGTCGGCCCTCGCCTCCTCCCAGCGAGCTCGACTTTCTAACTGACGATGAACCTCTACCAGTTTTCCCCCCTCCTGCAGGTACACCTGGGCTCCTCAGTTCCCTGTCAGCCTCTCGGCTGGCTGGACCGGGTTCCCCCTCGACTCGGCCGCCGCCACCGGGCTTTCCTGCTCCACCGCAGATCGCCCCGGTCCCCGGCCCTCGCCCGTCGGGTGCTCTGGCCCCAGTTCCCGGGGCGCCCATCACTTCGCCGCCCGCGGCATCTACGACGTCCGCAGCACCTACGGCGTCCCCGCCGCCTACGATGCCTGTGGCGCCCGCGGTGCCCACCACGCCGCCCGCGGCGCCCTCGTCGCCCACGACGACCGCGACACTCCCGCCAGCGGAACCAGCGACGCCCGTATCGCACGCGACTCCCGCGGCTCCCCCGGTCCGGCCGCCCATCGTCCACGTCTACACCCGACGCCCGCTCGCCACCAGCTCTCCTCCAGAGCTCGCCGCGGGGGCGCCTCCGCGCCGCTCCAACATCATACCCCCTCCACCGCGCTACATCAAGCACGGTCCTCCGGTTCCTCCGGCGGCTGTCCCTATCCCTCCCGTGCTCAACTCCCATGGCATGGTGACCCGTGGCAAATCCGGGTACCGACAACCTCGTCTCGCCCTCCATACGGAGGCCCTGTCGCCGGTCCCGCGATCCTGCCGCGACGCCCTCGCCAACCCGCACTGGCGTCGGGCTATGGAAGAATAGCACGCCGCCCTGCTGGACAACCACACCTGGGACCTCGTCCCTCGTCCAGCCAAGGCGAACGTGGTTACTGGAAAATGGATCTTCAAGCACAAGTTCAATGCCGACGGATCTCTGGAACGATACAAGGCTCGTTGGGTCCTTCGGGGCTTCACCCAACGGCCCGGCGTGGATTACGACGAGACATTCAGTCCTGTCGTCAAACCAGCCACGGTTCGCACCGTCCTCACCCTGGCTCACTCCCGGGACTGGCCAGTTCATCAACTCGACGTCAAGAACGCCTTCCTCCACGGGACTCTATCAGAGACGGTATACTGCTCCCAACCCACTGGCTTCGCTGATTTTGCACACCCGGAACACGTGTGCAAGCTCAACAAGTCCCTCTATGGTCTGAAGCAAGCACCCCGTGCGTGGTACAGCCGGTTTGCTACCTATCTGCTCTCCTTGGGATTCACTGAAGCCAAGTCTAACACCTCCCTGTTCGTCCTTCAACGCGGCGACGAGACTGTCTACCTGCTACTTTATGTGGATGACATCGTTCTCACCGCTTCGTCACAGCAGCTCCTCCTCCGTGTGATTGCTGCCTTGAAGAAGGAATTTGCCATGAAAGACCTTGGGCCGCTACACCACTTCCTCGGCGTGGCTGTGCAGCGCCATAAGGACTCCCTCATCCTCTCTCAACGGCAGTACACCCTCGACATTCTTGAACGTCATGGCATGAGCGGCTGCAACCCGTGCTCCACTCCCGTTGACACTTGTGCAAAGGTGTCAGCTACAGCTGGTCCCCCGGTGGCTGATCCCACTGCATATCGCAGCCTCGCGGGCGCCCTCCAGTACTTAACCTTCACTCGCCCCGACATTGCCTATGCAGTCCAACAAATCTGCCTCCACATGCATGATCCTCGTGAGAATCACCTGATTGCTGCCAAAAGGATTCTACGCTACCTTCAGGGCACCCTCAACTTTGGTTTAATCATCCCGCGCTCTGCCCCTTCACAGCTCATCGTCTATACCGATGCTGATTGGGCAGGCTGCCCTGACACTCGTCGCTCAACTTCGGGCTATGCTGTTTTTCTTGGTGGCAGCCTCGTCTCGTGGTCGTCCAAGCGACAACCCACTGTTTCTCGGTCCAGCGCCGAGGCCGAGTATCGGGCCGTTGCCAACGGCGTTGCTGAAATCTCCTGGCTGCAACAACTCTTACAGGAACTGCACCAGCCTGTGAAGACCGCCTCCCTTGTCTACTGCGACAACGTCAGCGCCGTCTACCTCTCCACCAACCCCGTCCAACATCAGCGCACCAAACACGTGGAGATCGACCTTCATTTTGTCCGTGAACGGGTCGCCATCGGTGCTGTCCGTGTTCTTCATGTACCCACGTCTTCACAGTACGCCGACGTTTTCACCAAGGGCTCCCGTCTTCGGTCTTTGCTGATTTTCGCTCCAGTCTGAACGTTCGCTCTACCGAAGTTCTGACTGCGGGGGGTGTTAGAATTAATCCCTCTCTTTACTGTATCCTAGAACTATACGCCTCCTCCAGGCTGGCTAGGCCCCTTGGGCTCCCTCTCTCCCTCTATATATATGTAATCTCTCATGTAATCCTTCATTAAGCATTCTAAGCCTGTTGGCTTTCATTCTATCAGCAAGTAAAAATGATTTCTAGGAAAACAACTAAGTAACGTCTCAGTTCTGCAGCTACTCTTATTCCAGTCTTCACTATGCAAAATAATCACTAATTATTTGGGGGGGGGGGACTAAATCTTGGACACATACAACCAATTTAACAGAAATATTATCTTAGCCAATAAAAACTTATAATAACAGTCATAAACTTATAATTAACCTGACTAAACATTTAGTAACAACATCACAGAAGGGTAAAAATAGTGTTGAATTTGAAGGCATTTTACAAACTTGCAAACTCAGTAGAAAGGATTCATAATGGTTGCAGTACACATCAGCATCAGTCACTTGGAATTAACTATGTGTCTAAAATAAGAAAGCAATAAGCAGTTAAAAATGATACTGATTAAGGAACTGGGAAATTAGCACAAAAATCTGGGACTAGAGTATCATAGAGAGGGGAATCTTAGTTTCCAATAGTCACGTACTTCAAACAACAAGTTTTGCAGGGGTCTTTGCCGCTTAGGAGTGTTTGTTCTAGTCGTGCTTCATCTGCAGTTGCTTCTCTTGATGCTTGTTTTTATCTAGTCACTAAACTTCCTCATGTAATTAGTTACTATTGAACTTTGTCGGTGACTATTATTAAGATATGTGTTGTGAACTCTCTTTCTCCAAATGAAAAGCGTGCTCAGACATGGCTGCAAAAAATGATATAGTCATATGCATTTTATCATTTAATTAGTTGAGGATCATAAAGTTCATACACGTTATATGAAAATATAGTTGTTATAAGTACTAAACCTTATAAGAAATGTTATTTTGTTAATCTTGGAGATGTAACTGCCAACAATAGAAGGTCCTTGATGCTTTGTCACATATGTCACAACTGGTGACAAAGGAATATACATCCTTTTTCATGCCTTTCCACAAAAATAGTTTCTTCAACTTGGCCACCCAGGGGAGAAGAAGAGCAGTTATTACCTTTGTGATGAACAATAGTGTTGTTGCCAAGCCAAATCATGTTCTTGAAGCATAGTAATCCATCTTTCAAAGTGTAACCCAACACAACTGAAGGAGAATAACCAATTTGGATAAAAGGTCACAAATAAGATCCTTGGTGTAGCTTTGCATGACCTTGGCACACCACTAAGGAGTGTTGGAAGAAACAACCAAGCAATGGATGAGTTGATCATGTGGCCGGTGGGACAAAGCATCAACGACATGGTTATCACACCCTTTTTTGTAGACAATGCGATTACGAAGACTAAGAATTTTAGTAAAGGCTTTCTATTGCCAATTGGTGTGAAGGTACTGCTCGTTGAGGTGAATCAAGCTTTTATGATCCTTATAGATGATAAAATTAAAATGTTGCAAGTAAAAGTACCATTGTTTCATGGAAAAGATGATTGGCATGTGTTCCTTTTCATCTATTGTCAAGCCTTATGTTTTTGGGCCAAGGGGCTTGCTGATATAGGCCAAAGGATGACCATGTTGCATAAGAATGATGCCAATACCATTTTGACTTGCATCTGTCTCCATGCAGAAGGCCAGAGCAAAGTCAGGCATCCCTAAGTCTGGTGCAACCGACAATGCATCTTTTAGAAGCTGGAAAGTAGTTGCATGCTCATATGTCCATAGAAACGAATGATACGTTTTTAGAAAGAAGCATGTGTGTACCATGGTGGGCTATATTGTGTACCATGTGTGCAGAAGCATGCATGTGAATGTGTGATGGATCAATGCATCCAATCCACCAGCTGCAGCAACAAAAAAGGATCCATTCTCATCCTTGGTCATGGCACTTCCACACTTCCCACAACCAACACTTTCTTTTCTCTTAACAATGTTCTCGTTGCCCCTTCTCTAGTGCACAACCTCCTTTTGGTTTGTCAATTTACCCATAACAACCATTGCTCTATCGAATTTGATGCTTTGGGCTTCTCCATTATAAACCTCCACACTAGGCAAGTGCTCCATCGCTGCAACAACGATAGTGACCTATACACCTTATCAACTATGTCTGGCACCCCCCATGCCAAGCTCACCTTGTCAACATCCTTGTGGCATCAGCCTTGGTCATCCTGTTCCTAATGTTGTCTGCACCCTACAAAATATGTCAACCATCTCGTGCAATAGGCTAGATTGTCCTTATATCATGCATGTCGACTATCTCCCTTTGCTCCTTCAGCATCCGCACGTTAGAACTTTTTGCTCTTGTTCACTGTGATGTTTCGACCTCTCCAGTCCTTAGTAACATGGGTAATTAATATTATTTGGTCATCCTTGATGATTTCACTCATTTCTGCCGGACCTTTTCGTTGCACTAAAAATATGAAGTCTATGGTCACTTTGTTGACTTTTTTGCCCACACTTAGACTCACTTTAACTCTGTTCCCAAGTGTTTTCAGGCCAATAATGGCATTAAGTTTATCAATAATGCCATGTCTACCTTGTCCAGTCGTGGCATTTTGCTTCGCCATTCTTGCCCTATACTTCCAAGCATAACGACAAAGCTGAGCGTATGCTTCGCACCATCAACAACACCATCCATACCCTTCTCATCCATGCTTCCATGCCACCAACCTTCTAGGCTGAGGCACTTGGTACAACCACTTATGTGCTTAATTGACACCCTTCTTCTTCTATTGGCAACAAAATCTCGTACCAGCTCCTTAATGCCACTTTCCCTGAGTACTCTCACCTTTGCATGTTTGTCTGTCTATGTTATCCTAATCCCAGTGCCACGACTCCCCATAAACTTGTGCCTCGTTCCGCACCCTGTATTTTGCTCTAGTATCCATCTAGCAATAAGGGTTACAGGTGCCTTGACATCCTTTCACTACTACACCACCTAGTGCATCTCTCACACATGTCGTGTTTGATGAGTCAATGTTTTTGTACGTTGCTACACCTTCCAGTGCATCTTCACCTAACTTTTTGTTACACGATGCTTCTATAACTGTGTTGGGTGCTCCACCTTTGGGTTTCTAGTTGTTGTCCTCCTCTTTGGCCGCCCCCATGACTGCTCCCTCTCTCAGCGACGATGAGCAGCCCGACCCAGTGATCCTCTATGTTGGCATGCTCCACCTACTCGGCCGCATCCCACTAGATGCCCCTGCAACTGTGGATAGGGGCCCAAATGCCGCATCGTTGCTGGGTGGGCCTCCTACAGCTCTACGTCTGGGTAGCTCTGGCCGATTTGGTTTAGGGTTTAGCTCGACTCGACTCGGCTCATCATGATAACGAGCCAAGCCAATATTTTAGCTCGTTAGCTATAGCGAGCTAACTCGAGCTAGCTCGTGAGCCGCTCACAAGCCAAACGTGCCATGCTTCCAAAGAAAAAAAGCAACGAATCTTATATTAATTTTTGTATTACTTCATATCTTATACTTTATAATTAGTTGATCACTGGTCTAGATCCAACTTAGGATTATTATGACTTTGTTGACACAAAAATTTGGACGAGGTGCCAACACACTCGACCACGGTCCTCAGAAGCCGTGCAAAAGCAAAGTCCTGACCTCCTGGACCTTCAAAAGATGGCGGTGCCGAATCTTGGTGAGAACGACTCCGGGGCATGCCAATCAATTTGACCTGCAATTGACAAGGAGAAGAAAAAGATATCAAATCCTGGAACCTGCCGGTTTGATGCCAGACAGTTCCAAATTATGCGGCTCTGATATAGCCATTATCGTAGGATTTTGACTACAAAGTCAACTCCCAAGAAAATATTATAACATTGACATAAACGAAAGCAAAACTACTATTAAGAATATAAAAGAACATCATAAAAGAGAACAACCGATTAGCTTATTATATTAAGAAATAAAGGTCTATGTACATGTTAAGACAACATAAAACCAGTGAATCGACTAATCGTATCGATAATTCTATTCGTTAACAGCGGGGTGTCTCCATGCAGCCGTAATAACCAATAGGTCGATAAAATAACTTGAACATCAACAGTGTGGTGTCTCCATGCAGCCATAATGATGACCAAGTTAAATCACGTCCGATACGATAAGCAAATCCATTAGCTTTAGGCCATTTAAACATATAAATTATGAAAAAAGCGTAACTGGATCAGCTATTTTAGTTGTTACAGGGTCCATGAAGCACGGAAAAAAACGTAACTGGATCAGCTATTTTAGCCGATACAGGGTCCATGAAGCACAGACAAGATCTATCTGTTGAAACCATGATCCGATCTAGGATCGAGTAAATCTAATCTAGCATGCATATCAGTGGGGTTCGAAAATACAACCATAATAAGCATGACAAACCAAATCTACTTGTTCTTAGATCAAACCATAATTTAAACGGATATCTCGAACGCACAGCAGGTAACAATCAAGATTGACAAAATAGTCGATGAGAAGCTTAAATCGGCTATTTCCCTTGATATAAGCATGTGAAGTCTTTAGATAGCTGAACCAAACAACTTTAAAGCTTGAGCTGGTTTGTCAATCTTAATTGGGCAAGATATTGTTGAAAAGAAGAACAAAACATTGAAAGCATAAATAATATCGATAACTTAAAGAATCTATTAGACTGCCAAAGCTAATAGAGCCGATAACTGGTCAAGATCGACTAAAGCAAGAGATTGATCAGAGTCTAGAAAGTCTTATAAAAGATGAACTTAAACCGATAACTAACCCATGTCATAGCTAAACAAGAGTTTGGTCGATGCCAAATACAACCTTATTGAACGATAACACGAGCCATTGGTGAAACTTACAAGCAAACCGGAGGTCGGTCTAGCCGATGCAGTCCTGCCTGGTTGAAGGTTCCGCCGGGTTCTACCTTACTCCTACTCCTAGGGTTTTGGCCGGTGGCCGATGTATTGATTGATTGAGAGATATCTCCTACAAAAACCGAGTTTGTAGCTATTTATAACCCGGTAGACTCCTATCCTAACACGACTAGGATATATTACAATAAAATACGACCCGAACTTGAACTCCTTTGGCCGAGCCCGATTCATCTTCAAAGCCCATTGGGTCCGATCCACATGAATTCTTCTGGTCATGTCTGGACTTCAAGCAAGCTCCTTTTATCTAGGCCAATTTTTTCTTTAATAAATCAGCCGTTTGCATTTACCAAATAAAAAACCCTTCCAATCCAAAATCTAGTGTAAACACATGCCTCCCAAATTTGGGATGAAATTTATTTTATTCCAAAATTGTCATTCTTTTCCTTGATCAATTGAATCTCCTTTCTTCTTTCACTATTTTTTGATAATCCAACCAAACTATCATGGTCTAGAGATTTTTATCAAATGGCATCCTGACGACCAATCTGAAACAACCATCCCCTCTTTGGGAACCGTGTTATGATTTGACGTCCCACTCGAGTGTTTTGCGCACGTAGTACGAACCTGCATCCTTTCACCTTCGAAGATTTAATTTTTAATATAAATTTCGACCTTGTCTTCTTCTTCCAACATATTCAGAACGCCACTATCGCTATGTTTGCCTTCTATCCAAGAGAAAACCCTCCTTCATTCAAGAAAATACCCTCCTTTTCTTTTCCTTTCCAATAGCAAGCCCAAACCATGGCAAGCGTCCTGCGGAGGAAGAGGTGAACTCCTATCGTCTTCCTCAGCGCCGTGTTAGGTGGGTTCTTCTCTGTTTTAGTCGATATTAGTATTCTCTCATCGTCTTTTTTGAATCTAATCTGATTTTCTTACTCTTCATCCAGGGTCGATGCGGGTCCTTCCAATGTTGCCGCTGTTCTGGGACCCCCTCTAGGAATGGAGTCGATCTCAGAAAATTCTTCTTCCAGGGGCTCGGAATCGACGACCGCCCGCCATTATCGTCAGATGACTGAAATGCCCTCCACTCCGAAGCCACCATCAGAAATTGCCTGCTCGAGGACCACATCGCCCAACTCCAGAAGGCACTGGAAGATGCAGAGGCGAAAGCCTCTCAGGCGGCTCAGCAGCGTGCTGAATCTGACACACGTGTCGCTGGTAATCTCTCTTTTCATGAAGAGACTTCCCTCACGAAAGCTCTTTCCTCTAGCTTTTAATGCGTTCTTGATGTTCATCATTTTTGTTTATTTTGTAGACTTGACCGTGCGCCTGGAGGCCCTTCAGGATGCAGGGAATGAGGCGGACGCCTCTGTGAACGCCGCTGGCAACAGCGTCGTTGAGAGGGTAAACAACATCCCAGCAAGGGTGCATGAGGTTGCCCTCCATGGTGTCCGTCATGGTGCCGCCATGGCAGTTGGAGCCGCCTAGGCCTACACCGGCCAAGATTTAGGTAACCTCGAGATCACCCCGGAAATCAGCCATACCATGGAGGTGAACTTGGATGGCGTCGACGGGGCAGCCGAAGAGATAGCAGAGGCCACCCCTTCTGTATTCATAGTAGACGGAGTCTTCGAGTAGATTGCAGGATCAATCTTCTTGTAAGGAATCTGTTTGTGAATATAATGAAGCTTTTCTGTTTCTTTATGATCTCTCCGTGAATAGACCCATCGAGGTCTTTAAAATTCATAATTTCATATTTTTTGCACTAAAGGCGATGCTTCATTTGCATCGGCTATCACTTTGCTGCTGAAGGCGACATAATACATATCGGCTATATTTTTGGTCTGAAGGTGATATTGTCATATCGGCTATCAATTAACCTGATAGGTCATAGCAGATCCACCCAAATACTAGGATGATATTTCTTAAAATATTTCCCATTGACTGCTCTGAAGTATTCAACTCCCTCTAAAGTTTCATAGAAATAAGCATTGCCAGGAGCACACCTTGTGATCCGATAAGGTCCTTCCCAATTTGGTGACCATTTGCCGTATTTGTTATCCTTAGTTCCAATCGGCAAAATGACCTTCCAAACTAGATCTCCTTCATTGAATTTCTTTTCTCTGACCTTCCGATCATAATATTTAGCAACTCGTAGCTTTATATCTCAGCTTTCTGGATACCCGTTGTGATGGATCTTTTAAATATTCAATAATTTCAATTCTTCAGTCATTGTCATCAGTAAGTCCATCGGCTAATATCTCAACGATTTGCTGATATCCAGAAGCACTTTGAGCCAGTCGATTAGCTTCCTGATTCTGACACCTGGGAATATGCTTTATGACAACAGAAGAGAAAGAATCAAGCAGTTTGAGACAATTTTCATAATGCTTCCTTAAGACATCGTCTTTGCACTTATATAGGCCGAGTAATTGATTAATTACTAATTGAGAATCACCAAAAATCTCAACAGCCTCGACCCTTACCTCATACAGAAGATGAAGTCCTTTGAGAAGAGCTTCATACTCAGCTTGATTGTTACTAGAGGTTGGATCAATAGGAAAGGCATACTCAAAGCTATTCCCTTGTGGAGAAACAAGGACAACATCAATACCTCCGTCTTGCTTGCAATTAGAACCATCAAAGAACAAAGCCCACGAGGTAATGAGTAACAAAATCAACTATTATCTGACCTTTAACCGCTTTAGCCGATTCACACTTCAGGTCGAACTCTGATAATGCAAGCAGAATCCACTTGCCAATTCTTCCATTTAAAATAGGCATAGACAACATATGTTTTATCACATCGAACCTCGACACCACCGTGCATTCAGAAGATAACAAGTAATGTCGAAGCTTGGTGCATGAAAAATATAAACATAAGCATAATTTCTTAACGGGAGAATATCTCGTCTCCGGATCAAGTAATCTTCTGCTGAGATAAAACACCACTCTTTCTTTTCCTTCAAATTCTTGCATTAAGGCCGATCCAATCGTATGATCATCGGCCGATACGTACAACTTAAAAGGTTTGTTCCTTTGAGGAGGAATTAAAACTGGTGGAGACTTCATATACTCTTTGATTTCCTCAAATGCCTTTTGTTGTTCGCTTCCCCATTTAAACTCCTGGTCATCCTTTAATTTCAACAAAACCGAGCACAACAAAATCCTAGCTGATAAATTTGATATAAACCTTCTAATGAAATTAATTTTGCCGATCAAAGATTGTAACTGAGTCATTGTAGTTGGCGGTACTGCTTTGTCAATTGCATCATAACTTTTCTGACCGACTTCGATCCCTTTCTCATGTACCATAAAACCCAAAAATTGTCCAGCTGATACTCCAAATACGCATTTGTGAGGATTCATCCTTAACCCATGCTTCCTTGCACACTCCAGGATATCTCTGAGGTTTTTAAGATGCTCCTGATAGTCCTTGGATTTCACAACCACATCATCAATATAGATTTCTACAATTTTGCCGATCAACTCATGAAAGATATAATTTATTGCTCTTTGATATGTTGCACCGACATTTTTAAGTCCAAAAGTCATGACTACCCACTCATATAAGCCTAAGGCGCCAGGACATCTGAATGCAGTTTTATGTATGTCCTCTTTTGCCATAAAGATTTGGTTATAACCAGCGTTACCATCCATAAAACTGATTACCTTATGACCGGTTGCTGCATCAACCAACATGTCTGCCACTAGCATTGGGTAGCCATCCATCGGAGTAGCTTTATTCAAATCCCTAAAATCAATGCAAACTCTCATTTTCCCATTTTTCTTATACACAGGGACTACACTAGATATCCATTCGACATATCTACATTGCCGAATGAAGTTAGCTTCATAAAGCCGAGTGATCTCTGTTTTCACATCAGCCATTATCTCCGCTCTGATTCTCCTTGGAGCTTGTTTTATAGGCCGACTCCCATGTTTGATAGGCAACTGATGCTCAACCAATGATCGATCAAGGCCAGACATTTCAGAATAATCCCAAGCAAAACATTCTTTATATTCTTTTAACAGAGCAATAAGTTCTTGTCTAAACTTGGGATCTAGCTTAGCACTAATATATGTCAGTCTTGGTTTATCACCATTCCCAATATCAACAGCTTCTAAATCATCAGCCGATGTAAAACCTTTACCAATCTTGCCTTCATCCTCATTGACTGAATAATCCATTAAATATATTTTTTGAAGCCAACTGCTTGGATCGGCTGTTGGTCATCATCAAAGACCTTGATGAAACCTTCTTCATGTATCTTCCCAGAGAAGCACTCTAAATTATCAAAGTTCCAATCTTTAGGGTCAGAGTATGCAATACTCACAGTTGAATTGGCTGGTACCACCTCTATAGTGTCTCTGATCCACTGTATCACATTTTGATGTATGGTAGATGGAACACAACAATTAGCATGGATCCAATCTCTTCCCAGAAGCACACTATGTGAACCTTTTGCATCGACTATAAAGAAAGTAGTAGGCAAACTCTTACTACCGACTGTCAACTCGCCACATACAACACCCTTAGTAGTCGATACGTTCCCAGCGAAATCGGTTAACTTCATATCAGTCTGAGTTAGGTCTTCTGCGGTCTTTCCAAGTTTTTGGAAGGTGGCATATGACATCAAATTATCAGCTGCTCCTCCATCAACTAACATTATGTTCAGAGGCCTTCCATCGACAAACCCCTTTAAATATAAAGCTTTTAGATGGGAATGCTTCTCAGGCTTCTGAAATGTAGCTCCTTCTGCTTGATAGATCCACTGGGCTACTATCTCTTCATCATCAGATTCCTCTTCTTGATCAGCAGCTCTGAACTCAGCAGGTAGAATGAACAGAGTAGATATATTAGCCGATGGTTCCTTCTTATCGGCTACTTGCTTCACCTGCCAGCCTTTGGGTCTCTTCTTATGATCTTCATCGTTCCTTAACCTTTGAACCCGTATTTTCTGGCTTCTAATCGAACCACCTGGACACCATTGTCCCTCTTCCAAGGATGATCCTGATCGGCTAACCTTACCCCAAGCCGATCATGAACACTTTCATTTTTTATGCACCGATCTGTTCTTTCAAACTTTAGTCTCTCGTGCATAGATCGGCGGTTGTCTCTCGACTGCCTATACTCCCAATATTGTTCACTGCATTCTGGGCAATTACGAAGAGTAGGAAGCTTTAAGCCTTCATTCCAACAATGTCTGAAGAAAGGGCAATCCCAATGACTCTTTTCTTCCTCTCTGATGCGCCTTTCTTCCTCTCGAGATTTTCTATATTCCTCCTCTTCAAGCCACTCTTGATATTCTTGCTCATCTCTCTGCCTATGCAATTGATTTCTTTCCTTCCGACGTTGCCACTTGTTTAACAAAATTCTGACAGTTGGACGTCTTCTTGCCTCACCAGCTCTTGAAGTTTCAGGAAAATCATGTTGATCAGTGCTCTTCTTCCCTTTCATTTCCTGACAC
Source organism: Coix lacryma-jobi var. lacryma-jobi (assembly GCA_009763385.1). Lineage (NCBI taxonomy): Eukaryota > Viridiplantae > Streptophyta > Magnoliopsida > Poales > Poaceae > Coix > Coix lacryma-jobi. Next base: position 163,135,073 of record CM019824.1, read on the forward strand.
TCCTTAGCTGTCAGTTGTTTCTTTGGATCGACTGTTCTGGCTGCCTTGGCTTTGTCAGAGGTTAGAATCTTAATTTCACTTCGTGGTGTAGGAGCTACCATGCTTATTGGAAAGGGATGGCCGTTGATGCCCATACCCTTGGCTTTTTCCAAGCCAATTCTTCCTTTGGTAATGGCTTTTTGGATCATGTCTCTGAAAATCCTACAATCATTAGTAGTATGAGTATCAGTATTGTGGAATTTACAGTACCTCCTATTTTTGAGCTCCTCAGCCGATGGAATATTGTGGTTTCCAGTCAATTTGATTTGACCTCTCTCCAACAAATAGTCGAATATCTTATCGGCTTTAGTGATATCAAAGCTGTATTTTACATGCTTTTCAGTACTCTTAGCCTTTGCCCAAGGCATGTATTCACTGTTCTTCCAAGCCCAATCAACGACAGCTATTTCATCTTCACTTTCATCACTTGTATCACCCTCTTCTTGTAAAAAGAAGGTGCTTTCTGTGTTATAGGCTTTCTTGGGCTTAAAGACTTGATTGTATTTGTTCTGGGCATCGATACTGGCCACCTTTTTGGCCAAATCAGCCATACTGGTACAATCGAAACCAATCTTTTCTCTGATGGCTGGTATTAGCCCTCGAATTGCAATGCTGACTACCTCTGGATCAGATAATGTCAAGGTGTAGCATTGATTCTTCATATCTCTGAACCTCTGCAGATATTGGCATCCAGACTCATTGTTTCCCTGCCTTATATCGACTAGGTCCACAACTCCCTTTTCCAAAACTCCAGAGTTAAAATATTTATGGAACTTGTTCTCCAAATCCTCCCAGCTCTGAATGGAATTAGGTGGCAAGGACGAGAACCATGAAAAGGCCGAGCCAAACAGAGATAGAGGAAACATCCGGACTTTAAGTGCTGATTCATCACCAACTTCCCCAAGCTAGACTAAGAATTGAGTTATGTGCTCCATAGTTGTCACTGAGCCCGTTCCTGTGAATTTGGTAAAATCAGGAACCCTGTATCTTGGAGGGAAGACAACCTGATCATACCACTCCGGATATGGTTTCTTATAGCCGGTCAATATATTCTTCGGTGTTAAACCGAATTGCTTCTGAACCATATCAGTGACTCGACTCATCAGCTGATCCACTTGATTCACCGGCCCCTGATAGCCGATGTTTTGCCCCCCAAAAGCATTGTTTTGATACCCTGGATTTTCATGAGCATCCAAAGTATAAAAATCTGACACGTAGTGATATCCAGGAGGAACATCACCATGTGCTATACTTCCTTGATAAGGTAGCACATTGAAATCTCTGGTAATCCTCCTTGCATGTGGAGCTATTTTTGTAGCCGATGAATACATGTTATTATTCATATTCGACTGTTGCAATGGTTGCTGCGTCATGCCCCCCGGGCTAACTATCATTTGATTTCCACTACCATTGGGACTGTTCATCTGCGGACCTCCAGAAGTTCCAGCCCCCTGACTGTTCCCGACTGTATACGCCGGACCTCTTCTATCATTACTCAAGTTGAAAGCTTCTTTAATGGCATTTGAGAGACTGTTGAGGAATGTTTCGTTATGAGCCAACAGTGTAGCAGACATTGCTTTGCTGATTGTCTCTTGCATGACGTTGTGCTGTATTTGGATCATCGGATCAACGTGACCCTCTAGAACCACCCTTGGAAAATGAGACTTTTGGATAATTTTCTTATCTCTGGTTTTGCTAAAACTTAGCAAACACATGTCCCGATACTGCTCAACAGTTTGCTCTATCAAGCGTTGGACGCCCTCTGGGAGTTCATCCATTGTCACATTCAACACTTCATCATTGCTGGTCGTCATGATCAAACGACTATGGTCCCACTGGGCGTGCCAAAAGAATGTGTTGACACGAAAATTTAGATGAGGTGCCAACACACTCGACCACGGTCCTTAGAAGCCGTGCAGAAGCAAAGTCCTGACCTCCTGGACCTTCAAAAGATGCGGTGCCGAATCTTGATGAGAACGACTCCGGGGCGTGCCAGTCAATTTGACTTGCAATTGACAAGGAGAAGAAAAAGATATCAAATCCTAGAACCTACCGGTTTGATGTCAGACAGTTCCAAATTATGCGGCTCTGATATAGCCATTATTGTAGGATTTTGACTACGAAGTCAACCCCCAAGAAAATATTATAACATTGACATAAACAGAGGCAAAACGGCTATTAAGAATATAAAAGAACATCATAAAAGAGAACAACCGATTAGCTTATTATACGAAGAAATAAAGATCTATGTACACGTTAAGACATCATAAAACCAGTGAATCGACTAATCGTATCGACAATTCTATTCGTTAATAGTGGGGTGTCTCCATGCAGCCGTAATAACCAATAGGTAGATAAAATAACTTGAACATCAACAGTGGGGTGTCTCCATGCAACCATAATGATGACCAAGTTAAATCACGTCCGATACGATAAGCAAACCCATTAGCTTTAGGCCACTTAAACATATACATTATGAAAAAAGCGTAACTGGATCAACTATTTTAGCCGATACAGGGTCCATGAAGCACGAAGAAGATCTATCTGTTGAAACCATGATCCGATCTAGGATCGAGTAAATCTAATCTAGCATGCATATCAGCGGGGTTCGGAAATACAGCCGTAATAAGCATGACAAACCAAATCTACTTGTTCTTAGATCAAACCATAATTTAAACGGATATCTCGAACGCACAACATGTAACAATCAAGATTGACAAAATAGTCGATGAGAAGCTTAAATCAGCTATTTCCCTTGATATAAGCGTGTGAAGTCTTTAGATAGCCGAACCAAACAACTTTAAAGCTTGAGCTAGTTTGTCAATCTTAATTGGGCAAGATATTGTTGAAAAGAAGAACAAAACATTGAAAGCATAAACAATAACGATAACTTAAAGAATCTATTAGACTGCCAAAGCTAATAGAGCCGATAACTGGTCAAGACCGACTAAAGCAAGAGATTGATCAGAGTCAAGACAGTCTTACAAAAGACGAACTTAAACTGATAACTAACCCATGTCATAGCTAAACAAGAGTTTGGTCGATGCCAAATACAGCCTTATTGAACGATAACACGAGCCATCGGTGAAACTTACAAGCAAACCGGAGGTCGGTCTAGCCGATGCAGTCCTGCCTGGTTGAAGGTTCCGTCGGGTTCTACCTTACTCCTACTTCTAGGGTTTTGGCCGGTGGCCGATGTATTGATTGATTGAGAGATATCTCCTACAAAAACCGGGTTTCTAGCTATTTATAACCCGGTAGACTCCTATCCTAACACGACTAGGATATATTACAATAAAAGATGACCCGAACTTGAACTCCTTTGGCCGAGCCCGATTCGTCTTCAAAGCCCATTGGGTCCGGTCCACATGAATTCTTCTGGTTGTGTCTGGACTTCATGCAAGCTCCTTTTATCTTGGCCAATTTTTTCTTTAATAAATCAGCCGTTTGCATTTACCAAATAAAAAACCCTTCCAATCCAAAATCTGGTGTAAACAGACTTTATCATTTTATTTCTCATGGATATATGATATAATAATCTCATATGTTATTAAACTTGTATACATATTAGCACTTATTAATTTTTAGTTCGATTTAAGGTTGTTGGATGTGTTACTTTATATTAATACTATTATTAAGATTTAAATAAATATAAATACTATATTTTGTGTATTTTTTATATTAGGCTCGCGAGCTTAACGAGGCAGCTCGAGCTTTTAACGAGTAGACCAGAGGTGACCTTCTGGCTCATTAAGATAACGAGTCGAGCCAAGCTAGCTCGTTATCTTATGAGCCAGAACGAGCCGAGCCGAGTCGAGCCGAGCTGGCTCGTTATCCAGCCTTAAATGCCACCATCGCCTCGCACCCGATGACACGGTCTTAGACCAGCAGCCTGCGTTCAGTGGAGCACCTCAACCTCTCCTCCATGATTGCCTCACCAGTTCAAACACACTACTGCAATGCCCTCGCCAACCCCAACTGGCGCACTGTGATGGCCAACGATTACAATGCTCTCATCACCAACAATACCTGGCGCCTTGTGACTTGACCACATTGACTACGATGAGATGTTCAACCCAGTTGTCAAACCAACGACAATCTGCACCATCTTGAGCATCGCCGCCTCGCATTCCTGCCTATCCATCAACTGGATGTGAAGAATCCCTTCCTCCACGGCCACCTCAAGGAACGATCTACTGCCAGTAGTTGTTCGCCTTCATCAACCTCGCCAAACCTGACTATGGGCTCAAGTAGGCCCCCAGGGCTTGGAACCAGGACTTTGCCAGCATGGATTGTACTGCATCTAAGTCTAACACATTTATGTTTGTCTACAAAGACAGAGATCAAGTCGCATACCCGCTCCTCTATGTCAATGACATCATTACACAACCTTGTCCCGTGAGTTGCTATAGCTCATCATGATACACCTCCACTCCAAGTTTGCCATAATGAATCTTAGTACCTTCACTTCCTCGGTCCATGATGCGTGACAATGACCTTCTCCAGCGGGCTGGCATAGCGTTGATATGCCATCGACCTTCTCCAGCGGGCTGACATGTCTGAATGTCATCCCATTGACATGGCCATCGATGTGAGGAACAAGTTGTCTGCCACCATAGGCGCCCCAGTGGCCAACCCCTCCAAATATTGGAGTCTCGCTGGTGCCCTCCAGTGCCTGACTCTAACACTGCCTGATTTGGCATATGTTGTTTAGCAAGTGTGCTTGTTCATGCATGATCCCTGCAAGTCTCACCTCACGCTAATCAAGCATATTCTCTAGTACATCAAGGGCTCGCTCTCGGCCAATCTTCACCTAGGCACCAGACCTGTAGCCAGCTCACCTCCTACTCTAGCTGGCTAGGCGGGCTACCCCGACACGCGTTGCTCCACCTTCGGCTTTTGCTTCTTCCTTGGTGACAACCTGATATCCTGGTCCACCAAACAACAAAACACTGCCTCTCACTCCAAACTAAAGCAATGTATAATGTTGTCACTCATGCCATTGTTGAGTGTTGTTGGCTATGAAAGCTTCTCTAGGAGCTCCATCTACTACTTCTCTCCACCACTGTCTTCTATGACAATGTCAGTGTTGTCTACACGAAAGCCAACCCCGTTCATCATCGACGGACCAAGAACACCAAGATCAACATCCACTATATCCACAAAAAGGTCACAATTGGTAAAGTTTGTGTCCTACATGTGTCCTCCTCACATCAGTTTGTCGACATCATGCTAAGGGCCTGCCTGTACAGTTATTCATTGATTTTCGGTCCAGTCTATGTGTTTGTGAACCTCCCGCTATGACTACTGGGGGTATTTGGTGTGTATACATGTAAGTACAATCAAGCCCTAATTGTGGGTTTTGGTGATAATGACCACACGATTGGAGAGCTAATGAGATTTATCGAGATGACAAGCAGGTTTATGATGAGAAAGGATGGTGCACGTGTGTTGGTGGACCCCTCATACTACATTTCATCGGTTCTAGACTCAAAGTGCTATGACAAGCCATTCTATATGAATTTGAGTTATAGGATTGTCGTACTATCAACAGGGAATGCAAATGTACCGCTATGGCTGAATGATATGTGCTCAAAACCAACCCTAGCCATCCTTGCTTTCCAACCAAAGACAGCTGCATAAATTCTGATCTCTGTTTGTCATTCTGGTAGGTGCGGCAGTGCCGCTCCAGGGCGCGACAGTGCCGGGCCGCGGCACTACCGGGCTACGGCTGGCACTGCCGCGACTTGTTTCAACCGTTGGATGGCAGGGGGTATTTACTCCATCCTCCTGCCACCCCAACGGTTACTCACGACCATAACTCTTCTCCTACCTCCAGACAAGGCTTTCTCTCCCCATTGAAGGCTCGCAAGCTCCCTCTCACCTAATCTTTGATTCCCATTGATTCCAAGTGAGTTAGAGGCTCAAACCTTCACCAAAGAGAAGCCCTAGCTGAGATCTACTCCCTAAAGCACTTGATTTGAGCCATAGCCGGTGGATTTGCTTCTATTACTCTTGGGTTCTGGGAACCCTAGCCGGCTAGGCGTCGCCCTTGAGCTAGCCAACTTGTGTGGCGGCCTTGGGAGGTTTGTAATCACTTGTGCAACTAGTATTATTACCCCTCACCTCAAGGATTTGGTTCCTTGACTTGAGATCGAGGAAGAGTAGCAAAGCTCATGACCTAAGTGGTCATCCTCAACAATGTGGAGGTAGGCAAGCCTTAGTGGTGAGCTGAACCACGAGATAAATCACTTGTCTCTTGTGCTTACTTGTTGTTATTCATCATACTTGTGAGCTTGTGATAGATTCTAGGGTTTGGCTCCGATCTACTTCATACAACACTTTTGGCTTGGTTGAGTTGGTTCTGCAGGTTCAGGAAACCTAGAGTAACATTTCCATTCATATAGATTTGGTTTCCTGTGGCTGGATTTCGAATTGCAGGCTCGAGCAAGTTTCTTGCACGGCAGTACCGGGCTGAGGCCGGCAGTGCCGGGGAGCGGCAGTGCCGGGCTCAGGGCGGTAGTGCCGGGCTACACTAATTAAGTTTTGAGCTGTGATTTTTGACAGGCCTATTCACCCCCCCTCTAGGCCACACAGGTCCTTACAAGTGGTATCGGATCCTGGTCTCTCATACAACACCTCACCGTGCGAGAGTATGGCCACCAACGGAGGAACGGGTGCCGCTAGTGTTGTGCAACCCACACCACTCGACGTGGAAGTGCACACCACTAGCAGCAGCGAGAGCGTCTCCACAGCAAGTGGAAGGACACTTCCTCAATTGGATGTGTCTACCGGAGAGCTTGCAAGAAGAAAAGAAGAAAGAAGGCTAAGGAGAGAAGCAAGAGCCAAAGCAAGATAAGATGCAACAGCTCTCAAAGCTAAAGAGGAGAAGACTCAAAGAAAAGAAGAGAGAAGATTAGAAGAGAAGAAAGAGCCAAGAGAAGAGAAGAAAAGAAGAAGAAGGAAGAGCTCCAAGCAAAGAAGAATGTGAACTTGAGTGATGACTCAAGTAGCACCGAAGATGGAGATGATGACATATCCTATCTCACCAAGGGCAGCAAGAAGAAGATGGAGGAGACCAAGAAGTCATATGGAGCCGTATCCTTTAACTACTCTAGTTTGACTAACCATGATTCTAGGCCTCTCATCAATGTGCCCGCGGGCAAGTTACCTCGTTTCGATGGGACTAACTTTGCCAAGTGGAAGCACATTATGAAGACCTACCTTATTGGTCTCCATCCAGGTATTTGGGAGATAGTGCACAACGGACTTGAAGCGCCGGTTGATTCAAAGAACCCCACTCAAGATGAATTCCGCAATATTCATCTCAATGCCCAAGCCACTAGTGTGCTACTTAGTGCCTTGGATGGTGATGAGTACAACAAGGTCATGAGAGTTGAGGTTGCAAAAGAGATTTGGGACACTTTGCACATTGCTCATGAGGGAGTTGACAAAGTGAGGCAATCCAAGATTGACTTGTTGATGGCTAAGCTCAACCGGTTTGTGATTTGTGATGGTGAAGGACCACAAGAAATGTTTGATAGGTTGATGGTTATTGTTGGCAAGATTAGAGGGCTAGGTGGAAGTGAAATCAATGATCACAAGGTTGTGAAGATCATGTTGGAAGCTTATTCACCAAGAAACGAGGCCGTAGTGACATTGATTAGAGACAAGAAGAAGTTGGAGAAATTCACACCTAGTGATGTGCTTGGGAGGATTATTACCTTTGACATGCAAACAGAAGAAGCAAATGAAAGAAGGAAGCTTGGGGAGTTGCAAGCTAGGTTAGATGGGATGAAAATCAAGGATGTGGCACTCAAGGCAAGCAAATCAACAAGGCAAGCAACATCAAGCAAACCAAGGTCAAGCAAGCAAGTCTCTACAAGCAAGCCCAAGCAACAAAAGAAGAAACTTGAAGTAGAGAACAACACATCATCCTCAAGTTAAAGTGGAAGCGAAGGTGAAGAATATGAATCAATTGGAGATATAGCTCTATTCATGAGAAGATACCGCAAGGGGCTCAAGAGGGAAGGTTACAAGGTTGTGAAAAGAAGGTTTCCAAGCAAGAAAAAGAGAACTTGCTACAATTGTGGTAGCACCGATCATTTCATAGCACATTGCCCACATGAGAAGAAGGACAACAATTTCAACAAGGGCAAGAAAGATGACAAAGCCACTTATAAGAAGAACAACAAGAGATACATGGGAGAAGCTCACATTGGACATAAATGGGACTCAACCTTACAAACCTCAAGTGAAGAAGATGAGAAGATAGCAACAATAGCATTTCAAAAGTCATCTCCTTCACCAAGGCTATTCAAGAACTTGTCCGATGATGATGATGATGATTGCAACTCCCACACTTGTCTCATGGCCAAGAAAGAGAAGGTGAAAAAGGCTCACACTCCTAAACCTTCTCTTCCACCTAGTGACATCTCTAGTAGTGAACTTAGTGATTCCTCTAGTGATGAAGAGATAAATATGATAACTAAAAATTTGGACAAGAAAACCAAACTCTTTATCACTAAGCTAATGGAGGAATTAGAAAGTGTGCAAGCCGAGTTAGCATCTAGGGGGGATGCCCTCATCAAACAAGAGGACCTCTATATTGCTTGCAAGGAGGCTCTTGCATTAGAGAAAAGTGAGTTGGACATCTTGCATGAGGCTTTGGCCAAAGAGCAAGATGAACATGCTTCCCTAAAGAAGGCTCATATTGCACTCAAGGAAAAGTTTTGTAGCTTGGATACAAGGCACACAGAACTTGAGCTGCAATACAATCTTCTTTGGAAAAGCAACTCAACTCTCCCTAAAGCAAATGTCACTTCTATTCCCTCCACTAGTGAAGGTTGTGGAAAATGCTATAATATTGATTTGAATGCCTATTCCACTAACCTTGTGAACATGGAGGCCATGAGAAAGGAGATAGCAAGATTGACCAACATCATTGCAAGTGGTTGCATCAAGTCTACCACAAGTGCTAGTAAGAAGACTCAAGAGAAGAACAAGCCTAAGTTCAAAAAATGGAAGGCGTCCTTCCATAAAGGATGGGTTGGGACACGAAAAAGGAGCCAAAACCAATGGAAGAAAAATAGTGGATGGCTATGAGTGTGTGAGGTTTGAGAAGAAAGGTTAGATTGGTACAGTTCAGCATGCACAGATCGCGGTAGTGCCACGCCAGAAGGCGGCAATGCCGGGCTGAGAACACAAGGTTGATATGTGCCCTTGTGGTTCCCTTCCTGAGTGATGAGTGATCGATCAACGGGCAACATGTCTCTTGGCTGTGTTGATGTACAGGTGCGGAGCTCGGACAGTGGTCGAAGGTAAGGTGAAGGTCAAGTAGGGACGTGCCGTGCCGACGGACCGGGAGCGGTGAAGGGCGGACGTGGAGCTTGGACTGATGGACCGAGAGACCTGAGGACTAGCTGTGGTAGCTGGCACGTGGCATTGACAAGCAAGAGTACATGGGGATGTGCGGTGCATCGGCCGAGTCGGGAGGAAGGTGATGGCGTCGTGACACTTGGCGGGAGGCCGAGAAGGATGGTGAATGCACCATGCCCAACGGTGAGGCTGGACATGCTCCGGCATCGGTGCTGGAACTCGGGGTGTGCGAACCACATCCCGTCTACGGCGCGGGTTCGGTAGCTGAGCCTCAAAAAGCTACCCTCGACAGTTTCTGAGTTTGGGCCTCAAAACTCGGGGTGGCCGGTTTCCGAGTTTGGGCCTCAAAACTCGGCGTGGACGGTTTCCAGGTTTGGGCCTCAAAACCTGGGGCTCGCGGGTTTCTGGGTTTGGGCCACAAAACTCAGCCGGAGGACAGGTTTCCCGGTTGCAGCTGAAGGACCGAGAAAGCACTAGCAAGGCGACCAGAGGGGGGGGGGGGTGAATGGGAGCTCAAAAATTTCTCTCGAGACTTCGGCCAAATGTCCCAAAATCAACCCCGAGAAACTGCGACCGAAACCGTGATGCCCACGACCCTTGGAAGAGGGTGGATGATCCTTAGGATCACAGCGAGGCACCACAAGAAGATAGCAAACCAAGTGCCAAAAACTCCGGCTCGAACACAACCCCAAAAACCAAGTCCCGAACGTAGATGGACGACTACGTTGAGAAACTCCTAAATACCTATGCTAACAAGTAGCAAAGATACCTAGAGAGGTTCCTTGGTCAACTATAGGGCCAAACGAGAAGTCCGGAAATCAAGCGAAGAAGCCAGGAGAGCAAACGCACTAAACCAGAGTACTCAGCCAATCCGCGGACTGTCCGGCCCTGAGGTCCCGGACTGTCCGCCCCTACTGCGGACTGTCCGCTAGGGGTTGGCGGACTGTCCGCCGGCAAAATGTGCAGAAATGCACTGCTGCCGAGTAGTCCCTGGACGATCCCGGACTGTCTGCCAAACACAACGGCGGACTGTCCGCGGTTCAAATCGGACTTGTCCGAACGTGCACCGCAGCCACTGGTCTGGCTGGTGCCCGATGCGCGGACTGTCCGCGGGTATTATAGCGGACTGTCCGCGAGTACCCAGGGAGGGCAATTTTGGTCGCCCTCAACTCAAATCTTCCCAAATTCGATTCAAACCAAAATCCCAAGTTCCCAAACTTGGTGAAGATGATCACGGGGTAGTTAGGAGACTATCCCCAAGAAATCATCCGCTCAAATCGACTAAATCTCCGGGAAATCAAAAGGGAAGGTGGATGAATCGAAAAAGCACCACGAAAACGAAATCGTCCCGATCTATTCGATCATGAGGAGTTAGATGAATTCCTTTGGTCGAAATGACCTCCTCAATGATACGAACAAAATGATTCAAAGGGATTTCGCAAAGACGCACTAGAGAGGGAGATCGAGTGACGGGAAAATCGCGGAGAAACGAAGAACGCGAAGAACACGAAGCAAAACGCGAATCGACACAAAGATCTGCAGCCGTAGCGCAAACACACGCTACAATGGTGAGGTTACGGCCTCACTTCCTCAGACTCAACAGTACACAGAGGCAAGTCTCTCTGCGGATCTCAACTAGCTACAGCAGGGAGTGGGAGAGCAGGAAACCCTAGAAAGCAAGAGCAAATGACTGGAATGACTAACTGAGATCAGAAGGGAGGTGGGTGTCTCCCTCTACTTATCCTAATCCTAACTATTCCTATTTCCCACTCTACCCCTAACTACTTACAGAGCGAACCAGCTAAACCCTAAGGTTATTCTGGACCAACTCGGTGGTAGGTGTATCCGACGGCCACGCTCGCACAACTCGTAGCGTTGCCTCGACGCAACCTCCCGATTGCCGCCACGTGCCGCCCTCGCTCTGCACCCCATGTTTTGTGGCCCAAACTGGGAAACCAGCCTTTTCCAGCCAACCCCCGGTTTTGAGGCCCAAACCGGGAAACCAGCCCACCAACATCTGAGTTTTGAGGCCAAACTCAGCAAACCCTCGGCGCCCAGGTTTTGAGGCCCAAACCTGGAAACCGTCCTCATCCCGAGTTTTGTGGCCAAACTCGAAAACCATCCGCACCCAGGTTTTGAGGCCCAAACCTGGAAACCGTCCACCTGATGGTTTTTCCCTGGCTCTACCATCAAACCGACGTCGTAGATGGGATGCACCTCCCGTGCACCCCGTCCACCGACACGTGTCCCCAAGTCCGCGACTCAGGCAACACATGACCGCACTTCTTCACTTGTTGTCGTCACAGGCTGCCAGCCACCACAGCTGATCCTCGGGCCTCTGGTCCCTCAGTCCAAGCCTCACGTCCGCCCTTCGCCACTCTCGGTCCATCGGCACGGCACGTCTCTACTTGACCTTCACCTCGCCTTTGATCACTGTATCCGTGCTCGACACCTGCACAACACAAGCCAAAGAACATGCGCATCATCCCAGTTGACAATCACTCATCACTCAGAGACCCGACATACACCCATGTATCCGCAGCAGCCTCAAAACCAGGGGAAGGCCCAGGTTTCCCGGTTTCGGCCTCAAAACCGGGGGGAGGTCCGCAAAAAGGACGGTCGACGCATGGCGGCGTGAAGAGGCTGGCGCGGCGGCGCAGCTATTCGCAAAGTAGGCGCGGCGGTCGACGGGGCGGCACGTGGCGGCATCCTGAGGCTTATGTCGAGGCGAAGCTAAGGATGAGATGGGCGCGTGGCCGTCGGATTGGCAATCAGCAGAGTTGGACCGGGATACCCCTAGGGTTGGCCGCTTCGCTCTTGTATCTAGGAGTAGAGGGGGATTATTGTTTTAGGCTATAAATAAGAGAGGCACCCCTCCTCTCTCCCCTATCCTTGCAGTCATTTGCTCCTGAGCACTCTCTCTCTAGCCCCCGCTTAGGTTCTAATCATACCTCGCTGCAAGCGATCCGCAGAGACGACAATCATACCTCTGTGTATTTGGATCTTTTGAGGAAACGAGACCGTATTCTCGTTGTCTCCTCGTGTGGAGGAATTTCGGCTGGAATCAAATCGAATCGTGTCTTGTGCTTTGTGTTCTTCACGTTTTGGTTTTTCATCTCCCGGAGATTTGCCTCGTTCTCCCTCTCCATGAGATGATTTTTGATTCCATTTGAATCAATTTGTTCCTGGTCGTGAGCCCCTTCTTTCTACCGAAGGAATTCTCTCCTAACCTCATGAATCCATAGATCGGGTTGATTTCGCGTTCGTTCTTCGTTCTTCCCCCTTTTCGGTGATCCTCGGATTTCTCTTGATAGACTTGGTTTGGTGCGATGATTTCTTAGGATTAGCACCCCAACTCGTAGAGGAACATCTGGGAGGAGTTTGATCGAAGTTCCTTTTGATTTGGTTGAGATCGAATCGAGTTTGGTTTTGAACCCGAGCAGTTTTGTGCTTTCTGGGTGTTGGCGGACAGTGCGCGCCCTGACGGCGGACAGTCCGCGCATCGGGTCTTGACCAGGTCCGTCAGGCGCAATCCCCTGACTGTTCACTGTGAAGTGAACGGCGGACAGTCCACGGTATAAACCCACGGACAGTCCGGGACCTGTCCAGCAGACCTGCAGCACTGTTCGGTTTCTGTTCTATGGCCGGCGGACAGTCCGAGAATCTGCAGTTTGTGCAGTTTTGCTCCGAGGCTTTGGCAGTTGGTTTTGGTGTTTCTCCGGGGGTTCCGCTGTACCACTAGGACATCTCCTAGGGTATCCACCTACTTGTAGGTCGAGAACTCTTCAGTCGTTTCAAGTCTTAGCTTTTGGGGTGATTTTCTGGGACAAGGGCCATTCTATTCACAAGTTGAATTTGAAATTAGCATATTCACAGTTCTGATAAGTAGCTCAGCTCACAACATGTATCAGTGATCAAGGAGAGCCTAAGCTACAAGCATCATCATATATCATCAGAGCACACACTAATCAGAGCATAGATTCATTCTACAGATTATAGACATGAAGCTTTGAAAAGATAAAGATGCAAATATGATGAAATGCAAAACTGAACAAAAACAAGATAAAAGAAGTCAGTCTATGATACAAGAACCAAAATGTTTCCCCCAACTAAAAGGGGAAACACACACCAAGCTCACCTCTCAACCTAGCAAAGGTTGATTGGTCCAAAGGCTTAGTGAAAATATCTGCCAACTGAAGATGAGTATCGACATGGTGAAGGTCGATATCACCCTTCTCATAGTGGTCTCGCAAGAAATGAAAGCGCACATCAATGTGTTTGGTCTTAGAATGAAGCACGGGGTTCTTAGCAACGCTAATCGCACTCGTGCTGTCACAAAGCAATGGAACTCGAGAAAAGCTCAGACCAAAATCACGCACAGTGGCCATCATCCACAACAACCGAGAACAGCAGCTAGCCGCAGCAACATATTCAGCCTCTGTGGTAGACTGAGCGACACTAGACTGCTTGCGAGAAGACCAAGATACAAGAGAAGAACCAATAAACTGACAAGTCCCAGAAGTGGACTTGCGATCAAGTCGGCAACCAGCAAAATCAGCATCCGAGTAACTGCAAAGGGAGAGGGTGGAAGAAGTAGAATACCAAATCCCAAACTCAGGTGTGAAGCATAAGTACCTCATAATGCGCTTAACCGCCTGACGGTGAGAGGTGCGCGGCGACGACTGAAATCGTGCGCAAAGACACACCGCGAACTGAATGTCCGGGCGTGTCGCCGTCATTTACAGCAGCGATCCGATCATGCTTCGGTACTCCTTCTGGTCCACAGCTTCTCCATCCTTGTCCGCATCCAGGGCTGTCGTGGTCGACATGGGTGTTGGAAGAGACTTGGCCTCACCCATATCGAACTTCTTCAATATGTCCTTGGTGTACTTGCCCTGGTACACAAACGTCCCCTCTCGGGATTGCTTGATTTACAACCCAAGGAAAAACGTCAACTCGCCCATCATGCTCATCTCAAATTCCCTGCTCATAGTGTCTGCAAACTTGGCAACCAAAGCATGAGAAGAACCACCGAAAATGATATCATCCACGTAAATCTGAACCAACAAAGTATCATTGCCTTGCTTGAGGAGAAAAAGCGTTTTATCCACACACCCCATTTTGAAACCCTTAGCAAGCAAAAAGGTTTTCAACCTATCATACCAGGCTCTAGGGGCTTGTTTCAAACCATACAAAGCTTTGTGAAGTTTAAAAACATGGTTTGGAAACTTGGGATTTTCAAAACCGGGGGGTTGTTTCACATACACCTCTTCTTCTATGTAGCCGTTTAGGAAGGCACTCTTGACATCCATTTGAAAAAGTGTAAACCCTTTGGATGCAGCAAAAGCCAAGAGGATCCTAATTGCCTCCAAACGAGCTACAGGAGCAAAAGTCTCCTCATAGTATATCCCCTCCTTCTGACTATACCTCTGGGCTACAAGTCTGGCCTTGTTTCTCACAACATGGCCATCTTCTCCTTGTTTGTTTTTGAAAACCCATTTTGTCCCAATAGGGTGACACTCAGGAGGAAGAGGAACAAGAACCCAAACCCGATTTCTCTCAAAATTTTCAAGCTCCTCATGCATGGCATTGACCCAATCCGGATCAGATAAAGCATGTCCAACATCTCGGGGTTCAAAATCAGCAACAAATGCAGAATGAGCAAAGTGAGAGATTTGTTGTGACCTAGACCGAGTAACGCGATCGTGGATGTTACCGATCATCTGTTGAGGAGGATGTTGGCGCTGAATGTGTCGTGGCGCCTCCCTTGCTGAAGTGACCTCCCCCTCAACAGCAGCTGGTGCCTCCTCGGGTACAAGTGGTACAACCCGAGGTGGTGGATCACACGGCCCCTATGTAGTAGAGGAAGAAGGGTCGGGGCCGCGTGCAGTCGTGGTCGAAGTCGACCCAATCGGCACAGCAGGTGGAGGAAGTGTCGGATCATCAATCCCTTCAGCACCTTCTTCCTCATCATCAAAAAGAGGTTCTCCAGCCTCATGATCACTTGCACGCTCAAAACTAGAAGAAGGACAAAGCACAGTCTTGTCGAAGGTGACATCGGATGTCTCCATGACTCGGTTAGTATCAAGGTTAAGTACACGATATGCACGAGTATGATTTCCATAACCCAAAAATACATCGTCAGAAGAGCGAGACTCAAACTTGTCCAAGTTGCCTTTCTTGAGTATAAAACAGTGGCAACCAAAAACTCTAAAATAACTCACTTTGGGTTGCTTCCCAAATCGCAACTCATAAGAAGTTTTCTTCAAGAAAGCACGGAAAAAAATGCGATTGGAAATATAGCATGCAGTGTTTATATCCTCGACCCAATACCGCCTAGGAGTCCTATGCTCATCGAGCATCGTCCTGGCCATCTCTACAAGGGTCTGATTTTTCCTCTCTACAACACCATTTTGTGGCGGTGTGTAGGGGGAAGAAAACTGATGCTCTAAACCCAAGGAGTTACAAAACTTCTCAAAATCTGAGTTCTTAAACTCGGAACCATTATCGCTACGAATAGCTCTCATCGAGTTCTTAGGGAACTCGTTCTGAAGTCGCAAGATCAAATTGCGAACAAAAGTAAAAGTCTCAGTTTTCTCAGCTAAAAAGAAAACCCACGAATATCTCGAAAAATCGTCGACAACAACAAGCACATACCACTTCCCCCCCAACTGAGCTCACCCGAGCCGGACCAACAAGGTCCATATGCAAAAGCTCTCCAGGGCGCTTGGTCATGACCAGATTTACAGGATGGTGGGGAGCAGCTACCATTTTCCCATGTCTACAAGAATGGCAAACAAGATCCTTCTCCATGCACAACTTGGGCAATCCTCGGATTAAGCCAAGTGAGCTGAGCCTTGCAAGCAAGTCGAAGCTCCAGTGACCTAGTCTCCTATGCACTTCCAAAGATCAGAGGAGGAAGGTCCAGCCAAAAGACAACGAGAAATTCCAAATGATTCTGAGAAATTCGCACGAAAGACTTTCCCAAAGGGCGAAATCAAACACACAAGATTGCCCTGAGGATCCAAAATACGACTGAGATTCGGCTTAAAGCGAATCTCGTAGTCATCATCAAAGAGTTGCGAAACAAAAAGAAGGTTAAAATGCAAGTTAGAAACAAGAGCAACATCACGCAACACAAAGTGCTCATTAACTCGCACCGACCCACGAGACAACACTTTACCTTTGCTATTGTTGCCGAAGGTGATAAACTCCTTTCCGGCAACTGGACTAAGACTGGAGAACCACTTGGCGTTTCCGGTCATATGCCTTGAGCACCCAGAATCCACCAACCAAATGTCCTCCAATCGTTTTACCTACATAAAAAAAAGACATAGGGTGAGCATACGGTCCAACACTGGGGTGAGTAAAATGAGAATTAAACCAGTGTTGTGCCGGCTTCTCAAAAGAACGGTTAGTAGAAAAACCATTCCTAGCACGCCTACGGGGAAAGCGATCACCACGCACAGGAAAACGTGGTCCGCTAAGGGAGGAGCGTCCATCGCGATACTCAAAACACGGTGGGGGTAACGCTCAACTACAAAGCCACCGCCACGGGGTCCATAGCCCACAAATGCAGGCTCCCGTCGGGCACGTCCTCCTTGTGGCCTAGGCCTAGGACCTTGAGGCATTGGACCTCTAGGCCTAGCAGCTCTCCTTTGAACATTCGGCACATGTACATCATGGAAAGGATGGTACATGTCTGTGTTGTTCATCTCCTTTGCACGACGCTCCTCTCTCTTGCGCCGAAAGCAAAACTCCCTCAAGTGTCCATCTCTCCCACAATGCTCACAAATGGTACCTCACCGCTCTCATAGGGGGTTGTTGGTACTCACGATAGTGGGTGTGGATCACTTGGCTCTTTGGTCGCATGAGCTCCTCATGGATAGGTGGCATTGTATCTAGCTTGTTCCTTAGGTGGTTTGGTTTTGGAGCCCATGTCTGTTTCTTGGGTGGAGCTCTTGGAGGTTCCACAAACACTCCATCCTTGGTGTTAGGTTTGAGAGGCTCTTTGGGTGGAATCTTGGTCAGTTTGGAGTAGTGGTGGAGTTGGGCGTCTCACTCGGATTAAGACCACTCGACTCTCCAATCTTACCAAAAGAGGAAGCATACTCCATACCCTGAGCAAAGCCAACACCTGGACCTCCAGCAACACGTTTGAATTGGGCAATCATCATCCCAAGTTGTGGCTCACCACAAGATACCCATGACAAGATGGTCCGAAGGTATGTGTTTTCTTCCTCGGTTTGCATCTTGTCATGCTTCACATTTGCAATCTCCATCTCCAAACCCTCACAAAAGGCACACCTAGACACACAAGTGCTACCCGAGCTGGCCTTCTCAAGAGACACAATCTTGGCATTCTTCTCTGCCAACTCGGATTGCAAGCCTGCACAAGACTTGCACACACCAAGCACTGAGGATCTAGCCCTAAGCTCATCCACTTCTCCAACCATAGCAACATACTTCCCCCTCAAAGTGAGAAGGTTAGTCATGTGCTTGGAGCACATATCATACTCATCCTCCTCAGTCACGACAACGGTGGACTTGATAGACTCAAGCTCCTTCACCGCGTCCTCCCACTTCCTCCTAAACTCCTTTCTCTCTCTAGCGGCAAGCCTAAGCAGTTTATCTTGACTAATGAGAGCAGCAGTAAGCTTGTCAACCTCAGCAGAGAGTTCGTCAGGGGTTTGTGATACCTGGGAGGTGTCGTCGTCGTCGTCGTTCCGAGGAATCTCCTCCAGCTCACCGTCGACCTTATCGCCGAGGGCCATGGTGCAGAAGCCCTCGTTGTCGGCGAAGAAACAAAGGCTGTTCAGCTTGTCCTCGATCTTCTTCTTCTTCTCAGACTCGTCGTCACTTGAATCAGCGGAGTCGTCATCCGAGTCGTCGACGTCGCTGAGCGTGGCGAAGAAAGCACACTGCTCAGCCTGGGCCTTCTCCAAGTACTTCTCCTTGATGTACTCCTTGTTGAAGCCACCCCTCTGCTTGTGCTTGGCAGGGACGTACTTCTCCTTGCGCTTGCCGGAGTCGTACTTGTGGTTGTGATCCGCCTTGTCGAAGACTTGCTTGTTCTTTTTCGGGCAATTGGCGATGAAGTGGTCCGAGCCTCCACACTCATAGCAGCCACCACGTCCTCCTCCGCGGTGATAGTTCATGCGGTTGTTGTGGAACCGCGAGAACCGGTTGGCAAGCAGGGCCAACTCGTCATCCGCCATGATCTCCAGCTGCTTCTCTGTGACAGTAAGAAGAGATGACAAAGAAAAACCTCCAGAGGGGTTAGCAGAAGAGCTAGAAATCAAAGCCATCGACGGGCCAGAAGGATTTTCATAAGAAGCCCTCGCCATGGCATCAATCTCACTGGACTTGAGCTTACTAAAGAGCTCGTCGCACGTGAGAGTCTCATAGTTAGGTGATTCGATGATCGCCTGAACCTTGGAGTCCCACACCAACCGATCGAGAGTGTGTAAAAGCTTGAGAGCCCTCTCATGATCGTCGAAAGGCAACAACTCCTTGTTAGCCCTCATCCTGTTGACAATGACATGAAAGCGAGCGAATAAACTTTCTATGCTCTCGCCAGGCATGTGTCGAAAGTTCTCATACTCCCGCTTGTGCGACTCATAGAGACAGGATTTGACTTGAATGGTTCCTTCATGGAAACGCATGAGGGTCGCCCAAATCTCCTGAGCCGTGGGGAGGTGAGAAACGCGATCAAACTCAGACATACTCAAACATGAGAAAAGAGCATTACGGGCTCGGCTAATCTGCAGCTAAGTAGCACGAGCAACCAGAACCACGTAATCGGCCTTGTTGCAAATATCCCAGACAGAAGCACCCATGCTCTGAAGATAGGTCGACATGCGTATCTTCCAATACGCATAGTTCGTCCCATCGAAAAACGGCGGTTTGCCTACGCCGCGATCCATGTCACCTTCTGTGGATCTGGAACCGGCTAAGGTGGAAGATCCTTAACCCGCTCCGATACCAATTGAAGGACCGAAAGTGTTACACAAAGGCGACCAGAGGAGGGGTGAATGGGAGCTTTAAATTTCTTTTCTGAAACTTATAGCCCTTGTCCCAGAAAGTCACTCCAGAAGCAAGACAAGGGCTTGTTAGTATCCACGACCCTAGATGTAGGATGGATGCTTCCAAGAAGCACAGCGGGATACTACACAACCCAAGAAATCCAACGCAAAAGACGAAAACCAAATCCGAAGTCGAACGAGCAAACTGCGGACGAAACAGTGCAAAACTCACTGCATCGGACGCTGGCCTACGTCCAATGTACAAGCACCGGACGCGTCCAATGCAAAATGAATAAATTTGGGACATTACTGCATGGTCATCGGATGCTGGCTACAGTGAAACCCTAGCGTCCGATGCTCACCCCTCGGACGCGTCCGATGGTCAACGGAGCGTCCGATGGTCAGCGTCCGATGCTCCTTCAAAAGCGCTGTTCTTGGACATGTGGCACCTGAGCGTCCGATGTGACGAACACAACGTCCGATGCCCCCGAGTCCAGCGTCCGATGCCCCTGAAACTGCATAGTTCTTTCGCGGATTCAACCCGATCTCCTCCAAATCAAAATCTCTAAGGCTTAGACTTGCTATGAGGAGTTCCAAGGAGGTTAGTGAGATACCCCTAAGAGATCATTGCTCGAACCTAACTCCAAATCGGTGAATCGTAAGAATTCGGGGCAAGGGAGACAAAAACCGATTCGAAATGAAAATCGATCGATCTACTAGCTCGTGAGGTTAGGGATGAATTCCTTTGGTGGAAAGATGCGCCTCACGATCTGGAGCAACTCAGTTCAAACGAAATCGAAAATCATTCCTCGAATTGAGAGAACGAAGCAAATCATCGAGAGAACGAAAAGCAAAACGCGAAGAACACAGCTCAAAACGCGAATCGATCTCGATTTCCAGCCGAAACTTCTCTACCCGAGGAGACAACGAGATTACGGTCTCGTTTCCTCAAAAAGCAAATACACAGAGGTATGATTCACCGTCTCTGCGGATCTCAGTAGCTACAGCAGGGATTGGGAGAGCAGGAAACCCTAAGTGAAAGTAGCAAATGGCTGAGATAGTTGGGAGGGAGGGGTTGCCTTACTTATATAGCCTAATACAATTATTCCCCTTCTACCCCTACTGCTAATGAGCGAGCAGGCTAACCCTAAGGGTATTCCTGACCAACTCGAAGTTGATGGTGATCCGACGACCACGCCCGCACAACTGGTAGCTTTGCCTCGACGTGACCTCACCGATTGCCGCCACGTGCCGCCACCGCTCTGCTCGTCCTTTTCACGGACCTCCCCCCGGTTTTGAGGTCGGAACCGAGAAACCTGGGCCATCCCCCGGTTTTGAGGCGAAACCGGGAAACCTGTCGTCCGTAGCCTGAGTTTTGTGGCCCAAACTCAGAAACCCGCCAGCACCCAGGTTTTGAGGCCCAAACCTGGAAACCGTCCCCAGCCCGAGTTTTCTGGCCCAAACTCGGAAACCGACCGCACCTAGGTTTTGAGGCCCAAACCTGGAAACCGTCCACTCGGTGGTTTTTCTGTGGCTCAACCACCAAACCGAGCCGTAGAGGGGATGCACCGCCCGTGCACCCCGTCCACACACAAGTCTTCACTTGTCGCTGTCCCAGGCTGTCAGCCACCACGGCCGATCCTCAGGCCACCGGTCCGTCAGTCCAAGCCTCACGTTCGCCCTTCACCGCTCCGGGTCCATCAGCACGACACGTCTCTACTTGACCTTCACCTTGCCTTTGATCACCGTATCCGAGCTCAACACCTGCACAACACAAGCCAAAGAACATGCGCATCATCCCAGTTGATAATCACTCATCATCTCAAGATCCGGCATACACCCAGGTATCCGCAGTAATTTAGAGATAAATCTGCTCTAAGGTAGCTGTCCGGCAGTGCCGGGCCAACCGCGGAAGTGTCGGGCCCCGACAGTGCCACGGTGGGCACGACAGTGCCGCGACTTATCGATTCAGCAGGAATCGACTAGTTATCGTGTGGGGCCAAAGGGAAAACCCTTTTCTATCTTCACCCTGCGGCTCCACATGTCTCTGTCTCTCTCTCTTACTATCCGAAAAGGGCCTTCCCAATTAGGAGACCATTTACCGAACGCTTTGTCTTTCATCCCAATCGGCAATATAACCTTCCAAACCAAATCCCCTTCTGCAAAGTGTTTCTCTTTAACTTTCTTATTGTAATACTTAGCAACACGTAATTTGTTCTTCTCTATATTCTCCAATGCTTTAAGACGAACCAAATGCAAATCTTCTAGTTCATCCATCATTAAACTTTTATAATCTTCTTTCCTTAAATTATTCTGCAATGTAACTCGTCTTGAACTTGATTGTAACTCCCATGGCAACACAACACAATGCCCATAAACCAACTCGTAGGGAGATGCTTGAGTAGACCCATGACATGCCATTCGGTAAGCCCACAATGCTTCATTAAGAACCAAATGCCACTTCTTTGGCTTTTTATCAATCTTTTTCTGGATAATCTTAATCATAATTTTATTTGATGCTTCAACTTGACCATTGGCTTGTGCATAATACAGAGAAGAATTAAACAACTTGATCCCCATTTCTTCAGCAAAGTCACAAAATTCGGATGACGTAAACTGGGTCCCTTGATCCGTTGTAATAGTTTGAGGGATCCCGAATCTGTGAACTATATGTTCCTTAACAAAATTGATCATGTTTTCCGATGTAACCTTCTTCAAAGGTATGGCTTCAACCCATTTGGTAAAATAATCTGTAGCCAATAGTATGAACTTATGTCCTTTGCTAGAAGGAGGATGAATTTGACCAATCAAATCTATAGCCCATCCCCTAAACGGCCACGGCTTGATAATCGGATTCATAGCCGATGCCGGAACTCTTTGAATATTACCGAACCTCTGACAATCTTGACATCCTTTATAATATTCAAAACAGTCTTCGAGCATAGTTGGCCAAAAATATCCGGTCCTTCTTATTATCCATTTCATTCGGTAAGCCGATTGATGTGCACCACATATCCCTTCATGCACTTCGCTCATCAACTTTTTGATTTCTTCTTGACTTAAACACTTGAGAAGTACTCCATCTATAGATTTATAGTACAATTGATCATCAAGAAGTACAAACTTGAGAGCCTTATACCTGAGCTTTCGGGAGACTTTCTGTGATGGGTTTTTTAAGTAATCGGTAATTTCCTTTCTCCAATCATCAACCATATGACCTTCGTTCAAAGCAAGAACTTCTTGATCTTCTCGATATCCAGAGGCAGCCTGAGCTAACTTATTTGCTTCTTCATTATGCCCCCTAGGGATATGATGTAACGTTGCCATCTGAAAATATTTCAAAAGCTCTCGACATTCTTCATAATATTCTCTCAATATATCATTTTTACATTCATATTGACCGGTTAACTGATTGATGACTAACTCAGAATCCCCAAAAATCTCAACAGCAACAGCTTTTATTTCCATAAGAAGCCGAAGTCCCCTGAGTAAAGCTTCATACTCCGCTTGATTGTTAGTAACATAAGAGCTAATGGGGATAGCATATCTAAAAGTTAATCCTCGTGGAGAAATCAAAAGAATACCAGCACCACCACCTTTACTACAAGATGAACCATCAAAAAACAAAGTCCAAGGTGCAATATTTACCATACTAGCAGAAGGATCACGATGAGGAGTGACAAAATCGGCAATGGCTTGACCTTTTACTGCCTTTGCCGATTCGTACCTTAAATCAAACTCTGACAGTGCTAAAATCCACTTGCCGATTCTTCCATTCAGAATAGGCATTGAAAGCATATGTTACATCAAATTCAGAAGTTATTGTGCATTCGACATTTAATAAGTAGTGCCGAAGCTTGGTACACGAGTAATACACACATAAACAAAGTTTCTCTATAGCCGAATACCTCGTCTCTGGGTCTAAAAGCTTTCGGCTAAGGTAGGCTATTACTCTTTCTTTTCCTTCAAATTCTTGTATGAGGGCCGATCCTATTGTTAGGCTATTAGCTGCCACCTATAATCTGAAAGGTTTATCAAGCTGTGGAGGTACTAACACTGGTGGTGCCTTCATGTATTCTTTAATTTCATCAAAAGCTTTCTGCTGTACGTTACCCCACATGAATTTTTTATCTTTCTTAAGCTTCAACAACGGAGAGAAAGGCAAATCTTTTTCCGATAAGTTAGATATAAACCTTCTTACGAAATTAATCTTACCAAGTAGCGATTGCAATTTCGTGAGGTTGGTTGGAGGGACAACCTTGTCTATCGCTTCCATGCTTTTCTTTCCGACTTCAATCCCCCCTTTATGGATCAGAAACCCCAAAAACTCACCTGCCGAAACTCCAAAAGCACACTTGTTGGGGTTCATCCTCAAACCATGTTTCCTTGTGCGTTCCAAAGTCTTTCTCAAATCAGCCAAATGTTCTTCATGATTCCTAGATTTCACGACTACATCATCAATGTAGATTTCTACAATTTTGCCGATCAACTCATGGAAGATATAATTCATAGCTCTTTGATAAGTTGCGCCGACGTTCTTTAATCCAAATGTCATAACAACCCATTCAAACAAACCAATATGACCGGGGCATCTAAAAGCTGTCTTTGAAATATCTTCCACTGCCATAAAGATTTGGTTGTATCCAGCATTACCATCCATAAAACTGATGACTTCATAACCAGCTGCTGCATCAATAAGTAATTCGGCAACCGGCATCGGGTAACTATCCATTGGAGTAGCTTTATTGAGATCTCTAAAATCAATGCAAACCCTCATCTTTCCATTCTTCTTATATACTGGAACTATGCTTGAAATCCACTCGGCATATCTACACGGCCGAATGAAATTTGCTTTCAATAATCTCTCCACTTCTTTTTTCACGTCGGCCAATACCTCTTCTTTAAAAATCTTCCGAGGAGGTTGTTTGTACGGACGATACCCAGGTTTGATCGGTAACTGATGTTCAACAATAGAACGGTCTAATCCAGGCATCTCCGTATAATCCCAAGTGAAACAATCTCTGAACTCTTTCAAAAGGTTTATCAATTTTAATTTATATTCTGGATCCAAATTTGTACTGACATATATTGGTCTTGTTTCGGCTTCATTACCAACATTTACTTCTTCCAACTTATCAGCCGACATGAATCCTCGTCCCAACTTTCCTTCGCTACCATCAATTGGATTATTCATTCAAGAATTGCTCTGAGAGCCAATTGCTTGGATCGACTATTCGGGTCCCACCGGGCGTGCCAAAAAGTGTGTTGGCACAAAATGTGTCGCACCGTGCCTCACACACAGCAAGCCGAAAAAGCGTGGCTTCAATCGGGTGCCCGGACGGTTTGAAATCCGGAGACGTGCCAGTCGGTTTGACCTGAAAGCCAACAAGGGATAAAACTGTGAGAATAAAACTGGAACATGTCGGATGAGACCAGACAATTCCATATTTATGGCCCTAAAGCCATTCACAATGACATATAGCTATAGAAGCTATCTGTCAACAAGTTTTAAAGATCATTCGACTAACTCCAAACATGAGCATATGTAAACAATTGGTTGCCGAATGCACATACGTAAAAAGACATGTTTGAACAAGAGATAGATTCTAAAATAGCGCATAACCAAGCTCGACAAATCAGCCGAGTTGGGGTCCATGAAGAAGGAACATGCAAACAAAAACGATCAAACCAATCTAAAACCTGCATCTGCCGCACGATACCTAGTTTTATCAAAGCTTAAGCGTAATTGACATGTATGAACCCGCAACACGTAACAATCTAGATTAGAAATTAATTCGGCCATCATGGTTATACGATTATTGGAAAAAACAAGTAAACAACTTGCAAAGCAAGGCCGGACA
The DNA here is from genome assembly GCA_009763385.1 of Coix lacryma-jobi var. lacryma-jobi. NCBI lineage: Eukaryota > Viridiplantae > Streptophyta > Magnoliopsida > Poales > Poaceae > Coix > Coix lacryma-jobi. Next base: position 163,160,376 of record CM019824.1, read on the forward strand.
AAGTCAATCTAGATTAGGCAAAAGAGTGTTGCGAAACTAATTAAATAAATTATGCAACACATGGTAACTTAATGAATCTATTAGGTCTTGCCGAATCTGATAGAGCCGATAACTATCTCGCTTTTGCTAAACGTATCAAGCAAACGCCTGCCGCACGGTATTTACTCATAAGCATAGCATAAGCAAAGACTTCTTGATCATTAACAAAAGTCCGCCGCACGACCTTTGGAAATGAACAAGACTACTTGCATCACATCTAAATCCACCGCATGATACTAGACATGATAACAAGGTTGTCAGGACTTGCGAAGGTCGACGGATCGATGATTCCTCTCGAAGAACTCGACGACACGACAAAGGACTCGAAGATGGCATAGGGCCGATTTGTATTGATATGGTTGTGAACAGTTTTACAATGGCCAAGGGTTTATATTTATACCCTGGACACTATATAAGTCCTAAGAGGATACAATTATGAAATATTAAAGGAAAAACACAATATATTTGGTCTTCAACGCCCTTCGGAATCTTTAATGCCTTAATTGTCGCAATCTTGTTATCCAATCAGCTTTTGCTTCTGTCATTTCAATGGAAATCCCTTTCTCTTCAGAATAGCCGACCGCATAAGCAAATGCCGAATCCTCGGAAACTTAGCCGACCGCATGGATACTTGCCGAATGCCTTACACGCCCATCTCCACACACTGGTCTGTCTGTCATCCCCTTACGCGTGCAAAAATCTAGTGTTAACACATGCCCCCTCAATTTCGGAATAGAAGTTACTTTATTTCGAAATTGTCCGCAAACTTCTTCCCTCTTTTAGGTTTACATTTTTTCGACACCGTAGCCGCCGCCCAGAAAATCCAAAACCCGGCGTAATTCCGAATTCAACTCGAATTCCTAATGGCGACTCAGGACGAGATCCCAGAGGTAAAATTCATTCATTCTCACATGTTTGGTAAATTTCCGCTGGTTTTGTCCTTCTTTTGGCTCACCTTTTTTCTCCAATCTCGCCACTCTTTGAAGGAATACAAGAACCAGATTCTAATTCCTCATGCTGCCAATCCTGATTCCTACCTCCTTGGCCCAATGGGAAATCCAGACCCAGCGGAGATTATCGAGAAGGAAACCCAAAGAATTCCTTTCAAATCTGGAATCACTCCAATGAGTCAATGGCCAAACACCTTCAAGAACTGGCCATTTCCCCCAATCGCTGGATGGCGGAACTGGTACAGGAGAATATTGGAAAAAAGTAGCAGTCACTGGGAAAGTCAAGATATTGGCCACTGCTTAGAACTATCTCTATCAGAAACGCCCAGAAACGACTCTCTTCTGATAGCAGCTTCCCATTTTTGGTCTGACGCCACTAATGCTTTCATCTTCGGCCATGGTATGATGACTATCACTTTAGCTGATGTTTTCATGATGACTGGCCTGAATGTTGCATTACCAGTATATCCTTTCAAGTACAAGAACAAAAGTAATCAAAGAGCCGTCAGTTCTGGATGTGGATGAGCCAAATACATTCAAACTTATATGGAGTCATCTGGCACTATCTCTGACAAAGAATTGAAAGCTTTTATGAACATGTGGCTATGCAGATTCATCTTCTGTGGAAAATCCAATGAACCCACTCTGAACCATATAGTGATGGCTGAAGACTTATCTGTAGGCACTCAAATCCCACTAGGTAAATATCTCTTGGGGTCTGTCTATCATATGATGCACCAGATTACTCTTCAGATGCACCAAGGTGGAGAAATTTCGTGTGTGAATGGCCCTTGGTGGTTAGTTCAGATGTGGCTCCAATTATATATGCATCAGATAGCCTCTGTAAGCCTTCTCAATCTGAGTTTTCCTTCAATTAACTATGCTGAAGGCAAAGCAGCAAAGGTCAAAGCTTGTCAGACTTATGGAGAGGCAACATCATCTATCAGTATCAACATAGACATTGGTCATCTCTTTAAGTTGTTCTTCAAAGGTTTTGGTAATGTACTTTGGTTCCCTTACAGAGAAATTGAAAATCTGACCCTTCCCTGCAAGTTTAGTTATAAAATCGGCTGTATAGACAAAGTATCTATTGATATTTTCAATTCTTTCATCAAACCTTGCACTCTGCCAGCCGAATTTCATCATGGAAGACTAGTGCAGTCTACTTATGAATTTTACAACCCAAACATGGTGGCCAGACAGTTAGGATGTGGTCAATTACCCCCAAGACCCTTCTTCTCAACAATAATAAAGCCTAGGGAAGTAATCATAGAAGGAATAGTGGCTGGAAAAGTTTTTGAATTAGGATGGGAGCTGCCAACATATGAACCATCTCCATTTGGGATAATAGACACTGCCCATCTTTTTTTCACTTCCTGGTGGGAAGAATGACATGCTCATATTTTCAATACACCAGTCCACCCCCTATGTCAAAACTTGCAACCTGATTTTGTTTCTGACAGTGAGGTAATTTCCTTTTACTGATCATCTTTTGTTCTCGAATTCATTTCTCACCTTAACACTTGGTTATATACAGGATTTTGAGCCTACACCCCCCTGCCAAGGCAATCCAATATTATTTAGCTGGACCCAACCCTGCTCTGGGTTTTAATGCCCCAAACCTGAAAACTTTCATGAAAATTCCTGCAACTTTATCCACTACTTCTTCAGGAGGAAAAGGCAAAAGAAAAACACTCGAGAGTGCCTCCTTACCCAGGAAACCAAGGACAAAAAGAGCTCAATTATCTCCTAAGGTATGAATTCTTCATTCCATGTCAAACTAGTAACTTCATCTGGCAATAAACCTGATTACCTCCAAATTCCATTGCTTCTATTGCAGCCACAGGTTAAAACTCTCAAATGTGGTGGCACCTCATCGACTGAAGATCCAACAAATCCCGAAAATTCAAAAAATCAAGAAGCCGATGAGACTATAGGTAATACGTTCGGCTAACCTCCTCTATGTCGCCACATCATCTTTTCATACTCACATTACTATTTGAAATAGATGAAATTCTAAACAAACTGGCAGAAGAACCTTCCCCTGATCATGTCTCAAGCTCACCTCCTCCGAATACTCAGCCAAACCCTCAAGCAGGCCAAGATCAATCAGCCCAGGTAAAGTTTCGTCTCAAACTATATTATTCCAACACATTCATTCAATCGGCTAACTCTTCTTTCTCCCTTCCTTTTTTAGAAGAAAACCATTGAGCCGACCATGAGTTACTCATTTTCCATTGAAGATTATATCACTGAGAAGGGTGAAGAAAATACCTCTCAACACACCCTATCAATAGAAAATCAAGCTCGGCTGAGGGAGATGATTATTCTGTTGAATAAGGACACTGTCAATTTGGTTCAGGATGCAGATCAGATCAGAGATATCCTTGAACTTATTGATGAAGATATCCCCCCTGCTCTTTTAACTCCCCTAGAGTCTGCAGCCCACCTTGATAACTTCTTCAGTATGGTGAGAAAGGCAACCAAGAACATATCATCTAGGGCCGTCTTGCAAAATGATAGGTCCTCAAAGAAGCTAGAACTTAAAAATTTGCATTCTCATATCCAAACTGCAAGAAATTCTCTGGCAACCCTGGAGCCTGAATTGAAGGCCATGGAGGAGGAAAAAGGCAAGTTAGAAGCCCGGCTAGCTGAACTGAACGCCAAAATTCAGTCTCACAAAGCTCACATAGCCGATTTGCCGAAGAGTATAGAAGCGGCTTCACTAAGGATGACCTCGGCCCTCAAAGAAGATCGGCAAATCAAAACCAAGCTATCCAAAATCCAGGGCTCCAAAGATGAAGACCAAAAAGTGCTAGACAATATCAGCCGAATCAGGTCCGAGGCCATAGAGGCAATTAATCAGCTTTTAAACGAGTAGACATTGAATTTGTAACAAACTAAGTGTAATGTACTCTGTCCCCACAAAACTATTTATTGCTTCCACGCCTTTATTTGTCTGAGAAGGCAGTCGATCCTTTTTTCTTAAACTCTCCTTATTACGATGTAGCCGATTGTCCTCATTTTCCAACAGCCGAATGAAACTTGATTTAAACGAACTAAGAATATAGCCGAACGACATTCGGCTTTTGCAATCCTGGCCCAGTCCAACAATCGGCCCAGCTGAAGGAAAAAACCCTACTTCGTCGTTTGACATTTTTGCCCCACTACTCCGTGGAACTCGCCACGACTCCTTTCTCGGCTTATAAATAACTTCCTTTCGCCAGCCTCGACTGCCACTTCAGCTGAACATCTTTACTTCCGCCTCTTCACATTCTTCGCTCGATCCAATCCAGAAGAAAACCCTAACATTCATAGCAATGGCGAGTAACGATGACTGCGGCAAGCGTCCCGCCGAAGAGGACGCAGAGGGAAGCAGAGCACCGCAACGCCGGCGCCATGGGTAAGAATCGGTTCCCTTGCCCCCTTGCAGTTCTACTCTGTTGTCCGGTTTCCGTCTTGATTTTGATTTTTCATTTACTAGGATAAGATTAATTTCCACTAGCTAAAGCCATCCGCAACCAGGAAACCCATCGTCCGGTTCCTCCAGCTCCTCCGATTCCCCAGATTCTTCCTCAGATTCCTACTACTCCAATTGGTGGAATCACCGTGTGTTGGTAAAAAATAATGCACACTCTACTTTATCCGCAAGCGCACAGATAAAATCTACCGATGTAGCACTTCACCGGAGTAACCCAGTTTTAATATCGAACCCAAAGGAACGGATAGCGATGAGTCTCAAGTGTATAACCCCTGAGTAACTAACAAGGACAGAGAAACTAAAAGTATAGAGGGGATCACTAAGGCTATCTAAATCCAACTTAAGAGTGATATGTTTATTATTCTTAATGGGGAAGTTGCCATAAAAGGTCACAACAGAGTATGATTCTTTTGTGCAAATGTATAATCCTACCGAGCCTACACACGGGTAAGTGGACTATAGAAGAATCAACAAGGCTATAAGAGTCACCCTTGCGAACTACCACTACTACCGGCGTTATAGGAGGTAAATATGAGCTATCAAGTCTAAGCACTACGCTTATACTATCCAACTACTCTAACTCTAGAGCGACTAGAATTAAAGTACTCAAAAGAGAGTCATAAACCTTAAGAACAATAAGAACAATGGCTCAAACTTAAATATAGATGTTGATTACCGAAACAATCGTTGAAGCAAGTCGATGAAGAACTTGAATCCACAGGTACAAGATGAAGAAGTTGATCCGACAGGCCGGAGCTTACTCTTGATCTCTTCCTCTCTCTCTCTCTTCTAGTTCTAGAATAAGACTAGGTTCTAATCCTACTAGAGGGGTATCTAGTCTTCTACTTGAAAGCTAACTCTTGATTACAACTAGATGAACTAGATCTAATTCTAGATGAACTAGAAGAGATTCATCTAGAGGGACCTCTACTTCTACATTGGAACCCTAATTTCTGATGTGGAGATGAATAATGAAGAGGGAGATGCCTGGAGAGGGGGGTCTGGGGCTGCTTATATAGCCCTGGGCGATGAACCGTGGCCCTTGGATCAAACCGACTTGAGGTACGGTCGAGATGCATCCTGGAGGTCGGTGGAAGTAGCTTGCAGAAGACGAAAGCGTGGGGCCTCCGTGGCCGACCGACCGGTGGGCCCTGTGGGACCGGTCGGTCCCACAGGTCGGCCTCTGGTGGTGTCCTTCCTTGTGGTGTCTTCTTACGTCCTCCGGAGTCTTCTAGAAGTATCCCGACGTGGCGGTTGCGTTATCTCCCGACGGTTTCCTTCTATGGGAAGCTATTGGTGCCGATTTCCTGGTTTAGTCCCTGCAGAATCATAACTCACCAAAACTCGTGGAATATTGTTAGTTGAAACCCTAAACCTTTGTTGGTGATTGGATTCATGCCCTTTTCATATTTATTTATCCTTTAATTTTGATAGATAACCAACGTCAACAAGTTCCCCCAAGCTTACCCTTTGCTAGTCCCTTAGCAAAACCAAAACTTATCAATGGATCAGGAGTTGCTACAATATCTTTACTTCCAACAAGTATACCTGCTGTTGAACAAAAATTCTCCGAAACATATCATGTTATTCTTCATGGGTCTTATTACTCTTACCTTAGATCTTGAATAATTGAGAGATTGAACGATCAAATCAAGCACTATGTCTCTAGTTCTTTCACTTCACCTTTATCCCGGAGTTTTAATTAATTTTCAAAAGCATTAATACCTATGTTGTCAAATTAAACAATGGATCCAAAGAGAAAGTCAACCAACCATTGAATCAAGAAGTGCATGTGTATGGAAAAATGGAGTCGGATGCTCTTTTGAATATATTCACTCTTTTCTGTTTATCAGAGACATATGGCTATTAGGCTAATTCTACTGTCGGGCACGTGCCCATTTTTTCTGACATTTTTTTTCTCTCTTTTTTTTTCTTTTTGAGGTTCCGGACACTTGTCCCTTTTTATTTCCTCAAGATCTATCTTTTTGAGGTTTCAGACACTTGTCCCTTTTTATTTCCTCGGATCTTTCTCTTTTTCTTTTCTCTCTTTTTTTCTCTTTTTTCTTCTTTTTTTTTAATAGCCACATGCTTCCAACAAACTTCTGAGAGGGTAGCAACAGATAATTATGAGCATTTATGCGAAAGATGGATGAAATGTGTAAGTGATCTCAATTCAATGGCAAGATAACATCTCACAGGGTCACAAAGCTTAATTTAACTCAATGCAATTATTAGTCATATTCATATTTAGAAATCTCCGGAACTTTAGTGTTGTTTAGAACAAGATAATAGCAGCTCAGATCATCATATGTCATATCCCAACTACCTAGACCTTAGATTAAGTATTTGCCAACCATGCATTTAATTTTATTTAAGACATCATTATTAATGAGGAGAACTCATGCTTTGAAGACTAGGTACTTGAAAGAAATTAGATAGAGCAACTATTCATCATTTCCATGCAAAAGATTAGAGAGAGAGGGTTCTTCTTTAGTCATCAACTCCTTAAAACAAACTAGACATACTATTTTATTTATTTAATCTAACACACTTTAAGATAAAAGCTAATAATAGTAGTAGTAGTAATGATAAAGACATACCTGAATCGCGAAGATAACGGGGGTGCGTCTCCACCAAGCTGTTTCCCTTAATAGTGTTGAGCCTTCATGTGCTCATATATTTTTGTCTTTTTTTTAAGGGTGAGCCTTCATGTGCTCACATATTTTTGGTGTTTTCATTTTTAAGAGTGAACCTTCATGTGCTCACATATTTTTGGTGTTTTGAATCTGTTTATAGAATGAAAAACTTAAGAGGATAAAGATACTTACGGGGATACATGGGGGTGCCTTCCCCCAAGCTGAATGTTGACGTAGCCGTTCGATCTTGCAATGGAGCAGACTGGCAGTGGATATGTCCTTTCTTGATTAGAGCTTTGATTGATGTTGATGTTTGTTGAGACAGTGCTCCAATAGTGGATGGAACATTCACTTGCTCGTCAGCTTTTCTTGGCCTTTCAAATCCTGTGAAACTCAAATAGACAACAAAACTTGTGGAACAGATTAAGCATTAGCGGTTGGCCATTCAAGCCTTAGTTGTCCAGAATTAGAATTTCAGTAAGATCTCTTTCTCAATATTTTTATGTTTTTATATTTTTATGATGCAAGAGAAAATGCAACAGGATGAATGCATATTTATTTTTAGTATTATTATTATTATTGTTATTAAATTTTTTTATGCCACCACGGTGAACATTCCTGTGGGTTTTTACACACCATAGAATTATTCACATGGGGCTTCATGGTTTATGATGTAGTGTAACAAATGCAATATTTTTATTTTCTTTTTTAATGCAATGCAGAAATTAAAATGTTTGCGAATTAAATATGATGATGCAATGATTAAATATGCTGATGCAATAAATAACTAAGAATTAAATATGAGAAATATGCAGGAAAATAAATATGAGGATAACTACCGATTTTTACCTTTTGGCGAAGGTTCGGATATTTAGGTCCGACGAACCGGACCTTCCCTTGGTTTAGACCTCCCAAGGTATGTCAGACGTTTGGAAAGTTGTTATTGATTGTACCTCTTAGGTGCAGATATTTTCTCCCATACTTTCTTGGTCTGAGTCTTCACTTCTTGTGGTTCACTGTCTTGAGGTTTCTCTCCTTTCTTTTCTAGGATAGTGTCGATAGCTTCTTCTTCATGATTGGCCTCTCTATTCTTGATAGTTTGTCTTCTTTGGCTTTGAGAGCGGCGTCTTTCACTTCTATTCTTCTCGGGTGCTTCATTGGGCATGCAGCTGATGAAGTTGCATCGTGCCTTTTCTCTAGGAAAGTGAAAAATTGATTTCCTCTTGTAGATGATTGTACTTGTAGAGTAGAGGAATGGTCTTCCTAGGGTGAGGTGGATATCATCGTCTTCTCATGTCGAGGATCAAAAAGTCTATGGGGACTTCATGACCTCTAATTCTGACTACAATGTCTTCCATCATTCCTTCTTGTTTATGCCTCTTGATATGGTGTCACTCATGTTATTTGTTCATCCAACAGTTTGAAGTGAAGCGTTAATTGTGGACGCTGGCAATATCTTGCTCAGTGTGCATGTTCTTGTAGATCTAGGACCTTCACTCTGTAGAATTTGGGAGTGACTTCTCCATGTTTGCTCAAGAGTGTGTCCTGCTCATAAAGATAAGGTAGAGATCAAGTGCATAGGCTCTGTTGGTGGAAAAACACCAACAGAACCAAAAGTTTTGTTTATTCCCCTTAGGCACATTGCACAAGACAAACTTGTTGTTTATGTGTTCTATTCAATCTTAACATGAGTGATAGGATCAGAGGATGAGCATAAAAGTAGCATCTTAAAATATTTAACAGACCAAATTACTTAACCCAAGGAAGGATAATCTATGCATAAAGCGTCGATCTTTTCATAATTGAGATATATCATCTTCCAAAGGTTAGATGCATAACATTTTAGTTCATTTAGTTAAGACAGTGAGATTCAAGAGAGTAAAGCTAGGAACAAAGATAAAAGGACTGAACATGTTGAGTTGATTAGGTTGGATCAAGTGAGGTGCAACTTAAACATGTTTAGTTCTTTATTTATGTTCATACTAGAATCAAGGAGAATCTTTTAAAGTGATGGTCACTTACCTTGAAATGTTACTTTGTCATTGGAAAGTGATTGTGCTGAACCACCTTGTGGAAGCTCTTCTTGTCTAGCTGGTTGTTGTTTATGAATGACTTGTCTTCTATTGTTTGTCTCACAGTGTGATTGAGAGGAGGAAGATCACAGTGGAATTATCTTTAGAGGTATCGATCTTCCTTCTCTTGTGTTGACTTATCAGTGAAGGCGCATTGTTCTTCGAGTATGCTGACTGGGATCCCCTCTCTTTCTTGTCTTAATTCTGTATTATGAGGATGTAGGGACGGTTCCGCATTCTTCTCTTGTCAACCTTTCTTGTTTTCCTTTAATCATTGGGTTGGCAAGAGACTTGAATTTAGAGCTGCTACTCGAGTGCCTCCATGAGAGTCTTTTGTCTTGTAATGTCACAACTGAGACTTGTCCTCTCAACAGTGTCTAGATGATGGAGATCTTAATGGCTGTTCTTCTTGATTTGCTAGGTCAGGTACTATCTCTCCATCTTCTAACTCTTGTGGTGCAGTGACTTCATCCTTCATGATGCCCTCCTCAATTCTTGGCAGTTGGCTCTTCCTTTGAGGTCTTCTCTTGGTTCTCTTTGGCTGCTCATAAATAATTGTAGATGTTGAAGATGCAGCGAGAGATCCAAAAGTTGACTTCTCCAGGTTCGGCAAAGATGATAACATTGATGGTGTTCAAGAACGATCTTCCAAGAATGAGTGATGGATCAAACTTCTCTTCTTGACTGGGGCAGCATCTAGTGGTTTGTACTGATCAAAGTGGTGGGTAGGAGATCAATATGTCTGGAAGTGGCTTTCTCCTTTCTCCCTTTGATTGTGGAACACATCTAGACAACAGAATTGTCTCTCCCAGGCTGGCTTGTGATGTAGATGGACTCCCAACAACATGTTTATGTGTTTGACTTGTAGATCTTGCTATTGTTGTAGTGGTACCATCTTGTCTTCCAAGCTAGCTCTTGATTAGAAGAGAAAATAACTTTCCACTTCTTGTCTTGATGTCTTGGGCATTGATGGTTGCAGGCATAGGTTGTTTCATACGAGGTAGAGATCTGAAAACTAGGCTAGCACCATTTGTGATCTGAGAGTTGGTTTGTATGTCTATGGTTTGGGTTTTGGATCTTCAATGTTCAGACCAAACCATGGATGAACAAAATCTCTCTCCTGCATAATGTTAGTGGATATATACCCGAAGGATTGCAAGAATTTGAAGCATGGGTTGTTGTCCATAACATATGTATTTTGCATCTATGCTAATAAGGAGATGTTTTTAGGATTACTTTAGCATAGACTAGTATTTTATGTGTTGGCTGCACTTTAACATGATTCAAGGCAAAAGATAACTTGCAGTAGAAGACAAAATAAATAAACTTTGATACTCACAGTTCTTTCATCTATGATGAATGAGCTGAGTCTTCATTGTGCAAGAGTTGTTGAAGTTCATTGTACGCCTTGCTTCATCTCCAGTGTGAGTTCATCTCCGGACTTTCCCAAATTGATATTGAAAGTTTCCTACAGGGGTTAGTCCAACAAAATATCCAATATCTACTATAGCATACTATCAGTTCAGAAATCAACCTAGACACCACGTCTAATTTGATTTAGGAAGGCATTTTAACCTAAGCACCATACTTAATTTAAAAGCCTTTAGAGGTAAAATCAGCACACCTTTTAGCTCAAGAATCAAACCAGACACCATGTCTTACTTTAATTCATGAAAACAGTTAAACTAAGCTCCATGCCTAATTTAAAAGGTGTATGATAATACTTCAAAACCAAAGAATATACTATAGCAAATAAAGATAACATGAAAGCATTGTAGAGATTTATTCAGATGGTGATGAAAGAGTATACGAGCATATCCTAAAGGTAGGGACAACCAACATAGCAACATGGCAAGAAATATTCTTAGAAAGCCTGTAATTCAATGTTGCATGATGATTGGTGGGACATACCTTGTATCTGTTGTTCCTTCATTCTTTTCTGCTCCAGACCTGGAAAGGTTAGTGACAAGAATACCCGAAGGAATATTTTCATAATTATATTTCTATGCTCATTACAAGGACAGTGCAGTAGAAAGGTAGAGATAGCTCATAACCAGGTATTATGATGAGGTATAAGGATTCTACTGGTTATAGCTTGCTCATGGGGTAGTGATAGATAAGAGTGGAATTCAAAAACAACATTCATAAGAATGAAAACAAAAATAATGAAAAGACTGGGACAAAAAAGGAAAAAGATAAAAGTATGATTACAAGGTTATACTTAAGACATAAGATGATCTACCGTTCTCCGGCAACGGCGCCATTGGTAAAAATTAATGCACACTCTACTTTATCCGCAAGCGCACAGATAAAATCTACCGATGTAGCACTTCACCGGAGTAACCCAGTTTTAATATCGAACCCAAAGGAACGGATAGCGATGAGTCTCAAGTGTATAACCCCTGAGTAACTAACAAGGACAGAGAAACTAAAAGTATAGAGGGGATCACTAAGGCTATCTAAATCCAACTTAAGAGTGATATGTTTATTATTCTTAATGGGGAAGTTGCCATAAAAGGTCACAACAGAGTATGATTCTTTTATGCAAATGTATAATCCTACCGAGCCTACACACGGGTAAGTGGACTATAGAAGAATCAACAAGGCTATAAGAGTCACCCTTGCGAACTACCACTACTACCGGCGTTATAGGAGGTAAATATGAGCTATCAAGTCTAAGCACTACGCTTATACTATCCAACTACTCTAACTCTAGAGCGACTAGAATTAAAGTACTCAAAAGAGAGTCATAAACCTTAAGAACAATAAGAACAATGGCTCAAACTTAAATATAGATGTTGATTACCGAAACAATCGTTGAAGCAAGTCGATGAAGAACTTGAATCCACAGGTACAAGATGAAGAAGTTGATCCGACAGGCCGGAGCTTACTCTTGATCTCTTCCTCTCTCTCTCTCTCTTCTAGTTCTAGAATAAGACTAGGTTCTAATCCTACTAGAGGGGTATCTAGTCTTCTACTTGAAAGCTAACTCTTGATTACAACTAGATGAACTAGATCTAATTCTAGATGAACTAGAAGAGATTCATCTAGAGGGACCTCTACTTCTACATTGGAACCCTAATTTCTGATGTGGAGATGAATAATGAAGAGGGAGATGCCTGGAGAGGGGGGTCTGGGGCTGCTTATATAGCCCTGGGCGATGAACCGTGGCCCTTGGATCAAACCGACTTGAGGTACGGTCGAGATGCATCCTGGAGGTCGGTGGAAGTAGCTTGCAGAAGACGAAAGCGTGGGGCCTCCGTGGCCGACCGACCGGTGGGCCCTGTGGGACCGGTCGGTCCCACAGGTCGGCCTCTGGTGGTGTCCTTCCTTGTGGTGTCTTCTTACGTCCTCCGGAGTCTTCTAGAAGTATCCCGACGTGGCGGTTGCGTTATCTCCCGACGGTTTCCTTCTATGGGAAGCTATTGGTGCCGATTTCCTGGTTTAGTCCCTGCAGAATCATAACTCACCAAAACTCGTGGAATATTGTTAGTTGAAACCCTAAACCTTTGTTGGTGATTGGATTCATGCCCTTTTCATATTTATTTATCCTTTAATTTTGATAGATAACCAGCGTCAACACCGTGACGCCTGCCGTTTCAAGGAAGAGAGGGATAAGGCCCGAGAGGAATTGGGCGAAGTTTCCAAACAATACGGCATCGACCAGCTTGAATGGGAGGATCAGCGGAAGCAACTCTGCGACGCTATCTCAGGTCAGTGAAATCTTCGCCTGATTCCCCTTCTTCAAATTGAACTTGCTTGCCGAATGTATCCTTTCTCTGTCCAGCATTATCTGCAGAGGTCGACCGCCTGAAGATTGCGGCAACCAAGGTGGCCGACAAGGTGAACGCTCAGGGGGCAATCGTGGAGGCACGCCTTGATGATGCAGACAGCCGTATTGATCAAGCCGTCATTCACGACGTACACCACAGCGTCGCCTTAGGGTTGGCGGCAATGTCCACCCAAGCGCATGAAGATTTCTCTTCCATGCCAACCGGCTTTCTCGGCGGCGAGCTCCCAGAGGACGTCGAGGACATTGAAGAACTTCTGGAAAACTACGAGGATCATGCAACCGTACTGGCCCAGGCTACTGATGCCCAATCTGTTCTGAACAGATTGTTTGATGAATAGTTTGTATTTAGGAGTCTCTGTAATAAGATTGCTCCCTTTTGTGAACCACTTGCACCTGTGAAATATTGGTTTAGGATCCATGTTTTTCTTTCCCTGAATTACCGAAAGCAGAATCCTTGCATGATATCATCTTTATTTGGTTAAACTGATATTTTTTGCTCTAAAGGCGACACATTTTATGTCGGCTACTTTACCAAACTCCTGGAGCATTTTTTCTGCTAAAGGCGATGCTTCACATCGGCTACTTTCGTGTACATACATTCCTTAAGTCTGCTTATGTGCCAACTTCTACACTGGGATAGAACTTCTTGAGAAATCTCCCATTAATAGCTCTAGAAAATTCTTCTCCCAACAAAGATTTCAAAATGTATGCATTACCAGGCACATGTCTTACTATCCGAAAAGGGCCTTCCCAATTTGGAGACCATTTACCGAACGCTTTGTCTTTCATCCCAATCGGCAATATAACCTTCCAAACCAAATCCCCTTATGCAAAGTGTTTCTCTTTAACTTTCTTATTGTAATACTTAGCAACACGTAATTTGTTCTTCTCTATATTCTCCAATGCTTTAAGACGAACCAAATGCAAATCTTCTAGTTCATCCATCATTAAACTTTTATAATCTTCTTTCCTTAAATTATTCTGCAATGTAACTCGTCTTAAACTTGATTGTAACTCCCATGGCAACACAGCACAATGCCCATAAACCAACTCGTAGGGAGATGCTTGAGTAGACCCATGACATGCCATTCGGTAAGCCCACAATGCTTCATTAAGAACCAAATGCCACTTCTTTGGCTTTTCATCAATCTTTTTCTGGAAAATCTTAACCATAATTTTATTTGATGCTTCAGCTTGACCATTGGCTTGTGCATAATATGGAGAAGAATTAAACAACTTGATCCCCATTTCTTCAGCAAAGTCACAAAATTCGGATGACGTAAACTGGGTCCCTTGATCCGTTGTAATAGTTTGAGGGATCTCGAATCTGTGAACTATATGTTCCTTAACAAAATTGATCATGTTTTCCGATGTAACCTTCTTCAAAGGTATGGCTTCAACCCATTTGGTAAAATAATCTGTAGCCAATAGTACAAACTTATGTCCTTTGCTAGAAGGAGGATGAATTTGACCAATCAAATCTATAGCCCATCCCCTAAACGGCCACGGCTTGATAATCGGATTCATAGCCGATGCCGGAACTCTTTGAATATTACCGAACCTCTGACAATCTTGACATCCTTTATAATATTCAAAACAGTCTTCGAGCATAGTTGGCCAAAAATATCCGGTCCTTCTTATTATCCATTTCATTCGGTAAGCCGATTGATGTGCACCACATATCCCTTCATGCACTTCGCTCATCAGCTTTTTGATTTCTTCTTGACTTAAACACTTGAGAAGTACTCCATCTATAGATTTATAGTACAATTGATCATCAAGAAGTACAAACTTGAGAGCCTTATACCTGAGCTTTCGGGAGACTTTCTGTGATGGGTTTTTTAAGTAATCAGTAATTTCCTTTCTCCAATCATCAACCATATGACCTTCGTTCAAAGCAAGAACTTCTTGATTTTCTCGATATCCAGAGGCAGCCTGAGCTAACTTATTTGCTTCTTCATTATGCCCCCTAGGGATATGATGTAACATTGCCATCTGAAAATATTTCAAAAGCTCTCGACATTCTTCATAATATTCTCTCAATATATCATTTTTACATTCATATTGACCGGTTAACTGATTGATGACTAACTCAGAATCCCCAAAAATCTCAACAGCAACAGCTTTTATTTCCATAAGAAGACGAAGTCCCCTGAGTAAAGCTTCATACTCCGCTTGATTGTTAGTAACATAAGAGCTAATGGGGATAGCATATCTAAAAGTTAATCCTCGTGGAGAAATCAAAAGAATACCAACACCACCACCTTTACTACAAGATGAACCATCAAAAAACAAAGTCCAAGGTGCAATATTTACCATACTAGCAGAAGGATCACGATGATGAGTGAAAAAATCGGCAATGACTTGACCTTTTACTGCCTTTGCCGATTCGTACCTTAAATCAAACTCTGACAGTGCTAAAATCCACTTGCCGATTCTTCCATTCAGAATAGGCATTGAAAGCATATGTTTTATTACCTCAAATTCAGAAGTTATTGTGCATTCGGCATTTAATAAGTAGTGCCGAAGCTTGGTACACGAGTAATACACACATAAACAAAGTTTCTCTATAGCCGAATACCTCGTCTCTGGGTCTAAAAGCTTTCGGCTAAGGTAGGCTATTACTCTTTCTTTTCCTTCAAATTCTTGTATGAGGGCCGATCCTATTGTTAGGCTATTAGCTGCCACGTATAATCTGAAAGGTTTATCAAGCTATGGAGGTACTAACACTGGTGGTGCCTTCATGTATTCTTTAATTTCATCAAAAGCTTTCTGCTGTACGTTACCCCACATGAATTTTTTATCTTTCTTAAGCTTCAACAACGGAGAGAAAGGCAAATGTTTTTCCGAAAAGTTAGATATAAACCTTCTTACGAAATTAATCTTGCCAAGTAGCGACTGCAATTTCGTGAGGTTGGTTGGAGGGACAACCTTGTCTATCGCTTCCTTGCTTTTCTTTCCGACTTCAATCCCCCCTTTATGGATCAGAAACCCCAAAAACTCACCTGCCGAAACTCCAAAAGCACACTTGTTTGGGTTCATCCTCAAACCATGTTTCCTTGTGCGTTCCAATGTCTTTCTCAAATCAGCCAAATGTTCTTCATGATTCCTAGATTTCACGACTACATCATCAATGTAGATTTCTACAATTTTGCCGATCAACTCATGGAAGATATAATTCATAGCTCTTTGATAAGTTGCGCCGGCGTTCTTTAATCCAAATGTCATAACAACCCATTCAAACAAACCAATATGACCGGGGCATCTAAAAGCTGTCTTTGAAATATCTTCCACTGCCATAAAGATTTGGTTGTATCCAGCATTACCATCCATAAAACTGATGACTTCATAACCAGCTTCTCCATCAACAAGTAATTCGGCAACCGGCATCGGGTAACTATCCATTGGAGTAGCTTTATTGAGATCTCTAAAATCAATGCAAACCCTCATCTTTCCATTCTTCTTATATACTGGAACTATGCTTGAAATCCACTCTGCATATCTACACGGCCGAATGAAATTTGCTTTCAATAATCTCTCCACTTCTTTTTTCACGTCGGCCAGTACCTCTTCTTTAAAAATCTTCCGAGGAGGTTGTTTGTACGGACGATACCCAGGTTTGATCGGTAACTGATGTTCAACAATAGAACGGTCTAATCCAGGCATCTCTGTATAATCCCAAGCGAAACAATCTCTGAACTCTTTCAAAAGGTTAATCAATTTTAATTTATATTCTGGATCCAAATTTGTACTGACATATATTGGTCTTGTTTCGGCTTCATTACCAACATTTACTTCTTCCAACTTATCAGCCGACATGAATCCTCGTCCCAACTTTCCTTCGCTACCATCAATTGGATTATTCATTCAAGAATTGCTCTGAGAGCCAATTGCTTGGATCGACTATTCGGGTCCCACCGGGCGTGCCAAAAAGTGTGTTGGCACAAAATGTGTCGCACCGTGCCTCACACACAGCAAGCCGAAAAAGCGTGGCTTCAATCGGGTGCCCGGACGGTTTTGAAATCCGGAGACGTGCCAGTCGGTTTGACCTGAAAGCCAACAAGGGATAAAACTGTGAGAATAAAACTGGAACATGTCGAATGAGACTAGACAATTCCATATTTATGGCCCTAAAGCCATTCACAATGACATATAGCTATAGAAGCTATCTGTCAACAAGTTTTAAAGATCATTCGACTAACTCCAAACATGAGCATATGTAAACAATTGGTTGCCGAATGCACATACGTAAAAAGACATGTTTGAACAAGAGATAGATTCTAAAATAGCGCATAACCAAGCTCGACAAATCAGCCGAGTTGGGGTCCATGAAGAAGGAACATGCAAACAAAAACGATCAAACCAATCTAAAACCTGCATCTGCCGCACGATACCTAGTTTTATCAAAGCTTAAGCGTAATTGACATGTATGAACCCACAACACGTAACAATCTAGATTAGAAATTAATTCGACCATCATGGTTATACGATTATTGGAAAAAACAAGTAAACAACTTGCAAAGCAAGGCCGAATAAAGTCAATCTAGATTGGGCAAAAGAGTGTTGCGAAACTAATTAAATAAATTATGCAACACATGGTAACTTAATGAATCTATTAGATCTTGCCGAATCTGATAGAGCCGATAACTATCTCGCTTTTGCTAAACGTATCAAGCAAACGCCTACCGCACGGTATTTACTCATAAGCATAGCATAAGCAAAGACTTCTTGATCATTAACAAAAGTCCGCCGCACGACCTTTGTAAATGAACAAGACTACTTGCATCACATCTAAATCCACCGCATGATACTAGACATGATAACAAGGTTGCCGGGACTTGCGGAGGTCGACGGATCGATGATTCCTCTCGAAGAACTCGACGACACGACAAAGGACTCGAAGATGGCACAGGGCCGATTTGTATTGATATGGTTGTGAACAGTTTTACAATGGCCAAGGGTTTATATTTATACCCTGGACACGATATAAGTCCTAAGAGGATACGATTATGAAATATTAAAGGAAAAACACAATATATTTGGTCTTCAACGCCCTTCGGAATCTTTAATGCCTTAATTGTCGCAATCTTGTTATCCAATCAGCTTTTGCTTCTGTCATTTCAATAGAAATCCCTTTCTCTTCAGAATAGCCGATCGCATAAGCAAATGCCGAATCCTCGGAAACTTAGCCGACCGCATGGATACTTGCCGAATGCCTTACACGCCCATCTCCACACACTGGTCCGTCTGTCATCCCCTTACGCGTGCAAAAATCTAGTGTTAACAATAGGCAGCCTGTGTCATACTATCAGCAGTTCAACTCAGTGAAGACACAGCGCCAGATCAATCCCTACAACACTCATAAGGATATGGGCATTGACTACAGGTTCTGGAATGAGTTCCATTCAGATTTCTATCGTTCAGTCCTGTACAATGCCAAGAAGCAGAAAATCTTGAGCATGAAGTATGTTCATTAGGAGCATCTTGAGGCCAAGCACGATCGTGACATTGATAGAGTGGTGGCTGCTTGCAAGGACAGAAACATGTATGATTTGATGTGTTTCAGCTACAATTGGAACACAGAGATCATCCATCAATTCCATTCCACGCTCTATGTGGATAATGTAGTGGAGGAGTTGCACTGGATGACTGAGGGTCATCACTACAAGGTTTCTTTTGAGACCTTTGCTAGGATCCTCGGTCTGGGCAGCGAGGATAGAGAGCTTGACAGCCTGCACCAGGAGAGGACTTTGACTGACAGTGAGATAGCCTTCATGTATGAGGATCCTCGGAAGGCAGATGGGTTGGTCAAAGGGCTGAAGGGGTTCTATTACATGTTGAACAACCTGTTCAGGTAGACTCTCAACCCCAAAGGGGTTCCCATTCTAACCTCTATGGATATGGCAGGAATATGTTCGCTAGAATGGCACCCAGGGCTAATCACTTCTCCATTTCCAGTTTCATTTGGACTGAGCTTCAGGTGGCAGCCGAGGATGCTAGGAAGGCAGTGCTCTATGCCCCCTACAACATGTATATCATAGGGATGGTCTCTGACTACACCTTCACCAAGGATGGGCTGCACGAGCCATACAGGGCTGAGAAGAAGAGAGCAGCAACAGCAGTTGACAGGCCAGAGAGCTCCTACCCTTCCTCCCAAAGGAAGAAGAAGAGCAAACTGGCTAAATGGATTAAGGCGATCTTGTCCACTTGCACCTATGCAGCCCAGACAGCTCACCAGGCACTTGTTGAGCAGCGTGCAGAGCAAAAGCGGGCGAGTTGTTCTCCGTTACCTCCACCCCGCTCTCCACCTCAGTTCAACCTCTCCAGCCTCGATTCAGATGACATAGACTCAGACGGCGACGAGGAGCAGGAGGAGGTGGTGCCTGAGCCGTCTCGTCATTCTACCCATACCTCGACACGCTACACCAGCACTACCCACCACCATGGGAAGGCTATTGTAGAGTCTTCTGATGACGACGATGATGGCGACGATGATGATGATGGCGATGAGACCAAGAAGGTTCAGCGGGACAAGATTGCTTCTGACGATGAGTGAGTGTTTGGACACTCTTCTCTTCTCTCTACTTCTCTCTTTTTGGTGACTTGTTGCCAAAGGGGGAGAATTAGGTGAAGAAAAGGGGTACAACACTTTCTTTTTCATGTCCCATCGCTTTAGTAGTTGTGAGTTGTGAGAGTTTGATTCGATCAAAACTCTATTTTGTAATATTACTCTATGTTGCTACTTCTTAGATTTGGATGTGGACATGTACGTTAGTATGGTTATCTAGCTTGTCATATTCTGTTTAGACCTGTTATCTCTCATGCTTTGTGGTTGTTTTACTTTCCGTTGTGTTTGCTGTCTGAAAGCCTGAGCGGCAGTGCCGCTCCAAGGCCGGCAGTGCCAGGCTCCGGCAGTGCCGCGCCTAGAGCGGCAGTGCCGCTCTGGAAGATAGGCAGCAAATCCCTCTTATATGCATAAACTGTCATTCGCATCACGTATTTATTCTTGACACAGTTTGTTTGCACCCCACAAACCTATTAGATGTGAAACTAAACCTACCACTACTTTTAATATGTGAATGTTGGCCTCTAATGCCAATTTGAGATTCTAGCTCTCATTCACACATTAAGGGGGAGGTTTCACACCTAAGCTTCTAAAGCTCAAGTATTGTACTATTCTCTTGTAAGCTTCAATTGTGTTGTCATCAATCACCAAAAAGGGGGAGATTGTAAGTACAATCAAGCTCTAATTGTGGGTTTTGGTGATAATGACCACATGATTGGAGAGCTAATGAGATTTATCGAGATGACAAGCAGGTTTATGATGAGAAAGGATGGTGCACGTGTGTTGGTGGACCCCTCATACTACATTTCATCGGTTTCGGACTCAAAGTGTTATGACAAGCCATTCTATATGAATTTGAGTTATAGGATTGTTGTACTATCAAGGGGGAATGCAAATGTACCGCTATGGCTGAATGATATGTGCTCAAAACCAACCCTAGCCATCCTTGCTTTCCAACCAAAGACAACTGCATAAATTCTGATCTCTGTCTGTCATTCTGGTAGGTGCGGCAGTGCCGCTCCAGGGCGCGGAAGTGCCGGGCCGTGGCACTACCGGGCTACAGCCGACACTGTCGCGACTTGTTTCAACCGTTGGATGGCATGGGGTATTTACTCCATCCTCCTGCCACCCCAACGGTTACTCACGACCATAACTCTTCTCCTACCTCCAGACAAGGCTTTCTCTCCCCATTGAAGGCTCGCAAGCTCTCTCTCACCTAATCTTTGATTTCCATTGATTCCAAGTGAGTTAGAGGCTCAAACCTTCACCAAAGAGAAGACCTAGCTGAGATCTACTCCCTAGAGCACTTGATTTGAGCCATAGCCGGTGGATTTGCTTCTATTACTCTTGGGTTCTTGGAACCCTAGCCGGCTAGGCGTCGCCCTTGAGCTAGCCAACTTGTGTGACGGCCTTGGGAGGTTTGTAATCACTTGCCCAGCTAGTATTATTACCCCTCACCTCAAGGATTTGGTTCCTTGACTTGAGATCGAGGAAGAGTTGCAAAGCTCATGACCTAAGTGGTCATCCTCAACAACGTGGAGGTAGGCAAGCCTTGGTGGCGAGCTAAACCACGGGATAAATCACTTGTCTCTTGTGCTTACTTGTTGTTATTCATCATACTTGTGAGCTTGTGATAGATTCTAGGGTTTGGCTCCGATCTACTTCATACAACACTTTTGGCTTGGTTGAGTTGGTTCTGCAGGTTCACGAAACCTAGAGTAACATTTCCATTCATATAGGTTTGATTTCTTGTGGCTGGATTTCGAATTGCAGGCTCGGGCAAGTTTCTTGCACGGCAGTACCGGGCTGAGGCCGACAGTGCCGGGGAGCGGCAGTGCCGGGCTCAGGGCGGTAGTGCCGGGCTACACTAATTAAGTTTTGAGCTGTGATTTTTGATAGGCCTATTCACCCCCCCTCTAGGCCACACAGGTCCTTACAATACATCTAGTGGGTCTAATAGTAATTGTATTGAACTCCTTTTGACTATATATATATGAAAGCCACCCCTCCCTAATGGCGTAAGGCGTTCTCCTATCTTTCTTTCCTTTCATAATGGCAAGCATATGCAAGGAATGCCATGGATCCATCAAAATCATGTTGCCCCCACAGTAGAAGAGGTAAAGTCCACTCCACAGCCCACCACACATTCCATTGCATTTATTTGCTTTGTATGCTTCTAAATATGGTTTTTGGGTTATATGTTCCTAAAGGAGGGAGACCACACATTCCATTCCATTTATTTGCTTTGTATCCTTCTAAATATGGTTTTTGGGTTATATATGTTCCTAAAGGAGGGAGATCCTTAACTGAGATGGTGACCATTAACTAGAATCAGAAAATGGAAAAAAGATTCAAGAGGTTCCTTAACACGTATGTGTATTCTTCTATATGTCCCTAATTCTCATCCTTATTGTTTTTCAAAAGACTAATGCTTATAATCATTTAAAAATGATTTGGTTTGTATTTCATGGAGAAAGTCAACCATATTATCATTGTCACCTAAAAAGATTCATAGTAGTGGTTCATCCTCCTATGTATTACATGTGCCCTATCACCACGTCTTGCTATGATCGTGTGCAATAACTACAATAGGTGACCATTTTTTGATTCATTTCCATTAGCTAATTTATTCTATTGGATGCTCAAGATTTATCTCTGGTGCAAGAGGCTAAAGAAAAGCTTGAAGATAAGCGCAAGATCATTCGTGAAGTAGTCCTTACAAATAGAATCAGAACCTAAACTTACGTTGAAAATACTTGAATATCATGTGAAGTAAGTGCACAACACCAAACTTGTGTTAGCTACTGAAAGACAAATTATAAGGATATGTATTAACAAATGTTGTAGGTGCCAATGGTTGATAGAATATCTAAAGAAAAAATATTTTGTGGAAGTAATGAAAGTTTATGCACACAAAAGAAATATCATATATAATCATACATTATGTTATATCTTGGTGTTACAGGGCATTATATGGTTTAACCTCATAAAACACAACAAAATTAGGAGTAGCGAATGAGAGAATAGAGGGAAGCAAGTGGGTGATCAATGAGCTCAAAGATACCTCTCCACCTCCCTTGTCCCTCTTTTATAGAGGAGGTTGGAGATGAGATTTTCATTATTCCCCTTAGAGGGGCTTGTTTTTACAAAAATAACATAAGGGGCTACAAATGGGTCCTATTGGCATGAAAAGTGGTATTCCCACACAACACATTAGAGACCCAAAGAATCCGCTAAAGCAGGAGCTGAGGATTCCCTTGAGCCTCAGACATCGGCTGAATCGACTCTGTGAAACCTCGGCATGCTAGTCAATTTGACCCTGCAATTGATAAGGAGAGACTAATCGGTAACACAAGGTGGAACATGCCGTTTTTTCTAAATGTATGGCTAAACAGCCAGTGATGGAGGCTACCGACTAGAGAGTCAATATCCATGCTTGATAATGACCATGAATAGTAATGAATAAACTAGAATAACTATCTTAATATGCATGGAAAGCACGAAACCCTTAGCCGATCCAATCTAGATGATATAGTTAAAAACATGATGTATAAACAAGAACCCAAAATAAACTTAATAGATCTATTGGATCTACTAGATCCATTATAATATCATTAACTGTGGGGATCAATGGAGTTGACAACCATAATAATGATATTAAAACATCTCTAACAGGTCTAGCAGATCAATCAATGCTTAAAACAGATTCATGTGCATATGTTGCAATTAAAGTGCTACTGTATCGACTATTTAGCTGATAGGGGGTCATAGAGCACGAACAAGGTACTTATCCGATCACGGTTACATCTAACGAATTAGATAAGTCAGATCTAATGTTATTGACAGTGGGGATCACAGAGATGGCAGCCACAACAATAACACCAGATCAAGCTTAAATAAACCAAGAGATATACTCGAAACCAGGCAAGCCTTGAACGCACAATATGAATATAGTTAAGATTGAAGTAAAACAACTAATAAAGCATAACACATCATTTTAGTACAAACCAAAGCAATTCAGATCTACAAACGATGGGATAAAAAGATATAAAGCTGATCTAGATCAGTCTTAACTAGGCAAGGTGATGTTGCTTATAAATGAATAAACATCATAAACAAACAAGCAGATATTGATAACTTAATGAATCTATCAGGATTCTAAGCCTAGATAGAGCTGATAACTAGCTTATACCTAATTTTACATGAGATTGGACCTAACCATGCAACCTTGCAAAATATTATACAAACCTAGCTTGTACCGAACTTGTACGAGGTTGGACTGATGCAGTCGTACAAGCTAAATACAAACTAATAACTAGTTTACCTGAAATTGCAAGAGGTTGGACTAAACCAATGCATCCATGCAAATCAGATGTAAACTAGTGACAAAACTTACAACAAGCTGGAGGTCAGGCTTAACTGATGCGACCCAACTCGTCGAAGAAACTCTACTCCTATTCCTAAGGGTGGTGAAAGCCAAAAAGAACTGTTATTTGTATTGATTGTGTTGTTCTTTACAACTGTCGAGTTCAATATTTATACCCAAGGCCTAAACATGAGTCCTGACTGAGTATGACCGAGTAAGATTGGTTACAAAATAGGAAAAACAAAGATAAATGATAACTTGGACCCCTAATCTTTCCTTTCAGGTAGAGTCCAGCATGTTCCTCGCTTCTTCTACACTTGACACGAGTCTCCCTTCAATAATGACCAACTCTTTGCTAACATCACACTAATGTCATTCTAAATAGCCGATTCGGGGTAAATCAGGTGATTCCATGTCTTTCTCCTATAGATTCATGGGCATAATCCTTTACCAAATTCTAGTGTCAACAGGTTCTAAATATTATTCTATAATCCCTAAGGCTATGTAATTGTGCCCTGAACTCAAGAATGGAGTTCGATCATACACAACGCCTCCAATAGTAGCCCCTGAGCTATTTCGTTTTGATTGAAAGTATAAGACCCAATAAATGAACCTAAGTGTGGCCCAATTACATCTCATACCTGACATACAACTTCCATCTATATATAGATAGTGTAGGGACTACTTTGTTTTTGGCTTGCCTTTGACTTGTCTGTGGCTAGTACTCGGTGGCAACCTTCGCTTGAACCCTCATGGCTCGGCCTTTAGCAGCTTGCTCTTTTGTATGGTCTTGAACCCCATGATACCTCCTTTTCATAATTGAGCGGGTGCTAGGCAAATTTTTTATCTTCGGGCAAATTGCTTGCCCAATGCACTCCTCGCCAACCCCTCTTGGCCGGTGCTTCTGAGAAATTATTTCAAAGATGGCAGGGGTGATTCCTCCGCTCAAAGTATTGGAAAAGTTGAAGTCAAAGGTGTCGATATATCAACCCATTGTCAAAACATTGATAAATGTGTTGTTGATGACACTGAAGTCATTGACGAACACCCCCCCCCCCTCCGCCCACATGTTATCGAAGGTGTAGTTGTTGAAGACAAACTCAATGGCATAGCCCCTTGGGTAAAATGTTGGCGATGGTGTGGTCGAGGATGATGAAATTGGTGGTGAAGCCCCTTGTCAAAACATTGGCGAAGGTGTAGTTAACGACGTTAGAGTTGGTGGTGAAGGTACAATTGAGAAATTGGTGAAAGGTTTGTCAACTGACACCAAAATAGATGGTGAACCCCCTCGAGAAGATGTTAGCACTAGCGTTATTTATTGTGCGGGAGTCACTGGTGAAACCCTCATAGTTGATGATGCTAAAGTAGATGTCAAAACCCCTCATCAAAAAATTGGCAAAGGTGTAGCGGATGATGGAGGTGATGTTTTTTTTGCGACTTGATGGAGGTGATGTTGTGTGCTCTTTGACAGCCCCTCTGAAAGCCCTAGTTTAGTTTTGGTTAATTGATGAAACATATGTGGTCTAATCCTATTGCTAAGCATGTGTGTAGCTTATAAGAAAGGATTGAGACCAAGCCAAGTGGTGGAGCAAGCAAGGTGGCAACCATGGAGGATGGTGATGGCCACATTGTCGGTGTTTGTTAACCGGCAACTCGTCTTGAGTAATCTCAGACAATTTGTTCGGTGGGGATCGGCGTTCGTAGAACTCAGCGAGTACACAGGGACAGCGATTTATACTGGTTCAGGCCGCTAAGTAGCGTAATACCTTACGTCCAGTGCGGCGTGCGCCTTGTGTATTGTTATGATTCAATGTTCGATGATCTGGGGCCTGCGCCCGGCTCCCCTTATATATCTGGGTGAGCCATAGCACAGACCGAGTCCTAACCGGTTACATCAAAGGAGTCCTATTCTAATTACAAGACTTCCTTTTACAACTCGGCTAAGTTAGAAACGAGAGTCCTAAACCAAGTACACTTTGTAATAAGTCTTCGGATCTCTCGTGCCATCCGGGATTAGTCGGAGTAATCATCGATTGATGATATCTCTGACATCCTGGTCTGTCAAGCCCCCGAGCTCTTCATCATTTCTTCATGACATTACCTTCCAGTTTCTTCTTGAGAATCTTCGAGTAACGTCTTGAGAAATCCTGAAGTGCTCTGAAGACTAAAGAAATTTCCATGGTGCCTCTTGTTATTTCCTTGTCCAAGTAATTCTTGAATAAGAAAAAACATTTCCTTTATAGATTATACCCTGTAGCCCCCGAGCCCGAGATCCGAGTACTATAGTAGTCGGTGCTTGGGATCTTCAGAAAGGTAATCTATCAAGGTCTTGAGAAGTCAGACCATGACACCGTTGTATTGCTTAAACCGTCCGAATAATAAATACTCAGCTTCAGGTGGGTAATGTTTTCAACAAACATCCCGTATCACCCCCCACTGAATAAAAATTACCACGAGTCCAGCAATAATTGACTGTTGACTGTTCCAACTGTGCACAATAATGATGTTTGTCGTTTTCTGCAACTGTAAACTTTGTCGTCTTCGTCTTGAAGTGCTTGTGAGAATCAGCTCTGTTAACCATGCCGAACTTCACATGCAGCACAGTACGTTGGTTGAATTATTGCTCCGGCGGTCATTCTTGTTGATAGACCATGTCCATAGACCAAGGAAAAAACCGCCTATAAATACCCTGCCTGGGAAGCGAAGGACTCATATCCCTTTGAGTGTAGAACTTCTCTTAGTCCCATGAGTATTGTAATAGCAGTAGCTGAGATGATCGAGCCCCCGGGTGTCTTCCTTATGTAGAATAGATGGAGTGCCCAGAAGAACTCTTGTGAAAGGACCATCCGTTAGGGTGGTTTCCAAGTGGTCGCGAGCAGAGGGACACAGAGCTGCGCCTAGAAGAACTCTTGTGACTACCACTCGTAGATAACCTCGGAGTCACAGGTTGTCAAAAGGGCGGCGAGGGTGATGGTCTTCCCCGAGTTCCTTGAGTACTGGGGTGGTACCAAAGACCCACCTTGGGATGCACTGAAAAGATAGTGTCTACCCAAGGTTCTGTGTCTGCTTTACTGCGTCTCACTGAACCCGGTCCTTGGTGCAATAGGCATCAAGGCTATGTACCTTGAATTCACTAGAGTAGCGTCTTACACCTTGATTGTACTTCTGATGAAAGTTGCTGTATCTCAAGATGTTTCCATGCATCTCTGTTGTAATTCCGAGTAATGATAACAAAGATCCGGGTACTTGGAATATTTTCCGAGTCCTCTGTCTTATTGTCCGAGTACTAAATGTATCTTGTGGAAGGAAGACTTGTCTGTTTATTGTCCCTGTTCTCTGTCTCTGACGCCGTCTGACACGTGTTCCCAGCCGTTAGGGTTACAGACGTTGTCAAGACGCCGTTTAGGAAGACCGAACGGTTATCAAAACAGATCTATAATAAGCCGCCACGGGGCTTATGCTTTCCTCACGCTTTCATCAAGCCATTGCCTTCAGAGCTAAAAATCCTTTAGCCAATTCCACGGTTTATGCGTAGAAAATCTCTAGTCACCAACATGGGTCCCAAGAGGCAGTCTGCAGCGGATAAGAGAAAGGCTAAGATCACCCTCACCGGGAAGCCTAAGCATCCGAACCCGCCGACTGATGTCTTGGCGTGGAAGAAACCGGATACCACTCTAGCGGAACTGGCATTCTTGGCGCAGCAAGGATTGCTCCGGGCGCAACCGCTTGATGGATGGAGGGTACCCACAGATCATCGCGCTCCTGCGCCCAACACCACGGAGATCGTGATGTTCAAGTCCTTCGTGGAGCGGGGATTGGGGCTTCCTGCTTCGGATTTCTTCCGTGGCTTGCTGCATTACTATGGTTTGACTTTAAACCATATCACTCCCAATGTGGTTCTTCATATTGCAATCTTCTCCCATCTTTGTGAAGCTTTTCTGGGGATATGTCCCTCTATTACCCTTTTCCGCTACTTTTTCTGGTTTAAGTGTCAACCTAGTGACGCTAATACCAAAGTAGTCGGAGAGGCTAGTCTTCAGGTTAGATTGGAAGTAGCCAATCAATATATAACTGTTGAGTTGTCAGAGTCAGTAAAAGACTGGGCTGCTGGGTGGTTCTATATGGGTAACCCGCCCCCAGCTCTTCGTCGTCATGATGGATGGCCACCACAGAAGTGCCGTGAATGGAAGAAGCTCACAATTGAAGAAGTAGGGGCTATCCAACCCCTCCTCATGATGATAGATGCTTTGATAATCGATGGATTGACCGGGTACACTGTCGTTCAAGACTTTGTTGCCCGGCGCATCCACCCACTTCAGCAGTGAGCCAACTTTGGGTTCGAATATCTTGGGAAGAACGACCCGGGTCGCCACGCTGTTGAGCAATTAGCAGACTGCGAGGTCCTCTGGAGAGTGAACCGGCTGCTTAAGAGCCGTGAACGCCTTGCTCCAGTGATGACATCCTTCTCCGCCATTAATCCTCCTCCTCAGGTAAGTACTTAGCTTGTCATGTCGTCGAGGTTCTAAACATATATATCCATCTGATCTGACTAGATATCCTTCTGTTTTATAGGGCCAGGGGAGAGATAATAATGATTGCCCTCCCCTGCCTCCGGCGACTGAAGAGGGCGGAGGCATAGCTTTGGAGGGTCCTATCCGAAGTGAGGACCTTCCAGAGAAACCAAGCTCTCCTATCAATTTGGATTGGCTTGACACAGACTCGACTAATTCTGATGTCGTGCTCATAAACCCAGAAGCAGAGAGTAGTCGAAAGAGATCGCCGACTCCTCAGCAGGAAACCGGAGGACTCATTCCTAAGAGGGCCCGCACTGGTAATCGCCGAGCATGTCGCAAAGTTCTTTTATCACAAGAATTGGCTGAAAAGCACTGTAAGCCGGGTGCTCCTGGTAAGGGAAAACCCGAGTACTTTATAGCTCTTTTGAGTGTTGATAAGCTCTTATCTTATGTATGTCGTTATATCAGATGCTGGAACGGCGCAAGGGACTTCAAGCAGCGTGGTGTCTGAGAAACCTCCGACTTCAGACCCGCTTCTGATACAGCCGCTCTTGAAGCTGCCAAAGCCTTTGAAGCTCGTGAAGTAAGTTTTCAACTTCGTAGAGTGTACACAGAGTCCGGATACTGACATGTATACTTGTCTGTTTGCAGAAAGGCGAAAGCAGGTGCAACAGCCTCAAGCACCGTTCCTGATCCTCAGGTGGTAGAGGAGTCGGAGCCGCTGGCCAAGGGTGGCTCCAGCATGCCGCCAACCTTTAGTCAGGTAGATCCGCTGCCTGACTCCTCTGCATCCAAGTCTCAGGTCAAAGCCGCTCCTGACGCGGATGCTCTTCCATTGCCTTAGGTTGGTTGGCCGTACTCCATCTTTCGTTCTCCCGCTCAATTAGAGTTTGACCGTGTGTGGAATGACTGGTTTTTTCGTACACGACAGCCAGATGAGCCTACCCTGGACATGGTCTTGACGGAGATACATGCAGAGGGCTCAGCTTGTCAGCAGGGTGGATCTTTAGATGCACCCGAGTCCTC
This sequence comes from Coix lacryma-jobi var. lacryma-jobi, assembly GCA_009763385.1. Taxonomy (NCBI): domain Eukaryota; kingdom Viridiplantae; phylum Streptophyta; class Magnoliopsida; order Poales; family Poaceae; genus Coix; species Coix lacryma-jobi. The sequence continues at coordinate 163,189,818 of CM019824.1, forward strand.
GCGCCAAGGAGCTACGCTTGACGTCTCCGGGTATGATCAGGATCTTACTCGGCTGAGGGAATTGAAGGACCAGGTGAAGGCTCCCTTTGAAGCTCTTCACCAATTTATTGAGGTAAGAGTCTCAATCTTTTCTTGTTGTACTGTAAACTCATCCGAGTAGTCACAATTTTTATTATATTGTAGTCCTTTGACTTCAAGGTTAGAGATCAAGTCACCCGGATCCGCCAGGAGCTGTCTCGTGAAAACCAAGAGCTCCGGGACTATATTGCTCAAGACCAGATTACCCAGAAGGTAGCCACTCAAGTTCTGCATAGTCGTATCAATGAACTCCAAGGCAACCTCGAGGAAGTGGTAGCGGAGCGTGACGCTGCTAACAACCGAGAGGTTGGACTGATAGCCAAATCCGCTGCCATGGAACAGAAGCTGAAGGAGCTCAAGAAGAGTTCTAAAAAGCAGCTTGAAGGTATACTTGGAGTTTCTGCATCGTTCTGCTCCATACTAGTAGTCGGATGACCCGATAACTGATTGTTTGTGTATGCAGATGTAAATAAGCTGGCTTCTGGATGGCAGAGCGCCTTCAATCGGAAGCAGGCGGAGCTTGAGGAGGTATTTGCTAATGCGCAGAGTACTCTTCAGGAAGCCAAATTGATGCGTGAGGGTGCTGACCGGGACCTTCTGCAGGCTTTGAAGTCTACAAAGGAGTCGGTGGAGTCCCTGAAGGCTTTGGAGCATGCCGTCGAGCCCCTGCTCAATATGATTCCGGCGCCAGCAGGAGTCGAGGAGTCTTTGATTGAACGGGCTAAGGCTGCTCCTAGGCGGCTGGCGCAATATATCAAAGACATGTCGATCTCCGTGGTGCAGGGTCTGATGGCGACGCTGCGGCTGCATCTGCCGTCCTTTGACCTGTCCGCTCTGATGACCCTTCCTGAGGACAAAGGTGACGAGGACCTTGCAGCAATGCAAGAGGAGGTGAAGGCCGCCGCGGAGGAGTACTCCCAAATATTAGATCTTGTAGAGTAGTCTAGACTCCTCAGTCTCTGCAGCTTGTATCTCCTGAAATCGATAATTATAAGATATCAAAAATATTGGTTACTTTTGAATCTTGTGAATTGTATATATGTCCAACTCCATATTGCGGCGAATTTCTTTGGTAATGGGTTGAGTTTATTTGTTGTGGATGTATGACCAGGCGTCTGATTAGACGAGTCTATCCGAGTGCTCGCTAGCACTTTAGTTTGGGTCGTGTGACTTCGTTTCTCTAACCATTGAGTAGAGAACTTAGTCTTGCCCGAGTACTACTCTTAGTACCCTTGTTCAAGGGATAACAATGATCGAGCACCTCTTGAAGGACCGTAGCATTAGTTCCTTCTGGGTGAATCATATCCTCTTGATGATCGCAGCTTGAGTGCAAAGGTGGGTGGACCTCTGTCCAGGATGTATGTAACAGGGTGAGTACTGTCTCGCCTTGTTACGCCTTATAGGAACTAGTCTCCACTATGGTGGATTCCATATTCACTATAGGCTAATAGCCGGGTGTTAAGCCGTACTACCTTGTGAGTTGTATTGAGCTCGAAGCTCGTAACTCAGGTTTTGGTTTCTACTGAACCAGTCTATCCAAGTAATATGATATATTAGTCGGAGGTAATCCCTGCTATTGCAGAGGTTGTTATGCGACTGAATAGTCGTGATGAACTATAGAAAATAGCCTGGATAAAAAAGTTCTTATGTCGTATGAACTTCAAACTTTATTAATATCCGACTTATAAATACAATTGTCCTGAGTCAGTATTGTAGCGTAGTCCTTAAGTATGAAATTTCTTCAAGTGCTCAATATTCCATGAATTTGGCAGTGGAGACCCATCTTCAGTGACTAGCTCAAATGACCCGGGTCTTGTTACTTTGGATACAATATAAGGACCTTCCCATGGACTCATGAGCTTCTGACGCCCAATGGTGTTCTAAATTTTCTTCAACACCATGTCGCCTACTTGGAAGGTGCGGTGATGGACGTTTTTATCATAATAGCGCCTCATCCCTTGAAGGTATCTTGCTGATTGAAAAAGTGCGGTTAGTCGGGCTTCTTCAAGGCTGACGACTTCTAATCGTCTGGTATCATCAGCTTCGCCCTCGTTGTACTGCTCCGTTCGTGGGGAGTTCCAGATTAAGTCAGCCGGGAGGATTGCTTTAGTGCCATATACCAGGAAGAAAGGTGTTTGGCCTGTTGCTCGACTCCGTTGTGTTCGTAGCCCCCAGACTGCCTTAGGCAATTCTTCAACCCACTTGCCGTCGTGATCTTTTAGGAGGTCAAATAGCCTTGGTTTTAATCCGGCGAGAATCAGGGCGTTTGCTCTTTCAACTTGGCCATTGGATTGTGGGTGAGCTACTGATGCGTAGTCTATCTTGATTCCACAGTCACTAGCCCATGACTTGAATTCAATAGCCGTAAAGGGGGATCCAAGATCAGTGATGATTCTGTGCGGCATCCCGAAGCGGTGAATGATGCTCTGCATGAACTGTATTGACTTAGAGGCGTTGAACTTGACCAGGGGCATGTACTCGATCCACTTTGTGAACTTGTCAATTGCAACATAGATGTACTCGAATCCGCCTGGAGCACGCTTGAGAGGACCCACCATATCGAGTCCCCAGCATGAGAAGGGCCATGACGGAGGGATGCATATCAGTTCATGTGCGGGTACATGCTGCTGCTTGGCAAAGAACTGGCATGATTGACAGTGGCGGACTAGGTCTTCCGCGTCTTTTAAAGCTGAGGGCCAGTAGTATCCTGACCTGAAGATTTTTCCGACTAATGTCCTTGAAGCTGCGTGATTACTGCAGGACCCAGAGTGGACTTCATTCAGGATTTCCTTGCCTTCTTCTGGTGTAATACACTTGAGGAGGACCCCCGATGAAGCTCCGCGTCGATACAGCTTGTCCCCGACTAGAACATAGTTTTTGCTACGCCTGGTGACTTGCTCTGCAGCAGTTTTGTCGCTTGGTAGCTTATGTTCTTTGAAATAATCAATGAAAACTCGTGTCCAGTCGGGTGCTAGAGATAGGACTTGGGTTGTGGGTTCTGGCTCGAGCTCCTCTTTCCCTTGGATTGAAGGTTTGGATAACTCGTGTACGAAAGTACCACTGGGAACTTGTGCTCTATCGAAACCCAATTTTGCGAGTATATCTGCTGCCACGTTGAGATCCCGGGTAACATGGATGAGTTCCAGTCCCGCAAAGTGTTTTTCCAGCTTGCGTACTTCAACACAATAGGCGTTCATTGTTTCCTTGGTACAGTCCCAGTCTTTGTTAACTTGGTGAATGACCACGGAGGAATCGCCATAGATTAACAGCCGCTTGATGCCCAAAGTGACTGTTAATTTAAGTCCGTGGAGCAGTGCCTCATATTCTGCTTCATTGTTAGTGGCTGGCCATAATATTTGCAGAACGTATTTGAGTTGTTCACCTGCGGGTGATACGAGAAGGACTCCGGCTCCTGCTCCTCCGAGTTTTAGGGACCCGTCAAAGTACATCTTCCAATGGTCAGGGATAGCATTGTCTTGAATCTGCTTGTAACACTCTGGTGTTAAGCAAACTAAAACCTGACATGTCATTATATGCACTGGCATTTCATTTGAGTTGATAACCGAATTATGTATTCACTAAAAACAAGTTTTATTCTTCATGCTTGTGCTCAGTGGATAAGAAGTGCTTAGATTTGAAACCCTAGTTATTACTTTCCCTTGGTGTGAATAGTGCTTTTATGTATAAGGGGGTATTTTGGTAATTTCTTATATAGTAATTGAATTTTGGACCACATCTTGGTATTATGTCTCAAAGGTGTATTTGGAACATGTTTCAAGTCACCATTGAGGTATAATTCAAATTTGGTTGGAATTCAATTAAGTAATGTTATTAATTCAAAAATCCTATTTTATCCCCTTTAATAGCAATCAAAATCTAAAAAGAATTTGAGTATGCTTCAAAAAGAAAAGTTGCTCCATTTTTGATAAGGATCAACTTTGATGTATAAAGTTTTCCAAGTTTTCATACGAAATCAAAAGCAATTGTGAAAATACCCTTTTGCCCTTTTTGTCTCCTTTTGATTTTCAAACCCTAATTCAAAAACTAAGCATATTTTGCATTTGTTGCGAAAATAAAAGATGTTCAGTATTGAATTCTGAGCATTTGATATTTTAACATATTTCCAACTTATATTCAAAAATCCAAAGTAATTCCAAAATATCTAAAGGGTAGAATGGGGAAGGGGGGGATAAGTTTCTCTTCTGTTCATGGCGGTGGGCAGCCGATATTTTGATCGCTGCTACTCGCGCGCTGGGCGTCGATCTCTCCCGAATGAGCGCGCGACTGAGTCCGTGGCAATGTCAAGCAGCTGCTGGCGCTCTCCCTCGCGTCGTGGCGCCTCCTCCTGCGCTCGCCGTCGCCATTTTGCCACCAAGGCGCCGACGGGAACAATCCTAACTCAATCCCAAATTCACCGCACCCAAGCGTCCTCATCCTAATTGCCCGCGGTTATAACCTCCCTACCTCCTTGCGCATCTCCAGAACCCATCCATTCGACCTCTACTGCCTCAGAGAGCTCGAGCTCGCCGTTTTTCTTCCCGCCGGGCGAAATCGCTGCCGAGCTCGACCTCGCCGTGGTCAGCCCAACCGGGCACTCCTCTACTCTCCCTGTCTCATGTTTCCGTTTCATCTTGACCCCAGAGTACTCATCGGCTCGATGGTTCTCTGTTTGATGCTCAGGTCTCGCTGGAACATTGCTTTCTTCGCCGGAGTTTGCCGCCGCGAGCCACTGCTCCGTGGATCTTGCCTCTCCGTTCATCCTCCGCTTGAACCAGCTACATAGCCAGCATCAGGGTGAGCTACTGGAACTTCCTAGCCCCTCCGTTCTACTGCTACCGGCCTAGGTTCGCCGGAACAGTTTCGCCGCGATCCGGTCCGCCGCCGTGCGTGGCCAGACCTCACCGGGGCAGTAGCGTTTAGGGTTAGAGGCTCTATCGGCCGCGGGTGACCTGCCGGTGATGATGCTCGCGTCCGTTAGGTCTCTACTGGCCGGAGTTTGCCGGCGTAAGGCTCGCCGGCGCTCGGTGCGTCGCCGCGCGCTCTGGCCATGGTCGGGGACCTCCCGTTTGTAAAGACGACAAGTTAGAGGGTGTTGGTTGCAAAGTCCTTGACTCAGGTGAATAGCGCTCAGGACTGCGGGTTAGTTTCGTTTAAGCCGAAGGGCTTTTCTGCAAAAGCGCCGAGGCGCGCGGGCGGGAGTCAGGCCGGGCTGTTTTCGCGCGTGATGGGCCGCGCGGGAGCAGGCCGAAAGCCCAGTTTGGGCTAGTTTGAGTTTTTCTTTTTCCAGTTTAATGCACAGTAGCCAAGTTTGTTATTTTTGCTATAATTTTTCTATAGCTCTGTTAATCATGAAATTTGACATGTAAGATAATAACATGTCTGTGCTAATATAAAAATTATAAAACTTGTGTTTTGAATAATTTTACTTTGACAATTAAATCTGCACTTTAATTAATAAATGCAACTTTGATGAATTATGTGATTTTCTGTGTTTCTCCAAAAATCATGAAATTTGACATGTGAGTTTGTGTCACTGATATCTACCTTCATGATTAATTTCAGCTCTGTTTGAATAAGTATGATTTGTTTATAAGTAAAGGCTAATTAAAATGACTTATAAAATAAATAAAAATTGTTAATTCCTTTTAGATTTGTATGACTTTTGGTTTTGTTTGACAATCAGGGGATCAGTAGCATGAATTGCTCCCTGGTTATGGATTTCTTTATACAGATGATCTTTGTTTGCTTATTGGTTACATAACCTTGCTTAATAAAGATAATGAAATTTATTTAGTAATAATATAAAGTTTAATGGCTAAGTTGATTTTGTTGGTTTGCAATTATACCGTGATGAAAGATTATACGAATAAATGTCTACAGCTTAGAAAATTTCCATCTTTACCATGATCATGTCATAAGCATCTCATTGATCATGCATATGCACTTCTACGTGTAGATCTCGTTTCGGAAGGACCTGATCCTCAGTGGGCTTCTCCTGAGTGTGTGGATCCTTCTGGATTTTCAGAATCTCCGGACTTCGCTAATCACCAAGGCAAGCCCCGGACATTAACCCTATCCTTATATTTTTATAAAGTTATTTATATCACTTGAGTTAATATGATGCATTAAGTGAATAGGAGTTGAGTGAATCCTAGTTGATGCATGACCAATCTTGATAATTTCAACACTTAACCTTGATACCCGTTTTATGAAAATACTTAGTATGCTTAGCCATGCTTTACTACTTCAATATAGTAGGTGCTTTTAAAAATGGTTGCTATGTTTTGGAAATCATGAATCTTGAGACAACATGATAACAATAGTATCTTACATCAAGAATGGAGTCTTGTTGTAAGGTTACTCAACATAGGACCTTATCGTTGTTGGCCTGCTGTGATTGAGACCTTTGAGTACAGCCCACATGCGGTGGTAAGCCTCGTCTATAGCTATTCCGATACTTGAGAACGGATAACCGCGTACTGGGAGTGGAGAGATGGCGGGAGTAGCGTGTACCCTCGGGGCTATGAGATAGTCGGGTTCGAGGTGTACTGTACTCTCGGGTGACGCTGGACCCGTTCTTGTATGGGAGGATCTATAGATAGGGTTGACGTATGCAAGATTAAGTTCTACATATGTCGTGTGGTACTGAATCCCCAGCTGGGTTTAAACGATTCGAATCGCCGTGTTTCCTCGGATATGGAACCTCAATCCACTGACCCGCACCGTAGTAATGAATGGATCTTTATGAAATGAGGATTAAAGATGTGGTATGCTTATGAAGGTTTGAGAATCCTTGGATAGTTATGGAAGTTAATCTTGGGTTAAAATTTGAAAATAGGTTTTACTATTAGTAAGCTTTTATGCAAAAGAAATGTTTTGATCTTGCTAAAGCCTTACCTTGAATCCCTATAGCCTTCATACCTGAGTCTTCTCCTCTTTTCTAGACGGTTAAGTCTTGTTGAGTACTTTTGTACTCAAGGTTTGTTAACCTTTGTTGCAGGTGAGTTCATTGATCATCCTTTTGGTGGTCAATGTTTCTTCACTCTTGTGGAGGAGAGTGATGATGATATTGATGCTTGACCTTGGGCAAGTAACAAAAGTTGTGTGGATTATGTAATATAAAGTTCCGACCCTTTATGTATCAAATACTTATGGTTTGTAAACTTTTAAACATAAGTTTCAATCTATATTGTATAACCTTTCCGCTTTTACTCTGATTTATCTTATCTATAAAACTGTTGTAATACTATGATGCTTGACGAGGGAATTCCTGAAAAGAATATAACGTGGATGATTCGGGTTTCCCGAGGACACCCGACAGATCTCTTACGTTATTTGGAACTCGTGCAAGCCGATCAAAAGTCTTTGGGACAATGATGGATGCATGTGGGCCACTTAACTTAGGAGGTTCTGCCACAGCTGGTATCGGAGCAGGTTCCCTTAGAAAGTATAACAGTATTTATTTTTGAAAACTTCAAAAGTTTTGAGCCAAACTAAATTCCAAATTAGTTTGAGTCCAAATTGCTTCTAGACTTCTCTTATGCTTCTGACTTGCCTTAATTCGTTCTTTAGACTTATCCTTCTATCTTAATGGATATGTTTTTAGTATAGTTATGGTGATAGTTATATCTAAGGAACAATGTTTATAACCTTATGATATTGCCCTAATTATGAAAGGAAAGTTTATTCACTTTTATAATAAGTGACTTTTTTTTAAAGTTAATTAATTGTTTGATGTATGTTTTGTTCGTAAGTACGATTCATGCATCATGATTGATAACATATAATTAACTTTCCCTCTTAAAAGTTGTATCTAAGTATAGAAATAGAGTTCGTATGTCTATAATTATAAAACTCTATCTCTTAATCTTGGAACATATATAGTTCTAATATTCAAAATAAATATATTTTGGCAGATGGCCCGTACCAAGCAGACTGCACGCAAGTGTACCGGACCTCAAGGTGTTCCTCGACACGTTCTTGCCCCAAGAGCTGATGAAAGTGTGGGGAGTAACCAACCAGTGGTTGCTTATGAAGAGGGTGAAGGTAGTAATAGTGCCTCGTCACAACTTCAGGCGGAAGTAGACCGCCTATACATGGAGTTGGCAAGGGCAAATGGAGAAAGGTTGAGGGATACCAGAGAGAGAAAAGAGTTAAGTGAGCAGTTACAGTACCACCACGAGCAGCACCAAGCGTATGAGTGCAAGTGGAGGAAGGCTATCGAGCAGAGGAATCGGGCACGAACCCGGGTAGATGTCATGAGGGATAATCAGGACCTCATGGAGATACATCATGCTGAACTACACAGGCATGTGGAGGAGCTGACTGCACGGTTGCAGCCAGAACCTGCTACACCATCTACTCCTGAAAATGAATCTGAGGGGGAAGCCCAAGAAGAAGAAGATGAGGAGTTAGAGCCTGTGGAGTATGAGCTTGTCTCTGAGGGGGAGTGATAGATCTAGAGGTTGAGTAACCTTGAGATGTATCACAGTGTGATCTTTCTGACTTTGTAACCTAGTTAGTCAGAAAACCTCTAGTACGGTCAGATATGTAAGATAGTGGTTTCTATAGTCCTGCCCCAGAGCGGACTTGTATGAAAAATAAGTTGAGCATGGTATGCATGTTATGATGTATATATGAATGTTAATTCAAGTATGGTTTGTTTTAAGCAGATGCCTGTTAACACTCGTGGCGCTAGTGCTTCCCATGGTGGGGATGATATCCCTAATGCACCGCCAGTTCCACCCTCTTTGGCTGATGCAATTGCAGCGTTGGTCAATGCAACAACTCTGTTAGCACAAAATCAGAATGGTGGTCAACATGGTCGTGGTCGTAATAACAGAGAAGAGACAACCTATGTTGATTTCACTGATACCCGTCCTCCAGTGTTCACTAGAGCTGATGAGCCTCTTGAAGCTGATGATTGGCTTCGCACCATGGAACAAAAATTCAGTCTTATCAACTGCACTGAAGTGCAGAAGCCAGCGTTTGCAGCTCAGCAACTCCGAGGAGCCGCAGGGGTTTGGTGGGCAAATTTACTGGCTGTTCAACCAGCCGGCCACCGAATCACTTGGACTGAATTCAAGGAGGCCTTCAGGGCTCATTATATTCCAGATGGAATTATGAGGATGAAGCTTGAAGAGTTCTTAGCTCTCCATCAGGGAGATGAGCCAGTCATGCAGTACATTGGAAAATTTAATCATCTGTCCCAATATGCCATTGACCAGGTCAACACTGATGAGAAGAAGAAGGCATGTTTCATGAGAGGTTTGAATACAAAGCTACAGACTATGATGACAACTTGTGGCAATATAACTTATCATGAGATAGTGAATGTTGCTATAGCTAGTGAAGAAAAGAACCGCAAGCATAAGGAGGCTAAGAAGAAGAAAGGAATTGTGTCAGCGTCTGGATCATCTGGCGGCAACAAAAAGCGTCAGAGGCTGGTATATCATCCAGTCCAGCAGTTCCACTCATCTTATCGTCCACCTTACCGTCCGCCTCAACAACAGAATTCTCAGAGTACTTTTGCAAGGCCTGCTGTGCCTTTCAATGTTCAACGTCAGCCGAATGTTCCTGCCAATCGTCCACCAGTGCCACAAGCTACAAATTATCCATGCTACAATTGTGGAAAGGCTGGACATTTCTCTCGTGAATGTCCTTATCCAAGGCAGAATGTTTCCAATGCCAATGTACCCAGGACAGCGGGAAATCAGCAAGCAAACCAGAACAAGGGAAATACACAAAATAATCAGAAGGGTAAAGGTATTCAGAAAACAGGAAAGGTTTTCCACACTCAGATAGAAGCTATTCCTGAAGGAGAACCTGTTATGCTTGGTATGTTCCCTGTTGCTCAACACCCAGCGCTTACACTTTTTGATTCTGGTGCATCACATACTTTCATGAATAGAGCATTTGCGGAAAAGCATAATATACCTATTGGTGAAACCAAAGATAAATTCTTTATACAGTCACCTGGGGGTCGACTATGTACTAAGGAAATGGTACATCAGGTACCTATAGATCTGGGTGGATATATATTTCCAACATCCATGATAGTTTTAAAAGATCCAAGTATAGATGTGATCTTGGGTATGAATTGGATGAACCAGAGAAGTGCAGTGATAGATACCTTGAATAGAACCATCAAACTCAACGTACCTAATAGTAAGTCTCAACTTCTTATCCATCTTCCTACTCTTAAGAGAGCAGTTGAGCGACTGTGTGCTACCTCTGTCAAGGAAATCCAAGACATTCCAGTGGTTTGTGAGTTTCCAGATGTGTTTTCAGAAGATTTACCTGGTCTGCCACCTGATCGTGATGTGGAGTTTGAGATAGAACTTAAACCAGGAACAGCACCAATAGCCAGAAGAGCTTATAGAATGCCACCAAAAGAATTAGCAGAGTTGAAAACTCAGTTACAAGGTTTGCTAGATAAAGGTTTCATTCGACCCAGTTCGTCACCACGGGGTTGTCCAGCAATCTTTGTGAAGAAGAAGGACCATACCTTAAGGCTATGTGTTGATTATCGTCCCTTGAATGAAGTGACAATCAAGAACAAGTATCCTTTGCCCCGTATTGATCTCCTCTTTGATCAACTTACTGGTGCAAAGGTGTTCTCAAAGATAGATTTGAGATCGGGGTATCATCAGATCAAGATCAAACCAGAAGATGTTTCGAAAACAGCATTCACTACCAGATATGGTCTATATGAATATCTAGTCATGTCCTTTGGTCTGACCAATGCCCCAGCACATTTCATGTATTTGATGAATTCAGTGTTTATGCCAGAGCTAGATAAGTTCGTGGTTGTGTTTATTGATGACATCCTCATCTATTCCAAAACCAAAGAAGAGCATGCAGAACATCTCAGAATAGTGTTGACTCGCTTGAGAGAACATCAGTTATATGCTAAATTTAGTAAATGTGAGTTCTGGATAGATGAAGTTCAATTCTTGGGTCATGTTCTGTCAGCTGAAGGTGTTGCAGTAGATCCAAGCAAAGTCCAAGAAGTTCTTGACTGGAAGTCACCAATTTCAGTACATCAAGTTCGGAGTTTCTTAGGATTAGCAGGGTATTATCGTAGATTTATCCCTGACTTCTCCAAGATATCTAAACCAATGACAACGCTGCTAAAGAATGACACCAAGTTTGTGTGGTCAACGGAATGTGAAGAAGCTTTTCAGACTCTGAAAAAGTTATTGACAACTGCACCAGTATTAGCTCAGCCAGACATTGAGAAATCCTTTGATGTTTATTGTGATGCTTCAGGCAAAGGCATTGGGTGTGTACTGATGCAAGAAGGTAGAGTCATTGCTTATGCTTCACGACAGCTTAAGCGGCACGAAGAACATTATCCAACACATGATCTAGAGTTGGCAGCTGTAGTCCATGCCCTAAAGATCTGGCGACATTATTTGTTGGGTAATACTTGTCACATATATACTGATCATAAAAGCTTGAAATACATCTTCACTCAGTCTGAGTTGAATATGCGTCAGAGAAGATGGTTAGAACTGATAAAAGATTATGATATTGAAGTACACTATCACCCAGGAAAAGCCAATGTAGTGGCAGATGCACTCAGTCGAAAGGGTCATTGTAATTGTCTGGAAGTCAAGCCGATAGATCTTACCCTGTGCCATGAGTTTGAAAGGTTTAGCCTTGAAATGATTCCACAAGGAAATCTTGCAAATGTGACCGTTCAATCATCCATTAAAGATCAGATCATTGCAGCCCAGAAGGAAAGCAAGGGTATGATCCATCTGAAAGAAAAAATTCACTCTGAGCAGAATTCCAATTTCAAAATAGATGAAGCTGGAGTGATTTGGTTCAAGGATCGGTTAGTGGTTCCAAAGGTTCCTAAACTCAGAAAGCAAATTCTTGATGAAGCTCATGCAACAAGATTTTCAGTACATCCAGGCAGTAATAAAATGTATCATGATCTGAAACAGAGATTCTGGTGGACTAAGATGAAACTTGAAATTGCCAGTTATGTAGCTAAATGTGATACTTGTCAAAAAGTGAAGGTAGTTCATCTTAGGTCTGCTGGAGAATTGCAACCATTGCCAATTCCATCTTGGAAGTGGGATGACATTAGTATGGACTTCATAGTGGGTTTGCCCAAGACATCAAAAGGGTTTGATTCCATATGGGTCATTGTTGATCGTCTAACCAAATCAGCTCATTTTATATCTGTTAAGACAGCATATCCCGCATCTACCTATGCCAAGATATATTTTGACCGAATTGTAAGTCTGCATGGTGTTCCAAAGACTATCGTGTCTGATAGAGGGACACAGTTTGTCAATGTTTTCTGGAGGCACTTACATAAGTCCTTGGGTACCGAACTTCTGCATAGTACAACTTATCATCCACAGACTGGAGGTCAGACTGAACGAGTTAATCAGATATTAGAAGATATGTTAAGATCCTGTGTGCTCAATTATTCCGAAAAATGGGATGAATGTTTGCCTTTAGCGGAGTTCTCTTACAATAATAGTTATCAAGAAAGCATTAAGATGGCACCATTTGAAGCTCTATATGGTACAAGATGCAGAACACCGTTAAACTGGTCTGAACCTGGAGAACGTAGTCTCTTCGGGGTTGACTTAGTTAAAGAAGCTGAAGAAAAAGTCAGATTGATTCGAGAGAACATGAAGATAGCACAATCCAGGCAAAAAAGTTATGCTGATAAGAGACGTCGGTCTCTTACCTTTAAAGTTGGTGATTATGTCTATCTCAAGGTATCACCAATGAAAGGAGTTACTCGATTTGGAATCAAAGGAAAGTTGACACCTCGATATATAGGTCCCTATCAGATCCTTAAAAGATGTGAAAAGGTGGCATATCAACTTGATTTACCGCCACAGCTATCATTAGTTCATAATGTGTTCCATGTCTCTCAGTTAAAGAAATGCCTTCAAGTGCCTGATCATATCATTCATGTTGAAGAGATTGAGTTAGAACCTGATCTGACATACTCAGAGTATCCTATCAAGATTCTTGACCAGAAAGATCGAGTTACTCGGAAAAGAACTGTCAAGTTCTATAAAGTTCAATGGAATCAACATACTGAAGATGAAGCCACGTGGGAGTCAGAAGAGTTTCTCTTAGAAAGTTTTCCTGAGTTTCTTTCTTCTGTCCAGTCTTTGTAATCTGTCATATGATGACCTATTCCCTGTTTTATGTAAAGTATTGGAAGTGCCTGACACATTTCCTTTTCCATTAGTTAGACTACAGGTTAAATCTCGGGACGAGATTTCTTTAAGGGGGAAGGAGCTGTAACACTCTGGTGTTAAGCAAACTAAAACCTGACATGTCATCATATGCACTGGCATTTCATCTGAGTTGATAACCGAATTATGTATTCACTAAAAACAAGTTTTATTCTTCATGCTTGTGCTCAGTGGATAAGAAGTGCTTAGATTTGAAACCCTAGTTATTACTTTCCCTTGGTGTGAATAGTGCTTTTATGTATAAGGGGGTATTTTGGTAATTTCTTATATAGTAATTGAATTTTGGACCACATCTTGGTATTATGTCTCAAAGGTGTATTTGGAACATGTTTCAAGTCACCACTGAGGTATAATTCAAATTTGGTTGGAATTCAATTAAGTAATGTTATTAATTCAAAAATCCTATTTTATCCCCTTTAATAGCAATCAAAATCTAAAAAGAATTTGAGTATGCTTCAAAAAGAAAAGTTGCTCCATTTTTGATAAGGATCAACTTTGATGTATAAAGTTTTCCAAGTTTTCATACGAAATCAAAAGCAATTGTGAAAATACCCTTTTGCCCTTTTTGTCTCCTTTTGATTTTCAAACCCTAATTCAAAAACTAAGCATATTTTGCATTTGTTGCAAAAATAAAAGATGTTCAGTATTGAATTCTGAGAATTTGATATTTTAACATATTTCCAACTTATATTCAAAAATCCAAAGTAATTTCAAAATATCTAAAGGGTAGAATGGGGAAGGTGGGGGATAAGTTTCTCTTCTGTTCATGGCGGTGGGCAGCCGATATTTTGATCGCTGCTGCTCGCGCGCTGGGCGTCGATCTCTCCCGAATGAGCGCGCGACTGAGTCCGTGGCAATGTCAAGCAGCTGCTGGCGCTCTCCCTCGCGTCGTGGCGCCTCCTCCTGCGCTCGTCGTCGCCATTTTGCCACCAAGGCGCCGACGGGAACAATCCTAACTCAATCCCAAATTCACCGCACCCAAGCATCCTCATCCTAATTGCCCGCGGTTATAACCTCCCTACCTCCTTGCGCATCTCCAGAACCCATCCATTCGACCTCTACTGCCTCAGAGAGCTCGAGCTCGCCGTTTTTCTTCCCGCCGGGCGAAATCGCCGCCGAGCTCGACCTCGCCGTGGTCAGCCCAACCGGGCACTCCTCTACTCTCCCTGTCTCATGTTTCCGTTTCATCTTGACCCCAGAGTACTCATCGGCTCGATGGTTCTCTGTTTGATGCTCAGGTCTCGCTGGAACATTGCTTTCTTCGCCGGAGTTTGCCGCCGCGAGCCACTGCTCCGTGGATCTTGCCTCTCCGTTCATCCTCCGCTTGAACCAGCTACATAGCCAACATCAGGGTGAGCTACTGGAACTTCCTAGCCCCTCCGTTCTACTGCTACCGGCCTAGGTTCGCCGGAACAGTTTCGCCGCGATCCGGTCCGCCGCCGTGCGTGGCCAGACCTCACCGGGGCAGTAGCGTTTAGGGTTAGAGGCTCTATCGGCCGCGGGTGACCTGCCGGTGATGATGCTCGCGTCCGTTAGGTCTCTACTGGCCGGAGTTGGCCGGCGTAAGGCTCGCCGGCGCTCGGTGCGTCGCCGCGCGCTCTGGCCATGGTCGGGGACCTCCCGTTTGTAAAGACGACAAGTTAGAGGGTGTTGGTTGCAAAGTCCTTGACTCAGGTGAATAGCTGTAACACCCCAGGTGTTTAATTAATTAAAATAAATTAGAATTTAATTAGAAAATGGACAAAACCCTAGATGGAGGAAAAATCTAACCAGGTGTTTGTTGCATTCATGCCGTTGCACAGTTTTTATTGGGTGAAAAAGAATTTTGTTAAACCCGAATAGGGCGAATCGAATTTATTCTATTTAGAAAATAAATAAAAGCTTATGAAAAATTTACAAAATTTTCAAACTCAAAAGTTTTATTTGAAAACCTAGGAAAAACATTTTCAAAAGTTTGAAAACTGGTTTTGATTTCAAACCGATTTGAAATGTGTTTTCAAATGAATTTGCAAAAGTTTGAAAAAGAAAACAAAAAGGAAAAGGAAAGACAAAGGGCCTCAACTTCCCCCATTCTCCCCAGTCGGCCCGCCTCCCTACTCCTCGGTTCGGCCCAGCTGGCCCAATCCCATTCCCTCTTCCTCCCTCCTCTCTCTGTGGCCCGACTCGGCCTCGGCCCACTCCTTCCTCACTCTCCCGCTTCCGGCCCGCTCCCTTCTCCCCCTTTTCCCTTCTCTCCCTCAGGCCCACACCCCCACCGGCCCACGCGCAACCGTTCGGCCCACTCCACGCGCGCAGCACACCGGCCCGCGTCCTCCTCCTCCCCGCGCGCTCGCGCAACTCCGCGCGGCCCACCACGCTAGCTTTCCCCACCGCCCCCTCTCTCCCAGTCACTGACGCGTGGGGCCCACGCGTCAGGACGTTCCCCAACCTCCGTCCGCACCAGGCGGAAGACAGCGCCGCCACCGCCTCTCAACCACCGAGCCCCTCCTCTCCGCCCTAGCCGCTAGACCTATAAGGCCATTCCCGAGCCTCCACGCGCCGCAGCCGCCGCACTCCTTCCCTTGCCTTTTCTCCTTCGCCCTAGCGCCTCCAAGAGCCGCCACCGCCATGGATGACTCGACCGAGCCCTCGGTTTTCCCCATCTCCTTTCCCCTCTGCCCTATAAGGTGGCATCCTCGAATCTGCATCACCACGCCGCACGTCGCATCCTTCCCACCCCCATGTCTCCTCCCCGACCCCTCTGCCCAAACCATCGCCATAGCCGCCATTGATGAGCTCGGCGCCCGAGCTCCCGATCTCCGCACCCAGACCACCTCCGGTGCCCCGCTTCGCTCCTCGGCACCGCAAGGAAACGCCGAGTCCGCCCCCCCCCCCTTCACCGAACCGAGCCACAAGCACCTCCACCGCGCGACCAACGAACCTCTGCATCTCCACCATCGCTGCTCACCGAGGAGAGCCGCCTCGGTGCCTCTGTGCCACCAAAACTCCCACCAGCGAGTCCGCCATCGCCTCCTCTTCATGTTCCGCCGCTCACCGGAGTCCGAAGGTCACCGGAGCGCCGCTCCGGCCGACTCCGGCGAGACCGCCGCCGCTGGGACTTCCTGCTCCACCGACACGAGCAACCAGAGAGCGAAGGCACCCTCTATCTCCATTGGATCATCGAGGACGGCCCAGATCGCATCTTGACCGAAGTCAACATCTGGTCAAAAGCTTGCCACCTCAGCGCCCCTCCCCATCCAATCGGATCCGGCCACGTGGTCCTTCAAACGCCACATCGGCACGGTCACACCCACCGCCACGTCATCGCCGTCCAACCAATCGGCGTCTGCCACATGTCGCTCGACTCCCACATCAGCCGGTCAACAGCGCTATCATCGGTATATTCGCGATCTAGCCCCTGCCTTTTCCTTGTAATTCAGCACTGTTTCTCCGTGTCTATGAAATCTTACCGGCTACCCCCTGAAGTCTACGAATAATTCTGTTTTGGCCCAGATCAGAGAGGAAGATGTGTTTTAATTGGTTTTAAAAATGTGTTTTGGTTTCGCTTAATCCACAAATAGATAATGATGTTGTTGTATTAATTAACCGTGGCATTAATCTGTTTTGGTTCACAAAATAAAATAGTTTCATTTTGGTTTATTAAAATAATTAATGCTTTAGAAACCCTTTTTATTATGCTCTTAAATATGTTTTGCTCATGAAATTAATTCTAAAAATGTCACCTTTGCAATAAAATATTTCAGATCAAATAAAATAATTTTAGGTCCAAATGTTTTACTGTTTAGTCTCTGATTTTGAAAAGTATTTAAAAATAAATTATGTTTATTTACCAAATTGCCACCCAACTTCAAATGCCCATAACTTTTGCACCGTAGCTCCGATTTGACCCGTTCAGTCGCGTTAGATTCGTCTCGCCGAGCTCTACGCGTTAGATCAGTTTATATCCCGTTTTATTACTGTATGGTGTATTGTTTCTTATATGCTTTGTTTGGGCCATGTGATGATGTTTGATCCAGCGAGTGCGAGCTACGTGGAACCTTCCGATCCAGCCTTCGTCTCCATCGATCCGACCCAGTCCGAAGGCAAGTGTCCTTGCACATATTGCTCCTGTATTTATTTTATTTTTTATTTTGAGTTAGAGTAGTTAGATCCAGTAGATGCATGCAGTCTTAAATTGAATCCCATGTAATGGTTTACTAGCACTTGATTATATTATCCTTGTCGCCTGGTTTGGGTTGTTCGGGTAGAAGTCATGCTTAGCCCTGCAGTCATGTCGGGATGGGATGGTGGTCAATTATAAATAATCCTGATTAATGAACTATGAAACAATGTGGACATGGTAATTTTGTAGTAACATGGTTATTAGGAAAATCCGGCAGGATGGACCCGTATTGGTGGTTTTGTGCCGTGGGACTCGGCAGCTGCTTTTGGTTTCTGGTTCGGGGCTCGTGCTAGACATATCCTGCCTGGATCCCTAGGACCCGGTTCTTGGACAAGTAACCCGGCAAAACAACGCAACCATGAGATCTGGATGGGATGGACCTGACTAATTAATTAGCAACCTTTAAGTTGAGGGTCCACACGGGGTTTGTTTTAGTGGCTCACGAGGGGGCCCTGGGGGTCGTAGACCTTTGTACGGGGTGAAACCTTAGAGGTACGTGTGGAACGAACTTGGAGGGGGCTTTGTAAAGGCCTTGCAGTGCAACCCGCTGTGCACCTTGGCAGTGTTTGGCGTGACGGGAACTGCACGACTCATGGGTAATGATGTGCAACCTCTGCAGAGTGTAAAACTGATATATCAGCCGTGCTCACAGTCACGAGCGGGCTTGGACTTCTTCGAGATTAGTTGGTTACTGGTTGGTTTTGGGTTCGGGTCATCTGATGGACTTCAGGTGTTGGTTGCTCGGTGTGACTCCGAGTGTGGCTTGCTCGGTGCGACTCCGAGTGTTGTTACTTTTCTACAGTATCTGTGGCTATAACCTAGTAAATAGGTGCATAGGATTAATAGGATTAATAGGGTGTGTCGCTTTAGGCGCTTGAGTCAAACAGAGTCAGCCTACCTTTGTTATAAGCCTCAATAGCATATATTTTCCACACTTGCGGAGTACATTTCGATGTACTCACCCTTCCTCTTTGTCCCCCCTGCTACCCCACCCAGACGCTGGAGACTACGCGTACGAGGAGCAGGAGTATCCAGAAGACGGAGGCTACGACCCTGACGACCTGTACTAGGATGGCGCTACCCCCGGTCGACCTTCCCGTGGAGTGGAGTCCAGATCTTCCGCATCGACACCAGAGTTTATTTTAGAGTTAGACTGAGAGTCTGTACTTTTCTTTTGGACCCGAGGGTCATTTTTGTAATAATGTACGATATATTAATAAAGCATTGTTTTGATATTTACTATGATGTGGATATATGTATGAAAATTGATCCTGGCATACATATATTGTGCTCCAATTTTGTTCTTAAAATTGGGGTGTCACAATAGCGCTCAGGACTGCGGGTTAGTTTTGTTTAAGCCGAAGGGCTTTTCTGCAAAAGCGCCGAGGCGCGCGGGCGGGAGTCAGGCCGGGCTTTTTTCGCGCGTGATGGGCCGCGCGGGAGCAGGCCGAAAGCCCAGTTTGGGCTAGTTTGAGTTTTTCTTTTTCCAGTTTAATGCACAGTAGCCAAGTTTGTTATTTTTGCTATAATTTTTCTATAGCTCTGTTAATCATAAAATTTGACATGTAAGATAATAACATGTCTGTGCTAATATAAAAATTATAAAACTTGTGTTTTGAATAATTTTACTTTGACAATTAAATCTGCACTTTAATTAATAAATGCAACTTTGATGAATTATGTGATTTTCTGTGTTTCTCCAAAAATCATGAAATTTGACATGTGAGTTTGTGTCACTGATATCTACCTTCATGATTAATTTCAGCTCTGTTTGAATAAGTATAATTTGTTTATAAGTAAAGGCTAATTAAAATGACTTATAAAATAAATAAAAATTGTTAATTCCTTTTAGATTTGTATGACTTTTGGTTTTGTTTGACAATCAGGGGATCAGTAGCATGAATTGCTCCCTGGTTATGGATTTCTTTATACAGATGATCTTTGTTTGCTTATTGGTTACATAACCTTGCTTAATAAAGATAATGAAATTTATTTAGTAATAATATAAAGTTTAATGGCTAAGTTGATTTTGTTGGTTTGCAATTATACCGTGATGAAAGATTATACGAATAAATGTCTACAGCTTAGAAAATTTCCATATTTACCATGATCATGTCATAAGCATCTCATTGATCATGCATATGCACTTCTACGTGTAGATCTCGTTTCGGAAGGACCTGATCCTCAGTGGGCTTCTCCTGAGTGTGTGGATCCTTCTGGATTTTCAGAATCTCCGGACTTCGCTAATCACCAAGGCAAGCCCCGGACATTAACCCTATCCTTGTATTTTTATAAAGTTATTTATATCACTTGAGTTAATATGATGCATTAAGTGAATAGGAGTTGAGTGAATCCTAGTTGATGCATGACCAATCTTGATAATTTCAACACTTAACCTTGATACCCGTTTTATGAAAATACTTAGTATGCTTAGCCATGCTTTACTACTTCAATATAGTAGGTGCTTTTAAAAATGGTTGCTATGTTTTAGAAATCATGAATCTTGAGACAACATGATAACAATAGTATCTTACATCAAGAATGGAGTCTTGTTGTAAGGTTACTCAACATAGGACCTTATCGTTGTTGGCCTGCTGTGATTGAGACCTTTGAGTACAGCCCACATGCGGTGGTAAGCCTCGTCTATAGCTATTCCGATACTTGAGAACGGATAACCGCGTACTGGGAGTGGAGAGATGGCGGGAGTAGCGTGTACCCTCGGGGCTATGAGATAGTCGGGTTCGAGGTGTACTGTACTCTCGAGTGACGCTGGACCCGTTCTTGTATGGGAGGATCTATAGATAGGGTTGACGTATGCAAGATTAAGTTCTACATATGTCGTGTGGTACTGAATCCCCAGCTGGGTTTAAACGATTCGAATCGCCGTGTTTCCTCGGATATGGAACCTCAATCCACTGACCCGCACCGTAGTAATGAATGGATCTTTATGAAATGAGGATTAAAGATGTGGTATGCTTATGAAGGTTTGAGAATCCTTGGATAGTTATGGAAGTTAATCTTGGGTTAAAATTTGAAAATAGGTTTTACTATTAGTAAGCTTTTATGCAAAAGAAATGTTTTGATCTTGCTAAAGCCTTACCTTGAATCCCTATAGCCTTCATACCTGAGTCTTCTCCTCTTTTCTAGACGGTTAAGTCTTGTTGAGTACTTTTGTACTCAAGGTTTGTTAACCTTTGTTGCAGGTGAGTTCATTGATCATCCTTTTGGTGGTCAATGTTTCTTCACTCTTGTGGAGGAGAGTGATGATGATATTGATGCTTGACCTTGGGCAAGTAACAAAAGTTGTGTGGATTATGTAATATAAAGTTCCGACCCTTTATGTATCAAATACTTATGGTTTGTAAACTTTTAAACATAAGTTTCAATCTATATTGTATAACCTTTCCGCTTTTACTCTGATTTATCTTATCTATAAAACTGTTGTAATACTATGATGCTTGACGAGGGAATTCCTGAAAAGAATATAACGTGGATGATTCGGGTTTCCCGAGGACACCCGACAGATCTCTTACGTTATTTGGAACTCGTGCAAGCCGATCAAAAGTCTTTGGGACAATGATGGATGCATGTGGGCCACTTAACTTAGGAGGTTCTGCCACACTGCTGTACTTCTGTCCACTCGGCGACGAAGTCAGCTAGAGCCTGTGATTTGATTGCTTTCCTTGGAGTGAACTTGATGTTGAGTGCCCCCAATTCGACTGCCCACTTAGAGATTCTGCCGGTAGCGTCACGATTGTGAAGGATTTCTCCTAAAGGAAAATCCGTGACTACCGTGATTTCATGACCCTTGAAGTAGTGTCGCAGCTTTCTTGAGGATATAAGTAACGCATAGAGCAGTTTTTGTACTTGCGGGTACCTGACCTTCGAGTCAGAGAGTACCTCGCTGATGTAGTAAACTGGTCGCTGGGTATTGTAGATGTGCTTGTCGTCTTTGCGCTCCACTATGATTGCGGTACTCACAACGTGTGTGGTGGCTGCAATATACAGCATCATCGGTTCCCTGGGCTCTGGCGGCGTCAGTATGGGTGAATTGGTAAGGTAGCCTTTGAGTTGTTCAAAGGCCCTGTCCGCTTCTTCCGTCCACTGAAATTTATCACCGGCTTTGAGTAATTTGAAGAAAGGTAATCCCTTTTCTCCGAGTCGCGAGATGAATCGATTTAACGCAGCCATGCACCCGGTGAGCTTCTGAACGTCATGGACAAAGGTAGGCGGCTTCATGCTGATGATAGCTGTGATCTGCTTTTGACTCGCCTCGATGCCTCGATGACTAACGAGGAATCCGAGTAACTGTCCTGAGGGTACTCCGAAGACGCATTTGGTTGGATTAAGTCTCCATTGATACGTGCGTAATCGGTTGAAGGTTTCCTCTAGGTCTGAAATCAGGGTAGTCGGATCCTTTGTTTTTATGACCACGTCGTCAACATAATCTTCTGCATTGCGGCCGATCTGATCGCCCAGACAATCTTGGATGGCACGTTGATAAGTAGCCCCCGCGTTCTTCAGTCCGAAGGACATGGTTTTGTAGCAGTATGCCCCGAAAGGAGTAATGAACGATGTCTTGGGTTGGTCCTCTTCTTTGAGAGCAATCTGATGGTACCCGGAGTAACAATCTAGAAAAGATAACAAAGCGAAACCTGCGGTGGCATCGACTATTTGATCTATCCTTGGTAGTCCGAAAGGATCCTTTGGACAATGCCTGTTGAGGTCTGTGTAGTCGACACACATGCGCCACTCAGCAGAGTTCTTCTTCTTTACTAGTACTGGGTTAGCTAACCACTCGGGTGAAGGATTTCTCTGATGAATCCGGCCGCGAGTAGCTTGGCTATTTCCTTCTTGATTGCCTCTTTCTTTTCTGGTGAGAACCGTCGTAATCTTTGCTTGATGGGTCTAGAGCCTTCCTTTAACTCCAATTTGTGCTCAGCCAAGTTCCTTGGGACCCCAGGCATGTCTGCTGGCTTCCAAGCAAATATGTCTTTGTTTGCTCTAAGGAACTTGGTGAGCGCGAGTTCCTATTCTTCAGATAGGCGAGCGCTGATGACCGCTGTCTTGGAGGGATCACCGGTTTCCAGATCAATGCTTTTTGTGAGGACTGCTGCTGATGGTTGGATAGTACCCGCCTTCTTGGTTAGGATTTCTGAATCTCCAGGCTTGGTATTATGCACCATCTGAGCGAGTTCTTGTAGCTCCCAGGTGAGTCGAGCTTTTTCAGCGATTTGGACAGCCTCTGTGTCACAATCAAATGATCGCTTCAAGTCACCTCTGAAAGATAGGATTCCTTTAGGACCCGGCATCTTCAGGAGAAGGTATGCGTAGTGAGGTACTACCATGAACTTGGCGATAGCTGGTCGTCCAAATATGGCATGGTATGAAGATTCGAAGTCGGCTACCTCGAAACTGATGTACTCAGTCCGATAATTGATCTGAGTTCCAAAAGTGACGGGTAGTATAATTCTCCCAAGTGGTACGGCCGCCTTTCCGGGTACTATGCCGTAGAAGGGGGCACTTGATGGTGTGAGCTGTGTTGCGAGATCCAGATTCATCTTGCGTAGAGTGCTTGCGAAAATGACGTTGAGTCCTGCCCCACCGTCGATGAGTACTCTACTCAGCGTAAACCCGGCAACCGTGGGATCTAGGACTAGCGGGTAGTGCCCTGCGTTGGAGACACTGGTCCATTGGTCTGCTCGGGAGAAGCTGATCGGGTGCTCAGACCAGTCGAGGTACTTGGGGGTCGCTGGTTCCGTAGACATGATCTCCCGCAGTGAAAGCTTCTGGAGCCTCTTGCTGTCGCTGGTGGTAACTCCCCCGAAAATGACATTGATTGTCCCTTTGGGGAGTTGGAAACCACCGTTGTCCTGCGGAGGGTCCTCAGCTGTCTTCTTGCCTTTGTCTTTCTTGTTTTTGTTGAAGTCGGAATTCAAGCCTCGCTCCTTGAGCTGTCGGCAGTGCCTTGCTTGATGTCCACTCTTCGGATGGAAAGGGCATGGTCCGTCGAGCAGGTCATCAAAGGTGTATGGCTTGTTTCCCTTCTTCTGAGGCTCCATGGCAGCAACAGTATTGTCTCCTGCCCTTTAACGGGTGTTTTGCTGTGGTGCCTGGTTGCCTCTCTGGTTGTTCCCTCGATCACCCTGTGTGATTCTATCGGGGAAACGCTCCTGTGTGCGTTCTTCTGTCGCCATCATGGAGTTTACGGCCCGATGGAACTCGTCAGCGGTGGTCGGGTCCTGTTTGATGAAATCTTTGTAATTGTACCTTTCGCAAATGCCATTGCCAAATAGGTCAATTACTTCTCTGTCTGTGATGTCGGATACTGTAGAGCGGATTTCTGATAATCGCCTATAGTACTCCCGCATTGACTTGCTTTTCTGTTGCTTGCAGGTTCTGAGCTTAGTTCTCGGGTCTGATCTCTCTGGGACACCCGCAAAGTTTTCAACGAAGATACGATGTAGTTCTTCCCAGGAGTCGACGGACTCGGGTTTAAGCCTATCAAACCAAGCAAGCGGCATTGTCTCTAGAGCCATTGAGAGGTAGAGTGCTTTGACGTCGTTGCTTCCACCAGCTAGCTCGACTGCCTGAGCGTACAGCCTGAGCCACCGTTTAGGTTCTGTCTTCCCGTCGTATTTTGAGTAATTCCCGGGTTTGAATTTGCGCGGGAACGGGACTGTTCGGAGCCTTTGGGAAAAGCAGGGGAAGCGATCAACTGCGTCGGATGCTGCAACTGCGACTCCTCTATATGAAGATTCGGCTCCTCCCTCGACTTGGTCAGGTACTCGGTGGCCCAGACGACTCCTTGCTGGGACTCGACCGAGTCGCTCTTGAACAGGCCGTCTTTGGCTTGGGTGGGATGAAGCTTGCTCATCGGCTAGAGACTCAAGATTCCGTCCCCGAAGTTGTAGCGCAGTAGTCTGAAGCATGACCAATCGTCGCTCTTCCTCAGGGGTGCGATTGTCTTTGGCTCCCATCTCTGTGGCTAGAGCCATGATGTTCTGGTAGGGTGTCTAGAAAACCTTGTGACCAGCGACCCTCATAAACTCGGGCTCGAGGTTACGGGAGCAATTGGCTCGTCGACGATTGTGCTCGTTCTGTGACTGATGCTCCTGGTCACGTTAAGCGCGACCTCGATCTTCCGCGTCTTCCTCTAGACGTCTCCGAGTGTTATATTCTGAGTCGTGCATTATAGCGGTCGACTGCTTCCTTGCGGTGATTTGCGCGCCTTCTGCGAGCTTCTTTTGCTTGATTCTTTCTAATTCTCTCGGCTTTTAAGGACTCTGTTTCGGCGGGTCCTTCAGGATCATTGTCAGATATCATACTTGGAGTTTCGTCATCCTGGAAGATATCTGGAGGGGTCGGTGGGCGTAGAGATGATTGATGCCCCGCCATGAAGACTTCACGAGTGTAGTTCTGGTTTGGTGATCCTGGCGTAACCGATTCCAAACTAGAGGTGCCGGAGATTAGTTCTGTTGAGGTGTCGAGTTCCTCAAGGGGGAGCTGATGTCCGTACTGGTATGGAAGTTGCTGATCGATTGTGCCAACCAACCTAGCCGGAGCTGGCTGTATTGGCCAATGAACGATATTACCCTCCTCGGTAGAGCTGAAGACGAGTCCTTGCTGAGCTCCTGTCAAAGGTATCTCTTGATACTCTTTGAACTTTGAGTCAACTAGGTCTTGGAAGTCTTGTGCTGAGTTCCGTAGTCCAAAGATGATGCCATGTTTGATCTCCGGGTCCTTTTCGTTTTCTGAATTTGAGTTCGAGTAGGAGTCGGGTGCTTCAAGTTGGCTCTCGGAATCTCGCGGATCTTGAACTGCGAGGTTTGCTAGGCTCTGAGCGAGATCATCCATCTTTGGCGTAGCTTGCACTTCTGGATCAACGTGAAGTTGTCGATGCAGCTTTCCTTGATCATCCGCGATGCAAGTCCATGAGCCAAAAACGAAAATTGATCCCGCCGAGAACATGTTGTCGTGGTCCGCCGGGCTCTTGGTCGTCAAATCGCCGAAAGCCCCTACCTGGCGCGCCAGCTGTCGGTGTTTGTTAACCGGCAACTCGTCTTGAGTAATCTCAGACGATTTGTTCGGTGGGGATCGGCGTTCGTAGAACTCGGCGAGTACACAAGGACAACGATTTATACTGGTTCAGGCCGCTAAGTAGCGTAATACCTTACGTCCAGTGCGGCGTGCGCCTTGTGTATTGTTATGATTCAATGTTCGATGATCTGGGGCCTGCGCCCGGCTCCCCTTATATATCTGGGTGAGCCTTAGCACAGACCGAGTCCTAACCGGTTACATCAAAGGAGTCCTATTCTAATTACAAGACTTCCTTTTACAACTCGGCTAAGTTAGAAACGAGAGTCCTAAACCAAGTACACTTCGTAACAAGTCTTCGGATCTCTCGTGCCGTCCGGGATTAGTCAGAGTAATCATCGATTGATGATATCTCTGACATCCTGGTCCGTCACACATGCAATTGAAAAGATCGAGTGCTCTATCATTGGTGAAATAAAGAAGAGAAGAGATGGAGCAAAGAGGCCCGAAGGCAAAGGTATAACCTATAGGGCTCTTTGTTTTGGTGATCAAGACACTTAGTGAGTGTGATCACATTTAGGATACATAGTCGTACTATTAAGAGGAGTTAATTCACGGCTTATGCGGTGTTCAAGTGCCACTAGGATTTCTCTAACATATTGATGCTATAGACCTAGTGAGTGACTAACAAAACCCTTGGAAAATGCTTTGTAAAATGCTAACACACGGGCACAAGTGTTGAAACACTTTGATGTTGGCACATGGGAGCAAGGGTAGAAGTTAGAAAGTGAAAGATGCTGAGTTAGGGGCATCGGACGCTGCCGGCGGTAGCATTGGACGCTGGGCCGAGCGTCCGATGGTTAACCCTAGCCACTGACAAATGTTGAAGGAGCATCGGACGCTAGCAACGGACGCTGAGGAAACACTGTTGCAGAGTTCAATGTGGATCACATGGCGCGAGCTTTTCTGTCAGGGAGCATCGGACACTGGCCTGCGTCCGATGTGGACCCATCTGACGCGTCCGATGTGTTTTGATGCGTTCTGGAACCTCTCTGCATGGTCATCAGACGCAGGGGTTGAGCATCTGATGCGAGGGTTCCGGCGCGTCTGTTGTGGCGCTGTTCTGAGCTGAAAAGAGCAAGGCATCTGAGCGTCTGATGCATGGCATCGGCGCGTCCGATGTTACTTTAACCGTGGCACGAAGGAATTTGACCGTTGGGATCAGGCGGCTCGAATTCATATCAGAGGGACACGTGGTGCTCATCATAGCATCGGACGTTGGGGGAGCGTCCGATGGCCCCGACTCCTGCGCGTTCGATGGTCGCGATTTCAGCCCAACGGCTAGGCCGTTTTGAGGGGGCTATATAAGGGGCTTGGCTGGCTCACTTGGGTTCGCTCTTGCACATTTTGATCCCTAAGCATCCTTGTGAGCATAGCCAAGCCTCCCCACTCATCTCTAGAGTCGATTTGATCAAACTAAGTGAGATTGAGTGATTAGTGCTAAGATTTGAAAGAGTTCATTCTAGTGGCACTAGTTCTTCGCATCGGCTTTGAGTTGCTTGTTACTCTTGGCATTTGCTGGTGCCTAGACGGCTTGGAGGCGTTGAGGTGGTCGATTAGCAAGATTGGTGATTGTTCTTGGCCACCACCATTCGTGATTGTGAGAGGTTTTGAAGCCTCACCTCGCCGGAGCGGCAAGAGGCATCCTTAGTGGATTGCTCGTGTCATTGAGCTACCTCACTAACGGTAGATTCTTGTGGCGCTCTTTGTGAGCTTGGCTTTGTGCCGATTAGCCACCGGGTCACCTAGTGTTGGTCGACACAACGGGGAGTAGCGTGTCGGCAAGCACATGAACCTAGGTATACATATTGGTGTCCCTTGTGCTTATTGTGATTGTGTATCCATCTTGGTGATTGGCTTCACGAGTGGATTTCACCGGTGATTGGCTCTCTACTAGGCGATCCCGAAGGCTCGGTGAAACCACTTCTATCTAGCTCATTTACTTTGTGCACTTAGTTTGAGCTATTTCATTTGTTAAAATACTTTCATATATTGTCTTGATACATCTCTTGTGTAGCTAGTTGTGATTAGTTATCTAGCTTTATCTATCGCACATACTTGCCTCATATACACTCTTGTATATCATTCTTGTGCTAGAGTTAGTTTGTTTATTCTGCATTAGATACTAGCTCTAGTTGTTTGTGTGACTTAGTTTTATTAGGTAGAATTGTTGGATAGGTGGCTTGCAACACACTATTAGGCTAGCGCAAAAAGCTTCACCATTTATCATACTAATAGTGTTTGCCTAAGTAATTTTGTAGATTTAATTAAGCTATTCACCCCCCCCCCCTCTAGCCAACTTGGACCTTTCACCCTCTTGGCTGGCTCTTGTGAGGAGTTCTTTTGCGTGTTTGAGTTGAACGTCACAAATGGGTGAAAGCGATGCTTTTAGATTATTTTGGTGTCATAAATGGGATCCTCCCCATCCAATTGGTGGTGAAAGCGATGCTTTTAGATTATTTTGGTGCTTTCATGCCTTTTTGGTCAAGAAGTGAAAGGGCCACGAAATGAGCTCCTCGGCACCCCTCGACTGAAAAGTGTGGCACCAACCCCAGACACCTCTTCGGTCGAGGAAAAGAAGGGTCGTGAAATGAGCCCCTTGGTATTGACTTTAAGACTAGTTTGGCACTAACTCTTCACACCTTTTCAGTCGAGGGGCGAAAGTGTGACACCCTGAAAATCGTTTTTGGGAAAATAGAGTTTAATATGACTTTATTTATTTATTTTTCATGAAACATATAGGTCAAATAATAATTTTTGGTGAATTAATAAAATATCACGGGGCTTAGAAACATTTTTGTTGCATTCATGCTGGAGCATAATATTTTGTTTGAGTGTAGGGATAGTGTTGAGTGGTTCAAATTCAAATTTGATTTGAATTTGAGCAAGTTTTCAAAAGAAAATAAAAGAAAAAGGTTTTTCTTTTCCCTAAACCCCTCCCTCACTCTTTTGGCCCAGCCAGGCAAGGCGGCCCAGCCCGCGACGCCTCTCTCCCTCCCTCTCCCCGCTTTTCCCCGCTCGGGCCTTGGCCTGCTCCGGCCCAGCGCCCCGGCCCGCTCCCTCCTCCCGCTCCCCGCGAGCGCTCGCCCTGCGGCCCAGCGCCCCGGCCCGCTCGCGTCGGCTCAGCGCCGCGCCCGCTCCCCCTCGTCTGCCAGCCGGGCCCGCGCGTTAGCCGCTGTTGCCCCGCCTGCCACCCTGGCCCCACCTGTCAGCGACAGACTCTTCCCCTACCTCGCGATGGCCCGAGCTCCCGCCGCCGCACCCCCTCCCCTCCCGAAACCGCCGCGGGAGTGGCCTTTATGGCCACTCAGGCTCCCATCAACCCCCGGGGGAGTTCCCCGACCGTTCGCTACCTCCCCTGAAGCCTATAAAGGCCAGGGCGAAGCCCCTCGCCCTCTCCCTCTCGCTGCTCGCCCACGCTCTCTCTCTGCCGTCGACCCGAGGCTCCGCCGGCTGCCCTAGCGCCTCTCCGAGCCGCCGAAGGTGTTTCCGCATCCGCCAACAAGACCCTGGAGCTCTCTTTTCCTTTTTCCTCGCGCAAACCAAGCTCACCCGAGCCTTTTCCCCTTTTGCAGATCCCGCCGCCGTCCCAACGTCGCTGTGGTGAGTCCCCGCCGGAGCCAAGGCCACCGACGAACTCGCCGTCACCCCCGCTGTCCGCTGGACCAACCCGTAGGGCCAGCCGAGCCCGGAATCGCTCGATTCGCGAGCTCCCGAGCCTTTCCCATGGCGCCGCCGCTCGTCGGCGTCCACGCCGCCGCTCCCGCCGCCGCGCTCACCCGCCGAGCCTCCCTGCGCCATCCGATCGGTGCGGACGGCCAGGATTAGAACCTGGCCCGAAGGGGTATGCGCCGGGTTCACCGACCCGTGCACCCGCGCCCCGCTCGCGGTCCACCGTCCGCGTGGTGGACCCGCCCAGTCGCGTTGCGCCGCGTGGCGCCGTGTCAGCGCAAGCGCGGCAGCCGCTGCCGTTTTTGCAGATAGGTCCCTGCGCTTTTATAAATCAACCTGCAGTCCACCGTAGTTCAAAAAGGTTTCTTTTAAGTCCTGTTTTCTTTCGGTTTAGCCCCTGGAGTTTTCGGTTTTAGTGCCCGCCGTCCAGAGAACACGTTTTCGCGTGCTAGCCCCCGCCGGCTATGTTTATTTATGTTTAGGTCCTCGGTTTTCGCGAGTTAGCCCCCGAAAAATGAGTTTTATTTACAAAAGTGCCCATGAAACTTGTTTTCTTTATAACTTTCTCGTTTTAGCTCCGATTAGAGTGATCTTTACGTTCATATGATCGTATCAACGAGTAGAATAGTTTTATATATGTTTCTCTACCTGTTTTTGATGCTTGGTGTACTGTTCTAATAGAAGTATATTTTATTTGCATGTGATGATTGGAATGGATGCTTGTGTGGTGTCTTTTATCTCGTTTAGAGTTCAAGCTGATCAAGGTTATTAGGAAGAAGATCTCTGAAGAAGTGAGACCATCAACACGAGTTTTTGGAAGGCAAGTATAACCTACGGTTTCCTTGTTACCTATTAACTGCAAGACTAAATATTCATTATGCATGTGTCATAACTTGATGAACCATAGGACCATACTAGAATCACTTGATCTTTATCACCTTGTACCTATGGAAGGGTTTTGCATAATGTGTTTAGTAATGCTAAGCGCTGTTAATTGCTAAATGTTAATATTGATTAATGACTATGGAACAATATTAAAAGAGGCTTTTTAACCACATTTAGGGCACTGGAGCCTGATGTTCGCTCAGTGACCCACCCCAGGGACTATCTTTTAAAGCGGCAACCCGGGAGATCCCATGCAACCTTGGGTATTATATGGCTCTGATCTTAGTTGTGTAACTAGACTTTCTCTAGCTTGTAGTAGTTACCGAAAGGCGCTAGAGGGGAGCCTAGGCTTCAGAATGGCTTCCTTGCCTGTCAAGATGTGTACTGGTCGGCTGTCAGGTGTGCCATCTTGAAGGGGGCCTCCATTCGCCTAGATGCTGAAACCTTGCGGCTACTACATGTTAGGGTAGCTAGTGAAAGGCTACGTAGTGAAACCCTGCCGTACTTCCATAGAGGAGGTAATGTGGGTCTGGCTAACCCCGGCATTTGGGAATCACGGCCTAAGGTGAAAGTGTACAACCTCTGCAGAGTGTAAACCTGATATATCAGCCGTGCTCACGGATACGAGCGGCTCGGATCCTTTTTAAGCAGTCCATGGTGGGGTATGTTGGTGGTTGGTTGGTTACCTCTTTTTAACATAATGATGATCATACACGTTGGGACAACAGGGATCATATTCTTAGTAATGTAAGATAAATATAAAATATGATCAACTTAAAATGCTAACCGCAGTTAAATGAGTCAAGCCTTTGAGCCTTGCATCCCCGTAGTTGTACTTGCTGAGCATGGTGAGCTGACGCTTGTCGTTGGTTCACATAAAAATCCCGGATGGGTATCAGATGGTGATTTCAAGTGAAGAATCACAGAAGATGTTCAAGAGTTCTAGGCGGGTGTTCCCCCAGTCAACCGTCCCTGTGGAGTTTGGCGTCCCGAAGAGTAGTTTCCGCTATGCTTTGTAATAGATGTAAGCTTTGTTGTATTATGTTTCGATATGTAATAAAGCATTGTCTTTGAGAAAATTCCATATTTGGTGCTATATGTGTCTTGTGGACTTCCTGGGCACACATATAGTTGGCACTTGGAATTCTTCGGAAATCCGGGTGTTACAGAAAGGTCATGAAATGAGTCCCTTGACGCTGATTTTTAGACTAGTTTGGCTCCAACCCAAGACACCTTTTTGGTCGCGGGGCGAAAGGGTTCTAAAATGAGCCCCTCGGCGCTAACTTTTAGACTAGTGTGGAGCCAGTCATATGTCAGACACCTTTTCGACCGAGAGGCAAAAGGGTCACGGAATGAGCCCCTGGGCGCTTTTCGAAAATGAGAGGTCATTAGACTTCTTACATATCATTGAGCTTTATTTGCGTGTATTTCTGACAACACGAAAACATTGAGATTTTTATAAGGCATTTATGTACGTAGATATCGAAAAGGATGCATATGGCAATCTGCGATTTCTAACGCTTTGATCCCATCAAATATGTTTTTGCCGATATTGGGGATCATTATCGTGCTAAAGCGCACCTTTCGGCTCATGAGAAGTGCTCATAGGGCGAATTGATATTACGAATGGTTGTCGTCACACATATAATGGGTACATTCGCACGTTGCGAAGAATGAGAAAGCATTTTCATCTATCTTCGCCCTCACGTGTCTTTGGGGAGTTAAAGTTTTGGGCTCTTAGTCTTTTTATTTAACTTGCCATCACATATTTTTGGAGGGTCGAAGATGTGAGTCCTTAGGTTTTTGCTTAGCTCCACCCTCACGTATTTTTTTTGGAGGTTTGAAGTCTTAAGCTCATAGGCTTTTCTTTAGCTTCGCCCTCATGTATTTTGAAGGGTCAAACTTCTTAGCCCTTAGATTTTTTTATTTTCTTCGGTCTCATGTATTTTTGGAGGTTCGATGTCCTTAGCCTTTATGCTTTTCGGTATGCTTCCCGACACTGTCCATGGGCACGGTCGCCCAGTCCCAATTTCCAGGCGCCCCAATGTCTTGCGTACAGCCCAATAGTTTATAGGCTTGGTCTCTGATTTTTGACCCAAGTTTGTTCGATGCACGGCCATAGCCTGTACTCCCTCTATATAAGAAATATATATATATATATATATATATATATATAAAAAAGTATATTTTTGAAGACAAATCCATTCATATGATTTTTATATTTTCAAACTGTTGACACTCAAAAGTGTCATCGATAAGAATGAATTCAGAAGAAGTATTCGGCCTATAAGATTAGAGCCGAATTTGTCCTTAGGTATTGAAAGGTCGGATTTTCTGAATGGGCCTGATTGTTTAGACTGTCGACCAGTCCTGTTATGTCCGACCAGGTGATGCTGGTCGGAGGCCCTATAGTCGTTACGAATATTGAGTCTGGCACTGATATGTGGATCGTTCTCTTGTAAAGGACGTTTTGTTAATCAATATGGGCCGATAAAGTTCATTAAACCGATCTGGTCAATCCAAGAATTGGCGAGATAAGGGTTACCTTGTTATGTCCGGATTGGATTCTATATTTTGATAGAGTCCGGATAGGAAACTTGGAGATCACATCTGGAGATGTTTCCTATTGGGATAAGACCAGCCCCCTCTATATATATGAGAGGATCATGGCCGATTGAGGTATCCAACACCAATCGATCAAAATCAATCTACTATCCCCTTTACCCTTTTTTCCCCTCTACATTGCTGTTCGGCGCATCTCTCGGCGAGATTCGACGGCGTTCTAGGCGGCCTTGCTGGTCGTAGAACAACCTCTACGTGCTTCTCCCCGACGGGTCTTCCCGGGAGAAGTTCTAGAGTTATCAACACAGGAACCCAAAAACCCTAGATCGATCAAAACCGGTGTCTAGATCGGTTTTTGTCGGTTTAGCCAGGGTCCCTGCTGTCTCAGGTTGAACCGCAACCTCTCCGGGCGTTCTAGCCCTGCTGGTGTGTGATTCGGATAACTTCCGACGTCAACACACTTTTTGGCGACTCCGCTGGGGAACAATTAAAATCTCATCTACTACCAACATGGGCGGCAAAGATGGTGCTGCCGATAAGGACAACATCGTCCGTTCTACGGGCATCGACGAGCTCCCCGACGAGTTGAAGCGACAAGCGCAAGCTAAGCTTGACGCCGTCCTAAAGGCTTTCCTGGAGAGCTGTTCAAAGGATCAGCGCGGCAGAGTCACTCTGGACAAGGAGCCGGACTTCAGCGAGATCGTCCCTACCACGACAAATACAAACACTGAAGACGCCTCTGACAAGGTAAAGGATAAGGTACCTGAAGATCCTTACCCTACCCATGCTGATTATTTCGCAATGCTGGTTGATTCTTCAAAAACTCTTACCAATACCATCCAGCATTCATTTAAATTGCTTAGCGATCGCATGGATAAGATGGAAGGCAAAACTGTCGAACCCGAAGTCCCAATTGGGCAACCCCAGTTCGGCATGCCTTTTAATTCTTTTAGAGGACAGACTTCACACGTTAATTTCGGACAATTAGGGTTTACTGAGACCAGGGGTGGTGAAGTCGGTACCTCGACAACTACCAACCATGTTCATCATGGTGCTGGTCGGACTATACAGACCGACCAGGGTACCTCGGCAAACAGGACTTCGGGAGGGCAGGGAACAGTGTTACCCAACCCGCCGAAGTCGCCAAGCCACAATCCCATGCATGGTGGCGCCACCGACCTTGCCAACACCGATTTTGGACGAGCCATAAATCGGTTTAAGGAAGAAATAACTAGGTCGCTTGAGACTAGTTTAGGGGTCCAATTCAAGCCTACCAGGACCACTTATTCTAAACCGTACCCTTCATATTTCGATTTTATGAAAGCACCTGACGGTTGGAGGGTACCAGATTTTTATAAGTTTAGTAGTGACAGTAATAAAACGACTATGGAACACATCATCATGTTCCTCGCTCAAATGGGCGAAGCTAGTACTTTAGATTTTATGAACATAGGACATTTTCCTTTGTCTCTTACTGGTACAGCTTTCGCCTGGTTCACGTCGCTACCAGAGTGCACCGTAGGTTCTTGGGCTGAGTTAGAAGAAAAATTTCACAATCACTTTTATGACGGAGTCCAAGAAACTAGGTTGTCACATCTTACGTCGGTTCGGCAAGGACGTAGCGAGTCGGTGGCCGATTTCTTTAAAAGTTTTAAGGAAATTAAAAACCGATGTTTCCATTTGAGGATCTCCGACAGAGATTTAACAGATCTATGTCTAGTTGGCCTACGTCGAGAGATCAAAGACAAACTTGAGCATCATGATTTCTTTAACGTAAATCAATTGTTGCAAAAGGCCGTTTCAATAGAATCGCGCTTCAAAGAACCCTATGATCCTTATAAGACTCATCGGTCGGGCGTGCATATTGCCGAGATAAATTCTGATAGTTCTGACGATGAGTCTAAAGATTGTTACGCCGTCGAGATTTTAGGGCCGACGCAGAATAAATTAGTCACTTGTCCTTCCCTTAAACCGATTCAGAAGAATCGGGGTGAGGAAGTAAAATTTACTTTTGATTTCTCTAAATGCGACCGAATATTTGATGAATTGCTTAAATTCGGTTATCTTAAAATTAATTATACTTTGTCGTCACCCGACGAATTAAAAAGGAGAGCTTACTGCAAATTCCATAATTCTTTTTCTCATGCCACTAATGATTGCAATGTTTTCCGTCGGCAGGTCCAATCGGCCCTCAATGAAGGACGATTGAGTCTAACTGAGATGCAGATCAGTACTACTCCTTTCCCAGTACACAGTACACATGGTGGAGGCAGGGAATCCTGCCATTATGATTCATCCAGAGCAAGCCGGTACGACCAAAGGCAAGAATGTTGTTATCGGCGAACCACGGGTCGCACTGAATACTGAGAATGATTCGGATGCAAAGTGGTGCTCGAGAAGGGTGATGACGGCAAAAGCAATCTCACCATTACTGCAGGGTCAGCGCGACACCTGTATAAACAAAGATATTTCGAGACCAGGGCGGCACAGTAGAGGCCGACCAGGTCGGGCCCTCAGACTGATCAGTCTGGTTCATCCTCAAAGCAACTAGTGCAGTCGGAGCAAAAGGCCGACCAGGTCAGACAGATTTCCCCTGGCCCTAGTGGAAGCTATAAGCCGACTGGTGTGGTCGGCCAAGCTGGTTCTAAAGACCCTACCTCTTCTGGGGTGCATGTCCTACGCACGTTCGTCCCGCAGAAGCCTGAGATCGGCACTTGGAAGACCAATGCCGATAGGAACAAGGGGAAAGCTGCTAGGGAACCATGCACTTTTGATAAGCTCATGGCTAAATACAAGCAGCAAAAGGCTGATTCCCAGAATCGGCCCTTAAAAAAGAGAGAATCTACTCCTCCGAAGCGTGAGGATGAGAAATCCAAACAGATGATGGTTTCTCAGGCGACGTATTCGGCACCAAAGGCTGGCCCGTATTGCTATCAGTGGGCCCCTCCTATTTCGCCGCCACCGCAATGGGGTCCTCAAGGAGTATGGGTGCCCTATCCTATGCCGGCACATATGTATTATCAGCTAGGATGGGGAATGTCTACTGATCAGCCTGCGAGAGTCTCAGTGTTCGATCGCTTGGGTGATCAGCCGAGCTCTAGTCAGAATCGGCTGGTCGCGTCGAGGATTTTAACTTCTCAGGAGGCAAGAAAGACGCAGATGCGACAGGTCTATGTACCTAAGAAGGTGCAAAGTGTTCCTACTGCCTCTCCGGCCAGATCTGACCCAGTCCCCACTATTACAATCGGGTCTATGGAAGTCCCTCTTGTCAATGAACCTGAGCCGATGGTGGTTGAGGAACAACCAGCTGAAGAGGTCCCAGAAGCTCAAGATACTTCGGCTGAGCCAGAAGTAGAGAAACCTGTCGAGCGTGACCCCAAATACATGCAGCCCAGATGGTGTCCTCCTGGCTTGACTAAGACTCAGCGAAGGAAGCTGCAGAGGGCCCGCTGCAACAAACAGAAGAAGGAGCGGCTTGACAAAATGAGGGAAGACATATTTAATTCAACACATCCTATTTTCCCTCAGGGCAAGCGAGGAGGTGAAGAACCGGCTTGTAACCAAAAGCCGGCTTTAACGATTGAAGAATCAAACAAGTCGGATCTTGAACCAACCAGTCTAAACACTGAGACTACTCAGGTGGTTTCAAAACCAATCAAGTCGGACATGAATCCGACCACTTCAGGACAGGCGCCGACCAGCTTAGTGGTCGAGCAAGTTGAATCGGCTGCTACTGGATCCGGAGGAGAGTCGACCCGATCAGGATCTAGGACCGAATCGGTTCCTAATGTACCGATGGGTTAGCCTCGCTTCTTAGTAACCCTGTTTCCTCCACTGATATTATTGCGACCAGCGAAGAATTGCTTGAAAAACCAGATGAGGAAATGGTGGATTATGAACCTTCCCCTGAAAGGACGGAGGTCAATGTGGTGTACTTGTCGGCCGACTACTATGTGGTCGGAGATGATTCGACAGCAACGGAGTTCAACTTCGCTACGCAGACTGTTGTGTTCCAGAAACCGGAGGATTCTGTCAATCATCTCAAGCCTTTACATGTAAAGGGACACATCAATGGCACACCAGTTCACAAAATGTTGGTCGACAGCGGGGCGATTGTAAACTTGATGCCATACTCACTTTATCAGAAGCTTGGTGGTACCGATGAAGAGCTGATCAAGACCAACATGACTATTACTGGAGTCGGAGGGGGAGATCCAATTCCGGCCAAAGGGGTTGCATCCATGGAGCTGACCGTTGGGAGCAAGACTTTGGCTACTGCCTTCTTCGTCGCCGACATACAAGGTAGCTATAACCTTATACTTGGACGTGACTGGATTCACGCTAATCGGTGCATACCTTCTAGTTTACATCAGTTTCTCATTCAATGGGTGGGAGACGATGTTGAGGTGGTGCACTCAGATTCATCGGCCTATGTAGCTACGGCCGATGCTCCTTTGCTCGGGGGGCATGATACTATTGCTTGTCTGTCTGGTCGGGACCTTTCTGATTTTCAGTTTGTTAGTGTTACTATGGAAGGTTTTGTACCGGTGTCTTTGAAACCGACCGACAATCGGTTCAACATTATCATGTAATTTAAAGAATGCTAATGTTGATTGGTTAAAACATCGTGTCGAACAATATCGGGCTCATGAGACCGATACTTGCGAAGCTATTGATGATTTTGATGAGCTCAATAAGTTGGGCCAAGGTTTTACGTCGGCTGACCCTTTGGAACAAATAGATATTAATGATGGTTCTGTACCAAGGCCGACCTTTGTAAATCAAAATCTTGAGGCCGATTATAAGCTAAGATTAATCGCCCTATTGAAAGAGTTTTTTGATTGCTTCGCATGGAATTATACAGAGATGCCTGGATTAAGTCGGAAACTTGTCGAGCATCGGCTTCCTATCAAGCCGGGATTCCGACCCTTCAAACAACATCCTCGCCGCTTTAATTCTACAATATATGATCGGATTAAAGAGGAAATTAATCGGTTATTGCAAGCGGGGTTTATCCGACCATGCAGATATGCGGAGTGGGTCTCTAACATCGTGCCCGTGGAAAAGAAAGATACCGGAAAGATCAGGGTTTGCATTGATTTTAGAGATCTGAATAGGGTCACTCCCAAAGATGAGTATCCTATGCCTATAGCCGATATGTTAATCAATGATGCTTCAGGACACCAGGTTGTCAGTTTTCTTGACGGCAATGCTGGTTATAATCAGATATTCATGGCCGAAGAAGACATGTCCAAAATGGCCTTTATTTGTCCTGGGTTCGTTGGTCTTTTTGAATGGGTCGTAATGACATTCGGTTTGAAGAATGCAGGTGCTACCTATCAACGCGCTATGAATCTGATCTTTCATGATTTGATTGGGATAATCATGGAAGTATATATTGATGATATTGTGATTAAATCGGCTGCCCATGTGTCTCATCTGGCCGATTTGCGTTTAGCGTTTGAGAGAATGCGCCGCTATGGTTTGAAGATGAACCCACTAAAATGTGCTTTTGGAGTATCGGCTGGGAAGTTTTTAGGGTTCATCATTCACGACAAAGGCATAGAGATTGATCCTAAAAGGATAGAAAAGATCAAGAAAGTTCAAGCGCCTACGTGCAAAAAGGACTTGCAGAAGTTCTTGGGAAAGGTGAACTACTTGAGGAGATTTATTGCAAACTTGTCCGAGAAAATTATTCCTTTTACCCCGATATTAAAGCTGAAGGATGAAACTGAGTTCGCTTGGGGGGCAGAGCAGCAAGAAGCATTTGAAAAGATAAAGGAATATTTGTCATCTCCACCAGTTCTTTGAGCGCCCAAGAGAGGAGTTCCCTTCAGATTGTATGTTGCTGCCGAAGAAAAGTTCATTGGAGCTGTCTTGACACAAGAAGATGGAGGTAAGGAATATGTAATTGCATATATTGGTCGCCGTCTTCTTGATCCCGAGACAAGGTACGCCCATATCGAGAAATTATGTTTATTCTTGTACTATGCTTGTGCTAAAATGAGACACTATTTGTTATCTAGTACATGTGTTGTTGCATGTCAGGCCGATGTAATTAGGCACATGTTATATCGGCCAATCCTTAGAGGAAGGATTGGCAAATGGGCGTATGCATTAATTGAGTTTGACTTGACTTATGAACCATTGAAAGCTTTGAAGGGTCAAGTTCTTGCCGATTTCATTGTTGAGCATGGTATTAATTTAGAGGATGAAATCAGTTACTTTACTTTTACTCCGTGGAAACTTTATTTTTATGGATCGGCTTGTAAGGAGGACCAAGGAGTTGGTGTGGTCATTATTTCTCCTAATGGTGCTGAGTTTGAAATGTTGAGCCGGTTAGATTACTTGTGTACTAATAATCAAGCCGAATATGAAGCTCTTTTATTCGGTTTAGAAATATTATGTTCCATGGAAGTGAAGCATGTTGAAGCTTATGGCGATTCCTTACTAATAGTACAACAAGTTGCTGGTAATTTTTAATGTTTAGAGGGATCGTTAAATGTTTATCTTGATATGTGCCTTGACATCATTGCTCATTTTACCGAATTCCAGATTCGGCATATACCAAGGCATGAAAATCATAAAGCTAACATGTTAGCTCAACAAGCATCTGGC
This sequence comes from Coix lacryma-jobi var. lacryma-jobi, assembly GCA_009763385.1. NCBI lineage: Eukaryota > Viridiplantae > Streptophyta > Magnoliopsida > Poales > Poaceae > Coix > Coix lacryma-jobi. The sequence continues at coordinate 163,229,130 of CM019824.1, forward strand.
TATAGTATCAGTAGACGCAATTTTCACATGAAGTCGATGCAACAGCAGGCAGAAATATTGTCGGCTCACATGGCCGACCAGTTTATTTTAAAACCAGCTCGGTCACCTTGCATCAGCGACCAGGTGCATTTTAAGCATGATCGGGTAGATGCTATGACCGACCAGGTTATTTATGAGCCAAGTCAATTAATTCATCCGATTGACCTGGTCGTTCTTGGAACGATTAATTTGTCTGAAGAAACTCTAAATTGGTCCGAAACAAACGGAACTGATTTAGAAGATTGGAGAACTCTCCTACTTAAATATCTTAATGATCAAAGTACTAAGGCTGATCAGAGTGTTCGGCGGAGTGCATTTAAATATGTACTACATAATGATGAGTTGTACCGAAGAACTGCCGAAAACTTGTTGCTTAAGTGTTTGGGATTTGATCAAGCAAAGGTGGCTATGGGGGAAGTTCATGAAGGTATTTGTGGTACACATCAATCGGCGCCTAAGATGAAATGGCTATTGCGCAGAGCTGGGTTCTATTGGCCCACAATGATGGCCGATTGTTTTCGTTACTACAAAGGATGCGAAGAATGTCAACGGTTTGGAAATATACAGCTTGCACCTGCTGCTATGCTTCATCCTATTATCAAACCGTGGCCTTTTCGTGGTTGGGGGCTAGACTTCATTGGCCAAATTCATCCCTCATCTTCAAAGGGACATCGTTTTGTTCTGGTCGCTAAAGGGACATCGTTTTGTTCTGGTCGCTACAGATTACTTCACTAAATGGACTGAAGCGGTGCCTTTGAAGAATATGACACATAAAGAGGTAATTGAGTTTATTACTCAACATATTATACATAGATTCGGCATACCTCAGACGTTAACCACAAATCAAGGGACGTCTTTTATTTCTAAGGAAGTGTGGGATTTCGACGAATTATATAAAATAAAAATGCTCAATTCATCTCCATACTATGCTCAAGCTAATGGCCAAGCTGAGTCTAGTAACAAGACTTTGATCAAGCTTATTAAGAAGAAGATCGAGGACAACCCGAGGAGGGGGCACGAAGTTTTGTCTGAAGCTTTATGGGCCCATCGTGTGTCAAGACATGGTGCTACGAAAGTTACTCCTTTCGAGTTAGTATATGGACAAGAAGCAGTGTTGCCCGTTGAGGTAAATCTGGATGCATATAGACTAGCTAAACAAAATGATTTATCTTTTGTTATGTATCATGATGCCATGATGGACAACAATGATGAAGTAACTGATAAGAGATTAAAGGCTCTTAAAGAGATGGAGAAAGACAAAGCACGGGTTGCCAGAGCTTACAACAAGAAGGTGAGAAGCAAATCGTTCCAAGTGGGGGAATTGGTATGGAAGACTATATTACTGCTTGGATCGAGAAGCAATAAGTTTGGCAAGTGGTCGCCGAGTTGGGAGGGTCCTTATAAAGTGATCAAAGTGATATTTGGGAATGCATATATGCTAGAGACGTTACAAGGTGAAAGTCTCCCAAGGGCAATAAACGGGAGGTATTTGAAAAAATACTTTCCAAGTGTTTGGCAAGAAGCCTGAGTGCCTTCCAAGCAACGGCCGATACATGTATCGCCCTTAGAACAAAAATAGTCATAATATTTATCCTTAATTATCGAATAGTCGATGAGTTGGACATCGTTGTCATTCGGTTTGTTTTTAGGCTCTACCAAGGATCACCTAAAAACAGGGGGGGCATATGTTGACACTCAAAAGTGTCACCGATAAGAATGAATTCAGAAGAAGTATTCGGCCTATAAGATTAGAGCCGAATTTGTCCTTAGGTATTGAAAGGTCGGATTTTCTGAATGGGCCTGATTGTTTAGACTGCCGACCAGTCCTGTTATGTCCGACCAGGTGATGCTGGTCGGAGGCCCTATAGTCGTTACGAATATTGAGCCTGGCACTTATATGTGGATCGTTCTCTTGTAAAGGACGTTTTGTTAATCAATATTGGCCGATAAAGTTCATTAAACCGATCTGGTCAATCCAAGAATTGGCGAGATCAGGGTTACCTTGTTATGTCCGGATTGGATTCTATATTTTGATAGAGTCCGGATAGAAAACTTGGAGATCACATCTGGAGATGTTTCCTATTGGGATAAGACCAGCCCCATCTATATATATGAGAGGATCATGGCCGATTGAGGTATCCAACACCAATCGATCAAAATCAATCTACTATCCCTTTTACCCTTTTTTCCCCTCTACCTTGCTGTTCGGCGCATCTCTCGGCGAGATTCGACGGCGTTCTAGGCGGCCTTGCTGGTCCTAAAACAACCTCTACGTGCTTCTCCCCGACGGGTCTTCCCGGGAGGAGTTCTAGAGTTATCAACACAGGAACCCAAAAACCCTAGATCGATCAAAACCGGTCTCTAGATCGGTTTTTGTCGGTTTAGCCAGGGTCCCTGCTGTCTCAGGTTGAACCGCAACCTCTCCGGGCGTTCTAGCCCTGCTGGTGTGTGATTCGGATAACTTCGGACGTCAACGCAAACTTAACAACTTAAAAGTTATTCATGATTTATATTCTCAATGTTTGACCGAAATTATGTCTAAAACGTCATCTATTTTCTATATGGAGGGAGTAAGGAATCGTGGCTCGCGAGTCTCGCAGACTCCGCCCTAGGCACTTGGCATGATTTATATTCTCAATGTTTAACCTAAATTATGTCCAAAACGTCACCTATTTTTTCTATATGGAGGGAGTAACGAATTGTGGCTCGCGAGTCTCGACTCTCGACCCTAGGCACTTAGCACTTGCTGGCTTGCTGCACTTCAGCAGCGCGGCGAGGCGAGGCCGGCCGTGCCAATTGACAAGCGTTGCGCATGGTACCTCAAGATGGGAAGCAGCCAAAACTGAAGAAAGAATGATCGTGATTGGTTGCAGCAACTTAGCAAGCAATTTAATTTTTCTTTTTTCTTTTCTAAAACTCTACTAATTATTAAATCAGAACGCGTGCATACCTTATACTTATTTTGGTGGTGAAATTTGCTTGTTTGTTCGAATTCTTTATGGCGATGGTAGGTTCAGCTTGCTTGTGCACATAACCCATGCTTTGTTCAGCAGGACTTAAAACAACTTATACTTATTTATACAACTGATTTATTGTGAGAGAAACAAATTGCTAAGGTTCTCTGTTAGCTCTATAAGCCGATTTATTTAATAAATCGGCTTATAGAGCTAATAGAGAACCTTAGCAAATTGTTTGGCTCATAGGAGCGTACCCAATGCATCTAAATGTTAAAGCCTATAGCTGTTGCGGATGATTGTCTCATAGATAAAAACTTGAGAAAAGACCTGTTGGGCCGGCGAACGTGCAAGAAAGAGAAACAGATGGGGATGTTGCATTGAAACTGTGATATGCAGTGGCCACTTATCACGGAATAGAGGCGGGTCTCGTCTCTCTGTCATCTCCGGTAAGAGAAAGATCAAGGTCTCTCACAACCGGACGATCGAGTTGTAGTGGGAGAAGGTAAGCACCACGACCTATAGCAACCCCGATAGGGACCTATGCATTCAGATATAAGGTTCGAGGGAGATTAGGGTTCAAAGGGGATCGAGTCTATGGAGGTGGAGGCGGCGCTGACGCTTGAGACGAGGGGGAGCAAGCAAGCTCCAGTGGTGGCGGTGGAGGAGGAGATGGCTGAGAGAAAGAAGGCAGCAGAGGCGAAGGCCTTCGCGGTGGGGAACAAGCCAGAGGCGGCGGAGGTCCGGAGGAGGCCAATGCTACTATCGTGCCAAAGACACAAGGCACGTATAGTGTGTGTGCACGCACGTGCTGGAGGTGACTCTAGGATAAAAAACTGTATACATCAGTCGTGAAATAGTAAATTTTTTTTGTCACAACAAATTAGTTGTTTCTGTTTATAAGCCGGCTTATAAGTCATGTCGAACGGAGTCTCATCATCCAGCATTGCCATGTGTTGGCTTCTTGTATCGGGTACCGATGGAAGTGTTAAAAACGATACTGTGGAAAGGAAACCAGGTGTGAAGTGAAGGAACTAGCAACCGATCGAAGTTGCGCACCATCCTTCGATGAGTGCTCCAATCTGCTGCTCCTCTACCAGGACTCCGCGCTGGATGATCCCGGCCGCGACAAGCCGACAACGACGATGAGATGAGTGACGGCCACTGGGCAGAAAGCCCAAACAAACAGTGAAACAAATTTCATCACATTCAAATTCAAATGATCATTTCCCAAGGTGTATCTTACAGCAAGACGACTTTCACGCGCGACAAACTATCTCGACGAACTTGTCGAAGTTGTCCCTGCACGCGCCGCCGGGCCCGAACGCCACGGCCACCGCGGCCTGCAGCTCCTGCGCCCTGGCTCTCATCCGCGCGCCTTCCTCCCCGCGCAGCAGCTCCTCCACGGCTGCGGCGACCCCGGCGCGCGTCATGCCGCCCTCGAACGCGGCGCCGAACCCCCACACGTGCGCCACGGACCGCGCGTTCATCCGCTGGTCGCCGAAGAACGGGCGGCACGCCATGGGCACGCCGCTGGACACGCCCTCCAGCACCGACGCCCACCCGGCGTGCGTCACGAACGCGCCCACGGACGGGTGGCGCAGCACGGCCACCTGCGGCGCCCAGGGCACCACGAGCCCGGACCCGCCGCCGGCGGTGCGGTCCAGGAAGCCCGGCGGGAGGAGCGGCCACGAGTCCTCCCGCAGCGACCACAGGAACGGCGCGCCCGAGTCCTCCAGCCCGGCCGCCAGCTCGCGGAGCTCGTCGGGCCGCGGGGACGCCACCGTGCCGAAGCTCACGTACGCGACGCCGCGCGCGGCGTGGCGGCCCAGCCAGGCTAGGCATCCGTGCGGGTCGGCTGGCGCGGCGGTGTCGGCGTCGTCGTTGGGGAGGAGCAGGTGGTAGGGGCCGAACGGGAGGCAGTTCGGCAGGATCTCCGCGAGCGCCGCGGTGACTTCGGGCGGGTCCAGGCCCGGGAAGGCGTTGAGCGCGACGGCGGCGGCGGCGCGAGGGAGGCGCTGCCCCATGCGGTGGAGCAGGAGGCTGATGACGTAGTTGAAGTCGCCGGAGACGACGCCGTCGGGGAGGTCCCGGACGCGGTAGCTAGCGAGTCCCGGGTGGGAGGCCAGCAGCTCGTCCGCCCTGTTCGCGGCTGTGAATGATGGAAACGCAAAAGCATGTCAACCATCATCAAGATAAGATTTTTTTTTTTTTTTTTTTTGCAATATCACAACGAACTGTAGAGACTAGAGAATAGTACTAGTCTACTAGAATCCAACAACGCACCCTGATCGCCGACGTCGTCACGGAGCGCGTCGGTGCGGAGGTGCGCCAGGAGCGCGCACGACGCGGCCGTCCACACCGGCACCCACGTTGCCCCCGCCGCGGCGGCCGCGTCCGCCGCCGGCCACACAAACGCGTCGCCCACCACGCAGCTCACCCTGGCGCCGCCCGCCGCGGCGCGAGCCGCCTCCAGCCCGGCCTTCACCCCGCCGGCCTCCGCGGCCGCCATGAACAGCGCCATTTGCCGCGGCACCGGCACGGTCTCCTCGGCCGCGGGCGCGCCGTCGGGTACCTCGACGAAGCGGAGGTTCCCGGGGAGCCTGTTCCCGGCGGAGCCGCCGCCGCCGCTGGCCTTGCGGAGCTGCGCGAGGGAGGACTCGGTGGAGAGGAACGAGAGCGTGGCCCCGGACGGCGCCGCGGCGGCGGCCAGGGCGCGCGCGAAGGAGAGCAGCACCGCCGCGTGGGAGCTGAACGGGAAGGCGACCACGGCCACGTGCGGCGGCGGGGAGGACGCGGCGGGCGCCATCGTCTTTGCTTTGCTTCGGCGAGGCTGCAGGCGTCGGCCGTCGGGTGCGCGAGCAATGCGATGAGATGCCGCTGCGGCGCAGCCGCGGCCGTTTTGAACTCCGCGCGACGACGCGTGCGCATCTGCGAGTCGCGGTGAAATCGCACGGGAAGTTTAGGTGAGGCGGCGGTTGGATTGGATCGCTACGCGCATGCAGCGCTTTTGTTAGTTGTGGCGTCGCGGCCGCGTGCGGAGCACAAGTCGAGTCGTGGCCTCGTGGGTGCTCCACGGAGTTTGTTGGGATTTGCGGTGAGTGGCCGGCCACGTCACGTTGGTCACCACAGTGGCGTTGTACTGGATGCTCTGTCGTGCAAAACGGTCGGAACCAAATCATTTTCAATTTCACATTATTTTCTCAAAAACAAAATTAATACGATATTTTTTAAATGAGAATAGCATTGATATTCCAGTAAATTCGGAAATAAAACTATTCGATCAAAAGTACATTAATAACGGTCGAAAATTATAAAAGCGATTTCTAAAATAAAATAAACACACCAATATGTACAACATGACAATAGTCGTATAGATTAATTCAGATTAGCATATAAGAGTGAATACGTGAGATGCCCTCAAAGGTTAATGGCTCAAAGGCCAGGGGTTCTTAGCGGGCTTAGCCAATAGACCTGGCTTGGGGCGTGGAGATGCTCAGCGGAGATACGATTGACTGATTGAGTTTCTCTGTCTAAGTTCGGTAATTCTTGATTTTTTAAAAACGATTTGAAGAAAGCTAAGTCACTTTTATTTTCATTATCAGATGCTTTTACCGTTTTCGTCTTTATTTTTATCGGTTACAGTTACCGTTTTCATTTAGGTAAAAAAATCAGTAATTTGTCAGAAACGACTTTCGGTAATTGAGAACTACCGTTTTCGTTTTCAGCCCTGTCGACGACATGGAAGGTGGCACCGCCGGGTCAGAGCTGTAAAGGCTGTGGGCAAGGGCAAATGCACCGGATTGTCACGGGCGTGTCACTAATGCTGATTAGAGGTATTCCAACCGGCCTGAGTATTGTCCTCCTGTACTAGCAAGTAGCAAGTGTGTTTATAAGACCTTGTACTACTACACCTTTACACATGAACAAAACTAGTAAACACGTGACAAATGCTATATCGGGAAATGACAATGTAATAGACGCATGATCAGACAATGAAGATAGCGATTTTTTTTTATTAATAACACTTTTAAATAAGATATTTTAAAATTAACACCGTTATATTTTTTTTCTAAAACTAACCCTTTTACCGCGCCGCTGGCGCGGCAAACGCACTAGCCGCGCCATGCATGGTGGCGCGGCAAAAGTGCCACCGTGGCGTGGCCAGGTCCCACGACACAGTTTGCCGCGCCAGGTGGGATGGCGCGGCCAATGGATTTGTCGCGCCAAGCGGGTTGGCGCGGCAAAACCCCCCCTCTCATCCCAACAGTTTTGCAAATTTTGTTTCTTCCAAGTTGGATTTTGGCAACTCTAAATTACTATGAGAAAGAAACAAAAAATAGCTGATCTCCAATAGTTTCCTATAATTCACTTCAGAGAAAACAAAAATTATAGACCTACCATATTGTTTTTCGCTTGGTGGCAATTTTCAACATGCCATAGCAGGTCGCGCCATCTGCTCTAGCGATTGTTTCACGCCGTCGCCAGCTCATCTCCTTTACACGCGTCGCCGTAGTTGGAGATGGGCGTGAAACTGCGGCGACACGCGTGAAGGAGATGAACGACGGCGTGAAACAACCGCGAGAGCAGATTGGAGATGAGCGACGACGTGAAACAACCGCCAGAGCAGATGACGTGACCTGCTACGGCGTTCACGTCCGCCAGAGCAGATGGCGTGACCTGCTACGACGTGATGGAAATTGTCATGAAGGGAAAAACCCATAATTTTTGTTTTTAAGTGAATTATGGAAAACTATTGGAGATGAGCTTTTTTTTTTCTTTCCCATACTAATTTGGAATTTGCTAAAATCTAATTTTTAGAAAACAAAATTTGCAAAACTGTTGGACTAATTTGGGATTTGCTAAAATCTAATTTTTAAGAAACAAAATTTGTAAAACTGTTGGGGATGGGAGGGGGTTTTGCCGCGCCAGCCCGCCTGACGCGGCAAATTGCGTCGTGGGGCCTGGCCGCGCCACGGTGGCACTTTTGCCGCGCCACCATGCATGGCGCGACTAGTGCGTTTGCCGCGCCAGCGAGGGTGGCGCGGCAAAAGGGTTAGTTTCAGAAAAAAAAAACAGTGTTAATTTCAAAATATCTTATTTAAAAGTGTTATTAATAAAAAAAAGGCAACTTCAAAGTAATGGCATCAATTTAGGGCCTATTTATTTTCAGGGCTAAAATTTTAGCTCTATCACATCAGATGTTGTTACCTTAATTTAGTCTATTAACATAGACTAATTATAAAACTAATTTATCAGTCTGAGACTAATTCGAGAGACAAATCTATTAAAATTAATTAGTCCATGATTTGATAATATGATGCTATAATAACACTAATAATGGATTTAGCTTAGTAGATTTATCTTATTAATTATCGTATCGCGTCATCTAATTTGACACGGTAGCCTTAGGTCCAAATACCCTTTTATTGCACAATTTCGCTCTGTTTTCAGTGTCTTCATAGTTCATAGCCTCCATGGAGCTGTGGCCGGCCTACGACCTTGCCGATGTCGATTGGCCTCGCGCTCAGTCGTTTTGTCGATGTCACATTGGGCCGCCTACGCGCCGTGGCCTTTACCAGTTTACCTTCTGTGACGAGGGCAAGATAGGTGACATTCAATCAAGCAGCTCGTCCTGACGCCGCCCTTGATGTGTAGATGTCCTTGTGAGAAGCACGAGCTCGTAGCGAAACACTACTACAATATTTTTAAGAGGGTTTTATCTGTATATCATTAAAAAGGATGGTCCTCTAAAAAATTCGAGCGCACCTATATGCCACTCACCTAAACTTTTTTTGTCACCCAAGCCATTCCATCCATCATCTGTCCGATTTTTACCATTTGTTGGTCCTGACATGTGGGACCAGGCAGTGGAAACGTCTAAAATGCCCTTCTCCCATGGCCCTCTCTTTTACTTCTTTCTCCCTAACGGGTGGGGCCAAGTTGTCTGCAACCCAAAAACATCTTCCTCCTCAAGCTGTCGGGCCTCGTGGGGTGGAGCAGCCGGGCCACCTGGTATAGAATTCCAAACGCGCCAAATGAAACGGATCGACACTAGCCTAGTGCGGAAAAGCACGACACTAGTGTGACCCAAGCACACCTGGCTCGTGCTCATGCCTGGCCCGGCCCACTGTCGTGCCTGGGCCTCAGAACCGGCCCATAGTGCGGGCATGGGCACAGTCCGCTCCAACAGCAGGCACGGGGGTGGCACCACTCCACAACCGTTGATCGTCATCATCATGCCTGACTGCCATTGGATGCAACCCTAGGGTTGCAGCGGATATATAAGCCACCCCCCCCCCCCCGCTCCACCTGCCATTTTCACACCCCCGCCGCGACTTATCCTCTTCGGTGCAAACCCTAGCCTAGCTTCTTGAAAGCCCCAGTTTAATTTTGGTTAATTGATGAAACCTATTTAGTCTAATCCTATTAATAAGCATGTGTTTAGCCTATGAGAAAGGATTACGACCAAGCCATGTGGTGGAGCTAGCAAGGTGGCAACTATGGAGGATGGTGATGGTCACAAGCACTCATGTGATCAAGTGCTCTACCAATGGTGAAATGAGGAAGAGAAAAGATGTCTTGCTCAAGTGGTAGATTGTTTCTTTCTTTTAATCTTGAGTATAGGCAAGCCGGACTATCAAGAGGGATATAAATTAGGCTAGCTAGATGTGGTGAAAAGTGCTCATGGCGTCTAACATCTAGTGCCTCTTTGAGCGATCTAACTTTGCGTTGTTGCTAGGATCGAGTGGCGTGGTGAGTAAAGTGAAAATCCTTTGAAAAATGTTTGTGAAAATGCTAACACACATGCACAAGGTGGTGTACAGTTAGTGGTGTTGGCACATTTGCAAAGGAGAAGGTGTTGGAGTTGATTTGGATCAACTCGGAGAAGAGAAGGAAGTCTTTCGGTGTGTTCCGGACGCTAGGATGGTTCTTGGATTAGAATTCTATACTAATCCTTTGTGCTTTGGATCTTGTATTCATGTGGGTTGTGTATCCCTCTGAATAAGCTTTCCAAAATGTCCAAGATCATCAAAATCGGAGTTCGGAGCTAAAAGTTATGGTCGTTTTAGCGTGCAGGTCAGTTTGCTAAAGTCGGTAGTACCGACCCTGAGGCCGGTAGTACCGACCCCTCCGCGAACAGATCGCATGCTCTTTGTGTTGGGCCATTTTTGGCCTAAAGGTAGTACCACCATAAGGCCGGTACTACCGACCCTCGGTAGTACCGACCCCAGGTCGGTAGTACCGACGATCGAAGTCGTTTTAAAGGCTCTCTGTGTAGATCTAGATTTGCCCTACCGGTAGTACCGCTATATGGTCGGTAGTACCGGGGCCGGTAGTACCGACCCTACTACCGACCCTACTACCGACCCTCTTCCGGATGTGTTAGAAAGGTCAATCTAACGGTCGTTGTTGATGTAGTCGGTACTACCGACCTATGGGTCGGTACTACCGACCGTGGCGCAGCGTGACTTGTTTAAGTAGCCGCTCGACCGGCTTCTAACCGTTACCTCTCTGATTCCTTCCGCCCAAACACAAGAAAGAGAGCTCCCAAGTGTTGACTAACCTCCTCTCTCTCCCCCTTTGATTCTAGAGTGAATCTCTTGCAAGCTTTGAGCTAGGGAAGTGAGATTAGAGAGTGAGACACATCGATCTACGTCTAGAGCACTTGGATCCAACATCTCTCCGGCTTGATTTGTGTTCTTTACTCTTGGGTTCTTGGAACCCTAGCCGGTTAGGTGTTCTTTGGTTGTTGCCCGTGATTGACTCACTTGTGAGGGCACTCCGAAGTGTTTGTATTACCCTCTGATTCTTAGTGAAGAAACTCAACTAGCCTTTGTGGTTGATTGAGGCAAGGAGGTGAAAGAGACTCCGACCTTCGTGGTCACCTCAACAACGGGGCTTCTTAGTGAAGTGGCCGAACCTCGGGTTAAATCTCGTGTCTCGTGTGCTTGTTGGATTTTCATCTTGGATTATTTCGTTTGTACGCTTGTTCTTCGTGTTCTTCCTCCCTCTACTCTCATTCTAAGCATGAGAAGGCTCGATCTACTCTTTGGGGAGAAGCCACTACTTGGACAAGGTATAAACTTCATCTACATCTCTTAGGAAAGCCTTGGTACAAGCTAGATTCAATTTTGCATCTCGTTCATCTCAATTTCGTAGCTGTTCCTAAGTTGTCGGTAGTACCGACCCTTGGAGCCGGTAGTACCGGCCTGTTCTGATATCCGTTTTGAGCTGTGAGTTTCAGGATTCTAGATTTTTAAATAGGCTATTCACCCCCCCTCTAGCCATTCGTACCTTTCACTTCTCCTCCCCAGTCGTCGACCGTTGGAGGCACCACCGGCTGCCGACCGGCACAAGCACACGGACCGGACCTCTATACCCCTATTCTTCATCCCTGAGTGTCGATTGCGCCTCGTCCTCCGCATCTTGGCCTCATCTCCCTCTTCTGTCGGTCGTCGATGTCGCCGACCACCATCACCCATGGGGCTCCGGTAAGTTTTCTTGCCTTTCTAATCTTCGATTCGATTTGAGGCCACCCTCGCCTTTCTAATCTTCGATTTGTTCACAGGTCATCCGATGCGAGGCCGTTGAGGTACATGTACCACGGTGATGAGGCTGTGCGTTTGCGTCATCGACCTCTCCGGCTTCTCCTGTGCTCCAGCCATGGAGATAAGCCCCATTCTCAATGCTAACACCCTAGATCTGTTCTTATTTGACCCTAACGAACTGATTTCTTAGTTTGAAGCCATCGAGGAACCAGAGGCCGATGTCATGGCAGAGGATGATGAGATTGGCCACTCCATGAATGACGAGTTGTGTATGTGTGGCTTGGCCGGAGATGATGATGATGAGGATGTTCGCGTGGATGCCGAGGAGCTGTTTGGAGGTTCTGGTTCCGGTTTCACCGATAATCCCCTTCTAGTCGACGACGCTCCGGTCGTTCAAGCAAACGGCGACCACACTGCGAGCAATGTTGCTCTAGTCATCTCGAAGCGCCCATCTACCTCCACTGTCTGGGAGGACTGTGAGAAGGTCTACAAAATCATCGATGGTAAGCAGGTCAGGTATGCTGCCAACTGCCTCCATTGCCATAAGCGGTACTCTGCTATATCGAGTGGTGGCACTGGACATCTTTCTCGTCATGTCGCTAAGTGTGTTAAGAAGCGTGAGAAGTATCACATGACGTAGACTCACATTGGTTTCAATCCTGATGGTAGTGTTAGGCAGTGGGATTACAGTGCTAAGGTAGCTCGTGTTGAGCTTGTTCGTTTACTTGCTAGGCTTGATCTTCCTATCCATGTTGGGGAAACTGAGGCCTTTGCTGATTACATTAAAACTGATCATAACCCTCGGTTTGTTCCAGTATCTAAGCAAACAACTGGTACAAATATTTTTAAGTACTATTCTGTTAAATGTGAAAAATTGACTCAGTATTTACATGATAAATCAGTTTCTTCTGTTGCTATTACTTTTGATATTTGGTCTGGAAATGCCAAAGAGGATTATCTGTCTGTTGTGGGTCATTACATTAATTCTAATTGGCAATTAGAGAAAAGTATGCTTGGGTTAAGGTTAATTGATACATCACATAATGTTGAGAATATTGTTGAGCGTGTTGCAACTGTGCTTAATGAGTTTTGCGTACTTAACAAGGTTTTTTCTGTTACATTGGATAATGCATCTGGTAATAAAAATGTCATGGATAAACTGAAACCTCTACTTAAAGAGTATTTGGGTCTTTCTGATCTATTCTTGCATCAACAATGTGCTTGTCACAATTAACCTAATAGTTAAGGAGGCTCTGGTTGGTGTTAATCCTCTAATTGAGGATTTTAGAGCAACAATATCTTTTATGAACTCATCTAATCAATGCATTGCTGCATACAAAAGTTATTGCATTGCGGTTGGTGTTAGACCAAGGAAGTTTGGATAACTCCACCTACCTCATGCTTAAGCACTTGATGCCTCACAAGAGTACTTTCCAAACTTTTGTTGAGGCTCATTACCCAAGGGCTAGAGGTAGTACTTTCCTTTTAACTGAGCAACATTGGATGGTGGTCTAAAGTACTTGCATTTTTTGAGCTATTTTATGACTCAACTGTTGCATTGTCTGGTGTTTATTATCCCACTGCTCCTCTTATGATTCATCATATTGTTAAGATTGCTATACATCTGCATAGATATCAAAATGATGAGCATGTTAGGCCTGTGATCCAACCTATGATTGACCAATACAATAAATACTGAAAGAACATACATGATCTGTATTCTATTGCATTCATCTTAGATCCAAGTGCTAAAATAAAAGGCTTTACTAAAGTGCTTAGGAAGTTAAGTGTTGTTACTGATACTGAGTATACTAATAAGTTGTTGGACACTAGGACTCTTCTTTATAAACTATACAACAGGTATGATGCAATGTATGGGTCTGTTATGTTAAAAACGGTTGTCCCTCCAACGCTATCTGGTAAGAAAAGAACAGCTTAGGCTGAAATTTATGATGATGAGGATGATGCTGGACCTGGCTGTTCTACCCTCCCTCCTAATCTCGATATGTCCAGGAATGTTCCTGCCACTGCCTTGCTGAATGCAGCAAATTGGTCCTCTAATGTTAGTGGATCTGAACTCTCTGCCTATCTGGACTGTGACACAGTCACCCAGTTAGATGAGTTTAACCTCTTGAACTGGTGGCATCAACACAAAATAACCTATCCAGTTCTTTCAATACTTGCTAAAGACATTTTAACTGTGTCCACCATTTCTTCAGAATCCACCCTTAGCTTAACTAGTAGTAGGATCATCGAGGAGCGGTGGCGGAGGCTTCTCCGTGAAACTGTGGAGGCACTAACCTGCATCAAGGACTAGGAGGCTTCTAAATCAAGGCTGGAGCACATGGTGGAGGATAAGGAGCTGGAAGAGACCTTTGAAGCCCTCTATCTAGATAATTGACTCATTTGTATAATGGTTATGTAATAACTCTTAAGACTTTAGACTATGGACGTGTGGTTGCTGGTTGATGCTATAATGAACAATATAGAATTATATATGGAGCTGGTTGTACTCTTTTTCCCTATTTAGGGTTTCTCACAAGGGTGAGTTTTACCTAAACAAGTTTTTTTTTTAATGATACAGCCATTGCATAGCTCTAAATTAATTTCTTAGTTGCTTATTTGTGCCAATGTGTTTTGATCTGTTGAAAAATGTGGATGGTTGAAGTTATTCTGAGATGATGAAGAGGTTTAGAACTCGGGCTGTGCTGGCACTAGCACGACGTGCTGGGAGGCACGACACGACACGCTCCAGCCTCTATAGGGCCGTGCCAGTGCCTGAACATGGGTACAGTGACACAACACGGTACAACATGCTGACTAGTCGTGCCCATATGCGTGTCATGCGCAGGCGGGCTGTGCCTAGCCGTGCTAGTGTCGTGTCGTGTTTGGGCGGCCCGTTTAGAATTCTATACCACCTGGGGTGTCGCGGCCAGCTAGAAGAGTAGGCAGCCCGCGTGGGGTGGAGCAGTGCACGCTAGTGGCGGGACTAGAATTTTGAGGGTAGGTATTCAAAATATAAAGAGAAGCAATATTTTTGAATCGTATTGGGCTGCTGGGCCATTAGTTATGGACCAAGGGAGGAGAATAGCAATATTTTTGGACTAAATTCTTCACAAACTATTCATTTACTCTTATTTTTGTCTTTTTAATACATATACTTATATACACACTATGTGTATAAAACTTTTTTTTAAAAAAATGGGTGAATACCTTTGATACCCCTGGACCCGCCCCTGGTGCACGCGCGGACGTCGCTGGGATGGCCCGCGTGGCCAGCAACAACGACGAGCCCGGCCTGATCGTGGTGGACGGCACACAAACGCCGACGGCGCGCGGCGACGACGACGACCTACGCGTGGTTGATCGGCGCACGCACGGCCAGCGGCGGGGACGGCTCGCCCGGGCCAAAGCAGCGCACGCGTGCACGGCAGCCGGACTGCGCCACGCGAGGGTCCGCAAGGAACGAGGAGCGCGGGGAGCGGCGACCTCGGATCCGAGACCCTGAATGCCGCGGCTACCGATCGAGTCGCCACTGCCTCCACACGTGGCACCACCCCTTCCGAGGCGCTTCAGCTCGTCTCGCAGGACCGCTCCTGCGCTCCACTTGCTTGGATGAAGGACGCTGGTGTGCAGAGCAAGGACGACGCCAGCCACAGTACTAGGTGAACGGTTGTGCGTTCTCGAAGGCGTCCGACGTGTCAAAAGAATAGACAATTTCTGGATTAAAACCAGAATATAAATAATGATAAATTGATGATCTAGATATCTCAGATTGAATTGTTTAATACCATAACAAAATAGTTATAACATGATCTCAAACATGACAACTGATGTAAGCATAGCTCGTATACCAGATAGATTAAATAGCAAGAACAAAAACATAAGATCTGATATAAGCATAGACATTAGATCACGGACGGTGTACCTTTCTGTTGCTGGAGAAGATGGTGGAGTCGGTGCTGGCTGATCCTCGATGAGCGCTGGAGGAAGAGCTCGAAGCAGTTGACGACGAATACGTCTGGACATAGTGCCGCTTGACTTGGACGGTAGACGACCCGTTGTTGAAGATGAGAGCAGTCGCGCGACGAGCGCTTCCCAAAAACCTTATTCGCCTTCTCCCGGTGCAGGATCGCAAAGACGAGGGTTCCGGAGACTTGCTCGCCCGGTCGCTGGTGCACGTAAGGGAACGGACTGGAGAAGAATCGACGGCAGCGCAAAAGCGAGATGAGGCAAAACCCTAGCTCGAGAGGTGTTGAGATACGTTTTGGCGTGACCGATAGGTTGCTTATATAGTCTTGTTTGAACCGACCTCGTGTCGCGATCACGATCTAAATCGGCTTAGGACTCTTAAGTTGTAACCGTTTAGGACTCTGCAACTTGAAGGCAAAAAACCAAAAACTAAAACTGCAAAAGGAGACCACGCCCCCGCAAGGCGAGGAGCTGGCGGACCATTTACGCAGGTGTCGCGCACCAGCAAGGCGAGCGCGTGCGCGCGTGTGGGCTTCTCTTCCTCCTCCTCACACTTTACTTGAGGAAGTGGAGATAACTACCATATTTAAGTTTTCCTCTTCTTCCACTGGCAAGGTGGGACTAAAGAGTTCCAATTCCCCTCTTTGCACACATAAATAGGCCTTTAAGATTTATTATGAATTCCAGAATTTATTAATGGACCAAGCCCATGTATAATTTTAGCACGACGTCGGGAAGGCGGGCGTGGATGGAATTGAAGTCGCGGCCAGTGGCGAGGTCTGCGCGAACGCTCTGGCAGCTAACAACGGACTCGTGCGGATACATGGGTGTATGCCGAGTCTCTGAGTGATGAGTGATTGTCAACTGGGATGATGCGCATGTCCTTTGGCTTGTGTTGTGCAGGTGTCGAGCATGGATACAGTGATCAGAGGCAAGGTGAAGGTCAAGTAGAGACGTGCCGTGCCGATGGACCGAGAGTGGCGAAGGGCGGACGTGAGGCTTGGACTGAGGGACCGGTGGCCCGAGGATCAGCTTTGGTGGCTGGCAGCCTGGGACAGCGATGAGCGGAGACTTGCGGGCATGGTGTTGCTCGGGTCGAGGACCTGGGGACACGTGTCGGTGGACGGGGTGCACGGGAGGTGCATCCCCTCTACAGCTTCGGTTTGGTGGTAGAGCCAGAGAAAAACCATCGGGTGGACGGTTTCCAGGTTTGGGCCTCAAAACCTGGGTGCGGACGGTTTCCGAGTTTGGCCACAAAACTCGGGCTGAGGACGGTTTCCAGGTTTGGGCCTCAAAACCTGGGTGCTGCGGGTTTGCTGAGTTTGGGCCTCAAAACTCAGATGCTGGTGGGCTGGTTTCCCGGTTTGGGCCTCAAAACCGGGGGTTGGCTGTGAAGGCTGGTTTCCCGGTTTGGGCCACAAAACCGGGGGTGCGACGTCCAGGAAAAAGGACGCAGAGCGGTGGCGGCACGTGGCGGCAATCGGGAGGTTGCGTCGAGGCAACGCTACGAGTTGTGCAGGCGTGGCCGTCGGATCCACCTACCATCGAGTTGGTCCAGAATAACCTTAGGGTTTAGTTGGTTCGCTCTGTAAGTAGTTAGGGGTAGAGTGGGAATTAGGAATAGTTAGAATTAGGATAAGTAGGGGGAGACACCCACCTCCCCATCTATCTCAGTTCATTTGCTCTTTGCACTTAGGGTTTCCTGCTCTCCCAATCCCCTGCTGTAGCTAGCTGAGATCCGCAGAGAACCATACCTCTGTGTACTGGAGATTTTGAGGAAGTGAGGCTGTAACCTCACTGTTGTAGCGTGTGGTAGCCACACGGTTGCAGATCGATGACTTGATTCGCGTTTTGGTTCGTGTTCTTCGCGTTCCTATTTTCTCCGCGTTTTTCCCGTCGCTCGATCTCTCTCCATACTGCGACTTTGCGAAATCCATTTGAATCATCTTGTTCGTTTTCAAGAGGAGGTCATTTCGACCAAAGGAATTCATCTAACTCCTCACGAACAAGTAGATCGGGTTGATTTCGTTTTCGTGGCGCTTTTTCGTTCTTGATCTTCCCCTTTCGATTTCCCAGTGATTGAATCGATTTGAGCGGATGATTTCTTGGGGGTAGTCTCCTAACTACCCCGTGATCATCTTCTCCAAGTTTGGAAACGTGGGATTTCGATTTGGATCGATTTTGGAGAGACTCGTGAGAGGGGCGATCAAAATCGCCCTCTCTGTTCATCCGCGGACAGTCCACCGTTGGACCCGCGGACAGTCCGGGGGTCGGGCTCCAGCCGAGTTCATGGCTGCGCAGCTCGTACGGACAAGTTCCTTTTGAACCGCGGACAGTCCGCCGTTGGAACTCGCGGACAGTCCGGGAGTCGACCAGGGAACTCCAGCAGACTTGCAGTTTTGAGGATTTTGCCGGCGGACAGTCCAGGCTTTCCTCGCGGACAGTCCGCAGTACCCGCGGACAGTCCGGGACCTGCAGTCCGGACAGTCCGGGATTTGGCTGTTTGTTCCAGTTTAGTGCGTTTGCTCTCCCGGCTTGTTCGCTTAGTTTCCGGACTTCTCGTTTGGCCTTGTAGTTGACCAAGGAACCTCTCTAGGTATCTTTGCTACTTGTTAGCATCGGTATTTGGGGATTTCTCGACGTAGCCGTCTATCTACGTTCGGGACTTGGCTTTTGGGGTCGAACTTGTTCCGGTGCTTTTGCCGTTTGGTTCACTATCGTTTTGTGGTGCCTCGCTGTGATCCTAGGGATCATCCACCCTCTTCCAAGGGTCGTGGGCATCACGGTTTCGATCGTAGCTTTCGGGGGTTTATTTTGGGACATTTGGCCAAAGTTTCGAGAGAAATTTTTGAGCTCCCATTCACCCCCCCCTCTGGTCACCTTGCTAGTGCTTTCTCGGTCCTTCAATTGGTATCGGAGTGGGTTAAGGATCTTCCACCTTAGCTGGTTCTAGATCCACCGAAGGCAACATGGATCGCGGCGTGGGCAAACCGCCGTTCTTTGATGGGACGAACTATGCGCATTGGAAGATACGCATGTCGGCCTATCTTCAGAGCATGGGCTCTTCTGTTTGGGAGATTTGCAACAGGGATGATTACGTTGTCTTGGCTGCTCGTGTTACTCAGCTTCAGATGGATGAGCACGATGCCAATAGCCGAGCGCGTAACGCTCTTTTCTCCTATTTGAGCATGTCCGAGTTTGATCGCGTTTCTCACCTCCCCACGGCTCGTGAGATTTGGGCCACCCTCATGCGCTTCCGTGAGGGAACTTCTCAAGTCAAATCTCATCTCTACGAGTCGCACAAGCGGGAGTACGAGAACTTTCGACACATGCCTGGCGAGAGCATAGAGAGTTTATTCGCTCGCTTTCAGGTCATTGTCAACAAGATGAGAGCAAACAAGGAGCTGTTGCCTTTTGACGATCATGAGAGGGCTTTGAAGCTTTTGCACACTCTTGATCGGTCAGTGTGGGACTCAAAGGTCCAGGCGATCATCGAATCGTCTAACTATGAGACCCTCACTTGCGACAAGCTCTTTAGTAAGCTCAAGTCTAGTGAGATTGACGCCATGTCGAGGGCTTCTTATGAGAATCCTTCTGGCCCGACTATGGCTTTGGTTTCTGGCTCTTCTGCTAACCCCTCTGGAGGATTTGCACTCTCTTCACTCTTTTCTGTCACAGAGGATCAGCTGGAGTCTTTGGGGGATGACGAGCTGGCAATGCTCGCCAACCGGTTCTCGCGGTTCCACAACAACCGCATGAACCGTCGCCGCGGAGGAGGACGCTCAGGATGCTACGAGTGCGGCGACCCCGACCACTTCATCGCCAACTGCCCCAAGAAGAAGAACACATCTGGGAAGGGCGATCATGGGCACAAGTACGACTCCGGCAAGCGCAAGGAGAAGTACGTCCCCGCGAGGCACAAGCGGAGGGGCGGCTTCGACAAGGAGTACATCAAGAAGAAGTACTTGGAGAAGGCCCAGGCTGAGCAGCGTGCGTTCTTCGCCACGCTCAGCGACGTCGACGGCTCGGATGACGACTCCGCTTGCTCAAGCGATGACGAGTCCGAGAAGAAGAAGAGGATCGAGGACAAGCTGAACGGTCTCTGCTTCTTCGCCGACGACGACGGCTTCTGCACCATGGCCCTTGGTGATGAGGTCGACGGCAAGCTGGAGCACACTCCTCGGAACGACGACGACGACGACGACACCTCTCAGGTATCTCTCACCCACGACGAGCTCTCTGCTGAGGTCGAGAAGCTTACTGCCGCCTTGCTTAGTCAGGATAAGCTGCATAGGCGTGCCGCTAGAGAGCGCAAGGAGTTTAGGCAGAAGTGGGAGGACACGGTGAAGGAGCTTGAGTTTGCGAAGTCCACCGTGGTCGTGTCTGAGGAGGTTGAGTGCGAGATGTGCACCAAGCACATGACTGACCTTCTCACTTTGAGAGGTAAGTATGCTGCTTTGGTTGGAGAGGCGGATGAGCTCCGGGCTAGGCCCATGTTGTTAGGTGCGTGCAAGACCTGTCCAGGCTTGCAATCCGAGTTGGCAGAGAAGAATGCCAAGATTGTGTCTCTTGAGAAGGCCAGCTCGGATAGCACTTGTGTGACTAGGTGTGCTTTGTGCGAGGGTTTGGAGATGGAGATTGCTAATGTGAAGCATGACAAGATGCAAACCGAGGAAGAAAACATATACCTTCGGACCATCTTGTCATGGGTGTCTTGTGGTGAGCCGCAGCTCGGGATGATGATCTCCCAATTCAAGAGAGCTGCTGGAGGTCCTGGTGTAGGCTTTGCTCCGGGCGTTGATGTTTCTGCTTTTGGGAAGATTGGAGAGTCAAGTGGTTTGAACCCGAGTGAGAAGCCCAACTCCACCACTACTCCCAAACTTACCAAGCTTCCACCCAAAGAGCCTCTCAAGCCTAACACCAAGGATGGAGTGTTTGAGGAACCTCCGAGAGCTCCACCCAAGAACCAAGTGTGGCATCCCAAACCCAACCACTTGAAGAACAAGCTTGATACGATGCCACCTATCCAGGAGGAGTGTTTGCCACAGAAGGGCAAGGTGATCCACACCCACAACCGTGTGTACCAACAACCCCCTTTGAGAGCGGTGAGGTACCATTGTGAGCACTGTGGGAGAGATGGACACTTGAGTGAGTTCTGCTTTCGGTGCAAGAGAGAGGCGCGCCGTGATAGGGAGATGAACAATGCGGACATGTACCATCCTTTCCATGATGTACATGCGCCAAATGTTCAGAGACGTGCTGCTAGGCCCAGAGGTCCAGAACCTCAAGTTCCCAGGCCTAGGCAGAGGAGAGCTCCGAGGAGAGATGCTAGGCCTAGAGGTGCAGTGCCTCAAGTTCCTAGGCCTAGGCCTTGTAGAGAGCGTGCCCGGCGGAAGCCTGCTGTTGTGGGCTATGGACCCCGTGGCGGTGGCTTTGTAGTTGAGCGTTTTCCCCCACCGCGTTTTGAGTATCGCGATGGACGCTCATCCCTTAGCGGACCACGTCTTTCTAAACGTGGTGATCGCTTCCTCCGTAGGTGTGCTGGGAATGGTTTTTCTACTGACCGTTCTTTTGAGCAGCCGGCCCAACACTGGTATTCCCCTTACTTCACTAACCCCAGTGTTGGCCCGTATGCTCACCCTATGTCTTTTTATTGATGTAGGTAAAACGATTGGAGAACGTTTTGTTGGTGGATTCCGGGTGTTCGAGGCACATGACCGGAAACGCCAAGTGGTTCTCCAGTCTTAGTCCGGTCACCGGAAAGGAGTATATCACCTTCGGCGATAACAACAAAGGTAAGGTGCTGTCTCGTGGGTCTGTGCGAGTTAATGAGCACTTTGTGTTGCGCGATGTTGCTCTTGTTTCTAACTTGCATTTTAACCTTCTTTCTGTTTCGCAACTCTTTGATGACGACTATGAGATTCGTTTTAAGCCGAATCTCAGTCGTATTTTGGACCCTCAGGGCAATCTTGTTTGTGTGATTTCGCCCTTTGGGAAAGTCTTTCGTGCGGATTTCTCGGAGTCTTTTGGCATTTCTCGTTGTCTTGTGGCTGGACCTTCTTCTTCTAATCTTTGGAAGTGGCATAGGAGACTTGGTCACCTGAGCTTCGACTTTCTTGCAAGACTTAGTTCACTTGGCTTAATTCGAGGATTGCCCAAGTTGTCCATGGAGAAGGATCTTGTTTGCCATTCTTGTAGACATGGGAAGATGGTAGCCGCTCCCCACCATCCAGTGACTCAGGTCATGACTAAGCGCCCTGGAGAGCTTTTGCATATGGACCTTGTTGGTCCGGCTCGGGTGAGCTCGGTTGGGGGGAAGTGGTATGTGCTTGTTGTTGTTGATGACTTTTCGAGATATTCGTGGGTTTTCTTTTTAGCTGAGAAAACCGAGACTTTCTCCTTTGCTCGCAATCTGATTTTGCGTCTTCAGAACGAGTTCCCTTTGAACTCGATGCGAGCTATTAGAAGTGATAATGGTTCCGAATTCAAGAATTCGGATTTTGAGAAGTTTTGTAACTCTTTGGGCTTGGAGCATCAGTTTTCTTCTCCCTACACACCGCCTCAGAATGGTGTTGTAGAGAGGAAGAATCGGACCCTTGTAGAGATGGCCAGGACGATGCTCGATGAGCATAGGACTCCTAGGCGATATTGGGCCGAAGCTATGAGCATTGCATGCTATATTTCCAATCGCATTTTTCTTCGAGCCTTCTTGAAAAAGACCTCTTATGAGTTGCGTTTTGGAAAACTCCCCAAGGTGAGTTATTTTAGAGTTTTTGGTTGCCATTGTTTCATACTCAAAAAGGGCAACTTGGACAAATTTGAGTCTCGTTCTTCTGACGGTGTGTTTTTGGGTTATGGCACTCATACTCGTGCTTATCGTGTGCTTAACCTTAACACTAACCGAGTCATGGAGACATCCGATGTCACCTTCGACGAGACCATGGTTTGTCCTTCTTCTCGTTTTGAGCGTGCAGGTGATCATGAGGTTGGTGAGCCTCTTTTTGATGATGAGGACGAGGGTGCTGAAGGTATGGATGATCCAGCACCCCCTCCACCTGTTTTGCCGCAAGGAGCGGCTTCTACTACGACTCACGGGCCCGACACGTCTTCTTCCTGGGGGCCGTGGGATCCGCCACCCCGAGCGGTACCTTTTGTACCCGGGGAGGCACCAGCTGCTGTTGAGGGGGAGGCCACTTCGACAAGGGAGGCGCCACGACACATTCAGCGCCAGCACCCGCCTCAGCAGATGATCGGCAGCATCGACGAATGCGTCACCCGGTCAAGGCAAATCTCTCACTTTGCTCATTCTGCATTTGTTGCTGATTTTGAACCCCGGGATGTTGGACACGCCTTGACGGATCCGGATTGGGTCAATGCCATGCATGAGGAGCTTGAGAACTTTGAGAGAAATCGGGTTTGGGTTCTAGTGTCTCCACCTTCTGAGTGTCACCCAATTGGGACAAAATGGGTTTTCAAAAACAAACAGGGAGAAGATGGCCATGTTGTGAGAAACAAGGCCAGACTCGTAGCCCAGGGATATAGTTAGAAGGAGGGGATATACTATGAGGAGACGTTTGCTCCTGTAGCTCGTTTGGAGGCAATTAGGATACTCTTGGCTTTTGCTGCATCCAAAGGTTTCAAACTTTTTCAAATGGATGTCAAGAGTGCCTTCTTAAACGGCTACATAGAAGAGGAGGTGTATGTTAGACAACCCCCCAGTTTTGAAAATCCCAAGTTTCCAAACCATGTTTTTAAACTTCACAAAGCTTTGTATGGTTTGAAACAAGCCCCTAGAGCCTGGTATGATAGGTTGAAAACCTTTTTGCTTGCTAAGGGTTTTAAAATGGGATGTGTAGATAAAACGCTCTTTCTCCTCAAGCAAGGCACTGATACTCTCTTGGTCCAGATTTACGTGGATGATATCATTTTCGGTGGTTCTTCTCACGCTTTGGTTGCCAAGTTTGCAGATACTATGAGCAGGGAGTTCGAGATGAGCATGATGGGAGAGTTGACGTTTTTCCTCGGGTTGCAAATCAAGCAATCCCGAGAAGGGACGTTTGTGCACCAGGGCAAGTATACCAAGGACTTGCTAAAGAGGTTCGATATGGGTGAGGCCAAGCCTCTTCCAACACCCATGTCGACCACGACGGCCCTGGATGCGCACAAGGATGGAGAAGCTGTGGACCAGAAGGAGTACCGAAGCATGATCGGGTCGTTGCTTTACCTGACGGCGACACGCCCGGACATCCAGTTCGCGGTGTGTCTGTGCGCGCGCTTTCAGGCGTCGCCGCGCACTTCTCACCGTCAGGCGGTGAAGCGCATTTTCAGGTACCTTCGTTTCACACCTGAGTTCGGAATTTGGTATTCAGCTTCCTCCACCCTCTCCCTTTGCGGTTATTCCGATGCCGATTTTGCTGGTTGCCGTGTCGAGCGCAAGTCCACTTCTGGGACTTGCTAGTTTATTGGATCTTCTCTTGTATCGTGGTCTTCTCGCAAGCAGTCTAGTGTCGCTCAGTCTACCACAGAGGCTGAATATGTTGCTGCGGCTAGCTGCTGTTCTCAATTGCTTTGGATGATGGCCACTTTGCGTGATTTTGGTCTGAGCTTTTCTCGCGTGCCTTTGCTTTGTGATAGCACGAGTGCTATTAGCGTTGCTAAGAACCCCGTGCTTCACTCGAAGACCAAACACATTGATGTGCGCTTTCATTTTCTGCGAGACCACTATGAGAAGGGTGATATCGACCTTCGCCATGTCGATACTCATCATCAGTTGGCAGATATTCTCACCAAACCTTTGGACGAATCAACCTTTAATCGATTGAGGGGTGAGCTTGGTGTGTGTTTCCCCTTTTAGATGGGGAAACATTTTGACTCTTGTATGATACACTGACTTTGTGTTTTTCAGTTGTTTTTGCTTTCTTTTGGGTTCTTCATGCATCTTTACTTTTTCAGCATACGCTTTTACATTCTGAGCTTCAGGAATATAGTCTGAAGAATGTAACTATGCTCTGTGTAGTCTTTGCTCTGATGCTTTATGTTGATGCTGTAGCTTATGCTCTTTCTGATCACTAATACATACTGTGAACTGAGCTATTTTTGAATGGTGAATCTGATTAATGAACTTAAAACTTGAAAATGTTCACCATTGAGATATGCAACTAGCATGTGTAGGATGTGTCGAAGTCACTTATGCTATTTATGTATGCTAGGTTGCTATGTCTCTAGTGTTGAGTCATTCACTTGCTTGGTATGTCATATTCTGTTTAAAATCTGAACCAAGTTAAGTGAATTGAAAAGATCGAGATGGGTTTGCTTGTTAGCACCTCACAGTTTCGAGACTGTTTCTCATTGCACTTTGAGTTAAACTTGAGCTGTGTAGTGTATGACCGAAACTGTTGCTTTAAGCTTCTGATTGCTTATGCATAGGCTTCGCACAGTTGGCAAGTTAGGCAATAACAAGCATTCAACCTCTCGCAGTCACATGCTGATTTCTGAACTTGTGTAATTTCACCGCTGCAACTCCGATTAAAATTTGAAATCACAAGTATATGCTTCATTTTTTCAATTGGTATCAGCATGATGATTGAACTGTGCTAGGGGTAGTTCACCTTGTATACATTTTTAGCACTTGTTTGACTTCCTGTCTATACATGTCTTGTGCTATTTTGATGGTGAATACCTTTTTGGCTGAAAACTGCTCTTTTTGCTCTCATTTCAGACTTAGTGATCAGTTTGAGCCTTGGCTAGCATTCTGTGCATTTTCTGAGTAATCGGATCAGAACTATGTAGAGCCTTTTTGCACTCTTTTGAGTATACTCCTGAAGCTCCTAACTTGCATTTTGACTCATATGCATTTTTGGAAGGGAGAAATCTGCGTGTTGGCACTTTTTGGTGGTGCATTATCTGAGGGGGAGCATTGTTTCTTGATAAGTGCATTTTCAACTAAGGGGGAGAAATTGCAAATCATTACCCTCCGTTTGAACTAAGGGGGAGCTTTCCTGGTTGGTTGCACTATTCGAGGGGGAGTTTTTGCTGCTTTCTGTTGGCCGTAAGGTTTTGGTTTCGAGCTTTCTTTGCTAGTTGTGTTGAGCCTCTGTGCCTCTGTCTTGAGGGACTAGCATTTGCTTCGATTTTTCGATTGGTATCTGCTAGCAGTGTTGAGCCTATTCTACCTCTTCTTGAGGGCTAGCTTTGCTTTGCTTGGTTGCGTCGAGCCGTTGCCCATGTCTTTGGGGACCAAGTTGTTTCGCTCTTTCCACTTGACCTTCTTCGGCTTTGCTATGCTTTTGGGTCATTTGGTTGAGTTCCTTCTCTTTCTCCTTCTTCCTTCTTCTGCTTCCATTATGATTTGTGTTGGTAGTTGACAATGCACTCATCAAGGGAGAGATTGCGGATACATGGGTGTATGCCGAGTCTCTGAGTGATGAGTGATTGTCAACTGGGATGATGCGCATGTTCTTTGGCTTGTGTAACACTCTGGTGTTAAGCAGACTAAAACTTGACATGTCATCATATGCACTGGCATTTTATCTGAGTGGATAACCTAAGTATGCATTCACTAAAAACAAGTTTAATTTTTCATGCTTGTGCTTAGTTGATAAAGAGTGCTTAAGTTTGAAACCCTAGTTTATGTTTTCTTTTGTTGTGATTAGTGCTTTTGTGCTATAAAAGGGTATTTTGGTAATCTCATGTATAGTAACTGAAAATTTGGACCAAACCTTGGTATTATGTCTCAAAGGTGTATTTGGAACATGTTTCAAGTCACCATTGAGGTATAATTCAAATTTGGTTGAAATCCAATTAAATAATTTAATTAATTTGAAAACCCTATTTTGTCCCCTTTTTCATAATTCTAAATCTAAAAAGAATTTGGTTATGCTCTAAAAAGCAAAGTTGCTCCATTTATGATAAGGATCAACTTTGTTGTATAAAGTTTTTCAAGTTCTCATATGAAATCAAAAGTAATTGTGAAAATACCCTTTTGCCCTTTTTGTCCCCTTTTGAATTTCAAACCCTAATTCAAAATCTAAGCATATTCTGCATATGTTGCAAAAATAAAAGATGTTCAGTATTGAATTCTGAGCATTTGATATTTTAACATATTTTCAACTTATATTCAAAAATCCAAAGTAATTTCAAAATATCTAAAGGGTAGAAAGGAGAGAAGGGGGGATAAGTTTTCTTCCCTGTTCATGGCGGTGAGAAGCCGATACTTTGATCGGTGCTGCCAGCGCAAAGGACGTCGATCTCTCTCGTATGAGCTCGCAACCGTGTTCGTGGCAAAGTGAAGCAGCTGCTGGCGCTCTCCCTCGCGTCGTGGCACCTTCTCCTGAGCTCGCCGTCGCCATTTTGACACCAAGGCACCGACGGGCACAACTCCGACCTAATCCCAAATTAACAGCACACCAAGCGTTCTCATTTAAATTGACCACAAATATAACTTCCTTACCTCCTTGCGCATCTCCAGAGCCCATCCCTTCGACCTCTACTGCCTCAGAGAGCTCGTGCTCGCCGTTCTTCTTCCCGCCGGGCGAAATCGCCGCCGAGCTCGACCTCGCCGTGGTCCGCTCAACCGGGCACTCCTCTACTCTCCCTGTCTTGCGTTTCTGTTTCATCTTGACCCCAGAAGTCTCATCGGCTCGATGGTTCTCTGTTTGGTGCTCAGGTCTCGCCGGAACATCGTCTGTTTCGCCGGAGCTCGCCGCCGCAAGCCACTGCTCCGTGGAATTCTCCTCTCCGTTCATCCTCTGCTTGAACCAGCTACATAGCTAGCATCAGGGTGAGCTACTGGAACTTCCTATCCCCTCCATTCTACTGCTACCGGCCTAGGTTCGCCGGAACAGCTCCGCTGTGATCCGGTCCGCCGCAGTGCGTGGCCAGACCTCACCGGAGTGGTAGCGGTTAGGGTTAGGAGCTCTATCGGCTGCGGATGACCTGCCGGTGCTTGTGCTCGCGTCCGTTAGGTCTCTAATGGCCGGAGTTGACCGGCGTAAGGTTCGCCGGCGCTCGGTGCGCCGCCGTCCGCTCTGGCCATGGTCGGGGACCTTGCAGTTGTAAAGATGAGAAAGTGCAGGGTGTTGGTTGCAAAGTCCATGACTCATGTAATAGTGCTCTGGACTGCGGGTTGTTTTCGTTTAAGCCGAAGGGCTTTTCTGCAAAAGCGCCGAGGCGTGCGGGCGGGAGCCAGGCCGAGCCGTTTTCACGCGCGTTGGGCCGCGCGGGAGCGGGCCGAAAGCCCAGTTTGGGCTAGAATTGAGTTTTTCTTTTTATAGCTTTATGCACAGTAGCTAGTTTTTTTATTTTTGCTATAATTTTTCTATAGCGCTGTTAATTTTGAATTTTGACATGTGAGATGATAGCATGTCTGTGCTAATATAAAAATTATAAAACTTGTGTTTTGAGTACTTTTGCTATGACAATTAAATCTGTATTTTAATTAATAAATGCAACTTTGATGAATTATGTAATTTTCTGTGTTTCTCCAAAAATCATGAATTTTGACATGTGAGTTTATGTCATTGATATCTACCTTCATGATTAATTTCAGCTCTGTTTGAATAAGTATGATTTGTTCATAAGTAAAAGGCTATTTAAAATGACTTATAAAATAAAAAGAAATAGTTAATCACTTTGGATTTGTGTGACTTTTGGAATTGTTTGACAACCAGTGGAAAACTAGCATGATTTGCTCCCTGGTTATGGATTCCTTTATGCAAATAACCTTTTGTTGCTTGTTAGTTACCTAACCTTGCTTAATGAAAATAATAAAACTTGCTTAGTAATAATATATGGTTTGATAGCTAAGTTAAATTGTTTTTTTTTATCATGAAGGAAAGTCGTACTCAAGATAGTTAAGTTTGTTTGTTTTATCCAAAGAACATATACCCTGTCTTAATCATATCATAAGCATCTTATTGATCATGCATATGCACTTCTACGTGTAGATCTCGTTTCGGAAGAACCGGATCCACAGTGGGTTTCTTCTAAGAGTTTGGATCCTTCTGGTTTTTCTGAGTCTCCGGACTTCGCTAATCAACAAGGCAAGCCCCGGACATTAACCATATCCTTGTATTTTTATAAAGTTATTCATATCACTTGAGTTAATTTGATGCATTAGGTAAATAGGAGATGGGTGAATCCTAGTTGATGCATTACCAACCTTGATGATTCAAATACTTAACCTTGATACCCGTTTTATGAAAATGCTTAGTATGCTTAGTCATGCTTTACTACTTCATTATAGTAGGTGCTTTTAAAAATGGTTGCTATGTTATGGAAATCATGAATCTTGAGATAACATGATAACGTTAGTAACTTACATCAAGAATGGAGTCTTGTTGTAAGATTACTCAACATAGGACCTTATCGTTGTTGGCCTGCTGTGATTGAGACCTTTGAGTACAGCCCACATGCGGTGGTAAGCCTCATCTATAGCTATTCCGATACTTGAGAACGGCCAACCGCGTACTGGGAGTGGAGAGATGGCGGGAGTAGCGTGTACCCTCGGGGCTATGAGATAGTTGGGTTCGAGGTGTACTGTACTCTCGGGTGACGCTGGACCCGTTCTTGTATGGGAGGACCTATAGATAGGGTTGACATATGCGAGATTAAGTTCTACATATGTCGTGTGGTACTGAATCCCCAGCTGGGTTTAAACGATTCGAATCGCCGTGTTTCCTCGGATATGGAGCCTCAATCCACTGACCCACACCGTAGTAATGAATGAGATCTTTATGAGATGAGAACTAAAGATGTGGTATTCATATGAAGGTTTGAGAATCTTTGAATAGTTATAAAGTTTAATCTTGAGTTAAAACTTGAAAATAGGCTTTACTATTAGTAAGCTTTTTATGCAAAAGAAATGTTTTGATCTTGCTAAAGACTTATCTTGAATCCCTATAACCTTCATACCTGAGTCTTCTCCTCTTTTCTAGACGGTTAAGTCTTGTTGAGTACTTTTGTACTCAGGGTTTGTTAACCTTTGTTGCAGGTGAGTTCATTGATCATCCTTTTGGTGGTCAATGTTTCTTCACTCTTGTGGAGGAGAGTGATGATGACACTGATGTTTGACCTTGGGCAAGTAACAAAAGTTGTGTGGTATATGTAATATAAAGTTCCGAACCTTTTATGTATCAAGTACTTCTGGGTTGTAAACTTTTAAACTTAAGTTTCAATCTATGTTATATACTCTTTTCGCTTTTACTCTGATTTATCTTATCTATAAAACTGTTGTAATACTGTGATGCTTGACGAGGGAATTCCTGAAAAGAATGTAACGTGGATGATTCGGGTTTCCCGAGGACACCCGACAGATCTCTTGAGTCATTTGGAACTCGTGCACGCCAATCAGAAGTCTTTAGGACAGTGATGGATGCATGTGGGCCACTTAATTCAGGAGGTTCTGCCACAGCTGGTGTCAGAGCAGGTTCCCTTAGAAAGTATAACAGTATTAATTTTTGAAAACTTCAAAAGTTTTGAGTCAAACTAAATTTTAAATTAGTTTGAGTCTAAATTGCTTCTAGACTTGTCTTATTCTTCTGACTTACCTTAATTCATTCTTTAGACTTATCCTTCTATCTAAATGGATATGTTTTTAGTATAGTTATGGTGATATTTATATCTAAGGAACAATGCTTATAACATTATAATATTGCCCTAATTGTGAAAAGAAAGTTTATTCACTTTTATAATAAGTGACTACTTTAAAGTTAATTTTTGTTTGATGTATGTTTGTTCGTAAGTACGTTTCATGCATCATGATTGATAACATATAATTAACTTTCCCTCTTAAAAGTTGTATCTAAATAGAGTTAATATATCTATCTAATTATAAAACTCTGTCTCTTAATCTTGGAACATATATAGTTCTAATATTCAAAATATATATTTTAGCAGATGGCCCGTACCAAGCAGACTGCACGCAAGTGTACCGGACCTCGAGGTGTTCCTCGACACGTTCTTGCCCCAAGAGATGATGAACCCGCGGGTAGTATGGGAAGCAACCAGCCAGTGGTTGCTTATGAAGAAGGTGAAGGAAGTAACAGTGTCTCGTCACAACTTCAGGCGGAAGTAGACCGCCTGTACATGGAGTTGGCAAGGGCGAATGGAGAAAGGTTGAGGGGTACCAGAGAGAGAGAAGAGTTACGTGAGCAGTTGCAGTACCACCATGAGCAGCATCAAGAGTATGAGTGCAAGTGGAGGAAGGCTATCGAGCAGAGGAATCGGGCACGAACCCGGGTAGATGTAATGAGGGATAATCAGAATCTCATGGAGATCCACCATGCTGACCTACACAGGCAGGTGGAGGAGCTGACTGCACAGTTGCAGCCAGAACCTGCTATGCCACCTACTCCTGAGACGGAATCTGAGGTGGAAGCAGAGGAAGAAGAAGATGAGGAGTTAGAGCCGGTGGAGTATGAGGTCTTCTCTGGGGAAGAGTGATAGATCTGGAGGTTGAATAGACATGAGATGTTTTATAGCGTGATCTTTCTGACTTTGTAATCTAGTTAGTCAGAAAACCTCTAGTATGGTCAGTGTGTAAGATTGTGGTTTCAGTAGTCCTGCCCAAGAGCGGACTTGTATGATAAATAAGTTGAGCATGGTATGCATGTTATGATGTATAACTATGAATGTTAATCAAAGTATGGTTTGTTTTAAACAGATGCCTGTTAACACACGTGGCGCTAGTGCTTCCCATGGTGGGGATGATATCCCTAATGCACCACCAGTTCCACCCTCCTTGGCTGATGCAATTGCAGCATTGGTCAATGCAACAACTCTGTTAGCACAAAATCAGAACATTGGTCAACGTGGTCGTGGCCGTAATAACAGAGAAGAGACAACATATGTTGATTTCACTGACACCCGTCCTCCAGTGTTCATTAAAGCTGATGAACCTCTTGAAGCTGATGATTGGCTCCGCACCATGGAACAAAAATTCAGTCTTATCAACTGCACTGAAGTCCAGAAGCCAGCATTTGCAGCTCAGCAACTTCGAGGAGCCGCAGGGGTTTGGTGGGCAAATTTACTAGCTGTTCAACCAGCCGATCACCGAATCACTTGGACTGAATTCAAGGAGGCCTTCAGGGCTCATTATATTCCAGATGGAGTTATGAAGATGAAGCTTGAAGAGTTCTTAGCTCTCCGTCAGGGAAATGAGCCAGTTATGCAGTACATTGGGAAGTTTAATCATCTGTCCCAATATGCCTTTGACCAAGTCAATACTGATGAGAAGAAGAAGGCATGTTTCATGAGAGGATTGAATACAAAGCTTCAGTCTATGATGACAACTTGTGGCAATATAAATTATCATGAGACAGTGAATGTTGCTATATCTAGTGAAGAAAAGGACCGCAAGCATAAGGAGGCTAAGAAGAAGAAGGGAGTTGTGTCAGGGTCTGGATCATCTGGCGGCAACAAGAAGCGTCAGAGGCTCGTATATCATCCAGTCCAGCAGTTCCGCCCATCTTATCGCCCACCTTACCGTCCGCCTCAGCAGCAGAATTCTCAGAGTACTTTTACAAGGCCTGTTATGCCTTTTAATGTTCAACGTCAGCAGAATGTTCCTGCTATCCGTCCACCAGTGCCACAAGCTACAAATTATCCATGCTACAATTGTGGAAAGGCTGGACATTTCTCTCGTGACTGTCCTTATCCAAGGCAGAATGTTTCCAATGCCAATGTACCAAGGCCAGCGGGAAATCAGCAAGCAAACCAGAACAAGGGAAATGCACAAAATAATCAGAAGGGTAAGGGTACTCAGAAAACAGGAAAGGTTTTCCATACTCAGATAGAAGCTATTCCTGAAGGAGAACCTGTTATGCTTGGTATGTTCCCTGTTGCTCAACACCCAGCACTTACACTTTTTGATTCTGGTGCATCACATACTTTCATGAATAAAACATTTGCGGAGAAGCATAATATATCTATTGGTGAAACCAAAGATGAATTCTTTATACAGTCACCTGGGGGTCGACTATGTACTAAGGAAATGGTACATCAGGTACCTATAGATCTGGGTGGAAATATATTTCCAACATCCATGATAGTTTTAAAAGATCCAAGTATAGATGTGATCTTGGGTATGAACTGGATGAACCAAAGAGGTGCAGTGATAGACACCTTGAATAGAACCATCAAGCTCAACTTACCTAATAGCAAGTCTCAACTTCTTGTCCATCTTCCTGCTCTTAAGAGGGCAATTGAGCGAGTGTGTGCTACCTCTGTCAAGGAAATCCAAGACATTCCGGTGGTCTGTGAGTTTCCTGATGTGTTCCCAGAAGATTTACCTGGTCTGCCACCTGATCGTGATGTGGAGTTTGAAATAGAACTCAAACCAGGAACAACACCAATAGCCAGAAGAGCTTATAGAATGCCACCAAAAGAATTAGCAGAGTTGAAAACTCAGTTGCAAGGTTTGATAGATAAAGGTTTCATTCGACCCAGTTCATCACCATGGGGTTGTCCAGCGATCTTTGTGAAAAAGAAGGACCATACCTTGAGGCTATGTGTTGATTATCGTCCCTTGAATGAAGTGACAATCAAGAACAAGTATCCTTTGCCCCGTATTGATCTTCTCTTTGATCAACTTGCTGGTGCGAAGGTATTCTCGAAGATAGATTTGAGATCGGGGTATCATCAGATCAAGATCAAACCAGAAGATGTCCCGAAAACAGCATTCACTACCAGATATGGTTTGTATGAATATCTAGTCATGTCCTTTGGTCTGACCAATGCCCCAGCACACTTCATGTACTTGATGAATTCAGTGTTCATGCCAGAGCTAGATAAGTTCGTGGTTGTGTTTATTGATGACATTCTCATCTATTCCAAAACCAAAGAAGAGCATGCAGAACATCTCAGGATAGTGTTGACTCGCTTGAGAGAACATCAGTTATATGCTAAATTTAGTAAATGTGAGTTCTGGATAGATGAAGTTCAATTCTTGGGTCATGTTCTGTCAGCTGAAGGTGTTGCAGTAGATCCAAGTAAAGTCCAAGAAGTTCTTGACTGGAAGTCACCAACGTCAGTACATCAAGTTCAGAGTTTCTTAGGATTAGCAGGGTATTATCGTAGATTTATCCCTGACTTCTCCAAGATCTCTAAACCAATGACAACACTGCTAAAGAATGACACCAAGTTTGTGTGGTCATCAAAATGTGAAGAAGCTTTTCAGACTTTGAAAAAGTTATTGACAACTGCACCAGTATTAGCTCAGCCAGACATTGAAAAATCCTTTGATGTTTATTGTGATGCTTCAGGCAAAGGCATTGGGTGTGTACTGATGCAAGAAGGCAGAGTCATTGCCTATGCTTCACGACAGCTTAAGCGGCACGAAGAACATTATCCAACACATGATCTAGAATTGGCAGCTGTAGTCCATGCTCTGAAGATCTGGCGACATTATTTGTTGGGTAATACTTGTCACATATACACTGATCATAAAAGCTTGAAATACATCTTCACTCAGTCTGAGTTGAATATGCGTCAGAGAAGATGGTTAGAACTGATAAAAGATTATGATATTGAAGTACACTATCACCCAGGAAAAGCCAATGTAGTGGCAGATGCACTCAGTCGAAAGGGTCATTGCAATTGTCTGGAAGTCAAGCCAATAGATATTACCTTGTGCCATGAGTTTGAAAGGTTCAGCCTTGAAATGATTCCACAAGGAAATCTTGCAAATGTGACCGTTCAATCATCCATTAAAGATCAGATCATTGCAGCCCAGAAGGAAAGCAAGGGTATGATCCATCTGAAAGAAAAGATTCACTCTGAGCAGAATTCCAATTTCAAAATAGATGAAGCTGGAGTGATTTGGTTCAAGGATCGGTTAGTGGTTCCAAAGGTTCCTGAGCTCAGAAAGCAGATTCTTGATGAAGCTCATGCAACAAGATTTTCAGTACATCCAGGCAGTAATAAGATGTATCATGATCTGAAACAGAGATTCTGGTGGACTAAGATGAAACTTGAAATTGCTAGTTATGTAGCTAAATGTGATACTTGTCAGAAAGTGAAGGCAGTTCATCTTAGGTCTGCTGGAGAATTGCAACCATTGCCAATTCCATCTTGGAAGTGGGATGACATTAGTATGGACTTCATAGTGGGTCTGCCCAGGACATTGAAAGGGTTTGATTCCATATGGGTCATTGTTGATCGTCTGACCAAATCAGCTCATTTCATATCTGTTAAAACAGCATATCCAGCATCTAGCTATGCCAAGATATATTTTGACAGAATTGTAAGTCTGCATGGCATTCCAAAGACTATCGTGTCTGATAGAGGGACCCAGTTTGTCAATGTTTTCTGGAGGCACTTACATAAGTCTTTGGGTACCGAGCTTTTGCATAGTACAGCTTATCATCCACAGACTGGGGGCCAAACTGAAAGAGTTAATCAGATCTTAGAAGATATGTTAAGATCCTGTGTACTCAATTATTCAGAGAAATGGGATGAATGTTTGCCTTTAGCAGAGTTCTCTTACAATAATAGTTATCAAGAGAGCATTAAGATGGCACCATTTGAAGCTCTGTATGGCAGAAGATGCAGAACACCGTTAAGTTGGTCTGAACCTGGAGAACGTAGTCTCTTTGGGGTTGACTTAGTTAAAGAAGCTGAAGAGAAAGTCAAATTGATTCGAGAGAACATGAAGATAGCACAATCCAGGCAAAAGAGTTATGCCGATAAGAGACGTCGGTCTCTTACCTTTAAGGTTGGTGATTATGTTTATCTCAAGGTATCACCAATGAAAGGCGTTACTCGATTTGGAATCAAAGGAAAGTTGGCACCTCGATATATAGGTCCCTATCAGATCCTTAAAAGATGTGGAAAGGTGGCATATCAACTTGATTTACCGTCACAGTTATCATTAGTTCATAATGTGTTCCATGTTTCTCAGTTAAAGAAATGTCTTCAAGTGCCTGATCAGGTCATTCATGTTGAAGAGATTGAATTAGAGCCGGATCTGACATACTCAGAGTATCCTATCAAGATTCTTGACCAAAAAGATCGAGTCACTCGAAAAAGAACTGTCAAGTTCTACAAAGTCCAATGGAATCAACATACTGAAGAAGAAGCCACGTGGGAATCAGAAGAGTTCCTCTTAGAAAGTTTTCCTGAGTTTCTTTCTTCTGTATAGTCCTTATAATCTGTTATATGATGACCTATCCCCTGCTTTATGTAAAGGTTAGTAATGGAAGTGCCTGCCACATTTCCTTTTCCATTAGTTAGCCTACAGGTTAAATCTCGGGACGAGATTTCTTTAAGGGGGAAAGAGCTGTAACACTCTGGTGTTAAGCAGACTAAAACTTGACATGTCATCATATGCACTGGCATTTTATCTGAGTGGATAACCTAAGTATGCATTCACTAAAAACAAGTTTAATTTTTCATGCTTGTGCTTAGTTGATAAAGAGTGCTTAAGTTTGAAACCCTAGTTTATGTTTTCTTTTGTTGTGATTAGTGCTTTTGTGCTATAAAAGGGTATTTTGGTAATCTCATGTATAGTAACTGAAAATTTGGACCAAACCTTGGTATTATGTCTCAAAGGTGTATTTGGAACATGTTTCAAGTCACCATTGAGGTATAATTCAAATTTGGTTGAAATCCAATTAAATAATTTAATTAATTTGAAAACCCTATTTTGTCCCCTTTTTCATAATTCTAAATCTAAAAAGAATTTGGTTATGCTCTAAAAAGCAAAGTTGCTCCATTTATGATAAGGATCAACTTTGATGTATAAAGTTTTTCAAGTTCTCATACGAAATCAAAAGTAATTGTGAAAATACCCTTTTGCCCTTTTTGTCCCCTTTTGAATTTCAAACCCTAATTCAAAATCTAAGCATATTCTGCATATGTTGCAAAAATAAAAGATGTTCAGTATTGAATTCTGAGCATTTGATATTTTAACATATTTTCAACTTATATTCAAAAATCCAAAGTAATTTCAAAATATCTAAAGGGTAGAAAGGAGAGAAGGGGGGATAAGTTTTCTTCCCTGTTCATGGCGGTGAGAAGCCGATACTTTGATCGGTGCTGCCAGCGCAAAGGACGTCGATCTCTCTCGTATGAGCTCGCAACCGTGTTCGTGGCAAAGTGAAGCAGCTGCTGGCGCTCTCCCTCGCGTCGTGGCACCTTCTCCTGAGCTCGCCGTCGCCATTTTGACACCAAGGCACCGACGGGCACAACTCCGACCTAATCCCAAATTAACAGCACACCAAGCGTTCTCATTTAAATTGACCACAAATATAACTTCCTTACCTCCTTGCGCATCTCCAGAGCCCATCCCTTCGACCTCTACTGCCTCAGAGAGCTCGTGCTCGCCGTTCTTCTTCCCGCCGGGCGAAATCGCCGCCGAGCTCGACCTCGCCGTGGTCCGCTCAACCGGGCACTCCTCTACTCTCCCTGTCTTGCGTTTCTGTTTCATCTTGACCCCAGAAGTCTCATCGGCTCGATGGTTCTCTGTTTGGTGCTCAGGTCTCGCCGGAACATCGTCTGTTTCGCCGGAGCTCGCCGCCGCAAGCCACTGCTCCGTGGAATTCTCCTCTCCGTTCATCCTCTGCTTGAACCAGCTACATAGCTAGCATCAGGGTGAGCTACTGGAACTTCCTATCCCCTCCATTCTACTGCTACCGGCCTAGGTTCGCCGGAACAGCTCCGCCGTGATCCGGTCCGCCGCAGTGCGTGGCCAGACCTCACCGGAGTGGTAGCGGTTAGGGTTAGGAGCTCTATCGGCTGCGGATGACCTGCCGGTGCTTGTGCTCGCGTCCGTTAGGTCTCTAATGGCCGGAGTTGACCGGCGTAAGGTTCGCCGGCGCTCGGTGCGCCGCCGTCCGCTCTGGCCATGGTCGGGGACCTTGCAGTTGTAAAGATGAGAAAGTGCAGGGTGTTGGTTGCAAAGTCCATGACTCATGTAATAGTGCTCTGGACTGCGGGTTGTTTTCGTTTAAGCCGAAGGGCTTTTCTGCAAAAGCGCCGAGGCGTGCGGGCGGGAGCCAGGCCGAGCCGTTTTCACGCGCGTTGGGCCGCGCGGGAGCGGGCCGAAAGCCCAGTTTGGGCTAGAATTGAGTTTTTCTTTTTATAGCTTTATGCACAGTAGCTAGTTTTGTTATTTTTGCTATAATTTTTCTATAGCGCTGTTAATTTTGAATTTTGACATGTGAGATGATAGCATGTCTGTGCTAATATAAAAATTATAAAACTTGTGTTTTGAGTACTTTTGCTATGACAATTAAATCTGTATTTTAATTAATAAATGCAACTTTGATGAATTATGTAATTTTCTGTGTTTCTCCAAAAATCATGAATTTTGACATGTGAGTTTATGTCATTGATATCTACCTTCATGATTAATTTCAGCTCTGTTTGAATAAGTATGATTTGTTCATAAGTAAAAAGCTATTTAAAATGACTTATAAAATAAAAAGAAATAGTTAATCACTTTGGATTTGTGTGACTTTTGGAATTGTTTGACAACCAGTGGAAAACTAGCATGATTTGCTCCCTGGTTATGGATTCCTTTATGCAAATAACCTTTTGTTGCTTGTTAGTTACCTAACCTTGCTTAATGAAAATAATAAAACTTGCTTAGTAATAATATATGGTTTGATAGCTAAGTTAAATTGTTTTTTTTTATCATGAAGGAAAGTCGTACTCAAGATAGTTAAGTTTGTTTGTTTTATCCAAAGAACATATACCCTGTCTTAATCATATCATAAGCATCTTATTGATCATGCATATGCACTTCTACGTGTAGATCTCGTTTCGGAAGAACCGGATCCACAGTGGGTTTCTTCTAAGAGTTTGGATCCTTCTGTTTTTTCTGAGTCTCCGGACTTCGCTAATCAACAAGGCAAGCCCCGGACATTAACCATATCCTTGTATTTTTATAAAGTTATTCATATCACTTGAGTTAATTTGATGCATTAGGTAAATAGGAGATGGGTGAATCCTAGTTGATGCATTACCAACCTTGATGATTCAAATACTTAACCTTGATACCCGTTTTATGAAAATGCTTAGTATGCTTAGCCATGCTTTACTACTTCATTATAGTAGGTGCTTTTAAAAATGGTTGCTATGTTATGGAAATCATGAATCTTGAGATAACATGATAACGTTAGTAACTTACATCAAGAATGGAGTCTTGTTGTAAGATTACTCAACATAGGACCTTATCGTTGTTGGCCTGCTGTGATTGAGACCTTTGAGTACAGCCCACATGCGGTGGTAAGCCTCATCTATAGCTATTCCGATACTTGAGAACGGCCAACCGCGTACTGGGAGTGGAGAGATGGCGGGAGTAGCGTGTACCCTCGGGGCTATGAGATAGTCGGGTTCGAGGTGTACTGTACTCTCGGGTGACGCTGGACCCGTTCTTGTATGGGAGGACCTATAGATAGGGTTGACATATGCGAGATTAAGTTCTACATATGTCGTGTGGTACTGAATCCCCAGCTGGGTTTAAACGATTCGAATCGCCGTGTTTCCTCGGATATGGAGCCTCAATCCACTGACCCACACCGTAGTAATGAATGAGATCTTTATGAGATGAGAACTAAAGATGTGGTATTCATATGAAGGTTTGAGAATCTTTGAATAGTTATAAAGTTTAATCTTGAGTTAAAACTTGAAAATAGGCTTTACTATTAGTAAGCTTTTTATGCAAAAGAAATGTTTTGATCTTGCTAAAGACTTATCTTGAGTCCCTATAACCTTCATACCTGAGTCTTCTCCTCTTTTCTAGACGGTTAAGTCTTGTTGAGTACTTTTGTACTCAGGGTTTGTTAACCTTTGTTGCAGGTGAGTTCATTGATCATCCTTTTGGTGGTCAATGTTTCTTCACTCTTGTGGAGGAGAGTGATGATGACACTGATGTTTGACCTTGGGCAAGTAACAAAAGTTGTGTGGTATATGTAATATAAAGTTCCGAACCTTTTATGTATCAAGTACTTCTGGGTTGTAAACTTTTAAACTTAAGTTTCAATCTATGTTATATACTCTTTCCGCTTTTACTCTGATTTATCTTATCTATAAAACTGTTGTAATACTGTGATGCTTGACGAGGGAATTCCTGAAAAGAATGTAACGTGGATGATTCGGGTTTCCCGAGGACACCCGACAGATCTCTTGAGTCATTTGGAACTCGTGCACGCCAATCAGAAGTCTTTAGGACAGTGATGGATGCATGTGGGCCACTTAATTCAGGAGGTTCTGCCACAGCTTGTGTTGTGCAGGTGTCGAGCACGGATACAGTGATCAGAGGCAAGGTGAAGGTCAAGTAGAGACGTGCCGTGCCGATGGACCGAGAGTGGCGAAGGGCGGACGTGAGGCTTGGACTGAGGGACCGGTGGCCTGAGGATCAGCTGTGGTGGCTGGCAGCCTGGGACAGCGATGAGCGGAGACTTGCGGGCATGGTGTTGCTCGGGTCGAGGACCTGGGGACACGTGTCGGTGGACGGGGTGCACGGGAGGTGCATCCCCTCTACAGCTTCGGTT
Source organism: Coix lacryma-jobi var. lacryma-jobi (assembly GCA_009763385.1). Lineage (NCBI taxonomy): Eukaryota > Viridiplantae > Streptophyta > Magnoliopsida > Poales > Poaceae > Coix > Coix lacryma-jobi. The sequence goes on from CM019824.1 coordinate 163,269,141, forward strand.
TGGTGGTAGAGCCAGAGAAAAACCATCGGGTGGACGATTTCCAGGTTTGGGCCTCAAAACCTGGGTGCGGACGGTTTCCGAGTTTGGCCACAAAACTCGGGCTGAGGACGGTTTCCAGGTTTGGGTCTCAAAACCTGGGTGCTGCGGGTTTGCTGAGTTTGGGCCTCAAAACTCAGATGCTGGTGGGCTGGTTTCCCGGTTTGGGCCTCAAAACCGGGGGTTGGCTGTGAAGGCTGGTTTCCCGGTTTGGGCCACAAAACCGGGGGTGCGACGTCCAGGAAAAAGGACGCAGAGCGGTGGCGGCACGTGGCGGCAATCGGGAGGTTGCGTCGAGGCAACGCTACGAGTTATGCAGGCGTGGCCGTCGGATCCACCTACCATCGAGTTGGTCCAGAATAACCTTAGGGTTTAGCTGGTTCGCTCTGTAAGTAGTTAGAGGTAGAGTGGGAATTAGGAATAGTTAGAATTAGGATAAGTAGGGGGAGACACCCACCTCCCCATCTATCTCAGTTCATTTGCTCTTTGCACTTAGGGTTTCCTGCTCTCCCAATCCCCTGCTGTAGCTAGCTGAGATCCGCAGAGAACCATACCTCTGTGTACTGGAGATTTTGAGGAAGTGAGGCCGTAACCTCACTGTTGTAGCGTGTGGTAGCCACACGGTTGCAGATCGATGACTTGATTCGCGTTTTGGTTCGTGTTCTTCGCGTTCCTATTTTCTCCGCGTTTTTCCCGTCGCTCGATCTCTCTCCATACTGCGACTTTGCGAAATCCGTTTGAATCATCTTGTTCGTTTTCAAGAGGAGGTCATTTCGACCAAAGGAATTCATCTAACTCCTCACGAACAAGTAGATCAGGTTGATTTCGTTTTCGTGGCGCTTTTTCGTTCTTGATCTTCCCCTTTCGATTTCCCAGTGATTGAATCGATTTGAGCGGATGATTTCTTGGGGGTAGTCTCCTAACTACCCCGTGATCATCTTCTCCAAGTTTGGAAACGTGGGATTTCGATTTGGATCGATTTTGGAGAGACTCGTGAGAGGGGCGATCAAAATCGCCCTCTCTGTTCATCCGCGGACAGTCCGCCGTTGGACCCGCGGACAGTCCGCCGTTGGACCCGCGGACAGTCCGGGGGTCGGGCTCCAGCCGAGTTCGTGGCTGCGCAGCTCGTACGGACAAGTTCCTTTTGAACCGCGGACAGTCCGCCGTTGGAACTCGCGGACAGTCCGGGAGTCGACCAGGGAACTCCAGCAGACTTGCAGTTTTGAGGATTTTGCCGGCGGACAGTCCGGGCTTTCCTCGTGGACAGTCCGCAGTACCCGCGGACAGTCCGGGACCTGCAGTCCGGACAGTCCGGGATTTGGCTGTTTGTTCCAGTTTAGTGCGTTTGCTCTCCCGGCTTGTTCGCTTAGTTTCCGGACTTCTCGTTTGGCCTTGTAGTTGACCAAGGAACCTCTCTAGGTATCTTTGCTACTTGTTAGCATCGGTATTTGGGGATTTCTTGACGTAGCCGTCTATCTACGTTCGGGACTTGGCTTTTGGGGTCGAACTTGTTCCGGTGCTTTTGCCGTTTGGTTCACTATCGTTTTGTGGTGCCTCGCTGTGATCCTAGGGATCATCCACCCTCTTCCAAGGGTCGTGAGCATCACGGTTTCGATCGTAGCTTTCGGGGGTTGATTTTGAGACATTTGGCCAAAGTTTCGAGAGAAATTTTTTAGCTCCCATTCACCCCCCCCTCTGGTCGCCTTGCTAGTGCTTTCTCGGTCCTTGAACTCGGCGACGAGGTCGTGCGGGCAGCTGCCGGTGCCGTGGCTCCGGCGTCGGGGCTGAAGCGGTCTCGAGGGACGGAGCCATGCCTGGTCGGCGACGAGGTCCACGCGTGCAGGAGTGACAGAAACCGACACGAGGTCTGCCGCAGCAGTGTTTTCATGTTGTCCATGCATGTACTCCGTATGTCTATGTCCGCGGCCGGTGGTGCGGCAGCAGCAAGTTGTCATACACGTTCATGCATGTCATTTCACTACAAGAAATGGTGCTTTACATGACGGTTTTCGATGACGTTCTAAGAAAGCATCATAGAATCATATTCTTCATTTGTTAGGTGATTTATATATGACGATCTGAACGTCATGGATTATTTTTGCATATCTTAGCAATTGAGTGGTAGATCTATGACGGATACTTTCGTTTCGTCACAGCTCAACGTCCAACATGGCGATGACGTGGCTTGTTTTTTTTTTGCATGACGCTGATATGGCCTGCCAACATGGGCCTTGTTTTTTGCCAACATGGGCTTGTTTTTTTAAAAGATTTATGAAAGTTGAAAAGCTCAAAAAAATATGAAACTTCGTAGTTAACAACTTTTAATTTGAAATCATGTTGTCATGCAAAACTACAATTAAATTTAAAATTTTTGAAATTCAATATTTTCAAAATACCTCATATGAAAAATAGCCAAAATGAAAGTCATAAATCTCAAAAAGTTATGAAACTTTCTAGTTGATAAATTTTTAATTTGAAACCATCTTCTTAATGAAAACTACATTTGAAATTTCTCAAATTTGAAATTCAAATTTTGTAAATGACCTCGGATGGAGAAACTTTCTAAACAAAAAGTGTAGATCTCGAAAAGTTATGAAACTTTGTAGTTGACAACCTTTTGATTTGAATTCGTTTAGAGCATCAAACAAGCAATTTACACATGGTCTAGCATAATATGACGGAAATTGAAATGGAATAAAAACACAAATGGCAAAGGGGTGAAGTGGTAGTGGAGGTTACACGCGCATGTGCGAGAGGTCACTGGTTCGAATCTTGGTTAATGCCAAGTATAAAAAAATACTATTGGAGTAGATGGGTGGTGTAGCTAGCTAGTGGGGCCCCTCCCCTAATTTTAAAAACATTTCTCTTATTTTTTTGGATTTTTTTCGCTCAAACTTTGTCGATTATTCTATGACGAAATGAAATGACAATCAGTGACGGCTCCAGTTGGTCCAACAAATGTACGACGTGAGATACATGACAGATTTTCCGATCGTCATGACAAGTTAACATTCCTTGTAGTGTTTTGTGTGCCCATCTCAATAGTCAATATGGTCCCCGGCGGCGAGCTCATCACCTCCGGCCGCTTTCACGTCGGCGGGTGGCACTAACGTCGCCAATGCAAGGACCCGGGAGGCCGGGAGCTGATCTTCACTCTAGCGCCAACGACGCGTGACGGTGAGTAGCACCACACGACGAACGACAAACTTTTGCATGGTGTTTAGATTTGAGGGTATTTTAGATTTTTCTAACCATGGTTTGACACATTAGAGGTAAAAGTGGACAGAATGATTCGTACAACAAAAAAAATACTCCCTCCGTATCGCATTTAGATGACGTTTAGGACAGCGATACGGTCTCCAAAGTGCAACTTTGATCACTTATTTGTTAAAAAATATTTGTTGTAAAATGGTATATGTATACTTTTATGAAAGCACTTTTCAAAAAAATTTATTTATATAATTTTTATATCTCTAAACTCAATAATTTAAAAGTTATTCATGATTTATATTTCCAATGTTTGACTCAAACCTTGTCCAAAACGTCATCTAAAAGTGATATGGAGGGAGTAGCTGAATGGTATCTAAGTAGGCTCGATCATTTTGGTGACTTATAGGTAAGAACCATCTTTTTAATGGTACGTAAGTAAAAATCTCTATTTTTAATCCAGTAAGTAAAAAACTATTACTGAGGCGACATGCCAACCACCTCAGATCAAAGGTCACGGTCAATTATAGCCTTAACCGAGGTCGTCTAGGCAACCACCTCGGGTAATTGATTAACCGAACGATCACATTAAGACAACCATCGTGATTAACAGATTAATGAAGGAGTGTGTCTTAAAGTGTCTGCCTCGGTTAATATTCTCCACAAAATCTAAAAACAAAAAATGACCTCAAATGGAAAAAAAAACTTTTAACTGCAAAGTATAATATGTTGGGTTTTTTGATTGATACCATTGCAATTTCGTAAGTTTGGAAAAATGCCATTACTATTCGCCTATTTGGAAACTTGCCATTATAATTCTTCTCTAGCTTCAACCATGCCATTTTCTACGTATTCGACAGCCTTAGGCCCACACGCAGGCGACTAAACACCAATGTATTCTCGTATGATCCAAAATACCCCTGCTGCTTCTCTCCCTCCACTCACTGACGTGTAGGCCCCACATGTTAGTTTCTTCTCCAACCTCTGGCCACGGTCGTGCGGGAGAGCTGGTGAGCAGCAATAGCCGCAATCACAAGTCGAGCTGGCGAGCAGCAGCAACCGCAGCCCACGCACGGTGCGGACTGCCGGACTCCAGTCACGGGGACGGCCACAGCGAAGACAGAGCTTGCTGGCTGCGCCAATGGGCGGCAATGGCGAAGGCAGCAGCACGGATGGCTCAAAGTTGAGGAGAGGACGGAGGACCAGGTGGTGACGTCTGAGATAGTCGTGGTCGTGCGATGACGTCGAGCGCCGCCAATGGCGAGCGCATGGTGTGGCGAGCAGAGATACAGCCGCGAGCGAGAGGGAGACCAGCATGTTAGCGCCGGCGGTATCACGTGCTGCTGCCCGAGCAAGGGCGTGGGTTGGGATGTGTAAGGAAGCGCCGGCGCGTTTGACGGTGTGACTGTGGACTCGTGGCAACGGGCCGTGGGCATCTCCTGCTCATGGAAAAATGGCAAAGTTCGTGCAGTCAAGCTGCTTGAGAAAATGTGTAAATGCGTTACATGAATAATTGAATACAGCCTCTCAAGTACACCTACCTGTGCTCGAATCTGGGTGGCTCCAGATGCACCTACCGCCACCGGTGCTCCAGGTGCATGTCAGTGATGCCAAGGCCATCGGCCTCCTTCTTGCAGTTGAACCAGAGGCTAGAGTGATGCACACGTGGTGGAGGTTGAAGAAGAAGCTGACGTGTGGGTCCCACGTGCCAGCTAGTGGAGAGAGGGAAGTTGTAGGGGTATTTTGGGCCATACCAAAATACACTAGCATTTAGTGACCTGCATGTGGACCCAACACTGTCAAGTACGTAGAAAATGGCATTGCCCAAGTTGAAGAAAAATTATAATGACAAGTTTCCAAATAGACGAATAGTAATGGTATTTCTTAAAACTTGCAAAATTGCAATGACACCGATCAAAAAAACCCTAATATGTTATATGTTATATTTTTATATCAGTATTTCGTAATTTTATTTTAGATATTTTGGCTACTAAATGACCTCAAATGAAAAACACTTTTAACTATAAAGTTTAAATCTTGCAATGTACTATAACTTTCGTATATACTGTATTTTCATCAGAGATAGTTTCAAAAATTCAAAAAAATAAATTTCGAAACATATGAATTTAAACAACACATATTTTAAATCAAAAACTTATCAATATCAAACATGTAGCACAGATCAATCACTACAACTTTGACAACAAACAGCAAAACAAATAAAAAAAGTTTCATCACATTCAAATGATCATTTCACGAGGAGAACGAAAGTACTCACTTCATCTCAAAATAGATGTCATTCTCACTATCTAAGAAGTCAATTTTTTTAGAAATTTGATCAGTTATAAATTAAAAAATATTAATATTTATAATATATAAGTAGTACTAATAGAGCATTGAATATACTTTTATAATAAATTTATTTAGAGATATAAATGTTATACATATTTTTTATACTTAGTTAAAGTTTAACCGGTATGTATACCGTAGCGTTATTTATACTGAGACCTCACAGAACGTACTATACCGTAGCCTCACTGAGACACCTTCACACGCGACAAACTATCTTGACGAACTTGTCGAAGTTCTTCCTGCACGCGCCGCCGGGCCCAAACGCCTCGGCCACCGCGGCCTGCAGCTCCTGCGCCCTGGCCCTCATCCGCGCGCTTTCCTCCCCGCGCAGCAGCTCCTCCACGGCCGCGGCCACCCCGGCGCGCGTCATGGCCCCCTCGAACGCGGTGCCCACCCCCCACACGTGCGCCACGGACCGCGCGTTCATCCAGTGGTCGCCGAAGCATGGGCGGCAGGCCATGGGCACGCCGCTGGACACGCTCTCCAGCACCGACCCCCACCCGGCGTGCGTCAGGAACGCGCCCACGGAAGGGTGGCGCAGCACGGCCACCTGCGGCGCCCAGGGCACCACGAGCCCGGACCCGGTGCTGGTGGCGCGGTCCAGGAAGCCCGGCGGGAGGAGCGGCCACGAGTCCTCGCGCAGGGACCACAGGAAGGGCGCGCCCGAGGCCTCCAGCCCGGCCGCAAGCTCGCAGAGCTCGTCTGGCCGCGGGGACGCCACCGTGCCGAAGCCCACGTACGCGACGCCGCGCACAGGGTGGCGGCCCAGCCAGGCGAGGCAGCCGTGCGGGTCCGCTGGCGCGGCGGTGTCAGCGTCATCCTTGGGGAGGAGCAGGTGGTAGGGGCCTAACGGGAGGCAGTTCGGCAGGATCTCCGCGAGCGCCGCGGTGACGTCCGGCGGGTCCAGGTCCGGGAAGGTGTTGACCGCCGCGGCGACGGCGGCAGAGCGCGGGAGGCGCTGCCCCAAGCGGTGGACGACGAGGCTGATGACGTGATTGAAGTCGCCGGAGACGACGCCGTCGGGGAGGTCCCGGACGCGGTAGCTGGCGAGGCCCGGGTGGGAGGTCAGCAGCTCGTCGGCCCTGTTCGCGGCTGTGCAAAACCATGTTGACGACCATCATCAAGATAAGATTTTTTTTTTCAATAGCACAACGAACTCTAGTGATTAGTGAATAGTAGAATCCAACAGCGCACCCTGATCGCCGACGTCGTCACGGAGCGCGTCGGTGCGGAGGTGCGCCAGGAGCGCGCACGACGCGGCCGTCCACACCGGCACCCACGTTGCCCCCGCCGCGGCGGCCGCGTCCGCCGCCGGCCACACGAACGCGTCGCTCACCACGCAGCTCACCCTGGCGCCGCCCGCCGCGGCGCGGGCCGCCTCCAGCCCGGCCTTTACCCCGCCGGCCTCCGCAGCCGCCATGAACAGCGCCATCTGCCGCGGCATCGGCACGGTCTCCTCGGCCGCGGGCGCGCCGTCGGGTACCTCGACGAAGCGCAGGTTCCCCGGCAGCTTGTGCCCGGCGGAGCCGTTGCGGAGCTGCGCGAGGGAGGACGCGGTGGAGAGGAACGAGAGCGTGGCCCCAGACGGCGCCGCGGCGGCGGCCAAGGCGCGTGCGAAGGAGAGAAGCAAAGCCGCGTGGGAGCTGAAGGGGAAGGCGACCACGGCCACGTGTGGCGCCGGGGAGGACGTGGCGGGCGCCATCGTCGTGCTTCAGCGGGGCTGGCGTCGGCTGCGCGCGCAATGCGGTGCTGCCGGGGTGTGCGTGTGCCGTGTGCGGCTTCAGTTGTGGCGCGGCGCCGGCCGTTTTGAAGTCCGCGAGCGCACCTGCCGGAGCTGTGGCGCGGCCGCGTGCGGAACAAGTGTCTTGGCGAGTTTGTTGGGATCAATGGTGAGTGTGGCCCGCCGCGTCAGCGTCACGCGCTCACCAGCGTCCACTCGTACTACTACTACCAGAGCGCTCCAGATTGTCACGGACGTCACTGACACGGAATTAAATTGGATGGAGGCGGTCAATGTCGATATAAGACTATTGGCACTCACGTTATTCTATTTTCATCCTCTATACTGCCTAGTCATCAAGATTCTCTCCTCTATACTCATTTCTCCCGCATTCATCCATCCTCTATATCATCCTCTATCTACTGTAGGCTCACTTATCACTTTATCTAAATATATCCATAAGAGATCTAATTTTGAAGAATTAATTATAACGAATTATGGTGCAATCGAAATTTAATTTGAGTTTTCGGTTTGTGAAATATAGTATTTTTTTAAGTTTGAAATAGCGGGCCCCACTCAAGATTCTCTCCCCTCCCCCTCCCCCCTCTCATGCGCGTTGCATGCCTCCCATCCGGTAAAAGACGCACCAAACGCTGAGAATAGCGTCAGTGTGTTCGATAGCGTAGATTTTACGGTTGCCGCTGCAGCTCTTTTCTCTTTATTTGTTTACGCTATGCCATTTAGCGGATGGAGTACAGACCCCGGTGCGGGTGGTCTAAGAGAATATCATGGGACACCGGATAGGGGCGTCCCGGTAAAATGAGAGACCCTATACGAAACAGTAAGTATAGAGACCTAATCTCAAATGCCAAAACAAAATAATAATAATAATAATAATATACATATTGATATATTACTTATATTATTACATGGTATAGATTGCTTTTAATTTTTCTGTTCATATTTTCTAATCCGATCTGAAGACGTCCCTTACGAGTTGGAATAATTAAACACTATACATAGACAATGCATAAAATATAATATTGACTAAATAAAATAGGGCCTAGTTACGGAGTTCATCAGGTGATGGTGTGTCGACAATATTAGGATCTATGGTTGTGTGGTAAATTGGGGACTGCTCTGGACTCTTGACGAGCTAAGCTGTGGTCTTTGTGTCTTCATCTCCAATGTAGGATTAGAACCAGGTCTCGAGTCTACGAAACGACGAAAGATGGCGCTGATGGTAGACAGAAGGAATAAGAAATCAGAGTGACAAAGTGAATGTGAAAAAAATTTGAAATCACGGTGACCACTTTGTATCTCAAACCAAGTCGAGCATGTCACATTTTGAGCCAAAAATAACATTTGTTGCTGATTTAGTAAATAAAATAAAGTTCACAATTACTATCATACTTAGGATACTTACAAATCTTGGGGCCCTATGATTTTGGGGGCCCTGTTCGGTCGCACGGTCTGCACGGGCCCAGGGACGCCCCTGCACCGGATAGCATAGGGAGTTGCTATATTTCAGTTGTCTGAAATCTAACAACTTTTCAGGCGACGGTTGTAGGTCATTGGATGAGCAGCCAACAATCCAGATTTGTCCTGTTTGTCTCTGTTTACGCTCAGCTTTAACGGGTCCGCAAATAAACCCGCTAACCGGTACAGACTCTTACAATGCCTGCCAAAACTTAACGGACACAGATCCATAACCCGATAACTTAAAAGGTACTCATTTGGGCTAGAATGCGGCAACCAGCCCAGATATCACACAAACAGGTGTTGAAATCAAATAACAAGTTTGCTGCTACACTCTTGAGCAACCATGAAGCACACACCGATGATTTTTCGATCTGGGAAAAAGAAATTGGATGTGTGGGAAAAATAAGTAAAAATTCAAAAAAAAAAACAAAAGAAGATGATCAACAAGAGAGGAGGAGATGATCAGATAAGAAAGAATTACTGACCTGGAAAATCTTGTATCCATCTCTCTTTTTTTGTTCTTCATTATGATGGATTCATCTCTACTCTGCTTCTTCAAACTTAGACTCTATTGTCCTTTCTTTGGTAAATCATTATGGATCAGACTAGAGGAAGATTTCTATTGCATGTGTGTATACACAAGTTTTTGAATCAACTTGTTGTGAACTCTGAACTGAACCAATTAAACTAAACTGAAAAAAGAAGGAAGAATCAGCTTCAATACATAAACATCTTGTACACAAGCAAATGTTAAATTACAACTCACAAATATGAAAATTGCACAATTCAAAAACAACGATTTGTACTTGTTCATACTGCAATTATTACTACTGACCTATGAACCAGAAAAAAGAAACTGCTCAAGCTAGTCATTTTATAAGTAATATACAATATGAGTCAATTCCAATGAATATAAGAGAAGCGACAATATATTACCACATATTAATTATATTACCAGAGTACAACATTTAGTGTAGCAACATCAATTATTTTATTTGCCAATATAATGTATAGGTGGCAAATCTCACACAGGCTCATGAAATCAAAACCAAACATGATCCATCCAATGCAATGCAATGGATTGGAAGCAGCTAGCTAGTCATTAACTATAGCATAGATGTCGAGCACAAACAAACCAACACCATCTCTACCAAACCAAATATCAAACAAAAGCAGTAGATGGGAGCCTAACATCGATCAAGCGAGTCATCATTGCTTGTGATGAGGGACGGCCCGATCTTCCGAGAGGTAGCAATAGATTCGATTGGTGGAGAACTCGACGTTGGCGATCCGGCTTCAAATCAGACACGATTCGAACCCTGCAACCGTTACACCACTGCTCCGTTGGTTATCAACCAAGCACAACTTGATTGACCTCGCCAAGAAGGCTATTCCTGCAAGCGAATCGAAGAACACAAGCAAGAAGTTAAAAATACACAATCTGAAATTGCAGATATGAATTGATATGAATTTCAATGGAGGGTTCAAGAACTCGGTTCCAAAGGACTAATCGACACAGTGGAGGAGATCAAGAACGGGGGCCCTGGATCACTGTAAAAGGATTCGACACCACAGTTACAATGAATGATTCAGTTCCTCGATGGAAAACTAAACTCAAAACAAAACCCAAGACCTAACAATGACGGCGGCGGCTAATTATAGGGTTTAGGTCGTCGCCCCTGCTGGACGCGCCCCCTAATGGGCTCTAAGACGATTCACGGCCCATCGGACCAAAAGACGGTGTCACAGCACCCTAGCAGATTCCGGACGCTGACTTGTTTCAATGATTCCCGTTGACTCCGGACGTATTTTGATGTGATTCCAAAGCCATTGATTAGCTTATCAAATTATCTTTCCAAGCATATCTGGTTCGTCGAAAACGGAGTCCGTATGCGTCCGCAGCGTTGATTTTACCTGGGACTGCTCTTGAATTCCGAGGGTGACGAGGTAGCTGAGTTAGAAACGGATTGCAACTTGGGAAAGACCATGGCGTCGGTGTGTCCAGCGTGACGATGTCCTCATCATCCTCCCCTTCTTGAATTGGAGTCGTCCTCGACTCCATCTTGGCGATGTCCTCATCATCCCCTCCTTCTAGAATTGGAGTCGTCCGCGACTCCATGTCATCTCCAAGCTCCTGCAAAAGGTTAGTGACCGCACAAAGCGAAACACAACATATAGGATCATGTGTAGCAACACTAATATGTCGACAAAGCATAGTATAAGAAGGAGCATCATTATTATCACATAACGCAGCAGTAGTAGAAGTTGTAGCAAGAAAAGCACCTCCTTTTAACTTAATCTCATTATTGTTAACAATGTCTTTTAGAGGTTTATTTTTATGTTTAATCTCTTTAGCATGTTTAATAATATCCGTAGGATACAAAGGCAGCAAAGTAATTTTCTTGTCCTTATGTATGATAGTGTATGTATTAGTTCTACCATGGTGTAAAACATCATTATCAAATTCCCATGGGCGACCTAACAAAATTGAACAAGCTTGCATAGAAACAACATCAAAATCAGCAGTATCACGATAAGAGCCTGTGAAAAAGCTAATGTGTGTTGATTTAGTTACCTTAGTCATACCATTATTATTGAACCATTGAAGTTTATATGGATGCGAATGTTGTCGTGTGGTCAAGCCAAGCTTCTCGACCAAATCTGAACTCACCAAGTTGTTGCAACTCCCGCCATCAATGATAGTGAGAACACGACAACCCTGCACAATGAGATACATGTGGAACAAATTGTGGCGTTGGATCTTCATCTCTTCTTCGTCATGTCCCACACGTGTACTCAACACACGCTGCACAAGAAGACTAGGGTAGTCCGCGGCAGCAGCCACAGAGTCAATGGTGATTGTCTCCTTGTCTTGATCGTCCTCGGTGGAATCTGCAGCAATGTTAGCAGCAAGAGCTAAATCATCTCAATATCACTAGAACTTACATATCCATCCTCGGTAGCAATGAAAGCCGATGACTAGGGTAATCCTTCATGACATGTCTCATGCCTTTGCATCGGTGGCAAATGATTTTAGAGCTAGACGAGGAAGAGCTAGTAGAAGCACCCGAAGTGGCACCATTCTTCAGCTGTGGAAACTGCATATTAGATAATTTACTTACCCCAGAAGGTGTAGATGATTGTGGTGCAGCACGAAGTTTGGACTTCTCCGGCTCGGAACGATGTTGAAAATTCCTCCCATTGTTCGACCTGAAAGATTGTTGTTTTTGTTTGTGTCCCTGTACTTCGCGTTCAGCTTTAAGAGCAAGATGATATAATTGGCTGAACCTGTTCCAATCTTTGTAATCAAGAATATCCTGGATATCACGGTTCAAACCACCAAAAAATCTAGCACTAGCATCATTATCATCTTTATGTATACCACAACATGCTAAACCAATAAGCAATTCTTGATAATATGTTTCTACCCCTTTTTCACCTTGTTTTAAAGTTTGTAGTTTTAAACGCAAATCACATTGGTAATAAGGAGGAACAAAACAAGATTTCATGCGTTGCTTTAAACTATTCCATGTTTGAGGCATATCAGCAGCATTATTAGCATTGCAAAGATCGCTCCACCAGAACAAGGCAAAATTAGTAAACTCACTAGTAGCAAGTCTAACTCTATGCTCAGCAGGAACATTATGAGAATCAAATTTTTGTTGAACAGCAAGTTTCTAATCTAAATATGTCTCTAGATCTATATTACCAGCAAAAGAAGGTAGGCTAAATTTAATTTTAGCAAAAGGATCATTATTATGATTATTACCTCCCATACCGCGACGATTGAAGTTGAGGCGGCGACGGGGACCAGCATCAACATCCGCATCTTCATCACCAAAATCATCTACATCGTCGTCATCACGATGAGGTTGAGGGCGTTGCTCAAGCTGTTCAATGCGGTTGATCATATTGTTCACGTTGCGCGTCAGCTCCGTCATAAGGTTGCGTTGTTCATTCATGAATGTCGTAAGCTCGCCCTTGGACACACACTCATTGAAGTCCGTCATGAATGTCGTAAGCTCGCCCTTGGACACACACTCATTGAAGTCCGTCGGAATTCTTGCCATTGTTAGAAGATAGAAAAAGACAACAACAAAGGATTATCCCTATCAACTAAAAGGAACCAAGTGGTGGTGGTGGTGAAAGTGGAATACAAAATCACAAGCGGCTTACCACCGTCTTGCATGTATTCTTACCAATGCCAAACAAGATCAAACCAAAGTGACGAAGCAATCTGTTGTTGAGCGTGGGTAACAGTTGCAAGATGAACCTGTGCTGACAGAAGTATATGTGGAGCTATAGGTAGGCACAATATGACAACAAGGATTAGCAATTAACGAATGCAGATTAGCAAAGTTCAATAAGTATCCAAAGTACAAGTCACAATTGCTGGCTAAGACGTGAGTAGACGTAGCGCAACAAGATGAAACAAAGAACGATGGAAAGAACTCACAGAACAAGCAAAGAGCACTGATTTTTCCTTTTTCCTAAATTTTTTCTTGGTTTCCAAAAAGGTACTAGTAGGAATCAAACTTTTTTATTTTTTCACTATTTTTTTATATTTTTCTCTGAACAAGGATCACAAAAGAAGCAACCACAAAAATTGGCACCTACAACTGAGGTGGGATGTGGTCTACACAAAAATAGCACGTTCTCTGAAAAGCGTGCACAAACCTTGATAATTTTTTTTCTTTATTTTCCCGAATTTTTTTGGCAATTTTGAGGGGACCAAACAGGGCAAAGCCAAGTTTGGGTCGGCTTCAAACGGTGTCAAGAAGGTCCACAAAAAAATTCAGATTTTTCTGACAAACGAACGAAAAGTTATGCCTGTTTTACTGAAGGTATCTCAAGTTATGTTTTTTGGAGGCACAACACGAAAACGACAGTTAGGGCAACTCGACAATGGCAGTTAGGGCAAAATGACCCTAAACTCCAACACCGATCACAAGATCAAGCGTTCTTGTGACTAACAGCAAAAGGTATACGCCAGATGATGTAAGGAGGGTTGCGAATGCCAGGCAAAAATTAGGGCAGTTGGCAACCTATCTAGGGTTTGCGCGGCGGCGAGAAGTTACACAAAGCGGCTAGCGGGGCAAGTCGAGTAAAGTGGTGGCTTCGACTTGTTGTTTAGGAACGGTGGATGGGATAGCGGCAGAAACAAAGAAACAGCGACGAGCACGTTGAACTACGACGACGAACATAACCTAAACCAGCAACAAGACTCGACCACAGACACAAACTCAACAAAGCGAAACTGAAACAAAATTGCAAAGGCACAAAGGGCTGATAGGACAGCGGAAATTGAAATATTTTTTTAGGCTTTTGTGGACTGTAGGTAATGAACAGATATGAATCTAAGGGCAAACGAGATTATACCTCGCGGGAAACCTGAAATATCTGATACCAATTGACGAGGGACGGCCCGATCTTCCGAGAGGTAGCGATAGATTCGATTGGTGGAGAACTCGACGTTGGTGATCCGGCTTCAAATCAGACACGATTTGAACCCTCAACCGTTACACCACTGCTCCGTTGGTTATCAACCAAGCACAACTTGATTGACCTCGCCAAGAAGGCTATTCCTGCAAGCGAATCGAAGAACACAAGCAAGAAGGTAAAACACGCAATCTGAAATTACAGATATGAATTGATACAAATTTCAATGGAGGGTTCAAGAACTCGATTCCAAAGGACTAATCGACACAGTGCAGGAGATCAAGAACGGGGGCCCTGGATCACTGTAAAAGGATTCGACACCACAGTTACAATGAACAATGCAGTTCCTCGATGGAAAACTAAACTCAAAACAAAACCCAAGACCTAACAACGACGGCGGCGGCTAATTATAGGATTTAGGTCGTCGCCCCTGCTGGACGCGCCCCCTAATGGGCTCTAAGATGATACACGACCCATCGGACCAAAAGATGGTGTCCTAACACCCTGGCAGATTCTGGACGCTGACTTGTTTCGACGATTTCTGTTGACTCCGAACGTATTTTGACGTGATTCCAAAGCCATTGGTTAGCTTATCAAATTATCTTTCCAAGCATATCTGGTTCGTCGAAAACGGAGTCCTGTATGCGTCCGGGGCGTTGATTTTTCCCGGGACTGCTCCTGAATTCCGAGGGTGACTAGGTAGCTGAGTTGGGAACGGATTGCAACTTGAGGAAGACCATGACGTCGGTGTGTCCAGCGTGGCGATGTCCTCATCAGCTTGGTAAACGAAGTGACCCACTGCCCTGTTGATAAAATAGGAATCTCAATGAAGTATATGATGGGTGTATGAGGAATTAAAAACAGTCACCTCACTGGGTTAATGATGGATGTGTATTAGAAACTAAAATTAATCAAAACAGAAGCAAACAACCAAAGAAAAGATATCTAGTGAACCATTGGAGGCAAAATAAACTCGTTAACCATGAGGCTTTGTTCTTAGGCTTGTTCAGGTTGACACATTGGGCTCAAAACACAGATACGGAACCCCTCCAACGAATTGGCCTAATATAACATAACAATAACTATAGCTTTGTGCATTAAAATAATGAATCTACCACTACACCCTGCTCCAAGAAAGAAACAGATCCTCATGAACTAGAGATCTAGAAAAGCACGTAACAACAGAAAGTGATGAACAAAAAGTAAAATTTTTAAGAGTCATATACCATGTGAAAGCTATAAAATTTATATGTTATACCAAAATCAAGCAAAGCAATACCTCAAGAAATACCAAATCCTAGAGTAGTTTAACAAATGTCTAGTATGAGCATAGTTAGACAGAATGATTTGTAAGGCAACCAATGAAAATACCAAATCCATAATGCTGACACTGACAATTCAAGTCAAGCATAAGTGATAGTTGACCAAATTACTGCATTCAAGAACTCTCCACAACTGTCTATGAATGTCAATAATTTTCTCGTACAAGGTTAAGACAAGTTTATAATCCTGCCCCAATCTGCAAAGGACATTGCTCATCAGACTTACATACTCTAATTATTAAATTGAAGAAATGGTGCTTCAAAATGCAATAAGCACTCCATGTAACAAGGACAAATGAACTATTATTCAAAATGGGATACAAGCACACAAGCCTTAGTATCTTGAGGCCATAGGTACCACACGACTTCAAGTTAACTAGAAGTGCAAGGCAGATTTACTACTTATAATCATCTTAGGTGCATCTTAATATAGATTGTGTAGCACTGAACAATATAGACCTAGAAATGATGGGTGTGGTTAAACTAAACACCTGCATAAAGTGGGTTTCTAGACAAAATCCAGTCTAATAGCACAACACCCTCATAATCTGCAAAAAAGGTAAGACTTAAGAGTTGGTTCTGTGTATAGGAACATAAATTTTAAATAACATGAACATTTTATGCCATTCTTAGCTATATTTTGGAACAAGGAAGGTCCTAGATCCTCACTAATGGTGATTGTGGAAGATGGTGTTATATTATATAAGAACTGCATCAAGTTGACAAACATACAACAAGGTCCTAGGCACAAATCAACAAAAAGAGATTATAATTCTTTCTATAGAAAGACAGACAGATATATAAAATGTGTTGCCATAAATCACAAAAAACAATTTTTTTCTATGAAATGACAAGGAAAAATATGGTGTGTGCTAGTACAAATCACAAAAAATAGACTACTTCTTTTCTATACAAATACAAAGACAAATATATGAAATGTGTTACCACAATTCACAAAAACAAGTATATGAAAGGACAAGGACAAAAAATATGGTGCCTGATGACACAAATCACAATAAACAAAGATATGGAAATGGTACCTTAAAGGTTGTTTGCCTAGAACATAGGCATTTCTGATTGCATCCTCTTTGATCAAAGCTCACCTAACATTGCATGAGACCAACTGAGCTAATTTCTCCTTCTGCAGGTGCATAAGGAGTTAATGAACTGACAAGTAATGGTTCGGGAGAATGGGTTAAGGTAATTAGATTTTTTGTAACAGATATGTCAGTAAAGTTGGGTCCATAGACTATGCCTTTCAAACTGATCTTAGGCCCTTACTCATCGTCTGTGGAGAAACCTTGTGGCATTAAGTTATATATGAACTAATAAGTTGTAAGCTAATCCATTTCTCTTTTGATATGCAGGTCAGTTGTTCAAGGGATTTGGAATGAACATTGAAAATTATTACAAATTTGCTTCAAATAATATAAATACCAATTATACACATGAAATAAATTAAATTTCCATATATTGCATATGCTCAAAACTACAATTGTGGTGTTCAACACTTGCAATTTATATTATTGATTATTGCAATTAATTACCTTAATGTTTTTTGTTTGGTTCTCTTGAATAGGAGAGATTAACAGGAGCAGAGCACTACAACTACTATGGAGAAGAACAAAGATGGCAAAAGAGTTAGTCTTTTGGTTTTGGGCAGATGGTACTAGACCAGACCTGAAGGCTGAAGGTTGTCCTACTATGATATATTGTGCTTTGTGTAAGGAAAACGGACCTTGGACCATTTAACTTTGGATTTTGGTGTTTGATGAACAATATAACCAAATTGGACTAATGCATTTGCAAGTGTTTGTTTGTAGTCCAATAGGGTGCAAATGTGACTTGGACTAAGGCGATGTGGTGATCCGATGATCAACACCTCAAGCAAGACATTTGAAGCTCAGTAGAAGACCCTCAAGAACAAGCAAAGTTCAAGGCACAAGAATGGAACCAAGACGATGCAATAAATCACGAAGAAACGAAGAAAAAGGGACATCGGACGCTGCATCGGACGTTGGCTCAGCAAGCATCGGACACACTGATGGCAAACCCTAGCTCGAGTTGGCGCCAGCAGAAGCATCGGACGCGTCGATGGTGCCACATCAGACGCACCGATAACATTGTGTGTCGTGCATAGCATTACATCGGATGCTCAGGAACTTGCGTCCGATGCCCATGCAGAGAGGTTCCAGAGAGGCCCTAAAGACATTGGACGCGTCAAGTGTTGCCACATCGAACGCTGGTCAGAGTCCGATGTGACTCAGTGCCAGGCTGGCAACTAGCCGTTAATGGAGCATCGGACGCGCGTCCGATTGTCACGACTTCAGCGTCCGATGCTACGCTGTGAAGTCCAAGACTTTCTTCAACGACTCTATTTGGTTGAGGCTCTATATATACCCCCATGGCCGGCCAAAAACAAATGGTTAGAGCTCAAGGAAGTGTACCAGGTGCTTAGACACATATTTAGTTGCTCTAGCCACCAAAGTGCTCAAGTGATATACTAGGTGATTAGTGTAGGTGCTTTGTGAAGTGCTTAGGCTAGTTAGACCATCGCTTTGCGCTTGCTCTAGGTGTTAGGCCTAGTGTTTAGTGAGGTTTAAACACCTCTTATCTACCGGTGCTTGCGCGCACCATTGTTGTACATCGGAGGCTTGTAGTCTTGCGAGACCACACCAACCACGTTTGTGGTGTGGCCGCCACCGTGTACCGAAGGGAACAAGGCCCACGGCGGTTTGTCCGGAAGGTTGATAGTGAAGACGGCGGGGAGCATCCGGGAGAGGCTTTGCCACGAGTGGCTTAACCGGAAACCCACTTGTGTGGGGGGAAGGCCTGGAGCTATCCACGGAGTTACCCGACCGAGAGCTTGGCCCTTGTGAGGAATTCCTTGCGAGGGGCTCCAACGAGGACTAGGGGGCAGCTTGCGCGCTTCTCGATACCTCGGTAAAAATACCGGAGTCGTCGACAGGAGTTTGCATCTCTACCACACTCTTTAGCTTCCGCATTTACTTGCTACCTTTGTTGTGTGCTTTACTTTTCCTAGCTTAGTTGTTAGGCTAGTTGATAGGTTTGGATCATAGGTTGCAAAACTCTTTTTGTGGTAGAGATAGCAACACACCTAGCAAAACTGTAGTTGCACATTAGATAGTCTACTTTTTTGCATAGGTTTTGATTAGGTGGAAATTAGAGGCCATAGTTTAGAGTAGAAGTTTTAAGTTGCCTAATTCACCCCCCTCTTAGACGTCACAGTCCTTTCAATTGGTATCAGAGCCGGTTGGCTCATTTGTGGACTCTTGGCCTCACCGCCTTCGAGCCGACGCCCCTAAGAGTGGTTGGGATGGATACCTCTAGGCCTCCGCACTTTGACGGCACTAACTTCCCATACTATAGTGATAGAATGACTTGTGTCACACCTCAATTTTAAGAACAAAATTGGAGCACAATATATGTATGTCAGGATCAATTTTCATACATATATCGTCATCATAGTAAATATCAAAACAATGCTTTATTAATTATATCAAACTTTATTAAAAAAATGACCCTCGGGTCTAAAAGAAAAGTACAGACTCTCAGTCTAACTCTAATGTAGACTCGCGAAAACTGGACGCCATCTCCACAGGAAGGTCGACCGGGGGCTGCGCCATCCTAGTACAAGTCGTCTGGGTTGTATTCACCATCTTCTCGTTACTCCTGCTCCTCGTCGTAGACTCCAGCATCTAGATGGGGTAGTAGGAGGTTCAAAGAGAAAGGGTGAGTACATCGAAATGTACTCCGCAAGTGTAGGAAATATATGCTTATGAGGCTATTATCAAAGGTAGACTGACTTAGTTTGACTCAAGCGCCTAAAGCGACACATCCTATTATTCCTATTAATCCTATGCACCTATTTACTAGGTTATATCCACAGTCTCCAACAGTAACAGTAACCACACTCAGAGTCACACCGAGCAAACCACACTCGGAGTCACACCGAGCAACCAACACTTGGAGTCCACCAAGCAACCACACTTGGAGTCACACCAAGCAACCACACCTGAAGTCCATCAGGCAAACCACACCTGAAGTCCATCAGATGACCCGAACCAGGCCGTTACGAGGAGTCCTATGTGTATTACTTCCATATGTCCACCTTCCGTAATAACACCAGGTCTGCGCCCAAGCCTGGGAGTCACTCCCGTACCAAGCAATATCCTGCGTAGAAGAAGCCTTTGTACCCATGTCATATGAGACTAATAACCACATAAGGCTTCTCTAATGAACCAGAACCAAACCACCAACTAATCTCGAAGAAGTCCAAGCCCGCTCGTGACCGTGAGCACGACTGATATATCAGTTTTAATACTCTGCAGAGTTCGCACATCTTTACCCATGAGTCATGCGCTCCCCATCACGCTAAACACTGCCAAGGTGCACAGTGGGGTTGCACTACAAGGCCTTTACAAAGCCCCTCCAAGCCTGTGTTACACGTACTCTAAGGTTTCTCCCCCGTACATAAGTCAACGACCCCAGGGGACCCCTCTTGAGCCACTAAACAAACCCCGTGTAGCATAACTTAGAGGAAACTAATTACTTAGCCAGTCCCAGAGCCATATAGGCCTCATGGTTTGCGATGTTTTGTCGGGTTACTTGTCCAAGAACCGGGTCCTGGGGATCCAGGCAGGATATGTCTAGCACGAGCCCAGAACCAAAAACCAAATCTAGCTGTCGAGTCCCACGACCCAAAAACCACCACACGGTCCATCCTACCGGATATACCTACTCACCATACTACACATTACCAGCCCAAAATATTCCATAGATCATTAATCAAGATTATTAATTGTAACCAACCCATCCCAACCATGACTGCAGGGCTAAGCATGACTTCTACCCATATCATCCCAAACCAGGTGACAAGGAAAAATGAACAAGTTCTAGTAAACCTTAACATGAGATTCAATTTAAGACTACATGCATCTACTGGATCTAGCTACTCTAACTCAAAATAAAATAAATACGGGTGCAAGATGTTCAAGAACACTTGCCTTTGGGTTGGGTCGGATTGACGAAGGCACAAACTTGATCTAAGGGTTCCACGTAGATCGCATTCTCTAGATCAAACATCAAACATGGCCCAAACAAGACAAATAAATAATAGCACATCAAACAGTATAAAAACAGAACGTAAATAGATCTAATGGGTAAGGCTTGTTTATACGATCGCATGAGCGCGAAAATTGCTGAAAACAGAGCTATGGTTGAAAAGTTACAAGCTTTTGACTTTTAGGGGCAATTTGGTAAATAAACATGATTCATTTTAATTACTTTTCAAAATTAGTGACTAAAAGTTAAAAGGTTTGGACCCCAATTATTTATTAAAAGGTAACAAATTTATTTGTAAACAAAAGCATTTTAAATTATTTTTATAAGCAAACCACATTTATGGACATTATAAAAGAGTTTATAAAAGCATTAAACTTTTCAATAAAACAAAATAAAACTACTTTATTTTGTGAACCAAAACAGATTATTGACATTACTAATTAATTTAACAACATCATTAACCATTTAGGGATTTAGCAAAGCCAAAACCTAATTTTAAAACCAATTAAAACATCTTCCTCTCTGATCTGGGCCAAATTAGAATTATGTGTAGACTTCAAGGGCTAGTACGAAAGATGAAATAGACTCAGTGAACAAGGAGTTAATTTGGGAATACTGTAGGGGTAGAATGAAAAATGGAGTTGGACCAGGTCTTCACCTTGCTGAGATGGCGTTGATTGGCCATGTGGCGCTCTTTGATTCACTGGGAGGTGATGGCATGGCATTGGCTTGACCCTGTTGACCTCTGGTCAGCGACCGATCTGGTCCGTTGATCCGTGGATGAAGGGCAGAGGGAGAGTCTCCCTCCTTTGTCTGGTTGGCACAGAGGAGAGCGGGCACCGCTCGGTGGGCTCGCCGGAGTTTGGCTGGCCGGCGTTGCGGGGACCGGAGGTCGACGAAGAGCATCGTGAGATGGTGAGGGGCCCGCAGCACGGCCGTAGGTGGGGGTCTTGGAAGCAAGGAGTAGCCGAAGGCGGTGAGCAGAGGTGAGGGCGGACCACAGCTCGACGATTGGCGGCGGGGAGAGGTGTTTTCTGCTAAGGACGACGCGGTGGAGTGGCCATGCGGTAGCGGCTCGGTCTTGCGATGCCAGCAGAGGATAATCCGAGGCCAACAGAGGCTCGGATGGGGGAGTCAGGGAGCTTGACCCAGGGCACCCATGGCGGCGGCGGCTGCTTGGGACGCTGCGGTGAGGGGGAGGACTCACGGAGTGGCAGCGCGAATGCGGTGTGGGGAGAGGAATCTGATGGTGGATTCTATAGGGGCAGAGAAGAGTGGAGGAAGGGAGGGTCGGAGCTCGGTCATGGTGGCGGCGGCGGCTATGGTGGAGGGTGCTCGGGCGATGGGTTTGGGATAGAGCAGGGGGGCTAGGGTTATAGCTAGGCGGCGGTGCACAGCTTTGATGCTAGGGCTCCTATTTAGGGGCAGAGAGGGAGCAGGAGGGGGAGGACAAGGCGCAGAGGAGGCTTCGGGCTCGGCGCCCATGCCACCCATGGCGGCGAGATGCGTGCGGGGTAGGGTTCGGTAGTGGCTGCGAGGGCGAAGCGGAAGGTGCCTGGGTCCTCACGACGTTCTGGTTCGCGTGGAGGGCGGGAGATGCGGGGAGGAGCAATTGGGGGTGAGGCGGTGGCGGCGCCGTCCGCTTCATGCGGTTGTGGTTGGAGGTGGGAGACGCCTGACGTGTAGGGCCTGCTTGGCAGTGTGGGCGAGAGCGCTGACATGCGGGGCCCACCTGTCGATGGTGGAAGGGAGGGGCGCGTTGCTGGGCTGGCTTGCTCGTGGGCCACGCGAAAGGGGAAAGGGGTGGGATGGAAGGGGAGGGTGCGGGAGTTGGGCCGGAGGAAGGGTTGGCGCGGCCCGCGGTGGAGAGGTGATGCTGGGCCGGTGCGGTGTGGTGGTTGGGCTGGTGGAGGAGTGAGGGGAGAGGTGAGGAGTTGGGCCAGCTAGGCCGAATGGAGGGAGAGGAGCAGGCCGAAACCAAAGTGAGGGAGGAGGAGAAAGAGAGGAAGCCTTTGCCCATTTTTTTTCTTTTTGTTTTGTTTTGCAAACTTTTGTCAATTCTTTTCAAACCCAAATTCTTTTGAAATAAAAATCACTTTGAAAATATTTTAGGTTTTGCAAATCAAACTTTGATTTTGATTTTGTAAAATTTTCATAAATCTTTTATTTATTTTCTAAATAGAATAAATTCGATTCGCCCTATTACGGGTTTCACAAAAATTCTTTTTCACCCAATAAAAATTATGCAATGGCATGAATGCAACAAACATCTGGTTAGAAGTTTTCCTCCATCTAGGGTTTTGGCCATTTTCTTATTAAATTCTATTTAATTTTAATTAATTAAACATCGGGAAGACCCCCTAAGAATCCCATCAAGTTAACCGCGGGTGATGAAAAAGAAATTCACCTTAATGCTAGAGCTAAAAATTGCTTGTTTGAATCTCTTAGCATGGTTGTCTTTAACCAAGTTTTTACTTTACAAACATCTCATGAAATTGGGTTAAAGCTACATGAGCTCCATGATGGTACAAGTAATGTTCGTGAGCAAAAACATCACCTAACTAAAACTAGTTATGATTTCTTTAAAATGAATGATAATGAGCTTGTTCGTGATATGTATTCTTGTTTGAATCTAATTATCAATGAGCTCAACTCTATAGGAATTACAAAGCTAGGTGATGCGGATATTGTGAGGAACATCATCTTCATGCTTCCAAAGAACAAATATGCAACCATCATCACCATCCTCCACAACATGGAAGACTTGAGCACCATGACCCCGACCATTGCCATTGGCAAATTGGTGGCATTTGAGATGTCACACAAGATGGGTCAAGAAGAAGCCACTTCATCAAGCAAAGGCATAGCTCTCACATGTGATGAGCACAAGAAGATGAAGGGCAAGAAGCAAGTCGAGACATGCTCAAGCTCAAGCTCCTCAAGTGAAGATGAGGAAGAAGAAGAAGATGATGATGATGATGAATCAAGTAAGATGATCAAGCCTCCACCTCATCCAACTCCTCCCTAGATGAAGAAGAAACAATCAAGCTAGTTCGAGGAGTGGAGAGGATGATCCGCAAGCTCAATGTCAAGGGTGTGCCCATCACCATTGAGGATTGCCTCTTCACCAATCAAAGAAGAGAGCAAATAAAGAATGGATGCTATAGATGTGGCAAGGGAGGGCATTACATGGAAGATTGTCCAAAACAAAAGCCCACACCCAAGGACAAGAAAAAGAAGGGATGCAAGGTCAAGGCCCTCACCACCATCAAGAAATGGGATGATTCATCAAGCGATGATGAAGCCTAACACCAGAGGCGCGGCCACAAGCACTCATCATCAAGCTCCTCACATATGTGCCTTATGGCACGAGGTAATACAAGCTCTATCTCTAGTGATTATGATAGAGGTAGTGATAGTGATGATGAGCTACCTTCTTATAATGAACTTGTGCAAGATAATCTCAAATATGCTAAGGCTTGCACTAGCCAACAAAAGAAAATTAGTGCTTTAAAATAAAAATTAGATAACTCTCAACAAGCTTACAATGCTATGTTTGATCAATATGAAACCTTCTCAAACTTAAATGTTGAGCTATCTAATAAAATTGAGAAACTTGAGGCTAGTGTAAGCACAAGTAGTAGCACAAGTAATGATGAGCAACTTCTTAAGAAAAATGAAAAACTAAAAGCAAAGTTAGCTAGCACACAAGATGCTTACAAAAGTTTGCTTGCTAAAATGGAAATCATGTGCAAACATTGTGATGAGCTAACTAACAAAGTTGCTAATCTTGAAACCATCGGAGCAAACCCCAACGAGGCACCTAAAATTGAAAATTCAATCTTTGATATGCCTAAAAAGGATGCCTCTACTTCTTGCATTGATTTACTTGATTTAGACTCACCCATGTGCAAATAAGCTTGTGTTGAGGATGTGATTGTAGAAACATGTACACAAGAAGTTGCAATGGAGAATGAGCTACTAAGGCAAGAAGTGGCTCACCTCACCAAGGACTTGACTCAAGCAAAAGGCAAGACAAAGCAAACTCGAACTCATCAAGATAACACCGTCAAGGGAGTGAAGAAGCTTGATGAGGAGCAAACTGTGGTTTGCTATGTTTGCCACAAGGAAGGACACAAGTCCTATGAGTGCAAGGTGAAGCATGGGGGGGAGAAAAAGAAGAAAGAGAAAAACAAGAAGCAAACAAGCAAGCTCTCCAACACCTACACCAACAAGGTGAACAAGAAGGCCTCCACACCTTATCTTTTGAAGAAGAAGAAGAATGACAAGGTGGTGGCTGTCAAAGCAAACAAGCAAGCCAACAATGGGGCCAAACATATTTGGGTGCCTAAGAACATCATCTCAACCATGAAGAGCACCAAAAAGGTTTGGGTCCCGAAAGGGAAGTGAGTAGTCAAGTGGACTACGGGGAATTTGGAGACTTGGCAAAGTTTAGGTGCATATCATGGGGTGCATCACATTGGATCATGTCTTTGCCAAGTATGTTAGTGGCTACTATGGACCCAAATTCCCCTACCCATGTTAGGTAACTAGATTTAAATTCTTGCAAATTCTTTAAGCAGCTAGTTCCTTCTTTTGCCTAGGTTTGCATTGATATTTTCATATCTTTTGTCATGCATACATTAGGCTTATCATACAGTAGGATTGCTCGATTTCACTCTCATTCTTAGAGCAAACCTACGTCGTTTAAAATGTTTAGGAGCACGACACATAGCTTCTTACTTGTTCTTATCTTATATGTGCCAAAGACCAAATAGTAGATAAACTACCCCGATTACCATCTCCAATTGGTGTCACATTTCTAGTGATATCAACTTGCAAAATGGTAGTTTGACCTTACAAGTCAATATGCATTCTCCTACAAGTATTTCAAACTTGTATGCACACTTTTAGGGAGAGTTTACCCTACAATTTGGAAGCTTTGAGACTAACACCACTTTCAAGTTCATCATGTGTGTAGTAGTCTCATTGCAAGGAAAATGGAGTCCCCGGAGACAAGCATCATGTGTGGCGATAATTCATTTGGTATCTATCTACATGTGTTATTCCTAACCGATATCATTATGTTGATTTCAATTTGATACTCTTATATGCTTTCTCCATGCATTATATAAATTAAACTCCTTTGTGCTTTAATTTGCCCTTTATGCATATGCTTTGCCTTACACCATATGTATGCATACACTTAGGGGGAGTTTAGCTTATATAATGTTTCCTCCCTTGTGCTTTAATATCTTCCTTTTCGGTGTTTGATTCCAAAGGGGGAGAATGTGAAGGGACCAAAAGCAAGCCCAAAATAAAACAAACAAAATAACCAAAATCAAATTTTCAAAATTTTATGGTTATCTTTTTGGGAATGGTTCAAAAAGGGAGGAAGTGGATTATGGAGTTAGGGGGAGACTTAATCCATAAAACCACAAAAAGGGACTCTATGGCAAGGGCAAGATATGTTAGAATAAATATGTTTCAATTTGGTATCTTTTAAAAAAACATCATATGATCTTGCCCTTGCATTGCATCCTAGCAAGTAGATTGCATTTTTAGTTTTCGTATCTATTATTTACTTGCTTTGGTCGTGTTGTCATCAATCACCAAAAAGGGGGAGATTGTAAGGAAAATGGACCTTGGACCATTTAACTTCAGATTTTGGTGTTTGATGAACAACATAACCAAATTGGACTAATGCGTTTGCAAGTGTTTGTTTGTAGTCCAATAGGGTGCTAATGTGACTTGGACTAAGGTGACGTGGTGATCTGATGATCAACACCTTAAGCAAGACATTTGAAGCTCAGTAGAAGACCCTCAAGAACAAGCAAAGTCCAAGGCACAAGAATGGAACCAAGACCGCGCAAGAAATCGCGAAGAAACGAAGAAAAAGGGACATCGGGCGCTGCATCGGACGCTGACTCAGCACGCGTCGGACGCACCGATGGCAAACCCTAGCTCGAGTTGGCGCCAACAGAAGCATCGGACGCGCCGATGGTGCCACATCGGACGCATCGGTAACACTATGCGTCGTGCACAGTGTTACATCGGACGTTCCAGGTGTACATCGGATGCTTAGGACCCTGCGTCCGATGCCCATGTAGAGAGGTTCCAGAGAGGCTCTGAAGACATCAGACATGTCAGGTGTCGCCACATTGGACGCTGGTCAGAGTCCGATGTGACTCAGTGCTAGGCTGGCAACTAGCCGTTAATGGAGCATCGGACGCACGTCCGATGGTCACGACTTCAGCGTCTGATGCTACGCTGTGAAGTCCAAGACTTTCTCCAACGGCTCTATTTGGTTGGGGCTCCATATGTACCCCCATGGCCGGCCAAAAACAAATGGTTGGAGCTCAAGGAAGTGTACCAAGTGCTTAGACACATATTTAGTTGCTCTAGCCACCAAAGTGCTCAAGTGATATACTAGGTGATTAGTGTAGGTGCTTTGCGAAGTGCTTAGGCTAGTTAGACCATCGCTTTGCGCTTGCTCTAGTTGTTAGGCCTAGTGTTTAGTGAGGTTTAAACACCAACCGCGTTTGTGGTGTGGCCGCCACCATGTACCAAAGGGAACAAGGCATGCGGCGGTTCGGCCGGAAGCTTGATAGTGAAGACGGTGGGGAGCATCTGGGAGAGGCTTTGCCACGAGTGGCTTAACCGGAGACCCACTTGCGTGTGGGGAAGGCCCGGAGCTATCCACGGAGTTACCCGACTGGGAGCTTGGCCCTTGCGAGGGGTTCCTTGCGAGGGGCTCCAACGAGGACTACGGAGAAGCTTGCGCGCTTCTCGATACCTCGGTAAAAATACCGGAGTCGTCGATGAGAGTTTGCATCTCTACCACACTCTTTAGCTTCCGCGTTTACTTGCTACCTTTGTTGTGTGCTTTACCTTTCCTAGCTTAGTTGTTAGGCTAGTTGATAGGTTTGGATCATAGGTTGGAAAACTCTTTTTGCGGTAGAGATAGCAACACACCTCGCAAAACCGTAGTTGCACATTAGATAGTTTACTTTCTTGCATAGGTTTTGATTAGGTGAAAATTAGAGGCCATAGTTTTGAGTAGAAGTTTTAAGTTGCCTAATTCACCCCCTCTTAGGCGTCACAGTCCTTTCACTTTGAAATCAAACAAGACAAAAGATAGTGATCACTTCATCAACTACTATGTTCTTGAAAAGAAGATGTAGTTTATGTTCCACGAATAAGATCAAAACCATAAGCAGTCACATTGTTCAGAGATGTTAGGGTCCTGTATTTCAAAGAACAATAAGTATCCTGCATTCTTTGGACAAGAAAAAGAATGATAGAGACTAACCTCGCAAGGTTGTATGCCAAGGATGCTTATAACAACACTTACATCCTCAACCAAGCTCTCCTTTACTCCAAGCTAATACTCAACAACCCGCAAACTCTCTGGATCCATGCTTTCTCATGCATTTTGGAAGTCAGATACTCCCACCTTTAACATATAACCAGCAGAAACAATTTCAAAATCATAACAAAGCTGGTACTCATACTCAACACCATCATCTTTAGCTTCATCCAAGGATGGAACAACCTGAAACACAACAAATGAGTCAAAATCAACAAAATATCATTTTTTGCTTCAAATGGAAAGGAAAGCATTTCAAAAGTTATCTAAACAGATTATTATATGTTGTATGATGATCTATTCAGAAGAGTAAAGACACATATGTAGATCCTAGTTTAGTGCATTTACCAGAGTCAAAAGGGCATCCAACAAACAAGTTAAAAACTTCACTAGAAACTCAAAGGACCTAGAAGCTCAATATACTAGCGTGTTTAGCAACAAAATGTGTATTAATGCAAAGACAATTAACAATTTACTATTGTTTATGTAGTCAAACAAGGACAAAAAAATTGATCTGTGCTGAAACAAGTACAATTAACAAATGAAGGCATAATCAGTTGTGCACGAAACAATACAACATCTATTTGATATAAAAATTTCAATTCATAGATGAGAAAATTGCACATTTTATTTAATGCAAGTATTATTAATTGAAAATGCAATAATATTGTATATACATGCGGTTAGGCAAGTCTGACCATAAATATTGTAAGGTAAACTTAGTATCACTACACCATCAGAACAAGCAACTATGACAAACAAAAAACCTTCAAATTGTCAATGTTGCAATTTAAAACACTAAAAATAAATGAAACTTGATACTCATACAAATAGCCAATGCTTTTTAAACTCAACTGAACTAAATTGAACTTCAGACTGACGGATAGAGGACTAGAGGAGATACAGAGACACAAACAAATATCATGACATAACTCAGCAACCAATCTAATTGCATTATCAATAATTTTAAGCATAATTCCTTCCCTAATTCCTCAAATTTAAATGCAATTTTCTGTTTGTACAAACAAACTATTAACATGCATCAGACAGTTTGAGTAGTGTCAGTGTTCCTTCGAGTGACCCTACGTGTTGCCACTGCATAAACAGTTTGAGTAGTGTCAGTATTCCTTGGAGAAACCCTACGTGTAGTGGTTTGAGTAGTGACAGTTAAAAGGAGCAAGCAGTAGTGGAATTGAAACAAGGCTCTTATAAGGTGCTCCAATCAGTGGTGAGCAGCAACTTGCCAAGACCTAAGGGTAACTTCATCTCTAAAAATTCAGACTATAGCTCGTTCTAAGCATGTACCACTTTCAGTTCCAAACATGAAGCACCCAAACAAACTGTTAGTGTTTTGTCCTTGAAGCCTGCAGAATAACCATCTAGCAATTGCAATGACCTAGATTTATGGGACTTGCTTGGTGGAGACATGCACAAGTAATTGGGGGGAAACACTTGACCGTTTTCAAAGAAATTTCAATTCCCAAGTTTGTTAGACGTACACGTCACAACAGAAAAATAGATATAACAAAAGGATCACAAGAAAAGGTTACACTATAGCGAATCCAAATATTCCTTTCAGCGTTCATGGAAAAGGGAAAGAAGACCAGACCAGACTTGAGTAAATCTTCTGGAAATAAAAATGTAGTTATACCATGTTGTAGAGCATAATCTCATAGTAGTATGGAGCAAACACGCTGCATAATAAAAAAATGAAAACACAAAATGTAATGAAAATAATATAACTAAATGGCTGAAATAGGAGAAACTTGCACAAAACAAAATAATCAAATTTCAACCAAGACAGAAGTGACAAGTCCACAGGTAAATGAACAAGTAAAAGGACTAAAGGAACCCCACCTAAATGAGACCATTTCTGAAACAAGCATTTCCATGAACAGAGGGTTTGTAAAGAACTGAAGTGAGTCAGTATGGCATCTAAATTTTTAGGGACAGTTGTAGCCGATTCTTTAATTGTCAGAAGCGAATAAAATTGCTGACTACCAAGAAAATAATGACACAAGAATAAAATGCGCATCCAGTACTTAGAAAATACCGATTTGGGATCATTTGGCCACTTGAGTTTATTGAAGAGGCGACCTTCGGCCCTTGTTAAATTAATTTGATCCTAGTTTTCAATGTAGCCACTAACATTCATAAACAAATGGCTTTAGCAAGGCAAGTTTATAAGGGCACAAAATCAATAATAAGGTAGAAGAACTACAGACAAACAACATACCTCATATCAATAGAAAACGCTTCATAATGAACAACATCATATAGATCTTGAACCAAATCTTTTTTCAGGTCACTAGACTCTGTTGTACCTCGCTACAAAATAGTGTTTTCACATTTAATACTCTCTCTCTCTCTCTCTCACCAACCATCCAAAATAAAATGTTCAATTAGTGAAAACACAAGTGACATGTACACCATACTTTAGATCCAAAGGAAATTTTTGCCACTAACAGACTGCTAGGGGAAGGTCAAAACAATTGTGGTTAGAGGCTAGGAGGGTTTGACATAATGTTGGTGTTCAGAACCCGGGGGTCTACACCAACGAGTGGATTTGTATGTGCGTGCTCCCTAATCCGGATGGTGATGCAAGAAGAACACAATGGTTTATCCTGGTTCGGGCAAAAGTAGGCCCTACGTCCAGCGAGGGGTGTGTTGACTGAAAGTGCATTCGCCCCCAATGTGGGTTTTGGCTAATTAATGACAATCAAATTAGGGACTAACCGGTTTATAAAAGCATGTATGCAGGTGTTAGTCCTAAGAAAGATTTGAAACTGTTGAAATCTCGTGAACATAGCACGTTTGATACATTTGGACATAAAGATGCCTAGCTCAAGTAGTAGTTTAAAATTTCAATTTTAAACTTGAGTTATAGGTAAGCCGGACTATCAAGAGGGTCACAAAGTAGGTTGGCTAGATGTGGAGAAAAGTGCTCAAATCGACTAACTATAGCTTGCTTGAGAGACACCTCACAAACACGAACACGTGGAGGGTTTTTCTGTGTGGGCGGTAGTACCGACCATGGGTGGTCGGTAGTACCGCCCATGGCTGGTCTACGCGCTGCTCTAACATGCTCTCTGTTCGCGCTCAAAATGACCTGGCGGTAGTACCGCTATAAGGTCGGTACTACCGCCCTCGGTGGTACCGACCCAGGTCGGTAGTAAGCCTGGTTTCGCACCCCTCTCTGTTTGGCTCGGAAATGACCTGGCGGTAGTATCGCCATTATGTCGGTACTACCGCCCTCGGTGGTACCGACCCTGGTCGGTAGAAAGGCAGGTTTTGCGAAGCTTTCTGGATGGATCAGAAATGGCCTGGCGGTAGTACCGCTATAGGGCCGGTACTACCGCCCCCGGTGGTACCGACCCAAGGCCGGTAGTAACCAAGTTTTGCAGGGCTCTCTGGTCTGACGCGTTTTTGACTTGGCGGTAGTACCGCCATTATGTCGGTACTACCGACCCTCGGTGGTACCGACCTTGGTCGGTAGTTACCGAGGGACCAAGTCCCTTTCTGTGGAGCTCTCTGTTCGCGGCAGATTTGGCCTGGCGGTAGTACCGCCATAGGGTCGGTACTACCGCCCTCGGTGGTACCGACCTTATGGCCGGTAGTTGACTTTCTGGCTAGATCTAGATCTGTGCGACCGTTATGACTGGTCGGTTGTACCGACCATGTGTGGTCGGTACTACCGACCAGCCTCGGGACTGAGGGAGTATAAATACTTCCCCTCTTCACTTTTCACGGTCGCTCACTCATTCCACTCACTTATTGCGACCTAACTTCAGACGAAAAGCTCTCCAAGCATTGACTACTCCCCTCTCTCTCTCCCCCTTTGCTCCTAGATTCATTCTCTTGCAAGATTTGAGCTAGGGAAGTGAGATTAGAGAGTGAGAAGCTTCGATCTACGACTTGAGCACTTGGTTTCCATCTAGCCGGCTTGATTTGTGTCTATTACTCTTGAGCTCTTTGAGCTCTAGCCGGTTAGGTGTTCTTCGTGGTAGCCCGTATTGATTCACTTATGAGGGCTCCCCGAAGTGTTTGTATTTCCCCTGTGATTTCTAGTGGAGAAACTCTCGTAGCCTTTGTGGTTGCTTGAGTGAGGCAAGGAGGTGAAATAGACTCCGACCTTTGTGGTCACCTCAACAACGAGGACGTAGGCACTCCTTCGTGGATTGGCCAAACCTCGGGATAAATCGCGTGTCCCGTGTGCTTGTTGTTGTCTCTACTTTCTATATTACGCTTGTTGTTGTGTTCTTCGTGTTCTTCCTATCCCTATCTCCTTCTTAGGTTGGGAAGGCTCGATCTACATCAAGGGAAGCAACCAAGGCTCGGTGAGAGTAGGATTGCTATCTTTCATACTTAGGGAAGTGGGGTAGATTGTTGTATTACCTTCATAGCTTACATACATCGGATTTGTAGTTTCTTTTAGGATCACGGTGGTGCCGTTTGTTTGTGTCGGTGGTACCGGTGTTTCACACCCGGTAGTACCTACCCAAACAAACCGGCCTCTCCGGTTGTTATCTAACTACATCTTCTAGTTTGTGGAGTTTCAGATTGTTAAAAATCACCTATTCACCCCCCTCTAGGCTGATTTGATCCTTTCAATTGGTATCGGAGCCTAACCCTTGTGTTAGCGCTTCACCGCATAAGGGATAATCATGTCTACCATAAGTCAAGAACAGATTGATGACATTGTCAAGAGGGTCTCCGCTCAGCTGCTAGAAGATCAAGCAAAGAAACATGCAGATCAAATGCAAAAGATGAAAGATGAGTTGGAGATCATGAGGCAAGCCTTGATCACTAAAGGCGAAGCTTCCGGTAGCGGAGAAACTCCGCTATAGCCCAAAGATGACAAGAAGAAGGAAGATGAAGAGAAAGGCAAGAGAGACAACGAGTTTTCTAGAGTGCATTATGACTATAGCCAAATGGGCAAAGTCATTCAATTGCCTAGCGTCAATCTAGGCAAACCACCCTCCTTTGATGGAATCAACTACAATGATTGGGCACACAAGATGAAGCTACACCTTCTTGCCGCAAGAGTTTGGGAGATTGTTGAGAGTGGACCAAGTCATGTTGAAGGCCAAGAATTCACTGACAATGATGTGATTGAGTTTCAACAAAATGTTCAAGCCGCATCATTGATCCTATCATGCCTTAAGTCTGAAGAAAGCAACAAGGTACATGGAATGGAGAGTGCCAAGAAGATTTGGGACACCCTCAGGATATCATATGAGGGTGATGCAAGTGTGAGGAAGTGCAACATAGAGCTTCTTCATGGAAAGATTGAGAACTTTACTATCAAGAAAAGTGAGACCACTCAACAAATGTTTGATAGATTCATGACATTGGTCAATCAGATTAGATCGCTCGGAGACAAAAAGTGGGATGACTACTCAGCTGGAAGAAAGCTATTGGGAGCATATAGAAAGAGGAACAAGACTCTTGCATCAATCATCATGGAGAGACCCAACTATGAGAGCATGGGACCTCATGAGATGCTTGCCAAAATAAAGCATCATGAAGTCTTGGATGATGAAGCTCTAGAAGATCAAGAGGAAAGCCACAAGAAGGTGGTAGCTCTCAAAGCTAATCAAGAAGAAGGAAGCAAGGCCTGAGATGACTCATCAAGTGAAGGAAGTGATGACTCCGATGATGAGATTGCTCTCCTTGTGAAGAACTTCCGAAGATTTATGAAGAAGAAAATGTATAAGAGGGGCAAAAGCGGATACTTCAAGAAGTCAAAGAAGAGGACATGTTATGAGTGTGGTGCGGATGATCATTTCATTGCCGATTGTCCACAAAAGAAGAACAAGAACAAGTATAGCAAGAGTGATGACAAGAAGCAAAGAAGAAGAAGAGGTGGTGAAGCTCATCTTGGTGAGGAATGGTTCTCGGAAGATGATTCAAGTGATGAAGAGAAGAGCAAGAGCAAGGAGAAGGAGAAGGGAGCGGCCAACATTGCCATACACAAGACCTCTTCTCCAACATGGCTACATCGACAACTTCATCACGCTTGTTCGAGAACCTCTCCGACGACGAGGATGACTTCACTCATTCTTGCTTCATGGCTAAGGATGAGAAGGTATCATCTAACTCTCCTACTTGTTCTAGCGATGAATATAGTGATGATGAAATGGATGAATTTGAGCTTAGCATAATCAGAAAATTTGGTAAGAAAGGTGGACCTAAAATCATAAATTTGCTCACTAAATTAGAGAGTCGGAATGAGAGTCTTGCTTTGCAAGGGGACTTGATCTCTCAAGAGAGAGAAAAGAACCTTGCATTGGAAGCCTCTCTTGCCGAGGAGAATTTGAAGGTTGAGAAATTGACCGTGGAATTATCTTTAGCCAATGACTCTAACAAGAAGTTGGCTAAGGAGTGTTCCACAAGCAATGACTCAATTGCTAGTCTAAAGAATGAGGTTAGCTTGGTTCAAGAAAGCCTCACAAGCTTTCAAGATAAATATCAAACTCTTGAACTAAGCTACAACACTCTTTGGAATAGCACTTCTTCAACTTCTTCTAAGGATTCCGATGGCTCTAATGCCTCAACTAGTAATGGTTGCAAAAGATGCTATAAAATTGATATAAATGCTTGTGCAACTAACCTTGTTGAGCTAGAGAAGAAAGACAAGGAGATTCATAGGTTGAACATGATCTTGAGGAATGGTTGCAAGTGTAAGGTGCAACAACCAAAAGATATCCTCAAGACCGCAAGACACCCATCCATCAAGGATGGAATTGGGTACAATAGGTATGGTGGTAAGGCCAATGGAAGGAAGATGGTCAATGGGGTACCTTTTGTTAACTTTAACAAAGGGGTCCCTCTCTTTGACCTCATGAACAAGGCCAACAAGGTTGCCAATCCCAAAGCTCCACTTGCTAATGGTAAGATCAACAAGAAAAAGCAAGTGGAGGCCCCCAAGCAACAAAAGCCCATATCAAGAAGCTATACATGTGATTACTTGTGTTGTTGGGGGGAGGATGGCAAGATAGTAGTCAAGTATGTTGGTGCCCTCAAGAAGAGGGAAATTATGAGAAATGTTTGGGTGCCAAAAGCTTATGTGACTAACCCCCTAGGACCCAATCTCATTTGGGTACCTAAATCAAGAACATAATCTTGTTTTGTAGGAATATGCCTCCGGTGGGTCAAGTTGGGTGTTGGATAGTGGATGCACCAATCATATGACCGGGACAAAAGAAATGTTCTCCTCCTTCCAACCAAGCAACGACACATGCAACAACATTGTGTTTGGTGACAACGGAAAAGGAGAAGTGCTTGGTTTGGGTAAAATTGCTATCTCAACTGACAATTCCATATCTAATGTATTACTTGTGCATTCGTTGAGTTACAACTTGTTATCCGTTTCTCAACTTTGTGAAATGGGTTACGATTGTCTCTTTACGGATAAGGGTGTGACCGTCTCTAGAAGAAGGGATTCCTCTATTGCATTTAAAGGCGTGTTGAAGGGAAAACTTTACCTAGTTGATTTCTCAACTAGTAAGGTAGAACCTACAACATGTCTAATGGCAAAATCCAGCATGGGTTGGCTTTGGCATCGCCGACTAGCTCATGTTGGGATGAGGAACTTGGCCCAACTTCAAAGGGAAGGGCACATCCTTGGACTAACCAATGTCTCGTTTGAGAAAGATAGGATTTGCAGTGCGTGCCAAGCAGGAAAGCAAGTTGGAGCAAAGCATCCAATGAAGAATGTTGTATCAACCACAAGACCATTGGAGCTGCTTCACATGGACCTCATCGGACCCGTTGCTTACCAAAGCATCGGCGGTAACAAATATGGTTTCGTTATTGTTGATGACTTTTCTCGTTTCACTTGGGTGTTCTTTTTAGCAGATAAAACCGAGACCCAAGGTATCTTCAAGAAGTTTGTAGAAGGGCTCAAAATGAGTTTGAGCTCAAGATCAAGAAAGTGAGAAGCTACAATGGGACCGAGTTTAGAAACACCAACATAGAAGAGTATCTTGATGATGAAGGAATCAAGCATGAGTTCTCCGTTCCATATACCCCACAACAAAATGGGGTTGTGGAAAGGAAGAATAGAACTCTTGTTGAAGCCGCAAGATCTATGTTGGATGAATACAAGACTTCCCATGGCTTTTAGGCGGAGGCGATGAACACAGCGTGTCATGCAATCAACCGCCTATACCTTCACAAGCTAAGGGGGAAGACGCCATATGAGCTTCTAACCGGTAACAAACCGAAGGTGCACTACTTTAGAGTCTTTGGCTGCAAGTGTTTCATACTTAACAAGAGGGCCAAAAGCTCAAAGTTTGCACCTAAGGTACACGAGGGCTTTCTACTTGGTTATGGTACTAACGAACATGGCTACCGTGTATTCAATAATGCCACCGGCACTATTGAGTTAACGGTAGACATGACCTTTGATGAATCCGACGGCTCCCAAAAGGAGCAAGTCAATGATGAGCTTGTAGGTAATGACGTGCCTCCATCCGAAGCTATCAAGAGGCTTGCAATCGGTGATGTGAGGCCCGTTGAAATTCAAGATGATGAAGATGATCCATCACACACTCCATAAGATTCTCATATCCATCATGTGCATCCAAATGTGCATGATGAAGCTTCCGCAACTCCGAACGGTGGTAGTGTGGGTGATGTTCAAGTGATACATCAAGTTGATGATCAAACACAAGCTCAACATGAAGTCCGACAAGAAGATGGGGACATCAACACATATGATGAATATGATGAAGATGGACCCATCCAAAGGAGATCACTTGTGCCACATCCAAGAGTTCATCATACAGTTCAACAGGATCATCCTGTTGACAACATATTGGGGAGCATACGGCGTGGGGTAACGACACGCTCTCGCTTAGCAAGTTTTTGTGAACATTACTTGTTTGTCTCCTCTTTGGAACCTCTTAGGGTGGAAGAAGCACTTGATGATCCGGACTTGGTGATGGCTATGCAAGAAGAGCTGAACAACTTCACCAGGAATGAAGTCTGGTCCTTGGTGGAAAGGCCCAAGCAAAATGTGATAGGAACCAAATGGGTCTTCCGCAACAAGCAAGACGAGCATGGCGTGGTAACAAGAAACAAAGCACGGTTGGTGGCTCAAGGTTTCACTCAAATCGAAGGTTTGGATTTTGGGGAAACCTATGCACCTGTAGCTAGGCTTGGATCAATTCGCATATTACTTGCCTTTGCTACTCACCATGATTTCAAGCTATACCAAATGGACGTGAAAAGTGCATTCCTCAATGGCCCCCTCTCCGAATTGGTATATGTGGAGCAACCACCGGGTTTTGAAGATCCAAAGTTTCCCAACCACGTCTACAAGCTCGACAAGGCGCTCTATGGGCTCAAACAAGCCCCTAGAGCTTGGTATGATTGCCTTAAGGACTTCCTACTCAAAAAGGGTTTTGAGATAGGAAGAGCTGATGCTACTTTATTTACTCGCAAAGTTGATAATGATA
This sequence comes from Coix lacryma-jobi var. lacryma-jobi, assembly GCA_009763385.1. Classification (NCBI taxonomy): domain Eukaryota; kingdom Viridiplantae; phylum Streptophyta; class Magnoliopsida; order Poales; family Poaceae; genus Coix; species Coix lacryma-jobi. Next base: position 163,306,617 of record CM019824.1, read on the forward strand.
TCTTTGTGTGCCAAATATATGTCGATGACATAATATTTGGTAGTACTAATGTGGCTTTTTGTGAGGAATTTAGTAGGATCATGACCAAAAGGTTCGAGATGTCCATGATGGGTGAGTTGAAGTATTTTCTTGGATTCCAAATCAAGCAACTCAAGGATGGCACGTTCATCAGTCAAACCAAGTATACAAGAGACATGCTAAAGAAGTTTGAGATGGACAAGGCCAAACCCATCAAGACCCCCATGCCTACCAATGGACATCTTGATCTAAATGTGGATGGTAAGTCAGTGGACCAAAAGGTATATCGCTCTATGATCGGTTCATTACTTTACCTTTGTGCATCTAGGCCCGATATTATGCTTAGTGTGTGCATGTGTGCAAGGTTTCAAGCTAATCCGAAAGAATGTCATTTTATGGCCGTTAAGAGAATCTTTCGATACTTAGTGCACACTCCGAATCTTGGCTTGTGGTATCCCAAGGGCTCCACTTTCGATCTACTTGGCTATTCCGATTCAGACTATGCCGGTTGCAAAGTAGATCGGAAGAGTACTACCGAGACATGCCAATTTATTGGAAGGTCTTTGGTGTCTTGGAGTTCTAAGAAACAAAATAGTGTTGCCCTATCCACCGCCGAAGCCAAGTATGTGGCGGCCGGCGCATGCTGTGCTCAACTACTTTGGATGAAGCAAACACTAAAAGACTTCGGATGTGAGGAAAACAAAATTCCACTTTTGTGTGACAATGAGAGTGCTATCAAGCTAGCCAACAATCCCGTAAACCATTCTCGCACAAAACACATAGACATCCGACACCATTTCTTGAGAGACCATGAAGCCAAAGGAGATATCGCATTACGCCATGTGAGCACCGAAAAACAACTAGCCGATATCTTCACAAAGCCTTTAGATGAGTCAAGATTTTGTGCTTTGAGGAGTGAACTAAATATCATTGATTCTCGTAACGTGGCTTGATGTCTTGCACATATTTGTTTTCACCTAGAGACCTAGACAAATGCTTTGATAAAATATTGTGTGTGATTTCAAAATCTATTTTGCATGCTTCTCTTATGTCCATGGCTATGTACTGTTTATTTGAAATCTGGACATGATTGAAGTTTGTGTAGTATATCACACAAAGTTCTCCTAGAATAGCCCTCTGTCCGTTCTGGAAGTGTTCAGCCGGTAGTACCGCCATAGGGGCGGTAGTACCGACGTCGGTAGTACCGACCCCTATGGGCGGTAGTACCGACCGTGTTGACCCGAGTATAAAAGGTCGCGGTGAAATCCTTTTCAACCCTACCCAGTCAAACTCCTTTGACCGCAGCCGCCGCCTCCTTCAGCCCGTGCAGCCGCCGCGCCATCTCTCCTCTCCGATCTCCCTCCTTCTTCACCCAAATCCAAATCCCTTCGGTGGGAAGGTGCGTGGGAGCAAGGAGATCGTCTTGGTGGTGTTCTTGAAGCCCGAAGTTTCTTCCTTCATTGGATTTCGAACTCTTCTTCACGAGTAGCAAGGTACTAGGGTGTTCTTGCCCGATCTCTCAATGTACCTTGTTCTAGGTCGATTCCTTTGGTAGGATTGCTCTATCTAGTGTATAGATGCTTCTAGGATGTATGTTTTGCAACTTCATGGACGATTTGTGTGATTGGATTGAAGGAAACCGCACGCTGCAGTGCGGTCGGTAGTACCGACCCTCCTCGGGCGGTAGTACCGACCGCGCACAGTGAGGCGCTTTCCTCCCCGATTTTGATCTGAAGGACCGAAAATGCTAAAGCAAGGAGACCAGAGGGGAGGTGAATGAGAGCCTAAAATTTCTTCTCAGAAATTATGGCCTCTGTCCCAACAAAATCAACCCCTAAAGCTTCGGACTCAAACGTGATGCCCACGACCCTTGGAGAGAGGGTGGATGATCCCTAGGATCACAGCGAGGCACCACACAAGAGAGCAAACCAAAACTCTCAAAACCCCGAGTCAAGTTCGTGCCTAAAAGACCCACTCCCAAACGTAGATAGAGGGCTACGTTGGGATTCCTCCAAATACCGATGCTAACGCGTAGCAAAGATATGTAGAGAGGTTCCTAGGTGAACTCTAGGAGCAAACGAGAAGTCCGGAAACAAAACGGAAAAGCCGGGAGGGCCAACGCACTAAAACTGCACAAACTGCAGACTCCCGGACAATCCGCCGTCAGGCTCCCGGACTGTCCGGTGAAGGCCGGACTGTCCGCCACACGGGGGCCGGACTGTCCGCGGCAAAAGGACTCAAAACGAACTGTTCTGCAACAGCCCTGGACGAGTCCCGGACAGTCCGCGGTTTGCACGCCGGACTGTCCGCGGTTCACGTGAACAGTGAACACAGAGCGTCCGATGCCTGCCCGTAGCAGCGTCCGATGAAGACCCTGGACTGTCCGCGGGTCCTGACGGACTGTCCGCCGGCTACGAAGCAAAAACAGCAAAGGTGCTGCAAAGTTCCTGCGCGACTCGCGGACTGTCCGTGCCTGTCAACGGTGGACTGTCCGCCGGTCACCCGAGAGGAAAAGGCCCGAGGCCAACAGCTACTGCTCGGCTGAAGCCGCGATGCGCGGACTGTCCGCGGCCAATATGGCGGACTGTCCACGACCTCCCAGAAAGCCCAAAAATAGCTCGGGACAAAACCAAAATCGATTGGATCTTCACCAAATCGAACGGGGCTGCAACCAAACTTCTCCCAAGTGTTCTTCTACATGTTGGGAAGCTAATCCTAGGATATCATCGCTTCAATCCAACTAATCCATGAGAAATCCGAAGAACACTAGAAAAGGGGAAGAACAAAGAACAAAAACGATTTTGACCCGATCTACTTGTTCGTGAGGGTAGAGATAAATTCCTTCGGTGGAAATGTTCTCCTCACATCAATGAACAAGTTGATTCAAACGGAATCGCAAAAGACGCAGCGTAGAGGGAGATCGTGTGAGAGGAAAATCGTGGAGAAAAGAAGAACGCGAAGAACAAAATCAAAACGCGAATTCAACCACGAATTTGATCCTTGGATTCAGAGGAATGGATGATTGATTAAGTACTCGGTGTCGGGCTACAAGCCACTCCTAGCAAATAAAAGCTTGGATGGCAAAAAGCTCAAGAACAAGAGCCAACTCTCCCTAACCCTAGCCTTCTCTCACAAGAACAAAATGAGAGAGACACCGTCCAAGAATTCCTGGGGATAGCGGCTGCCCTAGCAGCCCCCTCATATATATAGGCGCACGTCCGAAGACCAAAACGCCCTTACATTAAGCACTCAACCCAAATACCCCCCAGGGGTAAAACCGTCCAGTCCGGTCAATCTTCATCCGACGGCCACGCCCGCACATCCGGTAGCTTCACCTCGACGCGACCTAACTGATGCCGCCACGTGCCGTCACGTCGACCACCGCGCCTTCCTCGTGGATAGCTTCGCCGCCGCGCCAGCCTCTCCACGCCGCCACGCGTCGACCGTCCTTTCGGACCACCCCCAGTTTTGAGGCCCAAACTGGTAAACCCGCCAGCCCAGGTTTTGAGGCCCAAACCTGGCAAACCGTCCACCCCGAGTTTTGAGGCCCAAACTCGGAAACCCGCCACCCCGAGTTTTGAGGCCCAAACTCGAAAACCGTCGATGGTAGCTTTTTGAGGCTCAGCTACCGAACCCGCACCGTAGACGGGATGTGGTTCGCACACCCCGACCACCGGCACCGATGTCGATGCATGTCCAGCCTCCACGCCAGGCACAACGCCTTCGCCTTCCTTCTTGACTTGGCCGACGGCACTTGCGCCGCACGCAAGCCCGTGTCCGACCTCCGCCAAGTGCCACGACGCCATCGTCTTCCTCCCGACTCGGCCGATGCATCGCACATCCCCATGTGCTCTCGCTCGCCGATGCCATGTGCCAGCTACCACAACTGGTCCTCTGGCCCTTCGGTCCGTCGGTCCAAGCCTCACGTCCGCCCTTCACCGCTCTGGGTACATCGGCATGGCACGTCCGCCGCACGACACGCCCATCCTTCACCGCTCCCGGTCCGTCGGCACGGCACATCTCTACTTGACCTTCACCTCGCCATAGACCACTGTATCCGAGCTCCACACCTGCACATCAACACAACCAAGAGACACATGTTGCACACGCACACCAACCCGGTAAACACACACAACTCAACGCCACCGGTTAGTCATAAACATTAAGCGCATAGCAAATAATGACTCAACCGGGAAAAACCTCAAACCTTCCTCATCAAAGTCAATCATTCATCATATATGTTCTCAATCTCCCCCTTGATGAATGCATTGACAAAAATAAAACCACAAAGGAAGGGTTTGAAGGCAAGCCTCACTCAAGTGCCCAAAAGCCAAGCAAAAGCAAACACAAGGCCACTTGAGATAAGGAAGGATCATGGAAACTCCAAATAAAAGCTCTCAGTCCCGAAAGAAATGGGAAAAGTGGGCAAAGCCTCCACACAACCGAAGAGTCAAGAGAAACAAGAGTTTCATGAATCCCAAAAGGCACTCGAAAACCAATCTCAAATAAAATTGTCAAACTATCATCACAAAAGAAACCAAGGTACTTATCCACTTGGGTTCACTTGGGTTTCAAAATTTCTCCCCCTTGATGATTGAATTGACAAAAACTAGGCACAAGAGATGGTTTGAGATACCAAAACTGAAAACTTGGTCCCCAAAGACATGGGCAACGGCTCAACGCAACCAAGCAAAGGATCGGAGCAACAACTCATCAAAGAGTAAAACTCGATCACATAGAGCAAAAGACTTGGTTCCCAAAGACATGGGCAACGGCTCGACGCAACCAAGTCAAAAATGAGCTAGCCCTCAAGAAGAGGCAGAAAAGGCTCAACACCACTAGCTCAAGGCCCGATACCAATTGAGGCTGAAACAACGCATAACAGAAAAATTCGATACCAATCAGAAACAGCCAAACATTGGTGAAAATAGCTAGTTCCTCAAGACAGAGGCACAGAGGCTCGACGCAACTAGCTGAAGGCTCCAAACCAATCGAAAATACCAAGCAAAAACTGCTAGTCCCTCAAGATAGAGGCAAAATGGCTCAACACGACTAGCAAACTTGATATCAATTGATGGAAAGCTCAAAGCCAAATGGAGCACAAACACTCGGAGCACGCGGAGAAGCAGCAAGAGAAAAGCGACTCCCCCTGAAATCAAGCCTACACACAAAGGCTATGCAACAAAGCTCATGACACTAATTACACTCCATGGCAAAAGATGGATACCAATTGAAACACATAAAAGAGCTATACCAATAGAAGAAGAACATAAAAGAACTAAACTCCCCCTAGCTCAAAGCTCTCCCCAAAAATGCATGACTCTCCCCTTTGTGCCAACACTCAAGCTCCCCCTTGCAAACAGCTTCTCCCCCTTGACAAAAGGGAACATGCTGAGGGGTTTCAAAATTTTTCACAAAGTTGACACAAACACAAGACAAGCCATCAATCAAAAGCATATGAGGGCTATGAAAAGCATTAAAAGTGACCACAAAGTGTATCGGAGCTGGGGGTATGTACACTAAGCTAAAAATGCATGATATGCTCAATGCAACAGCTTCAAGTGTATAGCAACCAGAATGAAAATATGCTCAAAAGGGTGCTGCCCTGAAAGTATAGCAATCAATACAAATGCTAGCAAAGGCTCAAACTGATCAAATGAATACAAAATATGAACAATTAAGCATATGAGCAGTTTTAAGCCATTTGAAAAGGAGTTCGCCACTAAAATAGCACTTAGCATGAATAGACAGGAAATCAACCAAGTGCTAACTCAAGTATACAAGGTGAACTACCCCTAGCAAAGTTCAATCATCATGCCATAGAATGAAACATCGACTTGTGTCATTATCAAATTTTATCGGAATTTGCAGCGGTATTAACACAAGTTCAAATTAAAAGCATGTGATTGCGAGAGGTTGAAAGCATGGTCATTGCCTAACTTTTCAACCGGGCTAAGCCTATGCAAGAAAAGCAATCAGAAGCTTAAAGCACCGGTTTCGGTCTTACACTACACGGCTCAAGTTTAACTCAAATGTGCAATGAGAAACAGTCTCGATACCATGATGTGCTAACACATGCAATCCCATCTCGATCTTTTCATTTCACTGAGACTTGGATCAAATTTTAAGCACAAGGTAAATATGAACAATCCAAGCAAGTGAATGACTCAGTGCAAGAGACATAGCAATCTAGCATACAAAAGATAGCACAAGTGATCTCAATACATCCTACCCATGCTAGTTGCCACTCTCAATGGTGAACAAATTAAATATTTCATAGTTGATTAGTCAAGTTCACTATTTGCAAAAATAGCTTAGCTCATAACATGTATCAAGTGGTCAAAAAGAGCCTAAGCTAGAAGCATCATCATGAATAACCAGGGCATACCAAAAAGAGCATAATCTCATTCTCATTGCTCTAAACATGAAGCTCTAAAATGCACTAGAATACATGATGAAATGCATGCAAAAGCCAGTCTATCAAAGACAAAGCAAAACTAGCCTAAAAAGGAAAAAACCCAAAACAAAAGGGTATCGGAGAAATCCAACTAAGATACAATAAGCAAAATGCTTCCCCAACTAAAAGGGAAACACACACCAAACTCACAAATAAAGAGCCAAGAAATGCTCAAGCGACGGCCAGCAAAATCCATATCGAAAAGACCACACAGCAAAAGAGGTCAAGGAAGAAGAGTACCAAAACCCGAACTCAGAAGTGTGTCGGAGGTACCTCATGAAGCGCATGACCGCCTGCTGGTGTGATACCCGAGGGGACGCCTGAACCTGCTGAACTCCGGGGCGCCTGCCTCGCCGAAGTCGTCTCCCCCTCGCCTGATGCTGTCGCTCCCTCAGGTGCAGCTAGTGCTCGCTGGAGAGTTGCTCGAACGGAACCCCAAGTCGTGGAAGAAGAGGGATTGGGTTCGTGAGCCGAAATGCTTTCTCCAGGCTTCTGTTCTCTTGCACACTCAAAAGCAGAAGAAAACACAAGGCATTGTCTCGTCTAGTGTGACCTCAAGGTCTCCACAAAAACGGTTAGTCATATAAGCATAAGGTGAACTCTCAACAAAAAGAGATCTACCTATGAATGATACCGCAAGGAGAACTGAACTCAAACTAGTCTAGACTACCATGCAACAGGATAAAGCACTATATAGCAAAATGCAGCCTAAAAACATGATCAGCCCAAACATAGCCTAAACCTCAACACATGCTACAATGCAAGATAATGATAGCAATAGATCCAAAAGCATGCAACATGATAAAATTGTGGAAAGGCTAGTGCTCAAACTAATCATATCAGCAGGGTACATGTAGCTAACCAAAACTAGCACCTGAAAAGTGATACCTAATGAACATCATACCTCTACAAGTAAAGCTCATGGAGAAGTATGGTAAAGTATGGCATAATGTTCATGAGGATCACAGACTAGCATGAAAAGTGGATAATCCACAAAAGCTATACATAAAGCTAGCATGACATGATATACAGGATAGCACATGCCAGACTAAAACAAAACATGTTACAAAAGAAAAATGTACATGTAGGAACTATACAAGTGAGCACATGATGATCCATCTCATACCACAAGACATAAATCATGGAAGTACAAGGTATGAGTGTATAAGAAAGCTCACCAAGCTATAAAAGCCTCTTTGGAGGCAAATCTAAGCGGGATGCAGAGAACCATCAACTCTTGATCACATCTAAAAGATCAAGCTCCATCATGCGCATGTTCTCCACCCCGCGTCCTCATATCTACACACAAGAGGACAAAGTAACCCGAGTCTTGGATCCCGAAGGGTTAAGCATGTACTTGGGAATCCAGGACTTGGTCACAAATCTCAACTTATCTAGTGGGTTAGCATGATGCAAATGTTGGTTCAAATGCAATTGTGAAACACCCTTGGAAGCATTCCTCAAAAGGACAACTCGAGGAGAAGGACGAGTCGTACCACGGGAAAAGAGGCAAACATCTTCCAAGGTTTTTGTAGAAGAACCAATAGAAGCATCATGAAAAGCATGACGTGGACCAAGAGAAGAAGCACTAGAAGCATGTCCACGATCATGACCTATCCCACTAGAAAAGGAGTCATAAAACCCATCAACAAAGAGGGGCTTCTTACTAGGAGCACAAGCGTTCATGCCATGAGAAGGGCTATGAACCGCCATCTTCCTAGAAGAGCGAGCTTGGCGCAAACGTTTGGCACGCCAATAGCAAAAGCTTTCTTGATGCTCATCTTTCTCACAAAAAGAGCAATGGTACAAAGGCCTACTAGAAGGCACACCATTCTCTGACAAGTGAGAAGTCCCTTGGGACTTAGAACAAGAAGCATCAACATTTAACTTGGTGCCAACACTAGGAGCACACGTGCCATGGGAAAGGCTACGCGGCTTCCTAAAAGCCTTAGCTCGAATACGCCGCTCGTGTTTGACACGGCGGAAACAAAAATCGAATGAGTGTCCATCCTTCTTGCAAAAGGTGCAATGGAAAACCGGAATGGGAGCATGAGTCCCAAAAATATGAGAAGCACCCTTGTCAAGAGAAGTCCCTTGGACATCACTCGAAGAAACAGCAAGGTTGGGAGTAGCTATGAAAGAGCTATCCGAAACCTTGACACTAGTGCTAAGGTCAAAAGACTCACGCGCAACACAAGAACTCAACTCCGGTTGCAAAGATGCAGACTTAGAAACATCAACATCGGAGTTGCAAGAAATGCGTGACTCAAAAGACTTAGCACAAAGACTCTTGCATCTTTTGGCTAAAACCTCATTTTCAAACATGAGGCGATCACAAGTACCACAAGGAGTGTTTCTCAAATTTTCCATCTCCTCTTTTATGCACTCGGCATATGTGGTACGCAAGAGCTCAACTTCCTTTTCAAGGTTGGCACTCATATCATTGTGCTCAACCAATTTGGCGCTCATATCATCGCGCAAAACCTTCAAAGCCAAAACTTCTTTTTCCAAATCAATGCATGATGTGCAAATGAAATCGGTGGAACAAACATCACCATTCACATCAAGCAAAGAATCATGATTAGCACAAGAAGTATGACAAGCATCTTTATTCAAAGAGCACAAGCTACAAGGCCTAGAATTTATCTCATCAATTTCAGCCCTAGCATGCTCAAGTTCATCTACACATGTGGTGTGAGTCAATTTTAATTTATCAATTTCAGCATGCAAAAACTCACAAGAACCACATGGCAAAGAAGCTTTTGACCTAAGCAAGGCTATTTCAGATTTAGCATAAACAAGGTCCTTGCGCAAGTCAAAGCAAACAAGACATGGTATGGAAGCATTTGATTTCAATATTTCATTTTCAGATTCTAAGCTAGCAAGCGAAAAGCATAGCTCATTATTCTTCCTAACCATGTCACTACAAGAGGTGCAAGGTAAAGATGCACTAGACTTCCAATGAAAAAGATCGCATTTCAACCTAGCAATGGAGCATTTCAACTTTTTGATCTTTCTATGCAAGGTATCACAAAGCTCATCATATCTCAAGTTATCATCACAACAAGCTTCAAATTGTTGGGATAAAATCCCAAGACAAGTAGCAAGAATACCTTTCTTGGCCTTGCCAAGTTCACGTATACGATCCTCTGTTGAATGCTCATCATCTCCTAGGAAGCCCAGCAAAGCATCCACCTCGCGTTCTGCCTCAAGAGCCGTACTCCTCCTTCTTGCCAAAATGTCGTCCTCGGTCGCATGTCCAAGACTCAAACCTAAGGACAAAGACACACTGGAAGAAGAACTTGGTGCCATCTCCAAAAGCACCGTTAGTGTTAGCCAAAACACAAGCTCAACACACCCCGACAAGCAAAGTCGGAAACACAACAGCCCTCAAAAGGTCGCCTTCGTGGATCCGGAACCAGTTAAGGTAGAGAGATCCTTAACCGGCTCCGATACCAATTGAAGGACCGAAAATGCTAAAGCAAGGCGACCAGAGGCGGGGGTGAATGGGAGCCTAAAATTTCTTCTCAGAAATTATGGCCTCTGTCCCAATAAAATCAACCCCAAAAGCTTCGGACTCAAACGTGATGCCCACGACCCTTGGAGAGAGGGTGGATGATCCCTAGGATCACAGCGAGGCACCACACAAGAGAGCAAACCAAAACTCTCAAAACCCCGAGTCAAGTTCGTGCCTAAAAGACACACTCCCAAACGTAGATAGAGGGCTACGTCGGGATTCCTCCAAATACCGATGCTAACGCGTAGCAAAGATATGTAGAGAGGTTCCTAGGTGAACTCTAGGAGCAAACGAGAAGTCCGGAAACAAAACGGAAAAGCCGGGAGGGCCAACGCACTAAAACTGCACAAACTGCAGACTCCCGGACAGTCCGCCGTCAGGCTCCCGGACTGTCCGGTGAAGGCCAGACTGTCCGCCACACGGGGGTCGGACTGTCCGCCGGCAAAAGGACTCAAAACGAACTGTTCTGCAACAGCCCTGGACGAGTCCCGGACAGTCCGCGGTTTGACGCCGGACTGTCTGCGGTTCACGTGAACAGTGAACACAGAGCGTCCGATGCCTGCCCGTAGCAGCGTCCGATGAAGACCCCGGACTGTCCGCGGGTCCTGACGGACTGTCCGCCGGCTACGAAGCAAAAACAGCAAAGGTGCTGCAAAGTTCCTGCGCGACTCGCGGACTGCCCGCGCCTGTCAACGGCGGACTGTCCGCCGGTCACCCGAGAGGAAAAGGCCCGAGGCCAACAGCTACTGCTCGGCTGAAGCCGCGATGCGCGGACTGTCCGCGGCCAATATGGCGGACTGTCCGCGACCTCCCAGAAAGCCCAAAAACAGCTCAGGACAAAACCAAAATTGATTGGATCTTCACCAAATCGAACGGGGCTGCAACCAAACTTCTCCCAAGTGTTCTTCTACATGTTGGGAAGCTAATCCTAGGATCTCATCGCTTCAATCCAACTAATCCATGAGAAATCCGAAGAACACTAGAAAAGGGGAAGAACAAAGAACAAAAACGATTTTGACCCGATCTACTTGTTCGTGAGGGTAGAGATAAATTCCTTCGGTGGAAATGTTCTCCTCACATCAATGAACAAGTTGATTCAAACGGAATCGCAAAAGACGCAGCGTAGAGGGAGATCGTGTGAGAGGAAAATCGTGGAGAAAAGAAGAACGCGAAGAACAAAATCAAAACGCGAATTCAACCACGAATTTGATCCTTGGATTCAGAGGAATGGATGATTGATTAAGTACTCGGTGTCGGGCTACAAGCCACTCCTAGCAAATCAAAGCTTGGATGGCAAAAAGCTCAAGAACAAGAGCCAACTCTCCCTAACCCTAGCCTTCTCTCACAAGAACAAAATGAGAGAGACACCGTCCAAGAATTCCTGGGGATAGCGGCTGCCCTAGCAGCCCCCTCATATATATAGGCGCACGTCCGAAGACCAAAACGCCCTTACATTAAGCACTCAACCCAAATACCCCCCAGGGGTAAAACCGTCCAGTCCGGTCAATCTTCATCCGACGGCCACGCCCGCACATCCGGTAGCTTCACCTCGACGCGACCTAACTGATGCCGCCACGTGCCGTCACGTCGACCACCGCGCCTTCCTCGTGGATAGCTTCGCCGCCGCGCCAGCCTCTCCACGCCGCCACGCGTCGACCGTCCTTTCGGACCACCCCCGGTTTTGAGGCCCAAACTGGTAAACCCGCCAGCCCAGGTTTTGAGGCCCAAACCTGGCAAACCGTCCACCCCGAGTTTTGAGGCCCAAACTCGGAAACCCGCCACCCCGAGTTTTGAGGCCCAAACTCGGAAACCGTCGATGGTAGCTTTTTGAGGCTCAGCTACCGAACCCGCACCGTAGACGGGATGTGGTTCGCACACCCCGACCACCGGCACCGATGCCGATGCATGTCCAGCCTCCACGCCGGGCACAACGCCTTCGCCTTCCTTCTTGACTTGGCCGATGGCACTTGCGCCGCACGCAAGCCCGTGTCCGACCTCCACCAAGTGCCACGACGCCATCGTCTTCCTCCCGACTCGGCCGATGCATCGCACATCCCCATGTGCTCTCGCTCGCCGATGCCACATGCCAGCTACCACAACTGGTCCTCTGGCCCTCCGGTCCGTCGGTCCAAGCCTCACGTCTGCCCTTCACCGCTCTGGGTACATCGGCATGGCACGTCCACCGCACGGCACGCCCATCCTTCACCGCTCCCGGTCCGTCGGCACGACACGTCTCTACTTGACCTTCACCTCGCCATAGACCACTGTATCTGAGCTCCACACCTGCACATCAATACAGCCAAGAGACACATGTTGCACACGCACACCAACCCGGTAAACACACACAACTCAACGCCACCGGTTAGTCATAAACATTAAGCGCATAGCAAATAATGACTCAACCGGGAAAAACCTCAAACCTTCCTCATCAAAGTCAATCATTCATCATATATGTTCTCATGATCGTCGTCTTTGCTACATCCTTTGAAGTTATCTTTCTATCTCCTTTGTCTCATTTCGGTCTATGTTATCTTGTTCTAGATGTCGCATGGCCGGAGGCCCTCTCACCAAGCCGGAGATGATGATGAGGAAGAATATGTGGCTTTGGGGCTTGGGGATGTGCAGCAGGGAGAGACGCAGCGCCGCAATCCCGCGCGTCATGCTCGTCCTGGTGGCAGCAGCGAGGATGTCCCTCGACAGGTCCATGGACGTTCGTCCACGAGTCGTCGTAGTACCGACAGCGGCAGAGGCAGATCCGGTGGCAGTGGTGCAGGCAGTGGTGTAGTTGGGAGCGATGCAGGTGGGATTGGTCATGCTGCTCCTCCGCCTTCTCCGCCCCCTGTCGCTGGTCCGCCCGGGCGCCTGCATAGCGTCATTGTGGGTGGTGTGACTCAGGCGGCTGGTCCTGAACGTGAGGGTCGTTCCATCGATCCTCGCGTTGGACCGCCATCTCCTCCGACTTCAGGGTTGTTGCTTATCAACCGGGTGTTTCATATGCACCCTGAAGCTGGAGCCTTGATGACTGCCCCCGCACATCTTGGAAATCCCATAGACTACTCCGACAGGAAGAAGGGAAACTTGTTGAGATCCCAGAGGACAGAAAATCCATATCTTTTTGTTCGGGATGATACAGTGGACAGGAGGTTTTGGTACCGGTTCCAGCAAGATTACTATGTGTCAGTCCTTTGGAGGGGCTTTTGTGCTAAGGGGCATCCTCCACTCTTTGAGCACAAGCGTTTATCTATTCGGTCCTTGACTGACAAGGGCTCCGAAGAGATCGATGCTCTGGTTCAGAGGCTGGAGGACTGGATAATTCTTGGTTTGATATCTGGGGAGCGCAGCTACAACCAGGAGATTATCTGTCAATTTTGGGCCACCCTGTTTATTGATCAAGAGGCTCAGGTGCTGCATTGGATGACCCAAGGGGTCCACTACCGGTGCAACTTCGTCACCTTTGCTAGGTTACGAAGCTTCAACCATGAAGACAGAGATGCTCCTCGCTTATCTGAGATGTATGGTGGGGGCATGTACACATAGCAGCTGCAGAGTTCAAGTGTCTACATGGATGGTGTAGTGGCAAACTTCAAGGTCCCTGGCCTGAAGCCTGTCTACTTTGTTCTTAACAACTTGATGCGCCTGACTCTAGATCCTAAGGTTGGAGACCAAGACAACTTGAGAGATGATGCTGTCAAGGTCCTTGTCCGGTTTGGTTTGCCAGATGGCCGGTTCAGCATCTCACACTTTCTCTGGCAGAAGATCTCAGATGTCTATAGTGACCCTCACAAGAACCTGCCTTATGCTCCATATCTAATGCACATCATTGAGCATGTTGTGGGAGCTACCTTTGAGTACGACCGGACGGTGAAGGAGTACGGTGTTCGGAAGTTTACATCGATCGTCAAGGACAAGGCTGTTGAAGGCGACGAGGTTCCAGCAGCAGCAGCGCCTGGCGAGGCACCTGGCCCCGAGCAGGCTAGTGGGGATGTTCCTCCTGCTACCGCTCCTCCTCCGCATCGTGAGAGGCGTAGGAGTGGTGGTCTTCGCTCCGCACTCGGCAAGATTTTCGAGTGGATGTGCTATAGGGTCGAGCGCGACGAGCGGCATCATCAGGAGGTGCGTGAGCACCTTGGTCTCCCTCCGCGTTCTCTGCCCCGACCCCATCCAGATCCTTTTGCCGAGTATGATGCTCAGCCCTAGCACCATGATGATGATGATGATCATGACGATGATCACCACCAGCAGCAGCAGTAGCAGCCCCAGCAGCCCGGTGGTGGTGAGGCTGGCTTTTACAGCTCCATGTTGTACCAGCCTCCTCCTTTCTATCCTCAGCCTCCACCACAGTACCAGGCTCCTCCTTTCTACCCTGACTATGGTGCGGGTACGTCCTTTGCTGGCGGATCCACATCATATCACGGTGGTGGTGGCGGCTCGTACATGGGTTTTGCTGGCCCCGACGCCGATCCAGCTGGGAGTGGTGGTTTCCGCGACCCTACTCCTCCGCCGGATTCTTCTGCTCCGTCGTCGCTCCCAGGAGGTGATGTTGGTGCGAGTGCGTATTCCTCTCTCTTCGGTGATCCTTATCATGGTGGGTCTTCCAGCAGCTACTATTAGTTCTTTGCTTATCGTGGCCTACCTGTTTTGGTACTTGATGCCAAAGGGGGAGTGTTAGGCTTTATCTTGGTGTAATAGCTAGCTGTGTGAGAGAGGGTTGATCTTTGAGAACTAAGTGTGGTATGCTACTTTTATTTGTCATGTGATGAGGATGTAAAACATTTATGCTTAATGTTAAATTCATGTATGGTTCATCCTCTTTCTGTATGATCTTGTCTTGGTGATTGTTGTTTTCAATATGGCTATGAGATTTGAGTCCTTTTCTTTCTTCCATAGTCATTCGCTTCTCTTACTACATTGTTATGTGGATCACCATGTCATATTGTTCATGCATCACAAAACTGATTTATATAATGTTGTCACACACACTTAGGCACCCCACGGATTGCAAAATTTAGGGGGGGCTCTTGTTCTTGTGTATGCAACCTTGTTTTTTAATCAAGATTTGAAATTCATATCCAAAGCATACACTAAGGGGGAGCTTGAACTAAATTTTGGAATTCAAAAGCTTCAATTCTTTCTATCCTTATTGTAAGCCTAAGTTGGTTGTCATCAATTACCAAAAAGGGGGAGTTTGAAAGTGCATTCGCCCCCAATGTGGGTTTTGGCTAATTAATGACAATCAAATTAGGGACTAACCGGTTTATAAAAGCATGTATGTAGGTGTTAGTCCTAAGAAAGATTTGAAACGTTGAAATCTCGTGAACATAGCACGTTTGATACATTTGGACATAAAGATGCCTAGCTCAAGTAGTAGTTTAAAATTTCAATTTTAAACTTGAGTTATAGGTAAGCCGGACTATCAAGAGGGTCACAAAGTAGGTTGGCTAGATGTGGAGAAAAGTGCTCAAATCGACTAACTATAGCTTGCTTGAGAGACACCTCACAAACATGAACACATGGAGGGTTTTTCTGTGTGGGCGGTAGTACCGACCATGGGTGGTCGGTAGTACCGCCCATGGCTGGTCTACGCGCTGCTCAAACATGCTCTCTGTTCGCGCTCAAAATGACCTGGCGGTAGTACCGCTATAAGGTCGGTACTACCGCCCTCGGTGGTACCGACCCAGGTCGGTAGTAAGCCTGGTTTCGCACCCCTCTCTGTTTGGCTCGGAAATGACCTGGCGGTAGTACCGCCATTATGTCGGTACTACCGCCCTCGGTGGTACCGACCCTGGTCGGTAGAAAGGCAGGTTTTGCGAAGCTCTCTGGATGGATCAGAAATGGCCTGGCGGTAGTACCGCTATAGGGCCGGTACTACCACCGCCGGTGGTACCGACCCAAGGCCAGTAGTAACCAAGTTTTGCAGGGCTCTCTGGTCTGACGCGTTTTTTGAAGGACCGAGAAGCAACCAGAAAGCGACCAGAGGGGGGCTGAATGGGAGCTTCAAAATTTCCTTTCGGAAACTAGTAGCCACTGTCCCGAGAATCACCCTGAAAGACAAACCCTAGAGCTTGCTAATGTCCACGACCCTAGATGTAGGGAGGATGCTTCCAAGAAGCACAGCGGGACACTACACAACTCTAGAAACCCAACGCAAAAACCCAAAACCAAATCCGAGAACGGATAAGCAAACGAAGGACGAATCAGTGCTGAATCAGCAGCATCGGAAGCTGGCTAGCGTCCGATGCCCTAGCACCTGCAGCGTCCGATGTGAACAGAGCCCCTCAGGAACCTTACTGGATACGCATCGGACGCTGTGAACAGTAAAATCTCAGCGTCCGATGGTCTCACTCTGGTGCGTCCGATGAACAACGGAGCGTCCGGTGGTAGCGTCCGATGCTCCTTAGAAACTGTCAGATCCTGACACGTGGCAACGGAGCCTCCGATGCCAAAGGGGTCAGCGTCCGATGCTACGAACTCGAGCGTCCGATGCCCCCGACGCAGTGCAGTTCTTCCGTGAAATCCACTCGATCTTCTCCGAATCAAAAGCACTAGGGCTTAGACTTGATGTGAGAAGTTCCAAGGATGTTAGTGAGCTATCCCACGGGAATCATGGCTCGAACCTAACTCCAAATCGAGGAATTGGAAGAAATCGGAGCGACGGAGCAAAAACCGATCCAACACGAAAATCGTTCGATCTCCTAGACCGTGAGGTTAGAGGTGAATTCCTTCGGTGGAAAGAAGTGCCTCACGATCTAGAACAACTTGGTTCAAACGGATTTTCAAAAGACGCACTGAGCAAAGAGATCGATCGACGGGAAAATCGTGGCAAAAAGCAATCCGCGAAGAACACGAACAAAACGCAAATCACAACCACGAATTTGCAACCGTGTGGCTACCACACGCTACAAAAGTGAGATTACGGTCTCACTTCCTCAAAATCTCATGAACACAGAGGTATTGTTCTCTTCTCTGTGGATCTCAGGTTCGCTACAGCAGGGGAGTGGGAGAGCAGGAAACCCTAAGAGCGAAAGAGCAAAATGACTGAGATAGATGGGAGGAGGGTGTCTCCCGACTACTTATCCTACTACTAGCCTAAGTCTATTTCCTACTCTACCCCTCTCTATTCTAATTACAGAGCGAACCAGCTAAACCCTAGGGTTATTCTAGACCAACTCGGTGGTAGGTGTATCCGACGGCCACGCCCGCACAAACCGAAGCGTTGCCTCGACGCAACCTCCAGATCGCCGCCACGTGCCGCCCTCGCTCTGCACCCCCGGTTTTGTGGCCCAAACCGGGAAACCAGCCTTTTCCAGCCAACCCCCGGTTTTGAGGCCCAAACCGGGAAACCAGCCCACCAGCTTCTGAGTTTTGAGGCCAAACTCAGCAAACCCTCAGCGCCCAGGTTTTGAGGCCCAAACCTAGAAACCGTCCTCAGCTCGAGTTTTGTGGCCAAACTCGGAAACCATCCGCACCTAGGTTTTGAGGCCCAAACCTGGAAACCGTCCACCCGATGGTTTTTCCCTGGCTCTACCACCAAACCGACATCGTAGAGGGGATGCACCTCCCGTGCACCCCGTCCACCGACACGTGTCCCCGAGTCCACGACTCAGGCAACACATGACCGCAAGTCTTCGCTTGTAGCTGCCACAGGCTGCCAGCCACCACAGCTGATCCTCGGGCCTCTGGTCCCTCAGTCCAAGCCTCACGTCCGCCCTTCGCCACTCTCGGTCCATCGGCACGGCACGTCTCTACTTGACCTTCACCTCGCCTTCGATCACTGCATCCGTGCTCGACACCTGCACAACACAAGCCGAAGAACATGCGCATCATCCCAGTTGACAATCACTCATCACTCAGAGACCCGGCATACACCCATGTATCCGCAATCTCCCCCTTGATGAGTGCATTGTCAACTACCAACACAAATCATAAGAGAAAGAGAAGAAAGGAGGGAGGAAGAAGAGAAAACTCAACCAAATGACCCAAAAGCATAGCAAAGCCGAAGAAGGTCAAGTGGAAAGAGCGAAAGAACTTGGTCCCCAAAGACATGGGCAACGGCTCGACGCAACCAAGCAAAGCAAAGCTAGCCCTTAAGAAGAGGTAGAACAGGCTCAACACCACTAGCAAACACCAATTGGAAAATCGAAGCAAAAATGCTAGTCCCTCAAGATAGAGGCACAGAGGCTCAACACAACTAGCAAAGAAAGCTCGATACCAATGCCTACCAATGCCTTTCGGCCAGCAAGAGACAGCAAAAACTCCCCCTTAGTTGAACATCCAGGAGACATGCAAACTCTCCCTCAAATGAACACTTGGGAAGCATATACACTCGGGAACCTCGGGAAGCACAAATGATTTGCAAATTCTCCCCCTTAGTTGAAAATGCACTAATCAATTAAGAGACTCTCCCCATCAGAAAAAGGCACCAACAAAAAGTGCGAACATGGGAGGTTCTCCCCCTTCCAACATGCATATGAGTCAAAATGCAAGTTAGCAGCTTCAGGCATATATTCAGGAGAATGCAAAGATGCTCTAAACAGTATAACTCCAATGACTCAACAACAGCATACAAGCTCAGCAAAGGCTCAAACTGATCACCAGATATGAAATATGAACACATGAGCAGAAAAGAGCAGTTTTGAGTCAAAAAGGTATTCACCATCAGAATAGCACTAGCCATTTAAAAACAGGAGTCTGAACAAGTGCTAAACATGTATACAAGGTGAACTACCCCTAGCAAAGTTCAATCATCATGCTTAAGAATGTAACATACACTTGTGAGTTCAGATTCAGATCGGAGTTGCAGCGGTGAAATTACACAAGTTCAATTAATAGCATGAGATTGCGAGAGGTTGAAAGCTTGTCATGCCTAACTTTTCAACCGAGCGAAGCCTATGCCGAAGCAATCAGAAGCTTAAAGCTACGGTTTCGGTCATACACTACACGGCTCAAGTTTAACTCAAAGTGCAATGAGAGACCGTCTCGATACCGTGATGTGTTGACAAGCAATCCCATCTCGATCTTTTCAATTCACTAAACCTTGGTTCAAATTTTAAACATGATATGAACAGACCAAGCAAGTGAAAGACTCAGAACTAGAGACATAGCAACCTAGCATAGATGAAAAGCACGAGCAAACTCAACACATCCTACACATGCTAGTTGCATATCTCAATGGTGAATATTTTCAGGTTCTAAGTTATTAAGCAAATTCACCATTTCAAAAATAGCTCAGCTCACAACATGTACTAGTGATCCGAAAGAGCATAAGCTACAAGCATCAACATAAGCATCGGAGCATACTACATAGAGCATAGTTACATTCTAGTGATTATAAACATGAAGCTCAGAATGTAAATGCGTATGATAAAATGCAAGAGAAAAGAAAGACAAAAGGAAAAAGTCAGTCTTATATACAAGATTCAAAATGTTTCCCCCATCTAAAAAAGGAAACACACACCAAGCTCACCCCTCAACTGGTTAAAGGTTGATTCGTCTAAAGGCTTGGTGAAAATATCAGCCAGTTGATGATGAGTATCGACATGGCGAAGGTCGATATCACCCTTCTCCTGGTGGTCTCGCAAGAAATGAAAGCGCACATCAATGTGTTTGGTCTTCGAGTGAAGCACGGGGTTCTTAGCAACGCTAATGGCACTCGTGCTGTCACAAAGCAAAGGCACGCGAGAAAAGCTCAGACCAAAATCACGCAAAGTGGCCATCATCCAGAGCAACTGGGAACAGCAGCTAGCCACAGCAACATACTCAGCCTCCGTGGTAGACTGGGCGACACTAGACTGCTTGCGGGAAGACCACGAAACAAGAGAAGAACCAATAAACTGGCAAGTCCCAGAAGTGGACTTGCGCTCAATACGGCAACCAGCAAAATCGGCATCGGAATAACCGCAAAGGGAGAGGGTGGAGGAAGCAGAATACCAAATCCCAAACTCAGGTGTGAAACGAAGGTACCTGAAAATCCACTTCACCGCCTGACGGTGAGAGGTGCGCGGCGACGCCTGAAAGCGCGCACACAGACACACCGCGAACTGGGTGTCCGGGCGTGTCGCCGTCAGGTAGAGGAGCGACCCGATCATGCTTCGGTACTCCTTCTGGTCCACTGCTTCTCCATCCACATCCGCATCCAGGGCAGTCGTCGTCGACATGGGTGTTGGAAGAGGCTTGGCCTCACCCATATCGAACCGCTTCAGCAAGTCCTTGGTGTACTTGCCCTGGTGCACGAACGTCCCTTCCCGGGATTGCTTGATTTGCAACCCGAGGAAAAACGTCAGCTCGCCCATCATGCTCATCTCGAACTCCCTGCTCATAGTATCTGCAAACTTGGCAACCAAAGCGTGAGAAGAACCACCGAAAATGATATCATCCACGTAAATCTGGACCAAGAGAGTGTCTTTGCCTTGCTTGAGGAGAAAGAGCGTTTTATCCACACATCCCATTTTAAAACCCTTAGCAAGCAAAAAGGTTTTCAACCTATCGTACCAGGCTCTAGGGGCTTGTTTCAAACCATATAAAGCTTTGTGGAGTTTAAAAACATGGTTTGGAAACTTGGGATTTTCGAAACCGGGGGGTTGCTCAACATAAACCTCTTCTTCTATGTAGCCGTTTAAGAAGGCACTCTTGACATCCATTTGAAAAAGTTTGAAACCTTTGGATGCAGCAAAGGCCAAGAGTATCCTAATTGCCTCCAAACGAGCTACAGGAGCAAACGTCTCCTCATAGTCTATCCCCTCCTTCTGACTATAACCCTTCGCTACAAGCCTGGCCTTGTTTCTA
The DNA here is from genome assembly GCA_009763385.1 of Coix lacryma-jobi var. lacryma-jobi. Classification (NCBI taxonomy): domain Eukaryota; kingdom Viridiplantae; phylum Streptophyta; class Magnoliopsida; order Poales; family Poaceae; genus Coix; species Coix lacryma-jobi. The sequence goes on from CM019824.1 coordinate 163,327,391, forward strand.
ACAACGTGGCCATCCTCTCCTTGCTTGTTTTTGAAAACCCATTTTGTCCCAATAGGCTTACACTCAGGAGGAGGTGGAACTAGAACCCAAACCCGATTTCGCTCAAAATTTTCTAACTCCTCATGCATGGCATTGACCCAGTCCGGATCCGTCAAAGCGTGTCCAACATCTCGGGGCTCAAAATTAGCAACAAAAGCAGAATGAGCGAAGTGAGAGATGAGCTGTGACCTGGACCGAGTAACCCGTTCGTCGATGCTGCCGATCATCTGCTGAGGCGGGTGCTGGCACTGGATGTGTCGTGGCGCCTCCCTTGCCGAAGTGGCCTCCCCCTCAACAGCAGCTGGTGCCTCCCCGGGTACAAATGGTACCGCTCGGGGTGGCGGATCCCACGGCCCCCAGGAAGAAGAGGTGTCGGGGCCGTGAGTCGTCGTAGAAGCCGCTCTTTGCGGCACAACAGGTGGAGGGGGTGCTGGATCATCCATACCTTCAGCACCCTCGTCCTCGTTATCAAAAAGAGGCTCACCAACCTCATGATCACCTGCACGCTCAAAACGAGAAGAAGGACAAACCATGGTCTCGTCGAAGGTGACGTCTGATGTCTCCATGACTCGGTTAGTATCAAGGTTAAGTACACGATATGCTCTAGTGTGAGTGCCATAACCCAAAAATACGCCGTCAGAAGAACGAGACTCAAATTTGTCCAGGTTGCCTTTCTTCAATATAAAACAGTGGCAACCAAAAACTCTAAAATAACTCACCTTGGGCTGTCTACCAAAACGCAACTCATAAGTAGTCTTTTTCAAGAACGCTCTCAAAAAAATGCGATTGGAAATATAGCACGCAGTGTTCATAGCTTCGGCCCAATAACGCCTAGGAGTCCTATGCTCATCGAGCATCGTCCTGGCCATCTCAACAAGGGTCCGATTCTTCCTCTCTACAACACCATTTTGAGGCGGTGTGTAAGGGGAAGAAAACTGGTGCTCCAAACCCAAAGAGTTACAAAATTTCTCAAAATCCAAATTTTTGAATTCGGAACCATTATCACTCTGAATTGCTCGCATCGAGTTCAAAGGGAACTCGTTCTGAAGACGCAAAATCAGATTGCGAGCAAAGGAGAAAGTCTCGGTCTTCTCGGCTAAAAAGAAGACCCACGAATATCTCGAAAAGTCACCAACAACAACAAGCACATACCACTTCCCCCCAACCGAGCTCACCCGAGCCAGACCAACAAGGTCCATGTGCAAAAGCTCTCCATGGCGCTTGGTCATGACCTGAGTCACTGGATGGTGAGGAGCGGCAACCATCTTCCCGTGTCTACAAGAGTGACAAATAAGATCCTTCTCCATATGCAACTTGGGCAATCCTCGGATTAGGCCAAGTGAACTAAGTCTTGCAAGCAAGTCAAAGCTCAAATGTCCAAGTCTCCTATGCCACTTCCAAAGATCAGAGGAGGAAGGTCCAGCCACAAGACAACGAGAAGTGCCAAAAGACTCCGAGAAATTCGCACGAAAGACTTTTCCAAAGGGCGAAATCAAACATACAAGATTGCCCTGAGGATCCAAAATGCGACTGAGATTCGGTTTAAAACGAATCTCATAGTTGTCGTCAAAGAGTTGCGAAACAGAAAGAAGGTTAAAATGCAAGTTAGAAACAAGAGCAACATCGCGCAACACAAAGTGCTCATTAACTCGCACCGACCCGCGAGACAATACCTTACCTTTGCTATTGTCGCCGAAGGTTATGTACTCCTTTCCGGCAACAGGGCTAAGGCTGGAGAACCACTTGGCGTTTCCGGTCATGTGCCTCAAGCAACCGGAATCCACCAACCAAATGTCCTCCAACCGTTTTACCTACATCAATAAAAAGACATAGGGTGAGCATACGGTCCAACACTAGGGTTAGTGAAGTAAGGGGAATACCAGTGTTGGGCCGGCTGCTCAAAAGAACGGTTAGTAGAAAAACCATTCCTAGCACGTCTATGCGAGGAGCGATCACCACGTAGAGGAAAACGTGGTCCGCTAAAGGAGGAGCGTCCATCGCGATACTCAAAACGCGGTGGGAGAAAACGCTCAACTACAAAGCCTCCGCCACGGGGTCCATAGCCTACAACTGCAGGCTCCCGCCGGGCACGCTCTCTACGAGGCCTAGGCCTAGCAACTTGAGGTACTGCGCCTCTAGGCCTAGCATCTCTCCTCGGAGCTCTCTGCTGCCTAGGCCTGGGAACTTGAGGTTCTGGACCTCTGGGCCTAGTTGCTCTCCTCGGAGCACTCCTCTGAACATTCGGCACATGTACATCATGGAAAGGATGGTACATGTCCGTGTTGTTCATCTCCCTAGCACGACGCGCCTCTCTTTTGCGCCTAAAGCAGAACTCGCTCAAGTGTCCATCTCTCCCACAAAAATCACAATGATACCTCACCGCACGCAAAGGGGGTTGTTGGTACTCATGGCTGTGGGTGTGGATCACTTTGCCCTTCTGTGGCAACTCCTCCTGGATGGGTGGCATTGTGTCCAGCTTGTTCTTTAGGTGGTTTGGTTTGGGATGCCACACTTGGTTCTTGGGTGGAGCTCTCGGGGGTTCCTCAACCACCCCATCCTTGGTGGTAGGCTTGACCGACTCTTTGGGTGGAAGCTTGGTCAGTTTGGGAGTAGTGGTGGAGTTGGGCTTCTCACATGGGTTCAGACCACTCGACTCTCCAATCTTCCCAAAAACGGAAAGATCAACACCCGGGGCAAAGCCTACACCAGAACCTCCAGCAGCTCGCTTAAATTGGGAGATCATCATCCCGAGCTGCGGCTCACTACAAGACACCGATGACAAGATGGTCCGAAGGTATGTGTTTTCTTCCTCGGTTTGCATCTTGTCATGCTTCACATTGGCTATCTCCATCTCCAAACCCTCACAGAGAGCACATCTAGCCACACAAGTGCTATCTGAGTTGGCCGCTTCAAGAGACACAATCTTGACATTCTTCTCTGCCAACTCAGATTGCAAGACAGGACAAGTCTTGCATGCACCCAACAGAGAAGGTCTAGCCTTCAGCTCATCCACCTCTCCTACCAACGCAGCATACTTACCTCTCAAAGTGAGAAGGTCAGTCATGTGCGTGGTGCACATCTCACACTCAACCTTCTCAGACACGACCACGGTGGACTTGGCAAACTCAAGCTCCCTCACCGTGTCCTCCCACTTCTGCCTAAACTCCTTGCGCTCTCTAGCGGCACGCCTAAGCAGCTTATCCTGACTAAGCAAGGCGGCAGTAAGCTTCTCGACCTCAGCAGAAAGCTCGTCGTGGGTGAGAGATACCTGGGAGGTGTCGTCGTCGTCGTCGTCGTCCCGAGGGGTGTGCTCCAGCTTGCCGTCGACCTCATCACCAAGCGCCATGGTGCAGAAGCCGTCGTCGTCGGCGAAGAAGCAGAGACCGTTCAGCTTGTCCTCGATCCTCTTCTTCTTCTCGGACTCGTCATCGCTTGAGCAAGCGGAGTCGTCATCCGAGCCGTTGACGTCGCTGAGCGTGGCGAAGAACGCACGCTGCTCAGCCTGGGCCTTCTCCAAGTACTTCTTCTTGATGTACTCCTTGTCGAAGTCGCCCCTCCGCTTGTGCCTCGCGGGGATGTACTTCTCCTTGCGCTTGCCGGAGTCGTACTTGTGCCCATGATCGCCCTTCCCAGATGAATGCTTCTTCTTGGGGCAGTTGGCGATGAAGTGGTCAGGGTCGCCGCACTCATAGCATCCTGAGCGTCCTCCTCCGCGGCGACGGTTCATGCGGTTGTTGTGGAACCGCGAGAACTGGTTGGCGAGCATTGCTAACTCGTCATCCCCCAAAGACTCAAGCTGGTCCTCTGTGACAGAAAAGAGAGATGAAAGAGCAAAACCTCCAGAGGGGTTAGAAGAGCCAGAAACCAAAGCCATAGTCGGGCCAGAAGGATTCTCATAAGAAGCCCTCGACATGGCGTCAATCTCACTAGACTTGAGCTTACTAAAGAGCTCGTCGCAGGTGAGGGTCTCATAGTTAGACGATTCGACGATCGCCTGGACCTTTGAGTCCCATACCGACCGATCAAGAGTGTGCAAAAGCTTCAAAGCCCTCTCATGATCGTCAAAAGGTAACAGCTCCTTGTTCGCTCTCATCTTGTTGACAATGACCTGAAAACGAGCGAATAAACTCTCTATGCTCTCGCCAGGCATATGTCGAAAGTTCTCGTACTCCCGCTTGTGCGACTCGTAAAGACGAGATTTGACTTGAGAGGTTCCCTCATGGAAGCGCATGAGGGTAGCCCAAATCTCACGAGCCGTGGGGAGGTGAGAAACTCGATCAAACTCAGACATGCTCAAACAGGAGAAAAGAGCGTTACGCGCTCGGCTATTGGCATCGTGCTCATCTATCTGAAGCTGAGTAACACGAGCAGCCAAGACAACGTAATCATCCCTGTTGCAAATCTCCCAAACAGAAGAGCCCATGCTCTGAAGATAGGCCGACATGCGTATCTTCCAATACGCATAGTTCGTCCCATCAAAAAATGGCGGTTTGCCCACGCCGCGATCCATGTCGCCTTCTGTGGATCTGGAACCGGCTAAGGTGGAAGATCCTTAACCTGCTCCGATACCAATTAAAGGACCGAGAAGCAACCAGAAAGCGACCAGAGGGGGGGTGAATGGGAGCTTCAAAATTTCCTTTCGGAAACTAGTAGCCACTGTCCCGAGAATCACCCTGAAAGACAAACCCTAGAGCTTGCTAATGTCCACAACCCTAGATGTAGGGTGGATGCTTCCAAGAAGCACAGCGGGACACTACACAACTCTAGAAACCCAACGCAAAAACCCAAAACCAAATCCGAGAACGGATAAGCAAACGAAGGACGAATCAGTGTTGAATCAGCAGCATCGGAAGCTGGCTAGCGTCCGATGCCCTAGCACCTGCAGCGTCCGATGTGAACAGAGCCCCTCACGAACCTTACTGGATACGCATCGGACGCTGTGAACAGTAAAATCTCAGCGTCCGATGGTCTCACTCCGGTGCGTCCGATGAACAACGTAGCGTCCGGTGGTAGCGTCCGATGCTCCTTAGAAACTGTCAGATCCTGACACGTGGCAACGGAGCCTCCGATGCCAAAGGGGTCAGCGTCCGATGCTACGAACTCGAGCGTCCGATGCCCCCGAAGCAGTGCAGTTCTTCCGTGAAATCCACTCGATCTTCTCCGAATCAAAAGCACTAGGGCTTAGACTTGATGTGAGAAGTTCCAAGGATGTTAGTGAGCTATCCCACGGGAATCATGGCTCGAACCTAACTCCAAATCGAGGAATTGGAAGAAATCGGAGCGACGGAGCAAAAACCGATCCAACACGAAAATCGTTCGATCTCCTAGACCGTGAGGTTAGAGGTGAATTCCTTCGGTGGAAAGAAGTGCCTCACGATCTAGAACAACTTGGTTCAAACGGATTTTCAAAAGACGCACTGAGCAAAGAGATCGATCGACGGGAAAATCGTGGCAAAAAGCAATCCGCGAAGAACACGAACAAAACGCAAATCACAACCACGAATTTGCAACCGTGTGGCTACCACACGCTACAAAAGTGAGATTACGGTCTCACTTCCTCAAAATCTCATGAACACAGAGGTATTGTTCTCTTCTCTGTGGATCTCAGGTTCGCTACAGCAGGGGAGTGGGAGAGCAGGAAACCCTAAGAGCGAAAGAGCAAAATGACTGAGATAGATGGGAGGAGGGTGTCTCCCGACTACTTATCCTACTACTAGCCTAAGTCTATTTCCTACTCTACCCCTCTCTATTCTAATTACAGAGCGAACCAGCTAAACCCTAGGGTTATTCTAGACCAACTCGGTGGTAGGTGTATCCGACGGCCACGCCCGCACAAACCGAAGCGTTGCCTCGACGCAACCTCCGGATCGCCGCCACGTGCCGCCCTCGCTCTGCACCCCCGGTTTTGTGGCCCAAACCGGGAAACCAGCCTTTTCCAGCCAACCCCCGGTTTTGAGGCCCAAACCGGGAAACCAGCCCACCAGCTTCTGAGTTTTGAGGCCAAACTCAGCAAACCCTCAGCGCCCAGGTTTTGAGGCCCAAACCTGGAAACCGTCCTCAGCCCGAGTTTTGTGGCCAAACTCGGAAACCATCCGCACCCAGGTTTTGAGGCCCAAACCTGGAAACCGTCCACCCGATGGTTTTTCCCTGGCTCTACCACCAAACCGATGTCGTAGAGGGGATGCACCTCCCGTGCACCCCGTCCACCGACACGTGTCCCCGAGTCCACGACTCAGGCAACACATGACCGCAAGTCTTCGCTTGTAGCTGCCACAGGCTGCCAGCCACCACAGCTGATCCTCGGGCCTCTGGTCCCTCAGTCCAAGCCTCACGTCCGCCCTTCGCCACTCTCGGTCCATCGGCACGGCACGTCTCTACTTGACCTTCACCTCGCCTTCGATCACTGCATCCGTGCTCGACACCTGCACAACACAAGCCAAAGAACATGCGCATCATCCCAGTTGACAATCACTCATCACTCAGAGACCCGGCATACACCCATGTATCCGCATTTTTGACTTGGCGGTAGTACCGCCATTATGTCGGTACTACCGACCCTCGGTGGTACCGACCTTGATCGGTAGTTACCGAGGGACCAAGTACCTTTCTGTGGAGCTCTCTGTTCCCGGCAGATTTGGCCTAGCGGTAGTACCGCCATAGGGCCGGTACTACCGCCCTCGGTGGTACCGACCTTATGGCCGGTAGTTGACTTTCTGGCGAGATCTAGATCTGTGCGACCGTTATGACTGGTCGGTTGTACCGACCATGGGTGGTCGGTACTACCGACCAGCCTCAGGACTGAGGGAGTATAAATACTTCCCCTCTTCACTTTTCACGGTCGCTCACTCATTCCACTCACTTATTGCGACCTAACTTCAGACGAAAAGCTCTCCAAGCTTTGACTACTCCCCTCTCTCTCCCCCTTTGCTCCTAGATTCATTCTCTTGCAAGATTTGAGCTAGGGAAGTGAGATTAGAGAGTGACAAGCTTCGATCTACGAGTTGAGCACTTGGTTTCCATCTAGCCGGCTTGATTTGTGTCTATTACTCTTGAGCTCTTTGAGCTCTAGCCGGTTAGGTGTTCTTCGTGGTAGCCCGTATTGATTCACTTGTGAGGGCTCCCCGAAGTGTTTGTATTTCCCCTGTGATTTCTAGTGGAGAAACTCTCGTAGCCTTTGTGGTTGCTTGAGTGAGGCAAGGAGGTGAAATAGACTCCGACCTTTGTGGTCACCTCAACAACGAGGACGTAGGCACTCCTTTGTGGATTGGCCGAACCTCGGGATAAATCACGTGTCCCATGTGCTTGTTGTTGTCTCTACTTTCTATATTACGCTTGTTGTTGTGTTCTTCGTGTTCTTCCTATCCCTATCTCCTTCTTAGGTTGGGAAGGCTCGATCTACATCAAGGGAAGCAACCAAGGCTCGGTGAGAGTAGGATTGCTATCTTTCATACTTAGGGAAGTGGGGTAGATTGTTGTATTACCTTCATAGCTTACATACATCGGATTTGTGGTTTCTTTTAGGATCACGGTGAGAATATATATGATGAATGATTGACTTTGTGATGAAGGTTTGAGGCTTTTCCCGGTTGAGTCATTATCTCGCTATGCGCTTAATGCTTATGACTAACCGGTGGCGTTGAGTTGTGGTGTTTCTGTGTTGGTGTGCGTGTGCAACATGTGTCTCTTGGCTGTGTTGATGTGCAGGTGTTGAGCTCGGATACAGTGGTCGATGGCGAGGTCAAGGTCAAGTAGAGACGTGCCGTGCCAACGGACCGGGAGCGGTGAAGGATGGGCGTGCCGTGCGGCGGACGTGCCATGCCGATGTACCCAGAGCGGTGAAGGGCGGACGTGAGGCTTGGACTGACAGACCAGAGGGCCAGAGGACCAGCTGTGGTAGCTGGCACATGGCATCGGCGAGCGAGAGCACATGGGGATGTGCGGTGCATCAGCCGAGTCGGGAGGAAGACGATGGCGTCGTGGCACATGGCGGAGTTCGGACACGGGCTTCCGTGCGGCGCAAGTGCTGTCGGCCAAGTCAAGAAGGATGGCGAAGGTCTTGTGCCCGGCGTGGAGGCTGGACATGCATCGGCATCGGTGCCGGTGGTCGGGGTGTGCGAACCACATCCCGTCTTCGGTGCGGATTCGGTAACTGAGCCTCAAAAAGCTACCATCGACGGTTTCCGAGTTTGGGCCTCAAAACTCGGGTGGCCGGTTTCCGAGTTTGGGCCTCAAAACTCAGGATGGACGGTTTCCAGGTTTGGGCCTCAAAACCTGGGCTTGCGGGTTTCCGAGTTTGGGCCTCAAAACTCGGGGTGGACGGTTTCCAGGTTTGGGCCTCAAAACCTGGGCTGGAAGGTTTCCCGATTTGGGCCTCAAAACCGGGGGAAGGTACAAAAGGACGATCGACGCGTGGCAGCGTGGAGAGGCTGGCGCAGCGGCGAAGCTATCCACGAGGAAGGCGCAGCGGTCGACGATGACGGCACGTGGCGGCATCAGGGAGGTCGCATCGAGGCGAAGCTACCGGATATGCGGGCGTGGCCGTCGGATGAAACTGCTAGGGTTGGACAGTTTTACCCCTGGGGGGTATTTGGGTTGAGTGCTTAATGGAAGGACGTTTTTGGTCTTTGGACATGCGCCTGTATATAGATGAAGGGGGCTGCTAGGGCAGCTATCCTTGGGGGAATTCTTGGGAGGTGTCACTCTCATTTTGTTTAGGTGAGAGGAGGCTAGGGCTAGAGGAGAGACCGACTCTTGTTCTTGAGCTTTTCGCCATCCAAGCTTTGTGTTGCTAGGAGTGGCTTGTAGCCCGACACCGAGAGCTTAATAAATCATCCATTCCGCTGAATCCAAGGATCAAATTCGTGCTTTAATTTGTCTTGCGATTTTGTTCTTCGCTTTGCACGTTTTCCCCTCTTTTGATCTTCACGAGATTTCTTGTTTTGAGGGAAGAATCGCAAATCCGTTTGAACCATCTTCTAGAGCATCGTGAGAGACATCTTTCTACCAAAGGGTTTTCTCTAATTCCTCACGAGCTAGTAGATCGGGCGGATTTCGTTTTGGATCACGTTCTTGCTCTTTTGCCCCGAAATCTTTCGATTCACCGATTTGGAGTTAGGTTTGAGCCATGATCTCTTAGGAGTAGCTCACTAACATCCTTGTGACCTCTCCGATCGAATCCTAGCCCAAGAGCTTTTGATTCGGAGGAGATCGGGTTGAATCCGCGGAAGAACTGTGCAGTTTCAGGGGCATCGGACGCTGGTCACGGGAGCATCGGACGCTGCTGTTCATAGCATCGGACGCTCCGGTGACACGTGTTAGTTCTGGTGTTTTTGAGTGGGCATCGGACGCAGGGCATCGGACGCTTCCGTTGATCATCGGACGCGCCGGACCCTGACCATCGGACGCTCCGTTGTCCATCGGACGCGTCCGAGGGTTGAGCATCGGACGCTTAGGGCGCACTGTAGCCAGCGTCCGATGGCTATGCAGTGAAGTTCCAGAAAGGGTCTTTTGGCATCGGACGCGTCCGGTGCTTGTACATCGGACGCAGGTCAGCGTCCAATGCAGTGAAAACTTCACTGTTTCGTCCGTCGTTTGTTCGTCCGACTTCGGATTTGGTTTCCGCTTTTTGCGTTGGATTCCTGACTCTGTGCTCTACAGAAACAGGGCTTCCCGCTTTGCAAAAACGCCTGAATCCCCCTCGCGTTGCTCGGGGGAGGTTGAGGTTACCCAAAGTCCATCTTGTCACTAGTTGACTCGCGTGGATTTGGGCAAGAGAACTTTTGTGGTGTCCCGCTGTGTTCCTAGGGAACATCCACCCATTCTCTTGGGTCGTGGACATCACGTGTGTCGGCTTTGCTCTTGGGATTGATTTTGTTGGGACAGAGGCCAGAATTTCGGAAGAAATTTTTAGGCTCCCATTCACCCCCCCTCTGGTCGCCTTGCTTTAGCATTTTCGGTCCTTCAATTGGTATCGGAGCATGGTTAAGGATCTCTCTACCTTAACCAGTTCCGGATCCGCAAAGGCGACCTTTTGAGAGCGGTTGTGTTTCCGACTTTGCTTGTCGAGGTGTTGAGTTTGTGTTTTGGCTAACACTAACGGTGCTTTTGGAAATGGCACCAAGTTCTTCTTCCAGTGTGTCTTTGTCCTTAGGTTTGAGTCTTGGACATGTGATCGAGGATGACACTTTGGCAAGAAGAAGGAGTACGGCTCTAGAGGCGGAACGCGAGGTGGATGCTTTGCTGGGCTTCCTAGGAGATGATGAGCATTCAACGGAGGATCGTATACGCGAACTTGGCAAGGCCAAGAAAGGTATTCTCGCTGCTTGTCTTGGGATTTTATCCCAACAATTTGAAGCTTGTTGTGATGATAACTTGAGATATGATGAGCTTTGTGATACCTTGCATAGAAAGATCAAGAAGTTGAAATGCTCCATTGCTAGGTTAAAATGTGGCCTTTTTCATTGGAAGTCTAGTGCATCTTTACCTTGCACCTCTTGTAGTGACATGGTTAGGAAGAATAATGAGCTATGCTTTTCGCTTGCTAGCTTAGAATCTGAAAATGAAATATTGAAATCAAATGCTTCCATACCATGTCTTGTTTGCTTTGACTGGCGCAAGGATCTTGTTTATGCTAAATCTGAAATAGCCTTGCTTAGGTCAAAAGCTTCTTTGCCATGTGGTTCTTGTGAGTTTTTGCCTGCTGAAATTGATAAACTAAAATTGACTCACACCACATGTGTAGATGAACTTGAGCATGCTAGGGCTGAAATTATTGAGATAAATGCTAGGCCTTGTAGCTTGTGCTCTTTGAATAAAGATGCTTGTCATACTTCTTGTGCTAATCATGATTCTTTGCTTGATGTGAATGGTGATGTTTCTTCCACCAATTTCATTTGCACATCATGCATTGATTTGGAAAAAGAAGTTTTGGGATTGAAAGTTTTGCGCGATGATATGAGCGCCAAGTTGGTTGAGCACAATGATATGAGTGCCAACCTTGAAAAAGAAATTGAACTCTTGCGTACCACATATGCCGAGTGCATTAGAGAGGAGATGGAAAATCTTAAGAATGCTCCGTGTGGTACTTGTGATCGCCTCATGTTTGAGAATGAGGTTTTAGCTAAAAAATGCAAGAGTCTTTGTGCTAAGTCTTTTGAGTCACACATTTCTTGCAACTCCGATGTTGGTGTTTCCAAGTCTGCATCTTTGCAACCGGAGTTGAGTTCTTGTGTTGCGCGTGAGTCTTTTGACGATAGCATTAGTGTCAAGGTTTCGGATAGCTCTTTCATAGCTACTCCTAACCTTGTTGGTTCTTCGAGTGATGTCCAAGGGACTTCTCTTGACAAGGGTGCTTCTCATATTTTTGGGACTCGTGCTCCCAATCCGGTTTTCCATTGCACCTTTTGCAAGAAGGATGGACACTCATTCGATTTTTGTTTCCGCCGTGTCAAACACGAGCGACGAATTCGAGCTAAGGCTTTTAGGAAGCCGCGTAGCCTTTCCCATGGCACATGTGCTCCGAGTATTGGCACCAAGTTGGTAGTTGATGCTTCTTGTTCTAAGTCCCAAGGGACTTCTCACTTGTCGGAGAATGGTGTGCCTTCCAGTAGGCCTTTGTACCATTGCTCTTTTTGTGAGAAAGATGGGCATCAAGAAAGCTTTTGCTATCGGCGTGCCAAACGCTTGCGCCAAGCTCGCTCTTCTAGGAAGATGGTGATTCATATCCCTTCTCATGGCATGAACACTTGTGCTCCTAGTAAGAAGCCCCTCTTTGTTGATGGGTTTTATGACTCCTTTTCTAGTGGGTTAGGTCATGATCGTGGACATGCCTCTAGTGCTTCTTCTCTTGGTCCACGTCATCCTTCTCATGGTGCTTTTATTGGTTCTTCTACAAAAACCTTGGAAGATGTTTGCCTCTTTTCCCGTGGTACAACTCGTTCTTCTCCTCGAGTTGTCCTTTTGAGGAATGCTTCCAAGGGTGTTTGACAATGGCTTTTGAACCAACACTTGCATCATGCTAACCCACATGATAAGTTGAGATTCGTGACCAAGTCTTGGGTTCCCAAGTACATGCTTGCTAACCCTTCGGGATCCAAGACTCGGGTTGCTTTGTCTTCTTGTGTGTAGATATGAGGACGCGGGGTGGAGAACATGCGCCTGATGGAGCTTGATCTTTTAGATGTGATCAAGAGTTGATGGTTCTCTACACCCCGCTTAGATTTGCCTCCAAAGAGGCTTTTGCTACTCGGTGAGCTTTCTCTTACACTCATACCTTGTACATCCATGTTCTATTTCTTGTGGAATGAGTTGGACTTTCATGTGCTCACTTGTATAGTTCTTGCATGTACTTTTTCCTTTGTATCATGTTTTGTTTAGTCTAGCATGTGCTATCTCTTGTATATCATGTCATGCTAGCTTTGTGTACAGCTTTGGTGGTTAATCCACTTTTCTTGCTAGTTGGTGATCCTTATGAACATTATGACATGCTTTACCATTCTTCACCATGAGCTTTACTTGTAGAGGTATGATGTTCATTAGGTATCACTTTTCAGGTGCTAGTTTTGTGTAGCTACATGTATCCTGTTGATATGATTAGTTTGAGCACTAGCCTTTCCACAATTTTATCATGTTACATGCTTTTGGATCTATTGCTATCATTATCTTGCATTGTAGCATGTGTTGAGGCTTAGGCTATGTTTGGGTTGATCATGTCTTTAGGCTGCATTTTGCTATACAGTGCTTTATCCTGTTGCATGGTAGTCTTGACTAGGTTGAGTTCAGATCTCCTTGCGGTATCATTCATAGGTAGATCTCTTTTTGTTGAGAGTTCACCTTATGCTTATTATGTGACTAACCGTTTTCGTGGAGACCTTGAGGTCACACTGGACGAGACAACGCCTTGTGTTTCTTCTGCTTTTGAGTGTGCAGGAGAACAGGAGCCTGGAGAGAGCATTTCGCCTCACGGACCCGATCCCACTTCTGCCATGACTTGGGGTTCCGTTCGAGCAGCTCTCCAGCGAGCACTAGCTGCACCTGAGGGAGCGACAACATCTGGTGAAAGGTAGATGACTTTGGCGAGGTAGGCGCCCTGGATCTTTCAGCAGATTCACCCCTCTGCAGATGGACGACGACATTGACCAGCACGAGATGCGGTCCAGGTCCTTCTGTGTCTCATTCCACTCATTCTGCTTTTGCTGCCCCTTTTTGAGCCCAAATATGTTGGACACATACTTTCTGACTCGTTTCAGATGGGTGTGGATGATATCACCTTTGGTGGCTCCTCTCATGGTCTTGTTGGCAAGTTTGCAGATTTTATGAGCAGGAAGGTTGAGATGTGGATGATGGGTTCGACATGGGTGAGGCCAAGCCTCTTTTGATGCCCATGGCGACGATAGTTGCGATGGATGAAGACAAGGACGGAGAGCCCATGGACCAGACTCGGGCGTCCCCTCGAGCATCACATAAGCTGGTGGTCAAACGCATCATGAGGTACCTCTGATTCACTCCTGAGTTCGGTCTTTGGTACTCTTCCTCTTTGACCCCTTTGCTGTGTGGTCTTTCCGATGTGGATTTTTGCTGGCTGTCGCTTGAGCATTTCTTGGCTCTTCTCTTGTGAGTTTGGTGTGTGTTTCCATTTTAGTTGGGGAAGCATTTTGCTTGTTGTATCTTAGTTGGACTTCTCCGATACCCTTTTGTTTTGGGTTTTCCTTTTTAGGCTAGTTTTGCTTTGTCTTTGATAGACTAGCTTTTGCATACATTTCATCATGTATTCTAGTGCATTTTAGAGCTTCATGTTTAGAGCAATGAGAATGAGATTATGCTCTTTTTGGTATGCCCTGATTATTCATGATGATGCTTGTAGCTTAGGCTCTTTTTGATCACTTGATACATGTTATGAGCTAAGCTATTTTTGCAAATGGTGAACTTGTTTAATCAACTATGAAACCTTTAATTTGTTCACCATTGAGAGTGGCAACTAGCTTGGGTAGGATGTGTTGAGATCACTTGTGCTATCTTTTGTATGCTAGGTTGCTATGTCTCTTGCACTGAGTCATTCACTTGCTTGGATTGTTCATTTTTACCTTGTGCTTAAAATTTGATCCAAGTCTAAGTGAAATGAAAAGATCGAGATGGGATTGCATGTGTCAGCACCTCATGGTATCGAGACTGTTTCTCATTGCACAATTGAGTTAAACTTGAGCCGTGTAGTGTAAGACCGAAACCGGTGCTTTAAGCTTCTGATTGCTTTTGTTGCATAGGCTTAGCCCGGTTGAAAAGTTAGGCAATGACCGTGCTTTCAACCTCTCGCAATCACATGCTTTAATATGAACTTGTGTTAATACCGCTGCAATCTCCGATAAAATTTGAAAATAACACAAGTCTATGCTTCATTCTATGGCATGATGATTGAACTTTGCTAGTGGTAGTTCACCTTCTATATTTGAGTTAGCACTTGATTGATTTCCTGTCTATTCATGCTAAGTGCTATTTTAGTGGTGAACTCCTTTTCAAATGGCTTAAAACTGCTCATATGCTCACTTGTTCATATTTCGTATTCATTTGATCAGTTTGAGCCTTTGCTAGCATTTGTATTGATTGCTACACTTTCAGGGCAGCACCCTATTGAGCATCTTTTCATTCTGATTGCTATACACTTGAAGCTGTTGCATTGTGCATATCATGCATTTTAGCTTAGTGTTCATGCCCCCAGCTCCGATACACTTTGTGGTCACCTTCAATGCTTTTCATAACCCCCCATATGCTTTTGGTTGATGACTTGTCTTGTGTTTGTATCAACTTTGTGGAGAAATGTTAAAACCCCTCAGCATGTTCCCTTTTGTCAAGGGGGAGTAGCTGTTTGCAAGGGGGAGCTTGAGTGTTGGCACAAAAAGGAGAGTCATGCATTTTGGGGAGAGCTTTGAGCAAGGGGGAGTTTAGCTCTTTTATGTTCTTCTTCACTTGGTATAGCTCTTTTATGTGTTTCAATTGGTATCCATCTTTTGGTATGGAGTGTAATTGGTGTCATGAGCTTTGTTGCATAGCTTTTGTATATAGGCTTGCTTTTAGGGGGAGTCGCTTTTGTCTTGCTGCTTCTCCGCGTGCTCCGAGTGTTTGTGCTCCATTCAGTGTTGAGCTTCTCTTGTGGTTTTTCACAGTCGATATCGAGCCTGCTAGTCGTGTTGAGCCGTTTTTGCCTCTGTCTAGAGGGACTAGCAGTTTTTGCTTGGTATTTTCGATTGGTATGGACCCTTCAGCTAGTTGCGTCGAGCCTATGTGCCTCTGTCTTGAGGAACTAGCTATTTTCACCAATTCTCGGCTGTTTGTGATTGGACGCATTCTAATGAGTTGTTTCAGCCTCAATTGGTATCGAGCCTTGAGCTAGTGGTGTTGAGCCATTTTCTGCCTCTTCTTGAGGACTAGCTCATTTTTTACTTGGTTGCGTCGAGCCGTTGCCCATGTCTTTGGGAACCAAGTCTCTTGCTCTATGTGATCGAGTTTTGCTCTTTGTTGAGTTGTTGCTCCGATCTTTTGCTTGGTTGCGTTGAGCCGTTGCCCATGTCTTTGGGGACCAAGTTATGTTCATTTCAAATTGCCCCTTCTTTATCATTTTTTTGGCTTTTTGGGCATTTGAATGGATAATCTTCTCATATCAAGTGACTTTATTCTTTGCCCTTTTATGGCTTTTGATCACTTGAATGAGATTTTCGGTTTTGGTATCTCAAACCATCTCTTGTGCCTAGTTCTTGTCAATTCAATCATCAAGGGGGAGAAATTTCGACCCAAGTGAACCCAAGTGGATAAGTACCTTGGTTTCTTTTGTGATGATTGTTTGACAATTTATTTGAGATTGGTTTTCGAGTACCTTTTGGGATTTCATGAAACTCTTGTTTCTCTTAACTCTTCGGTTGTGTGGAGGCTTTGCCCGCTTTTCCCGTTTCTTTCGGGACCGAGAGCTTTTATTTGGAGTTTTCATGATCCTTCCTCATCTCAAGTAGCCTTGTGTTTGCTTTTGCTTGGCTTTTGCGCACTTGAATGAGGCTTGCCTTCAAACCCTTCCTTTGTGGTTTTATTTTTAGTCAATGCATTCATCAAGGGGGAGATTGAGAATATATATGATGAATGATTGACTTTGTGAGGAAGGTTTGAGGCTTTTCCCGGTTGAGTCATTATCTCGCTATGCGCTTAATGCTTATGACTAACCGGTGGCGTTGAGTTGTGGTGTTTCTGTGTTGGTGTGCGTGTGCAACATGTGTCTCTTGGCTGTGTTGATGTGCAGGTGTTGAGCTCGGATACAGTGGTCGATGGCGAGGTCAAGGTCAAGTAGAGACGTGTCGTGCCAACGGACCGGGAGCGGTGAAGGATGGGCGTGTCGTGCGGCGGACGTGCCATGCCGATGTACCCAGAGCGGTGAAGGGCGGACGTGAGGCTTGGACTGACGGACCAGAGGGCTAGAGGACCAGCTGTGGTAGCTGGCACATGGCATCGGCGAGCGAGAGCACATGGGGATGTGCGGTGCATCAGCCGAGTCGGGAGGAAGACGATGGAGTCGTGGCACTTGGCGGAGGTCGGACACGGGCTTGCGTGCGGCGCAAGTGCCGTCGGCCAAGTCAAGAAGGATGGCGAAGGTCTTGTGCCCGGCGTGGAGTCTGGACATGCATCGGCATCGGTGCCGGTGGTCGGGGTGTGCGAACCACATCCCGTCTTCGGTGCGGATTCGGTAGCTGAGCCTCAAAAAGCTACCATCGACGGTTTCCGAGTTTGGGCCTCAAAACTCGGGTGGCCGGTTTCCGAGTTTGGGCCTCAAAACTCGGGATGGACGGTTTCCTGGTTTGGGCCTCAAAACCTGGGCTTGCGGGTTTCCGAGTTTGGGCCTCAAAACTCGGGGTGGACGGTTTCCAGGTTTGGGCCTCAAAACCTGGGCTGGAAGGTTTCCCGATTTGGGCCTCAAAACCGAGGGAAGGTCCAAAAGGACGATCGACGCGTGGCAGCGTGGAGAGGCTGGCGCGGCGGCGAAGCTATCCACGAGGAAGGCGCGGCGGTCGACGATGACGGCACGTGGCGGCATCAGGGAGGTCGCGTCGAGGCGAAGCTATCGGATGTGCGGGCGTGGCCGTCGGATGAAACTGCTAGGGTTGGACAGTTTTACCCCTGGGGGGTATTTGGGTTGAGTGCTTAATGTAAGGACGTTTTTGGTCTTCGGACGTGCGCCTATATATAGATGAAGGGGGCTGCTAGGGAAGCTATCCTTGGGGGAATTCTTGGGAGGTGTCACTCTCATTTTGTTTAGGTGAGAGGAGGCTAGGGCTAGAGGAGAGACCGGCTCTTGTTCTTGAGCTTTTCGCCATCCAAGCTTTGTGTTGCTAGGAGTGGCTTGTAGCCCAACACCGAGAGCTTAATAAATCATCCATTCCGCTGAATCCAAGGATCAAATTCGTGCTTTAATTTGTCTTGCGATTTTGTTCTTCGCTTTGCACGTTTCCCCCTCTTTTGATCTTCACGAGATTTCTTGTTTTGAGGGAAGATTCGCAAATCCGTTTGAACCATCTTCTAGAGCATCGTGAGAGACATCTTTCTACCAAAGGGTTTTCTCTAATTCCTCACGAGCTAGCAGATCGGGCGGATTTCGTTTTGGATCACGTTCTTGCTCTTTTGCCCCGAAATCTTTCGATTCACCGATTTGGAGTTAGGTTTGAGCCATGATCTCTTAGGAGTAGCTCACTAACATCCTTGTGACCTCTCAGATCGAATCCTAGCCCAAGAGCTTTTGATTCGGAGGAGATCGGGTTGAATCCGCGGAAGAACTGTGCAGTTTTGGGGGCATCGGACGCTGGTCACGGGAGCATCGGACGCTGCTGTTCATAGCATCGGACGCTCCGGTGACACGTGTCAGTTCTGGTGTTTTTGAGTGGGCATCGGACGCAGGGCATCGGACGCGTCCGTTGATCATCGGACGCGCCGGACCCTGACCATCGGACGCTCCGTTGTCCATCGGACGCGTCCGAGGGTTGAGCATCGGACGCTTAGGGCGCACTGTAGCCAGCGTCCGATGGCTATGCAGTGAAGTTCCAAAAAGGGTCTTTTGGCATCGGACGCGTCCGGTGCTTGTACATCGGACGCAGGTCAGCGTCCGATGCAGTGAAAACTTCATTGTTTCGTCCGCCGTTTGTTCGTCCGACTTCGGATTTGGTTTCCGCTTTTTGCGTTGGATTCCCGCCTCTGTGCTCTACAGAAACAGGGCTTCCCGCTTTGCAAAAATGTCTGAATCCCCCTCGCGTTGCTCGGGGGAGGTTGAGGTTACCCAAAGTCCATCTTGTCACTAGTTGACTCGCGTGGATTTGGGCAAGAGAACTTTTGTGGTGTCCCGCTGTGTTCCTAGGGAACATCCACCCATTCTCTTGGGTCGTGGACATCACGTGTGTCGGCTTTGCTCTTGGGATCGATTTTGTTGGGACAGAGGCCAGAATTTCGGAAGAAATTTTTAGGCTCCCATTCACCCCCCCCCCTCTGGTCGCCTTGCTTTAGCATTTTCGGTCCTTCACACGGTGGTGCCATTTGTTTGTGTCGGTGGTACCGGTGTTTCACACCCGGTAGTACCTACCCAAACAAATCGGCCTCTCCGGTTGTTATCTAACTACATCTTCTAGTTTGTGGAGTTTCAGATTGTTAAAAATCACCTATTCACCCCCCTCTAGGCTGATTTGATCCTTTCATTGACGCTCACTAATGCTCATAATTAACCATCAACTATTGCATGAAATGACACTAAATGAATTACAAAGCATAGTTGTAGGGTTTGAAACCAACAAGTTCCATGAGTTTTGGTGCTCTCACTTATTTTGTAGGACATCAATATTTCACCATATAAAAGTATCTCAAGTGATGAATTGGAATGCACCATTGCGAAGGGCTCGTCGAGACGATCGAAACGGACATATCATTTGCTATATTTGGAGTCCCGAATGAAAAGATATTAATTTCGCAACGAAATTTGCAAAAGAAGGATCTAGAAGACACCAGAAGACACCACGAGGCGGCCCACCACGTGGGCCCACTGGGCCAGACCGACCGGTCCCACTTGGAGACCGACCGGTCGGCCACGAAGGCCGTTTCGCCTCCGCCTTCTGGAACCTTCTTCCACCGCCTCCTAGGATGCATCTCCACCGTCCCTGAAGTCGGTTTGATCCAACGGTGGGCGATAAACGTGACGCGGATCGATGACATGGCGATTCCTTGCCCCCTACTCCACCTCGGGCTATATAAGCAGTGTAACACCCTAAATTTCATTTTCCTAATTTAGTAATAAATTTGAGCATTTATTTAATTTTCTGAGCATTTAATCTAGGTCAAATAATAATTTTTGAATAATTAAAATAAACCCTAGAGCTTAGAAACATTTTTGTCGCATTCATGCCGATGCATAATATTTTGTTTTGAGTGTAGGATAGGTTCGTTGTGTTCAAATTCAAATGCAAATTTGAATTTGATCAAAGTTTGAGCTTTTAGAAAATGAAAATCTTTTCTTTTAAACTCTCTCACCTTTTCCTCCTATCTGGCCCTCCAACAGAAACCGGCCCAGCCTTCCTTCTCCCTTCCCTTCTCCCCCTTCCGCTCTGCTCTTGGCCCAGCTAGGCAAGGTGGCCCGCCTGCGGCCCACTCCCTCTCCTCATCGCCGCGTGCGCTCAAGCCCGCCAGCGGCCCATCTCCCCTCCTCTCCTACGCGCGCGCGAATGGCGCTGCTCGGCCCAGCGCGGCCTGCTGCCGCTCGCCCGCCGCTCCTCCCCCTCTCTCACTGCGCGGCGGAGCCCACTCGTCAGCCAAGTCGGCCCCGCGCCCGCACTCCCTTTCTCTCTCTGCGCAGTGGCCCCAGCCGTCAGCGTCTCCTCTTTCTTCCCCGCCGAGCCCGTCCCCTCCGGCCTCGCCTTTACGCCATCGCCATCAATCGGCCGAGTGAATGAGGGCCATCAAGGGCCTTCAAGCCGCGCCATGACGCCCTCGGTCGTAACCGCCCCCGTCTGCTCCCCTTCTGAGCCCCAACGCCCTATAAAAGGCCCTGCCGAGCCCTCGTATTCCTCTTTCCCTATCACCGAGCGCCCGCTCCCTCACCCCCGCTTGGCGCCGGCCTCTGCAGAGCCTCCCCGGCATCACGAACCCCACCTTCGAGCTCGGGGTAACGCTCTCTTCCTCCCCATGCTCTTATCTTTAAGTTTGGTGCCCTGTATCGCCTCACCCGCATGCTTCGGATCGCCGGCCATGGCGCCGCCGCTCGGTAGCATAGCTCCGGTGACCCCCACCCCTCGAAAACCCCATGCTCGAGTTCGCAAGTTCCCTTGGGTCACTCTGATGGCCTCTGTGTAACCGAGGGCACCCAAAATCGCCATTCCAGCGAGGGCGCCACCGTAGTCCGGCCGGATTCCATGGCCGCCGCCGTGGGAGCGCCGCCCGGCCGGCCATCTCTCTCCCCAACCTTCCTGAGCCGTCCGATCTCCTTCCGTCGGCTCAGATTAGAAGTTACCCCTTCGGGGTGTAACCGGTGCACCGACCCACGTGTGGACTCGGTCCACAGCCCTGGCGCGCACCCGTCCACGCACACGTGGTGAGCCGGCCATTCGCGCAGCGCCGCGTGGCCACCACGTCAGCTGGCGACCTGGTCAACCGACACGCCAGCGCCACTTTGCAGGGAAGCCCCTGCCTTTTCTCAAAATCAACCCGCCATCCACTCCAGTTCTAATCAGCCAAGTTTTTATTTGCTTAAACCCCTGCAGTTTCTGTTATTAGTACCCGCAGTCCAGTCGGCATTGAAATTACGAAATTCATTTGTTTTAATTCAAAAATGACTTCTGTTTATTTACAAAAGTGCCATTAAACCTTGTTTTGAACATAACTTTTGATTTAAAACTCCGATTAGAGTGATTCTTGCGCTCACGTGTTCGTAGAGATGCGTAGAATAGTTTTAGAAGCTTTTTATCTTGTTTTAGTACTGTTTGGTGTACTGTTCTAATAGAATATAATTTGTTTGCTTGTAGTGATTGATTTGGAGGCTTGTATGGTGATTTTGTCCGCGATTAGAGTGTAATCTCTCAGTGTTTAACAAGAGCAAGTATCTGGGCATCAAGATCAGCAGTAAGCTAAGGATCTAAGACAGGCAAGTGTAACAAAGGAAATCCTTGTACCTATTCAATATTTAATAATTCATTTATGCATGTGTCTAATATTGAAAGCCTATAAGGACTTTACCTAGTTTACTTTGTACCATATATCCTTGTATCCTATGGGTTGGTATGCATGTTTGGATAGATGCTTCCGCGCCTAACCAAGATTAATTAATTAATTTGATTAATGATTTATGTAATGTGATTAAAATGATGCTTTTTAGCAACATGGTTTGGAGGACTCTATCCTAAAGCGGCAACCCAGGATTTTACCGTACAACCATGAGGATCACATGGCTCTGATCTTAGCTAATTACTTAGATTTGTTCTAGCTCGTCTGTAGCTTACCGAAAGGGGCAAGAGGGGGGTACCATGTAGCTTATGGGCCCTGTCCTGCTAGGGTGAGCACTGTGTGGTTTTGGAGTGTCACCTTAGGGGAAGGTGTCTATAACTCTTGGGAGACTGAAACCTCAGCGGCTACGACTTGTTAGGGCGTCTTTGGAAAGGCTTCGTAGTGAGACCCTACCGCACATCCTTGGTAGATGTGATATGGGAGTAATTAACCCTGGCATTTGGGAATCACGACTCACGGATAAAGTTGTACACACTCTGCAGAGTTTTGACCAAACTGTTATAAGAGCCGTGCTCACGGACACGAGCGACCTAGATCCTTTATGATTGGGTACTACCTGGAATCTTTTGGGAATGATATTAATCCTGATTAATGATACTTCAACTTGGGATAGTTTATTCACTAAACTAGTGATTCAGGTATAATAAAATATGACCAACTAAAATGGCTAACCGCAGTCAAACCGAGTCAAGCCTTTTGAGCCTTCATAAACCCCCTGAGTTATACTTGCTAAGCATGGTGCGCTTACGCTTGTTTCACTATCAATGAAAATCCCGGATGGGTACCAGATAAAGGAGTCTAGAAAGAGGACCATGGAGTTTCTAGAAGCTGAAGGTTGAGGTTCACCAGTCAACGTCCCTGTGGAATCGTGGCGTTCTCCTGAAGATTAGTTTACCGTTTCCGTTGTGTACTTGTTCAAGACTTGTAAGTCTTGTTGTAATGTTTATTTATCGATATGTAATAAAGCACAACTTTTGGTATCTACCTTGTTTTGTCACTGTATGTGTGATTTGACGTCCTGGGCACACATATGGTTAGCATTCGGTTTTATCCTTAAAATCGGGTGTGACAAGCAGCCCCAGACCCCCCTCTCTAGGCATCTCCCTCTTCATTATTCATCTCCACATCAGAAACTAGGGTTCCAATGTAGAAGTAGAGGTCCCTCTAGATGAATCTCTTCTAGTTCATCTAGATTTAGATCTAGTTCATCTAGTTCTAGTTCTAGTTGTAATTAGAGATCCAATTAGGAAGAGGAGAAGGAGAGATTAGAGAGGAGCTACGCTCTAATTCCAGAGGAGTCTTCAGAGATTTGGTATGTTTTTTTATCTTTTCTTATAAGACTTGTGCTTTAATATATTTATCTTCTCTATTTACTTTATGCTTTATTATATGATTAGTATAGTTGTTATATCTTGGCATGGGATCTTTGTTCGTATTGAGTGCTCTAGTTATCCTAGGTAATTAGAGTAGTAATCGATAGATTAGACATGGTGTTTAGTCTATAGGTTACCTGAGGTTGCGCTCAATCCCACGGAATAGTTGTGGTAGCCCCAGGGGTGACAGCTCTGTTAGGCCTTCGTAGTCCACCACGTTCGGATTGATGTTTCGTAGAGCTTTTGGCAGCCTTCTCCCAACTACCTTTTTCCCAGTCTTCTTCGAGAGTTGGAAAGGACCTGCTGCTCCAAAATGTCAATGATTATAACTGCTATATCTTTTCATCTTTGTTGCCTTAGAACCCAAGTAATAGAGAAGTATATAGGAACCTTGATCTCTCCCGTTGTCCTCCCACTATAGTTATCAATACAGTTATCATTGAATATCTTTTATGTGCTTTCATTCATATCATATATCATTCACTCCTGCTTTAGTCTATTTAGTACTCTGAGTTAGTAGATGCATGATAGTGAATTATCAGATTTTTGACCCTTGCTTCCCTGTGGTAAAATATAAATAACGATCCTGGAATACTCCCGGTAAAATGCTACAATGGTGTTCTGTGCGCTTGCAGAATCTTTCATATTCTATTTGCACTAACAAACGTCAACAAGCATTTTTGGCGCCATTGTCGGGGAAGCAATTGGTGTAAAGATTTTGATAATGATCTTGATGTCTGCTAATTTAGTGTACCACTAGCTTTAGTAGGATTACCCTTTGTTCTATTGGGTGTGGAATAGATAGGACATCAGACGCCGTTTCGACCTTATGGCGAGCTTCCACAAGAATGAAGAACCCAGGGTGCCTGAACATTCAAGATCCATCATTAATTCTGGAACCCTGCCATCTCACAGGTTTGTGTATACATATATATTATTCTAACCATGTGTAGATTGGAGAAAAGGTCGCCGTCACAAGAATTCAACTCCTATCCCATGTGACGGATATTTACGCTGCACCACTCACAAATCCCAGTTGTGAGTCATGGTAAGTATGATCAAGGTGAGACAGTCTTGCTCATGGACTTTAAACCTTATGAGTAGTTATCTTTTTAATTTCTTGCATTCCACCGCATGTTTACTCTTAATCATTCATCCACTCCATTTAGTTTATGTTTTCTCATATCAAAACCACATCATGTTTAGTTCCTTTGTCCGCATTCATGTCATCTGCATCTAAAAAAATATATTAAAAAAATCTACTCACTGTGATCATACTCTGTCATCTCTTTTTGAATAAATCTCGGTTATGCTCTCATGCTACCTTTGTTTGCCATAGTATGTTTTAGTTTGAAGGTACATCCTTAGGGTACTTTCATAGGCTTTTAAAATTAAGCGTGGTGCTTAGGTTAAATAGTCTACCTTAATCAAATTAGACACGGAGTTTGGTTTGATTATTGATCTGAAATTAGCTTGTGTAGACATTGGATATTTTGTTGGACTAACCCCTGCAGAAAACTCTCAAATACAATTTGGGAAAGTCCTGAGATGAATTCACATCAGAGATGAAGCAAGGCACACGATGAACTGCACAATGAAGACTCAGCTCATTCATCATGGATGAAAGAACTGTGAGTATTAAAGTTTATTTAAGTCTATCTTCTATTGCAAGTTATCTTTTGCCTTGAACTATGTTAATATGCAGCCAACACATAAAACACTAGTCTATGCTAAAGTAATCCTAAAACCATCTTTTTCATTAGCATGGATGAATAAACACATAAGTTGTGGATAACAACCCATGTTTCAAATTTAGTACAATCCTTCGGGTATATGTCCACTAACATTTTGTAGGAGATGAGATTTGCTTGTTCAGGGTGTGAACTTAAAGATCCAAAACCCAACCCATGGATAGACAAAACTCATCATCAGACAAGTCACTAGTGATGTCGAAGGCAGCCAAGCTTTGAGCCATCCCAAGGCCTAAGCCAGGACACTGATGACGAGCAGGATGCAACTCACCCCGTATGGGTCAATCTATGTCTACGCTCATCATTGTCGAAAACATCAACACCGACACCAACAACAAATATCAGGGAGACGATATGCCACTACATCATAACATATATGTGTCGTCCGAAGGAAGTTTGTTGGTGGTTCACTATAAAGACAAGCAGTGGAAGTTCTCCTCACTTCTAATCATTGCAACACAAGAGCTAGTTTGAGGGATGAGGTGGAACAACTTCAACAACAACAAGGTCTACAATTTCAACTCATGAACACATTGTTGAAGAAATATCCACCTACTTCACAAGCCAGCTTGGGGGAGACACAATTCTGTTGTCTAGATTTGCTTCACGATCAAGGAGAGGAAGGATAAATCTAGCTTCAACACTTTGATCAGTACAAGCCACTGGACGCTGCCCCAGCCAAGAAGAAGAATATGATCCATCACTCATTCTTGGAAGAACGTTCTTGAACACCGCCAATGTTGTCATCTATGTCAGACCTAGAGACGTCCACTTTTGGATCTTCGATCAAAAGGGTCGCTGCTTCTTTAACAACTACACCACTTATGAGCAGCCAAAGGAAACCCAGAGAAGACGCTGACTCAGCCGACAAAGGAAGAACCAACTGCTAGGAATTGAGGGGGACATCATGAAGGATGAAGCCACTGCACTACAAGAATTAGAAGATGGAGAGATAGTACCTGAGCCTACAAATCAAAGAATAGCTGACAAAATCTCTATTGTCTGGTCCTGTTGAGAACAAGACTCAGCTGGCCCACTGTGAGATAGACAAGAGAAGACAAGCCATTCATGAACACAACTAGCTAGACAAGAGAAGCTTCCACAAGGTGGTTCGACACAATCACTCTTCAATGATAAAGTATCATTTCAAGGTAAGTGATCATCACTTTAAAAGCTTCTCTTTGATTCTGGTATGCGCATACATAAAGAACCAAACATGTTTAAGTTGCACCTCACTTGATCCAACCTAATCGACTCAACATGTTCAGTTCTTTACTATTTATTCCTGGCTTTACTCTCTTATCTCACTATCTTAACTAAATGAGCTAAAATGTTGTGCATCTAACCTTTGGAAGATGATATATCACAATCATAAAAAGATCGACACATTATGCATATATTATCCTTCCTTGGGTTAAGCACTCTGATCTATTAAGTATTTTAAGATGCTACTTTCATGCTCATTCTCTGATCCTATCACTCATGTTAAGATTGAATAGAATACATAAACAACAAGTTTATCTTGTTCAATGTGTCTAAGGTTAGAGAGGAATGAACAAAACTTTTGGTTCTGTTGGTGTTTTTCCACCAACAGAGCCTATGCACTTGATCTCTACCTTGTCTTTATGAGCAGGACACACTCTTGAGCAAAACATGGAGGGGTTTGTCAACTCCCAAATTCTACAGAGTGAAGGTCCTGGATCTATAAGAACTAGCACACTAAGCAAGATGTTGCCAACTTCCACAACTAATGCTTCACTTCACTTTGCTGGGCCAACGAAGAACATGAGTGACACTATATCAAGAGGTATAGTTATCAAGGTCTACATATCAGGATTAAATGATGCACCTCAGGAATGAACATGGTGAGAAGTCCTGTTCAGAGGACTTAAACATTGAACCCTTGCCGAAAGGTAAATCGGTAGTTATCCATATTTATCATTTCTGCATTAGTTTTTATTTTTGCATATTTACTTTTCATCATGTCTCTATAGCATATTTACTTTTCTGCATTAGCATTGCATAAAAAAAGAAGAAAATAAAAATATTTTACTTCTTGCACTGCATCATAAAACCTAAAGCCCCATGTGAATAATTCTGTGGTGTGTAAAAACCCACATGAAATATTCACCGTGGTGGCATAAAAATAAAAACAAATATGCATTCATTCTATTGCATTTTTGCATTATAAAAAAATATAAAAATACAAAAATATTGAGAAAGAGATCTTACTGAAACTCTGGACAACTAAGGCTTGAGTGGCCCACCACTGACGCTTAATCTGTTCCACAAGTTTTGTTGTCTATTTGAGTTTCACAGGATTGAAGACCAAGAAAAGCTGACGAACAAGTGGATGTTCCATCCACTGTTGGAGTACTATTTCAACAACCATCAACATCAATCAATGCTCTGATAGAGGAAGAATATTTTTCACTGCCAGTCAGCTACATTGCAAGATCGAACGACTACGTCAACATTCAGCTTGGGGGAAAGAACCCCCGTGTATCCAGGTAAGTATCCTCTTAAGTTTTCTTTCTATACATAAATCTAAAAAAATATAAAAAAAAGGTGAGCACATGAAGGCTCACCCGTAAAAAGAAAAAGAACAAAAATATTCGGGCACATGAAGGCTCGATGCGATCGAAGGGATTAGCTTGGGGGAGACGCACCCCCGTTATCTTCGTGATTCAGGTATGTCTTACTACTATCTTAATGTTTTTAAGTAATAGGTTATAGTGTGTGTTAGATTAAATAAATAAAGCATGTCAAATCTGAAGAACTCTCTCTCTAATTTCTTAAAATGGAAATGATGAATAGTTGCTCTATTGTATTTCTTTCTAGTACCTAACCTTTAAGCATAAGTTCTCCTAAGTTTAAAAAAATTAATGATGCTTTAAAATGAAATTAAATATATGGGTAGCAAATGCTTGATCCAGAGTCTAGGTAATTGACATATATGATATGTGATGATATGAGCTACTATTATCTTGTTCTGAAACAACACTAGAGTTCCGGAGATTTTCCAATATTAAGATGACTAATAATTGTATTGAGTTAAATTAAGCCTTGTTGACCCTATGAGAAGATATCATGCTATTGAATTGAGATCACTTACACATTCCATCCATTTTTCCGCATAAATGCTCATGATTATTTGTTCCAATCCTCTCAAAAGTTTGTTGGAAACATGTGGCTATTGAAAAAGAAAAAAAAAGAGAAGAAAAAAAATTCTGAGGAAATAAAAAGGGACAAGTGTCCGAAACCTCAAAAAGATAGATCCCGAGGAAATAAAAAGGGACAAGTGTCCGGAACCTCGAAAAAACGAGAGAAAAAAAGAGAATATCAGAAAAAAAATGGGCACGTGCCACCAGTAGAATTAGCGTGATAGCCATGTGTCTCTGATAAGCAGAAGAGAGTGATATATTCAAAAGAGCATCTGCCTCCATTTTCCATACACATGCACTTCTCGACTCAATAGTGTGGTTGACTTTCTCTTTGGATCCTTTGTTTAATTTGGCAACATATGTTCTTAAACTTTTGAAAATTCATAAAAACTCTGGAATAATGGTGAAGTGAAGCAACTAGAGACATGGTGCTTGATTTGATCGTTCTATCTTTCAATTACTCAAGATTCAAGGTAAAGTACTAAGCCCCATGATGAATAATATGATACTTTTTCCTATTCCATATGAGAACTTTTGTTTGAATGCATGAGTACTTGTTAGAAGAGTAGATATTGCAGCAACTCCTGATCCATTGTTGAGATTGGCTTTGCTCGGGACTAGCAAAGGTTAAGCTTGGGGGAACTTGTTGACGCTCACTAATGCTCATAATTAACCATCAACTATTGCATGAAATGACACTAAATGAATTACAAAGCATAGTTGTAGGGTTTGAAACTAACAAGTTCCACGAGTTTTGGTGCTCTCACTTATTTTGTAGGACATCAATATTTCACCATATAAAAGTATCTCAAGTGATGAATTGGAGTCCACCATTGCGAAGGGCTCATCGAGACGATCGAAACGGACATATCATTTGCTATATTCGGAGTCCCGGATGAAAAGATATTAATTTCGCAACGAAATCTGCAAAAGAAGGATCTAGAAGACACCAGAAGACACCACGAGGAGGCCCACCACGTGGGCCCCCTGGGCCAGACCGACCGGTCCCACTTGGAGACCGACCGGTCTGCCACGAAGTCCGTTTCGCCTCCGCCTTCTGGAACCTTCTTCCACCGCCTCCTAGGATGCATCTCCACCGTCCCCGAAGTCGGTTTGATCCAACGGTGGGCGATAAACGTGACGCGGATCGATGACATGGCGATTCCTTGCCCCCTACTCCACCTCGGGCTATATAAGCAGCCCCAGACCCCCCTCTCCAGGTATCTCCCTCTTCATTATTCATCTCCACATCAGAAACTAGGGTTCCAATGTAGAAGTAGAGGTCCCTCTAGATGAATCTCTTCTAGTTCATCTAGATTTAGATCTAGTTCGTCTAGTTCTAGTTCTAGTTGTCTAGTTCATCTAGTTGTAATTAGAGATCCAATTAGGAAGAGGAGAAGGAGAGATTAGAGAGGAGCTACGCTCTAATTCCAGAGGAGTCTTCAGAGATTTGGTATGTTTTTTTATCTTTTCTTATAAGACTTGTGCTTTAATATATTTATCTTCTCTATTTACTTTATGCTTTATTATATGATTAGTATAGTTGTTATATCTTGGCATGGGATCTTTGTTCGTATTGAGTGCTCTAGTTATCCTAGGTAATTAGAGTAGTAATCGATAGATTAGACATGGTGTTTAGTCTATAGGTTACCTGAGGTTGCGCTCAATCCCACGGAATAGTTGTGGTAGCCCCAGGGGTGACAGCTCTGTTAGGCCTTCGTAGTCCACCACGTTCGGATTGATGTTTCGTAGAGCTTTTGGCAGCCTTCTCCCAACTACCTTTTTCCCAGTCTTCTTCGAGAGTTGGAAAGGACCTGCTGCTCCAAAATGTCAATGATTATAACTGCTATATCTTTTCATCTTTGTTGCCTTAGAACCCAAGTAATAGAGAAGTATATAGGAACCTTGATCTCTCCCGTTGTCCTCCCACTATAGTTATCAATACAGTTATCATTGAATATCTTTTATGTGCTTTCATTCATATCATATATCATTCACTCCTGCTTTAGTCTATTTAGTACTCTGAGTTAGTAGATGCATGATAGTGAATTATCAGATTCTTGACCCTTGCTTCCCTGTGGTAAAATATAAATAACGATCCTGGAATACTCCTGGTAAAATGCTACAATGGTGTTCTGTGCGCTTGCGGAATCTTTCATATTCTATTTGCACTAACAAATGTCAACAGGGTGAAGGTTTGTATTATCTTGCACTGAAGTGCTTGTACAGGGGCGATTACAAGCGTGAAAGGAAACTGGGGGTGTTAAGGAGGAAGCTAGAACTAGAGGACTGAGCTCCGGAGCTCTAGACTATGGTGGGAAGCTGATCAGTCTCTGTGTCTCTTCCGTCTTGCTTGTCCGCTGCTTAGCCCTAGCGTCCCCTTTTATAGACGAAGGGGAGGCTTAGAGTTACATGGGTTTAGGGATATCGTAGGCGATGACGTTGGTGATGATGCGGGCAATGACGTCGCCGGTCATGTCGGTGCCGCTGTTGAGGCGTGTCCGGCTTGGTGGAGATGTACCTGATGAAGCCGATGAAGGACGACGCCCATGCACGAGCGTGCGTGGAGATGTCGTGTCGGGAGTTGTTGGAGCGCTGACCGGTCTTGGCAGAGCCATGCTCGGGGGCAAGGTCAAGGCCGGTGTGGACGGGACTAAGGCCGGCGCGGAGGGGGTCGAGGCCTAAGCAGATAGGGTCGAGCTCCGGGCCATGCGGGGGACGTGCTGGCCAACGTGTCTCGAGGGGTGACCTGAAGAGGTGCAGTGCGCGGTATGGGGCGACCGCGTCGTATGAGTTGCCCCCTTTCCCGGGGATGGGCGGTAAAAGATGATTTGACCGGGGTACGAATCGCTGCGGTGTCACACCGTGCCCATATGATTTGGATGGGGGTAGGTGGGCGCATTAAATGCTCCTGAAGTTGGTCAGGAGGTACCCGAATGGCAATCGAGGGGTGCTCGAGGGGGCATGGGCGGTCGAGGCCCATGCGGTCGAGTCCCGGATATTGCGGGAAAGGTGTTGGCGAACGGACCTCGAGTGGGTGTCTAACGTGGTACAGTGCGTGGTATGGAGCGACTGCTCTGCAAGACGCGCTTGTTTCCTGGATATAGACGGTTAAAGTTTGATTTAACCGGAGTACGATCCACTGTGGCACTTGTTGTAGCCACGCGACTCAGACGGGGGTAGGCGGAGAGCATTAAATGCTTCTTGGGCCATACCGGAAGTAGGTATGGGGCGGTCGAGGCCAGCTTCCTTCGTTGGGAAGGTTTGGCGGTCGAGGCTTCCCCTGGGGAATTTGAGGAGTGGCGGGGGTATTTGGTGAGGCGTCGAGGCCTGCTTCGTTCGCTCGAGATTTTCCTGTTCCCGTGCCTCGAAGGTGCGCTGGTGCAGCCTCGAAGAGGAGTCTTCCATGGGTTTGATGGGTTGTTGAGTTTTGCTCGTGGGCCGGCCCATCTCTGATTGAGACTTGGGTCGATTTTGACATTGTGGCTGAAGGCTAGACGTGGGCCTTGCCATGGATTAGTTTTTCGAAGTGGAGGTTTTGGGGTACCCCTTTTCCATGTAATCGACAGTAGCCCCCGAGCCCTGGCTCGAGCGATGGCGCTCGAGCTGGGGGGTCATGAGAGCATAAGGTACTCCAAAACCGCTCTTCGAGGGACGCGAGCGTTCCCCGCGGGGGTAGCCCCCGAGCCTTGGTTGGAGTGCTAGCACTCAAGCCAAGGGTTGGAAGCCGAGGGAGAACGATGATTCGAAACCTTTCCGCGGGGGACGCGCGAGCGTTCCCCGCAGGGGTAGTCCCTGAGGCCTCGGGGGAGTGAGTAAGACTCCTCTGAGGACTTTATTTACTTGCGATGGTGACGTGTTTGTGATTGAATGTAACTAATTCTAATGCAAGATTAAGCTAGCTTGAATTGGGTGGTGGTACTTACTTGTGATGGCCTTTGGGCCGTCGAGCCCCCAGGCGAGTTAGGCCTCCTTTTGTCGATGGTTGACGGACCAGGATGTCAGAGATATCATCAGAAGATGATTACCCCGACTAACCCTGGATGGCACGGGAGATCTGAAGACCTGATACGAAGCATACATGGATTAGGACTCTTGTTGTAACTTAGTCGAGTTCTTAAAGGAAGTCTTGTAATTAGAATAGGACTCCTCTGTTGTAATCGACTAGGACTCGGTATACGTCGTGCTTCACCCGGATATATAAGGGAAAGCAGGCGTCGACCCCTATCATTGAATCTTGAATCACAACACAGGGCATACACCGCACTGGACGTAAGGTATTACGCTATTAAGCGGCCTGAACCAGTATAAATCGCTGTCCCCGTGTACTCAACGAGTTCTACGAATGCCGATCCCCACCGAACAAATCGTCTGAGATCCCTCAAGACGAGTTGCCGGTTAACAAACACCAACAGCTGGCGCGCCAGGTAGGGGCTCTCGGCGATTCCGCAATCAAGAGCTCGACGAACCACTTCAACATGTTCTCGGCGGGATCAATTTTCGTTTTTGGCTCGTGGACTTGCATTGCGGATGATCAAGGGAAACTGCATCAACAACTTCAAACTGAATCAGAAGCGCAAGCCACGCCAAAAATAGAACATCTCACCCGGGACCTAGCAAACCTCACAATCCAAGGATCGCAAGAATCTGGGACTAGGCAGAGTCATCCGACTCCTACTCTGATACGACTTCTCGATCCAGGAAGGACTCGGACTCTACACATCATATCCCCTTTGGACTGCGCAATTTGGTAGGGAACTTCCAAGAGCTGATTGGATCAAAATTCAAAAAGCTTCAACAGATCCCGCTGACAGGAGCTCAGCAGGAACTCGTTTTCAGCTCAACCGAGGAAGGTAACATCGTTCATTGGCCAATACAACCAGCCCCGGCTAGATTGGTTGGCACAATCGACCAGATTCTACCATACCAACACGGACATCAGCTTCCCTTTGAGGAACATGATACCTCAACAGAGCTAAACTCCACTGCCTCTACCTTGGAGTCGGTTACACCGGGATCAACAAACCAAGGCTACACTCGTGAAGTCTTCATGGCATGACACCAGTCATCTCTACGACCTCCAACCCCTCCAGATGTCCTCCGAGATGATGAAACCTTGAGTATGATATCCGAGAACGGCCCAGAAGGACCCGGAGAAACTGAGTCCATAAAGGCAGAGAGAATAAGAAGGAATCAGGCAAAAGATGCTCGCAGAAGACGGGCAACTCATTGAAAGGAGGCCATGGAACGATACCATGTGCGGCTAGAAGAATATAACAGTCGAAGGCATTTGGAAGAGGAAGCCGAGCGCCAAGCTCGTCAAGACAGGGACCAGGAAATTCAGTCCCACGACGATCGCAATCGACGACGAGCCGACTGCTCGCGCAACCTCGAGCCTGAATTCATGAGGGTAGCTGGTCACAAAGTGTACCAGACACCCTACCAAAACATCTTGGCTTTAGCCACGGAGATGGGAGCCAAGGACAACCGCACCGCTGATGAAGAACGACGGTTGATCATGCTTCAGACTACCGCGCTACAGCTCAGAGGTCGAAACCTTGAGTCCTTAGCCGACGAACAAGATTCATCTCACTCCAGCCAAAGGCGACCCGTTCATGAGCAGCTCGGCCGGGCTCCAGCAAGGAGTCATCTGGGCAACCGAGTACCTGATCAAGCCGAAGGAGGAGCCAAATCATCATACCGAGGAGTCAACATTCTAGCATCCGACGCCGTCGATCGCTTTCCATGTTTTTCTCAGAGACTCCGAGCAGTCCCGTTCCCTCGAAAGTTCAAACCCGGGAACTACTCGAAGTACGACGGAAAGATAGAACCTAAGCGGTGGCTCAGGCTGTATGCTCAAGCAGTTGAGTTAGCAGGAGGAAGCAACGATGTTAAGGCACTCTTGGGAACAACTTCACCGCATTTTCATAGAGAACTTTACGGGTGTCCCGGAGCGATCGGGCCCTCGAACCAAGCTTAGAACCTGCAAGCAACAGAAAAACGAGACAATGTGGGAGTACTACAGACGCTTCTCCGAAATTCACTCCACAGTCTCTGATATAACAGACAGAGAAGTAATCGACCTTTTTGGCAACGGAATTTGCGAAAGGTATAATTACAAGGATTTCATCAAGCATGACCTGACCACTGCCGATGAGTTTCATCGGGCAGTAAACTCCATGATGGCGATGGAAGAACGCACACAGGAGCGCTTTCCCGAAAGAAACACACAAGGTGATCGGAGAAATAATCAAAGAGGAAACCAGACTGCTCAGCAAAACACCCGCAAGAGAACAGGGGACAATACTGTTGCAGCCATGGAACCTCAGAAAAAGGGGAACAAGCCCTCCAGCTTTGATGACCTCCTCGACAGCCCATGCCCTTTCCATCCAAAAGGAGGACACCAGGCTAGGCACTGTCGGCAACTCAAAGAGAGGGGTTTGAACTCCGACTTCAACAAAAACAGAAAAGACAAGGGGAAGAAAGCAGCCGAAGACCCTCAGCAGGACGCAGGCGGTTTCCAACACCCCCAAAGGCACCATCAATGTCATATTCAGGGGAGTAACCACCAGTGACAGTAAGCGCCTGCAGAAACTCTCCCTACGGGAAATTATGTCTACCGAACCTCTTTTGTCAAGGGTTGCTAGGCGTAGTCGAGCCCCCAAGCCTCGCGCGGCTTTGGGCATTGCTAGCTCCGATGCCCTTCCCGTGAGCCTTTTCGATTGGGTGCGAGGTGAGAAGCGTCGTACTACCCTCGATAGGGCGGAGTCTCCACGTCCTCGGTGAGCTGGTGATGGGGGAATCCAAGTGAGAGCTCGTGTTGCTAATGAAAATCGACCGGGAGCCGACTCTTCAGCTTTCCTGCATTGATGGCCGACTCACTAGAAAGCACAGTCGTCTGGTGGCACATTCTCCAAAGGTCCTACCATCATGCGTGCGTGTGCACAGTAATTGGAGAGTTGCGTGGCATTTCGACTTTCACTTAGGGATTTGCAAAGGTCGCGCGACTGAAAGGTCCGAATTGGCTAGAGGGGGGTGAATAGCCTAATTAAAAATCTACAAAATAACTTAGGCAAACACTATTAGTATAACAAATGGTGAAACTTTTTGCGCTAGCCTAATAGTGTGTTGCAAGCCACCTATCCAACAATTCTACCTAATATAACTATGGCACACAAGCAATTAGAGCTAGAAACTAATGCAGAATAAATAAACTAGCTCTAGTACAACTATGATCAAGATGGTCTAAGATAAACAAGTGTGTGCAAAGGATGAACTATGTAAACTAATCACAACTAGTAACACAAGGTATATGACAAAGAATATATGACAAGTAATAGTATCTACACAAATGAAATAGCTCAAAGTAAATACACAAGGTAAATGAGCTAGATAGAGGTGGTTTCACCGAGCCTTCGGGATCGCCTAGTAGAGAGCCAATCACCAGTGAAATCCACTCATGAAGCCAATCACCAATAAGAATGCACAATCACAATAAGCACACGGGACACCAAGATTTATCCTGAGGTTCACGTGCTTGCCGGCACGCTACTCCCCGTTGTGTCGACCAACACTAGGTGACCCGGTGGCTAATCGGCACAAAGCCAAGCTCACAAAGAGCACCACAAGAATCTACCGCCAGTGAGGTAGCTCAATGACACGAGCAATCCACTAAGGATGCCTCTTGCCGCTCCGGCGAGGTGAGGCTCCAAAACCTCTCACAATCACGATCAGTGGTGGCCAAGAACAATCTCCTTCTCTTGCCAACAACACAACAACGCCTCCAAGCCGTATAGGCACCGATAAATGCCAAGAGTAACAAGAAACTCAAAGCCGATGCGAAGAACTAGTGCCACTAGATTGAACTCTTTCAAATCACCTGTAACACCCGGTTTTCCGAAGAATACCAAGTGCCCTCTATATGTGTGCCCAGGAAGTCCACAAGACACATATAGCAACAAATATGGAATTTCTCAAAGACAATGCTTTATTATATATCGAAACATAGATACAACAAGGCTTACATCTATTACAAAGCATAGCGGAAACTACTCTTCAGGACTCCAAACTCCACAAGGACGGTTGACTGGGGGAACACTCGCCTAGAACTCTTGGAACATCTTCTGCAACTTCTCACTTGATTCCTCCATCTGGTACCCATCCGGGATTTTCATAGATTGTACGCAAAGCAAGGGTGAGCGCACCATACTCAACAAGTATAACATGAGGGATGCAAGGCTCAAAAGGCTTGACACGGCTGAACTGCGGTAAGCACTTTTAGTTGGTCAAGTTTTATTTATTAGACTAATGTCGCTAGGTTATGCTTAAGCTCCCATGGTGAAAGTATAATTAAGTATCATCAAGATTATTATCACCCACATTATTCATAGAACTGTCTCAAAAAGGATCCAGGCCGCTCATGACCGAGAGCACGGCTGATATATCAGTTTATTCTTAACTCTGCAGAGTGTGTACAACTTTACCCACGAGTCGTGATTGCCCTTTTGCCCGAGGTGATCAGCCTCTTGACTCACTTCCTAGGTAAGTCGGCAGGGATCACTACGAAGCTTTTCCAAAGTTGGTCTAACAAGTCGTAGCCGCTAAGGTTTTAGTCTCCCAAGAGTTATGAACAACCTCCCCACTAAGGTAACCCCCTATCCTCCAAAGCAATTACCCTAGTGGGACCGGGCCATAACTACATGGTACCCACCTCTTGCCCTTTCGGTAAGCTACAAACGAGCTAGAACACTCAGAGTACTTAGCTAAGACCAGAGTCATGTAGTCCTCGTGGTTGTACTGTAAATCCTGGGTTGCCGCTTTAAGATTCAGAACCAACATTTGTTCCATAAGTCATTAATGAAGATTATCATCTTAATATTTGGTATTTGCAAGCTAAGCAGAACTACCCATATGCACAACCCAAGGTAACAAGGAATACAGGATAACAAAGTTCTAGGTATAATCTCTAGGGTTCATCATATTAGACACATGCATATGAAAAGGTGATTAAAAGGTTACTGGGTAACAAAGGAACTCATGTTACACTTGCCTTCCAAAAACTTGCATTGATGGTTCCACTTCTTCGAAGATCTTCTTCATGGCCACCTTGGACAGCTCAGACTCTAAACGGGATCAAAGGCACCACACAAGCATCCAAAGCAGTCATCACATGCAAACAAATATATTTTCTATTAGAACAGTACACCAAACAGTACTAAAACAAGATAAAAAGTTAATAAAACTAATCTACGCATTTCTACGAACACGTGAGCGCAAGAATCACTCTAATCGGAGTTTTAAATCAAAAGTTATGTTGAAAACAAGGTTCAATGGCACTTTTGTAATAAAACCGAACTCATTTTCGAATTAAAACAAATATTTTCGCATATTCTGCGCAACCTGGACGGCGGCTCCTATTTTTGAAAAACACAGGGTTTAAAATAAAAGAAAACAACGCTTTTTAGAACAGCAGTGGACTGCGGGTTAATTTCGCAAAAGCTCAGGGGGTTTTCTGCAAACTTGGCGGCGGCTACCGCGCTGGCGCCGACACGGCGCCACGCGGCGCGACGTGGTTGGCTGGTCCACCAGCTGGCTGGTGAACCGCGGCGGCGCTGCGGTCTACGGGTCTATGAGCCCGGCTCATACCCCTTCGGGGTTCGGGCCCTAATCCTGGCCGTCCGCACCGATCGGACGGCGCAGGGAGGCTCGGCGAGCGAGTGCGGTGGGCGGGAGCGGCGGCGGGTTTGCCGGCGAGCGGCGGCGCGCCATGGGAATGGCTCGGGAGCTCGCCAATCGGGCTCTCCCGGCCTCGGTTGGCCACGTGGGTTGCACCGGTGCGAAGCGGGGGCGAAGGCGATCTCGATGGTGGCCTCGGCTCTGGCGGGGACTCACCACAGCGACGTCGAGGCAGCGGCGGGATCTGCATGGAGAGAGAAGGATCGGGTGAGGTCGGATTCACGCCTATATGAGAAGAGGGAGAGCACGGGGTGCTCGGGTGGACGCGGCGTCACCTGGGGACGCCGGTGAGGGTGATAGCGCGGCCGGGGCTCTGCAAACGGCGGTGGCAGGGTGTGAGGAGAAGTGGGGTGTCGGGAGGAGCGCCAGGGCTTCGGCCTTGGCTTTATAGGGTTCGGGATGGGCGTGAGGGGTCGGGGGGAGCTCCACCGAGCTCAGTTAAAAGCCGAGTGGCCTTGAATGCCACTCGCGCGGCGGTTTCAGGAGGGGAGGGGGCGGCGGCGGCGAGATGCGGACCGGGCGCGAGGTAGGGGAAGGGGGCAGGGACTGACGCGTGGGCCCGGGGTGGCAGGAGGGGGCGAACTCGCTGACGAGCGGGGCCCGGGTGTCAGCGAGCGGGTGCGGGCGACGAGCGCTGCGCACGCGGGTGTGGGCCGCGGGCGAGCGAGCGGGACGAGCGGAGAAGCTGGGCCGCGGGCGTGCGGCTGCGCGGGCAAGCGGCTGCGGGCCGGAGTAGGCCGCGGCTTGGGCTAGCTGCGCGCGGGGAGAGGAAAAGAGAGGGGGCGCGGGTTGGGCCGGCAAGGCTGGCTGGGCCAGAAAGGGTGAGGGGAGAGAGAGAGGAAAAAGAAAGACTTTTTATTTTCAAAGCAAACTTGTTCAAATTCAAACTAGGTTTGAATTCAAACCACCAAACACTATTCCTACACTCAAACAAAATTTTATGCACCGGCATGTATGCAACAAAAATGTTTCTAAGCCCTAGGGTTCATTTTAATTATTCAAAAATTATTATTTGACCTAGGTTAAATGCTCAGAAAAATTAAATAAATGCTCAAATTTATTACTAAATTAGGAAAATGAAATTTAGGGTGTCACATCACCGCACTAGATCACTCAATCTCACTTGGTTTAATCGAATCAACTTGGGAGATGAGTTAGGAGGCTTGCCAAAGCTCACTAGTATGCTTAGGAATCAAAATGTGCAAGAGAGTAACCAAGTGAGCCGGCCAAGCCCCTTAAATAGGCCACACAAGTCGGCCTTCCCGTTGGGCTGAAAACGTGAGCATCGGACGCGCCGGTGTCGGGGCCATCGGATGCTCCCCCAGCGTCCGATGCTCCGATGAGCACCACGTGTCCCCCCGCTATGAATTCAGTCCGTCAGATCCCAACGGTCAAAAATCTTTGCGCCACGGTTAAAGTGACATCGGACGCGCCGATGCCAGGCATCGGACGCTCCGATGCCACTGCTCGATTCAGCTCTTTTCTGCGCCACATCAGACGCTCTGCCACCCTCACATCGGACGCTCAACCCCTGTGTCCAATGACCATGTAGAGAGGTTCCACAAAGGGTCAAATCACATCGGACACGTCCGATGGATTGGCATCTGACGCAGGCCAGCGTCCGATGCTTCCTGGAAAACAAGCTCGCGCCACGTCACCTGCATCGGACTTTGCAACAGTGTTTCCTCAGTGTCTGTTGCCAGCGTCCGATGCTCCTTCAACATTTGTCAGAAACTAGGGTTTACCATCGGACGCTCGGCCCAGCGTCCGATGCCCCTCGGACCAGCGTCTGATGCTTCCGAACACACTACTTCTCTTCCGAAAAACGTTGAATCCTGCCTCGCAAGCTCGGCAGGAGGGGAGAAGGACTATACACTAGTTTCTCCCACTTCTCCACAACTCCGGAACACCCCCTTATCCCAAAAAGTGCCAACACCACCAAGTGTACATCATTATATGCAAGAGTGTTAGCATTTTGTAAAGCATTTTCCAAGGGGTTTTGTTAGTCACTCACTAGGTCTATAGCATCAATATGTTAGAGAACTCCTAGTGGCACTTGAACATCGCATAAGCCATGAATTATATCCTCTTAATAGTACGGCTATGTATCCTAAATGTGATCACACTCATTAAGTGTCTTGATCACCAAAACAAAGAGCCCTATAGGTTATACCTTTGCCTCCGGGCCTCTTTGCTCCATCTCTTCTCTTCTTCATTTCACCAATGGTAGAGCACTTGATCACTTGAGTTGCATATGGCCATCACCATCCTTAATGGTTGCCACCTTGCTAGCTCCACCACTTGGCTTGGTCACAATCCTTTCTTATAAGCTACACACATGCTTAGCAATAGGATTAGATCAAATAGGTTTCATCAATTAGCCAAAACCAAACTAGGGCTTTCAGCGACTGGCGGGTGATGGTAGCCAGTCCTTCCTGCTATAAATTTGGGCAAAGATTTTCCCTTGCCCAACTTGTTTCGTTGCCCCTATTGTCGTCTTGCTCCAACCCCTCGCTTCTCGTCATGGACCATGGGAAGCATCCTGCTGACGAGCAGTCAAGCTCAGGAGGCCCGGGGCAGCATCATCGTATTCCGGGGTTAGTCTGTTTGTCTTTTCTCGTCGTGGCCTTACAACAACGCTCTGATCGCGCCATTTGTGCTCTTCTTAGGGTCATCTCATCGTCGAGGCCAATTTCCTTTCGTCGCCCGGCCTCCCCCAGCTCCTCCTTTGATCCGTGATTTGGAGGACACGGTTACGGGCGGCGTCAGCGGCGTTGGACGCTACCGAGGGGGAGGCCGCAGAGCTTCGTTGTCAACTGGCTACAGCAGACAGTCGTGTCGCTGAGCTGGAGGACGTACTCCAGGCTCTCGGGCCAGCGGTCGTGGAGTTCATGCGCGCCCGAGGTTATAACCTTGTGGAGCGCCTTCAGGACGTGCCCGAGCGTGTTCGGGTCTCGGTGGAGCGTGGTGTTCACCGGGGCGCGATGGTGGCTCTTGCGGGAGCCCAGGTCCGCTCCGGGCGTGACCTGCGTCCGCTCATGGGATTCCCGGAGGGATCCGGGGTGGCAGACTTCGAGGAGCTAGCTCATCGAGCAATTCGACGATGTTGCTGAGGCCATTGTCGCCGAGGTCCCCGCGGAGCAAGTCATCCGGGAATCCCGATAGGGGGTGTCGGCGTCGAGGTCCCGGTGGATGTCCTAGAGCTGCTTGGGATGAACGCGTTGGAGTATCCACCAGGTAGCATCGTCGTCGAGGCACCTTTGAGACTTCCACTTTGTATAAATCTATAAGTACTTGTGCACTCGTTCTTCGGCCGTCGGACCTTCTCGTATTCCTTTCGATTTATGCAGATGGAAGGTAGGCTCGAGTGAAGCCAAGCGCGTTTTTCAGACCTCGATGTATCTCATTTTTAGCGTCCCTCGGGCCTGTCCATCAAGGTTCGAGGGTCGAGCCTTTTCTTGCATTTGTTCGCAAGAAAGCTTCCTGGGTGAAAAGGGTTTTTGTTTCTTCGGTCATACGGTCGTCGCCGCTCAGGCATCCTTCTGTGTTAGGAACTTTTTCTAGCGGAGCATTTGCCTGGCTCGCGGGGATACTCGACAGCCATTGCTTTGGCGCGCGCCGCTCTGTTCCGTTACGCGGGGGTCTGAGGGCTCGATTCGTCATGACATGGTGCTTTGTGAGATGCGTTCATGTGAAAACGGGCGCATTAGTATGCTTTATAAGGTGGTTTGCTTTGGCAGAGCTATTTGCACCCTTTTTATTTTTAATCAAAAAAAAGAGTTATTGTGCAGGTTCTTCCCTCGCACATCCTGGCCTCGAGGTTTGCGCGACCGTTCATTACCTCGAGGGATGGTGAATGGGATGAGGCCCGCGTATTCCTATTGTTCCGCCCGTGTTCACTTGGCTGTTTGTTCGAACGTTCTGGGAACTTAGTCCGCTACCCGTGTTCTAGTTCAACCGGGGGTGCCGTTAGCCCTGAGGGCGATCGCAGCCGAACCTCGGCTGGCTTCCCCTAGATGGCACGGTCGACACTATTTCCATAGTTTGACGAACGTAGGCGGGTCGATAGGATTATGTTTAGTTTTCGCAAAACGTTATTGTCTCCCTATTTATTGAAAAGGAAAAGATAGTTTTAAGAAGAAGGAAACGTAGCTTTGCGAGTCGAACCGCTGACGTCGTACTTCTCGATTGGTCGAGGGCTGTCTGGCGAGATAGAGCCCCCGAGCTTCGAGCGGCTGCAAAGTCCCTTGATCGGATGCATGACGAAGGGCGTCGTGGAACTCTTGGTCGGGCCGGGTTTGCTCGAGGCCTTTAATACATGGGCTCAGGCATGGAAGGAAGCAAATTCAGCTATTCAGGCCAAGGCTCGAGGTCTTGGTCGGCGAGATGGGCTGCCATCCTGTTTGTCCCGTGAGGCCCCAACTGACGTCACAACACCTTTTGCAGGC
Organism: Coix lacryma-jobi var. lacryma-jobi; assembly: GCA_009763385.1. Lineage (NCBI taxonomy): Eukaryota > Viridiplantae > Streptophyta > Magnoliopsida > Poales > Poaceae > Coix > Coix lacryma-jobi. Next base: position 163,369,183 of record CM019824.1, read on the forward strand.
GCCACACTGTTATGGGATTCGCTGGAAACGAATCACCGCCGAGCCCTTCTTTTGAGGGGTCGGGGCCTAGGCGGTCAGCGTGGTGATATCTCGACTGTTGTGTCCGACGACCTGATGGGACTTCTCGCCGTGTAGCCATTTCGGTCCTCTGGTTTTCTTGGTGAGGCGCTCAGTATTACCCGATCCGCTTCAGGTCTCGGCACGTACTTTGGCTTTACTATGGCGTCAGTGACTCGCCTGGCCGTGGTACTTTCTTCGTCTGTCTTGATTCCATCCTGAGCTCATGTTGGAGACTGGGATGTTTTGGCATTTTTGCTGCAAAGAACATGCATTAGTATTTCATTGTGTAACCCTTTTCAGAACCATTGTAGTCTTTTTTAGTTGGAAAACGTTGTCGTGCAGAAATTTCTTTCCCTGTTCTTTTCCCGTCGTCGTCCTGGGGTTGCGTTCTATTTTTCGTATGGCTTCCCCGCTGCCTTGTGAGATGACGACGTGATGAGGACGGCCCGATCTTCCGAGAGGTAGCGATAGGTTCGATTGGTGGAGAACTCGACGTTGGCGATCCGGCTTCAAATCAGACACGATTCGAACCCTGCAACCGTTACACCACTGCTCTGTTGGTTATCAACCAAGCACAACTTGATTGACCTCGCCAAGAAGGCTAATCCTGCAAGCGAATCGAAGAACACAAGCAAGAAGGTAAAAACACGCAAAGAAATTGCAAATATGAATTATGAGAATATCAATAGAGGGGTTCAAGAACTCGGTTCCAAAGGACTAATCGACACAGTGGAGGAGATCAAGAACGGGGGCCCTGGATCACTGTAAAAGGATTCGACACCACAATTACAATGAACGATTCAGTTCCTCGATGGAAAACTAAACTCTAAACAAAAACCCAAGACCTAACGACGACGACGGCGGCTAATTATAGGGTTTAGGACGTCATCTATGCTGGACGCGCCCCCTAATGGGCTCTAAGACGATACACGGCCCAACGGACCAAAATACGGAGACGCAGCACCCTGGCAGATTCTGGACGCTGACTTGTTTCGACGATTCCCGTTCCGGACGTATTTTGACGTGATTCAAATCCATTGGTTAGCTTATCAAATTATATTTCCAAGCATATCTGGTTCGTCGAAAATGGAGTCCGTATGCGTCCGGGGCGTTGATTTTACCCGGGACTGCTCTTGAATTCCGAGGGTGACGTGGAAGCGGAGTTGGAGACGGATTGCAACTTGGGGAAGACCATGGCGTCGATGTGTCCAGCGTGGCGATGTCCTCATCATCCTCCCCTTCTAGAATTGGAGTCGTCCTCGACTCCATCTTGGCGATGTCCTCATCATCCCCTCCTTCTAGAATTGGAATCGTCCGCGACTCCATGTCATCTCCAAGCTCCTGCAAAAGGTTAGTGACCGCACAATGCGAAACACAAGGCATAGGAATATGTGCAGCAACACTAACATGTCGACAAAGCATAGTATAACAAGGAGCATAATTATTATTATTAGTTGTAGCTAGAAAAGCACCTCCTTTTAACTTAATCTCATTATTTTTGGCCATGTCTGTTGGGGGTTTATTTTTATTTTTAATCTCTTTAGCATGTTTAATAATATTCGTAGGAGACAAAGGCAGCAAAGTAATTTTCTTGTCCTTATGTGTGATAGTGTATGTATTAGTTCTACCATGGTATAAAGCATCATTATCAAATTCCCATGGACGTCCTAACAAATGGAACAAGCTTGCATAGGAACAACATCAAAATCAGCAGTATCATGGTAAGAACCTGTGAAAAAGCTAATGCGTGTTGATTTAGTTACCTTAGTCATACCATTATTATTGAACCATTGAAGTTTATACGGATATGAATGTTGTCGTGTGGTCAAGCCAAGCTTCTCAACCAAATCTGAACTCACCAAGTTGTTGCAACCTCCGCTATCAATGATGGTGAGAACACGACAACCCTGCACAATGAGATACATGTGAAACAAATTGTGGCGTTGGATCTTCATCTCTTCTTCTTCATGTCCCACACGTGTACTCAACACTCGCTGCACAAGAAGACTAGGATAGTCCACAGCAGCAGCCACAGAGTCAATGGTGATGGTCTCCTTGTCTTGATCGTCCTCGGTGGAATCTGTAGCAATATTAGCAGCAAGAGCTAAATCATCGTCAACATCACTAGTACTTACATATCCATCCTCGGTAGCAATGAAAGCACGACAACTGGGGCAATCCTTCATGACATGTCTCATGCCTTTGCATCGGTGGCAAATGATTGTAGAGCTAGACGAGAAAGATCTAGTAGAAGCACCCGAAGTGGCACCTTTCTTAAATTGTGGAACCTGCACATTAGACAATTTACTTACCCCTGAAGGTGTAGATGGTTGTGGTGCTGCAGGAAGCGTGGGCGTCTCCGGCTCGGAACGTTGCTGAAAAGGCCTCCCATTGTTATACCTGAAAGGTTGGTGTTGTTTGCGTCCCTGTACTTCTCGTTCAGCTTTAAGAGCAAGATGATATAATTGGCTGAACCTATTCCAATCTTTGTAATCAAGAATATCCTGGATATCACGATTCAAACCACCAAAGAATCTAGCACTAGCATCATCATCATCTTCATGTATACCACAACGTGCTAAACCAATAAGCAATTCTTGATAATATGCCTCTACCCCTTTATCACCTTATTTTAAAGTTTGCAGTTTCAAACGTAAATCACGTTGGTAACAAGGAGGAACAAAACGAGATTTCATATGTTGCTTTAAAGCATTCCAAGTTTGAGGCACAGCAGCAGCATTATTAGCATTGCAAAGATCACTCCACCAGAATAAAGCAAAATTTGTAAACTCACTAGTAGCAAGTCTAACTCTATGCTTAGCAGGAACATTATGAGAATCAAATTTTTATTGAACAGCAAGTTCCCAATCTAAATATGTCTCTGGATCCATATTACCAGCAAAAGGAGGTAGGCTAAATTTAATTTTAGCAAAAGGATCATTATTATGATTATTACCTCTCATACCTCGACGATTGAAGTTGAGGCGGCGACGGGGACCAGCATCCGCATCCGCATCGTCATCACCAAAAGCATCCGCATTTTCGTCATCACGATGAGGTTGAGGGCGTTGCTCAAGCTGTTCAATACGGTTGACCAGATTGTTCACGTTGTGCGTCAGCTCGGTCACGAGATTGCGTTGTTCATTCATGAATGTTGTAAGCTCGCCTTTGGACACGCACTCATTGAAGTCTGTCGGAATTCCTGCCATTGTTAGAAGATAGAAAAAGACAACAGCAAAGTATTATCCCTATCAACTAAAAGAAACCAAGTGGTGGTGGTGGTGAAAGTGGAATGCAAAATCACAAGCGGCTTACCACCGTCTTGCCTGTATTCTTACCAACACCAAACAAGATCAAACCAAAGTGACGAAGCAATCTGTTGTTGAGCGTGGGTAACAGTTGCAAGATGAACCTGTGCTGACAGAAGTATATGTGGAGCTATAGGTAGGCACAATATGACAGCAAGGATTAGCAATTAATGAATACAGATTAGCAAAGTTCAATAAGTATCCAAAGCACAAGTCACAATTGCTGGCTAAAACGTGTGTAGACGTAGCGCAACAAGATGAAACAAAGAACGATGGAAAGAACTCACAGAACAAGCAAAAAGCACTGATTTTTCCTTTTTCCTGAATTTTCCCTTGATTTCCCAAAAAGGTACTAGTAGGAATCAAACTTTTTTATTTTTTCACTATTTTTTTTATATATTTTTTTTCCTGAACAAGGATCACAAAAGATGTAACCACAAAAATTGGCACCTTCAACTGAGGTGGGATGTGGTCTATAGAAAATCAGCAAATTCTCTGAAAAGCGTGCTGAAACCTTGTCAAATTTTTTTATTTATTTTCCTGAATTTTTTTGGCAATTTTGAGGGGACCAAACAGGGTGAAGCCGAGTTTGGGTCGGCTCCAAACGGTGTCAAGAATCTCCACAAAAAATTTCAGATTTTTCTGACAAAGAAGCGAAAAGTTATGCCTGTTTTACTGAAGGTACCTCAAGTTATGGTTTTGGAAAGGCACAACACGAAAACGACAGTTAGGGCAACTCGGCAGCGGCGGTCAGGGGGAAGCGACCCTAAACTCCAACAACGATCACAAGAGCAAGCGTCCTTGTGACTAACAGCAGTAGGTAGATGCCAGATGATGTAAGGAGGGCTGCGATGCAGGCAAAAATTAGAGCGGTTGGCAACTTATCTAGGGTTTGCGCGGCGGCGAGAATTTACACAAGGCGGCTAGCGGGGCAAGTCGAGTAATGTGGTGGCTTCGACTTGTTGTTTAGGAACGGTGGATGGGATAGCGGCGGAAAACAAAGAAACAACAATAGGCACGTTGAACTATGACGACGAACACAACCCTAAACCAGCAACAAGACTCGACCACGGACACAAACTCAACAATGCGAAACTGAAACAAAATTGCAAAGGCACAAAGGGCAATGGGACAGCGGAAATTGAAATATGTTTTAGGTTTTTTGTAGACTCTAGGTAATGAACAAATATGAATCTAAGGCAAACGAGATTATACCAGCTCGCGGGAAACCTGAAATATCCGATACCAATTGATGAGGGACGTCCCGATCTTCCGAGAGGTAGCGATAGGTTCGATTGGTGGAGAACTCGACGTTGGCGATCCGGCTTCAAATCAGACACGATTCGAACCCTGCAACCGTTACACCACTGCTCCGTTGGTTATCAACCAAGCACAACTTGATTGACCTCGCCAAGAAGGCTAATCCTGCAAGCGAATCGAAGAACACAAGCAAGAAGGTAAAAACACGCAATCTGAAATTGCAAATATGAATTATGCGAATATCAATAGAGGGGTTCAAGAACTCGATTCCAAAGGACTAATCGACACAGTGGAGGAGATCAAGAACGGGGACCCTGGATCACTGTAAAAGGATTCGACACCGCAGTTACAATGAACGATTCAGTTCCTCGATGGAAAACTAAACTCTAAACAAAAACCCAAGACCTAACGACGACGACGGCGGCTAATTATAGGGTTTAGGACGTCATCTATGCTGGACGCGCCCCCTAATGGGCTCTAAGACGATACACGGCCCAACGGACCAAAATACGGTGACGCAGCACCCTGGCAGATTCTGGACGCTGACTTGTTTCGACGATTTCCATTGACTCCGGACGTATTTTGATGTGATTCCAAAGCCATTGGTTAGCTTATCAAATTATCTTTCCAAGCATATCTGGTTCGTCGAAAACGGAGTCTGTATGCGTCCGGGGCGTTGATTTTACCCGGGACTGCTCCTGAATTCTGAGGGTGACGTGGAAGCTGAGTTGGAGACGGATTGCAACTTGGGGAAGACCATGGCGTCGATGTGTCCAGCGTGGCGATGTCCTCATCACGACGAGGGAGAAGAAATTTCTGCACAACCCTACCTGTAAGTGCATCTAGCCCTTAGTGGGTTTTAGTGAATTGAGTGACAACATAATTAAAGGTCTAACAAGTTTGCTAAGTATATCAAAGGTTCAACAAGAAAAGCAAACTTGATGGTATTCTACATAGTGTTCAAATGAAGGCCAAAATTATGTATTGTTATATTGGAAGATCATGAGAATAATTGTGACACCCCAATTTTAAGAACAAAAATTGGAGCACAATATATGTATGCCAGGATCAATTTTTCATACATATATCCACATCATAGTAAATATCATAACAATGCTTTATTAATATCTCGAACATTATTACATAAATGACCCTCGGTCTGAAATAAAAAGTACAGACTCTCATGATAACTGACTCCTATGAAGACTCTGAAGAAGACGCGGAAATCTGGACTCCCTCTCCACAGGAAGGTCGACCGGGGGTAGCGCCATCCTAGTACAGGTCGTCAGGGTCGTAGCCACCGTCCTCTGGATACTCCTGCTCCTCGTGCGCGTAGTCGCCCGCGTCTGGGTGGGGTAGCAGGGGGGACAAAGAGGAAGGGTGAGTACATCGAAATGTACTCCGCAAGTGTAGGAAATATATGCTTATGAGGCTATAAACAAAGGTAGGCTGACACAGTTTGACTCATGCGCCTAAAGCGACACATCCTATTAATCCTATTAATCCTATGCACCTATTTACTAGGTTTTAGACACAGACACTGTAGAAAAGTAACAACACTCGGAGTCGCACCGAGCAAGACCACACTCGGAGTCACACCGAGCAACCAACACTTGGAGTCACACCAAGCAACCGCACTTGGAGTCGCACCAAGCACAACCCACACCTGAAGTCCATCAGGCAATCGCACCTGAAGTCCATCAGATGACCCGTACCGGTAACCAGTAACCAACTAATCTCAAAGAAGTCCAAGCCCGCTCGTGACCGTGAGCACGGCTGATATATCAGTTTTACACTCTGCAGAGGTTGCACATCGTTACCCATGAGTCGTGCATTTCCCGTCACGCTAAACACTGCCAAGGTGCATAGCAGGTTGCACTGCAAGGCCGTTACAAAACTCCCTCCAAGCTCGTTTTACACGTTCACTAAGGTTTCACCGCTAACAGTGGATATACACACCACTGCAGAAGCCCCCTCTTGTGCCACAAATCCGACCCCGTGTAAACCCTCAACTTGGAGACAATTAATTACTTAGCCAGGTCCAGCCCATCCAGATCCCATGGTTGCGCTGTTAAGCCGGGTTACATGCTCTGAGAACCGGGTCCTAGGGATCCAGGCAGGATAAATCTAGCACGAGCCCCGAACCAAAAACCAAATAAGAGCTGCCAAATCCATGGCACAAAACCACCAGTACGGTCCATCCTGCCGGATTTACCTAACAACCATGTTACTACAAAAAAAAATTACCATGTCCACATTGTTTCATAGTTCATTAATCAGGATTATTTATAATTAACCACCATCCCTTCCCGACAAGACTGCAGGGCTAAGCATGACTTCTACCCGAATAACCCAAACCAGGTGACAAGGATAATATAAACAAAATCTAGTAAACCCTAACATGGGATTCAAATTAATGACAGGCATGCAACTACAGGATCTAACTACTCTAACACCAAAAAGTAAAATAAAGTATAGGTGCAAGATGTTCAAGAACACTTGCCTGCGGGCTGGGTCGAATCTGCAGGGTCACAGGAATAGTCAGGAGCGTCCTCGTACTCCGCACTCTCTGGCCCAATCAACATACATGGCACAATACAATAAAATAAATAACAGTACACCAAACTGTATCAAAACAGTAAATTAATGGATCTACTGCGCAGGGAACAAAATTATGAATCTAACGCAAGTTGAATGGGTCGAATCGGAGTTAAAACGAGCAAGTTATAAGCATTTGAATATGGATGGCAATTCTGTAATTAAACCGAACTCAAATTCGTATTTAAAATAAATAAAATCTGAAAAAGAAAGTGGCGCGGACCGGGTCTCATTTTCCCGAAAGCTCAAGGGCTAGGGCGCTATTTTTGCAAGACTCAGTGAACATCGTGATGGAGTGCGGGTTTATTCCTCAAGAAGTGGAGGGGTTTTCTGCAAAAGGACGAGGACGGCTGGCGCGGCTGCTGACCGTGCGCCACGTGGCGTAGCGCGACTGGTGGGGTGTTCCACGGAGCTCGTGGACGCGATGGCGTGGCACGGTGGGCGGAGTCCACCGGCTTGTGGACTGGGTCCATACCGCTTCGATCGGCGAGATCTAATCTCAGCCGATCAGCCGAGATCGGACGGCTGAGAGCGAAAGGGGAGGGTCAGGGTGACCGCCGGCGGGGTTTGGCACGGCGGCGCCTGTCTCCAGTGCGGCGGCGCCATGGCCAGGGCGTCTGGCGTGCTCGGGGAAGGCACCTAGGGTACGGTAGAGACTATGGGACATGGTGGGATCGAAAGAGGACCTTACAGCGGTCTCGGTGGTGGTGCTCACGGCGCCGGTGGAAGTCCAGAGACGGCGGACGACGTGGAGGTCGCGGCGGCGGCGCTGTGGAGCTCTGGCGTGGTCGAGGGAGGCGTGCTCCGGCTCAGGTCCATCCCGGGGTGGGTCTCCTAGGCGCTGAGCACCTCGGCAAACACGATGGAGGGCAGGGATGAGGGCGGTAGCTGGTCCTGCAGCGAGGTGGCGAGCTCGCGCCGGCTCGGCAATGGCGAGTGCGGCGGCAGAGTGCAGATGCAATCGGTGGGGCGTCTGGGGACCACAGGAAGGGTGGGCGCGACGCGGTGGGGGTGGTACTTGTAGGACGGGGCGAAGGGTGGCGGCGGGTGCGTGCAGAAAGATCCCGAGGGGGGGATATGGAGGATGAGATCGCGCGGCATCGCGCGAAGGGCGGAGCGTCGGGTTGGGGACGACGGCCTGACGCGTGGGGCCACTCGTCAGCGAGTGCAGGGGAGGAGCCGGTGGGGTCCGCCTAGCGGTGACGGGTGGGGGAAGTGAGCGCTCGCAGGCGGATGGGAGCGGTGGTGTGCGCGCCTGCGCGGGTGGATGCGCGGTGTCGGCGTGGAGCGGGCCGCGGAGGGGAGAGAGGAAGACGGGCCGGCCGGCTGGGCTTGGCCCATGCGGAGGGAGGAGAGTGAAGGCGGCCCGGGGAAGCAAGGGAGGACGTGGGCCGAAAGGGTGAGGAGAGAGACCTCTTTGCCATTTCTTTCTTTTTCTTTTCTTTTGAAATTTCTTTTCCAAAGTCTTTTTGAAATCAAATTAAAATCTGTTTGAAATTAAAAACAAGTTTGAAAATTTTGGAAATATTTTCCCTAAGTTTTGAAAATAAAATTTTGAGTTGGATTTTGTAAAATTTTCATAAGCTTTTTTTTACTTATTTTCTAAATAGAATAAATTCGATTCGCCCTAAACGGGTTTTAATAAAATCATTTACCACACAATAAAATATGCAATGGCATGAATGCAACATGACATAATTAAATAAATTTTTATTTTCCTCCTCTAATAAAATAAGCCAACCTATTTAACTTCTAATTTATTTTATTAATTTGGGGAAAATTTAAATCAGGGTGTTACAATAATCTTGTTCAAGCAAAAGACAACAATGCAAATAGAGTTGATGATATGACTTCTATGTTGTGGGATATCATGGCATCATGAGAAAGCAAGCATATTTGGCAAATGACAAGTGAGACATGGATTGATAATTTTGGAATGGTCTCAACAATGGGTTGCTTTTCATGAACAAGAAGAGATTGATAGTGAACTAGCTTTGATCAAGGTTGAAGAATGAATCAAGAACGCATAAGTGAGTAAATGTCAAGCAAAGGTCAAATGATAAAGACTTAACTCATATTGGATATATGTCATCTCAACATTGGTTTGCTTGTATGGATAAATATTTGGAGAATCACTTTGCATTGATTTGATCAAGCTAGAAGTATGAAGATGGAGATTGAAGTAAGTGTTGAGTGCCAAGCCAAAATGGAGAGGATATAAGGAACCGTGAATTGGCTTGACCATATTAAGGATGATCCATATATGTCTCTATGTGAAACTTGATTGTTCTCAACATTCATATCTATAAGATGTTCAAGCAAGGATCACAATATTAAAGAAATGATTATTCACTGGATGCTTAATGTGATGTGACTTGAGTATGGCTTAATAGGGTGAAGATAGCAAGGAAAGGGCTTCGAGGTACTAAGCAAAGGTGAAGGTCAAGGAGACCGAGGTACTGTATGAAGAAGAGAGTACTTGCATTGAGTTGAGGTACTAATCAAGCTATGAGGAGTCATATTGTGTTGAGGATCAAATCATTAGTGGAAGTGACCTAAAGCCATGAAGTTGAACTCATATATAGTGAAATGGTTCAAGTCACATGCTCAAGGAATGTTGGCTCAAAGAGATGGGACAGTCATAATTGGTTGCAACCCCTATGAAGTGACATTGAGAAGAAATGGTATATAAAGATATTGAAGACTCAAGTGATTAATTGTTTATATTCTTTTATTCTTGAGTTTAGGAAAAGCCGGACTATCAAGAGGGATTCTAGAACAGTTTGCCAAACTGTGGAACCAATTGCTCAAAATCCCAGAATAACATCCCCATACCCAGCCAAACCAGCCAGCCAAATTTCATATTCATCAGAGTTGTTTGGCCAGGGCGGCAGTGTCGCCCTTCAAATTTGAGTTCGATTCAGACGTATAAATACAATCCAGAATCGTTGCAACGGTGCCTTCTTCCTCCTCCCGACACTCATACCGTTGCAGCAGCTCTCAGACATAGTTCTCTCTCCCCATTGTTGCTCCTTCACCTCCTCAAGAGATCTAGTGATTCCACCATTGAAACTTGAGAGAAAAGGCAGCAAAACACTTGTGGGGAGCTGATCTATTGATTCCCATAGTTTGAGAGCAGTTGGTTCACGTTTGGCCAGCGGTTCTAGGGTTCTTTACTCTTGGAGCTTGCTCCTAGCCGGCTAGGCGTCACCCTTGAGCTTGCCAACTTGTGTGGCAGCCTAGGGAGGTTTGTAACCACCCATTCCAGCTAAGAAATCACTCCTCACTTCAAGAGTTCATTCTCTTGATTTGAGATTGAGGGAAAGAGCAAGCCTTGGTGGCTAGCTCATCCTTGTGTGGATACCTCAATAACGTGGAGTAAGCAAGCCTTGGTGGCTAGCTGAACCACGAGATAAATCTTATGTCTTGTGTGTTGTTTATATTCTTGCAAATCATATTCATGCATAGACGTTGTTAGGGTTGTTGAGGTTGATCTCTCTTGTGATACATTTTTGTGGTATACAGTCTTCGAGCTGTATCTTATCTTTCTGTTGCAGGGTTAAGCTGCTTAGAGTATCAAGTTTCTACCTGCAGAGTTTCATTTATGTCCGCTTATATTTTGAAGAGCGGCAGTGTCGCCCTCTAATATTATTGAGTCTCGAGCTGAAATTTTTCAGGGTTGTCACTGGATACCTCTAGTACGCAGTATTATAGTTTGGACAGATTTGGACTTACGGTCACACGGAGTCAGTGCCGCCCTCAAAGGGAGGCAGTGACGCCCTAAGTTTTAACTTCTGTTTGAGCTGAATTTTTGTAGGCCTATTCACCCCCCCCCCCTCTATCCTCCTAGGCGACATCAAGGTCCTTTCAATTGGTATCAGAGCTAGGCTCTCAATTTTAGGCTTAACCGCCTTGAGAGAACGATGTCGACAAGTGAGGAAGTATTTCTAGAACTTCTACTTTCAGATGGCTCAAACTATGCATCTTCGTCTGCTTGTGTACTTGATATTTTTAGGGCCATGGGTCCTCATATCGGGCAGATTGTAGATGTGAGCATTTCACCTCCTAGCAATGATTTGAACTACTTATCTAAAGAGGAAGTGAAATGCTTACAATACAATGCTCAAGCTGCTAATGTCTTATTTAGTGCTTTGAGTGAAGATGTATTAGATGATGTCATCTTTGGGGATGGTGAACCACTTGGTGATGCTCATATCATTTGGACCACGCTCAAAGAAAGATATCCTAAGTCCAAATGTGATGAGAAGATGCCCGCATTGGAGGAATCACTTGATGAGTGCTCAACTTCACCGACAAATGATGAGCCTCAAGTGATTCTCCCAAAAGGCATAGATGATCATGCCACAACCACTCCCTCACCAACATATGTGAAAGGTAATAAAAAGGTTGGTGAGAACAATGCTTTTACATGTGGTACTTCTACTTCCTATAGTTCTTGTGAGACTAACATTTTGAAAGCAATGTCAAAGGCAAGAGATGGGGCAAGAGAAGATATGAAAGAGAAATGAAGAAGCAAGAAGAAGAGAAGCTATCTCATTTCATGTGCTATTGGTGCCATGAGATGGGACATCTTGCAAATGCTTGCCCCAACAAGAAGAAGCCTCAAGTATCGCCACAAGAAAAGAAGCCCCAAGATCAAATCAAGATCAACCATGATGGTGGTGACTTGACGAAGAAGAAGAAAACAAGAAGGGGTGGATCCAACTCACATCCAAGATGACAAGATGATGATGAGCAAGAATCAAGAAGAGAAGAAAGATTTGGCTCACATCAAGTGCTACAAATGTGATGATATGGGACACTTTGCCTCGAAGTGTCCTAACAAGTTTGAGAAGAAGGCTCAAGCAACTCATGAGAGGCAAGGAAATGAGAAGAAACACATGAGCAAGGAAGAGAAGGCTCAATAAAAAAGAATTTGCTACTCATGCCGGGAAAGGGGACACATGGCTAATTCATGTCCCCTAGGTAAAACTTCTAAGCCTACTTCAATTAATGATAATATTGTGCTTAGAAAGGATGACAATGGTACCTCATTGGTTGCTATTGCAACACATCCCGCTATTCATACTAAGGCATTTCCTAAGTATGTTGCTCCTAACTTGAGAGGACCCAAACAAGTTTGGGTACCATCAAAGAGTGGATACCCAATGCCAAGTCAAGTGAAGTGAAGTCCAAGCGCAAAACATACAAGTGCAAAAGATCAAGTTGTGGTGGTTCATTGGAAATATTTGAAGGCTTGCAAATGGTAGATGAAGAAGCTTGCTATTTGATGATCATGAGCTACTAAGGTATATCTCTAGTTGATCACATTCATTTGGATGCATATGAGTTGATTAAATTGGATATATATGCATGTGTTGCTTGCTATAAGATGATTGAATGGATTTGATGCTTAGTGATCAAGTTTGAGTTAGTTTGAATGAATATGTTCATGAGACTTTCTTTAGTAAGTGGTTTTGAATGGATATATGTCTTGTGAGTGTGTTCAAACAAGTTAGGTTCAATTTTAATTCAAATTGGTAGAGTATAGCTCAATTGCTCAAAGTTGTCCAATATTACAAAATCTGAGTGAGCTAAGAAGATAGCCATGTTTGGATGATCAAATCTAGTTGGATTGGCTTGAAATTTGGTGTGCATGCTCTACACTTATAGTATTAGTTGCTGTAGAAAATTGGAATTCATTGGATAAGTGAAACTCCGTGTGGTAGTGGATCTTGTCAACTCTAGTGCAGCAGTTTTCAACATGGACAGCAAGTGAAAGAATTGAAATCTGGTAGCAATCTAGAAAGCCAATGAAGCTCAAATTTTTATGGCTGCTAGAACACTTAGGGAAGCACATCTCCACCGAATTTAATGGTCACTGGACTCATATTTTGGGAGATATGCATGTTTCTTTGAGAAGGACAGAATCTGCCAGAAAAGTGACAATTATTGGATTGATCTAGAGTCACTTTAATTGAAAGGCCCTCAAGTTGGAATCATGTTTATAAGTGGTTGAGGAACCTATGTTTGGTTTTGAGAAGATCTAGAAGTATGACAAAGATGAGTACAAGGTCATTCTATTGTGAAGTATATTTGGCACACAATTGGTACTCAAATTGAAGATCAAGACCAAGCTATGATGAAGATTGAGTGTAAAGTCCTAGTAATGATTAAAGATCAATTAGAAGAAAGAAAAGGACTCAAAGAAGAAAGAGTTAAAGTCAGGCAACCATGCAAAAAGTTTTTATCATGATGAGTTCACCATTGGATCAATCAAACAAAGGCATTTCGAGTAAGGATCAAGGATGTTCTTTGGAGAGAGGTCACTTCTCCCTTTTGTAGGGGCTTGCCGCCTTTTGTAGGTTAACCAAGTGTGGTACTTGGAAGGCTAATATGGAAGTGGTGATTCAAAGGATGTTTGGGATGCTTAGTTGAATAAATGAAAGGATTGACCAAGCAAAGCAAGCAACAACCCATAGTAGAGAGCAAATTGAAATTTATCAATTGGTATGATCTCCATTGGTATTTATTGAGAGGCTCTCAAGCAAGCAAAGAACGAATGAAGAAGCAATGTCAACCACAACATTGAGCTAGTGCACTTGATCATATGGGTGAAGATTTGTTCTATCAATTGGTATCTATTGGTCTTCACCATGGACTTCACATTGCTATTTCGGAGTTGGAATCAAAATGACTAACCTCTACTCCAAGATAGTAAGGTATCATTGTTTGTCATATGCATTCATACCATGCTAGGGACTTGATTAGAGCATATAGACATCCTTATGATACTACCTAGGAGCATTCATGAAAATCAAATGATTTTGATGATTATATGATGCCACTATTGTTTTTATGCTTTACATGATCTAGTGGTACCATATAACATGTTTATGGGCTTGCAATCCTAGTGTTTAATCTAGAGAATGAGCAATGGAACATTTAACCAACATGAGTAAGATAACCATTGCAAAATGTGTGAAGAAGCTTATTCTAGAGCAAACCGTGTTGAATGTTTCATGCAAATGATCTAGGTTGAACCACAAATGAAATGAAACAAACATCTCTCTCTTAACAATTTGAACCTCTTTTATGCAAACCTTTTATGGAAATAGATGACAAAGGGGGAGAGAATGTAACAAAGATAAAATGAAAATGATTTTTGAGCATACAAGTAGGGGAGCAAGCTCATGAACTTGGTTGTTGCATTTGATATGTGCATAATCATGTGCTTGCTTGCATTGCATAAGTTTTTAAATTTTATATGCATGCTTGTGTGGTGTATGCTAGTTATAGGTTTCAATTGATGATTTGATAACTAGCATGCATAGGTTGATAGCTAGACTTGTGCTTTTAATGCAAAACTAGACCCTTGCTTTTAATGTTGATCTCATGGGGTTTTCTAGTTTTTATGATGTCTAGCTACTCTTGGTGCTAAAGAAGGTGTACAGCTATGAACTTCATCGATATCACGCTTCAAAGGTTATTCTATACACCTTAGCACCTTTTGATAGTAATTACTCTCCCACACTTGGTATCTATGCATATGTGCAAGCCTCATTTCCAAACACTCCAGCACATATGTAGGGGGCTAATACTACCATTTCGGGTTTGTGATACTTGTCCAAAATCCTTTACACATGGTAAAATAGCTTGGGCAAGCAACATGAATCCAAACCAGGTTAGCAATTTACATTCTTGTGAAGTGCTAGCTTGGAATAAGCTTAATTTCCATATCTTTGTAGAGTTGTCATCAATTACCAAAAAGGGGGAGATTGAAAGGTCCTAGTTTGGTTTTGGTAATTGAGTGACAACTTTAGGTGGACTAATGGTATTTATGTGAGATACACAGGGATTAGTCCACAGGTACATGTGTGTGAGCACTTGAGCCATGGAGGTGAATGGCTTTGACTTGATGTGAAGCTCACACATGTGATGATCATGGAGGAGCTTAATGCACATGATACATGACATGTGGTCATATGGCTAAGATGGTGAAGATCAAGGCAAGACTTGGCTTGATGGACCTGTTGTGAAGGTGAAGGGCAAGTTGGAGGCTTTGAAGTCGTTGGTACCGAGTGTCGGGAGGCTTAAGCAAGACTTGGCGCCGAAGGACCAAAGCAATGGTGAAGAGCAAGTGATGTCAAGGTCAATGGACCATGGAGGCCATGTGATGATATGAAGTGGATCATATCATTTGATGAGAGGTTGGTGCATGTGTTGCATCAACACCGACGGAGATGGAATGGAATGCACAAGGCAAAGGTATATTTGTAGGGCATTTCATTTCACTGGTCATAGGTGTGCAGAGAATATTATGACCGGGTTTAGGATAGATGGTCGTACTATTAAGAGAAGCAAACTTGTTTGCATATCGATCATCTAGTGAAACTTGAGCGATCTAACTTTGCGATGTTACTAGGATCGAGTGGTGTTGTGAGTGTGAAGGACCGAAAATGCTAAAGCAAGGCGACCAGAGGGGGGGTGAATGGGAGCCTAAAAATTCTTCTCAGAATTCTGGCCTCTGTCCCAACAAAATCAACCCCAAAAGCTTCGGACTCAAACGTGATGCCCACGACCCTCGAAAAGAGGGTGGATGATCCCTAGGATCACAGCGAGACACCACACAAGAGAGCAAACCAAAACTCTCAAAACTCCGAACCAAGTTCGTCCCAAAAGACCCACTCCCAAACGTAGATAGAGGGCTACGTCGGGATTCCTCCAAATACCTATGCTAACACGTAGCAAAGATACCTAGAGAGGTTCCTAGGTGAACTATAGGAGCAAACGAGAAGTCCGGAAACAAAGCGGAAAAGCCGGGAGAGCAAACGCACTAAAACGCAACCTACAGCCGATTCCCGGACTGTCCGCGCCAGGGGCGGACTGTCCGCAAAGCCCTAGCGGACTGTCCGCCGGCTAAACGGCAAAAACAGCAAAGCTGCTGATCCTCCCCTGCGCGACTCGCGGACTGTCCGTGCCGGTCAACGGCGGACTGTCCGCCGGTCACCCGAGAGGAAAAAGCCCGAGGCCAACAGCCACTGCTCGGCTGAAACCCCGATGCCCGGACTGTCCGCGGCCTCTATGGCGGACTGTCCACCGCTACGGCGGACTGTCCGAGACCCCCACGGCGGACTGTCCGCGACCTCCCAGAAAGTGCAAAAACTGCACGGGACAAAACCAAAATCGATTGGATCTTCACCAAATCGAACAAGGCTGCAACCAAACTTCTTCCAAGTGTCCTTCTATGTATTGGGAAGCTAATCCTAGGATATCATCGCTTCAACCCAACTATACCATGAGAAATCCGAAGAACACTAGAAAAGGGGAAGAGGGAAGAACAAAAACGATTTCGACCCGATCTACTTGTTCGTGAGGGTAGAGATGAATTCCTTCGGTGGAAATATTCTCCTCACTTCAAAGAACAAGTTGATTCAAATGGAATCGCAAAAGACGCAGCGTAGAGGGAGATCGAGTGAGGGGAAAATCATGGAGAAAAGAAGAACGCGAAGAGCAAATTCAAAACGTGAATTCAACCACGAATTTGATCCTTGGATTCAGAGGAATGGATGATTGATTAAGCACTCGGTGTCGGGCTACAAGCCACTCCTAGCAACTCAAAGCTTGGATGGCAAAAAGCTCAAGAACAAGAGCCAACTCTCCTCTAACCCTAGCCTTCTCTCACAAGCACAAAATGAGAGAGACACCGTCCAAAAAATACGGCTGCCCTAGCAGCCCCCTCATATATATAGGCGCACGTCCGAAGACCAAAACGCCCTTACATTAAGCACTCAACCCAAATACCCCCTAGGGGTAAAACCGTCCAGACTTGACAGTTTCCATCCGACGGCCACGCGCCTTCTCATCCTTCGCTTCGCCTCGACGCAAGCTCCAGGATGCCGCCACGTGCCGCCACCGTCGACCACCGCGCCTTCTCGTCGATAGCTTCGCCGCCGCGCCAGCCTCTCCACGCCGCCACGCGTCGACCGTCCTTTTGGACCTTCCCCCGGTTTTAAGGCCCAAACCGGGAAACCTGCCAGCCCAGGTTTTGAGGCCCAAACCTGGAAACCGTACACCCCGAGTTTTGAGGCCCAAACTCGGAAACCCGCGAGCCCAGGTTTTGAGGCCCAAACCTGGAAACCGTCCATCCCGAGTTTTGAGGCCCAAACTCGGAAACCGGCCACCCGAGTTTTGAGGCCCAAACTCGGAAACCGTCGATGGTAGCTTTTTGAGGCTCAGCTACCGAACCCGCACCATAGACGGGATGTGGTTCGCACACCCCGACCACCGGCACCGATGCCGATGCATGTCCAGCCTCCACGTCGGGCACAACGCCTTCGCCTTCCTTCTTGACTTGGCCGATGGCACTTGCGCCGCACGCAAGCCCGTGTCCGACCTCCGCCAAGTGCCACGACACCATCGTCTTCCTCCCGACTCGGTCGATGCATCGCACATCCCCATGTGCTCTCGCTCACCGATGCCACGTGCCAGCTACCACAGCTGGTCCTCTGGCCCTCTGGTCCGTCAGTCCAAGCCTCACGTCCGCCCTTCACCGCTCTGGGTACATCGGCATGGCACGTCCGCCGCACGGCACGCCCATCCTTCACCGCTCCCGGTCCGTCGGCACGGCACGTCTCTACTTGACCTTCACCTCGCCATCGACCATTGTATCCGAGCTCCACACCTGCACTGTAACACCCCAGGCGCCACAAAAGCCCAAGATGTCACTAACGTCCCTTCCCTCAAGCCAGAGTGTGAAACTTGGCAACATACAACCATCATCAAAGTAAAGCGCGGAAGTGACAACAAAAACATAACTATGATTGAGAAAGGTATCATCTCAAATATTTTTATTAAACTAAGAAGGATGAACAAACTAGGTGATTCTAAGTTTATTACAACAAGATAAAAGTATCATTATTATCACTAAGTGAATGGAACGGTGAATATGTGCATCTACTCCCATCCCTTCAAGCAAAGAATCCAACCAAGCACCTGGAAAGATAAGATGGGTGAGAATAAATCTCAGCAAGCAAACTGCCTGAACATGTCATTTAAACTACAAGTTAATTAGACATCAGTTTAATATAGAAGATAACAACATAAGAAAACAATAGTTAATACTCAAGTTGTTTATCCAATGAGATTTTCATTAAAAAAACTAAACGACATTATATAAGTTATCCAATAAATATTCCATAAAGAAGTAGAGAATATGATATACAATACATAAACCACCTCCACATCTGAATAAAACATTAGTCCTCATAAAAAGCAATACTCATCATATCCACCTTCAATCCACCCAAACTCCAATACAATTAAACCTCAAAGAGTGCAAATGCAATGCATATGCATGTCCACTGCCTCCATACACAACAAGGTATGAAGCTGCATCGTACCCCTCCTCGGGCAACGTACGATGCTATACCGGTACGGTCGCGGCCAGCAAGCGGCGACATAATCCACAAGAGCACTCCGGAATAGTCATATAACTTTCTCACCGACCTGGCTTAAGAGCACTCCGGAATAGTTATATGACTTTCTCACCGACCTGGCTCGATGCATATGCTCATAACAATAATGCACATGATGCAATGATGATGGAACTTCAAATATACTTACCACATAGGTCATATACCTCCACAAAATGAGAACAAATCACTTACCTTCGGATGATAGACAAACACTTACTGGATATACCATACATCTCCACAAGAATAAAGCTTATTACTTACCTTCCGATGATAGACAAATAAGATTCAACAATGAAGATCATTTATAAATTACTTTAATGGAAAGTAAGTTCACATCTAGTTATATCATCTTGATTGCATTCGTGTTATGATAATGCATAGGTAGAATAAATAACAAGTCAAGTTGTAGCAACCACCGCTACGTTTACTTGCCTTAAAACGATGATGCAAACAACACTGGACATGATCCAAAGCATTGCAACCTGTTTAGCAACAAGAACCAATTCATACATTCACTCAAGCATACATGAATAACATGTAAAGGCTACAACTACGCTCCAACCCATCAAGCAAACAAAACAAACAAGCAGAATGTGTTGGTTAACAACAACATAGCTTCTTAATATTTATGCATCTTTAAATATACAAAAGTAATGATAGCAAATAAATATATATTTAGAAACTACAAAACAAGAGCTACAACTTTGATGAAGACACACTATATGTATTCTGAACTCAAGCATGCTTAAACTTCAGTTTAATTCAGACAATGAAATCTGCCCTGAAATATGATAGCCATTGGTAAAGAAAATGAAATCTATAAAAATACTTGTCCAAAAATTATGAAACTTTGTCAGATTGTTAAGAACACCATTATCTACAAATTTTGTATTATAACTTTTAGATTTTGAGGACATTAATATACTCAAAACAGGCCAACAATCTAACTGAACTTTTCTGACAGCACAACAACAACAGCAAACTAAATCATGCATAACTGGAGATATACTGATCCAAATCTTATGATCCTTATCAATTTGGAAAGCTTATGCAATTCCCTACAACATTCATGTAGACTATTTCTCAAGATTCTAGGCTTAAGATATTGTAAAACTGAATGCATATAAATCTGTCCAGAATTCTGACAGCACAAACGCATCAGCAAGCAACGACCATAACTCCAAAACTATAAGAGCTATGATGGTGATCTTGAACCAAAAGAAAGGTATGGAAGTCTACTACTTAGATATAATTTTTCTATGATTTTTGGGTACATAAAAATAGCCATAAACAGCACATAAACAGCTGTTGCACAATCTGAAAACACAGGAAAACTTAATTACGAGATTAGAACCCTAACCGTGTTCACTAATCAACAAAATTCGGTAAACCCTAACATGGATTCACATCAAAAACAGCGAGGAAAAGATAAATCTTACCCCCAACATCAAGTATAAAGAAGATCCACAACAAAGTCCCTCTCGTTCCACCTTCTCCCTCGTTGTGATCGCGGACCCCACACCACTTGTTGACTTGATCTACTCCGCACGTGACGTCACCATCAAGAACAGAGAGAAGCCATGGGATTGTGGGGAAAACAAAAAGAGGAGAAGATGACCTACCAATTTATGAGGGAGGCATAAGAGCCACGAACAAGGATCAAGCCCTAACTCCCCCTCTCTTCTCCATCCTCCGATCTTCTATTGTGTTTCTCCTATGCTTGAGAGAGGCGGCGGCTCCATAGATGAAGGGGATTAGGTTTTGAGAGAGAGGAGTCCTCAAAGGGGAGGCGCTACTGTAGCGGCGCTACAGTAACACGAGTTACTGTTCATGCATTTTTTTTTTTGTCCTTTAAGCTTCCAATGATGACAGGTTCTTGATCCGAACTCTGAACGGTGCGTATGAGTAGTCAAATCGAATGCGCTCGACGAGCTCTACGCATCTATGGTCTCCGATCATCCATCCGGGTTATGTATAAAAATTCATTTTTTGCCACTCATTAAAACACCCTTTGAACCATTTGCCATTTTACGCTTTCTAACATACAAAACGTATTTTGGGGTATTACATTCTACCCCCTTAAAAGAATTCGTCCCCGAATTCCTCCAGATCGAAGAATAAGAAAAGATACTAACAAATGACAACACATGAATGATACAAACCACACAAATTTAAATAACATGCAAACATAGAAAGCCACCTATAGGGACTTACTCATTAATAGAAAGTATGCAAGTTCAAGATGAGACATCAAGCATAAATATGAAAAAAATGATATTAGACCAATTAAACAATACCGACAATTAATGGATCAGAAGAGATGAGTTCACATTTCAGAGAACATAAGCTTCATGTTAAGTATGACAAAGCCCATTAAAAGATAACACGAGGCTTAATCAACCAACTACTTCAACTTGCTAGTCATTCACAATTAAACCAACATGACTTATAGAGATCATGGACTTACACAAAACAAAGATATCAACAACACCCAGCTATAAGAGCATAGAAGAAAACAAGAACAACAATCACCTTTTAGAGTATTACCACACTACAATCTAACAAAAACACATCAATAGAAAACATTGATAGAACAAACATCATCTAATTGGACATTAAATTAGTCTTCTATGATGATATAAACAAAGACACAAGGATTAAGGCAACTTATAACAAATAGGTCATGCCATAAAAACACAATAAAGATATGACTTCAAGCAAACACTTCACCTAAACATCTCAAAGCGCCATCTCACATGACTAGATACTAGGAATTGGACAACCAACATGCTCTCTAAAAACACATGATTGCATCTAACCCTCAAAACCACTTGTAACTAACGGTGCACTACTGTCATTATAACACTATGATCTGCACAAGGTTGTACCTACACGGGAAATCCTACACCATTCTAGGGTCAAGCTTAGATATCACAATACCAACATATAGGAGAAGGCACAAAACGATCCACCAATCCGATATGTCGAGAGAGAATAGCTAGAGTGTACGGCATGGGGGCCAATCCACCCGTCACTCCACTATTTTCTTCGAATATGGGTAGTTGGATCGCAACCTATCACTCGGGCAATCCTCACTTAGTAGTATAGAAAAGGCATTGTGGGGGCCCGCCACTCAACCCATCTGCACTACCAAACTCTAGCTACTAGATCTATGGGTTTCCAAAATATTTTTCTACCAACAAAACAAACAAAACATCAAACACTGATAACTACAACACATTAAAGGTACAAGTATTAACAAACATCATGATACTAAAACTATACAAGAGCATACTTCTAAGAACAACTAACATCTTCAAAAACAAATTTCAATAGATACAATACACAGGAAGATCAATTAAACCAGATATGAGCTAACCAAATAAAATTTGCACTTTACTCATAATTAACAAAAGTAATGCTATACAGCACAAACATGAAGAAAAGTTAAGCAAAAACACATCAATCTCAAAAATGCATGAAGGATACACAAACCCCTACCCAACCTAATTGTGCAAGTGTGTCATATTAAAGCTTATTGTTTCCAAGAATCTAATGCCCGCTTCGATACCAACTGTAACACCCCAGGCGCCACAAAAGCCCAAGATGTCACTAACGTCCCTTCCCTCAAGCCAGAGTGTGAAACTTGGCAACATACAACCATCATCAAAGTAAAGCGCGGAAGTGACAACAAAAACATAACTATGATTGAGAAAGGTATCATCTCAAATATTTTTATTAAACTAAGAAGGATGAACAAACTAGGTGATTCTAAGTTTATTACAACAAGATAAAAGTATCATTATTATCACTAAGTGAATGGAACGGTGAATATGTGCATCTACTCCCATCCCTTCAAGCAAAGAATCCAACCAAGCACCTGGAAAGATAAGATGGGTGAGAATAAATCTCAGCAAGCAAACTGCCTGAACATGTCATTTAAACTACAAGTTAATTAGACATCAGTTTAATATAGAAGATAACAACATAAGAAAACAATAGTTAATACTCAAGTTGTTTATCCAATGAGATTTTCATTAAAAAAACTAAACGACATTATATAAGTTATCCAATAAATATTCCATAAAGAAGTAGAGAATATGATATACAATACATAAACCACCTCCACATCTGAATAAAACATTAGTCCTCATAAAAAGCAATACTCATCATATCCACCTTCAATCCACCCAAACTCCAATACAATTAAACCTCAAAGAGTGCAAATGCAATGCATATGCATGTCCACTGCCTCCATACACAACAAGGTATGAAGCTGCATCGTACCCCTCCTCGGGCAACGTACGATGCTATACCGGTACGGTCGCGGCCAGCAAGCGGCGACATAATCCACAAGAGCACTCCGGAATAGTCATATAACTTTCTCACCGACCTGGCTTAAGAGCACTCCGGAATAGTTATATGACTTTCTCACCGACCTGGCTCGATGCATATGCTCATAACAATAATGCACATGATGCAATGATGATGGAACTTCAAATATACTTACCACATAGGTCATATACCTCCACAAAATGAGAACAAATCACTTACCTTCGGATGATAGACAAACACTTACTGGATATACCATACATCTCCACAAGAATAAAGCTTATTACTTACCTTCCGATGATAGACAAATAAGATTCAACAATGAAGATCATTTATAAATTACTTTAATGGAAAGTAAGTTCACATCTAGTTATATCATCTTGATTGCATTCGTGTTATGACAATGCATAGGTAGAATAAATAACAAGTCAAGTTGTAGCAACCACCGCTACGTTTACTTGCCTTAAAACGATGATGCAAACAACACTGGACATGATCCAAAGCATTGCAACCTGTTTAGCAACAAGAACCAATTCATACATTCACTCAAGCATACATGAATAACATGTAAAGGCTACAACTACGCTCCAACCCATCAAGCAAACAAAACAAACAAGCAGAATGTGTTGGTTAACAACAACATAGCTTCTTAATATTTATGCATCTTTAAATATACAAAAGTAATGATAGCAAATAAATATATATTCAGAAACTACAAAACAAGAGCTACAACTTTGATGAAGACACACTATATGTATTCTGAACTCAAGCATGCTTAAACTTCAGTTTAATTCAGACAATGAAATCTGCCCTGAAATATGATAGCCATTGGTAAAGAAAATGAAATCTACAAAAATACTTGTCCAAAAATTATAAAACTTTGTCAGATTGTTAAGAACACCATTATCTACAAATTTTGTATTATAACTTTTAGATTTTGAGGACATTAATATACTCAAAACAGGCCAACAATCTAACTGAACTTTTCTGACAGCACAACAACAACAGCAAACTAAATCATGCATAACTGGAGATATACTGATCCAAATCTTATGATCCTTATCAATTTGGAAAGCTTATGCAATTCCCTACAACATTCATGTAGACTATTTCTCAAGATTCTAGGCTTAAGATATTGTAAAACTGAATGCATATAAATCTGTCCAGAATTCTGACAGCACAAACGCATCAGCAAGCAACGACCATAACTCCAAAACTATAAGAGCTATGATGGTGATCTTGAACCAAAAGAAAGGTATGGAAGTCTACTACTTAGATATAATTTTTCTATGATTTTTGGGTACATAAAAATAGCCATAAACAGCACATAAACAGCTGCTGCACAATCTGAAAACACAGGAAAACTTAATTACGAGATTAGAACTCTAACCGTGTTCACTAATCAACAAAATTCGGTAAACCCTAACATGGATTCACATCAAAAACAGTGAGGAAAAGATAAATCTTACCCCCAACATCAAGTATAAAGAAGATCCACAACAAAGTCCCTCTCGTTCCACCTTCTCCCTCGTTGTGATCGCGGACACCACACCACTTGTTGACTTGATCTACTCCGCACGTGACGTCACCATCAAGAACAGAGAGAGAAGCCATGGGATTGAGGGGAAAACAAAAAGAGGAGAAGATGACCTACCAATTTATGAGGGAGGCATAAGAGCCACGAACAAGGATCAAGCCCTAACTCCCCCTCTCTTCTCCATCCTCCGATCTTTTATTGTGTTTCTCCTATGCTTGAGAGAGGCGGCGGCTCCATAGATGAAGGGGATTAGGTTTTGAGAGAGAGGAGTCCTCAAAGGGGAGGCGCTACTGTAGCGGCGCTACAGTAACAAAAGTTACTGTTCATGCATTTTTTTTTTTTTGCCCTTCAAGCTTCCAATGATGACAGGTTCTTGATCCGAACTCTGAACGGTGCGTATGAGTAGTCAAATAGAATGCGCTCGACGAGCTCTACGCATCTATGGTCTCCGATCATCCATCCGGGTTATGTATAAAAATTCATTTTTTGCCACTCATTAAAACACCCTTTGAACCATTTGCCATTTTACGTTTTCTAACATACAAAACGTATTTTGGGGTATTACACATCAACACAGCCAAGAGACACATGTTGCACACGCACACCAACACATGAAACACCACAACTCAACGCCACCGGTTAGTCATAAACATTAAGTGCATAGCGAGATAATGACTCAACCGGGAAAAGCCTCAAACCTTCCTCATCAAAGTCAATCATTCATCATATATGTTCTCAGAGTAAAAGTGAAAATCCTTTGAAAATGTTTGTGAAAATTCTAACACACATGCACAAGGTTGTATACACTTGGTGGTGTTGGCACATTTGCAAAGGAGGAGAAGTTTGGAGAAGTTTCGGAGAAAGCTTTGGTTAAAAAAGAGAAGCAATGGATCTTGGATTGGAATTCTGTACTAACCCTTTGTGAGTTGGATTATCTTTGTATGTGGGATGTGTAGCCCTCTGAATAATCTTTCCAAAATGTCCAAGATCATCGAAATCGGAGTTCGGAGCTAAGAGTTATGGCCGTTTTAGCGAGTTCAGGATGCTGAAGTCGGTAGTACCGACCCTACTACCGACTCCTGTGCGCAGCGCGCAAACTCTCTGTTCGGGAGACGGTTTGGCCTACCGATAGTACCGCCATAAGGCCGGTAGTACCGGGCCACGGTAGTACCGACCCTAGGGGTCGGTGGTACCGAGGTTTGGAGGAAGTTTGGAGGCGTTCTGTGTAGGGGAAGTTTTGGCCTACCGGTAGTACCGCTATAAGGTCGGTAGTACCGGGGCCGGTAGTACCGACCCTACTACCGACTGTGTTAGGAAGGCAATTATAACGGTCTTTTGGACCGCCGGTAGTACCGACCCTTTGGTCGGTAGTACTGACCGTGGCCGTGTGAGCTCGGGGAAGGGGGAAAACAGCTAGTTGGTGGCTCCCCTCTATAAATAGAGGGGTGGCCGGCCCTTGCAATAGGTTGAGTACCCTAGGGACTTTGTGTCCATGGTTGGGAAGTGCTTGGGAGCCCTCTAACACACATATGCTTGTTAGTGCTTATCCGATTGTGTGAGAGAGCGATTCTAGTGCATTGCTTTGAGAGATTGCATCGAGTGGCACTAGGTGTTCAAGTTGCAAGCCGGTGGTGCTTATTACTCTTGGAGGTTGCAACCTCCTAGACGGCTTGGTGCTTGTCTCCATTGTGAAGCCCGCGTGAAGATTGTGCGTGGCTCCGGAGAAGCTTTATGAGGGGCATTGTGCTCGCCCCGCGGGAGATCGCGAAGTGCAACTCTAGTGGAAAGAGGCGTGAAGAGCGCCAAGTGGTCCGGCCGGATCGAAAGCTAGAGCTCTTGGTGAGCACTCCATCGTGGAGAGGTTGGCTTAGTGTCACCACTAGCAAGAGGATCGGCGACAACCTTGGGCTTGCTTCAACGGGGACTAGCTTGGTGGCAAACAAGTGAACCTCGGGATAAAATCTTGTGTCCCCGTCTTTTGTTGCTCTTATTGTTCTTGCTTCCTTGCATATTACGCTTGTTCTTGTGTTCTTCATGTTCTTCCTCCCTCCTTCACTCTATCTTAGGTTGGGAAGACTCGATCTACCTTTTGGCAAGGAAACAAGACTTGGGGAAGCTACAATCATCATCTACATCATCTAGGGAAGTGGGGTAATTGCTAGATCTGAGATTGCATCTCACCCTCTTCGATTTCGTAGCTCCCTGCAGGTGGTCGGTAGTACCGTTTGAGTGAGTCGGTAGTACCGGCCGAACACCCGGTAGTACCAACCCAAGCACCCGGTAGTATCGACTGTGCTATACTTTACACTAGCTTGTATTGCAATACTAATTTGTGTGCTACTGTTTAGTTGCTTAGTTTGTGTAGCTAGTTGAGCTCTCTAATTTGGCTTGGGTAGCCTTGTTATTGAGCATTGCTAGTGAGCTTAGGCTTTGTGCTTTGCTTACTAGATTGTGTAGCTCCCCCGTGTTTGAAGTCCTAGTTGCATAGGTTTGTGTGGCCTTGCTTCTAGAATTGGGTTAGGTGAGCTCTAGCTAGCCCGACACCTTATTTGCATTGTTTAGGATCTTTTGTAAGGTGTCATAGAGTATAAGTAGAGGGGTGTAGTCTTGGCTAGACCGATAGTTTTAATTCCGCATTTGTTTCGGTTAGCCGGTACGATTAATTATAAAAAGGACTATTCGCCCCCCATCTCAACCTTTCAACCTTGCACGAGTCTTGGCCAAAGAGCAAGATGTCCATGCTCTCCTAAATAAGCATTACATTGCTTTCCAACAAAAATATTGTTGGTTGGATGACAAGCATACCGAGCTTGGGGAGCAATTTAGTCTTCTTCGGGAGAGCAACTCACATCTTTCCAAAGCAAGTGATGTCTCTACTTCTGCCACTAGTCAAGGTTGTGGAAAATGCTTTAATCTTGATTTGAATATTTATGCCACTAACCTTGCTAATATGGAGGCTATGAGAAAAGAGATTGCTAGGCGTATAAAATCATAGCAAGTGGATGCATGGATGGAAAAGCACAAGATGGTGGCACGAAAGTGGCAAGTGGCTTTCGAGATGTGCAGTTTGGGAGAAAGGAGCAGATTGGTACCGATCAGCCTGCATAGATGATGGCACAACAACAACCCCGAGCAGCACAGCCACCTAAGGGCGGCAGTGCCGCTGTGAAGGGCGGTAGTGCTGCCCCCCCCCCCAAAAAAAGGGAAGGCTACCAATCTAACTCCTGATCAAACTAAGCCTAAGAAGATGGTGCCCAAGCAAAAGCAGGTTCCATAGAAGCCAAAAGAATCAATGTGGATGACTCAAAACAAGGTGCAACATCAACAAAAGATGACTCTCATCCCTTGCTTCAAGTGCAAGAAAGAGGGTCACCATGTAAGGGATTGCTCTTTGAAGAAAGAAGCAGAGGTCATGAGCAAAATTCAAGAGAAGAAAAAGTTGGCTCATGTCAAGTGCTCCAACATGGGACACAATGCCTCTATGTGTTCCAACAAGGCTTGATGACCAAGCCACACTTCCAAACAAGAAGACAAGAAGAAGCAAGAGGAAGTGTTATGAGTGCAATGAGAAGGGTCATGAAATTGCATCATGCCCCTACATGAAAGATGAAGACTTGGCATCATCAAGAAAGAGGCTCATCAGCAAGGTAGCAAGCAAATTGCAAGAAGAGAAGGCTAAGAAGAACAAGACACGCCTATGCTACACTTGCAAGGGAAAGGGACACCTAAGTGTGGATTGTCCCATGGGTAACACTCCTAAGCCTAACTTGTCAATTGATTCAAAATTGCTTAGGAGGCCCAAAAATGACACTTGTGCTAGAAAGATGATTGGTTCACCACATGCTAGCACAAAGGCCATTTGGGTGCCTAAGTCTCTTGTGACTAACCTTAATGCACCCAACATAGTTTGGGTACCAAATTGTGCTTGATGAGTGTTGTAGGTACTTGAAGGTGATATGAGGCTTCAGGGTGCTTGAGCAAGTTGATTGAAAATTATTCACTCAAAGCTATCAACCAATTCATATTGTCTTTTCTTATATGTTGACCCAAAGATTATTTGATGGAAATATTTAAAACTTCATATTCACCTATGTAACAAGTACCTAACCCTTGTAGGCTAGCCACTTGACTTGTGTAGTCTCTAGTAGTTCATAAACATGTGTTGTTTGTGAATTATTAGGAGTGGCTAGAGCATTTCAAGTTTAAATGAATCATTTGTCATATGATGCTCTTAGTGGCTCTCTAGTAGAGCAAGATCTTATTCATGTTGTAGGTTACTCAAGTTGCTGCTACAACAATTTCCGCTGACGTACTCGATGCAGAAATGTTGCACACCCCTGCTGCAAATTAGCAGGGCGGCAGTGCCGCACCCAAGGGCGGTAGTGCCGCCCCTCCTATTGTAGCAGCTGATTCCACTTCAGTTCATGGACAAAACATACAACCTTCATATGAGCAGAGTGAAGTTGGAGAGACCACAACATCCATTATATTTCCAGAAGGGTGGTAACATCTAAATCTCAAGTGCAATTTATTTCAAATCTTATCTCTGTCTTGTGTAGCCACTTAGGGAAGGAAAGCACTTGAGGATATATATTGGTTGTTGGTCATGGAAGAAAAGTATGATTGGAATTGAATTTATCAATCACAACAAGCAACATACATGACTTGTTGTTCTTTGTGGACCCTAAACCAAGAATTTCAAGAAAGCTCAAGTAGAGGCACTTATCACTCAAATCTCAAGAACTCTCTACTTGATGGAATCTTGTCATATGGTAGATTGGCAAATTCTCATTCTCAACTTATGGCCATCTACATGCTCAAATGGTTGTGAGTATTTCTTGGCATAAGTTAAATTTGATTATTCTATTGTTGTCGTGATCTAGACATAGAGTGAAATTCCATGTTCTTGAATGAATAGAGTGCTATGTGAGAAATTCAAATACTTAGAGCACTTATAAAAAGGAGAATTTACTCTATGACTAGAGTTGTGAGACTAACCATTTCTATAAGTGATTTATGTAGTCTCACTAAATGAGATTGAGTTTCTCAAATGGAGTGTGCTATCATATCAATGTCATCAATCCAAAACTATGTGATGTGTTCTCTTTAGTTAATTTTGGGTTGATTCGTCTATGATTAGCCACTCACCATAATATGGCTTAAGTCTGCCCCTTCGACTTAAGTGACCAACCATGCACATTCACATTTCCATTCCACTCCAAAGAGTGTGCATGAGGCATTAAGGGAGATTTAGTCCATGTTATGAGGTTTCTCTATTTTGGTAGCCCACTTACCTTCCACACATAAAGGGTTACTAAATGAGAAACTAGTGCTTGTGTTACTAATGCTCTCTTGTGTTTGAGATTATTCATAGGAAATCAACAAGAAGAGGTTACACTTATTTATTTGGATGCATCACAAGCCTAAAGGTTACTCTTCACCTAAAGTAAGATGAGGGTACAAGAAGCCAAAGAGATCAAAATCTGAGTTGAATTGACAAATCAAGTTTGAGGTTGAAATGGATGAGATATATTAGAAGAATTCACAAGATTTCAATCATTGATAAGAGGACTGAATGGTAATGACAGCTTGTGAGTGTTCTCAATCAAAATCACCTCAAGATTGGACAAGAAAAGAAGAATTGTGAAAAACATCAAATCTGTCCAGAAATCTAAAACTCTGAGTTGGCTGTCTTCAAGCATGGATTTGGAAGTTCAAACACCGACGAATTGGCCTCAAACTTTGTGAGAATGGTATACATATCTATTACTTGTTGTTGTACAGTTGGCATGCAGTTTGGTTTTGAAGAAAATCAGTTTTCAGTTGAATTCTATCAGCCTCAGCACTGCAGTTTCAGACTTGAGCAGTTTTGGTAGAAAACTTATTTGACTGATCAAATGGAGTCCAAATGGGCTGAAATTTTTACAGCAGTTAAAGGACTCATAGATGAAGATCTCTACCAAATTTCATGCATATTGGACAAGTGGTCTGAGAGATATGAAGTTTTCTCTGAGGAAGACAGAATCTGAAAACTAACTGTACAGAATTGTATTGTATTGTAACAACAAGTTTTAGTTGGCTCTCAAGTTGGTCATGAAGAATCAGTGAAGATGAGAAGCATCAGTTTGGTCCAAAGGAGTTGAAATAAAAGAGAAGGAATCACACAAGGGTCCAAAGGAGATGCAACTAAATTGCAAGCAGCAACAAGAAGTTCCAATCAATTGAAACTGGAAGAAATCAGTTCCAGGATCTATCTCAGAAACAACAACTAAAAATAAATTGAAACTAGCTGGATCAGGTTGACTTCAGTGGTTACAAGCAGCAGCAATGAGTTACAATCAGTTGGAATCGCTTGAAATCATTTTGAAGCAACCAAGAACCAGCTGAAACTAATTGGATTGCAAGCAAGCTTGAAGGAGTTTGAAATCAGTTGGAATATAGTGTAAACTTCTCCCTTGGACCAGGATCTTTGATATGCATGAATGTACTTTGTGTACTCTTGTATGCACAAATTAAGGGGGAGTTTACTCTAGTAGATTGTGGGACAAATGATTTCTCTCAAGTTCATGTTGTGCAGTCTCACACATTGGAAGGATGGATGGTTCCTTTTGGATTCACAATTACTCTAGAATGTCTCGGTCTTCATAAACTGAGTGCTCCCGGCATAGTGTCGAATGCCCCAATCCTTAGTGGAATTGGATCCTAATGAGTTAGAGAAAATAATTGAAGGGAGGACTCTCATTGTCAATTCTCTACTCTATATCTCATCAAGTGCACATGATTCATCCTATTGATCAACCAAGACCTTGTCAACAAAGAGTGGTAACTCCTAGTTCATAATTTGCAAATTTCATGAATTTTACCATTTGCTTTCTATGTGAGATGCTTTAGGTAAAGAAAGAACTAGGAACTTAATATGGATCTTGGATGATCACCAAACCTCTAAATCACCACATTTCATCAAAAGAGAACTATGGCCATCCAAATCATTGAGATCTTACTTATATGATGGTCATGTCAATCAAAATTTATGTGGTGATCTCTCTACCTTAGTGGTGGTATGTTTCTTTTGGCATAATTTCAATTGTTGCAAATTTGGTGTGCCTCGACCAAGATATAGCATGAACTCCTCTAGACTCTTAAACTGATTCAAGTGCATTCACAACTAATTTGAATACTTGATGAACATATTAAGGGGGAGTTTATTCTATGTCTTGTGTCTTTTGAGACTAATATTTTCTTCTAGTGAACTTGTGTAGTCTCTTGGTGAGAATAAGTTTCTCTTGGGTATGCTACATAACCAAATCAATCCAAATCAGTAATGTTATCTCTCATATTCATTTGGATTGCAGTTTTTAACTCTTATGTAGCTACTCTCCATAATATAGCTTAAATTCCCTTGTTTGGACTTAATTGACCAAAAGTGCATATGTTCTGCCTTCCACATACATATGTATGCAACTATCAAATAGGGGGGATTTAGTCTATGTTATGAGGTTTGCAATTAGTGATCTGCATGCCTTCCACATTCAAATGGTCACTAGTTGTAAAACTGTAGCTTGTGCAATTTAATGGTATCTCTTGTCTTTGTGAGCATTCCCTAGGAGACATATAGGTGATATTATGAGATACAAGCATCCATTCCAATTGACATCAACTTGTGAAGATTCCTTCCATCGGTGTCAAATTATGAAGATCATATTTCAATTGGTATTGGTGGATAATCTTTCAATTTGGTATATCAAGAAATATGTCTTCAATTGGTATCTCAAAATGACAACAAGAGCTAGCAATGGACTTTCAACTGAGATGAAGCACAAGTTTGTGATGTCTCCTTGAAGATGATGAAAAAGAGAGATGGGCACAAATGAGATCTTTTGCTTAAAGAAGTGCTAGGCTCATCAAAGCACTAAATTCAAAATCATCATCATGGTGGAGATTATGAGGCTTAGAACAAAGGTATATCGCTCTATGAACATTTGTATTACCTTTGTGCATCTAGGCCCTTACATGCTAGTGTGTGCATGTGTATGCAATATTTTGAGTCACACCATGAGTTTGTTCTTATGGTGACGATTAGAGAATCAGTTAGATATTTGGTTGATACCTCTTGTGATGATGTTGTGAGTTTGTCTCATGTTATGTCACCTATGTGAGGTATGAGCTAAATATGCTAACCTCTCAAGAATCTTGACTTAAAGTGTTCCATACTTTGTTTGATAGAAAACATAGGAGAGAAATCCTATATGCTAAACTTTTACCTACCTCTTGCCCTCACTTGTCTACCATCATTTCTTTCTTTTGGTGGAGAGATCCTTTTTGGAGATTAATGCCAAAGGGGGAGAAATTTTGGGAGAGAATGTAAGGGAAGAGAGATTGATATGAGGATGGAAAGGGGTAAAGAAGAGGCATATAAGATTTTTCAAAATTGTTTGGTGTGTGCAAGGATAATTCAAATTGATGATCTTGATAAGGACCATTTATGCTAGTGTGTGACATTCATGCCTTGAATGATGTATTGTTAAACTTGTTGAGTGCATGAACTGTCATGAGCATCACGTTTATCATGTCTGACACCTTGCACCCCATGAATGCTAAGATATAGGAGAGTTTCCACACTTTGTCTTAAATATGTGCATTTGGCATTTGAGGCCAAAATTTGAAATTCCTTTCAATGCACACATTGAGGGGGAGCTCACTATATCATAGGATTCAAAATCCTTATGTTTATCAATCTCTTGTAAGCTTTAATTGTGTTGTCATCAATCACCAAAAAGGGGGAGATTGT
Organism: Coix lacryma-jobi var. lacryma-jobi; assembly: GCA_009763385.1. NCBI lineage: Eukaryota > Viridiplantae > Streptophyta > Magnoliopsida > Poales > Poaceae > Coix > Coix lacryma-jobi. The sequence continues at coordinate 163,402,543 of CM019824.1, forward strand.
AAGTGCATCTAGCCCTTAGTGGGTTTTAGTGAATTGAGTGACAACATAATTAAAGGTCTAACAAGTTTGCTAAGTATATCAAAGGTTCAACAAGAAAAGCAAACTTGATGGTATTCTACATAGTGTTCAAATGAAGGCCAAAATTGTGTATTGTTATATTGGAAGATCATGAGAATAATATTGTTCAAGCAAAAGACAACAATGCAAATAGAATTGATGATATGGCTTCTATGTTGTGGGATATCATGGCATCATGAGAAAGCAAGCATATTTGGCAAATGACAAGTGAGACATGGATTGATAATTTTGAAATGGTCTCAACAATGGGTTGCTTTTCATGAACAAGAAGAGATTGATAGTGAACTAGCTTTGATCAAGGTTGAAGAATGAATCAAGAACGCATAAGTGAGTAAATGTCAAGCAAAGGTCAAATGATAAGGACTTAACTCATATTGGATATATGTCGTCTCTACATTGGTTTGCAAAGGTCAAATGGAGATTGAAGTAAGTGTTGAGTGTCAAGCCAAAATGGAGAGGATATAAGGAACCGTGAATTGGCTTGTGTAAGGAAAATGGACCTCGGACCATTTAACTTCGGATTTTGGTGTTTGATGAACAACATAACCAAATTGGACTAATGCGTTTGCAAGTGTTTGTTTTGTAGTCCAATAGGGTGCAAATGTGACTTGGACTAAGGCGACGTGGTGATCCGATGATCAACACCTCAAACAAGACTCTAGAAGCTCAGTTGAAGACCCTAAAGATCAAGCAAAGTCCAAGGCACAAGAATGGAACCAAGTCGGGCGCAAAGAACGAGAGAAAGGCGGGAAGAACAAGTGACCGGACGCTGCTTCACAGTGACCGGACGCTGGACTGGATGCGTCCGGTCAGTACCCCAAGCCAGCAGCGCCACGTCAAAGCGACCGGACGCTGCGACAGTCACGATCGGACGCACCGATGCTACTGTTCCTCAGCGCGACTGCATGACCGGACGCTACGACGACGATCGGACGCTGAAACTCAGGCGAGTCCGATCGATCACAGAGAGGTTCCAGAGGCACGAAATCGTGACCGGACGCGTCCGGTCGTCTGTGACCGGACTCATGCCAGAGTCCGATCAAGTGCCTGTGTCGGCGGCCAACTAGCCGTTGTGAGAGACCGGACGCGTCCGGTCAGGACGTGACGAGCGTCCGGTCGATGGCAGAAAAGCCCATCTCTTTGCCCAACGGCTCTATTTGGTTGGGGCTCTATAAATACCCCCATGGCCGGCCAAAAATAGTAGGTTGGAGCTCAAGGAAGTGTACCAAGTGTATAGACACATATTTAGTTGCTCTAGCCACCAAAGTGCTCAAGTAATATACTAGGTGATTAGTGTAGGTGCTTTGCGAAGTGCTTAAGCTAGTTAGACCACCGCTTTGCGCTTGCTCTAGGTGTTAGGCCTAGTGTTTAGTGAGGTTGAAAACCTCTTATCTACCGGTGCTTGCGCGCACCGTTGTTGTACATCGGCGGGGCTTGTAGTCTTGCGAGATCACACCAACCGAGTTTGTGGTGTGGCCGCCTCCGTGTACCGAAGGGAACAAGGCCCGCGGCGCTTCGGCCGGAAGCTTGATAGTGAAGACGGCGGAGAGCATCCGGGAGAGGCTTTGCCACGAGTGGCTTAACCGGAGACCAACTTGCGCGTGGGGAAGGACCGGAGCTATCCACGGAGTTACCCGACCGGGAGCTTGGCCCTTGCGAGGGGCTCCAACGAGGACTAAGGGGAAGCTTGCACGCTTCTCAATACCTCAGTAAAAATACCGGAGTCGTCGACGGGAGTTTGTATCTCTACCACACTATTTAGCTTCCGCATTTATATTGTTACCTTGTTCATGTGCTTTACCTTTCCTATCTTATGCTTGCTAGTTGATAGGTTTGGAAACTAGGTAGCATAACTCCTTTTTGCGGTAGAGATAGCAAACACACATAGCAAAACCTTAGTTGCACATTAGATAGTTTACTTTCTTGCATAGGTTTTGACTAGGTGGAAATTAGAGGCCATAGTTTAGAGAAGAAGTTTTAAGTTGCCTAATTCACCCCCCCCCCCTCTTAGGCGTCACGGTCCTTTCAGCTTGACCATATTAATGATGATCCATATATGTCTCTATGTGAAGCTTGATTGTTCTCAACATTCATATCTATAAGATGTTCAAGCAAGGATCACAATATTGAAGAAATGATTATTCAATGGATGCTTAATGTGATGTGACTTGAGTATGGCTTGATAGGGTGAAGATAGCAAGGAAAGGGCTTCGAGGTACTAAGCGAAGGTGAAGGTCAAGGAGACCGAGTGTTGACGCTAGTTATCTATCAAAATTAAAGGATAAATAAATATGAAAAGGGCATGAATTCAATCACCAACAAAGGTTTAGGGTTTTAATTGACAATATTCCACGAGTTTTAGTGAATTATGATTCTGCAGGGACTAAACCAGGAAACCAGCGCTGATTGCTTCCCCTAGAAGGAAACCGACGGGAGATAACGCAACCGCCACATCAGGAAGTTTCTAGAAGACTCCAGAGGACACCAGAAGACACCAGGAGGTCGGGCACCGCTGGACTCTGCCAGGTGGGACTGACCGGTCCCACCATGAGACCGGTCGGTCTCCCCCCGGGCCCGCTGGCTTCCGTCTTCTGCAAGCTTCCTCCACCGACCTCTAGGACTCATCTCGGCCATACCTTAAGTCGGTTTGATCTAACGGCTACGGTTGATCCCTCAGGGCTATATAAACAGGCCCCCAGACCCCAGGGCAGATCAAGTCCCTCTTCAGAAAAGACTACGCCTCATTCAGAAACCCTAGAAGAGACTTCAAGAGCCAGCTATCAAGTAGAAGACTAGTTACCCCTCTAGTTTAGATGTAGAACCTAGTCTTATACTAGAACTAGAAGAGAGAGAGAGAGGAAGAGATCAAGAAGGAGCTCCGGCCTGTCGGATCAACTTCTTCATCTTGTACCTGTGGATTCAAGTTTATCTTCAACTTGCTTCAGCGATTGTTTCGGTAATCAACATCTATATTTAAGTTGGAGCTATTGTTCTTATTATTCTTAAGGTTTAATGACTCTCTTTTGAGTACTTTAATTCTAAGTTGCTCTAGAGTTAGAGTAGTTGGATAGTGTAAGCATGGTGCTTAGACTTGATAGCTCATATTTGCCTCCTATAACGCCGGTAGTAGTGGTTGTTCGCAAGGGTGACTCTTATAGCCTTGTTGATTCTTCTATAGTCCACTTACCCGTGTGTAGGCTCGGTAGGATTATACATTTGCATAAAAGACTCATACTTTGTTTGTGACCTTTTATGGCAACTTCCCCACTAAGAATAATATAAACATATCACTCTTAAGTTGGATTTAGATAGCCTTAGTGATCCCCTCTATGCTTCTAGATTCTCCGTCCTTGTTAGCTACTCAGGGGTTAGACTTTAAGACTTAACACTATCCGTTCCTTTGGGTTCGATATTAAAACTGTGTTACTCCGGTGAAGTGCTACTTCGGTAGATCTTATCTGTGCGCTTGCGGATAAAGTAGACTGTGCGTTAATTTATACCAACAAGCATTTCTGGCGCCGTTGCCGGGGAACGGTAGATCAACTTAAGTCTTAGTTTAACCTTGTAATCATACTTTTATCTTTTCCTTTTTTGTCCCAGTCTTTTCATCATCTTTGTTTTCATTCTTATGAATGTTGTTTTTGAATTCCACTCTTATCTATCACTACCCCATGAGCAAGCTATGACCAATAGAATCCTTATACCCCATCATAATACCTGGTTATTAGCTATGCCTACCTTTCTGCTGCACTGTCCTTGAAATGAGCATAGAAATATAATTGTAAAAATATTCCTTCGGGTATTTTTGTCACTAACCTTCCCAGGTCTGGAGCAGAAAAGAACGAAGGAACAACAAACGCAAGGTATGTCCAACCAATCATTATGTAACATAGAATCACATTCATCCAATCTTGATTTGTACAAACACCAAGTTTGGGGGATACACTTCGTAAGAACATTTCTTGCCATGTTGCTATGTTGGTTGTCCTTACCTTTAGGATATGCTCATATACTAATCATGCTCTTTCATCACCATCTGACTAAATCTCTATAATACTTTCATGCTACCCTCATTCATTATATTATATGTTTAGGTTTGGAGTACTTTCATACATCTCTTAAATTAAGCATGGTGCCTAGTTTAGGAGTGGTGATCTTGCTTTCAAAGGCTTTTAATTTAAGCAATTAAGTTAAAATGCCTTCCTAGATCAAATTAGACGTGGTGTCTAGGTTGATTTTTGAGCCAATAGTATGCTATAGTGGATGCTGGATATTTTGTTGGACTAACCCCTGCAGGGAAACTTTCAATATTAATTTGGGAAAGTCTGGAGATGAACTCACACCGAAGATGAAGCAAGGCGTACAATGAACTTCAACAACTTTGCACAATGAAGATTCAGCTCATTCATCATGGATGAAAGAACTGTGAGTATCAAAGTTTATTTATTTTGTCTTCTACTGCAAGTTATCTTTTGCCTTGAATCATGTTAAAGTGCAGCCAACACATGAAATACTAGCCTATGCTAAGGTAATCCTAAAAACATCTTTTTATTAGCATAGATGCAAAATACATATGTTGTGGACAACAACCCATGCTTCAAATTCTTGCAATCCTTCGGGTATATGTCCACTAACATTACGTAGGAGAGAGATTTTGTTCATCCATGGTTTGGTCTGAACATTGAAGATCCAAAACTCAAACCATAGACACACAAACCTAATCTCAGATCACAAATGGTGCTAGCCTAGCTTTGAGTCTTGCTTGGGCGCTGATGACAAACAGGATGCAACCTACCTCATATGAGACAACCTATGCCTGCAACCATCATTGCCCAAGATATCAAGACAAGAAGTGGGAAGTTATCCTCTTTTCTAATCAAGAGCTAGCTTGGGAGACAAGATGGTACCACTACAACAATAGCAAGATCTACAAGTCAAACACATGAACATGTTGTTGGGAGTCCATCTACATCACAAGCCAGCCTGGGAGAGACAATTCCGTTGTCTAGATGTGTTTCACAATCAAATGGAGGAAGGAGAAAACCACTTCAAGACATATTGATCTCCTACTCACCACTTTGATCAGTACAAACCACTAGATACTGTCCCAGTCGAAAAGAATAATATGATCCACCACTCATTCTTGGAAGATCGTTCTTGAACGCCATCAATGTTATCATCTATGCCGGACCTAGAGAAGACAACTTTTGGATCTTTCGCTGTATCTTCAATATCTACATCACTTATGAGCAGCCAAAGAGAACCAAGAGAAGACATCGAAGGGAGAACCAACTGCCAAGAATTGAGGAGGGCATCATGAAGGATGAAGCCACTGCACCACAAGAGTTTGAAGATGGAGAGATAGTACCTAAGCCAGCAAATCAAGAAGAACAACCGATAAGATCTCCATCATCTAGACACTGTTGAGAGGACAAGTCTCAGTTGTGACACTAAGAGACAAAGACTCTCATGGAGGCACTCGAGTAACAGTTCTAAATTCAAGTCTTTTGCCAACCTAATGATTAAAGGAAAACAGAAAAGGTTGACAAGAGAAGAATGCGGAACTGTCCCTACATCCTCATTGTACAGAATTAATACAAGAAAGAGAGAGGATCCTAGTCCGCATACTCGAAGAACAATGCGCCTTCACTGATAAGTTGACACAAGAGAAGGAAGGTCGATACCTCTAAAGATGATTCCACTGTGAACTTCCTCCTCTCAATCACACTGTGAGACAAACAAGAGAAGACAAGCCATTCATAAACAACAACCAGCTAGACAAGAGAAGCTTCCACAAGGTGGTTCAACACATCACTCTTCAATGACAAAGTAACATTTCAAGGTAAGTAACCATCACTGTAAAAGTTTCTTCTTAATTCTAGTATAAACATAAATAAAGAACTAAACATGTTTAAGTTGCACCTCACTTGATCCAACCTAATCAACTCAACATGTTCAGTCCTTTGACTCTTGTTCTTAGCTTTACTCTCTTGAATCTCACTGTCTTAACTAAATAAGCTAAAATGTTGTGCATGTAACCTTTGGAAGATCGTATATCTCAATTATGAAAAGATCGACACTTTATGCATAGATTATCCTTCCTTGGGTTAAGTAATTTGATCTGTTAAATATTTTAAGATGCTACTTTCATGCTCATCCTCTGATCCTATCACTCATATTAAGATTGAATAGAACACATAAACAACAAGTTTGTCTTGTGCAATGTGCCTAAGGTTAGAGATGAATAAACAGAACTTTTTGTTCTGTTGGTGTTTTTCCACCAACAGAGCCCATGCACTTGATCTCTACCTTGTCTTTATGAGCAGGACACACTCTTGAGAAAACATGGCAAAGTTTGTCACTCCCAAATTCTACAGAGTGAAGGTCCTAGATCTACAAGAACATGCACTAAGCAAGATACTGCCAGCTTCCATAATTAACGCTTCATTTCAAACGGCTGGCGAACGAAGAACATGAGTGACACCATATCAAGAGGCATAAACAAGAAGGAATGATGGAAGACGTTGTAGTCAGAATTAGAGGTCATGAAGTCCCCACAGACTTCTTGATCCTCTACATGGGAGAAGACAATGATGTCCACCTCATCCTAGAAAGACCATTCCTCTACAAGTGCAATCATCTACAAGAGGAAATCCATTTTCACTTTCCTGGAGAAAGGGCACGATGCAACTTCATCAACTACATCCCAATGAAGCACCTAAGAAGAACAGAAGTGAAAGACGCCGCTCTCAACGCCAAAGAAGACAAGCTATCAAGAATAGAGGGGCCAATCACGAAGAAGAAGCTATCGGCACTGTCCAAAAAAAAGAAAGAAGAAGAGAAACCTCAAGACAGTGAACCACAGGAAGTGAAGACTCGGACCAAGAAAGTATGGAAGAAAAATGTCTGCACCTCAGAGGTACAATCAATAACAACTTTCCAAACGCCTGGCGTACCTTGGGAGGTCTGAACCAAGGGAAGGTCCGGTTCGTCGGACCTAAATATCCGAACCTTCGCCAAAAGGTAAAAACCGGTAGTTATCTTTATATTTACTTTACTGCATATTTCTCATATTTAATCCATAACCATTTCTTGCATCATTATATTTAATTCACAACCATTTTAATTTCTGCATTGCATTAGAAAAGAAAATAAAAATATTGCAATTGTTACACTATATCATAAACCATAAAGCCCCAAGTGAATAATTCTATGGTGTGTAAAAACTCGCAAGGATATTCACCGTGGTGGCATAAAAATAATAAAAATAAATATGCATGCATTCATCCTGTTGCATTTTCTCTTGCATCATAAAGATATTAAAATACAAAAATATTGAGAAAGAGATCTTACTAAAATTCTAGATAGCTAAGGCTTGAGTGGCCAACCAGTATTGCTTAATCTGTTCCACAAGTTTTGTTGTCTATTTGAGTTTCACAGGATTTGAAAGGCCAAGAAAAGCTGACGAACAAGTGAATGCTCCATCCACTGTTGGAACACTGTCTCAACAAACATCAACATCAATTAAAGCTCTAATAGAGGACGGACATATCCACTGCCAATCTGCTACATTGCAAGATCGAACGACTACGTCAACATTCAGCTTGGGGAAGGCACCCCATGTATCCAAGTAAGTATCTTTATCCTCTTAAGTTTTTCATTCTATAAATAAATTCAAAACACCAAAAATATGTGAGCACATGAAGGCTCACCTCTAAAAAGAAAAGAACAAAAATATGTGGGCACATGAAGGCTCACCATTAATTAAAAAAGAGACAAAAATATATGGGCACATGAAGGCTCAACGCTAGTAAGGGAACCAGCTTGGGGGAGACGCATCCCCCGTTATCTTCACGAATCAGGTATGTCTTTATTATTATTATTATTATTATTATTATTATTATTATTATTATTATTATTATTATTATTATTATTATTATTATTACTACTACTACTTACTATTATTAGCTTTTATTTTATATCTTAAAGTGTGTTAGATTAAATAAATAAAATAGTGTGTCTAGTTTGTTTTAAGAAGTTGATGACCAAAGAAGAACCTGCTCTCTCTAATCTTTTGCATGGAAATGATGAATAGTTGCTCTATCTAATTTCTTTCAAGTACCTAGCCTTCAAAGCATGAGTTCTCCTAATTAATAATGATGCCTTAAAAAAAATTAAATGCATGGTTGATAAATACTTAATCTAAGGTCTAGGTAATTGGGATATGACATGTGATGATCTGAGCTGCTATTATCTTGTTCTAAACAACACTAGAATTCCGGAGATTTCTAAATATAAACATGACTAATAATTGCATTGAGTTAAATTAAGCTTTGTTGACCCTACGAGTAGCTTATCATACCATTGAATTGAGATCACTTACACATTTCATCCATCTTCCGCAAAATGCTCATAATTATCTGTTGCTACACTCTCTGAAGTTTGTTGGAAACATGTGGCTATGAAAAAAAAAAGAAGAAGAAAAAAAGAAAAGAAAAAAAAAGAGAGAAAGATCCGAGGAAATAAAAAAGGACAAGTGTCCGAAACCTCAAAAAGATAGATCCCGAGGAAATAAAAAGGGACAAGTGTCCGGAACCTCGAAAGAAAAAAAAAATGTCAGAAAAAATGGGCACGTGCCCGATAGTAGAATTAGCCTAATAGCCATATGTCTCTGATGAACAAAAAAGAGTGAATATATTCAAGAGAGCATCCGACTTCATTTTTCCATACACATGCACTTCTTGATTCAATGGTTGGTTGACTTTCTCTTTGGATCCATTGTTTAATTTGACAACATATGTATTAATGCTTTTGAAAATTAATTAAAACTCCGGGATAAAGGTGAAGTGAAAGAACTAGAGACATAGTGCTTGATCTGATCGTTCAATCTCTCAATTACTCAAGATCTAAGGTAAGAGTAATAAGCCCCATGAAGAATAACATGATATGTTTCAGAGAATTTTTGTTTAACGGCAGGTATACTTGTTGGAAGTGAAGATATTGTAGCAACTCCTGATCCATTGTTAATTTTTGGTTTTGCTAAGGGACTAGCAAAAGGTAAGCTTGGGGGAATTGTTGACGCTAGTTATCTATCAAAATTAAAGGATAAATAAATATGAAAAGGGCATGAATTCAATCACCAACAAAGGTTTAGGGTTTTAATTAACAATATTCCACGAGTTTTGGTGAATTATGATTCTACAGGGACTAAACTAGGAAACCAACGCTGATTGCATCCCCTAGAAGGAAACAGACGGGAGATAACGCAACCACCACGTCAGGAAGTTTCTAGAAGACTCCAGAGGACACCAGAAGACACCAGGAGGTCGGGCACCGCGAGACTCTGCCAGGTGGGACCGACCGGTCCCACCATGAGACCGGTCGGTCTCCCCCCGGGCCCGCTGGCTTCGGTCTTCTGCAAGCTTCCTCCACCGACCTCTAGGACTCATCTCGGCCGTACCTTAAGTCGGTTTGATCTAACGGCTGCGGTTGATCCCTCAGGGCTATATAAACAGGCCCCCAAACCCCAGGGCAGATCAAGTCCCTCTTCAGAAAAGACTACGCCTCATTCAGAAACTCTAGAAGAGACTTCAAGAGCCAGCTATCAAGTAGAAGACTAGTTACCCCTCTAGTTTAGATGTAGAACCTAGTCTTATACTAGAACTAGAAGAGAGAGAGAGAGGAAGAGATCAAGAAGGAGCTCCGGCCTGTCGGATCAACTTCTTCATCTTGTACCTGTGGATTCAAGTTTATCTTCAACTTGCTTCAGCGATTGTTTCGGTAATCAACATCTATATTTAAGTTGGAGCTATTGTTCTTATTATTCTTAAGGTTTAATGACTCTCTTTTGAGTACTTTAATTCTAAGTTGCTCTAGAGTTAGAGTAGTTGGATAGTGTAAGCATGGTGCTTAGACTTGATAGCTCATATTTGCCTCCTATAACGCCGGTAGTAGTGGTTGTTCGCAAGGGTGACTCTTATAGCCTTGTTGATTCTTCTATAGTCCACTTACCCGTGTGTAGGCTCGATAGGATTATACATTTGCATAAAAGACTCATACTCTGTTTGTGACCTTTTATGGCAACTTCCCCCACTAAGAATAATATAAACATATCACTCTTAAGTTGAATTTAGATAGCCTTAGTGATCCCCTCTATGCTTCTAGATTCTCCGTCCTTGTTAGCTACTCAGTGGTTAGACTTTAAGACTTAACACTATCTGTTCCTTTGGGTTCGATATTAAAACTGGGTTACTCCGGTGAAGTGCTACTTCGGTAGATCTCATATGTGCGCTTGCGGATAAAGTAGAGTGTGCGTTAATTTATACCAACACCGAGGTACTATGTGAAGAAGAGAGTACTTGCATTGAGTCGAGGTACTAATCAAGCTATGAGGAGTCATATTGTGTTGAGGATCAAATCATTAGTGAAAGTGACTTGAAGCCATGTAGTTGAACTCATATATAGTGAAATGGTTCAAGTCACATGCTCAAGGGATGTTGGCTCAAAGAGATGGGACAATCATAATTGGTTGCAACCCCTATGAAGTGACATTGAGAAGAAATGACATATAAAAATGTTGAAGACTCAAGTGATCAATTGTTTATATTCTTTTATTCTTGAGTTTAGGAAAAGCCGGACTATCAAGAGGGATTCTAGAACAGTTTGCCAAACTGTGGAACCAATTGCTCAAAATCCCAGAATAACATCCTCATACCCAGCCAAACCAGCAGCCAAATTTCATATTCATCAAAGTTGTTTGGCCAGGGCGGCAGTGTCACCCTTCAAATCTGAGTTTGATTCAGACGTATAAATACAATCCAGAATCGTTGCAACGGTGCCTTCTTCCTCCTCCCGACACTCATACTGTTGCAGCAGCTCTCAGACACAGTTCTCTCTCCCCATTGTTGCTCCTTCACCTCCTCAAGAGATCTAGTGATTCCACCATTGAAACTTGAGAGAAAAGGCAGCAAAACACTTGTGGGGAGCTGATCTATTGATTCCCATAGTTTGAGAGCAGTTGGTTCACGTTTGGGCGGCGGTTCTAGGGTTCTTTACTCTTGGAGCTTGCTCCAAGCCGGCTAGGCGTCACCCTTGAGCTTGCCAACTTGTGTGGCAGCCTAGGAAGGTTTGTAACCACCCATTGCAGCTAAGAAACCACCCCTCACTTCAAGAGTTCATTCTCTTGATTTGAGATTGAGGGAAAGAGCAAGCCTTGGTGGCTAGCTCATCCTTGTGTGGATACCTCAACAACGTGGAGTAAGCAAGCCTTGGTGGCTAGCTGAACCATGAGATAAATCTTGTGCCTTGTGTGTTGTTTATATTCTTGCAAATCATATTCATGCATAGACATTGTTAGGGTTATTGAGGTTGGTCTCTCTTGTGATACATTTCTGTGGTATACAGTCTTCGAGCTGTATCTTATCTTTCTGCTGCAGGGTTAAGCTGCTTAGAGTATCAAGTTTCTACCTGCAAAGTTTCATTTCTATCCGCTTATATTTTGAAGAGTGGCAGTGCCGCCCTATTAGAGCGGCAATGTCGCCCTCTAATATTATTGAGTCTCGAGCTAAAATTTTGCAGGTTTGTCATTGGATACCTCTAGTACTCAGTCTTACAGTTTGGACAGATTTGGACTTACGGTCACAGGGAGTCAGTGCCGCCCTCAAAGGGAGATAGTGACGTCCTAAGTTTTAACTTCTGTCTGAGCTGAATTTTTGTAGGCCTATTCACCCCCCCCCCTCTAGGCCTCTTAGGCGACATCAAGGTCCTTTCTCTGCCGTTTCGCCTGCGTTTGCATTGTCCCTCATCCGAACCCCGAGGGGCTTAGTCCGATAGTCGTGTTCCAATTCAACCGGGGGTCTGGTGCTGTTAGCCCCTGGGGGCGATTTTAGCGGCCGGGTCCCGACCTGTTTCCTTGGGGAGGCACGGTTGACGTTGTCCCTTGGGTTCGAAACGAAGGACATTCCTCACACGGACGGGACGCCAGGGTTTTATGCATGTATTTTAGTTTTCACAAGGCGTTTTCTTCCCTAATATTGAAAATAGAACAAATAATTTCAAGGGGAAGGAAAAGAAAACATAGCTTGGCGAAACGGGTCGTCTGTTGTTTGCACGCTCAGCTTCGGGTGGCGCCTCCCACGGCGTGTGTGTTTTTCTTCATGCAGGCTTGCTGGAAGCTCGAGGCGTCTCGGTAAAGAAGTTTTTGAATAAGTTTTACATTCGTTGTTCTGATTCGAGGCTTGGGGCGAGAGCCGTGTCTGCCTGCGGCCTTTGTTTATCGGGTCAAGATAATCTTTCTGGGCTTTTATTCGAATAATGCTCCCTTTGGAAAGAAGGGAGCTCTTTCACTTCCTTTCTCGGATTACAGAGGTACAGAGCTAGCACTCTTACGACGAACGCTAGGGGTACATAAAAGGTAGAGAAAGAGAAGGATTCGGTGGGACTCCAGGGTTGAATCCATGAGATCCTAGCTCCTTGGAGGTCGACGAAGGGTCATCAGGGTTGATGCTTGCTTCGTCCTTGGGCTCAGCCCCTTCTCCTCCCTTCTTCGGCCCGTTCAGTATGTCCTCTCCAGGGCGGTGTGCTGAACGTGTTGGAGAGTCATAGGCAGCGTACACGTCGTCATGGCGAGTGAAGACGACAGGTACGAGTACGACTCCGGCGACGACAACGAGCCGCGGGGACTAGGGCACTGCCGCGAATGACTTCCTCATTGTTCGAGAAAGGGGAGACGGGACTGCCGAGTTCGCCTTGCCCTGCTACGCGTCACCTTTCCGCCGATCCTGACGAGGACGACGACTCTGCGAACTGGAGTTGTAGCACCAGCTCGCCGTTGGTGATGCAACTCAAGCGAAGACCTTGCTGGTGACAGCAAGTTCTTCGGCTCGCCTGGTTGAACCACGGAGGGCGTGGGAGGCGTCTTTGGGTCGTTATTCTCCCGAAAAGCCTCTTTCGCCTTCCGTGGCAGCCCGTGGGGGAAGGCAGCTGGTTTCATTCCACTCAACACCCTCTTTTTGCTGCGCTGGTTCCTGGCCGACGAGCATGTCGTCGGCAGGCTCAGTGAGCTCAGCAGTGGGTCTGAGTGGGAGTGGTGCCGACCCTCCCCCATGCCCCCGCCTCTCCTAGCCCTGGCTCCTCTTCTCCGCTTGACGTAACATCAGCGAAACGGAGAGGCTGTTGTAACGTAACGGCTCTAATCCCATCGCCCACTAATCACCGTCAACCACTGACAGTCGATCCGTACAGCCAAGAGATTAAGACCGGTTCCGCTACTGGGCTACATCAGTGCCCGATGTCCGCAGGATCATCTCACAATTCAGTTACAATCTCTTGAACATTTTGACAAATAACATCGGAGTAAATAGCGGAAGACTTAGATAACAATAGTTTTACAAACCAGGGTTCAACATAAAATTAAAGTGAAGTTATTACAGACCATAGTTCAAATAGATAGAGTTGGCAGAGTAGCATATGACAACAACTGAAAGGTAAAGATACTTCACCCAGCCCGAGGGTGAATAATCACTCATCGGCCTCATCGGCCTCCTCCTGAACAACAGTCACACAGCAGGGTCCAAGGCATACTGAGGAATCTGCCATACCTGCAACATGGGTAATAAAACCCTGAGTACAAAGGTACTCAACAAGACTTACCCGACTAAAGAAAAAGGGAGAAGACTCAGGAATGAAGGCTTAGGGTAGTCAAGGTAAGGCTTAAGCAAGATCAAGTATTTTGCAGAAAAGCATTTTTTAAACCTTATTTTATTTTGAAAAATTCGGTATTTCTCAATTCTTCATCATTCATGATTCATTTTACATTTCAAAACATTCCTAGTTGAGAACCACTCTCCGTTGACAGTCAGTGGACCAAGTCTCCATAACCGAGGAGCAACGTTAATCCGGATAAATAATACTCAGCTGAGGATCCCTATCCACACTGCATATGTAGCACCCAAGCTTGCATATGCCAACTCGTCTACCACGATTCCTCCAAGATTGGGCCCGGTCCTACGCCACCCGGAAGTACAGTACACCACTCCAATCCGGGACTCTAACCCACGTGGGTACATGCTACTTCCGCCATCTCTCCACTCCCAGTGCGCGGTTGTCGGTCCAATAATGGATTTCTCGGAGCCAGAGCTTTCCGTAGTATGTGAATAGTTACAAGTCTTGACCAGCAGGCCCCCATACGGATGGTCCCTACATTTTTCCGCCAGCGACAAGCACCTCGGGACTCTAACCCAAGAGTACAGGTCCTGTCGGTTTTTCCAACCCTGTCCCGGTCGGTGTCAACTGTTGAGTCCCGGACTACAACATGACGGCACCGTACGCAAGGACAACCTCTCCTTCCTATTGACTAAGTACGGATCAGATACTTAGCCCATAGTGGGAGTAAACCAGAAATTCCCATAAAGTTTCTTTCAGTGATCACACTTTTGAAATTGGCATTTTTATTGCAAAGTCTAATTCAATAAGCATTGCTAAGCATTTTTTTTTCAAATACTTTTGAAAAGCAGGCTTCGGGTGTATCAGTGGTCAAGGTGGATAATGCATCAGTTAGGATATCACTCAACTCCTATAAACCTAATGCAATAATTTAACTCAAAAGCATTTAAGGAAAACATTTTATAAATTCAAGGGAAGGGTTAAATGCACCGGGGCTTGCCTTGGATGGCAAAAAGAGCAGACTCGGGGTTGGTGGTGTAGGTGCCGGAGCTCGGAGTTGCCTCGGGGACAGATCCTTCGGTGGCTACCTCGACTTCAGGTCCTTCTTCGTCAACTATACGGATGCAATGATGAATGCTCATGAGAATGATGATATGAACTTATGGTGCAAGACAATTCCACTGATTCTAGATTACTCTTAAACAAGGCATAGTCGAAATCTAGGTTGAGCATAAAAGGTAACCCTTTCTTCCTTAAGCAATATTGATTAAACTAGCCCTTATTATAATTATCCTAAGCATCAACCAAACATAGCATCACAAACATCATAGACCAAAGGGTAGGGGTCTATGAACATCAATCAATCCAAAGATCACATCATCAATCACTTATTACCAACCCTAATCCATCTTTTCTATTTTCTTAATTTATTTAAAAGGTCATTTTATGAAGTTGCTCCAAAAATTACCAAATTAATCACATAAGTTCATTATGGTGTAGATAGATGGCAAAACAAATTTCATAATTTTTGGAGGTCATTAAGGTGTTCAAATAAAATCAGACATTTAATTAACAAAAGGCACTATTTAACAATTAAAATAAATGCTCAAAAATCAACTTGTTCCAAAAGACTTCAAAATTTTACCAGAGACTAAACATGGCATAACTAGCACATAAAAATTTATCTCCAGAATTTTGGAGTTAAAGATCACTCTCCAAAAATACCAAAACCTTCATTTTTCAATTAAAAGGGGAATTTTACATTTTCAAATTTTTGCACAAAACTCAAGTTTGATATTTTTATAAAATACTCCAGAGCATAAAGAGTCTACCACAAAAATGTCAGAATTTTTGGATACACACAGAAAATCATACAAAAAAGAGAAAACAGAACACTATTCACATTTCTCAGAAAAAGAGAAGAGCACTGTGCTCTTTCAAGGCCGGGCTCGGCGAATCGCGGGCTCGGGCGAATCGCGCGGGGCTCGGTCGAGACGGGCTCGGTCGAGACGGAAGCGACAGCTTCGTCCGAGGACTGGCCCGGAGGCTCGGGCGAGACGGAGAAGTGAGCCTCCGTCCGAGGCCTGGCTCGGGCGAAGCGGAGAGCATGCGTCGCCGAGGCTTGGGCTCGGGCGAAGCGGAGGGCATGCGCTCGCCGAGGCTCGGGCTCGGGCGAGACGGAAAAACAAGCCTCCGTCCGAGACCTGGGAGGCTCGGGCGAAACGGAGTGGAAGCAGAGACCGGAGGCTCGGATGCTTACCACGGGTCGGAGGCAGGGCTCGAGGGTGAGGCTCGACTCGTGCTCGAGGGTGAGGCTCGGCACGTTCTCGAGGGTGAGGCTCGACACGCTCGAGGGAGAAGACGACAGCGGCGGCGCTCCGGCGATCCGGCGGTCCTGCGCAACACACGAGACCGCAAGGGCCGGTTTAGAGTCGCACGGAACCAAGGAACATGACACGGGGGTCGGTGAGGGATGATCATGGCCGGAGACGGCGAATTTCACGAACCCGAGTTCACCGGTGTTCGGTCGGAGATCGAGAAGATGGGGTTACGCCGGGCAAACGGAGGCGGGGAAGGTGAAATTGAAGGGTGGGAAAGCTTCACGAGCTCAAGGCGGAGCTTTCAGGCTAGGAGGTGGAGAGGCGGGAGCTTTGGAGTGCTCTGACCACGGCGGCGGGGTCGAGTGCGGAGGTCGGGGCTCCGGCGGCTTATATAGCCGCGGCTATGGGACGGTAGAGACCTCGGGGTTGCGCGGGTTAGGTTTGCGGGGGCGTGCGCACTCGATTGCGCTCTGGCGGACGAGCTGGCGTGCAGCCGGGGCTCGGGCGCAAGCTCGGCCGGCGATGGCCACGCGGCGGCGGCGGCTGGGCACTGTAGGGGCCGAGAGCAAGGGTCAGCGCTCGCGTGCGGGCGCGGAGGGAACCGGGAGACAGCGGCGGCAGGATAAGGGCGCGTGGGGAGCAGCCGTCTGCGCTGCAGCCGCAGCGCCGGCGCCATGGCCGGGCCCCCCCCCCCTTCCCTCTGGCTCTACGGGAAGAAGAACAGTGCTAGGGTCTAGGGTTTGACTTTTGGCCAGTTTTTGTATTTTGCAAAAATCTCCCAAAATTTGAACTGTGCGACAAAAACTCAAAATACCAAAGTTGCTCAGAAAAAT
The DNA here is from genome assembly GCA_009763385.1 of Coix lacryma-jobi var. lacryma-jobi. NCBI lineage: Eukaryota > Viridiplantae > Streptophyta > Magnoliopsida > Poales > Poaceae > Coix > Coix lacryma-jobi. The sequence goes on from CM019824.1 coordinate 163,419,437, forward strand.
GAGATCTACAACTTTGTCAATATGAACATTTTCAAATTCCGAATAGTTTTTGAACTATATTCAAAAACAGAAAAGGGGACACTTTTTCAAACTTGATTCAAATCAAAATTACTCTGGATTTCAAACTGAAACTTGAAAATCTTCCAATATGAAAGTTGTCCCATTTGACAGGATCTATAACTTTGCTAATATACACTTTTTCTGAAACTCAATAGTTTTTGAATAACTTTTAAAAACTGAAAAGGGAACAAAAACTGGAATTTGAATGAATTTGAAATTACTTCAAATTTTATATAGAAACTTTGAAATCTGTAAATACCAAAGTTGTTCCTCTTGATCAGATTCACAACTTTGCTTTTTGAACCAACTCAAAATTTTGAATTTTGAAAAAGTTATCAAAAAGGGAATAAATCCAGGGTTTGGGATTTTAGGGTTTTGCAAAAAGGGAAATCAATTCAAATCTGATTTTTGAACTTTGATCAAAGCAACAAACATCAGGGCACTAAAATGAACAAGAATTACATAGAACTAGGCACAGAGGTGAAATTACCATTTTGCCCCTATAGGAAGAAGTGGGCTAATAAGGGTTTTTGCAATAGAGGTACATCACATAAAATGATACACTAAGCAAATGCATACACATGAAATCATGATCAAGATGATTAATGATGCTAATGATGATATGTCAAGTTAATTACATGCTTAAACACCAGAGGTGTTACAGCCTTCCCCCCTTAAAGAAATCTCGCCCCGAGATTCTGCGTCTTAAGAAAGGACAAAGAAGGGATAAAGGTAAAACTTTACATAGGCAGGGATTCGAGAAAGTCGGGATAGTTCTTTGCCAAGAAGTCTTCAGATTCCCAAGTAGCTTCTTCTTCAGAGTGCTGGTTCCACTGGATTTTGTACCACCTTGTGGTAGTTCTTCGAGTAACTCGATCTTTGTGATCCAACACACGAACTGGATATTCCGAGTAGGAGAGATCAGGCTCTAGCTCGACACCTTCAACTTCCACGACATGTTCTGGTACTCGGAGGCACTTCTTGAGTTGGGAGACATGGAAAACATTGTGGACAGCAGAGAGATGATCGGGCAACTTCAGCTTGTAAGCTACCTTGCCACAACATTCCAAGATCTCAAACGGACCAATGTAGCGAGGTGCTAACTTTCCCTTGACTCCAAAACGAGTGACTCCTTTGGTTGGTGAGACCTTGAGATATACGTAATCTCCAACTTGAAACTTCAGAGGTCGACGTCTCTTGTCAGCATAACTCTTTTGTCGGGATTGGGCAATCTTCATGTTCTCTTGTATCTGCTTGACTTTCTCTTCCATATCTTTAACCAGGTCAACTCCAAAGAATTCTCTTTCTCCGGGCTCAGACCAACTGAGGGGTGTACGACAACGACGACCGTACAGTGCTTCAAAGGGTGCCATTTTGATGCTTTCTTGATAACTGTTATTATATGAGAACTCTGCCAAGGGCAAACAGTCATCCCAAGTATCAGCGAAGGTGAGCACACATGCTCTCAACATATCCTCTAACACTTGGTTGACTCGCTCAGTTTGTCCATCTGTTTGTGGATGATATGCCGTACTATGCAAGAGCTTGGTTCCAAGTGAGGTATGGAACGCTTTCCAGAACTTTGCGACAAACTGAGTACCACGATCTGAGATAATGGTCTTGGGTATTCCATGAAGCTTCACTATGTTGTTCTTGTACAAGGCGGCATACGTGGGGACGGCGTAGCTGGTCTTGACTGGCAGAAAGTGAGCTTGTTTGGTGAGTCGGTCCACGATTACCCAAATGGAATCAAATCCTTTTTGAGTCTTGGGCAATCCATTGATAAAATCCATGCTGATATCCTCCCACTTCCAACCAGGTACTGACAAAGGTTGCAATTCTCCTCCAGGCTTCATGTGCACGGCTTTGACTTTTTGACAAGTATCACAGCGAGCGACATAGCGAGCGATTTCAATCTTCATCTTTGTCCACCAGAATCTCTGCCTTAGATCCTGGTACATCTTGTTGCTGCCAGGATGGATGGCAAATCTGGTTGAGTGTGCTTCATCAAGGATTATCTGTCTCAGCTCGGGTACCTTGGGAACTACTAGACGGTTCTTGAACCAAACAACTCCTACATCATCGATCCTGAAACAATCAGCCTTACCGGTCTGGACCTTTTCGATGATGTGCTTGATTCCAGGGTTATCTTTCTGTGCAGCGATGACTTGTTCCTTGACCGATGTTTCTACCCTGACATTGTTCAGGCTTCCTTGCGGAACTATCTCAATACCCATCCTTTCAAGAGTATGGCACAAGGAAAGATCATAGGGCTTCGTCGTCAGACAGTTGCAGTATGACTTGCGACTGAGGGCATCGGCAACTACATTTGCCTTACCAGGATGGTAATGCACTTCGATATCATAGTCCTTGATTAACTCAAGCCATCTTCGCTGCCTCATGTTCAGCTCTTCTTGGGTGAAGATATACTTCAGGCTCTTGTGATCGGTGTACACATTGCAGGTACTGCCCAACAGATAATGACGCCATATCTTCAAAGCATGCACCACTGCTGCTAACTCAAGGTCATGGGTTGGATAATTCTCCTCATGTCGCCTAAGCTGCCGTGAGGCATAAGCGATCACTCGACCTTCTTGCATCAAAACACAGCCTAACCCAGTACCAGATGCATCACAGTATACATCAAAGGGTTTCTCGATGTCCGGTTGAGCTAGGACTGGTGATGTAGTTAGGAGTTTCTTCAAGGCTTGAAAAGCTTGCTCACAGGCTGTTGACCACACAAAATCCACGGAATTCTTCAACAACTCTGTGATAGGCTTGGCAACTCTGGAGAAGTCTGGGATGAAACGACGATAGTAACCAGCCATTCCCATGAAGCTGCGAACTTCGCGGACAGTGGTAGGTGGCTTCCAATCCAAGATATCTGCCACTTTTCCAGGGTCAACTGACACACCTTCAGCGGACAGGACATGACCAAGGAATTGAATTCGATCTAACCAGAATTCACATTTACTGAACTTGGCATACAGCTGGTGATCTCTGAGACGAGAGAGAACGACACGAAGATGCTTGGCATGATCTTCAGGAGTTCTTGAATAAACAAGGATGTCGTCAATGAACACGACTACAAATTTATCGAGCTCTGGCATGAACACAGAGTTCATGAGATACATGAAATGGGCGGGGGGCATTGGTCAAGCCAAAAGACATGACCAAGTACTCATATAGGCCGTATCTGGTGGTGAAAGCTGTTTTGGGAATATCTTCGGGACGGATTTTTATTTGATGATAGACAGATCTGAGGTCGATCTTGGAAAACACTCTGGCTCCAGATAACTGGTCAAACAGAAGATCAATGCGAGGCAAGGGATATTTATTTTTGATGGTGACCTCGTTGAGCGGGCGATAGTCAACGCACAGACGAAGGCTTTTGTCCTTCTTCTTCACAAAGATAGCAGGACAGCCCCAAGGAGATGAACTTGGGCGAATGAGACCCTTATCCAATAGCTCTTGCAATTGGATCTTCAGCTCTGCCAACTCTCTGGGAGGCATTCGATAAGCTCTACGGGATATAGGAGCAGTCCCGGGCTTTAGCTCTATAGCAAACTCAACATTACGGTCGGGAGGCAGACCAGGTAAATCTTCTGGAAAGACATCAGGGAACTCGCAGACTACAGGGATGTCTCGGATCCCTTGATCATAGGTAGCATTTAGCTGTGTGGTAGCTGGTTTTGAAGGCATAGGAAGTTGGAGAAGGAGTTTGGAGGTACTGTTAGGAATATCCACTCTCACAACTCTATTCAAGATGTCTATCATGGCTTTATACTGACACATCCAATTCATGCCTAAGATGACATCTATCTCTTGATCGTGCAGTACTATCATGGTGGTAGGAAAGACATGTTTCCCCAACATTACTGGTATACTGCGGACCACTTCCTTAGTATTTATCCGCCCTCCAGGCGAAAGTATGCAGAAACTTTCTTTTAACTCCCCCATGGGTAACTCATGCTTGATGACAAAAGTGCGACTGATGAAGGAATGCGATGCACCAGAATCAAACAAGACGACTGCAGGATGATTGGCAACAGGGAACCTACCGAGCATGACGGGCTCTCCTTCTGGGATGTTACTGACGGTGGTGAAGTAGACTTGCCCGTGCTTCCTGACAAGCTTGCCCTTCTGGACGTGCTGCTGCGGTGCACGGTGCTGCTGCTGTGATCCTCCAGGGCCTTTCTGTGCATACTGGGCATTCTTCTTGGGTTTTGGGCACTCGCGGGACCAGTGACCAACTTGGCCACAGTTGCAGCATGGATGGTTGTAAGCTGTTTGTGGGGTGGTGACACGAACACCGGGGGCGTTCGGCTGAGTGGCACTTTGCTGGTTGGCATTGTGGGTGGTGGCCGCGGTACGAACGACCACTTGCTGATGGGGGTATGGGGCACGGTTTTGGTGGTGGCTGGGGTGGTAGATGATTCTTGGGCGCTTATGGTTGCTAGAGAAACTGCTAGACCCAGCCTTCTTCTTCTTCTTCTCTTCCTGATACTGGCGGTTGCTTTCCTCGAAAGCAACAGCACGGTCAACGACATCATGGTAGGATCCGTTTAGGTTGTTGGACAGACCTCTGCGAATCTTTGGGTGCAGACCCCTGAGAAAACAATCTCTCTTCTTTTCCTCTGTGTTGACATAGTCGGAGGCATACTGGCTGAGGTGGTTGAATTGTCCCACGTACTGCATGACGGTGGAATCTTTCTGTTGCAGGGCCAAGAACTGATCCAACTTCATTTTCATTAATCCCGAAGGGATGTGATGTGCTCTGAAAGCGGTGCGGAACTCTTCCCAGGTCAGCTGGTGACCTTCCGGCTGGGCCGCCAACAGGTTGGCATACCAGGCACTTGCAGGACCACGGAGCTGCTGAGAAGCGAACCGAGGCTTCTGGATCTCTGTGCAGTGCAGTAGACTGAACTTCTGTTCCATGGTGCGTAACCAGTCGTCAGCCTCGAGAGGTTCATCGGCCTTTGTGAAGACCGGTGGGCGCGTTTCAGTGAATTCCACATAGGTTGTCTCTTGGTTGTTGCGGCGACCACGGTTGCCGTTGTTCTGCTGCCCTTGATTCTGCGCCATCAGATTGGCAGCGGCGGCCAAGGCTGCAATGGCATCTGCTAGGGTAGCTGGTACAGGTGGAGGGTTTGGGATATTGGCATCATCAGAACCTCCGGCTCCGGTACGGGTGTTCACAGGCATCTGTATAAGCAACTCGGAACTCAGCATATATGGACAAAGGTTCTGAAACAACTTGATTGACAACTTCACTGATACAAGGATAGCTGGCTTGATAAAGATGACAACAGACTGATAAGGAAAAAAGGTACGAACGGAAAGATACATGCCAGACTTGGCAACAGACAGACTAACGCCCCCCCAAACCTAGTCTAAGGTTTCAGGTAAGCAGATGGTACAGACACTAGGAGTCTAGTCATCATCGATGAAGATCAACTCTTCGTCATCATCATCATCTTCGATGATAAGCTCAGGCTCTTCCTCCTCATCTTCATCTTCAACGTGGACATCTTCAGCAGGTTCCACTTCCACGTTCTGATCGGGCTCGTGTTCTACTTCAGGTTCCTCCACGACTCCGTCTTCGGGGTCTTCCATAACCGGGGGTATCAAGGGATGGAGTTGATCATGCAGCTGATGCACTTCCTCATGAAGCATATCATTGAACTGCTCGATCTGGGCGGTGTACTGCTGCATTCCATGGAGCTGGGCTCTGGTGACATCCTCGCGGGTCCAAGCATCATTGCGCTGCTCGATAGCGCGAATCGTGTTCCGGTTGGCCTGCTCCAGGGAAGCTCGTGCCTCATAAAACTCCATGCGGGAAAGGTAGAAGTCATGCTCCATGTTCTCCATTTCCGCCTTCAGATTCTTGATTTCCTCCTTCAGCTGCTTGCGGGTGCGGCGGGGAAAGTGACGACCATTGGAGGATTCTCCAGTCTCTTCTCCGGTGCGTGGCGCCAGCTGGTGACGCGGCACACCGTGCGGTCCAGTCGACTTGCGGGCAGTCCGCTTGATGATGGCCATATCTGGACAAGGGGTTATAGATGAGAAAGGCTAGCAAGAAAAAGGTATAGGCACACTAACCCAACGAACTCATTTATATACTTAAGTGAAGGTGACATGATGCATGAATCGTTCCTACGGAACAAGGCAATGCAACTACTAAGGTAAGGTACATAGGGCTTATACAAGTTGTCTTGCTACTAGTTGCCAAAGACAAGATGAGATGAGAGAAGCAATTTGGACTTAAAATAGTCAAGTTTAGTTTTTGTTAAAAACATTTTGAAGCTTTCGCAAAAAGATTGCAACGTCCTAGTGAGATGCTCCGATACCACTCTGTAACGTAACGGCTCTAATCCCATGGCCCACTAATCACCGTCAACCACTGACAGTCGATCCGTACAGCCAAGAGATTAAGACCGGTTCCGCTACTGGGCTACATCAGTGCCCGATGTCCGCAGGATCATCTCACAATTCAGTTACAATCTCTTGAACATTTTGACAAATAACATCGGAGTAAATAGCGGAAGACTTAGATAACAATAGTTTTACAAACCAGGGTTCAACATAAAATTAAAGTGAAGTTATTACAGACCATAGTTCAAATAGATAGAGTTGGCAGAGTAGCATATGACAACAACTGAAAGGTAAAGATACTTCACCCAGCCCGAGGGTGAATAATCACTCATCGGCCTCATCGGCCTCCTCCTGAACAACAGTCACACAGCAGGGTCCAAGGCATACTGAGGAATCTGCCATACCTGCAACATGGGTAATAAAACCCTGAGTACAAAGGTACTCAACAAGACTTACCCGACTAAAGAAAAAGGGAGAAGACTCAGGAATGAAGGCTTAGGGTAGTCAAGGTAAGGCTTAAGCAAGATCAAGTATTTTGCAGAAAAGCATTTTTTAAACCTTATTTTATTTTGAAAAATTCGGTATTTCTCAATTCTTCATCATTCATGATTCATTTTACATTTCAAAACATTCCTAGTTGAGAACCACTCTCCGTTGACAGTCAGTGGACCAAGTCTCCATAACCGAGGAGCAACGTTAATCCGGATAAATAATACTCAGCTGAGGATCCCTATCCACACTGCATATGTAGCACCCAAGCTTGCATATGCCAACTCGTCTACCACGATTCCTCCAAGATTGGGCCCGGTCCTACGCCACCCGGAAGTACAGTACACCACTCCAATCCGGGACTCTAACCCACGTGGGTACATGCTACTTCCGCCATCTCTCCACTCCCAGTGCGCGGTTGTCGGTCCAATAATGGATTTCTCGGAGCCAGAGCTTTCCGTAGTATGTGAATAGTTACAAGTCTTGACCAGCAGGCCCCCATACGGATGGTCCCTACATTTTTCCGCCAGCGACAAGCACCTCGGGACTCTAACCCAAGAGTACAGGTCCTGTCGGTTTTTCCAACCCTGTCCCGGTCGGTGTCAACTGTTGAGTCCCGGACTACAACATGACGGCACCGTACGCAAGGACAACCTCTCCTTCCTATTGACTAAGTACGGATCAGATACTTAGCCCATAGTGGGAGTAAACCAGAAATTCCCATAAAGTTTCTTTCAGTGATCACACTTTTGAAATTGGCATTTTTATTGCAAAGTCTAATTCAATAAGCATTGCTAAGCATTTTTTTTCAAATACTTTTGAAAAGCAGGCTTTGGGTGTATCAGTGGTCAAGGTGGATAATGCATCAGTTAGGATATCACTCAACTCCTATAAACCTAATGCAATAATTTAACTCAAAAGCATTTAAGGAAAACATTTTATAAATTCAAGGGAAGGGTTAAATGCACCGGGGCTTGCCTTGGATGGCAAAAAGAGCAGACTCGGGGTTGGTGGTGTAGGTGCCGGAGCTCGGGGTTGCCTCGGGGACAGATCCTTCGGTGGCTACCTCGACTTCAGGTCCTTCTTCGTCAACTATACGGATGCAATGATGAATGCTCATGAGAATGATGATATGAACTTATGGTGCAAGACAATTCCACTGATTCTAGATTACTCTTAAACAAGGCATAGTCGAAATCTAGGTTGAGCATAAAAGGTAACCCTTTCTTCCTTAAGCAATATTGATTAAACTAGCCCTTATTATAATTATCCTAAGCATCAACCAAACATAGCATCACAAACATCATAGACCAAAGGGTAGGGGTCTATGAACATCAATCAATCCAAAGATCACATCATCAATCACTTATTACCAACCCTAATCCATCTTTTCTATTTTCTTAATTTATTTAAAAGGTCATTTTATGAAGTTGCTCCAAAAATTACCAAATTAATCACATAAGTTCATTATGGTGTAGATAGATGGCAAAACAAATTTCATAATTTTTGGAGGTCATTAAGGTGTTCAAATAAAATCAGACATTTAATTAACAAAAGGCACTATTTAACAATTAAAATAAATGCTCAAAAATCAACTTGTTCCAAAAGACTTCAAAATTTTACCAGAGACTAAACATGGCATAACTAGCACATAAAAATTTATCTCCAGAATTTTGGAGTTAAAGATCACTCTCCAAAAATACCAAAACCTTCATTTTTCAATTAAAAGGGGAATTTTACATTTTCAAATTTTTGCACAAAACTCAAGTTTGATATTTTTATAAAATACTCCAGAGCATAAAGAGTCTACCACAAAAATGTCAGAATTTTTGGATACACACAGAAAATCATACAAAAAAGAGAAAACAGAACACTATTCACATTTCTCAGAAAAAGAGAAGAGCACTGTGCTCTTTCAAGGCCGGGCTCGGCGAATCGCGGGCTCGGGCGAATCGCGCGGGGCTCGGTCGAGACGGGCTCGGTCGAGACGGAAGCGACAGCTTCGTCCGAGGCCTGGCCCGGAGGCTCGGGCGAGACGGAGAAGTGAGCCTCCGTCCGAGGCCTGGCTCGGGCGAAGCGGAGAGCATGCGTCGCCGAGGCTTGGGCTCGGGCGAAGCGGAGGGCATGCGCTCGCCGAGGCTCGGGCTCGGGCGAGACGGAAAAACAAGCCTCCGTCCGAGACCTGGGAGGCTCGGGCGAAACGGAGTGGAAGCAGAGACCGGAGGCTCGGATGCTTACCACGGGTCGGAGGCAGGGCTCGAGGGTGAGGCTCGACTCGTGCTCGAGGGTGAGGCTCGGCATGTTCTCGAGGGTGAGGCTCGACACGCTCGAGGGAGAAGACGACAGCGGCGGCGCTCCGGCGATCCGGCGGTCCTGCGCAACACACGAGACCGCAAGGGCCGGTTTAGAGTCGCACGGAACCAAGGAACATGACACGGGGGTCGGTGAGGGATGATCATGGCCGGAGACGGCGAATTTCACGAACCCGAGTTCACCGGTGTTCGGTCGGAGATCGGGAAGATGGGGTTACGCCGGGCAAACGGAGGCGGGGAAGGTGAAATTGAAGGGTGGGAAAGCTTCACGAGCTCAAGGCGGAGCTTTCAGGCTAGGAGGTGGAGAGGCGGGAGCTTTGGAGTGCTCTGACCACGGCGGCGGGGTCGAGTGCGGAGGTCGGGGCTCCGGCGGCTTATATAGCCGCGGCTATGGGACGGTAGAGACCTCGGGGTTGCGCGGGTTAGGTTTGCGGGGGCGTGCGCACTCGATTGCGCTCTGGCGGACGAGCTGGCGTGCAGCCGGGGCTCGGGCGCAAGCTCGGCCGGCGATGGCCACGCGGCGGCGGCGGCTGGGCACTGTAGGGGCCGAGAGCAAGGGTCAGCGCTCGCGTGCGGGCGCGGAGGGAACCGGGAGACAGCGGCGGCAGGATAAGGGCGTGTGGGGAGCAGCCGTCTGCGCTGCAGCCGCAGCGCCGGCGCCATGGCCGGGCCCCCCCCCCCCTTCCCTCTGGCTCTACGGGAAGAAGAACAGTGCTAGGGTCTAGGGTTTGACTTTTGGCCAGTTTTTGTATTTTGCAAAAATCTCCCAAAATTTGATCTGTGCGACAAAAACTCAAAATACCAAAGTTGCTCAGAAAAATGAGATCTACAACTTTGTCAATATGAACATTTTCAAATTCCGAATAGTTTTTGAACTATATTCAAAAACAGAAAAGGGGACACTTTTTCAAACTTGATTCAAATCAAAATTACTCTGGATTTCAAACTGAAACTTGAAAATCTTCCAATATGAAAGTTGTCCCATTTGACAGGATCTATAACTTTGCTAATATACACTTTTTCTGAAACTCAATAGTTTTTGAATAACTTTTAAAAACTGAAAAGGGAACAAAAACTGGAATTTGAATGAATTTGAAATTACTTCAAATTTTATATAGAAACTTTGAAATCTGTAAATACCAAAGTTGTTCCTCTTGATCAGATTCACAACTTTGCTTTTTGAACCAACTCAAAATTTTGAATTTTGAAAAAGTTATCAAAAAGGGAATAAATCCAGGGTTTGGGATTTTAGGGTTTTGCAAAAAGGGAAATCAATTCAAATCTGATTTTTGAACTTTGATCAAAGCAACAAACATCAGGGCACTAAAATGAACAAGAATTACATAGAACTAGGCACAGAGGTGAAATTACCATTTTGCCCCTATAGGAAGAAGTGGGCTAATAAGGGTTTTTGCAATAGAGGTACATCACATAAAATGATACACTAAGCAAATGCATACACATGAAATCATGATCAAGATGATTAATGATGCTAATGATGATATGTCAAGTTAATTACATGCTTAAACACCAGAGGTGTTACAGCTGTCCAGCGCGTGGAGGCGAAACGGGGTATAATGTAACATCAGCGAACGAAGTCGTTCGCTAATGGTGACTCATCTCGGTCCTTTCGTAGGACCCAAGAGGAGTTAAGACCTGTGTTAAGGACATGCAGAGCCCTGAGTGCTTCTCCGGGCATAGCGAGCAGCCCCCGGGTGCATCGGGGACACGCCGTGCCTCCGGGGCTACGAAGAGGGGTAGCCGTCAGGCAGGAGGTTGAAGCCCCCTACCTGGCACGCCAACTGTCGATGTTCAGAACCCGGGGGTCTACACCAACGAGTAAATTTGTATGTGTGTGCTCCCTAATCCGGATGGTGATGCAAGAAGAACACAATGGTTTATCCTGGTTCGGGCAAAAGTAGGCCCTACGTCCAGCGAGGGGTGAAGGTTTGTATTATCTTGCACCGAAGTGCTTGTACAGGGGCGATTACAAGCGTGAAAGGAAACGAGGGGTGTTAAGGAGGAAGCTAGAACTAGAGGACTGAGCTCCGGAGCTCTAGACTATGGTGGGAAGCTGATTTGTCTCTGTGTCTCTTCCGTCTTGCTTGCCCGCTGCTTAGCCCTAGCGTCCCCTTTTATAGACAAAGGGGAGGCTTAGAGTTATAGGGGTTTAGGGCTATCATAGGCGATGACGTTGGTGATGATGCGGGCGATGACGTCGCTGGTCATGTCGGCGCCGCTGTTGAGGCGTGTCCGGCTTGGTGGAGATGTACCTGATGAAGCCGATGAAGGACGATGCCCATGCACGAGCGTGCGTGGAGACGTCACGTCGGGAGTTGTTGGAGCGCTGACCGGTCTTGGCGGAGCCGTGCTCGGAGGCAAGGTCGAGGCCGGTGTGGACGGGACTAAGGCCGGCGCGGAGGGGGTCGAGGCCTAAGCAGATAGGGTCGAGCTCCGGGCCATGCGGGGGACGTGCTGGCCAACGTGTCTCGAGGGGTGACCTGAAGAGGTGCAGTGCGCGGTATGGGGCGATCGCATCGTATGAGTTGCCCCCTTTCCCGGGGATGGGCGGTAAAAGATGATTTGGCCGGGGTACGAATCGCTGCGGTGTCGCACCGTGCCCATATGATTTGGATGGGGGTAGGTGGGCGCATTAAATGCTCCTGAAGTTGGTCGGGAGGTACCCGAAGGGCAATCGAGGGGTGCTCGAGGGGGCATGGGCGGTCGAGGCCCATGCGGTCGAGTCCCGGATATTGCAGGAAAGGTGTTGGCGAACGGACCTCGAGGGGGTGTCTAACGTGGTACAGTGCGTGGTATGGAGCGACTGCTCTGCAAGACGCGCTTGTTTCCCGCATATAGACGGTTAAAGTTTGATTTAACCGGAGTACGATCCACTGTGGCACTTGTTGTAGCCACGCGACTCAGACGGGGGTAGGCGGAGAGCATTAAATGCTTCTTGGGCCATACCGGAAGTAGGTATGGGGCGGTCGAGGCCAGCTTCCTTCGTTGGGAAGGTTTGGTGGTCGAGGCTTCCCCTGGGGAATTTGAGGAGTGGCGGGGGTATTTGGTGAGGCGTCGAGGCCTGCTTCGTTCGCTCGAGATTTTCCTGTTTCCATGCCTCGAAGGTGCGCTGGTGCAGCCTCGAAGAGGAGTCTTCCATGGGTTTGATGGGTTGTTGAGTTTTGCTCGTGGGCAGGCCCATCTCGGATTGAGACTTGGGCCGATTTTGACATTGTGGCTGAAGGCCAGTCGTGGGCCTTGACATGGATTAGTTTTTTGAAGCGGAGGTTTTGGGGTACCCCTTTTTCATGTAATCGACACATAAATTTGACGATATCATTGAAGTTACTTTCTATAGAGAATTTAAAAGGGAAGCCAAATTTGAGACTCATGAATACCGTGATCCTGTAGCTAGGTTTAAAAATTGGCTCACCAATAATGTGATCTCAAAGTAAATAAGCCCCAGAAATACAAAGAGTTAGCCGCCCTAAAAATGAGTACCAAAACATCATACATACCAGTATTCCCAATACAACAACAAGCTTGAATAAAAAATTTAAGACACTAAATGACTTTGAATAAAAAATTTATCAATATCAAACATGTAGCTCAGATAAGCCACTACAGCTTTGACAACAAACAGTAAAACGAATAAAAAGTATCATCACATTCAAATAATCATTTCAGGAGGAAGAACAAAAGTACTCACTTTGTCTCAAAATAGATGTTATTCTCACTTTTTAAAGAGTTAATTTTGTTTAGAATTTGACCAATTATAAATTTAAAACATTAATATTTATAATACATAAGTAGTACCAATAGATCATTGAATATACTTTTATAATAAATTTATTTGGAGATATAAATATAACATGTATATTTTTTATAAACCTATTCAAAGTTTAACAGGCACGTATAGCATAACGTCATTTATTGTGGGACGGGAGTACTCCATTCTTCTCGCTGAGACCTATCTGAACGGGTAGGGTATCTAAGACCGACCGCAGCGCGGACTGTAAACCATCCGGTATCCGAATCATACCATAAAAATGAGCTGCACCGGAATAGGGTAAACGGCCCGCTACCGATCCATCTCCGCCAAATACAGCGACTTCCAGGACCTCTGCGCCCGCCGAGCTGTGCAGCACGCGTAGAGAAAAGGCAGATGACACAGTGGGTAGGCCCCACACTTTTTCGTTACAAAAAGTTACTATATCTCACAAACCGAAAATCCAAATTAAATTCCGATTGCATCATTGAACTCGTTGCAATTAATTCTTCAAAACTAGATCTCTCATGGATATATTTAGATAACGTGATAAGTGGGCCCACAATGGATAGAGAATGATATAGAGGATGGATGGATGCGAGAGAAATAAGTATAGAGGAGAGAATCTTGATAACTAGAGGAACGTGAGTGCGGATAGTCTACACCTTCACACGCGACAGACTATCTCGACGAACTTGTCGAAGTTCTTCCTGCACGCGCCGCCGGGCCCAAACGCCTCGGCCACCGCGGCCTGCAGCTCCTGCGCCCTGGCCTTCATCTGCGCCCCTTCCTCCCCGCGCAGCAGCTCCTCCACGGTCGCGGCCACCCCGGCGCGCGTCATGGGCCCCTCGAACGCGGCGCCCAACCCCCACACGTGCGCCACGGACCTCGCGTTCGTCGACTGGTCGGCGAAGAATGGGCGGCACGCCATGGGCACGCCGCTGGACATGCCCTCCAGCACCGACCCCCATCCGCCGTGCGTCAGGAACGCGCCCAAGGAAGGGTGGCGTAGCACGGGCACCTGCGGTGCCCAGGGCACCACGAGCCCGGACCCGGTGCTGGTGGCGCGGTCCAGGAAGCCCGGCGGGAGGAGCGGCCACGATTCCTCGCGCAGGGACCACAGGAACGGCGCGCCCGAGGCCTCCAGCCCGGCCGCCAGCTCGCGTAGCTCGTCGGGGTGCGGGGACGCCACCGTGCCGAAGCCCACGTACGCGACGCCGCGCGCGGGGTGGCGGCCCAGCCAGGCGAGGCAGCCGTGCGGGTCCGCCGCTGGCGCGGCGGTGTCAGCGTCGTCGTTGGGGAGGAGCAGGTGGTAGGGGCCGAGCGGGAGGCAGTTCGGCAGGATCTCCGCGAGCGCCGCGGTGACGTCGGGCGGGTCCAGGCCCGGGAAGGTGTTGACCGCCGTGACGGCGGCGGCGGAGCGCGGGAGGCGCTGCCCCAGGCGGTGGACGAGGAGGTTGACGACGTAGTTGAAGTCACCGGAGACGACGCCGTTGGGGAGGTCACGGACGCGGTAGCGAGCGAGGCCCGGGTGGGAGATCAGCAGCTCGCCCGCCCTGTTCGCGGCTGTGAATGATGGAAACGCAAAAGCAAGCCAACCATCAAGATCAGTTTTTTTTTTCCTTTTTAAATGAAGGTTAATTTAGACTTTTTGAAGGTGACAACGAGCTGCCACTATATATATACTGACTGGACAAAGAAAAGAAGAATCCAACGCACCCTGGTCGCCAACATCCTCTCGGAGCGCATCGGTGCGGAGGTGCGCCAGGAGCGCGCACGGCCCGGAAATCCACACCGGCACCCACGGTGCCCCCGCCGCGGCGGCCGCTTCCGCCGCCGGCCACACGAACGCGTCGCCCACCACGTAGCTTACCCTGGCACCGCCCGCCGCGGCGCGGGCCGCCTCCAGCCCGGCCTTCACCCCGCCGGCCTCCGCGGCCGCCATGAACAGCTCAATCTGCCGCGGTAGCGGAAAGGTTTCCGCGGCCGCGGGCGCGCCGTCCGCGACCTCGACGAAGCGCAGGTTCCCCGGCAGCTTGTGCCCGGCGGAGCCGTTGCGGAGCTGCGCGAGGGAGGACGCGGTGGAGAGGAACGAGAGCGTGGCCCCAGACGGCGCTGCGGCGGCGGCCAGGGCGCGTGCGATGGAGAGCAGCACACCCGCGTGGGAGCTGAAGGGGAAGGTGACCACGGCCACGTGTGGCGCCGGGGAGGACGTGGCGGGCGCCATCGTCGTTGGCGTCGGCTGCGCGCGCAATGCGGTGCTGCCGGGGTGTGCGTGTGCCGTGTGCGGCTTCAGTTGTGGCGCGGCGCCGGCCGTTTTGAAGTCCGCGAGCGCACCCTGCCGGAGCTGTGGCGCGGAGCAAGTGTCGATGGCGAGTTTGTTGGGATCAATGGTGAGTGTGGCCCGCCGCGTCAGCGTCACGCGCTCACCAGCGTCCACTCTCGTACCTACCATAGCGCTCCAGTTCTAGTAGTCCTCTAATCAGCATCAGTGTCCGTCAAAATTAAATTGGGTGGATCCTGGCGCACCTAATCAGAGGTGCACCCTCGTTATAGATTGTTCACACTTGTCTAAGTAACTAAATTCTACGTCCAGCAAAATTTACAATAATAAGTTCTTACATGTTGTCCTTTGATTTTCTAAATTTAATGTTCATGTATATTATTCGGTGTCCCATAATATTTTCTTATGCCAAGTATCAATCATCTAGCATGAGGTATACTCCCTCTGTATCACAAATAGAAGATGATTAGGACAGCGACACGGTCTCCAAAGCATAACTTTGACCATTTATTTCTTTAAAAATACTTATTGTAAAGTGGTATATATATACTTTTATGAAAATATTTTTCAAGATAAATTTATTTATATGATTTTTATATTTTTAAACTTAATAATTTAAAAGTTATTCATGATTTATATTCCAATGTTTGACCGGAAATTTTTCCAAAAAGTCTTCTATTTACAATACGGAGGGAGTATAACATTGATCGTATCTGGGCTCCACCCAATTTAATTCCGTGTCAGTGACGCCCGTCACAATCCGGTGCATTTGCCCATAGTACAACGTTGTAGAGGATGGAGGCGTTTTGTTTGGAAGGGCCTTGTTTAGCTACACGCGGAATGCAGCCCAGACCGGGATGAGAACCCATGCTAGGTCCAATTTCGCATTTGGCACGCCATGTGTGGGAGGCTGGGAGCGGATCACGGCCCGATCCACGTCGACGATCCACGGGCGAGAGGAAAATCTCCTTGCGCCGCCACCTGAGTCGTCCGCCTCCTTCTCGTCGGCGTCACCCCGGCAGCCGCTCGGTGGATCCAGGTGAGAACTCCCCTCCTCCGTCTCCTCCTCGACCACATCTCGTTTCCCTTCACTTTCTCCTCCTCATCCGTTGTTTTGTTGCTAGGGTCCTCACGCCGGCGGCGGCTGCTGCTCCCACGCCGGCCTCAGGTGTGTCCCTCCTCTTCCACCTTCCACCTCTCCTCCTGATCTTCTCCTTTGTTGAAACCCTTGTTCCTATGCTAGATCTGCTAGGATATCCAAGATCAGTGGTGAGTGGTGTACAAGAAGCCAAGAAGGTGAAGCTCCTCCTCCTCAACCTTCGCCCCAAGAAAACTGAATTGTGCCCTCCTCTGCTGCCGCCTGACCATGTACCAGGTTCAAATCTTGTGTACCTTTTTTTATTAGTGACTGATGTATGCTATGGACTGAATTGTTTCCTGTTTGGTAGGAGTAATGTTCATTTTCCATCTTGTTACTGCTCTGTGAAACTGATGACTACATTAATTAGTTATGTGAAATTGATGAGTGGCGGAAGACCTTTGTCATCCGTGCTTGATATGCGGTGCACAATGTGAGGCTGTTTTGTAGCGAGTTCTTGGGTAGGAAGTATATGTAATCAAGGCAGATGTATTATGTGCTGTCATTATGTATACTCAATTGCAAATATATTTGGTTGTAGTTACAGACCAAATCTCTTGCTTGGCATATTGTTATTATCTGAAATTTTTACAAAATCCTTTGAATACAAGGCAAGATCCAATCATTAATTTCTTTGCAAGTTTTCTTTCTGCATTCATATTCAATTGTGATTTCGTTGTGACATATCTATTATTTACTATATTTATCTATCCATCTTTCCCGGCACTGCATTTGTGTGGAGAGGAGAATCTTGTATTCCCGGCACTGCATTTGTGTGGGAGAGGAGAATCTTGTATTCATGAGAGCAGCATGCATGGGAATGACCAATGGCATGGTGGTGTGTGTGGTGTAGTAGTTTCTTTTTCACCTCCCTGGTGGCTGCTAGATGGATGGCCTCTGTCCAGGCCAGTCCTTATTTATCTCTGTAAATTTTCCATCATCCTATCCTACATGCCTTACATTCCTCCATGCATGGTGATTGATGATGGAAGCTGTGTTGTGGTGTGCATGCATGCTGGGTGAGGGTCAAGTGGGGGAGAGACAAACAAAGGGAAGAAGTTGCAGAAACTAGTTGTTAGCTGATGATTGATGATGGAAGCTGCCTTTCTTCTCTCGTGCTTCACATGGGCTGTTAGCTGTTGCATCTACAGTTTAGGGCATCTTGCTCTTGGCCTCTCTCTGCCTCAGGAACAGAGGTCTCAGTCTCAGCCAGCCCCAGCCCCTAGTTGTTTTAGGAAAGCCATCATGAGATGAGAGACCCAGATGACAGGGAGAGCATCTTGTTGCCTCCTATGCAGTGGCGTGCAGGGACAGGGAGAGAGCTTGGAGAGGCTAGCTTGAGGCTATCCTTAATTTTCAAATCTTATGATCCTTTAATTTTCTAATCTGTGTTTATAAACTTGTGTATCTAACTTGTTTATTTCCTATGCGCATCCAACCTTAATATAGTTGATCGATTTCCTTTTTGATGAAGGATGGTTAAACTGCCATGGAGAGTGCCATTTATATGTGCATGTTGCATATGTGGTTTACCATCTAATGGGTTAAACTGTGGTGGACAGTTTCTGAAGTTGATGGTCTACTGTTTATGTAGTGTTGCTGTCATGTTGGAGCACTAAGTTTCTTTGTTATTATCGCATAGTAAAATACTCGTATATTTCTTTGTTATTATGCTCTGTTATTGAGTGTTATGTGCTGTCATAATGTATACTCAATCTGCATGCTCTGTTAATGCAATATTCATGTTAACAATGTGTTTTTTTTTTATTTTCTTTTTTTGGTAGCTGCAGCCATCTTAGATTTAGTTTTCCTTCTAGTTAGAAGATAATTGGGAAGAGAAAAGAAGAGGAGTATGAGGAGATTATGTTGTTCTTTTTGGGTGCCCTATATCTTCTAACTAGTAATGAGGGAGAGCGAAAAGAGCAAGGCATACTTCTAGTCAGTCCGGTGAAGAAAAGGTTAGAGAACTTCTAGGAGGACATGAAAGGAATTGTCTCGTTGCGTTTCCCATTGAAAACCAAGTGAAAATACCAGCTGCAGCAGTGGTGCTCCACAATCTGATACGGATGCAAAACGCGGATGAGGGTTGGTCAAATCGCCAAACAAGCAATATATGTCCAGAACATTTTTGTTGATCTCCCTAGAGGTGATAACCCCTACAATAATGATGTGATATCTCTTATCAACCAAGTAGAGGATGGGAACACAGTTAGCGCCCTTTTGGAAGCAAGGGGAGCAAAACCCAGGGATGGAAAACCCCCCCACTAACAACTAAGACGATAACTAAAATAATATCCCCATGGATTACACACCCTGGGAAAAGTCCGGAATCCTAGAGGGATTGGAGTTTCCAAATTAGGCCTTAGAGATATGATAGCGCTAAATATGTGGAATGACTATAGTCGTAACGTGTCCTAATAAGTGTAAGTCTTAACTAGTTTTGAATTAATTTGGTGGTTCTTAACATGCAATTTGGTGGTGGTTCAGAAGGGATGGGCCACGGTGATCACCATGGTCACCGCCCTCCTCCAGAAGATGGATTTTCCTCACTTTGATGGGAAATCTGATCCCCTGCCCTTTTATCAACCAATGCGAGTTCTACTTCCTTCAGGAACACATCATGGAGGAAGAAAAGGTATGGATGGCCTCCTGTAATTTGAAAGATGGCGCCCGGATTTGGTTCCGCCAAGTCCAGCAGGATGAGGGCACCCCAGCGTGGCGTCACTTCACCGAGCTGCTACACCTGCGCTTCAGATCACCCCCGCACTCCAACCTGCCCCATCATGTGTCCACCGAGCTGCATCGCATAATGGCGCTGCACGAGGCGAAGGTGGCACGTGAAAGCTTGGCGGCAACACGCCTACAAGCAGCAACACGTGGACTCCTGGCACGCCGACGGGTACCGTCTCTCCGTGAGGAGCAGCGTCTGGCTGTTATCACCAAAGCCATCACGTGGCCATCATCGGAGGAGCGGGCAGCAGTGCGCCTGCAAGCAGCATGGCGAGGTTTTCTTGTCCGGCGGAGGGTGCGGAAGATGTGCATGCTGCTCAGCCCGTCGCTGCAGCAAATTGCAGCCTGCACGTTCAACCACTCGAGCTCGCCTATACATCATGCAGCTCCAACCAAAGTAGAGATCTGGGTCTGCAGTCTCCGGGTGTGGCGAACGACCAGCACAACTCAGCATCAACCACCGATGGCAGTGGCCGTCCCTTTTGTTCAGGCACCCGCCTTGGTGCAGGACAGGTCCAGCGTACTTGTGGGCTGGTACCTCTTCCACTCTTCATCCCACTTGAAGCCAGCGGTTGGGCTTCTTCCATGGGATCCAGGAGGACGTCGACAGCTTCATCCACAGCTATCCAAGCTTTCAGCTCGAGGACGAGCTGCTCCTCAAGGGGTGGGGAGATGTCATGTGGGGCGGCTGCAAGGCAGCCCCAAGGCCACGCATGGGCAGGAGAAGCCCGAGGAGGCTCATGCAGTTGTAGTCAATGGTGCTTAGGAGTTTGTTGAGGGATTAGTAGTAATGGGTTGCAGTAGTTATGGTTGCATGCAGCTGCTAGGGCAGTATCCCAGGGGGTGCCGACTATAATCAATGTCAATTAGAGTCTAGGGAAGATAATTGAGTTAACGAGAGTTAATTAAGGGGAGAGAAACAGGGAGCCAGAGGCTGGGCGCATAGGGGCTGAGCTCCTCTATTTATACCCTGTAACCAGTTGAGATTGAATCAAGCAATGAACAACAAACAATCCTATTACCCCCAAATGTTCTAGTCTCCCTCCACGCCGACTTTGCCCGGCCTTCCTCTTGGCAATGGTTATCCCTCATATCCCCTTATGAACTAAGGTTCATAACAAATTTGCTTTTGTGTTTTTTACTTTTATTCCCTATCGGGTTCTTCTATTTGCAACTACCTGTTTTTTTATTCCAGTAATAATGCGCTAAATATCAGATTCTTGCATTTACAGTAATAATGTTTGGAAGGGGGTCTCAAAGGGTCAATTTGATGAAAGCTTCAGCAGTGCAAAGAAAGCCTTCTCCAAAGATTTCAAGCACACAAAAGAGAGAACCATCACCAAAAGGTATGTCCTGTTATTACTTGTGTTCAGTTTAGTAGGTTGTACTGGCTGCTGTTACTGCTTTAGGACCTGCTGAATTTCCATTTTTTCAACAGTTGTACTGGCTCTTGTTGCTTTCTTGCTTCTAATTGAATAGTTGATGCAAGTAGGCTTGTTGTAGAAAAAATTCCATTCTAATTGCTACATTTTTTGTGACAGTTGATCATTCTAGAGCGAGTTGGAATGCGGGACTTGAAAAGGCTTTGATTGACCTTCTTCATGAGCACAACAATGAATGTTATAGGGGACAGAATGGATGGTCAACAGAAGCATGGAACAAAATTGTCAAATTATTCCATGAGAAGTTCCCATATGTCAGATTTACAAAGGTTCAAATCCAAGACAAAGATAGAGAGTTAAAGAGGGACTACAGAGTTCTAAAAGAAGCAAGAAAACAAAGTGGTGCACGTTGGAATGAAAAGCTGTGCATTATTGAGGGAGATGAAGCTGTTTGGAACAACATTATTAGTGTGAGATTTCTTGTCTTTTGCAACTATTAATTGTTGTTTAATTCTTAAATGTATTGTTGGTTTAACCTCTATTGCGAATTACTTTTCATTATTGTATTTAATAGTCTCATCCTAAGGCCAAGAAATTTCGGAATAAATCTTTCCCATTGTTTGAGTCTTTAGGAGAGCTATATGATGGTATGACATCAATGCTAAAGCTTTATCTTGCTTGCAATCAAACATGTCACATTCAGTTTAACTAATCATAAGTTACTTCACTTTTTGGTGCAGGACAAACTGCTGCGGGAACCTTGAACTTTACCTCCATTGCACCTTCCCGAGTTCCCGTCACACAACCTTCTTCTCAAATTCCTGTCACACAGCCTTCTTCCCAAGTTCCTGTCACACAGCCTTATATTGGAGAAGAAACTGAAAAGGGCCCTTTTGACCCTTCTGGACATGCTTTGGAGGATGATGATGAGGTCAGAATTGTGGACCAACCAACCACTAGTTCATCATTAGACAAAAGAGAGGAAAGGCTTGCTACTTCTAGAAATAAAAATCCTAGTGTGTCTAGTGATAAAGTGGAAAGGGAAGGATTCAAACGCAGACAAGATGGGAAGGTAGTTGAGATGATGGGAAGGTTTCTGGAACTGAAAGAGAAGCAAGTCGAGGCTGAATCCGTGCGGCAGAAAAGGGCAAGAACTAATGCGCATGAGGATGAGTTCCCCATCCCAATGTGCATTGCTGTTGTGGGCAACATGGAAGATCTATCAGATGATGAGAAGATTGAGGCTTCTGATGTCTTCAAAGATCCACAAAACAGGGCCATTTTTATGACCGCGAAAGACTCTACACGACTCAAGTGGTTAAGGAAGAAGATTAGAACAGCGTAATCTTGTACTGCTCCTCTTCCATCTTGTTGTTGCCTC
The DNA here is from genome assembly GCA_009763385.1 of Coix lacryma-jobi var. lacryma-jobi. Lineage (NCBI taxonomy): Eukaryota > Viridiplantae > Streptophyta > Magnoliopsida > Poales > Poaceae > Coix > Coix lacryma-jobi. Next base: position 163,441,357 of record CM019824.1, read on the forward strand.
TATGAAACTGATGAATATATTAATTAGTTTTGCGAAATTGATGAATGCATTATCACTTTTGTGGGTAGCCTGTAGGTTGAATTATTTGTGGAGTATCATTTGTGTACTCTGTAGCCTGTAATTATTATTTGTGGAACATCAGGCAGGGATTTTGTCCATCTGTAGATGTACTTAGTCAGGCTGCTGCAATGCTATACACTTGTTAAAACAGTTCCAAATATGCATATCCTATTGGGCGAAGCTGTATTTGTTGGCACTTGGCAATGATTTTTCTAAGAACAAGTATCAGTTCATATTAACTTTGTACATTCTGCACAGAAACTTGTACAGTCTGACAGAAATTCTGATAGTGTATAAATTATTGCAATCCTTTGTCTTTGCGACTGATCGCAGTTTGTAGTTTGCAATTACTTAGCAATCTTCTTGCATCTATCTATCTGCATAGCATAATAGATTTCTCTTTGGATGGAAAATGTAGCAGTGAATTTCTAGCTGTTAGTGAGCATGAATGCTGAGACAAAGAAGCAAGATGAAGTGTAGAGAGGCTATTTTATTTTCAAATATCTTTGAAGTTCAATGTCAAATGATCTTTTGTCTTGTACTTTTGTTTCAAATTACGCAGGGAAAAAAGTTTTGATTGAAGGAGGTAGAGTTGTTAGTCGTGGAGTTGTCTCCAAAGCTATCTGTTGCTCCCAAATACATAGCTGTCTTTTGCTTGAATGTTTCATGCTGAAGAAATTCTCTATAACTAGAACACCTAAGACTTCAAATTATACTTTTGTAGCAGACTTAAAAAACCATGCATATGTGTACGTCTGGTGTGTGCTTGGATGGTCAGTGCTGAATCAATGATTCTAGTTCACCTATAAATATTACATGAACCTGTAATATGTTCAGACATGCTCATGCTCATGCATGTTAATTTCTCTATTTTCTAGGTGAAATTCTGCTTTTGTGTGTTTTTTTTTTTTTTTGTAATTTATAGCAGGTTTTGAGCGCTCATGCAATTCTTCAGAACACACGAGTATCCAAATGTTTTCCGGCATTCCATGGGTGGTCATCGGTGGTTATGATTCCACACGTGGCTGCAAACAAATTCACTTTAATCCACGTGAAATGGAATGAATTGTGGTGGAATTTACCCAATCCATAGCGGGAAATGGTAATGGCGGTTACAAATTGCATTGCAAGCCAGGAGCAACTAATCTTATAACTTGAACTTGAACTATTTTAATCGTTTGCCTTTAGGGAGTTCCTAGGAAGTAGGAACCAGACATCCTGCGGGGAGTTCCTACTTCCTAGCCCGGACGTGGGGCGACAGCGAGAGCGGAGTTGGGATCGTGCGGCGTTGGAAGGGGCCGGGTAGCAACTAGCAAGTGAGGAAGCCGCGTCAGGGTGTCCTCACGGGAGCATTACCGTTGCCTTTACTGTTTACTAGAACATTAGGCACCCTTCGGGCGCCCTATCTAGATTATTTAAGTGATCTTATAACTTCTTAGCTATTTGATCAAAGTTACATTAATGACCTTCTTGCTTCATAAGACAGATGAAACCAAATAAAAATTTCTTTTTACATGAAACAATACTTTTTGCACAATCTAAAACAAAGTAAAGTCAAATAACACTAACTTCATCATACATCTTTGAAGACCTCTGCATCACACAACACTTTGATTAAAGGTGGGATATAGTTACAGATGGAAGACAGGAAACCACAAAAAAAAGGAGTTATACATGAAGTTGTTAGTACATAATCAACTAAATCATTGTAATGAATATGGTGGGGACTATTGGGGGCACATATATTGCACGCCACCCCTCACATATTTGGTGATCAATCGCCTTGCTCCTTTGTCCAAGAAACCTAAGCAACAAAATTATGGAAATTAGAGTCTGACCAATAATATCAACAGACCGTAATACAAAATATATTCATCATGAAGGCACACATGAACTGTAATTAAAATCATGTAACATGTGTCCGTAATTTGAACAACCCGCTGCCTCGATGCAAATAATAGCGCCACTTAACCTATCCAATCTGTAGTGACAACCCATATCAAAACCGTACACATATACAACAAGTGTTTCTGTCTTTCTACTACCATAAGTCGGAAATACATTGTTCAATAACCATAATGATCCTTGAACCATAGTTTCCTTGAAATGTGTGATGCTTTTATCACTGCCCTCAAGCTAAATTCCTTTTTTTATTTTAGTAATTTCCTTCAACCCAATTCACGAACCAGTAGTGCCCAAGATTAACTTTTTCATGCATTTTCTCAAGCAATGTTGGAGAGTTGTATGTCTTTGTATTAAAGATCCAAAAAAACAATCCATCTGCCAAAAAATAAAATAAGTATCAGCCACTTTAAAGAAACCAAATGCCAGTTATTGACCATGGATCAACAGTTATGATGTTAGTAAATTTGTATTACCGACTGTATTTGTAAGAAAGGACTTAGGCTTTGCTAATGCCTAATTGAAAGTACTCTGAGTTAATTAAGACCTAATCTAACCACATGGCATGTTAATCTAGCCAGGACCAATTGACCAATTACATAAATTGAAGCAGTTAGTCAGAAAAATGAAACAGGAAACAAAAGTTTCCAAATGAACATAATAGGATTCAGTTTGAAAATGAAAATAATTTAACATGTCAGTGGTAGCAAAATAGCACAAGATGACAACCACTGCTATACCAGAGTTGCAGAGTATTGTCTTTATTTATTATATGCAAATGAATGGAAGCACAATTCAGATTTCAGAAAAAACAAACCACCTATTATTATAGAAGAAAGATGATGCTAATATGTCATAGGTCCAGTTCAGCATTTCTCACAACTTTTAAGATAGACTTTAGCTAGCAAACTGTTCGATTCTGTGTCTTGTGTGGGTGCAAGCATGGTTAGGATTTTCCTAAGACCAGCTTCCAAACTAAAAATAGTTTTCTCTAATCTGTGAATGGACGGTAAGGGGAAAAGTGTCTCCATTGACTCTAGCAATGTTTGAATTTTCTTCCTCTTTTGGGATCAGAGTTATGCTCCTTATTGAGTAATCTAGCAAAACATAATGACATATATCCCTAGTTATTTTCAGCCAAACTGGCTTCACACACAAACTGACAAGATCAACTCAGCTGGTTCTACCGGACAATTGGAAGAAGCAAGGGCAACAACACAAGTATGATTCTGATTGTCCCTATTTTGTCTTTTCACGAGTCAGGACACAAACAAAATTATGTTTGTCCTTATTTTGTCTTGTCATAGCACAAGCAAAATGCACACATTTGAAAGGCTGGTAGGAAAGGATAATTGTTTAGAAAGTACAAGCAGTTAGGAAACACGAGTTACACACAGGGAGTAGTAACCATACTTCATGTTAGGTGCTACCTACCACCACAACTAATTAGGTTTATTTACATGGGCCTTAAATGGTGGTATGAGATACATGTGACTGCAATCCAAGGCTATTTTGGATGCAAAAGTTATTGATGATACTACAGTAGTTTGATACTTTAATCGAGATGAATGAAACAGAACAACAAAATTGGTGCGATTGAATGGAAATTCTCCCCAAATCGGCGGCCTCATGGAAGGAGGTGAGATGACTGGCAGATCAGGACCGGTGGGGGAGGACCATGGGGGCTAGCAGCGTACCTGCAGGATGGAGAAGGCCACTGAGAAGCTGGAACAACGTCACGTCGGGCTTGGACCCCTTCGCCATCGTGACTCACCTGTTTGTATGCTCGAAACCTCAGAACATGAGATCAGGGAATGTGATCTCACAAACAAAACCAATAGGTCTGAGCGAGCACATCAGATGAACAAATTTTGTAGATAATTTCTCACCTCGAGCCTTTTAGTGAACGCAAAGAGAAAAGTGCGGTCCATTCCTCTTCATCTGCCGACCATGGCCACATGAGTTGGCAAATTTCACCAGATCTGCGTGCCGCCAGATCTCACGCGGCTCAACGTGCTCCCCGGCATCGCAAGGCTGCATGTCTTCCCATGTTTAAGGGAGGACGGTGCTCGTGTTAGCATGGAGGCGACGCGGGGAGGAGAGGGCTGGAGGAGGCTACCACTTCCTCCTCGTGGGGGGCGACGAGGTCTGCGCACACACCACCGAATCTCGCGCGGATCCACGAGCGGCCCCGTGCCGCAGAGGCTGCGCAGCTTCCATGCTCGAGTGATGGCAGTGTAGAGTTTGTGCAAGGAGGAGAGGGCAGGAAGGGGTGGAGCTGCCATGGTGGCGGCGACGGGGAGAGGAGAGAAAGGAGAGCGATGCTGCAGGGGTTGCCGGGGTCGGACAGGGCTGCGAGGTGGGAGGGGCTTTCTGAAAATTTGCATGGGTTTTTGAAACACCAACTTGATTTCAGAATTTTCTCTTCTTAACATCAAAATAAAATCTACCATAGGGATCTACACAGAAAATATTACAACGCGTTTACTGTTCTCATCACATCAGTTGGACTGCGGGTTGATTTCCATGAACTTGGGGGCTTTTTTGCAAAACATCCAATGTCACGTGTCAGCCCACGAAAGAGCCACGGATGCTCGGATTTCTCTGGTGCGAGGAAACCCGAGTGAGTTTAAACCAACCCTGATTCCCGACATTGAGAACACAAAATACACAAAAAAGAAATTGCAACGATAAAAGTTGTGTTGTACTGCTGCAATAATAGAAAATGTTGTTCTGTGGAAACAACGGAATAATGTGGATGAAGTTTTCAGTCCAAATGGATATATTTTGAAATAGTAGTATAGATAAAATATATTTCAGTTAAATTATTCATTTCATAAAGACAAAAATAAGGTGTGGAGGAAAATATTATTGTAATCTATTACTTGAATAAATCTAATTATGAAATTGAGCAAAATGAATACTGAATAGTAATTAGACCAACCTAGTCACAAGAAAAGTTCACCTATTTATTAGGGAGAATTAGGTAGAAGGCCTCGAAAAAAAACTCGGTTTAGGTATCGAGCCTTTTTTTCGAATTTGGGTGGAAGGTCCTGGAACAAAAAAAAAAGGTGGAAGGTCTTCCGTCCATTTTCAGTACTTGACGGCGTTAAGTAGGAGATAAAAAGACGATTTTACCCCTAAGCCAAAAAATAAAAAAGAATTCCGGTTTATAATATTTTGAGTATATATATATATTTATTATTTCTCTGTAGTGAAAAAAATCAGATTTTTTTATTATTTTTGACTCAGGGGTAAAATCGTCTTTTTATTCCCTACTTAGGTCTTGTTTAGATGCGTAGGGTGAGATTTTTTGTCAACTGTAGCACTTTCGTTGTTATTTGACAAAATTTGTCTAAATATGGACTATGTACACTCAAAAGATTCGTCTCGACATGTACATACTAAAAGTACAATTAGTTATTTAATTACCAATATTAATGCTTCATGCATGCGTCCAAATATTGATGTGATGGTGATGTGATGGAGAGAGTGAAAAAAAGTTGATAGTTTGCATGTATCTAAACAAGGCCTTAACACCGTCAAATGCTGAAAATGGACGGAAGGCCTTCTATCTAAGAAAATTTTATTCCAGCGCCTTCCACCCAAATTCGAAAAAGAAAAAACCCGATACCTAAACGAGTTTTTTCCGATGCCTGACTTATCTAGATCATATTTAATTGTGTAGCTAGCTCATTAGATAGGATCACCTCTTCGTAATGAAGGTGAGTCTTAGCCAAAATCACCTGTCCCTTCTACACTCACCCTATTGTTGACTTGTCATAGCTTGAAGAAACAAAATAATCATGTGTAGTACTCCCTCCATCCCAAATTATAAAAAACGTTTTGACTTTTTTGGATACATGATTTTTGTTATGCACTTAGCTATACGATTTCTAGATACATAGTAAAAGCTAAAATCAATATATCTAGAAAAGCCTAAATGTCTTATAATTTGGAAGGAAGAGAGAAAAAGGTAATGGCCTGATAAGTGAAATAAGTCTCGCCATCCTACATAATTTATAGTACAATAAATTTAGCTTTAGATGGCATGAAACGTGTTTCCTGTGGCATGATGTTATACTAATCCTCTCTTTTTTCAAAATTATAGCTCACTTTATCTTTATCCTATGTGAAACTTTATTAACTTTGACAAAGTTTTTTTAATGAAAAATATATATTAGCATCTACAAGTTTTTTTTTCAAAAGCATGCAAAGCACGTTCTTCATCAAGTAGAAGTGGAAGTTTTTCAAATTGTACACGCTCCGTGTGGTGATACAGTGAGCGGTCGTATCCACCACCACAGAGTAAACACTGAACACATATCACCGTCCACAGCGATGGATAAACACTGATGTACTGAAGATAAGTCGTTTCACGACGGGGGCGAGCAAGTGTGAAGGGTTGCTCAAGCTACGAGCCCAATGAGCAAGGCCAGGCTTCCGAAGCCTGCTCCAACCCATGCGGCGGCCTCCTCAAGAATGGTGGAGATGAGTTTGTTCGGTGGCATGACCTGGTGGTCAAACGTACACCTGTTGCGCTCCTTCCACATACACCAAGTAACGAGTAGGTGAATGAACACACTTTCAAGATATATTTTATAAAAAAAATAGTGAAAGTAATGTTTATTATAGATTTCGATATGTTTTTCTAGCCGTAATCTAGGCAAAGTTAAAGAAGTTTAAGTTTGACTTTGGAAAAGCTAAAATAAACTACACTAGTCTGGAATGGAGAAACTACACGTTCAAATCGTGTGCACTCGTCAGCAATGCACAAGCACCAAGCACCAAGCACGGTGGTTTTGTGACGATGGGTCTTTGGTTTCCAAAGGGTAATAATAACAAAAAAAAAAGGAGTAATAAATAACACGTGTTCGAAAAGTCGAGAAGGAAATCCGTTGTCCGGCCGGTGGCCACCCGTCGAACGAGGTTGAAGCCCCGGTGAACACCTCTATTTTCGGCCGGCACGTACGGCCCAGACGGCCTAAAATGGCGTGCTTAATAACAGAGGTCAATCTTGGAGCAGGAAGCTGCGAAGAAGACCGACGACGTGCCCTCCCGGCCCCTCGGCGTGCGTGCCCCCGTCGTCGTCCTCCCGTTCCGCTGGTCGATCTGGCCATGGCACAACAACACTGAGATCCGGCCTCGTTGTGGCTCGTGAGCCGAACGATTATTAGCCGGCCGGACGCGCGCGCGCGGCCATTGCGGCGGCGGCAGCTAGGAGGATCACGTACGCCGCCGTCGACGACAGATGGGGCGGTCGTACTATGACAGCGGGAGGGACGACGCGGGGACGACGGACCTGGGCTACCCGCTGGTGGCCGTGTGCATCGACAAGGACAAGAACAGCCAGGGCGCGCTCAAGTGGGCCATCGACTCGCTGGTCCACAAGGGGCAGACCATCGTCCTCGTCCACGTCAACACCAAGGGCACCTCCGGCGGCGTGGAGGACGCCGCCGGCTTCAAGCAGCCGACGGACCCGCACATGAAGGACCTCTTCCTCCCGTTCCGATGCTTCTGCACCCGCAAAGACGTGCGTGACGACCGGAGCATCCGAGCATGTCGTCGTGCTCGTGCCCTCACACTCAGTATGCTTTTGATTTCCTTGCTGCATGCAGATCCACTGCAAGGACGTGGTGCTGGACGAGCACGACGTGGCCAAGTCCATCATCGAGTTCTCGGCGCACGCGGCCGTGGAGAAGCTCGTCCTGGGCGCCACGGCGAGGGGCGGCTTCGTGCGGTTCAAGGCGGACATCCCGACCACCATCTCCAAGGGCGCGCCGGACTTCTGCACGGTCTACGTCGTCAGCAAGGGCAAGGTGTCGTCGCAGCGCAACTCCATCCGCGCCGCGCCGCGGGTGTCGCCGCTGCGGTCGCAGATCCACCAGTCGGCGCAGAGCGCCGCCGCCGCGACGCCCAGGCCCGAGCCGGCGCCGCAGTCGCAGCGGTGGTCGTCGTCGTCCAGGGGCCACGACCACGGCGAGACGCCGCGGGTGGACAACAACTTCCGCTCGCCGTTCGCACGCGGGGGCCCCGCGCCCGGCAACACGCGCAAGTCGTACGCCGACCTCGCCCACATGTCCACGCCGCCGGACTCGGCCGACATCTCGTTCGTCAGCAGCACGGGCCGCCGGAGCGTCGACCACCACCACTCGCCGATGATCCCGCCGCGGATGTCCAACGGCTCCGTGGACAGCTACGACTACAGCTTCGAGACGTCGCGCACGCCCAGCAAGTGGGGCGGCGACTCCTTCGCCGGCGGCGGCATGGACCTGCACACCACCTTCTCGCAGAGCAGCAGCTCGTCCTATTGCTCCCTCGGCATGCAGGACGACGTGGAGGCGGAGATGAAGCGGCTGCGCCTGGAGCTGAAGCAGACCATGGACATGTACAGCACGGCCTGCAAGGAGGCGCTGACGGCCAAGCAGAAGGCCATGGAGCTGCAGCGGTGGAAGACGGAGGAGGAGCAGAGGACGCAGGACTCCCGCATCACGGAGGACTCGGCCATGGCGATGATCGAGCGGGAGAAGGCCAAGGCGAAGGCGGCCATGGAGGCCGCCGAGGCGTCGCAGCGGATCGCGGAGATGGAGGTGCAGAAGCGGATCAGCGCGGAGAAGAAGCTGCTCAAGGAGGCCGAGGAGCGCAAGAGCAGCAGCCGCGGCGGCGGCGGCATGTCGCACGAGGCCCGGTACCGGCGCTACAGCATCGAGGAGATCGAGCAGGCCACCGACAGCTTCAACGACGCGCGCAAGGTCGGCGAGGGCGGCTACGGCCCCGTCTACAAGGGCTTCCTGGACCACACGCAGGTCGCCATCAAGGTGCTCCGCCCCGACGCGGCGCAGGGCCGGTCGCAGTTCCAGCAGGAGGTGGAGGTGCTCAGCTGCATCCGCCACCCCAACATGGTGCTCCTCCTCGGCGCGTGCCCGGAGTACGGCTGCCTCGTGTACGAGTACATGGCCAGCGGCAGCCTGGACGACTGCCTGTTCCGCCGCTCCGGCGCCGCCGCCGGGCCCGTCATCCCCTGGCAGCACCGGTTCCGCATCTGCGCCGAGATCGCCACGGGCCTGCTGTTCCTGCACCAGACCAAGCCGGAGCCGCTGGTGCACCGGGACCTCAAGCCGGGGAACATCCTGCTGGACCGCAACTACGTGAGCAAGATCAGCGACGTCGGGCTGGCGCGGCTCGTGCCGCCGTCCGTCGCCGACACGGTGACGCAGTACCGGATGACGTCCACCGCCGGCACCTTCTGCTACATCGACCCGGAGTACCAGCAGACGGGCATGCTCGGCGTCAAGTCCGACATCTACTCCTTCGGCGTCATGCTGCTGCAGATCATCACGGCGAAGCCGCCCATGGGCCTGTCGCACCACGTCGGCCGCGCGCTGGAGCGCGGCGCGCTGCAGGACATGCTCGACCCCGCCGTGCCGGACTGGCCGCTCGACGAGGCGCAGTGCCTCGCCGAGATGGCGCTCCGCTGCTGCGAGCTGCGCCGCAAGGACCGCCCCGACCTCGGCGCCGTCGTGCTGCCGGAGCTCAACCGGCTGCGCGCGCTCGGCGAGGACAACATGCAGTACTGCGGCGCCATCAGGGCCGGCGGCGCCGGCGGCATGCCGTTCTACAGCAACGTCTCACAGTCGCACGCAGTAAGCTTCCTCTGTTTATAGTAATACTATACTAATAAGCAACCAAACATTTTCAACACGATTAACGAACTTGTAAGACGAGCATTTGATCGGGAATTTACAGGAGATGATGGTGGATTCTCAGTACCCTAGATCAGTGTTCAGCTCAAGAGCGAGCGATTCGCCCATGCCGCCGAGGAGATCCAACGCCTGACGACGCCCATGGAGGCATCGGCGTGGCGTATGTGTTGTGCAGGTTCATAAGCTGCCTGCCTAGCATGAGTTTGGTGCAGAATTCTCTTGCACGAGGCCACGAGCTATGTACTAGTAGTAATACAGAACCGTATGCCTGGCTGGCTGGCTCTGCTATTGCCGTGCACCTGTTCTTGTAAGTTGTAACTTGTGACAGCTTCCTCTTTTGTGTAATGGAATTTTCTTTTCAGATTTGCGAAACAGAGCTGTTGGATTAGGGGCACGTTACTATGTTTTTTTGTTTAATCTCTATATATACATATAAATCTATACCCTATCTATATGTAAATCTACGCTATAAAAAAGTGATTCAAAAATACAGGTCAATACAATACTCCATTTGATAAATTTTCTATTCTCTATCCCTACCGCACCTATGTAGCCTTGCCGCGCTCGTCCCTACACCTTGGGCCAGGGACGAGACGAGCCACACTCAGGCACGCCGAGCCAACCGGCATTCATCCCCGTCCAGCCACAGGCGGCTCCCAATCCCAACTAGCAACAGCAAGCGCCAGCCAAGTAGGGCAGGGCTTTCAGGGTCTTATCGAGGCCTTGAACATGATCAATAATAAAACCAAGTGCTTAATATAAGCCAAGTTATACAACCTATGTTGGGGTGTCTATGGTGGCTCAACATAGCAGGTCCCAAGCCCTGGTTAAGGAGGAGGGTTGTGATAGGCTTGGCGGGCCAACGTAAAAACCTAGCTAACCTTATGGAGATGAAACCCAAAAGAATCCCGTTGGGGCGTAACCCTCTTAGCGACGCACCATGTCGGAACCCGGGCATGGTGTCAAATGAGCAAGGGCCGGGTCGTCACCCCCGTGACGCGCCGTGTCATGATCTGGGCATGGTGCCAAGTGAGCCAGGATCGGGTCGTCGCATCCTTAGTGGCGCGCCACATCGGCGCCCGGATGTGGTGAAAAATGTGCAAGAGTCTTCTCATCTGACTCGGGGGTGAGAAGGGTAAGGAAGCTAGTCGAGCCAACTAGGATTCGTATAGGCAGTTGGAACGTAGGGTCCCTCACGGGTAAGTTAGAGAGTTAGTTGATACAGCGGTTAGGAGGCGTGTAAATATCTTGTGCGTCCAAGAGACTAAATGGAAGGGTCAGAAGGCGAAGGAGGTGGAAATACTGGTTTCAAGCTCTGGTACACAGGGACTACTTCAAATATAATGGAGTAGGAGTTTTGATTGACAAGAGCCTAAAGGATGGAGTAGTGGAGGTGAGAAGTCAAGGAGATATGATTATCTTAGTTAAACTTATCGTTAATGATATGGTTCTAAACATAATTAGTGCTTATGCCCTCAAGTAGGCCATGATGAGAGTGTTAAGAGGCAGTTCTGGGAAGATTTGGATAGCTTGGTTAGAGCTGTACCTAGCAGTGAGAAGCTCTTCATAGGAGGGGACCTAAATGGCCATGTAGGGTCTTCAAGTGCAGGTTTTGAGGCGGCTCATGGTGGTTCGGTTATGGTAGTAGGAACCAGGAGGGAGTGGATGTCCTAGATTGCTACAGCTTTCGATCTGATGATAGCCAACGCTTTCTTTAGAAAGAGACCTTCCCATTTAGTGACCTTAGAGTGGTCGTTCCTCTAGCCAGATCGACTTTGTCCTTACAAGAGGGGGAAAAACACACTGTGACGGAACGACCCTAATCCCATGGCCCACGTGTCCCTGTCAACTTCTGACAGCCGAACCCATGTTCCATGTGATTAAGACCTGTTCGCCACCGGGCTACATCAGTGCCCAATGTCCGCAGGATCATCTCACAATTCGGTTACAGCATTTCATACTTTTATAAATAACATCGGAATAAAGAGCGGAAGACTTAAATAACATTAGTTTTACAAACCGAGGTTTCAAATGAGGTAAGGAGTATGATTATTACAAACCATTGTTCGGGAAATTCAAAGTAGACAACGTAGCGGAAACATTAACATAAAGATACATGTAACACCCAGCCCGAGGGTGCACATTTACTCATTGGCCTCATCGGCCTCTTCCTGGACGAAGGTCACGCAACAGGGTGCGAGACACATCGGGGTTCAGGCATACCTGCAACATGGGTAACAAACCCTGAGTACTGGGGTACTCAACAAGACTTACCCGACCAAAGAAAAAGGGAGAAGACTCAGGAATGAGAGGCTTAGGGTAGTCAAGGTAAGGCTTAAGCAAGATCAAGTATTTTGCAGAAAAGCATTTTTTGTAAACCTTATTTTATTTTTGAAAGATTCAGTATTCCTCAATTCTTCATCATTCATGATTCATTTTACATTTCAAAACATTCCTAGTTGAGAACCACTCTCCGTTGACAGTCAGTGGACCAAGTCTCCATAACCGAGGAGCAACGTTAATCCGGATAAATAATACTCAGCTGAGGATCCCTATCCACACTGCATATGTAGCACCCAAGCTTGCATATGCCAACTCGTCTACCACGATTCCTCCAAGATTGGGCCCGGTCCTACGCCACCCGGAAGTACAGTACACCACTCCAATTTTCCGCCAGCGACAAGTACCTCGGGACTCTAACCAAGAGTACAGGTCCTGACACGTGGGTACATGCTACTTCCGCCATCTCTCCACTCCCAGTGCGCGGTTGTCGGTCCAATAAAGGATTCCTCGGAGCCAGAGCTTTCCGTAGTATGTGAATAGTTACAAGTCTTGACCAGCAGGCCCCCATACGGATGGTCCCTAATTTTCCAGCCAGAACTATACCTTGGTCATATCTCACCCAAGCGTAATAGTCCTGTCAGTTTTCAACCATGTCCCGGTCGGTGTCAACTGTTGAGTCCCGGACTACAACATGACGGCACCGTACGCTCGGACAACCTCTCCTCGCTATTAACTAGGTACGGATCAGATACCTAGCGAACAGCGGGGAGTAAGACCAAAATTCCCATAAACATTCCTTAAGTGATCACACTTTTAAATTTGGCATTTTATTGCAAAGTCTAATTCAATAAGCATTGCTAAGCATTTTTCAAATACTTTTGAAAAGCAGGTATCAGGTGTATCAGTGGTCAAGGTGGATAGTGCATCAATTAGGATAGCACACAACTCCTATAAACCTAATGCAATAATTTAACTCAAAAGCATTTAAGGAAATCATTTTATAAAATTCAAGGAAAGGGTTAAATGCACCAGGGCTTGCCTTGAAGAGCAAAGAGAGCAGACTCGGGGTAGGTATAGGTGTTGGAGCTCGGGGTCGCCTCGGGAGTTGGTTCGTCAACAGCGGCCTCGACTCTGGTACCTTCTTCGTCAACTATACGGATGCAATGATGAATGCTCATGAGAATGATGATATGGACTTATGGTGCAAGACAATTCTACTGATTCTAGATTACTCTTAGGCAAGGTATAATCGAAATCTAGGTTGAGCATAAAAGGTAACCATTTCTTCCTTAAGCAATATTGATTAAACTAGACCTTATTATACTTATCCTAAGCATCATCAAATCATAGCATCACAACCATCATAGACCAAAGGGTAGGGGTCTATGAACATCAATCAATCCAAAGATCACATCATCAAACACTTCTTACCAAACCTAATCCACCTTTTCTATTTTCTTAATTTATTTAAAAGGTCATTTTATGAAGTTGCTCCAAAAATTACCAAATTAATTCATAAGTTCATTATGGCATAAACAGATGGCAAAACAAATTTCATAATTTTTGGAGGTCATTAAGGTGCTAATTAAATCTAGACATTTAATTAACAAAAGGCACTATTCAACTATTTAAATAAAAGCTCAAAAATCAACTTGTTCCAAAAGACTTCAAAATTTTACCAGAGACTCAGAAAGGCATAACTAGCACATAAAAATTTATCTCCAGATTTTTGGAGTTATAGATCACTCCCCAAAAATACCAAAACCTCCATTTTTCAATTAAAAGGGGAATTTTACATTTTTAAATCTTTGCACAAAACTCAAGTTTCATATTTTTATAAAATACTCCAGAGCATAAAGAGTCTACCACAAAAATTTCAGAATTTTGGATGCACACAGAAAATTATACAAAAAAGAGAAAAAGAACACTATTCACATCTCTCAGAAAAAGAGAAGAGCACTGTGCTCCTTCTCTAGGCCGGCTCGGCGAATCGCGGGGCTCGGGCGAATCACGCGGGGATCGGTTGAGACGGGCTCGGTCGAGACGGAAGCGACAGCTTCGTCCGAGGCCTGGCCCGGAGGCTCGGGCGAGACGGAGAAGTAAGCCTCCGTCCGAGGCCTGACTCGGGCGAAGCGGAGAGCATGCGCTCGCCGAGGCTTGGGCTCGGGCGAATCGGAGTGGAAGCAGAGGCCGAGGCTTCGGATGCTTACCACGGTCGGAGGTAGGCTCGAGGGTGAGGCTCGACGCGTGCTCGAGGGTGAGGCTCGACACGTGCTCGAGGGTGAGGCTCGACACGCGCTCGAGGGTGAGGCTCGAGGAAGAGACGACCGCGGCGGCGCTTGCCACGCCGGCGAACCAGGCGGTCCGCGGCGAAGCCAAGAGCACAGGGAGCACCAGAGAGCTCACCGGAGTCGATTGGGCAGCTCGGTGAGGGACGGGGATGGACGGAGCGGCCGGTCGGCGGGAAGCGGCGGACGGCACACGGCGGTGATCGTCGCGCCGGCGGTTCTGCGCAAGATAAGCGACCACGGGGCCGGGTTAGAGTCGCACGGAGTCAAGGAAGCGAATGCGAGGGTCGGAGGGAGATGATCAAGGCCGGAGACGGAATTCCACGAACCCGAGCTCGCCGGGTTTCTGCCGGAGGCGGCAACGACGAGCTACGCCGGGCAAACGGGACGGTAGAGGTGAAATTGGAGGGTGGGGAAGCTTCACCAGATCAAGGCGGAGCTTCAGAGCTAGGTGGTTGAGCGGCGGGAGCTCCGGAGAGGTCTGGCCACGGTGGCGGAGGTGAGTGCGGAGGTCGGAGCTCCGACGGGCTTATATAGCCGCGGCCAGGGCCCGGTAGAGAGCTCGAGGCGGGGTGGATAAGCTCGGCGGACGCGTGCGCTCTCGATTGCGCGCAGGCGGAGGACGGGCGTGCAGCCGGGGCTCGGGCGCAGACAGCGCCGGCGATGGCCACGCGGCGGCGGGCGCTGGAGCAGTAGGGGACGGGGCGGAAGTCAGCGCTTCGCGCGTGCGGGTGCGGAAAGATGTCGCGGGCGCGGGTGACAAGTCGGGGCAGACGAGCGGCTGCCAACGCGTGGCGCGCGCAACACCGGAGGCTCGGCCACGGCCGGGGCCCCCTAGCTGTAGGTGGAAGATGAACAGGGCTACTTAGGGTTTGACTTTTGGCTGATCTCTGTATTTTGCAAATTACTTCCAAAACTTGAACTGGGCAACAAAAACTCAAAATACCAAAGTTGTTCAGAAAAAGAGATCTACAACTTTGTCAATATGAACATTTTCAAATTCCAAATAGTTTCTGAACCATATAAAAAACAGAAAAGGGGACACTTTTCAAATTTGATTCAAATCAAAATTACTTTGGATTTCAAACTGAAACTTGAAAATCCTTATATATGAAAGTTGTTCCATTTGTCAAAACCTACAACTTTGCTAATACACTTTTTGGAAACTCAATAGTTTTTGAATAAATTTTTAAAACTGAAAAGGGGACAAAAACTGGAATTTGAATGAATTTGAAATTACTTCAAATTTTATATAGAAACATGGAAATCTGTAAATACCAAAGTTGTTCCTCTAGGTCAGATTCACAACTTTGCTTTTTGAACCAACTCAAAATTTTGAATTATGAAAAAGTTATCAGAAAGGGAATAAATCCAGGATTTGGGAATTTTAGGGTTTTGCAAAAGGACAATCAAATCAAAACTGATTTTTGAACTTTGATCAAAGCAACAACATCAGGGCATTAAAATCAAACAAGAACTACATAGAACTAGGCACAGAGGTGAAATTACCATTTTGCCCTTAGAGGGAGAATTGGGCTTTTAGGGTTTTTGAAAAGGGACTAAAGCATAGCAATTAAGCAATCCCAATGCATCACAGGAAATGATTAATGCTTAAGATGATGACATGTCAAGTTAATTACATTAGTAACACCAGGGGTGTTACAACCCTCCCTCCTAAAAGAAATCTCGCCCGAGATTCCGCGTCGTTTAAAGAACAAAAAGAGGAAACTCACACCTATAGAGATTCGAGAAAGTCCGGATAGTTCTTTGCCAAGAAATCTTCAGATTCCCAAGTGGCTTCTTCTTCAGAGTGCTGGTTCCACTGGATCTTATACCATCTTGTGGTGGTTCTTCGGGTAACACGATCCTTGTGATCCAACACACGGACAGGATATTCCGAGTATGACAGATCTGGTTCTAGCTCAACGCCTTCAACTTCAACCACATGTTCAGGTACTCGGAGACACTTCTTGAGTTGGGAGACATGAAACACATTATGAACTGCTGAAAGATGATCGGGCAAACTTAACTTGTAAGCGACCTTGCCACAACGATCCAGAATCTCAAACGGACCAATGTAGCGGGGTGCTAACTTTCCTTTGACTCCAAAACGAGTGACTCCTTTAGTGGGTGAGACCTTCAGGTACACATAATCTCCAATCTGGAACTGCAGAGGTCGACGTTTCTTGTCAGCGTAACTTTTCTGTCGAGACTGTGCGATCTTCATGTTCTCTTGTATTGCTTGACTTTCTCTTCCATATCCTTTACTAGGTCAACTCCAAAGAATTCTCTCTCTCCGGGCTCAGACCAATTGAGAGGTGTACGACAACGACGGCCGTACAGTGCTTCAAAGGGTGCCATTTTGATGCTCTCTTGATAATGTTATTATAAGAGAATTCTGCCAAGGGCAAACACTGATCCCAAGTATCTGCGAAGGTAAGCACACAGGCTCTCAACATATCTTCTAACACTTGGTTGACTCTCTCAGTCTGTCCATCAGTCTGCGGATGGTAAGCCGTGCTATACAATAGCTTGGTTCCAAGTGAGGCATGGAACGCTTTCCAGAACTTAGCGACAAACTGAGTACCACGATCTGAGATGATGGTCTTGGGTATGCCATGGAGTTTACTATGTTGTTCTTGTACAAGGTGGCATAAGTTGGGGCGGTATATAACTTGTTTGACCGGTAGGAAGTGAGCTTGCTTCGTGAGACGGTCCACTATCACCCAAATGGAATCGAATCCCTTTTGAGTCTTGGGTAATCCATTGATAAAATCCATGCTGATATCCTCCCATTTCCAACCAGGTACTGACAAAGGTTGCAGCTCTCCTCCGGGCTTCATATGCACAGCCTTGACTTTCTGACATGTATCGCAACGAGCGACATGTCGAGCGATTTCGATCTTCATCTTTGTCCACCAGAATTTCTGCTTCAAGTCTTGGTACATCTTGTTGCTGCAGGGATGGATGGCAAACCTAGTTGAGTGTGCTTCGTCAAGGATTAGCTGTCTCAACTCAGGCACCTTTGGAACTACCAGACGGTTCTTAAACCAAACCACTCCTTCATCATCAATCTTGAAACAGTCGGCTTTTCCAGCTCGAACCTTTTCGCTGATGTGCTTGATTCCGGGGTTATCTTTCTGTGTAGCTATGATCTGTTCTCTGATAGAGGTTTCTACTCTGACATTGCCTAGACTTCCTTGTGGAACCATTTCAATACCCAGCTTCTCTAGTTCATAGCAGGGAAGATTCATAGGATTTCATAACCAGACAGTTACAGTATGACTTGCGACTGAGTGCATCGGCGACCACATTCGCCTTACCCGGATGGTAATGCACTTCGATATCATAGTCCTTGATTAACTCAAGCCATCTTCGCTGCCTCATGTTCAGTTCTTCTTGGGTGAAGATATACTTCAGGCTCTTGTGATCTGTGTACACATTGCAGGTACTGCCCAACAGATAATGTCGCCATATCTTCAAGGCATGAACCACTGCTGCTAACTCAAGATCATGAGTTGGATAATTTTCCTCATGTCGCTTAAGCTGCCGTGAGGCATAAGCGATCACTCTTCCTTCTTGCATCAACACGCAACCCAAACCAGTACCAGATGCATCACAGTAGACATCAAAGGGCTTTTCGACGTTCGGCTGAGCTAGCACTGGTGACGTGGTTAACAACTTCTTCAAAGTCTGAAAAGCTTGTTCACAAGCTGGTGACCAAAAGAACTTCACAGAATTCTTCAGCAACTCGGTGATAGGCTTGGCAATTCTGGAGAAATCTGGGATGAATCGACGATAATATCCAGCCATTCCCATAAAACTGCGGACCTTGTGAACAGAGGTAGGTGGCTTCCAATCCAGGATATCTGACACTTTCCGGGGTCGACTGACACACCTTCTGCGGATAGGACATGGCAAGAAACTGTATCTGATCAACCAGAACTCACATTTACTGAACTTAGCATAGAGCTGATGGCCTCTGAGACGGGATAGAACGATACGAAGATGCTTGGCGTGATCTTCAGGGGTTTTTGAGTAGACAAGGATGTCGTCAATGAACACGACCACGAATTTATCAAGCTCTGGCATGAACACAGAGTTCATGAGGTACATGAAATGAGCAGGGGCATTGGTCAAACCGAAGGACATGACCAAGTACTCATATAGGCCGTATCTGGTGGTGAAAGCTGTTTTAGGAATATCTTCAGGACGAATCTTTATTTGGTGGTAACCAGATCTGAGGTCAATCTTAGAGAAGACCTTGGCCCCAGCTAACTGGTCAAACAGAAGATCGATACAAGGCAAGGGGTATTTGTTTTTGATGGTGACTTCGTTGAGTGGGCGATAATCAACGCAAGTCTGAGACTCTTGTCTTTCTTCTTTACAAAGATTGCAGGACAGCCCCAAGGAGACGAGCTTGGGCGAATGAACCCTTGTCCAACAAATCTTGTAATTGGATTTTTAGTTCTGCCAACTCTCTGGGAGGCATACGATAAGCTCTGCGGGATATGGGAGCAGTCCCGGCTTTAGCTCTATGGCAAACTCAACATCACGGTCAGGAGGTAGACCAGGTAAGTCTTCAGGAAAGACATCAGGGAACTCACAGACTACAGGGATGTCTCGGATCCCTTGATCATAGGTAGCATAGCGTGTGGTAGCTGGTTTGAAGGCATAGGAAGTTGGAGAAGAAGAGTTTGGCGGTACTGTTAGGAATATCACTCTCACAACTCTATTCAAGATGTCGATCATGGCTTTATACTGACACATCCAATTCATGCCTAGGATGACATCTATCACCTGATCTTTCAACACTATCATGGTGGTAGGGAACGCATGATTTCCCAACATCACTGGTATACTGCGAACCACCTCTTGGTGATTATACGCCCTCCAGGCGATAAAATGCAAAAACTTTCTTTCAACTCCCCATTGATATGTCATGCTTAGAGACGAAGGTACGACTGATAAAGAATGCGACGCACAGAATCAAACAACACAATGATAGCTTCTTCTGATACAAAGCCGAGACTTGATAAGGTGACTGACAGATGATACAGACCGATAAAGGGAAAAGATTGAAGGGTCGAGATGGCGGACTAGAGGGGGGGTGAATAGTCCTTTTTAAAACTTAAACTTAATCGGAGCGGCTAACCGAAACAAATGCGGAATTAAAACTATCGGTCTAGCCAAGACTACACCCCTCTACCTATACTCTATGACACCTTACAAAAGATCCTAAACAAAAGCAAATAAGGTGTCGGGCTAGCTAGAGCTCACCTAAACAATTCTAGCTTGCAAGGTTACACAAACCTAAGCAACTAGTACTCAATCAACGGGGAGCTCCTACACATGCCACTAAGCAAAAGCACAAAGCCTAAGCTCACTAGCAATGCTCAATAACAAGGCTACACAAGCCAAATTAGAGAGCTCAACTTAGCTACACAAACTAAGCAATGTGACTAGCAAGACTACAAGTCAACTAGTCACAATGGGATCAACTCTATGCTACACAAGCAAGATAGCTACACAAGCACAATATGTATGAAAGTAAATACAAGCTTGTGTAAGGAGATTGCAAACCACCGAGAAGAGTAGACAATGTTGACACGGTGATTTTTCCCCGAGGTTCACTTGGTTGCCACCAAGCTAGTCCCCGTTGTGTCGACCACACACTTTGGTAGTTCGGCGGCTAATAGGCACCACACCTAGCTCGACACTCGAGCGCCGCAAGAACTCACCCACAAGTGAGGGTAACTCAATGACACGCGCAATCCACTAGAGTTGCTCTTCGCGATCCCCGCGGGGCGAGCACAATGCCCCTCACAATCCTTCTCCGGAGCCACGCACAATCTTCACGCGGGCTTCACGACGGAGACTCGATCACCAAGCCGTCTAGGAGGTGGCAACCTCCAAGAGTAATAAGCACCACCGGCTTGCAACTCGAACACCTAGTGCCACTCGATGCTATCTCTCAAAGCAACGCACTAGGATCACTCTCTCCACAATCAGATGAGCACTAAAGCATATGTGTGTTAGAGGGCTCCCAAGCACATCCACACAAGCCACCAAGGCTTTGGAGTGCTCCAGCCCACGGCCCAAAGCCGGCCTCAACGACTATATATAGCCTCAACGGCCAACTAGCCGTTATGCCCCTTCACTGGGCATTCTGCGCTCCGGTCGGTAGTACCGACCCCTCCTGGGCGGTACTACCGGCTTAGTCAAACTAGCCGTTACCTCACATCGCGCAGATTTAGGCAAACCACCGACCCCTGGTCGGTTCCTCCGAGGTCGGTAGTACCGAGGTCATGGCGGTACTACCGCCAGGCCAAAATCGCCGCGACCAGAGAGCTCTGCGAAAAACCAGACACTACCGACCTTGCGTCGGTACCACCGCGGGCGGTAGTACCGAGGTAATGGCGGTACTACCGCCAGGCCATTTTCAACTCAAACCAGAGAGCTCCGCAAACTTGGTTACTACCGCCATAGGTCGGTACCACCGCGGGCGGTAGTACCGAGGTAATGGCGGTCCACACGCCAGGCCAAAACCGCTTCGGTCCAGAGAGGTCTGCGCGCTGCATCCTTGGGCGGTACACCGACAACCCAGGGTCGGTACCACCGACAACACACAGAAAACTTCATTTTCATCTCCGAGTTGATCCAAACCAACTCCAACAACTTCTCCTTTGCAAATGTGCTAACACCAACAAGTGTACAACATCATGTGCATGTGTGTTAGCATTTTCACAAACAATTTTCAAAGGATTTTCACTTGCTCTCACCACGCCACTCGATCTTAGTAACATCGCAAAGTTAGATCGCTCAAGTGGCACTAGATGACCGATATGCAAACAAGTTTGCTCCTCTTAATAGTACGGCCATCTATCCTAAAACCGGTCATAATCTTCTCTACACACCTATGACCGGTGAAATGAAATGCCCTACAAATATACCTTTGCCTTGCGCATTCCATTCCATCTCCTTTGTGTTGATGCAACACATGCACCAACCTATCTTCAAATGATATGATCCACTTCATATCATCACATGGCCTCCATGGTCCATCGATCTTGACATCACTTGCTCTTCACCATCGCTTCGGTCCTTCGGCGCCAAGTCTTGCTTAAGCCTCCCGACACTCGGTACCAACGGCTTCAAAGCCTCAACTTGCCCTTCACCTTCGCAACCGGTCCATCAAGCCAAGTCTTGCCTTGATCTTCACCATCTTAGCCACATGACCCATGTCATGTTTCATGTGCATTAAGCTCCTTCTTCATCTTCATGCATGAGCATTGCAACATCCTCCAAGCCATTTCTCCTCTATGGCATATGTTGCTCACACATGATCACCTATGGACTAATCACCTGTGTAATTCACTTTCAAACACATATTAGTCCACCTAAGTTGTCACTCAATTACCAAAACCAAACTAGGACCTTTCAATCTCCCCCTTTTTGGTAATTGATGACAACTCTACAAAGATATGGAAATTAAGCTCCTTTGGATTCTATGTTACTTATCCAACATTAAGACCATATAAGAGAATTTGGATAAGCACCATACAACCCGACTTTGTAGTGTTAACTCCCCCTACATGTGTGCTCAAATGGTTTGGTTTCAAGCTTGCACACATGCATAAATATGAAATTTGTGGGAGTGTTAGCACTACTAAGTGATGCTAAGGTATACATGATGAAATTTTACCTTTGAAGCGTGCATACCACATTTTGATTCATCCTTAGCATCGAAGAGTAGCTAGACATCATAAAAACTAGAAAACCCCGTGAGATCAACATTAATAGCAAGGGTCTAGTTTTGCATTAAAAGCACAAGTCTAGCTATTAACCTATGCATGCTAGTTATCAATTCATCAATTAAATCCTATAACTAGCATACACCACACAAGCATGCATATAAAATTTTAAAACTTATGCAATGCAAGCAAGCACATGATTATGCACATATCAAATGCAACAACCAAGTTCATGAGCTTGCTCCCCCTACTTGTGTGCTCTCATTGTCCAAGAATTTTGTTCCTTCAATCTTGCTCCCTCTTGATCCATGTCCATCTTCTTTTCTCCCTCTTTGTCCTTGACATATCATAATTGACATATCTTTCCATAACTTCTCCCCCTTTGTCATCAATGACCATAAAAGGTATGCTCTCTTGATACAAAGGGTTGGACTAGGGTAGATGGATGATACTTGAGTCTTCATTTTTGATGGACACACCATATGTGTTGGAATGACCATGTGTAGGATCTTTGACCTTGATACCATAGGTGGGGCACCTCCCCTATGTCATAGCATGGGTCATCCACTTGATAAACTTGAGCTCTTGTTGGAGAGGGATGCTTTGCTTGATTTGATCACTTATAGTTGAGGATCACTTGAAGTCTTGTAGGATACCACTTGAATAAAAAGTTTAACTTGATATCCATTTGCATTATTATCTTCTTCTTGAACTCTTGTCGTCTTCATGAGCTTCTCATTTGTGACTTGAACTAGGCAATATTGCATAAGATATCTAACTCGGTTTGCTCTAGAGTAAGCTTCTTCACACATCTTTCAATGGTTATCTTACTCATGTTGAATTAGACACTTGAATGTTCATCTTCTAGATCAAGTACTTGGGTTCACTAGCTCATGAACAAATTCACATACTATCCACTAGATCATATAGTCAATCAAGCAATAGTGGTAGGCTATGAATTTAAACTTTTCAATTGTTATGCATGATCCTATTGAGCATGTACTATATGCACTAACCGCATACTAGTAAGGGATGAATATGATCATGCACATTACAATGATACCTTTGCTATCTTGGAGTAGAGGATAGTCATTTGATTCCAATTAAGCTCCAAATAGCAATGTGAAGTCCATGGTGAAGACCAATATATACCAATTGATAGAACAAATCTTCACTCATATGATTAAGTGCGCTATCTTGTTGTGGTTGGCTTGCTTCTTCATTTGAACATAGCTTGCATATGAATACCACTTGAATTGTCATGATTTGCTTTACTATCTTGCATGTTGCTTGCTTTGCTTGGTCAATCCTTTCATTGCTTCAACTAAGCATCTCAAATATCCTTTGAATCACCACTTCCATATTAGCCTTCCAAGTATCATACTTGGTTAACCTACCAAAGGCGGCAAGCCCCTACAAAAGGGAGAAGTGACCTCTCTCCAAAGAACCATCCTTGATACTCACTTGAATTGACCTTGTTTGATTGATCCAATTAAACTCTTCTTGAAAATGTGACTTTGAATTCCTCTTTGAGTCCTTTTCTTTCTTCCAAATGATCTTCAATTTGATACTAGAGCTTCATCTTTCTCTTCATCTTGATGTTGGTCTTGATCTTCAATTTGAGTACCAAATGTGTGCCAAATACACTTCTTAATCAAATGAACTTGTACTCATCTTTGTCATGCTTCTAGCTCATTTCAAAACCAAACATAGGTCCCTCAACCACTTAAACATGATTCCAACTTGAGGGCCTTTCAATCAAAGTGACTCTATATTAATCCAATATTTGTCACTTTTCTGGCAGATTCTGTCCTTCTCAAAGAAACATGCATATCTCCCAAAATATAAGTCTAATGACTATGAAATTTGGTGGAGATGTGCCTCTCTAAGTGTTCTAGCAGCCATAAAAATTTGAGCTTCATTGGCTTTCTAGATTGCTACCAGATTTCAATTCTTTCCATAGTACTACATGCTGAAAACTGCTGCACAATAGTTGACAAGATCTACTCCAAAACCAAAGTACATCTTATCCAATAATCATGAATTTTGCACAGCACTAATATCATAAGTGTAGAGCATGTGTACCAAATTTCAAGCCAATCCAAAAAGATTTGATCATCCAAACATGGCTATCTTCTCAGCTCACTCAGATTTTGCAATTTTGAACAACTTTGAGCAATTGAGCTATACTCTACCAATTAAATCAAACTTGAGCTAACTTGTTTGAACAATTTCACAAGACATATATCCATTCAAATCACTTACTAAAAGAGGTCTCATGAACATATCCAATCAAACTAACTCAACTTGATCACTAAGCAATTTATCCATTCAATCATCTTATAGCAAGCAACATATGCATATATATCCATTCAATCAACTCATATGCATCTAAAATAACATGATCAACTAGAGATATACCTTAGTAGCTCATGATCATCAAATAGCAAGCTTCAACTCAATTGTTTGCAAGCCTTCAAATATTTCCAAACAACCACCACAACTTGAACTTTTGCACTTGTTCGTTGTAGCACTTGGACTTCTCTTCACTTCACTTGGCATTGGGATGATAATAGCAATAAGCTTCATTTCTTGACTCAATCACATGATGAATAATATGAAATCAATTGAATCAAGCCTCCAATGCCATGGTACCTACACACATTCATCCACTTTTTGATGGTACCCAAACTAGTTTGGGTCCTCTCAAGTTAGGAGCAACATACTTTGGCATAGCCTTAGTATGAGTAGCGGGATGATGTTTTGCAATAGCAACCAATGTGGTACCATTTACATCCTTTCTAAGCACATTAGCATTATCAATTGAAATAGGCTTAGAAGTCATACCTAGGGGACATGAATGAGCCATGTGTCCCCTTTCCCGGCATGAGTAGCAAACTCTCTTTGATTGAGCCTTTTCTTCCTTGCTCATTGTTGCTTCTCATTGCCTTGCCTCTCATGAGTTGCTTGAGCCTTCTTCTCAAGCTTGTTAGGACACTCCGAGGCAAAGTGTCCCATGTCAACACACTTGTAGCACTTGATGTGAGCCAAATCTTTCTTCTTTTCTTCATTCTTGCTCATCATCATCTTGGCATCATGGATATGAGTTGGATGCCTTGCTCTTCCGCCCCTTCTTGTTTTCTTCTTCTTCATCAAGTCACCATCATGATGGTTGTTCTTGATTTGAACTTGGGGCTTCTTCTTGTTGGGGCAAGCTTTGCAAGATGTCCCATCTCATGGCATTGATAGCACATGAAATGAGATAGCTTCTTTTCTTCTTGCTTCCTCATTTTCTTGCCCTTGGCATTGCTTTTGTTAAAGCCAATGCCACTCTTGTCACCATAGCTTCTTTGATTCTTCATTATGTGCTCATGGGTGACCTTTGATTTACACCACCTCTCTAACTTGTTGCTCAAATTCTTCACTTCACTTTTGAGCTCATTGTTCTCCTTCAAAAGGTTAGTCTCACAAGACAAAGAAGTAGAACAAGCATCTAATTGTGAAGAACATGGCATAGATATTAAATCATCACAAGAGGTGGATACATGCTTCTTTTCTTCATCACAAGGGTTAGCACAAGTATGCGATTGATCAATGTCCATGTGATGAGCTCTCACTAGTTTTAATTTGTTCATTAGAAAGCTTACTAGTGAGAAAAGCATGGTCTTTACCAAATTATCATGAGTAACACATAGTTCCTCATGAGTCAATTTAAGCTCATCATGTGAACAAGTAGTAACATAAAGTAAATGATTTTGTTTGTTCACATGCATTCTTTAGAAATGAGTTTTCTTTTTCTAATTTTTCATTTTTAGCTAACTCATTTTCTAAGGCAATGGTCATGCTAGCAAGTCTACTAACAAGCTCATCATAGGAATCATGATTAATCATATTGCAATTTGATACCTTAGTGTCACCTTGTGACATGAAGCAATATGATGATGTTGGAGAGCTTGTAGTAGCATCATCATTGGAGCATGTACCATATTACCATCAAGTGTGCTTGAGGTTGAATCATCACTTGCATCACTTGAGGCATCATCTTCCATCTTGTCAAGTGTGCTTGAAGTATCTTCATTGATTGCATCACTTGAACGTGAGGTGGAGCAATCTTCCATAATCACGGAGTTGTGGTCTTGCTCAACATCCTCATATGCCACCGGTTCATCCTCCTTTATGAACTTGCCATCATCAAACGTGGAGGGATCACCGAAGGTGGTCTTGATGGATTCCCACATCTCATGGGCGGTCCCTTTGGAGTTGATCTTATAAAACAACTCAAAACTCAATGCATCCATTAGATAACAATAAGCATTTGCATCAAGTTCAAAGAGATCCTTTTGAGCTTTGGTGAGATTTCTATGGTCCAAAACATGAGTGAGACCACTAGTGATAATCCACCAAAACTTTGGCCCCTTTGCACGAAAATGATCAAGCATATGGTGTTTCCATTGTGCAAAGTGTGTGCCATCAAAAATATGTGTATCACACACATCATCTAGCCCACTAGACGCCATCCTCTCGGGTCGGTGAAGACCACAAATGAGAGACCTTGCTCTGATACCAATTGAAGGGTCGAGATGGCGGACTAGAGGGGGGGTGAATAGTCCTTTTAAAACTTAACTTAATCGGAGCGGCTAACCGAAACAAATGCGGAATTAAAACTATCGGTCTAGCCAAGACTACACCCCTCTAACTATACTCTATGACACCTTACAAAAGATTCTAAACAAAGCAAATAAGGTGTCGGGCTAGCTAGAGCTCACCTAAACAATTCTAGCTTGCAAGGTTACACAAACCTAAGCAACTAGTACTCAATCAACCGGGGAGCTCCTACACATGCCACTAAGCAAAAAGCACAAAGCCTAAGCTCACTAGCAATGCTCAATAACAAGGCTACACAAGACAAATTAGAGAGCTCAACTTAGCTACACAAACTAAGCAATGTGACTAGCAAGACTACAAGTCAACTAGTCACAATGGGATCAACTCTATGCTACACAAGCAAGATAGCTACACAAGCACAATATGTATGAAAGTAAATACAAGCTTGTGTAAGGAGATTGCAAACCACCGAGAAGAGTAGACAATGTTGACACGGTGATTTTTCCCCGAGGTTCACTTGGTTGCCACCAAGCTAGTCCCCGTTGTGTCGACCACACCTTTGGTAGTTCGGCGGCTAATAGGCACCACACCTAGCTCGACACTCGAGCGCCGCAAGAACTCACCCACAAGTGAGGGTAACTCAATGACACGCGCAATCCACTAGAGTTGCTCTTCGCGATCCCCGCGGGGCGAGCACAATGCCCCTCACAATCCTTCTCCGGAGCCACGCACAATCTTCACGCGGGCTTCACGACGGAGACTCGATCACCAAGCCGTCTAGGAGGTGGCAACCTCCAAGAGTAATAAGCACCACCGGCTTGCAACTCGAACACCTAGTGCCACTCGATGCTATCTCTCAAAGCAACGCACTAGGATCACTCTCTCACAATCAATGATGAGCACTAAAGCATATGTGTGTTAGAGGGCTCCCAAGCACATCCACACAAGCCACCAAGGCTTTGGAGTGCTCCAGCCCACGGCCCAAAGCCGGCCTCAACGACTATATATAGCCTCAACGGCCAACTAGCCGTTATGCCCCTTCACTGGGCATTCTGCGCTCCGGTCGGTAGTACCGACCCCTCCTGGGCGGTACTACCGGCTTAGTCAAACTAGCCGTTACCTCACATCGCGCAGATTTAGGCAAACCACCGACCCCTGGTCGGTTCCTCCGAGGTCGGTAGTACCGAGGTCATGGCGGTACTACCGCCAGGCCAAAATCGCCGCGACCAGAGAGCTCTGCGAAAAAACCAGACCACTACCGACCTTGCGGTACGTCGGTACCACCGCGGGCGGTAGTACCGAGGTAATGGCGGTACTACCGCCAGGCATTTTCAACTCAAACCAGAGAGCTCCGCAAACTTGGTACTACCGGCCATAGGTCGGTACCACCGCGGGCGGTAGTACCGAGGTAATGGCGGTACCACCGCCAGGCCAAAACCGCTTCGGTCCAGAGAGGTCTGCGCGCTGCATCCTTGGGCGGTACCACCGACAACCCAGGGTCGGTACCCCCGACAAACACAGAAAACTTCATTTTCATCTCCGAGTTGATCCAAACCAACTCCAACAACTTCTCCTTTGCAAATGTGCTAACACCAACAAGTGTACAACATCATGTGCATGTGTGTTAGCATTTTCACAAACAATTTTCAAAGATTTTCACTTGCTCTCATAACGCCACTCGATCTTAGTAACATCGCAAAGTTAGATCGCTCAAGTGGCACTAGATGACCGATATACAAACAAGTTTGCTCCTCTTAATAGTACGGCCATCTATCCTAAACCCGGTCATAATCTTCTCTACACACCTATGACCGGTGAAATGAAATGCCCTAAATATACCTTTGCCTTGCGCATTCCATTCCATCTCCTTTTGTGTTGATGCAACACATGCACCAACCTATCTTCAAATGATATGATCCACTTCATATCATCACATGGCCTCCATGGTCCATCGATCTTGACATCACTTGCTTCACCATCGCTTCGCTTTGTCCTTCGGCGCCAAGTCTTGCTTAGCCTCCCGACACTCGGTACCAACGGCTTCAAAGCCTCAACTTGCCCTTCACCTTCGCGACCGGTCCATCAAGCCAAGTCTTGCCTTGATCTTCACCATCTTAGCCACATGACTCCATGTCATGTTTCATGTGCATTAAGCTCCTTCTTCATCTTCATGCATGAGCATTTCAACATCCTCCAAGCCATTTCTCCTCTATGGCATATGTTGCTCACACATGATCACCTGTGGACTAATCACCTGTGTAATTCACTTAAAACATATTAGTCCACCTAAGTTGTCACTCAATTACCAAAACCAAACAAGGACCTTTCAAAGATGCGAAAAGAAAGATACATGCCAGACTTGGCAACAGACAGACTAACGCCCCCAAACCTAGTTTAAGGTTTTAGGTAAGCAGATGGTACAGAACAAGGAGTCTAGTCGTCATCGATGAAGATCAACTCTTCGTCATCATCATCATCCTCGATGATAAGCTCAGGCTCTTCCTCCTCATCTTCATCTTCAACGTGGGACATCTTCAGCAGGTTCCACTTCCTCATTCTGATCGGGCTCGTGTTCCACTTCAGGTTCCTCCCGACTCCGTCTTCGGGGTCCTCAGCAACTGGTGGAATCACGGGGTGGAGCTGGTTGTGCAGCTGGTGTACTTCCTCATGAAGCATATCATTGAACTGCTCGATCGGGCGGTGTACTGCTGCGTGCAGTCCATGGAACTGGGCTCTGGTGACATCTTCGTGGGTCCAAGCATCATTGCGCTGCTATAGCGCGAACCGTGTTCCGATTGGTCTGCTCCAGGGAAGCTCGTGCCTCATAAAACTCCAGGCGGGAAAGATAGAAGTCATGCTCCATGTTCTCCATCTCAGCCTTCAGATTCTTGATTTCCTCCTTCAGCTGTTTGCGGGTACGACGGGGAAAACGACGACCATTGGAGGATTCTCCAGTCTCTTCTCCGGTGCGTGGCGCCAGCTGGTGACGCGGCACACCGTTTGGTCCAGTCGACTTGCGGGCGGTCAGCTTGATGCGAGCCATATCTGGACAAGAGGTTATAGATGAGAAAGGCTAGCAAGAAAAAGGTATAGGTACACTATCCCAACGAACTCTTTTATTAACTTAAGTGAATATGACATGATGCATGAATCGTTCCTACGGAACAAGGTAATGCAATACTTAACATATATATAGGGCTTAAAACATGTTGTTCCACTAGCTAGTGTTGCCATAAGAGGGACAAGATGAGAGAAGCAATTTGGACTCAAAATAGTCAAGTTTAAATTTTGTTTGGACTCAAAAGAACTTTTGAAGTTTTCGCAAAAGAACACTGCAACGTTAAAGTGAGATGCTCCGATACCACTCTGTGACGGAACGACCCTAATCCCATGGCCCACGTGTCCCTGTCAACTTCTGACAGCCGAACCCATGTTCCATGTGATTAAGACCTGTTCGCCACCGGGCTACATCAGTGCCCAATGTCCGCAGGATCATCTCACAATTCGGTTACAGCATTTCATACTTTTATAAATAACATCGGAATAAAGAGCGGAAGACTTAAATAACATTAGTTTTACAAACCGAGGTTTCAAATGAGGTAAGGAGTATGATTATTACAAACCATTGTTCGGGAAATTCAAAGTAGACAACGTAGCGGAAACATTAACATAAAGATACATGTAACACCAGCCCGAGGGTGCACATTTACTCATTGGCCTCATCGGCCTCTTCCTGGACGAAGGTCACGCAACAGGGTGCGAGACACATCGGGGTTTCAGGCATACCTGCAACATGGGTAACAAACCCTGAGTACTGGGGTACTCAACAAGACTTACCCGACCAAGAAAAGGGAGAAGACTCAGGAATGAGAGGCTTAGGGTAGTCAAGGTAAGACTTAAGCAAGATCAAGTATTTTGCAGAAAAGCATTTTTTTTTGTAAACCTTATTTTATTTTTGAAAGATTCAGTATTCTCAATTCTTCATCATTCATGATTCATTTTACATTTCAAAACATTCCTAGTTGAGAACCACTCTCCGTTGACAGTCAGTGGACCAAGTCTCCATAACCAAGGAGCAACGTTAATCCGGATAAATAATACTCAGCTGAGGATCCCTGTCCACACTGCATATGTAGCACCCAAGCTTGCATATGCCAACTCGTCTACCACGATTCCTCCAAGATTGGGCCGGTCCTACGCCACCCGGAAGTACAGTACACCACTCCAATTTTCCGCCAGCGACAAGTACCTCGGGACTCTAACCCAAGAGTACAGGTCCTGACACGTGGGTACATGCTACTTCCGCCATCTCTCCACTCCCAGTGCGCGGTTGTCGGTCCAATAAAGGATTCCTCGGAGCCAGAGCTTTCCGTAGTATGTGAATAGTTACAAGTCTTGACCAGCAGGCCCCCATACGGATGGTCCCTAATTTCCAGCCAGAACTATACCTTGGTCATATCTCACCCAAGCGTAATAGTCCTGTCAGTTTTTCAACCATGTCCCGGTCGGTGTCAACTGTTGAGTCCCGGACTACAACATGACGGCACCGTACGCTCGGACAACCTCTCCTCGCTATTAACTAGGTACGGATCAGATACCTAGCGAACAGCCGGGGAGTAAGACCAAAATTCCCATAAACATCCTTAAGTGATCACACTTTTAAATTTGGCATTTTATTGCAAAGTCTAATTCAATAAGCATTGCTAAGCATTTTTCAAATACTTTTGAAAAGCAGGTATCAGGTGTATCAGTGGTCAAGGTGGATAGTGCATCAATTAGGATAGCACACAACTCCTATAAACCTAATGCAATAATTTAACTCAAAAGCATTTAAGGAAATCATTTTATAAAATTCAAGGAAAGGGTTAAATGCACCGGGGCTTGCCTTGAAGAGCAAAGAGAGCAGACTCGGGGTAGGTATATAGTGTGTTGGAGCTCGGGGTCGCCTCGGGAGTTGGTTCGTCAACAGCGGCCTCGACTCTGGTACCTTCTTCGTCAACTATACGGATGCAATGATGAATGCTCATGAGAATGATGATATGGACTTATGGTGCAAGACAATTCTACTGATTCTAGATTACTCTTAGGCAAGGTATAATCGAAATCTAGGTTGAGCATAAAAGGTAACCATTTCTTCCTTAAGCAATATTGATTAAACTAGACCTTATTATACTTATCCTAAGCATCATCAAATCATAGCATCACAACCATCATAGACCAAAGGGTAGGGGTCTATGAACATCAATCAATCCAAAGATCACATCATCAAACACTTCTTACCAACCCTAATCCACCTTTTCTATTTTCTTAATTTATTAAAAGGTCATTTTATGAAGTTGCTCCAAAAATTACCAAATTAATTCCATAAGTTCATTATGGCATAAACAGATGGCAAAACAAATTTCATAATTTTGGAGGTCATTAAGGTGCTTAATTAAATCTAGACATTTAATTAACAAAAGGCACTATTCAACTATTTAAATAAAAGCTCAAAAATCAACTTGTTCCAAAAGACTTCAAAATTTTACCAGAGACTCAGAAAGGCATAACTAGCACATAAAAATTTATCTCCAGATTTTTGGAGTTATAGATCACTCCCCCAAAAATACCAAAACCTCCATTTTTCAATTAAAAGGGGAATTTTACATTTTTAAATCTTTGCACAAAACTCAAGTTTCATATTTTTATAAAATACTCCAGAGCATAAAGAGTCTACCACAAAAATTTCAGAATTTTTGGATGCACACAGAAAATCATACAAAAAAGAGAAAACAGAACACTATTCACATCTCTCAGAAAAAGAGAAGAGCACTGTGCTTGCTCCTTCTAGCCGGGCCCGGCGAATCGCGGGGGCTCGGGCGAATCGCGCGGGGCCGGTTGAGAGGGCTCGGTCGAGACGGAAGCGAGCGACAGTCGTCCGAAGCCTGGCCCGGAGGCTCGGGCGAGACGGAGAAGTAAGCCTCCGTCCGAGGCCTGACTCGGGCGAAGCGGAGAGCATGCGCTCGCCGAGGCTTGGGCTCGGGCGAATCGGAGTGGAAGCAGAGGCCGGAGGCTTCGGATGCTTACCACGGGTCGGAGGTAGGGCTCGAGGGTGAGGCTCGACGCGTGCTCGAGGGTGAGGCTCGACACGTGCTCGAGGGTGAGGCTCGACACGCGCTCGAGGGTGAGGCTCGAGGAAGAGACGACCGCGGCGGCGCTTGCCACGCCGGCCGAACCAGGCGGTCCGCGGCGAAGCCAAGAGCACAGGGAGCACCAGAGAGCTCACCGGAGTCGATTGGGCAGCTCGGTGAGGGACGGGGATGGACGGAGCGGCCGGTCGGCGGGAAGCGGCGGACGGCACACGGCGGTGATCGTCGCGCCGGCGGTTCTGCGCAAGATAAGCGACCACGGGGGCCGGGTTAGAGTCGCACGGAGTCAAGGAAGCGAATGCGAGGGTCGGAGGAGATGATCAAGGCCGGAGACGGCGAATTCCACGAACCCGAGCTCGCCGGGTTTTGCCGGAGGCGGCAACGACGAGCTACGCCGGGCAAACGGGGACGGTAGAGGTGAAATTGGAGGGTGGGGAAGCTTCACCAGATCAAGGCGGAGCTTCAGAGCTAGGTGGTTGAGCGGCGGGAGCTCCGGAGAGGTCTGGCCACGGTGGCGGAGGTGAGTGCGGAGGTCGGAGCTCCGGCGGGCTTATATAGCCGCGGCCAGGGGCGGTAGAGAGCTCGAGGCGGGGTGGATAAGCTCGGCGGACGCGTGCGCTCTCGATTGCGCGCAGGCGGAGGACGGGCGTGCAGCCGGGGCTCGGGCGCAGACAGCGCCGGCGATGGCCACGCGCGGCGGCGGCGCGCTGGAGCAGTAGGGGACGGGGCGGAAGTCAGCGCTTCGCGCGTGCGGGTGCGGAAAGATGTCGCGGGCGCGGGGCGGGTGACAAGTCGGGGGGCAGACGAGCGGCTGCCAAACGCGTGGCGCGCGCAACGCCGGAGGCTCGGCCACGGCCGGGGCCCCCTAGCTGTAGGTGGAAGATGAACAGGGCTAGGTCTTAGGGTTTGACTTTTGGCTGATCTTTGTATTTTGCAAATTACTTCCAAAACTTGAACTGGGAAACAAAAACTCAAAATACCAAAGTTGTTCAGAAAAAAGAGATCTACAACTTTGTCAATATGAACATTTTCAAATTCCAAATAGTTTCTGAACCATATACAAAAACAGAAAAGGGGACACTTTTCAAATTTGATTCAAATCAAATTACTTTGGATTTCAAACTGAAACTTGAAAATCCTTTATATGAAAGTTGTTCCATTTGTCAAAACCTACAACTTTGCTAATATACACTTTTTCTGAAACTCAATAGTTTTTGAATAAATTTTTAAACTGAAAAGGGGACAAAAACTGGAATTTGAATGAATTTGAATTACTTCAAATTACTTCAAAATTAATTTATATAGAAACTGGAAATCTGTAAATACCAAGTTGTTCCTCTAGGTCAGATTCACAACTTTGCTTTTTGAACCAACTCAAAATTTTGAATTATGAAAAAGTTATCAGAAAGGGAATAAATCCAGGATTTGGGAATTTTAGGGTTTTGCAAAAGGACAATCAAATCAAAACTGATTTTTGAACTTTGATCAAAGCAACAACATCAGGGCATTAAAATCAAACAAGAACTACATAGAACTAGGCACAGAGGTGAAATTACCATTTTGCCCTTAGAGGGAGAATTGGGCTTCCGGCTTTAGGGTTTTTGAAAAGGGACTAAGCATAGCAATTAAGCAATCCCAATGCATCACAGGAAATGATTAATGCTTAAGATGATGACATGTCAAGTTAATTACATTAGTAACACCAGGGGTGTTACACACACTTGCGAGGATTGTAAGGTGATACCTGGAGATTGTGTGGTTTCTCAACACAGCTACTGGTGGCCGATTTTCGCTTCCGGGTGCATGCTCGTAGGGTCAAACAAGCCAAGAGTGCGAGGACAAGGTGGTGGAATTTAAAAGGAGAAGCATTGAAGGGCTTCAAAGAAAGAGTTATTGATGAGGGCCCTTGGAAAGACGAAGGAGATGCAAATACCATGTGGGAGAAGATGGCAACTTGCGTTCGGAAGGTTGCCGCAAAGGTGCTTGGAGTGTCAAAAGAAAGTGGTCGCGATCCAAAAGACACTTGGTGGTGGAATGAAGATGTGCAAAAGGCTATTAAGGAAAAAAGGAATGCTATAAGTGCTTGTACCAAGACCGGTGCGCGGAAACATAGAAAAGTACAAGGTGACTAAGAAGGCTGCAAAACGAGCGGTGGGCGAGGCAAAGGGGCGGGCTTACGAGGATCTTTACCGACGTTTGAATACGAAGGAAGGAGAGAAGGACATTTATAGGATGGCTAGGGCTCGTGATAAGAAGACAAGGGACTTCAACCAAGTCAAGTGCATTAAGGATAAGAGGGAGCAACTCTTGGTGAAGGAAGATGAGATTAGACATAGGTGGCAAGAATATTTTGATAATTTGTTCAATGGGGAAAATGAGAACTCCACCGTTCGGTTGGATGATCATCTGATGACACCAATAGGCGCTATGTGCGGAGAGTATCCAAGAGCAGGAGGTTAGAGAAGCTTTGAAAAGGATGAAAGTGGATAAAGCGATGGGTCCTGATGGTATTCCAATCAAGGTGTGGGTGTGGAGATGACTCGGGGATATAGCTGTAGTATGGCTAACCAAGTTGTTTAACAATATTTATCGTTCGAACAAGATGCCTCATGAGTGGAGAAGAAGC
Source organism: Coix lacryma-jobi var. lacryma-jobi (assembly GCA_009763385.1). Taxonomy (NCBI): domain Eukaryota; kingdom Viridiplantae; phylum Streptophyta; class Magnoliopsida; order Poales; family Poaceae; genus Coix; species Coix lacryma-jobi. The sequence goes on from CM019824.1 coordinate 163,476,706, forward strand.
ATATTGGTTCCAATCTACAAGAACAAGGGAGACGTCCAAAGCTGCACTAACTATCGGGGGAATTAAGTTGACGAGCCACACGATGAAGTTGTGGGAGAGAGTTATTGAGCATAGATTGCAAGGGTTGACGCGGATATCCATGAACCAATTTGGTTTCATGCCTGGAAGGTCAACCATAGAAGCAATCTTCTTAATAAGACAAGTTATGGAGCGGTTCAGGGAGCAAAAGAAGGACCTACACATGGTTTTCATTGACTTGGAGAAGGCGTATGACAAGATACCAAGGAATGTTATGTGGTGGGCTTTGGACAAACATAAAGTCCCAACAAAGTATGTTACCCTCATCAAGGACATGTACAACAACGCCGAGACCAGTGTGCGGACAAATGATGGTGACACTGATTTCTTTCCGATTAAAATAGGTCTTCATCAAGGGTCAGCCTTGAGCCCATATCTCTTTGCCTTGGTTATGGATGAGGTTACGAGGGACATACAAGGAGATATCCCTTGGTGTATGCTTTTTGCAGACGATGTAGTGTTAGTTGATGAAAGTCGGACAGGAGTAAATAGGAAACTGGAGTTGTGGCGGCAGACCCTTGAGTCCAAAGGGTTTAGAATAAGCAGGACTAAGACCGAGTACATGAGATGTGATTTCGGCAATGCTGCACAGGAAGAGGGAGAGGTGAGCTTGGAAGACCAAGTGGTGCCTAAGAAAGATGTCTTCCGGTATCTTGGATCAATGTTACAGAAGGATGAAGATATTGATGCAGATGTTAGCCAGGATCAAAGCAGGGTGGGATGAAGTGGCGCCAAGCATCTGGTATTCTATGTGACAAGAGGGTACCACAAAAGCTCAAAGGCAATTTATAGGACGGCGATTCGACCGGCTATGGTATGGAGCAGAATGTTGGCCTACTAAAAGACGACATGTCCAACAAATGAGTGTTGCAGAAATGCGTATGTTGCGCTGGATTTGTGGCCACACAAGGATGGACCGTGTCCGAAATGACGATATTCGTGACCGGCTAGGGGTAGCACCAATTGAAGAAAAGTTGGTCCAACATCGGTTGAGGTGGTTTGGTCATGTCCAAAGGAGACCTCCAGAGGCACCAGTGCATTGTAGAGTTTTAGCCCAAGATTTTCATATGAGGAGAGGTAGAGGTAGACCAAAATGACGTGGGCGGAGGAGGCAATAAAGAGAGATCTAAAAAGTTGGGATATACCTAGAGATCTATGTTTGGATAGAATTGCATGGAGAGCAGCCATTGACGTGTGTGAACCGTGACTAGGGTCTCTTGTGGGTTTCAACTCTAGCCTACCCCAACTTGTTTGGGACTAAGAGGCTTGGTTTTGTTGTTGTATAACAATAGTTAGTCTTTTATTTATCTATAAATTATTTCTCTTTTCTATTCCTTCATATACATCTCTATTAGGACTCACTACTAACAACGCTTTCATGTCTGTAACACCTCTGGTGTTTAAGATGTAATTAACCTGACATGTCATCATCTTTAGTCATTAATCTTCTTGCCTGCATTTATGTTTGCTTAGTACTTGTGTAGCAATCTCTTTTCAAAAACCCTAAATGCCCAAATCTTCCTTTAAAGGCAAAATGGTAATTTCAACTCCGTGCCTAGTCTTGTGTATTTCTTGTTCGGTTTAGTGTCTTGAAGCTTTGTTGTGTTGTTCAAAAATCAAAATCAGAAATCAGATTTCAAAGTCCTTTTGAAAAACCTAATTTCCAAACCCTGGCTTTTACCCCTCTTTTAATAATTTAAAAACTATTCAAAATTTGGACTTGCTCCAAAAAGCAAAGTTGTAGATCTGGCCAAGAGAAACAACTTTGGTATTACAAATTTTCAAGTTTCTATACAAAGTTTGAAGTAATTTCAAATTCATTCAAATTCCAGTTTTTGTCCCCTTTTCAGTTTCAAAATTTATTCAAAAAACTATTGAGTTTTAGAAAAAGTGTATATTAGCAAAGTTGTAGGTTTTGATAAAAGGAACAACTTTAATGTTTGCAGATTTCCAACTTTCAATGTAAAATCAAAAGTAATTCTGAATTTATTCAAATCCCAAAAGTGTTCCCTTTTCTGATTTCAAATGTGGTTCAAAAACTATTTAAATTTTGAAAATGTTCATATTGACAAAGTTGTAGATCTCTTTTTTCTGAACAACTTTGATGTTTTGAGTTTTTGTTGCCCAGTTCAAATTTTGGAAGTAATTTGCAAAATACAGAAACCAGTTCAAAAGTCAAACCCTAGCCTACCCTGTTCATCTCCTACCTCGCGTAGGGGAGGGGCCCGCCATGGCCCGGTCGCCGGCGCTGCGCGCGCCACGCGCTCGGCCGCCGTTCGCCTGCCCCGACCTGCCGCCGCTGGTCCCGTGATGATTTCGCGCCCGCACGCGCCGAGCGCTGACCTTGCCCCGTCCCCCACAGTGCCCAGCGAGTCGCCGCCGCGTGTTCAACGCCGGCGAGCTCACGCCCGTCCCTGCACGCACGCCAGCCCTTCCGCCAGCGCGCAATCGAGTGCGCACGCCTCCGCCAAGCTTATCCGCCTGTGCGCGACGCTTATCCACCCCCGAGCACGCCTATAAAACCCACCGCCGGTGAGCCGGAACCCTCACCCGCCTCCGCCACCGTCGACACACCAGTCCAGAGCCTCTCCCACCCAACCACCTACTCAGAAGCAGAAGCTCCGCCGTGTTCTTGCGAAGCTTTTCCCCTCCTCAATTTTACCTCCGCCGCCCCCTATTGCCCGGCGTAACCTCATCGCTCGGATTCCGGCGAAAAAGCGGTGAGCACGGATTTGGGAAATCCCCATTCCCGGCCGTGATCTTCCTTCCCCGACCTATGTTCCTTCTTCCTCGCATCCTTGCGCGTCAAACCATGCCTCGATGATCCGTTGTGGTGCTCAGGAACGCCGGAACGCCGTCGCGACGCAGTTCTGCCCGCCGACGACCCCCGCTCCGTCGACCTCCTAGCTCCGGCCGTCCCCTCGCCTCGCAACCGCGCGTTATCGACTGCCGGTGAGCTCCTGAACCTCCCCATGCCCTTGGTTTCGCCCGAGCCTCTCTGCCGTGGCCGGAACGCCATCGCGCCGCCGCGGGGTGACCGCCGGCGTGAGGAAGACGATGAACAGTGCGTTTTTTCTTTTTCAGTTTGTTTTGAATAGTGTTCGAATTTCATCTTTTTGTGTGATTTTTCGTGTTGTTCCAAAAATTCTGAAAAATTCAGGGTAGACTCTTTACACTTTGAAGTATTTTAGAAAAATATAAAACTTGACTTTCCTACAAAAATTTGAAAATGAAAAATCCCTTTTTAATTAATAAATGGATGGTTTTGGATTTTTAGAAAATCATTTATAACTCCAAAAATCATGAGATAAATTTTTGTGAGCTTCCTATGCCATGTTTAGTCTCTGGTGAAATTTGAAGTCTTTTGGAACAAGTTGATTTTTGAGCTTTATTTTAATTGTTAAATAGTGCCGTTTGTTAATTAATGTCTGATTTTATTTGAGCACCTTAATGACCTCCAAAAATTATGAAATTTGTTTTTCCATCTATCTACACCATAATGAACTTATGTGATTAATTTGGTAATTTTTGGAGCAACTGCATAAAATGACCTTTTTAAATAATTAAGAAAAATAGAAAAAGTGATTAGGGTTCATGTTGTATGCCCTGTGTTACATTGTTCATGCTAGCATACTCATGTGCATGCATCATTGCATTCGTATAGTCACCGAAGAAGGCGTCAAGATCGAGGCAGCCGCTGACGAACCTGTCCCCGAGGCTACCCCGAGCTCCGACAACTGCCCCGCCGCCCTCGAGCCTGCCCTCTTTGCTCTTCAAGGCAAGCCCGGTGCATTTAACCCCTTTCCTTGAATTATAAAATGATTTCCTTAAATGCTTTTGAGTTAAATTATTGCATTAGGTTTATAGGAGTTGTGTGCTATCCTAATTGATGCACTATCCACCTTGACCACTGATACACCCGATACCTGCTTTTCAAAAGTATTTGAAAAATGCTTAGCAATGCTTATTGAATTAGACTTTGCAATAAAATGTCATTTTCAAAAGTGTGATCACTGAAAGAATCTTTATGGGAATTTGGCTTTACTTCCCGTTCGATGACTGCTTGCCTAGCTAGCATGTGGTCATCGTCGAGAAGAGGTTGTCCGCGCGTACGGTGCCGTCATGTTGTAGTCCGGGACTCAACAGTTGACACCGACCGGGACAAGGATTGAAAAACCGACAGGACCTGTACTCTTGGGTTAGAGTCCCGAGGTGCTTGTCGCTGGCGGAAAAATGTAGGGACCATCCGTATGGGGGCCTGCTGGTCAAGACTTGTAACTATTCACATACTTCGGAAAGCTCTGGCTCCGAGGAATCCTTTATTGGACCGACAACCGCGCACTGGGAGTGGAGAGATGGCGGAAGTAGCATGTACCCATGTGGTCGTCGTACCTGGATAAGAGTAGTGTATTGTACTTCCGGGTGGCGTAGGACCGGGCCCAATCTTGGAGGAATCGTGGTAGACGAGTTGGCATATGCAAGCTTGGGGTGCTACATATGCAGTGTGGATAGGGATCCTCAGCTGAGTATTATTTATCCGGATTAACGTTGCTCCTCGGTTATGGAGACTTGGTCCACTGACTGTCAACGGAGAGTGGTTTCAACTAGGAATGTTTTGAAATGTAAAATGAATCATGAACGATGAAGAATTGAGGAATACTGAATCTTTCCAAAAATAAAAATAAGGTTTACAAAATGCTTTTCTGCAAAATACTTGATCTTGCTTAAGCCTTACCTTGACTACCCTAAGCCTCTCATTCCTGAGTCTTCTCCCTTTTTCTTAGTCGGGTAAGTCTTGTTGAGTACCCCAGTACTCAGGGTTTGTTACCCATGCTGCAGGTACGACAGAATCCCCGATGTGTCTTGCACCCTGCTGCGTGACCATCATCCAGGAAGAGGCCGATGAGGCCGAAGAATAGTTGTACACCCTCGGGCTGGGTGATTATAAGTATCTTTGCTGTTCTCCACTATGTTGTCTATGTCTATCTCTATTATCAGAACTTGATTTGTAATAACTGCACCTTAATTTCTATCTTAATTCTATTTGGAACTCTGCTTTGTAAAACATTGTTAATTAAGTCTTCCGCTCTTTATTTCGATGTTATTTGTAAAAGTATGCAATGCTGTAACCGAATTGTGAGATGATACTGCGGACATTGGGCACTGATGTAGCCCGGTGGCGAACAGGTCTTAATCACATGGAACATGGGTTCGGCTGTCAGAGGTTGACAGAGACACGTGGGCCATGGGATTAGGGTCGTTCCGTCACAATGTCCAACTTAGTGCTTGTATGAGAGCCAAGTTCTTCTATCTTCTCTCCTCCACATCAGTATTTGCTTGGCTATAAGCCAATTATTGGACATGCTTTGGTAGCTTTGGCAGACAAAAACGCTGGGGCCAGACCCAAATACAAGTTCACGCAACCAATCGAGCTATCCTTGTATCCCGGAGGCCTGGTCATGCGTTGCCAGGGCAACCAATTGTGCCCTAAGACAATAAACAAGGACAAAGAGAGGACGTACATCATACTACTAGAACCGATTAGGGCAAAACGTCGAACATTTTGGCAGCACCATCCGCAGCACCATCCTTAATTTTTTTTATCAGGTACAATTTAGACGCACACAACCCACACACACGCGTGCGCGTCCGTACACACGCAAAGAGAGATTGAGAAGCTCGCCGTCTTCAGGTCGTCTCCAGTGCGCGGGAAACGCGCAGTACCACCGAACGCGCACGCGTGCGTGTACATGCAAAATCTAGAAAAAATCCAGAGAAAAGGTGCGACACCAGGGTTGAACCCGTGTGGGGGGTAGCGTCCCACCCAGACTGCCCTACCACGGACCACAGGCCCTTTCGCAGCACCATCCTTATTTAGACCTTGTTTAGTTTCCCCAACTTCCCCCAATATTTCTATATTCTCCGTCACATCAATTTAGCTACATGCATGAAGCATTAAATGTAGGTAAAAAAAATAACTGATTGTACTTTTAGTATCTATATATCGAGACGAATCTTTTGAGCCTAGTTGGTCCATGTTTAAATAAAGTTTGTCAAATAACAACGAAAGTACTACAGTGCAAAATCCAAATATTTCTTCGAACTAAACAAGGCGTTAGAGCCACCGCATGACCGTTGCTGGCCTGCTATAAAACACCGCTGCCTGTGACGGCACGCGGGTTGGTGGAGCCAACCGTGGACACACACAACACTGCGGCGTTGCTCTGAGCACTAGAAGGCAGGATAGGGCTCACGCCGCCCAGCACGCCGACGTCGTGAGCATAGGCCCTGGCCTCGGCGATAGGCATCACGGGTGCTGGCCACAACCTCGGGTTGTTGGCGTAACCGGTGAGGACCCCACCTCGAGCGGTGTCATCGCGGTTCAAATGTTGTCTAACCCCCTCTATAAGCATGGCACGCTAACTGTACGTAGACGTGAGTCCAACGTATGTCAATTTATCAACCATTATTTATATAATATTTGTCATGAAATTATAAATTATATAAAATAATTTACATCAACAAAAAATAAATTAAAGAATTCAAATAATTTACTGATACCTTGGTAGTCCTCATGCATGCTGAGCACCGGACCCAAAGCTCAGCCTCATCCTTGATGGGCACCGGACGAGGATGTGATCGATGCTCTCATCTTCTTGGTGCCTGAAACTAACACCTTGGTCCTCTGATTGAAGATCATGGCAACATCAATGCGCCCCCGGTTACGATTTTTCGACGCTGTCTTGTCCCTCGTAACAACTAAACAGTAGTCCAATGGTTGGTTGATTCAGAGGATCAACCTACCTGCTTCTAAATTGGGTATCTTGCAATAGCATTCTTCAATCTGTCAGTTCAGCATATGGAATCAGGCTTCAGATAGGGAAGGGGAGTCGGCAAGGAAGAGTAACGGTTCACCGGTTTCATTCAGAGCCACACATTGACAATCTGTCCTCTGCCTTTTGCTGCCTAACTGCATATTATCCATTTTGTTAGATAGATATTTGTAAGTGCAATCAAGCCCTAATTGTGGGTTTTGGTGATAATGACCACACGATTAGAGGACTAATAAGATTTATGAAGTTGACAAGCAGGTTATGATAAGAAAGGATGGGTGTATATGCGTTGGTGGACCCCTCACACTACATTTCATCGGTTCCGGACTCAAAGTGCTTCAAAGAAATTCTATTTTGGTTATTTGAGTTTTAGGAATGCCGTACTATAAAGGGGGAATGCAAATTCATTGATATGGCTGAATGACATGTGCTCAAACCAACTCAAACCATCCACATTTCCAACCAAAGACAGCTGCACCCATTGTAGATCTGTTCCTGTGTTTGGTGGGGCGCGCAGTGCGCTCTAGGCGCGGCAGTGCCGGGCCGCGGTACTGCCGGGCTAAGGCCGGCACTGCCGCGACTTGATTTGTCCGTTGGATGGCAGGGGGTATTTACTTCACCCCTCTGCCTCCCAACGGTCATCCACGACCATTCACTCCACCTACCTCCAGACAAGCTCTCTCTTCTCCATTGAAGGCCCTTCAAGCTCCCAACCACCAAAATCTTCATTCCCATTGATTCCAAGTGGTTGAGAGGCTCAAACCTTCACCAAAGAGGAGCCCTAGCTGAGATCTACTGCCTAGAGCACTTGATTTGAGCCATAGCCGGTGGATTTGCTTCTATTACTCTTGGGTTCTTGGAACCCTAGCCGGCTAGGCGTCGCCCTAGAGCCTTGCCAACTTGTGTGGCGGCCTAGGGAGGTTTGTAATCACTTGTGCAGCTAGTAAGATTACCCTCATCTCAAGGATTTGGTTCCTTGACTTGAGAACGAGGTTGAGTTGCAAAGCTCATGACCTAAGTGGTCAACCTCAACAACGTGGAGGTAGGCAAGCCTTGGTGGCGAGCTGAACCACGGGATAAATCACTTGTCTCGCGTGCTTGCTTAGTTTCATTCTCTATGTTCATGAGCTTGTGATATATCTAGGGTTTGGCTCGATCTACTCTATCTTTCATATTTGGCTTGGAGTAGTTGTTTCTGCTGGTTCATATAGCCTATTGTTACATTCCTATTCATATAGAATCTGCAGATTGTGGTTAGATTTCGAATTGCAGCTTCTGGTCTTCATCTGCGCGGCAGTACCGCGCTGAGGCCGGCAGTGCCGGGGAGCGGCAGTGCCGGGCACAGGGCGGTAGTGCCGGGCCTATCTAATTTGTTTTTAAGCTGTGATTTTTGACAGGCCTATTCACCCCCCCTCTAGGCCACACAGGTCCTTACAAGTGGTATCAGAGCCTGGTCTCTCAGCAGCACTTAACCGTGCGAGAGTATGGCCACTGACGGAGGGAGGAAAGGTACGCTAGTGTTGTGCAACCCAAACCTTTGAAGATCCAGATGTGCACACCACTAGCAGCAGCGAGAGTATCTCCACAGCTAGCGGAAGGACACTTCCACAATTGGTTGTGTCGGCCGGAGAGGAGAGCTCGCAAGACGAAAGAAGAAAGAAGGTTGAGAAGAGAAGCTAGAGGCAAAGCAAAGAAGATGCAGCGCTCAGCTCTCAAAGTAAAGGAAGACAAGGCTCAAAGAAGAAAGAAGAAAGAAAGATTAGAAGAGAAGAAAGAGCCAAGAGAAGAGAAGAAAAAAGAAGAAGAAGGAAGAGCTCAAAGCTAAGAAGAGTGTGCACTTGAGTGAAGACTCAAGTAGCACGGAAGATGGTGATGATGACATCTCCTATCATCTCAAGGGTGACAAGAAGAAGAAGGAGGAGACCAAGAAGACATACGGAGCCGTATCCTACACTTATTCTTCTATGTCTAACCATGATTCTAGGCCTCTCATTAATGTACCCGCGGGCAAGTTGCCTCGTTTCGACGGGACCAACTTTGCCAGTGGAAGCACATTATGAAGACCTATCTTATTGGTCTCCATCCAGGTATTTGGGAGATTGTGCACAATGGACTTGAAGCACCGGTTGATCCAAAGAACCCCACTCAAGATGAGTTCCGCAACATTCATCTCAATGCCCAAGCCACTAGTGTGCTACTTAGTGCCTTGGATGGTGATGAGTACAACAAGGTCATGGGAGTTGAGGTTGCAAAGGAGATTTGGGACACATTGCATATTACTCATGAAGGGGTTGATAAAGTAAGGCAATCCAAGATTGATTTGTTGATGGCCAAGCTCAACCGGTTTGTGATTTGTGATGGTGAAGGTCCTCAAGAGATGTTTGATAGGTTGATGGTCATTGTTGGCAAGATTAGAGGGCTAGGTGGAAATGAAATCAATGATCACAAGGTTGTGAAGATTATGTTGGAAGCTTATTCACCAAGAAATGAGACCGTAGTGACATTGATTAGAGACAAGAAGAAGTTTGAGAAGTTCACACCTAGTGATGTGCTTGGGAGGATTATCACATTTATGATGCAAGAGAGGAAGCTAATGAAAGAAGGAAGCTTGGAGAGTTGCAAGCAAGGCTAGATGGGATGAAGATCAAGGAAGTGGCACTCAAGGCAAGCAAGCCAACAAAACAAGCAACATCAAGCAAGTCAAGTTCAAGCAAGCAAGCCTCTACAAGCAAGCCCAAGCAACAAAAGAAGAAAATAGAGGTTGAGGACAGCACATCATCCTCTTGCAAGAGTGAGAGTGATGGTGAAGAGTTTGAGAAGATTGATGATATAGCTCTATTCATGAGAAGATATCGCAAGGGGCTCAAGAAAGAAGGTTACAAATTTGTAAAGAGGAAGTTTCCTAACAAGAAAAAGAGAACTTGCTACAATTGTGGTAGCACCGAGCACTTCATTGCTCATTGCCCAAATGAGAAGAAAGACAACAAGGGCAAGAAAGATGACAAAGCCACTTACAAGAAGCACAACAAGAGATACATGGGAGAAGCTCACATCGGACATGAATGGGATTCAACCGCACAAACCTCAAGTGAAGAAGATGAGAAGATGGCAACCATTGCATTTCAAAAGTCATCTCCTTCACCAAGGCTATTCAACAACTTGTCCGATGATGATGAAGGCAACTCCCACACTTGTCTCATGGCCAAGAAAGAGAAGGTGAAAAAGACTCATACTCCTAAACCTTCTCTTCCACTTAGTGACATCTCTAGTAGTGAACTTAGTGACTCTTCTAGTGATGATAGCTCTAGTGATGAAGAGAGATAAACATGATAACAAAGAACTTAGATAAGAAAACCAAACTCTTTATCACTAAGCTAATGGAGGAACTAGAGGGTGTACAAGCCGAGCTAGAAATAAGTGAGGATGCTCTTATCAAACAAGAGGATCTCTATATTGCTTCGCAAGGAAGCTCTTGCATTAGAGAGAAGTGAGTTGGATGTCTTGCATGAGGCCTTGGCCAAAGAGCAAGATGAACATGCTTCCCTAAAGAAGGCTCATGTTGAACTCAAGAAAAAGTATTGTGACTTGGATGTTAAAGCACAAGGAACTTGAGCTACATATAACCTTCTTTGGGAAAGCAACTCAACTCTCCCTAAGGCAAATGTCACTCCTATTCCTTCCACTAGTGAAGGTTGTGGAAAATGCTATAAATCTTGATTTGAATGTTATTCCACTAACCTTGCAAACATGGAGGTCATGAGAAAAGAAATAGCAAGATTGACAAGTGTTATTGCAAGTGGTTGTGTCAAGGCTACTATAAGTGCTAGTGAGAAGACCCAAAGCAAGAACATGCCCAAGTTCAAGAACGGAAGGACTCCTTTCATAAAGGATGGGTTGGGGCATGTAAAGGGAGGCAAAACCAATGGAAGGAAGAGAAGGTGAATGGCTATGAGTGTGTGAGGTTTGAGAAGAAGGGTTACATTGGTACAGTTCAGCCTGCACAGACCGCGGGCCAGTGCCGCGCCAGAAAGGCGGCAGTTGCGGGCACCCCGGCAGTGCCGCGCCCCAAGAAAGGGAAGGCTACCAGTTCCCTTCCGCTCAGTCTCACACACAGCCCAGGCAGATGCCAAATCAGAAGCAAGGGTCTCAGAAACCAAAGGAGTCTATTTGGGTAACCAAGAACAAGTTCATGCATCAACCCAAGATAGAAGCTCCAGAATGAGCATGTCCTCTTGTTACTTTTTAGGACACAACAACAGTGGTAAAGTTGTTGCAAAGTATGTTGGTAATGACAAGAGGGCAGCCGACAAGTTATTTGGGTTCCTAGATACTTGTGACTAACATGCAAGGCCCAATATCAATTGGGGACCTAAACCAAGGAACTAAACTTATTTTGCAGGCTTACTCCTCGGTGGATCAAGTTGGGTGCTTGATAGCGGATGTACAAATCATATGACCGGAGAAAGGAGTATGTTCTCATCATATTCCCCAACTACAAATGCAAGTGAGAACATCATATTGGTGATAACTCCAAGGGGGATGTGCTAGGTCTTGGTAAAGTTGCTATCACACTTGAACATTCAATTACTAATGTCTTACATGTTGATTCGTTAAGTTACAATTTGTCGTTCGCAATTGTGTGGAATGGGTTTCAATTGTCTCTTTACGGATGAGGGTGTGGAAGTCTTTAGAAGGGAGGATTCCTCTATTGTCTTTACAGGTCGTTGAAAGGGAAGCTTTACTTAGTTGATTTCAACAAAAGTGAAGCCAACTTGAGACTTGTTTAGTGGCAAAATCTAGCATGGGTTGGTATGGCACCGCCGACTAGCTCATGTTGGGATGAGGAATTTGGCCCAAACTTCAAAGGACACCACATCCTAGGACTAACCAATGTTCATTTTGAGAAAGACAGAGTATGTGGAGCTTGCCAAGCCGGAAAGCAAGTAGGCGTACCTCACCCACCAAAGAGCTATGACACTACTACTCATCCATTGGAATTGATTCACATGGATCTCTTTGGACCGGTTGCCTACCTTAGCATCGGCGGTAACAAACATGGTCTTGTTATTGTTGATGACTTTTCTCGTTTCACTTGGGTATTCTTTTTGCATGATAAGAGTGTAGTGCAAGAGAAGGTGAAGATGTTCATACGAAGAGCTCAAAGGGAATTCGGTTTCAACATCAAAAAGGTTCGTAGTGATAATGGAACCGAATTCCGAAACACCCAAGTGGAAGAGTTACTTGATGAAGAGGGCATCAAGCATGAGTTCTCAGTGCCTTACACCCCTCAACAAAATGGTGTGGTGGAGAGGAAGAATAGAACGCTCATTGACATGGCAAGGACGATGCTAGATGAGTACAAGACGCGGACATCTTTTGGGCCGAAGCCGTCAACACCGCTTGCCATGCAATCAACCGCCTCTACCTCCACAAGAGAAGAAAGAAGACCTCCTATGAGCTGCTAACGGTAACAAGCCTAAGGTATCTTACTTTAGGGTATTGGGTGCAAATGTTTCATATTGAACAAGAGACCCAGAGTCTCTAAGTCGCATCCAAGGTTGATGAGGTTTTTTCTCGGTTATGGATCAAACGAGCATGCCTATCGTGTTTTCAACAAGGCCTCCGGCAAAGTTGAAATAGCGATAGACGTGACGTTTGATGAAACTAATGGCTCTCAAGTAGAGCAAGTTGATGAGGTGGTTGTAGGTGATGAGGAACCTCCTTGTGAAGCAATCAAGCAACTAGCCATTGGTGATATAAGACCACAGGAACTGCAGGCTACTGGTCAGGATGGTCCTCAAGCTGAAGCTCCTGCTGGGACTGGTCAGATACAGTCCCCGGCAGTGCCGGGCTCGTCCCCGGCAGTGCCGGATCCCGGCAGTGCCGCGCGGAGCCAAGCAGTGCCGGGCACACCCAGAGCAGCTGCAGCTACTCCACCTCATGGAGTGAACCTGCAACCCATCTTCGAGCGAGATGAAGAAGAGGAAGCCGAGAGATGAACCAGAACCCATCGATCATCCAAGACTCAAGCAAACTATTCAACGAGATCATCCCGTTGATAATATTCTTGGGAGTCTACGAAAGGGGGTAACGACACGCTCTCATTTGGCAAATTTCTGTCAATATTACTCGTTTGTCTCCTCTTTGGAACCTCTAAGGTAGAAGAAGCCCTGGATGATCCGGATTGGGTGATGGCCATGCAAGAAGAGCTCAACAACTTCGAGCGCAATCAAGTATGGTCACTCGTGGAAAGACCAAATACCAATGTCATTGGAACCAAATGGGTCTTTCGCAACAAGCAAGATGAAGAAGGTGTGGTGACAAGGAACAAGGCAAGATTGGTAGCTCAAGGGTTCACACAAGTAGAGGGCCTGGACTTTGAAGAAACATATGCACGGTTGCAAGACTTGAAGCCATTCGGATTCTTCTAGCCTATGCAGCCCATCATGAATTCAAGCTATATCAAATGGATGTGAAGAGTGCATTCCTCAATGGCCCTATACAAGAGTTGGTATATGTCGAGCAACCACCGGGCTTTGAAGATCCCACGTTTCCCAACCACGTCTTCAAACTCCGAAAGGCGCTCTATGGGCTTAAGCAAGCACCTAGAGCATGGTATGAATGCCTTAAGGAATTCTTGCTCAAACAAGGCTTTGAAATAGGCAAAGCCGATCCTACTCTCTTCACTCATAAAGTCAATGGAGATATCTTGTGTGCCAAATATATGTCGATGACATAATATTTGTGTAGTACTAACAAATCCTTTTGTGATGAGTTTAGTAGGATCATGACTAAAAGATTTGAGATGTCTATGATGGGTGAGCTCAAGTTCTTCCTTGGGTTTCAAATCAAGCAATTAAAGGAAGGGACTTTTCTTTGCCAAACCAAGTACACCCATGATATGTAAAGAAGTTTGACATGGTGAACGCTAAGCCTATCAAAACACCCATGCCAACTAATGGACATCTTGATCTTGATAAGGAAGGAAAAGTCGTGGACATCAAGGTATATCGTTCCATGATTGGCTCCCTCCTTTACTTATGCGCATCTAGGCCCGATATTATGCTTAGTGTGTGCATGTGTGCTAGATTTCAAGCTAACCCGAAAGAGTGTCACTTAGTGGCCGTTAAGAGAATCTTGAGATATCTAGTTCACACTCCAAACCTGGCTTGTGGTATCCTAAGGGCTCCAAGTTTGATCTACTTGGCTATTCGGATTCCGATTACGCGCGGTTGCAAGGTAGATCGAAAAAGCACTTCGGGGACATGTCAATTCCTTGGACGCTCCTTAGTGTCTTGGAGTTCTAAAAAGCAAAATTGTGTAGCCCTATCCACAGCCGAGGCCGAGTATGTTGCAGCAGGTGCATGTTGTGCGCAACTACTTTGGATGAGGCAAACCCTTCGTGATTTCGGATGTCAATTTACTCATATCCCACTCTTGTGTGACAATGAGAGCGCCATAAAGCTAGCAAACAACCCAGTGTGTCATTCAAGAACCAAACACATAGACATCCGGCATCACTTCTTGAGAGATCATGAAATCAAAGGAGATATCGCCATCAAACATGTGAGCACCGACAAACAACTAGCCGATATCTTCACTAAGCCTCTAGATGAGTCAAGGTTTTGTGCTTTAAGGAGTGAACTAAATATACTTGACTCTCGTAACTTAGTTTGAAACCTAGCATGCTTGATTGATCAACTAGTTTGACCTAGGTAAAACAATTTCAAAACTTTCATATTGTGTTTCAAAATCTTTGAAAGAAAAACTTGCTTGGTGTGACCATTGTTCTGTATTGATTACTTGGCTGGTCATATCATGCAAGAAGTACCTGTTCACTCCAAGAATAAGCTGTAGTATCTTAGAGAATAACTCTCTCTGTAGGTAACTGTCCGGCAGTGCCGGGCCAGGTGCGGTAGTGCCGGGCCCCGGCAGTGCCGCGCCAGGCGCGGTAGTGCCGCGACTTACTGATTCGACTGAATCAGTTTGTTACCGAGTGGGGTCATTGGGAAAACTTTCCTACTCTACCGTGACCCCCTCTCTCTCTCTCTCCTCATCCATTCACCGCACCCGTGTTTCCCTCTCCTCTCTCTCTCGGGAAAAGGGCGACCGCATCCTCTTCTCACCGACCGGCCGTCCCCGGCACTTCCGGCCACCGGAGGTGTTGCTCGGGATCCTCGTCGGTGCTGCTCCGTTGTCCTCCTCTCCAAGGGTCTCCTTCCCTCTCCTTCCTCTCAAGGTGAAGTTTCAAAATCCCTCACCCTAAGTTTTTCCCGATTTGTAAAATGCGCCATGGGTATTGTATTTAGAGGTTGTAGAAGGGTTTGTAGATGATAGGGAAGTGGTAGAGATGATGGATGTGGTGTTCCTTGGCTCAGATCCGGCCTGCCTGCGCGGCAGTGCCGCTCCCAGAGCAGCAGTGCCGGACCATGAGCAGGGATTTGATCCAAGTAACACCTTATCCATCAAAATCTATCGCCTCACTATAACCTACCAGCTCTTATGCAGTCTTTTAATCCACAGTTTCCATGTTTTAGATGTCGGGCGGAGGTGATGATGAAAGGAGGACTAAGAGAAGGATGGATCCGCTCAGGGGGAGGAGCAAGCAGCCAGCCCGTCGTGGTGGTGCTAGCTCCCAAGGAGTGTGTGTCAGCTAGACAGCAGATCAGAGATGAGGCACGTCTCCAGATGCAGGGTCGTCAGATCAGGGAGGACCTTTACCCTGCCACCCCTGAGCATTTGGCAGAGGTCAGCAGGGCTCATGTGCAGCCCTATGAGGAGGATGTCCAGGAGAGGCCACCACAGGACACAAGAGCAAGGCAGCCTGTGTCCTACTATCAGCAGTTCAGCTCGGTCAAGTCCCAGCGACAGCATAATCCATACAATGCTCCAAAGGATATGGGCATTGACTACAGGTTCTGGAATGAGTTTCATTCTGACTTCTACCGCTCAGTCCTGTACAATGCCAAGAAGTCCAAGATTCTGAACATGAAGTACGTGGATTGGGAGCACCTAGAAGCAAAGACTGACCGTGATATCAACAGGGTAGTGGCTGCGTGCAAGCAAAGGAACATGTATGACTTGATGGGATTCAGCCACAACTGGAACACAGAGATTATCCACCAGTTCCATGCCACCCTGTATGTTGACAATGTGGTTGAGGAGATGCATGGGATGACCGAGGGTCGCCACTACAAGGTCACTTATGAGACCTTTAGTAGGATCCTTGGCTGGGCAGCGAGGACAGGGAGTTTGACAATCTACATGATGAGAGGACCCTGACAGAGAGTGAGATTGCCCACATGTATGAAGACCCTAGCAAGGCTGATGGGTGGTGAAGGGGCTAAAACCTTTTTATTACATGCTCAACAACCTTTTCAGGCAGACGCTCAACCCAAAGAGTGGCTCGCACTCTAATTATATGGATATGGCAGGAACATGTTGGCTAGGATGGCCCCTCAGGCTACTCCCTTTTCCATATCCAGCTCATATGGACCGAGCTACAGGTTGCAGCTGAGGATGCTAGGAAGGCGGTTCTTTATGCACCTACGTCATGTTCATGATAGAGATGGTCTCCGGCCATTCTTTTCCTAAGGATGGGTTGCATGAGCCGTACAGGGCCGAGAAGAAGAAGGGGCAGCAGGAGGTTCAGCAGGGGCAGCAGCAGCAGCAGATAGACCCGAGAGCTCCCATCCTTCCTATCAGAGGAAGAAGAAGAGCAAGCTAGCAAGATGGATCAAGGCCATCTTCTCTACTTGCACCTACGCAGCCCAGACAGCGCACCAGGCACTTGTTGAGCAGCGCGCCGAGCGAGAGCGGGCGGGACGTTCGCCGTTACCTCCACCCCGCTCTCCACCTCGCTTCGACCTCTCCAGCCTTGATTCAGATGATATTGATGATGATGATGATCAGGAGGAGCAGGAGGAGATCGTGCCTGTGCCACCTCGTCGTTCTACACGTGCCTCGACCTCGACCCGCTACACCAGTTCCACACACCGTCAGGGGAAGGCCGTGGTAGAGTCCGATGACGACGACGACGATGATGATAAGGAGGAAGAAGAAGAAGTTCAGTGGGACACGATAGCTTCGGATGATGATTGAGTGCTTGGACACTCTTCTTTTCTCTCTTTCTCTCTTTTGGTGACTTGTTGCCAAAGGGGGAGAATTAGGTGAAGAGAAGGGGGTACAACCACTTTTTTCTGCTTCATGTCCCCATCTTTAGTTGTAGTTGTGAGTTGTGAGAGAGTTTGATACGATCAAAACTCTATGTTATGTAATAATACTCTATAGTACTACTTCTTAGGCTTGGATGTGGACATGTATCTTTTCCTGCTTATTTAGCTTGTGCTATCCTGTTTAGATCAGTTTTGTTATATGCTTTGTGGTTACGTTTTTTGTCCGCTGCGTTTGCTGTCTATTGCCTGAGCGGCAGTGCCGCTCCAGGGCCGGCAGTGCCGGGCCCCGGCAGTGCCGCGCCTAGAGCGGCAGTACCGCTCTGGCAGAAGACAGCAAACATCTCTGATGTGTGCTTAAACTGTCATTCGCATCACGTATTATTATTGACACAGTTTTATTGCACCCCACAAAGCTATTAGATGTGAAACTGAACCTATCTCTCACTTTCAAATATGTGAATGTTGGCCTTTAATGCCAAATTGAGATTTCAGCTCTCATTCACACATTTAGGGGGAGGTTTCACACCTAAGCTTCAAAATCTCAGTTTTATACCCTTCTCTTGTAAGCTCTAATTGTGTTGTCATCAATCACCAAAAAGGGGGAGATTGTAAGTGCAATCAAGCCCTAATTGTGGGTTTTGGTGATAATGACCACACGATTAGAGGACTAATAAGATTTATGAAGTTGACAAGCAGGTTATGATAAGAAAGGATGGTGTATATGCGTTGGTGGACCCCTCACACTACATTTCATCGGTTCCGGACTCAAAGTGCTTCAAAGAAATTCTATTTTGGTTATTTGAGTTTTAGGAATGCCGTACTATAAAGGGGGAATGCAAATTCATTGATATGGCTGAATGACATGTGCTCAAACCAACTCAAACCATCCACATTTCCAACCAAAGACAGCTGCACCCATTGTAGATCTGTTCCTGTCTGTTTGGTGGGCGCGGCAGTGCCGCTCTAGGCGCGGCAGTGCCGGGCCGCGTACTGCCGGGCTAAGGCCGGCACTGCCGCGACTTGATTTGTCCGTTGGATGGCAGGGGGTATTTACTTCACCCCCTCTGCCTCCCAACGGTCATCCACGACCATTCACTCCACCTACCTCCAGACAAGCTCTCTCTTCTCCATTGAAGGCCCTTCAAGCTCCCAACCACCAAAATCTTCATTCCCATTGATTCCAAGTGGTTGAGAGGCTCAAACCTTCACCAAGAGGAGCCCTAGCTGAGATCTACTGCCTAGAGCACTTGATTTGAGCCATAGCCGGTGGATTTGCTTCTATTACTCTTGGGTTCTTGGAACCCTAGCCGGCTAGGCGTCGCCCTAGAGCCTTGCCAACTTGTGTGGCGGCCTAGGGAGGTTTGTAATCACTTGTGCAGCTAGTAAGATTACCCCTCATCTCAAGGATTTGGTTCCTTGACTTGAGAACGAGGTTGAGTTGCAAAGCTCATGACCTAAGTGGTCAACCTCAACAACGTGGAGGTAGGCAAGCCTTGGTGGCGAGCTGAACCACGGGATAAATCACTTGTCTCGCGTGCTTGCTTAGTTTCATTCTCTATGTTCATGAGCTTGTGATATATTCTAGGGTTTGGCTCGATCTACTCTATCTTTCATATTTGGCTTGGAGTAGTTGTTTCTGCTGGTTCATATAGCCTATTGTTACATTCCTATTCATATAGAATCTGCAGATTGTGGTTAGATTTCGAATTGCAGCTTCTGGTCTTCATCTGCGCGGCAGTACCGCGCTGAGGCCGGCAGTGCCGGGGAGCGGCAGTGCCGGGCACAGGGCGGTAGTGCCGGGCCTATCTAATTTGTTTTTAAGCTGTGATTTTTGACAGGCCTATTCACCCCCCCTAGGCCACACAGGTCCTTACAATATTAAATAGTGTTGAGGATTTTTTTAAAAAAATTATTTCAATGATCATCGGTCATGCTATTTAGGTGTGTCAAGACAAATATGAACTCAAAATCTAGCCGCCGACGACTTTTGTATCAGGATGGACCCATTTGCTATCTGAATACTGCTACCAGCTGCATCAATTTGCTGCTTGGTCCCTCAGCGATTTGCTATTGTTTTCCAATCCCCGGGGTCTGGCTCTCACAGACAGACCGGCCTTGATAGACAGCTGTTTGCATCCAATACAACAGATATTGAAAAAGTAGTTTACCAACTTTTCTTTAACAAGGCCACATGTTGATCTCATGCATTACTCAATCAACCAAGTCAGATAATAAAAAATTATCTTGTCACTGCTCACCGGAAAGGCGGAGATAACAAAGACAAAGAAAGGATATGACCTAATTTACTACTCCTCCTGTTCCTAATTAACTATCGTTGTTGGTGTTCGTACCACAAGTTTAACTTGATTTGTAACAAATATATGCAACATTTATTTAAAAAAACTAGATTCAAAGATCTTCTAATGATACTAATCATGTACGATGAATATTAATATTTTTAATATATACTTAGTTAAAGATGTTTCTTAGAAAACGAAAACGACTATTATTTAGTGACGATGGGAGTATATGCAAACCCCTCAAACGCTATATAAGAATTTTATAAATAAACCCCAAGAGATATCTCATATTCTCATGCTTCCGTCAGCGTTCTAGACTTCTAGTCCCTATTCACGATACTCTCTCTGTATAGGTAAAGGAAAGTCGTTTTTGACAACGACACGGTCTGCGAAGTATAACTTAGACTCCTTGTTTTAATAAAAAAAATTATTAGAAAATGATATAGGTATATTTTTATAAAAATATTTGTCAATACAAATCTATTCATATAACTTTTACATTTTAAAATCCAATAACTTAAAAGTTATTAATGATTAATGATTTATATTCTCAATGTTTGACTAAAACCTTGTCCAAAACGACTTTCTTCTCATGTACAGAGGGAGAGAGTCTGCGCCCGTCCGTCAGCAACTTGCCTGCTTGTTATTATTACTGTCCGGTCGCAACTCGCAATCACCAATCAGCCGCTGGCGACATCGCCGGAGTCAAGGAGGCCGCAAACGTCCAAATGCGTAGCAGAGACGCTGTTGACATCAACACCGTCGTATTTTACGACGCCGTTCAGCTTCTTCTGCTGCTTAACAATATATGCTCATAGTGATCGACACCGGCACACACACACACACACAAGCCAGTTTGCTTCTGCTGAGTTCTCGTGTCCTGTTGGCTGCTCGATGCTCGGCATGGGCACGGGAGGTGGTGCGGCGCTGGTCGCCGCCGCCGTCGCCGTGGTGGTGGTGACGAGGCTGTGGGCGGCGCTGCTGCACCTGGTGTGGCGCCCGCACGCCGTGGCGAGGGCGTTCGCGCGGCAGGGCGTCCGCGGGCCGCCGTACCGCGTCCTGGTGGGCAACAGCAGGGAGGTCCAGGCGATGCGCGCGGCGACGAGCGGCGACGAGCTGGACCACGCCTCCCACGACTACGTCCCGCGCGTGATGCCGCAGTACCGCGCGTGGGCGTCGCGCTACGGCAAGGTGTTCCTGACGTGGTCGGGCTCGACGCCGGCGCTGCTCGCGGGCAGCTACGACATGGTGCGGCGGGTCCTCTTCGACAAGGCCGGGCTGTACGGCAAGCCGCACCCGGGCCCCACCATACTGTCCCTGTTCGGCATGGGCCTCGTCTTCACCGACGGCGACGACTGGTCGCGCCACCGCCGCGTCGTGCACCCGGCGTTCGCTATGGACAAGCTCAAGTCGATGACGGGCGCCATGGCGGCGTGCGCGGCGGAGGTGATCCGGGACTGGGAGGCGCGCGCTGCTGCCGCCGCCGCCGCGAGCGCGGACGGGGAGGGGGGCGTCACGGTGGAGGTGGGGCAGCAGTTCACGGAGCTCACCGCCAACGTGATCTCGCACACGGCGTTCGGCAGCAGCTACCGGCAGGGGAAGGAGGTGTTCCTGGCGCAGCGGGAGCTCCAGTTCATCGCCTTCGCCGCCATCAACGGCGTGCGCGTGCCGGGCATGCAGTACGTGCCCACCAAGGCCAACGTGCGCCGCTGGCAGCTCGAGCGCACGGTGCGGGGCACGCTCATGGCCATCATCGACGAGCGCCTCGCCGCCGCGAAGGAGGCGAGGGGCTACGGCAGCGACCTGCTCGGGCTCATGCTGGAGGCCAACGCCGCCGGCGGCGACGACGACGGCAAGCAGGGGCGACAGGTCATGAGCATGGACGAGATCATCGACGAGTGCAAGACCTTCTTCTTCGCCGGCCACGACACGACCTCGCACCTCCTCACCTGGGCCATGTTCCTCCTCGGCACGCACCCCGAGTGGCAGCGGCGGCTCAGGGAGGAGGTGCTCCGCGAGTGCGGCGGCGCCGAGGTGCCCATCCACGGCGACGCCCTCAACAAGCTCAAGCAGGTGACGATGGTGCTGTACGAGACGCTCCGGCTGTACGGCGCCGTGCCGCTGATCGCGAGGCAGGCGACGGCGGACGCGGACCTCTGCGGCTTGAAGGTGCCCAAGGGCACGCTCGTGCTGATCCCGATCGCGATGCTCCACCGAGACGAGGAGGTGTGGGGCGCCGACGCCGGCAAGTTCAACCCGCTCCGGTTCCGGGACGGCATGGGCAGGGCGGCGGCGCACCCGAACGCGCTGCTGTCCTTCTCCCTGGGCCCGCGGTCGTGCATCGGCCAGGACTTCGCGATGCTCGAGGCCAAGGCCACGCTGGCGCTCGTCCTGCGGCGGTTCGCCTTCGAGGTGGCGCCGGAGTACGTGCACGCGCCGGTCGACCTGCTGACGCTGCAGCCGTCGAAAGGGCTCCCCGTCGTGCTCAGGCTCTTGGATCCGTAGTGCAGAGGATTTCAAGCCATCATCACGAGCTCCATTTGGACTCAAGTATACGAGTATAAATTTCATACGACGTTCATTATATGTGTGACCTGCCAAATCGATCATCATCATCGATTAGGCTTCTATCCTCTGCAAAATCATCATCATTGATCAGTCGAAATATTATGATTTTGTGAATGGATGGGCCAGGTCCAATCGTCGTTGGTTTGGTTTTCGGCTAGACGCCACCTCGTGCTAGAACAATATTTCAACCATCACATTCCCAATATCTCAGATCTCTGACTTTAGAACGTGAACATGTGAGACTGAAATTGAACAAGAACTCAAGATAGAAGATGAACAACACTCTGATCTAATCGTCCCTAATACCTTGCCTAAAAAAAATTAGAAAACAGGCGCCTGTATTTTAGCGATTCCTTTCAACTACACCGCATCCATTTTAAGGCCCCGTTTGGCAGGGCTTCTTCACTGGCTTCAGGAGCCGTTTTAAGCTATTTTTAGCCAAATGGGGTAAAAAAGAATGGCTCCACTGATGAAACCTCTAAAAACGTGCTCTCAGAGTTTTAAGATGAGAAGAAGCCAACAAAAAATGGCTTCATCCGGCTCCTTCAAAAGACCTATGAAATACGACCCTTTACTTTAGATGTATTTACGCAAAATGCCATCAACAAAATTCAGAACTAGCGCAGAACTCGGATCCAGAACGAGTAGGCCTGGATATCGAGCCAGCTCGGCTCGTTACAGCTTGGCTCGTTACAGCTCGGCTCGTTAGCAAGCTGGCTCGACTCGGCTCATTATACTAACGAGCTAGAAGAGCAGCTCGGCTCGGCTCGTTATACAGCTCGAGCTGGCTCGTTTGGCTCGCGAGCCAAATTATAAAAACACAATTTCTCGAAGGACATATAAATTTAACGAAGAATAATACTTATATATAAAAACATAATTTTTCTTATATAATTATATCTTCTTAAGAATAAATATGATTTCCACCATATTGTTGGACGCCTGGACATTCTATGATAGCTAATTTAAGTTTGTTGGCTTATAAATTAATTGGCTCGTACGAGCTAACGAGCAGCTCGCGAGCCAGCTCGAGCTGGCTCGTTATAAATCGAGTTGGCTCGTTATAAAACAAGCTGGCTCATTATGAAACGAGTCGAGCTCGAGCCGAGCCATTAACGAGCGAGTCGAGCGAGCTAGCGAGTTTCGAGTTTTTCGACCACGCTTAAGAACGAGCGCAGAACTCGGCACAGGCATCTTTCGAAAAGAGAGTACAAAATGAAAAGTCAAATGGTATGCATAGACAACGAAATCGCACCATTTTCAATTGTAAGAGTTTACTTTAATTTTATTCTGATTTAATCCTCTAATTAACGTTTCTTTAGAAAAGTCAATGCATCAGGTCCATTAAACTTATCAAGGGATGCTATTCAGGTTCACGGACGTGTTTAATTTGGTCTGTAAACTTATCAAATGATCCGTCACAGTAATCGGCATGGTCTTAAAATGAACCTATAATGCCCTTGCATCATTTAATAAGTTCAGAGATGTGATGCACCGTTTATTAGGTTTAGTAACTCACAGATATTTTTTCAAAGTTCGTGAACATAAGGCCAGTCTCAATGGGTTAGGGCGTCCGCAATGGTGTTTAAATCGCTAGCTATTTGGTCTATAGGAAGAATGTTATTGGCTCTCAATGGCAACTTACAAATAGCTAACTAGATGAGACATATAAATAAATATTATTTTGATGACTCAACTTACAAAAGTAACACTCTTATTGGCTATCGAGGAGAGAAATCAAATAGCTATCTATTGGAAAGTCGCTAGTTATTTGATCTCTCTCCTCGATAGCCAATAAGAGTGCTACTTTTATATTATTTTTATATGTCATCTCGCTAGCTATTTGTAAAGTGTTATTGAGAGCCAATAGAATTTTTTCTAGCTAGCTATTTAACAACCATTGCGGATGACCTTATGGAGGTTTTATGGGAGTGTCATACACATTAAATAGACCGTCATATCAGCAGATTTACGTTTTTTTTACGAAACTCTGAGGAGAGAGAAGAGATTCGTTTCATCCCACGACACTACCTAGGCGACGTTTCCAATACGCTGAAACTCGAACGAAACGCGCGTTGAGGAGGGCTGGGGCGTTTCAATCCGCCGGCGACGAGCGAGCGGCACGGCTCCGCTGGCCGCGGGAGCGCGCTCGAGCGCCGGCCACGGGAGCGGCGTGGCTCCGCTGGCCACGGGCGAGCGGCGCGGCTCTGCCGGCCACGGGAGCGGCGTGGCTTCGCTGGCCGCGGCCGAGGGCGGCGCGGCTCCGCCAGTCACGGGGGTGGCGTGGCTCCGTCGGCCGTGGGCGAGGGCGGCGCGGCTCCGCCGGCCACGGGAGCGGGCGGTTCGGCTCCGCAGTGGACGCCGGCGCGCGGGCGCCGCGAGCGCGAGGGCTCCGCCAGCCCGCCGCCGCGTTCGCGGCGAGCCTACCTGTCGCGCGTGAGGGCAAGCGCCTGTCGCCGGCTGTGGGTGCTCGTCCGCCTATCGATGCTCTGTCCGTGCTCTATCTCTTGTTCTTGTGGTGACGAGAAGGATGCGGGGAACAGGAAAGACACGAATGATAGGGATAGGCGGGCCCCATAAATAATAAAATAAGCAATGAAATCGTTCCATGAAATTTTGCATTGTGAATGACACACGTTTCGTATAAGAGTTTCATGTGTTCGAAACTGGAAAGGTGAAACTCACCATTGACACTGGCCTAATAGCATATCCTAAAAACATGGTGTTTTTAACTCCTAAAAAGGTACTCCCTCGGTCCCAAATTATAAAACGTTTGACTTCTTTGTACTCAACTTTAACCACTTATTTTATTCAAAAAAATTAATGCAAACAAAGTCAGATTTAAGTTATTCTTGAAGAATTTTTATTAATAAACAAAGCCATGACAAAAGAAGTGATATTTTACATAAATTTTTGAATGCGACGAGTGGTCAAACTTGATACCAAAAGAGTCAAACGACTTATAATTTGAGATGGATTGAGTAGCAGAAGAAGTAAATAAAACCATATCCAACAGTTTCCAAATCCATTCTAAAATATAGAAGATAATTTTACATTAAGAATCTTGTACCTATCAAAATATCTAATAAAACTCATAGAACGATGTATAGATGTGCACTTTTTATGTAATTTGATTCAAATTAGAGAAATTTGAGACCTGAGACTCCTTACAGTTACAGCATTTCGAGACAGAGAGAATCTAGAGTCTAGACGACGCCTTCGGACAACGAGCAGTCAACATCTCCACGATCTTCCACCGGAAAAAAGGACTCCATCGTGACCCAAGTACCCAACAGGACTTCGTGGCGTAGCAGATGACCACAGCGCGGCAGTCTACAGAAAGTCCATCAGAAAAGTCCAGAGATGGTCTACTTCTAGCAAGATACAGTAGCAAGGAGCGCAGAAGGTAATACCGTAATACTAGTGACAGACTGTCCTGAGCTTGTTAATCTATGGAAGAAGAAGGACGTACAACGATCCATCATCGACCCGATTCTGAAAGAGAGAGAGAACATTGTGTGCTTGCCTTTCAGGATTTTGTTTTTGTCCGTAATAAAATCGCTCGTGTATTAGCAGAACAAGTCACGAGTACGCAACACGCCTAGAGACGTGCCATGTAAACTCCAGCGTGCATGTTAATACGGTATTCTTGTACTACTAGCATTATAGATGGGAAATATGTGAGGTTGTTCAGCTGGTCTATAAGTTAGCTTGTGTTACTAAACCTGATTTGTTGTAAGAGAAAAATAATATTTTATAGTTCCACTAACCTGTAACGATTAAAATTGACTTCTAGCTAAAGCAAGAGAGTGTAAACCCTATTACAAATCCAATCCTTTTCTATAGGCTATAGACAAGGGATGGAACACGTTTGGTTCTAAGCCACGGGCAGCCACGCCATACGCCACAGTTTGTGGCAGAGCCAGCCTCTCTGTGGCGAGTTGTGGCCAGTGAAACGTCAGCTACAACTATGGCTAAAACTAGTACTAAAGTCTACACAAAAGTTGGTGGCATGACAAAATTTAATACCCAACCAAACGCTGGCCTAGCAGGGTGTGGCAGCTGGTGGCGGCCTTCACCGTGGCGTGGCTGGCCGTGGCAGCCAACCAAACACGCCCAAACGTGTGCAAACCTCCCTTGATGTCTGGACTCTGGAGCCTAGGGCCGAGCCAAACCTCAATCCCTCCCAAGTCCCAACTTGGATACGACGGAGATGCCACTTAGACTAACTGCATTCTTCGTACTCTAAATTCATTCTTTAAAACAAATATTCTATCATGGTCATCAAGATTCTTTTCTCTATATCACTTTCTCCAGCACTCATCGTCCTCTATATCTCATACTCTATATCAACTAACAACAACAACCCCACTTGTCATGCTCTATTAATTTTATCTAAATATACTCATATGAGATCTTGTTTTGAAGGATTTATTGAAACAAATTTAACGATATAATCAGAATTTAATTTAGTTTTTTAGTTTGTGAGTTATAACATTTTTTAGTCAGTTGAATTAATGGAGTCCACAGCTGCATGCTCTCTCTCCTCCCTCTAGTGCATGTTGTCTGCTGCTGCTTGACCCACTCCGCTACATGCTCTCTCTCTACGCCAGAATTAGCGGACGAGCGAGAGTGCGCTAGCATAGCGGCGCTGCACAAAAAAAACGACCTGCAGGGTTTACAGGGTGGCGCTGCAGTTAGTCTTAGCTGCCCATCGCATTCACAACCAGCCGAGACGTAGATAGAGACTCCAAACAGTGCCGCGACAGCAACCGGTGCCGTTGGTGGCTCTTCACCTACTGCCATCTTGTTTTTCTTATCGGCGTGCTGTGCGTGCAGTTCTGTCCCAAGTTGCCGTTTTCGCTTGTGCAAGGATTCAGATCATTGGGACCGAGCCGTAGCTCGGTTGGCCTTCTCTCCCGTGGTGGAGCGGCCGGGCGTGAGTTCGAGCCCTGCTCGACTAAAAAGGATTCCGATCATTGGTTCCTTCTACAGTACGACGCACTCGACGCTCTTGAGCTGAAGGAGCTATCCACGTTCTGAGACTTAAAAGGCTATGTTCACTTGAGCTACAAATTAACTTTAATCCGTACAAATCAGTTATGGAATGGTATTTTTCTCTCTCAGCAAATCAGTTATATGGATTTATAAGTTAACTGATAAACTGAAACGGCTAATTTATTGTGAGAGAAAAATACTATTTTACGATTGATTTATATGAATTATAGCTCAAGTGAACAGAGTCTTAACTTATCAGTCAACTCATAAGTTACGCCCAACGTAGCCTTTTTCCCTCACCGCACTCTCTGTTTCCATGCAGTGTGAAATGCATTGAGAGAATTATTTTCTTGGCCCTAAAACAAGTGCCTCTTAGTTTCTTGGCCCTCTTTTTATCGAACTTAGCTATCTGGCCCTAAATTAAAATTTGCTTAGTTTTCTGACCTCTCCGTCCGTTCCGTCTGCATCTACCGTGAGCCAGCACTTGCATGGGACGCGAAAAGACAAAAATAGCCTTACCCCTTGAGAACACCGTGACTCTCTTTCCCTTTCCCCAATTTCCCGTACCCGTTCACGCGGCTTCAGGCGAAGACTCGAGCTTCGCAATTCTCGCGTCCAACCCTAGCCGCCACAGATGCAGGAAGCCAGCTCCGATGAGCTCTCGCCGGCGGATCCACCTGGGCCACTGCCGGATCTACCACGGCCGCGCCAGAACATGGCCTTCCGGCTGGTGTCGACGCTGTCCGCCGGCCGCACTGCCATCGGGCGCGCGCCGCAGGACGCCGCAGGACTGGCCGCCGGCCGCGCGTCGCAGGGAGCCGCCGGCCTAGGCGCCGTCTGCGCGTCGCAGGGAGCCGCGGGCGCGCCGCCGGGAGCCGCGAGCCTGGGCGTCGTCCGCGTGTCGCAGGGAGCCGCGGGCCTGGCCGTCGGTCGCGCGCCGCCGGGAGCCGCGGGCCTGGCCGCCGCCCGCGCGTCGCAGGGAGCCGCTGGCCTGGCCGCCGGCCGCGCGCTCCCGGGCATCGCTGGCCTGGCAGCCGGCCGGGCTCCCCAGGGTGTCGCGGCCCTGGGCTCTGGTCGTGCTAGCCAAGGCGCCGTGAGCCTGGCAGCCGGCTCTACTAGCCAGGGCGCCACGGAGCTGGACGATGCTGTGAGGGAGGGCCGTGAGCAAGGCCTTGATGCCGGCCATGCTTCTCAGACTTCTGAGATAGCTGCTGTTCATGCTTTGGAGGGGAATGACTTGCTCGGAGGGTGAGTCTAGCATCTTCCTCTTCATTTACATCATCTACATATTTTTATGGTTTTAAATGTGGTGTGTTCCTTCTATTAACAGGTTCGATTCTAGTTTTATGTTGGATATCAAATTGTTGGGCAATATTAAGACTCGTAGAAAAGATGTTAACTGTTTTAGCTTTGAGATGGTTGTGGATTCAAATAGAACAAATTTCAGTGATTTGGTAGAATCTGTGGTAGAGAAATATCCTCCAGGCTATATGGAAGTAGCTCATGTTCAATATTATGACGAATCTCTAAAAAGTTTCCCTGAAATAAAATCCGACCAAGATTTGATGTGTATGTTTAGTAAGCACTGCAAGAGCAAGGCTATTATCATGTTCATTGTATATCGAGGCCCTTGTGATCCATCTGAGCCAGTCACGGAGTGGGATTTTAATGTTGATAGCCAACCCAAAAACAACATAGAGATTGATGAGGATGATTACCTTAGAAATCCTGCACCACAGAATGAACATGTAGGTGTAGATGAAGAGGCAATGTACTTGGAGATTGTACCACAAAATGCACTTCAGGTTGTAAATTATCCAATTGAAAAAGATAAGAGAGGTGATGAGTCAGAGCATGATAGTGAGGAAGAGGAAGAGGAAGAGGAGGAGGATGATGAGGACGAAGAAGATGAATTACAGGAGGAAGATGAGGTGCCATGTAATGATGCAAATAATGCTCCAAGTGTAGAGTATGACAAAGATGATCCTCCAATGGCAGCAGGCTCCACATATTCTAGCATGACTACTTTTAGATTGGCTATTTCTCAGCATGCAATCAAACATCAGTTTGAGTTCAATATTGCTAAAAGTGGACCTCAAAGGTTCAGGGCATATTGTTCAAGAAGAGATGTAGACAAGTGTCCATGGTGGTTGTATGCATCTACCTCTAAGAGCAGTACCACTGTCATGGTAATTTATGAACCTTACTTTTTTTATCCCTTGTGTTGTCTTTTGGATACTAATTGCTTTTATGTTCTACTTTTGTAGGTTAGAAATAAACCTTCTACTCACACTTGTTCTAGTTCAAGAAGAAAAAAGAAGGTGAAGAATGCAACCAAGCATTGGATTTGTGAAAAGGTGAAAGACTTTCTCATAATTGATGCAACTTTGGGTGCATTGGAACTATAGAAGAAGCTAAAAGAGCACTATAAGGTACACATCCCTTATCACAGAGTTTATGATGGTAAGGAGCTAGCATTGAAGCACCTTTATGGAGATTGGGACAATAGTTTTGACAACCTTTATAGGCTGAAAGCACAAATTGAAAGCTGTTGCCCTGGTAGCTTAGTCATTATTGACTATCACAACATTAACGACAAGATCAGATTTAGAAGATTCTTCTTTGCATTGAAGCCTTGCATAGATGGGTTCCTTAATGGTTGCAGACCATACCTTTGTCGGTGTTTCGTACCCGGGGGTATCACACCAACGAGTAATATGATCGCGTGCTTCTCTTTCTGGATGGTGATGCAATGGGACACAAGGATTTATCCTGGTTCGGGCGAAGAAGGCCCTACGTCCAGCGGGGGGAGATATTCTTGTATTACTTGCACCTAAGTGCTTGTACAGGGGAAAATACAAGCTCAGTGAGCGTGGACCGGAGTACAGACTTGTGTTTTGTGCGTGGACTCGTGTGTTCTGTTCGTCCTCCTGAATGAGGGCCCTAGCGTCCCCTTTTATAGAGCAAGGGGAGGCCAGGGTTACAAAAAGTATTACAGGTGTCGGGGCGCATGGTACCCCATACGGAGAAGGGTAGGAACCCTGTCTTGTCGGGGCCACTGGAGCCGATGTGATCGTCGCTGTTGAGGCGTCCTTGAGTCGTGGCTTCCATCTCGGGCGTGGACGTGAGGGCGCGACAAGGCGGGAGCCGTACAACACCCATCCCGGAATGTGCAGTACGCGGTGAGGTCCCTCCGGGTCTCGGGGTACCTGTCCTCCAACAGCACGAAAGTAGTTAGGGCTCGAAGGGCGCGGAGCCTGCTTCGAGGTGGTGCCACGGGGGCTCGAGGGGCGCGGAGCCGGCCTCGAGGTGTTACAGTGCAGGGCTCGTGGGGCGCGGAGCCGGCCTCGAGGGGTTACAGTGCAGGGCTCGTGGGGCGCGGAGCCGGCCTCGAGGGGTTACAGTGCCCGGCATGGCCGAACAGTGCTGCACTGGTGCCCTTTTGCCCATGCTTGTGGTGAAAACGAGACTTTGACCTTTACACTGGGTTACTGTGGCACACGCCGTGCACTAGTGGACATGACCGGAGTAGGTGAAGGCGTTAAATGCGTGGTATGGGCTGGTACGGCTGTCTGAGCAGCTCGAGGTTCGTGCGTTAAGGCTCGAGGTGTGGAGGCGCGCTTGCCCGAGGTTTGGAGGGCTCGAGCGAGACGGGGAGTGGTCGTGCTTGCCCGAGGTTTCGCTGAGAGGGCTCGGGCGAGACGGAAATAGAGCGTTCGCCCGAGGCCTCGCTGGGAGGGCTCGGGCGAGACGGAGACGGAGCGTTCGCCCGAGGCCTCGCTGGGAGGGCTCGGGCGAGACGGAGACGGAGTGTTCGGGTGTTTGCGTTGATTGGGGGTACCCCTTTTTCGTACCACCGACAACCTTGCAATAGATAGCACATTCTTGACAAGAAAGTTCAAGGGGCAATTAGCTAGTGCTTCTGCAATTGATGGTCATAATTGGTTGTATCCAGTTTGCTATGGAGTCTTTGATTCAGAAACTAATGAAAATTGGATTTGGTTTATGAGTCAACTTAGAGAGGCTATTGGATCACCTACGGGCTTAGCCATATGCACTGATGCAGGGCAGGCCGTGATGGCAGGGGTGGGTCAAGTATTTCCGAGGGCTGAACATAGGGAATGTATGTATCATTTGGTGACCAACTTTAAAAAGAGGTACCACGGAAAGGTTTTTGATGACCACCTGTGGGCAGCTGCTTATTCATGGAACCCATATTTGTTTGAAAAAAATTGGCTTGCAATGGAGAGGGAAAAGCCTGCAGCAACTAACTACATAAGGAATTGCCATAAAAAATTGTGGACTAGAAGTCAATTCTCTACTAGAAGCAAGGTAGACTTCGTGACTAACAACCTTGCAGAATGCTTCAACAATTGGATTAAGCATCACAAGTCCATGAACTTGGATGATTTGATGGACAAGATTAGGCAAATGCTCATGAGAAAGTGGAACCAAAGAAGAAAGATATCAAAAAAAATTAATGGCTTCATTCTACCCCACATAATAAAGGATTTGAATGAGAAGAGTAGAGAATTAAACTTGGAAGTCGAAGAATGTTCAGAAAATGTGGCTGAAGTGACCGCAATGGGAGGTACTGGATTTCGATTTGTGGTCAACCTAGAAGAGAGGACTTGCACTTAGGAAATGGCAGGTTTCAGGCATACCTTGCAAGCATGCATTAGCGTTCATCACATCACTTAGTGATGAACCAATTGAGAAATATGTTGACTTTTATTACTCAGTTGAGAAATTTAGAGTTGCATATAATCAGCTTATTCCTGCCATGCCTGACAAGTCACAATGGCCTAAATCAACCCATGGCTTTTTTTATGCATCCACCCTTATTGACAACAGTAGCGGGTAGGCCTAAAACTGAAAGGCATAAAGGCAATGGTGACAAGAAAAAAGGAAAGGGCAACACAAGTGCCCTATTTGTGAGGACTATGGACATCATTGGCATAACTGCAAGAAGGGCAAACCAGAAGACATTGAAGCTATGAAAGCAATCAGGTAATGATGTGTCTACTTTTACAAACATTTATGTTTTTCCTTCCCACAAAATATAGTGATGACATGTGCTATTTTTGTAGGGGACCAGCAAAGAAGAGGGTCAAATCTGCTCTAAGTTCTATTGTTCCTTTGGAGGACGATGCACCGGCTACATGCATGTCATTTCCACCAAGGTTTGCAAATTACTACTTCCTCTATCTAGTTGGCAGATAATATCTCTTGTTATTTCAAACTAGGCATCAATACTAAATATTGGCTTTGGACCTCTAGTCAAAACTTGGAAACAACTAGCAACAAAAGACATAACGATGATCGTACTCCTAAGGCATCTAGAAGGTAATTGACACTAGTGCTGAAATTTGTGTTACTATTAATGACAATTCGATTATGAAACTAAATATATACTCTCTGTGATAACAGCCAAAGTTTGGAGATTTCAAGTAAAACTAAGGACAAATTAACTAAATCTAGCTCTGGACTATCAAAAAGGTATTTGATTTAATTCTGATTTTTTTCTTTTTTCTGTTGTGAATTAAACTAATATTATTTAGTGCTGAAAATATGTAGGTCAAGAAGTGGCTCAAATCAGCCGGAAGCAATTTCCATCCAGCATCTCTCGCACATAGAACCACATGTCAAGACCAAGGTTGCCAAGAAGAGACAAGCCACAAAGAAGAAACAAGTGTTAGGTAGTAAGAATGATAGAAGAACAAATGTGCCACTTGACAGCCCATCCATGGGCACTAGGAGCAAAAAAATACAACCATCTAGTCCTGCAATGAGCACAAGAAGTAAAAGAAGGCTTAGTCTTTGATGTTAGATATGTGTGTATTCTCATATTTGATGTACACTTTGCTCATGAATAATGTTGTCATGTGAACCGAAACATCTTATGTATTTGTAAACTTATTATTGTGGACGTGTGCTATTGTATTATAATTAGATGTGTGTATTTGATGCAGCTTTGCCCATGAATTATTGTGTATTCGATGTACTGAAAGGCATAAATATACTTGGATTTTAGTGTGATGCTGTTATGTGCAAAATATATGTATAAAACATATAGATACTAAGCAAATATATGCTGTTATGTGTGGATTGAAATAATTATTGTGTTGCTGGTTATGTTCAAATGCATATAAAAAGTAGTGATTCCATGCATAATTAAATTATTATAGATTATTTTGCGTAATTATTGATATTAAGCAAGCTGTAAGACTTATACAATGTATCGGTAGATTGTTGTTTGCTTTGATTCGGTGCCAGGGGTATAATAGTAATTTTACGTACTAGTTAACCCCGTTAACTTGCCAAACTGACGGAAGGGCCAAAAAAAACTAATCAAAACTCGTTTTCAGGCCAGATAGCTAAGTTCGGTAAAAAGAGGGCCAAGAAGTTAAGAGGCACTTGTTTTAGGGCCAAGAAAATAATTCTCTCAAATGCATTTGGGTCTGTTAGGTTGCCAGCATTGGTCGAAATGCAAAAAGTCTCCAGGATCATGGACATCATCACAAGTCTGCCATGGCCCATGGGCCTACCGCCTACCATAATATGATATATTACCACGTGCCGATATGGTGATGTGCTTGTAGTGCAAGTGAGGAGATACTCACTCCATACCCATATTAGTTGTCGTTTTAGAAAAGATTAGAGTCAAATATTGGGAATATAAATCATCAATAACTATTAAGTTTCTAAGTTTACAAATATAAAAATTATATAAATATATTTGTCTTGAAGAATACTTTTATAAAAGTATACCTATATCACTTTTCCATAAATATTTTTATAAAAATAAGAGGTCAAAGTTGTGCTTTGAAGACCGTGTCGCTGTCCTAAACGTCAACTAATGTGGGTATGAAGGGAGTATACCAGAAGACACGACTCACAAGTCTCATCTCAGGAAACAAAAGAACATCGCCATGCCAATCCAATCGCCACCACCACCTTTGCCGGGGCTAAGAAAAGGCGGCAGATCGGATTTGTAGCATGGTTCAGAACTTCAGATTTCAGGAGCAACATCAAGAGAGAGAGACGCGAAACTAATTAAAGTTGGTTCTATTCGCATTTCCGGATTCGCTCTATGTGCAATCATATATCCGGATAAAGGAATCCAAGAACCTATCAAGCAGCAGTTGCGGCAGCAGTATTATCATCACCAGGTCAATCATCGTCACCCAATTATGCGCCAAAAAATATCACAGACAGATGCTAGCAGCCTACTACTGTATAGCACAATTGCCAGTTCATGTGACAGCTCTGCTACATGGAGATAGGAGATAAAAAAAAAAGAGAGAAAGAAAAGTTGAAGTTTCTAACCAAACCTTTTTAGGACAATGAAAATTGGTACGACGTGGACCTCTCTGTACTTGATATGATATGATATTTTACAAAAAATCATTTGTACTACACACATTTTTCTTTTCTCGTTATGCTATCATCGCTGGAAGTAAAGAACATCAAACAACAACAGGAAGGAGAAAGAACCTTAATCGCAACGAGGAGCTGGTTGAGGATGATCGTGGTGATGAATTGATGATGGACACAACACTCAAAATTGGTTTGAAGAACATCAGGGAGGGACCTTAACTGCAGCAGCAGCAGCAGCAGCCATGGAGGATGAGGACGACGATGATAGAAGAAAGACCACCACCGAAACTGACCAGCCGATTCCCTTCACACCTCACTTCCGTCCATCCAAGAGAAGAAGATACATGGCACCTGACAGACATGGGACTGCCTTCAGCCAAGGCCGAACTGAGATGAGATGAGATCCATCCTCTGCTCCCAATCCGAAACGGTTGTCATCATGACTTGGGAGGAGGAGCAGCGAGTGGCTGCGGCTGCGGGCCGGCGACGAAGGGGTGCTGCAGCAGCTGCGCGGCCGTGAGCCGCTTGGCCGGGTTCTTCTGCAGGCAGCAGCTGATGAATCCCCTGAACTCTGGCGAGGCGGTGGGCGGTGGCTCGGGCGGATCGGAGTAGCAGATGGCGACCATGAGCGCGGCCCAGTCGCCCTGCCTGCCGAGGTTCTCCCCGAAGGGGAACCTGCCGAGGTAGAACTCGAGAATGCTGAGGCCGAAGCTCCAGATGTCGCCGGCGTAGCCGTCGTAGCTGCCGTCGTTGAGGTCGGTGTTGATCCGCTCGGGGCTCATGTAGGCGATGGTGCCGACGGAGGAGTTGCAGGGGTCCATGGTCTGGTTGAGGATGCGGCCGACGCCGAAGTCGGCGATCTTGACGCGGAGCGCGGCGTCGATGAGGAGGTTGGAGGGCTTGATGTCGCGGTGCACGATGTGGCGGCGGTGGAGGTAGGCGATCCCGGACAGCACCTGGCGCGCGACGTCGGCGAGGAAGGGCTCGGCGGCGATGCGGCGGCCGTCGAGGGAGCCGCCGTCCATGTACTCGAGCAGGACCTGCAGCTCCCCGCCGCGCTCGTACATGCCGTGGCACCGCACCACGGCCGGGTGCTCGGCGGTGCGGAGGATGGCGATCTCGCGCGCGATCTGCCGCCGCACCGCGTCGTCGTGGTTCCCGTACAGCACCTTGAGCGCGTAGGCCCGGCCCGTGCCGCGGTGCCGCACCATCCACACCGTCCCGCCCGCGCCGCTGCCGACGCGCCGCACGCGCTCCAGCTCCGCGAGCGGGGGCGGCTGCTGCTGGGCCGCCGCGGCGGCGGCGGAGGGCGCGGGGACGCCCGGCGGCGGGTGGGCCCCCCCGGCGAAGACCGGGACCGGCGGGAGAGGGAGCGGGACGGCGAGGGAGGTGGGGACCTCGCGCTGGGGCATGGGGAGGGTGAGATCCGGGCGGCGGCGCGCGCGGCCCGGCGTGCCGGGCTGCTGCTGGGCCGGCAGGCCGCCCGGACGCATGGCGTGGGCGGGGGTGGGGAGGAGTTCGTTAGGCGGGGGGTGGTGGTGATGGCGTGCGTCTGCGTGACTGCGTGGGCAGGGCTCTCGGTTCTTTCCTCAGCCTGCTGCCGCTCGGGGTTTGTCGTGTGGCGCTGCGGTGTCCGTTTATTGGAGCACACTAGCACAGGCCACAGGCACAGCCGCACAGGCGCTCATCGGGTTGGGGAACGGGACGGGACGGGAGAGCCGGACCCCGGACTCCCGGAGGCCACCGGGAAATACAGTAGTACTCCGTAGTAGTTCCTGTTCGTCACGAGGACACGAGGCGACGCCCTCGCCTGACGGCAACACCAACAGCTGGAGGACGAACGGAGATGCGACGCGATGCCTCGTTGGAGACGCACCGTCGCTTCACTGCTTGCTGCCGCCGTACCGTGATAATGAATCAGGCTCTGAATGCTAGCGATCTTTTATGCACTGTCCTACTGTTTCATTGGGTACGGTATGACATGTACGTACTGTCTCTTTCATGTTCAGTACAGAAATGCGGATAGTGATACTAGAGTGTAGTCACGAAGCAACAAGTCCCTTTAACACACGGCGCGTGTGTGATAACAAGGGTGAAAATCTCAGGTTCAAGTCGACCTAATTCAGGGAGAATCTAACAACGCTCACCTGGCCGCTGATGGCCAATAGAATCCAGGACCACTTTCAAAAAACCACGTGCTTGAAATTCGAATGATCAACTAGTGCCGAACAACGGGAAAGGTTGGACGACATATGTCGACAATATATGAAGTCTTTGGTGATCTTTCCGTGATCAATGGCTACAAAGTCAGTTTTAGTGTTGAGTTTCATTTTATTATTTCTAAAACTATGATATCATATAAAATAAAATAAAATTAGAAAAAAAACACTACTCTCAATACACAGTTTTATTCTATAGTTTTAGAGACACACAACTCTACCAAAAGAAGCTGTAGATGTCATCGCTGAGCATCTTCCAGTTCCAGACCTCATTCTATTATTTCTAAAACTATGATATCATATAAAATAAAATAAAATTAGAAAAAAAAACACTACTCTCAATACACAGTTTTATTCTATAGTTTTAGAGACACACAACTCTACCAAAAGAAGCTGTAGATGTCATCGCTGAGCATCTTCCAGTTCCAGACCACGTGCGATAAAAGATTTATCATATGCGATCCGTGCACGCACGCACCTGTGTCCAGAAAGATGGCAAAGATCAATGAACTGAAGAACCTGTCGACTTCACTTTCCTGCTTCTTACACGGGGATAATGCAGATGTCTTCAGACTAGGGTGATCATCTGCTTCTAAAGAGCTAACAAGATGAACCTGACCATGCGGTACAAGTCAGTAGCGACCCTGCGACACTCGTCGCTCTAACTACAGAACTTCAACGAGGATAATTCAAATACAGTGTACTTGGTTGCTTCAATGATGACGCAAAGCCGTAAGTCTGACGGAATGGATGAGCAAATGTAACAGCTTTGGCTCCAGATTTTCTGGGTTAGATCTGACGAGCAGGCAAATTCTTTAAAAAGAGCATTGCAGATACTTGTATTAACCCTTACATTAATTAATGTAATAGATTTCATCACCCAGTCACCCACATGGCAACATAAGCCGACGACATCGGAACAGATACCTGTTACCGAGACAACCCAATTCGCCCGTGTGCCCTAGGTGCGAGTTGCTACCTGTCACCGAGACGGCTGCATGCCTCCCAGGTTTGGAGCTAATGTTAACAGCCATGGACTACGATTGTTTCTTTTTACCAATCCGTGCATTGCTCCAATCAACGTCCACAAAAGAGGGTGGCTAGATGGCACTACGATTTCAATAAGATTTCTCCAGACCTATGAAACCTGATATGATATGAGTGGTAATAGAGCCAGAACTGTTGCAGATAAGACAGCTTATATCGACAATGCAGCAGATGCCTGCTCAGAAGTGTCATCCTGTAAGAACCACATGAAATCTTTATTAGAGTTGAGTTATGCAGATAACTCTAAACAAGGGTAACTCTTCAAATGTTATTGCAGTGGAAGCAAATGCAGGAAACTGAACATTCAAATGGCGATCAACTTAAGTTATATGCTGCACCAGCCTGTATTAGTTAACTAAAACGAGCTGCAGCTTTGCACATTCAGATATACATACACTTCAAGTGAAGACTTAGCTCCAAGAATATTGTCTGCATGTTAAGTACATAGCCTATATTTCATTTCAGATGTGCTAACATGCAGTTTAAAAAGGTTTATCAAGAAAACAGTTTGTGTAGGTCCAAATATGGGGTCCTGATGATAGAACTAAATAGCCTAAAAAACAAAAGCAAGTTTGCTAAAAGCTCCAAGCAAAATAACAACTCCAGAGACTATTTAAAGTGTTGATATAGTGTCCCACACTAATGCAAAAATAAAGTATCAAGGGTCACTATGTAGATGGATACTTTTGCCTTGGATGCATACACCACAGTAAAATCTAGCATAATGTCTCATTTGGGCATGCAAGCCTAATGTTAATTGGAAGTAACAAAGCAATCTTGAAAAATAAGGTGCGCAGAACACTAGTGCCTGTTATAAATCCAACAAGTCAGTATAAATAATATGTGCTTCAACACAACAAAATTAAAAGTGAATAGTACACATGGGAAAAGTTAAAAGATTATTATAAACCCAACACAGTACTCTGGATTACTTACTGTACTATTGTAGCCTTCAATGTTATCTCAATCATAGCTTGGGCCATGTGCGGCTACAGGTGGCCCATATGAGTACCTCCATTGATCACATGCCGAGCATTTGTCAAGCTTAGTGCTGTTCTCTAGAGTACAAAATTTACAAGACCAAGTCATGTACTTCGCCTTTGCAATTTTAGGTTTTGTTGAACCACAAACTTCACAGATTGGTGCCAGAGGCTGCAGAGGTTCAGATTTCGTAGTGTGTTAGAGAAAAGCATGCTAATAACTATAACTCTATAAGTAAAATGTGTAGTAGAAAAAAATATGGAAGAAGTAAAGACTAGATGTAAGACCAAACCACAAGTATATATACCCAAAAAGAATAAGAAAAGAAATATAGTTAAGCAAGCAAATGTGCCTACAAGGTAACGTTTTTCTGGGACAAAAGAAACTTTCAACACTTTGCAAGGATGGAACTCTGTTGCAGATTTTGGTGGCTTAAATTGGAATTTGGCTTGCGTACAGTCAAATTAAATATCGGCGATGACCAGTACACTAGGACTAGGTTACTAGCTATAAGTCAAGAAACCTGCAAATAGAAACTCTCTCCGTATATCACAAACAGCAAGTTTCCCAAAACTAAAGAGGCACACAATTATCATGCAGTTCAATACTAGGCCTGAATGCTTCATGTAATCACGTGTGAATGTTACTATTATGAGTGGAGCTATACACTACAAGAAATGCCAAACATTTTGATAGTTCAATTTACTCCTTGACTTTGATTAACCATGATGTGACTAGCAAATTACTATAAGCTCAAGAAAGAATGAGAAAAGATCTTGTTTGGCAGGGGTAGTAATGTGAATTCATTATTTCTGGCCTCATTCAAGGATCTGGAGCTAACCTGCCAGACAAACACCAACACAGACAGAGAGAAAGAGTAGCTCAGAAGTAGAACAGAGCTGTGGAGCAATAGCCTGTAGAAGTAGAACAGAGCTGAAACTCTAGCTCTAGAGCCCTGCCAAACAAACCGTAGAGCTATCCATACCCCTCAGCAACTGAGCTTGGCTCAGAATTTATCAAAAAGCACCACAATAAATACACATCTGAAGATCAGACATGCATACTCTAATCTAAACAGAGCATTTAACTAAGATTCTTCAGGGTTATCATGTTCAGCATATGCATATGTGTTAATGAAATGGACGAATTTCAAAGATAAATTTAAATGGATCAGAATGAAAAAAGATCTGTTTGTCCTACTATAACATATATAAGAGATTTCTCCAATAAATTTTCTATACAGAGTAAAAAAAATGAGCCATAATCCATGAATAAACTCACAGTTTCGTAGGTGAAATGGATATTTTAATTTGGCACTTTGAAAACTTGCCTGGTTCAGAAAAGTGCAAGCACCACATTCCCACTTTGAACTATCAAGTGCATCACTTGTTGTCCTATCATCTCGTGCTGCTATGTGAATTCCAGAAGTGCTGGACTCTGCAAAAGTGTTGGAGCAGCTAGCCTTCGTGTTTTTTCCATCCCTTGTCACCAAATTTGGCAATTCTTCAAGAATAATGACGTCATCCGAATCATCAATAACAGATTGATCATGCGATCCACACCACAAATCATCATACATTCTCCTTTCAGCCGCCATTGCAGCAGCTTGTACTGGACTAAGTGCACTCATAATTTCACTGTTTCCACCCAACTTTCTTGGTCCAGAAGGCAATAGAGCTCCATTCCTTGCCCGCTTCTGTGCAGCAGCTAACGTAGCTTGCCGCAGAGATGGTGGTGGTGGATGTACTGTAAATCCACCTACTCGCCTTCCTGTACCATCAAACCCTTGTCCTGTTCCAGTGATACCCTTGGAAACAAGTTCTTCGCATTCCTGAAAGATTTATCATAAACAACAGAAGGGTCATTACTAAAAATATGGCACCACATGAGCAAAATTGAAATTGCATTCAAGAGCACAAAACTGACACAAAGAAAAATACAAATAACAGAACTAGATGTGCTTGGTCACATATAAAGTACAAAGATACACGGCCTTGTTTAGATGCAGCTTGTTTTGCATTTTTTTTTGCAAAATTACTGTAGCATTTGTAAATCAAAGATTAGGAGGATTAAATATGATTTAAATATAAAACTAATTACACAGGTGGACGAGAAATCGCGAGATCTATCTATTAAACCTAATTAACCTATTATTAGAGATTGTTTACTGTAGCACAACATTGTCTAATCATGTCCTAGTTAGGCTCATTAGAAAGGTCTCGCAATTTTACCAAGGTTGTGGAATGGGTTTCATCATTAATTCACGTTTAATACTCCAAATTAGTGTTCCAACATTGAACTCAAAATTATTTGGGGAGGCAACTAAACAAGGCCAAAGTACAATCAAAACAAATTACAGATTCACTACCTCAATCTTACACACCACCAAATACAAACTTGAGTTAAGATCGATTTAGTGATAGAAACTGTGGTCCTGAAACATAACAGGATTTGCATTTGTTTTTTTTTATAGGAACTGTTTTTTGTAAGGATTTCAACAGAAGTAAAACTCCATTCCAAAGACCTTGCCAATTTCCACAACTTTCCCCCAAATATAGTCCAGTGTCCTCACTACATCTTCATTCTGATTTGAATACCCTCATTTCAAGTTATTGTTTGGCAAACACAAGTAAAGCTCTTCTCCCCACTCCACTCCCAACATGTCCAGAATGTATAAACCATTACAGAGTAAAATAATAGAGTTGTATGTCTATGATACAAGTGGGCTAATAATCATATAGAATTATAGATTGATAGAGACAAAGATGTTCCCATCGAATTAAGTTTGGATGTAGCACAGAAAACAAATACAAGTTCTGTCTATTTTAGTTTTTGGCAACCATAGTAGGGCATCCAATAAAAAATCAATCTAGGTTAGATGTAGTAGAACTAAAAATCACTTTAAATTTCTAACTAAAACATCATTACAAATAATCTTTTTAAGAGGAGGAAATTTTTGACATATGCAACAATGAATTATTCAGTCAGGGTCAGGGGTAAACAGTCTTGGAGCAGCATAAACCAGAGCAATGAATTCACTTGTGCGCATATGCGCAACCATTCCACGCCAATATATACAACCACCAGTATCCCACATTGCGTAAGCAGCAGCACAAAAGCACAGAGCAGCGCACCCACGCACCTTGCGGAGCTCGTCCCAGAGCTTGTAGAACTGCGCATCGTGGGGCCCGCGCTGGTTGTGGCAGAGCTCGTGTAGCATGGTGTCGAGCACCTCCTCGTAGGGGATGAAGTCGTGGTCGCGGCCGGCGCGCCGCAGCCGCAGCTTGACCTCGACGCCCGCGCCGACATTGAGCCCCAGCAGCCTCGGGTTCCGCGGCCTGATCAATCACAGCCCCCGCGGCACGCACGGGGTCCATCAATCGGTCAGTCGATCGGGGGGAGGACGGAGGTTAGGGTTAGGGTTCGTGGCGGCGCTTACGAGAACTCGGAGAGGACCTTGACGCGCCACTTGTGGCGGCGCATGATGGGCTGGACCTGCCTGGCGACGCGGTCGAGGGTCGCCCGGGCGGCGGCCGCGTCGGGCTTGGTCTTGAGCGCGCGGACCTCCCACACCTTGTGCAGGTCACCCACCTCCATCGCCACCGCCGCCGAATCGCCGGTTATACGCACCAAAAGGCGGCGTGATTTCAAACGGGTTGGGGGGGCTTTAGGGGTTGGGGCGGATAGCCGGATAGGCGAGCGGGCGGGAAGGGAAGCTGGGCGACGTTTGTGCAGAGAGCACGGGGAAGAGGGCGTGCCGGCTGGCGGCTGCAGAGGCGAGATTCGATTGCGTTGGGGTCCGAGGGAAAATGGAGGAAGGTCATGTTTAGGTTCCCAACTTCCCTCAAATATTGCTAGATTCACTGTCACATCAATCTTTAGCTGCATGCATAGAGTATTAAATGTAGGTAAAAAAAATAACTGATTGTGCTTTTAGTATCTATATGTCGAGACGAATCTTTTGAGCCTAGTTGGTTCATATTTGGATAAAGTTTGTCAAATAACAACGAAAGTGCTACAGTACAAATTCCAAATATTTCTCGGAACTAAACAACGCCGAAGTTTCGAAGTGGGGAAAGAGAAATCAGAAATGCAACGGTTTGGGATTTGTTAGCCCACAGGACACGCAGAACTCTACGGATGCATTGTAGATTTGTAATTTGTTGGCCAAATAAACATTTTTGGGGGAATTGTTTGGAGAAGCAAACTGTGGGTTTTGAGTTTTGACGGAATTTTCATTAACGCGCGTATTCTGTATTCCGTTTGTGTCATAGAAACTTATCGTTTCGACGTTAGGACAAAATTTGGCCCCATCTTTAAAACTACTGTAACATCAATAATTCTAATTTTTTTTCATTCCACTTTAAAAGCACGTACGATATATATGTTGTAAAAAAAACTCTAATAAATTCAAAAAGAATTAAGAAACAAAATTATACTAGACAAAATTTTCTATTTGATACCGAAAATAATACAGCTCTCCTATTTAATAGTGAAACTAAAATTCTTTTTATATGTCCTCTACTTGAGTTTGTTTTCTTTCGTATTTGACATTTCCGTCAGTTTGGGTTACTAACGGTGTTAAGTGCTAGGAAAGAGTTTGTTTTATCTTAGAGCATTTTTTTACCAATCATGACATTATATGAATAATGTTTTTTCATTTATTTACTCTACATAAGTGTTGGCACAAAATACACATGTGAAAGCATTGATTGTCAAATACACATGTAAGAAAAGACATGCTTGAACAAGTAAAAATAAATTATAAATTGACGTATAACCAAGCTCGGCAAACTAGCCGAATTGGGGTCCATGAAGAAGGAACATGCAAACAAACACGATCAAACCAGTCTAAAACCTTCATCTGCCGCACGATACCTAGTTTTATCGAGGCTCAAGCGTGATTGACATGTATGAGCTCACAACACGTAACAATCTAGATTAGAAATTAATTCGGCCATCATGATCATGCAATTTATAAGGGATGTCATGAAAAC
The DNA here is from genome assembly GCA_009763385.1 of Coix lacryma-jobi var. lacryma-jobi. Taxonomy (NCBI): domain Eukaryota; kingdom Viridiplantae; phylum Streptophyta; class Magnoliopsida; order Poales; family Poaceae; genus Coix; species Coix lacryma-jobi. The sequence continues at coordinate 163,520,282 of CM019824.1, forward strand.
AACAATTATTGGAACATAAGTGAACTTGTAAAGAAAGGCCGAACAAGGTCAATCTAGATTGGGCAAAAAAAAAGTGTTGCAAAATTAATTAAATCATGCAACACATGATAACTTAATGAATCTACTAGATCTTGCCGAATCTAATAGAGCCGATAACTATCTCGCTTTTACTAAACATATCAAATAAACGTCTGTCGCACGGTATTTACTTATAAGCAAAACATAAGCAAAGATTTCTTGATTGTTAACAAAGATCCGCCGCACAACCATTGAAAACAAACAAGACTACTTGCATCTAAATCCACCGCATGACACTAGACATGATAACAAGGTTGTTGGAACTTACGGAGGTCGACGGATCGATGATTCCTCTCGAAGAACTCGACGACACGACAAAGGACTCGAAGATGGCATGGGGCCGGTTTGTATTGATATGGTTGTGAACACTTTTTACAATAGCCAAGGGTTTATATTTATACTCTGGACACAATACAAGTCCTAAGAGGACACGACTATGAAACGTTAAAGGAAAATACAACATTTTTTGCCTTTAACTCCCTTCGAAATCTTCATTGCCTTAATTGTCACAATTTTGTTGCCCGATCGGCTCTCGCTTCTGTCGTTTCGACGGAAACCCTCTTTTCTCAGAATAGCCAACCGCATAAGCAGTTGCCGAATCCTTGGAAATTAGCCGACCGCATGGATACTTGCCGAATGCCTCATACGCCCATCTCCGCACACTGGCCCATCTGTCATTTCCTTATGCGTGCGAAAATCCGGTGTTAACACATGCCCCCTCAATTTCGGGATAAAAGTCATTTTATTTCAAAACTGTTCGTAAGCTTCGTCTCTCTTTTAGGTTTACACTTTTCGATACCGTAGCTGCCGCTCAAGAAATTCAAGCCCTAGCGCAACCTCGAATTCACCTCGAATTCCTAATGATGACTCAGGACGAGATCCCAGAGGTAAACCTTATTCATTCTCACGCATTCGGTAATTTCCTGCTAGTTTTGTCCTTCTTTCGGCTCATTTTCTTCCCCAACTTTGTCAGTCTCCGAAGGAATACAAGAACCAGATTCTGATTCCCTATGCTGCCAATCCTGACTCCTACCTTCTTGGCCCAATGGGAAATCCTGATCCAACGGAGATTATTGAGAGGGAAACCCAAAGAATCCCCTTCAAATCTGGAATCACTCCAACAAACCAATGGCCGAGCACCTTCAAGAACTGGTCGTTTCCCCCAATTACCGGATGGCGAAATTGGTACCGGAGGATGTTGGAAAAAAGTAGCAGCCACTGGGAGAATCAAGACATTAGCCATTGCCTGGAATTATCTTTATTAGAAACACCCAGAAACGACTCTCTTCTAATAGCAGCTTCCCACTTTTGGTCTGACGCCATCAATGCTTTCGTCTTCGGCCATGGTATGATGACTATTACCTTAGCTGATGTTTTTATGACGACCGGTCTAAATGTGACACTACCAGTGTATCCTTACAAGTACAAGAACAAAAGTAATCAAAGAGCCGTCAACTCTGGATGTGGATGGGCTAAATACATTCAGACTTATATGGAGTCGTCTAGCACTATCTCCGACAAAGAGCTGAGAGCCTTCATGAATATGTGGCTATGCAGATTCATCTTCTGTGGAAAATCCAATGAACCCACCTTGAACCATATGGTGATGGCTGAAGACTTATCTGCAGGTACTCAAATCCCACTAGGCAAATATCTCTTGGGGTCTGTCTATCATATGATGCATCAGATCACTCTCCAGATGCACTTAGGTGGAGAAATTTCCTGCGTGAATGGTCCCTGGTGGTTGGTTCAGATGTGGCTCCAACTATATATGCATCAGATAGCTTCTGTGAGCCTTCTTAATCTGAGTTTCCCTTCAATTAACTATGCTGAAGGCAACACAGCAAAGGTCAAAGCCTGTCAGACTTATGGAGAAGCAACATCATCTATTAGTATTGACATAGACATTGGTCATCTCTTTAAGCTGTTCTTCAAAGGTTTCGACAATGTACTTTGGCTTCCTTACAGAGAGAATGAAGATCTGACTCTTCCTTGCAAGTTTAACTATGAATTCGACTGTGCAGACAAAGTATCCAATGATATCTTCAACTCTTTCATCAAACCTTGCATTCTGCCAACCGAATTTCATCATGGAAGATTAGTGCAGTCCACCTATGAATTTTATTATCCAAACATGGTGGCCAGACAATTAGGATGTGGTCAATTGCCCCCAAGACCTTTTTTCTCAACAATAATAAAGCCCAGGGAAGTAATCACAGAAGGGACAACAGCTCAAAAAGTCTTTGAATTAGGATGGGAGCTGCCAACATATAAACCATCTCCATTTAGGATAGTAGATACTGCTCATCCTTTCTTTACTTCTTGGTGGGAAGAATGACACGCTCATATCTTCAATGTATCAGTCCACTCTCTATGTCAAAACTTGTAACCTGATTTTGCTTCTGATAGTGAGGTAATTTCATTATACTCATCATTTCCCGCTCTTGAATTCACTCATCACCTTAACATTCGGCTATACATAGGATTTTGAGCCTACACCCCCCGTCAAGGTAATCCAATATTATTTGGCTGGACCCAATCCTGTCCTGGGTTTTAATGCTCCAAACTTGAAAACTTTCATGAAAATTCCTGCAACTTCAACTACTGCACCTTCAAGAGGAGAGGGTAAAAGAAAAGCACTTGAGAGTGTCTCTTTACCCAGGAAACCAAGGACCAAAAGGGCTAAATTATCTCCTAAGGTATGAATCCTTCATTCTGTGTTAAGCTAGTAACCTCATTCGACAATAAATCTGACCACTTCCATACTCCATCGCTTCTATTGCAGCCATAGGTTAAAATTCCCAAATTAGGTGGCACCTCATCAACTGTAGAACCATCTCTTGGAGTTTCTACTGAAATTGAAGAAATTCAGGATGCTGAAATCCCAAAAACTCGGGAAGCTGAAGGTTCAAAAATTCATGAAGCCGATGAGACTATAGGTAACACATTCGGCTAACCCCTTTTCTTTTGTCACATCTCTCCTCATACTCATATCATTACTTGAAACAGATGAAATTTTAAATCAGCTGGCAGAAGAACCTTCTCCTGCCCTCTTCCTCTGAATATTCAATCAAGTCCTCGAGCAGGCCAGGATACAACCCATCCTGATGACCAATCAGCTCAGCAGATAAAGTTTTGTTTCAAACTATATTATTTTTAACAAATTCATTCAATCGGCTAATGCTTCTTTCCCCTTTTTTTAGAAGAATACCACCGAGCCGACCATGAGTTATTCCTTCCCCGCTGAAGATTATATCACTGAGAAGGGTGAAGAAAATATTTCTCAACGTACTCTATCAATGGAAAATCAAGCTCGGCTGAGGGAGGTGATCATTCTGTTGAATAAAGACACCGTCAATTTGGTTCAGGACGCAGATCAGATAAGAGACATTCTTGAACTTATTGATGAAGATATCCCCCTACTTTTTTGACCCCCCTAGAGTCTGCAGCCTGCCTTGATAACTTTGTTGGTATGGTGAGAAGGGCAACCAAGAACATATTATCTAGGGTTGTCTTGCAGAACGATAGGTCTTCAAAGAAACTGGAGCTTAAAGATTTGCATTCTTACATCCAAACTGCAAGAAATTCCCTGGCAACCCTGGAGCCCGAGTTGAAAGCCATGGAGGAGGAAAAGGGCAGGTTAGAAGCTCAACTAGCCAAACTGAATGCCAAAATTCAGTCTCACAGGGCTCATATAGCTGATTTGCCGAAGGACATAGAAGCAGCTTCACTAAGGATGACTTCGGCCCTCAAAGAAGATCGACAAATCAAAACCAAGCTATCCAAAATCCAGAGCTCTGAAGATGAAGACCAGAAAGTGCTAGACAATGTTAGCCGAATCAGGATCGAGGCTATAAAGGCAATTAATCAACTTCTGAATGAGTAGACATTGAACTTGTAATAAACTAAGTGTAATATACTCTGTCTCTGCAAAACTATCTTCGTGCTTCCATGCTTTTATTTGTCTGAGAAAGCAATCAGCCTTTTTCCTTTAAATTTTTCCTATTAAGATGTAGTTGATTGTCCTCATTTTCTGATAGCCGAACGAACCCTGACTCAAAGAACCAAGGATATAGCCGAACGACATTCGACTTAACCGAGCCTGGCCCAGTCCAGTAACGGCCCAACTGAGAGGGGAAAACCCTACTTCGTCGCTTGGCATTCTTGCCCCACTACCCCGTGGAACTCGCCACGACTCCTTCTTTGGCTTACAAATAAGCCCCTTTCGTCAGCCTCGATTGCCACCTACAGTTAAGCATTCTTGCCTCCGCCTCTTCATATTTCTTTGCTCGATTCAACCCAGAAGAAAACCCTAACCTCCATAGTAATGGTGAATGGCGATGATCGCGGCAAGCGTCCCGCCGAAGGGGAAGCAGAGGGAAGCAGAGCACCGCAACGCCGGCGCCGTGGGTGAGAATCGGTTTCTTTGCTCCCTTGCAGTTCTACTTTCTTGTCTGCCTTCCGTCTGGATTTTAATTTTCTTCTTACTTACTAGGATAAGATTCATTTCCACCAGCCAAATCCATCCTCATCCTCAACCAAGAACCCCATCATCTGGTTCCTCTAGCCCCTCCGATTCCCCAGATTCTTCCTCGGACTCCTACTACTCCGATTGGTGGAGTCACCGTGACGCCTGCCGCTTCAAGGAGGAGAGGGATGTAACACCGCTGGTGTTAAAAATGTAATTAACCTGACATATCATCATCTTTAGTCATTAATCATTCTTGCCATGCATTTATGTTTGCTTAGTACTTGTTTTGCTTTTACCTTTCTAAGGTTGATTTGTTTAGTGATCTTTTTTTTTCAAAACCCTAAAGGCCCAAATCTTCCTTAACGGCAAAATGGTAATTTCACCTCTGTGTCTAGCGCTGTGTAAATCTTGTTCAGCTAAGTGTCTTGATGTTTTGTTGTGTTAATCAAAGTTCAAAATCAGTTTGGAATTTAAATTCCTTTTTTTAAAAAAACCCCCAAATTTCCAAACTCTAGTTTTACCCCTCTTTTTATAATTCAAAAACTATTCAAAATTTGAGGTTGGTCCTTTTAGCAAAGTTGTAGATCTTGTCGAGAGAAACAACTTTGATGTTTACAGATTTTCAAGTTTCAATACAAAATCAGAAGTAATTTCAAATTCTTTCAAACTTCAATTTTGTTCCCTTTTCTGTTTTCAAAATTATCTCAAAAACTGTTGAGTTTCTGAAAAAGGTTATTTTGACAAAGTTGTAGATCTTAAATTTTTAAGCAACTTTGGTGTTTTGAGTTTTCCTTGTGCAGTTCATCTTTTGGGAGTTATGTCTAAAATTAAAAAAAAAAGAATCGATGTCGTCTCTCTGCTCGAGCTTTAAAGCAAGGGGGCCCCGGCCAATGGCGACGCAGCACCGCCCCCGAGCCCGGCTGACCCGCGCCCGTGCCGCGCGCGGCCAAGCGCTGGCGCTCGTTTTCCTCTCGGCCCCTACCTACGCCTGCCTTCGCCGTTTCCTACCCCTCCCTCTTCCCCTACGGCCGCGGACAGCGGGCAGCTGCCGGCCGCCGGCAAGCCACCCCGCCACGCGCGAGCTCCCGCCCATGCCGAGCCGCCCTATCCTGCTCCCTACCTCCTTTAGTGCTGCGCGTATGCTCCTCACCCCTCGCCCGGACCCCCCCCCCCCCGCTCCATCCCGCGGCTATAAGAAGCCGCCGAACTCCGCCATTGCCGCCACCACGGCAACCCGAGCCACCAGACCACCCCGGCGCCCGCCGAGTCCTCCACCGCCTTCGCCTTGAGCTGCTCCACCTTCCCAAACCACCAATTTCACCCCTCCGCCCTCCTCTCGCCGGCGCAGGAGCTTCTTCCCCAACTCCGGCAAACGGCCTCACCACGGTAAGAGGAGAAATTCATCGCCGTGAATGCTCCTCTCTCCAATTCAACCCCTGCCCTCTTTTCCTCACTCCAGCGCGCTCCTAACCACACCTCGGCGACCCCTTTTGGTGGACAGGGCCGCCGGACGCCGCTCGCCGCCAGAGAGCTCCGCCGAAGCGTCGCCACCGTCGAACTCCTTCCTCCGACCCTGCACCGCCTCGCCGAGTCTCCCTCCCGACTCACGGTGAGCTCGCGAACCTTTCCCCACCCTCGGCTTTCCCAGCGCGAGTCCCGAGCGGCCGGTCCGCCGTCCGCCCCGCTTGCGATTCGCCCGAGCCAAACCTCGAACGAACCCGCGTTTCCGTCTCGCCCGAGCCTCCCAGCCAGGCCTCGGACGGACGTTTGTCTTCCGTCTCGCCCGAGTCTCCCAGCCAGGCCTTGGACGGACGATCGCTTCCGTCTTGCCCGAGCCCTGCGCGATTCGCCCGAGCCCCGCGCGATTCGCCCGAGCCCTGCAAGGAAAGAGCACAGTGCTCTTTTTTCCTTTTTAGAGTTTTGTGAATAGTGTTTTGTTTTCTCTTTTCTGTGAGAATTAATCTGTTGTTCCATAAATCTTGAGAAAATTATGGTATGCTCCTTGCACTGTGTAGTATTTTAGAAAAATAAGAAACTCTACTTTTCTGCAGAAATTTGAAAATGAAAAATCTCCCTTTTAATTAAGAAATGAATGGTTTTAGATTTTTAGAAAATCAAGTATAGCTCCAAAAATCATGAGATAAATTTTTATGAGCTAGTTATGCCATGTTTAGTCTCTGGTAGATTTTTGAGGCCTTTTGGAACAAGTTGATTTTTGGGATTTTATTTTAATTGTTAAATAGTGCCTTTTGTTAATAAATGTCTGATTTTATTTGAGCACCTTAATGATCTCCAAAAATTATGAAATTTGTTTTGTCATCTAATTATACCAGGATAAACTTATGAGATTAATTTGGTAATTTGTGGAGTAACTGCATAAAATGACCTTTTTGAATAATTAAGAAAAATAGAAAAAGTGATTAGGGTTCATGTTGAATGCCCTGTGATGTGACTTTTGGGATTGTTTGCTGTTCATAGACCCCCACCCATTTGGTCTATGATGTTTGTGATGCCATGCATGATTTGTGTTTAGGTCGGATAAATGATGCTTCATAGGTTGATTAATTTTGCTTAAGGGAAGACATAAGTAACTTTATGTCCATTCTAGAAGTTGCTTACACAATGGAAAGTTGTACTCTAGAATCAGTGGAATTGTCCTGTGCCGTTTTGTTCATGTCAGCATCCTCATAAACATACATCATTGCATCCGTATAGTGACCGAAGGAGAAGGCATCAAAGTCGAGGCCGCCGCTGACGAACCTACCCCCGAGGCGACCCCGAGCTCCGACACCTGCACCACCAACCCCGAACCTGTCCTCTTTGCTCTTCAAGGCAAGCCCCGGTGCATTTTAACCCTACCTTGCGTTTACAAGAGTTTTCTTAAAATGCTTTTGAGTTAAACTACTGCATTAGGTTATAGGAGTTGTGTGATGACCTGTTACCTGCATTGTTTACCCCCACCAGAATATCCACCTGCTCTGTTTTAAAAACTATTTGCAAAATGCTTAGTGGTGCTATATAATAGATTTGCAATAAAAATGCCAATTTCAAAAGTGTGATCACTTAAAGAATTTTTATGGGAATTTGGCTTTACTCCCGACTGTTGGCTAAGTATCTGATCCATACCTAGTCAACAGTAAGGAGAGGTTGTCCGAGCGTACGGTGCCGACATGTTGTAGTCCGGGACTCAACAGTTGATACCGACCAGGACAGGGTTGAAAAACTGACAGGACTATTACGCTTGGGTGAGATATAACCAAGGTATGGTTCTGGCAGAAAAAAATTAGGGACCATCCGTATGGGGGCCTGCTGGCCAAGACTTGTAACTATTCACATACTTCGGAAAGCTCTGGCTCCGAGGAATCCTTTATTGGACCGACAACCGCGCACTGGGAGTGGAGAGATGGCGGAAGTAGCATGTACCCACGTGGTCGTCGTACCTGGATAAGAGTGGTGTACTGTACTTCCGGGTGGCGTAGGACCGGGCCCAATCTTGGAGGAATCGTGGTAGACGAGTTGGCATATGCAAGCTTGGGTGCTACATATGCAGTGTGGATAGGGATCCTCAGCTGAGTATTATTTATCCGGATTAACGTTGCTCCTCGGTTATGGAGACTTGGTCACTGACTGTCAACGGAGAGTGGTTCTCAACTAGGTATGTTTTTGAAAGGTAAAATGAATCAGGAACAATGAAGAATTGAGAAAATACTGGAATCTTTCCAAAAATAAAACAAGGATTTCAAAATGCTTTTTTTAGCAAAATACTTGATCTTGCTTAAGCCTTACCTTGACTACCTAAGCCTCTCATTCCTGAGTCTTCTCCCCTTTTTCTTTAGTTGGGTAAGTCTTGTTGAGTACCCCAGTACTCGGGGTTCGTTAACCCTTGTTGCAGGTATAACTGAGTCCCCGCTGTGTCTTGCGCCCTGCTGCATGACCATCGTCCAGGAAGAGGCCGATGAATAGTTGTGCACCCTCGGGCTGGGTGTTTGCAAGTACCTTATTTTGTTGTACTCCGCTACGTTGCCTATTCCTTTTATCCGAACTTGGTTTGTAATAATTGCACTCTTAATCTTATTTGGAACCTCGGTTTGTAAAACTAATGTTATTTAAGTCTTCCGCTCTTTATTCCGATGTTATTTGTAAAAGTATCCAATGTTGTAACCGAAAGGTGAGATGATCCTGCGGACAATGGGCACTGATGCAGCCCAGTGACGAACAGTCTTAATCGCGTGGAACATAGGCTCGGCTGTCAAAGGCTGACGGGGACCTGTGGGCCATGAGATTAGGACCGTTCCGTCACAAGGGACAATGCCCGAGAGGAACTAGGCGAGGTTTCCAAGCAATACGGCACCGACCAGCTTGAATGGGAGGATCAGCGGAAGCAACTCTGCGATGCTATCACAGGTCAGTGAAATTCTCGCCCAATTCCCCCTCTTCTAATTGAACTTGTTTGCCTGATGTATCCTTTTTCCTGTCCAGCATTGTCTGCAGAGGTCGACCGCCTGAAGATTGCGGCAACCAGGGTGTCCGACAAGGTGAACGCCCAGGGAGAAACCGTGGAGGCGTGCCTTGATGATGCGGACAGCCGTGTCGATCAAGCCGTCATTCACGGCGTACACCACGGCGTCGCCTTAGGGCTGGCGGTGAAGTCCACCCAGGCGCGTGAGGACTTCTCCGCCATGCCAACCGGCTTCCTCGGCGGCGAGCTTCCAGAAGATGTCGAAGACATCGAAGATCTTCTGGAAAGCTACGAGGATCATGCAACCTTACTCGCCCAAGCCACTGACGTCCAATCTGTCTTGAACAGATTGTCTGATGAATAGTTTGTACTTAGGAGTTCCTGTAATAAGACTGCTCTCTTTTGTGAAACACTTGCATCTATGAAATATTGGTTTGTGATTCCTGTTTTTCCTTCTCTGAATTACCGAAAGCAGAATTCATGCATGATATTATCCTTATTCGGTTAGATTGGTATTTTTGCTCTAAAGGTGACACATGTCATGTCGGCTATTCTCCAAACTTTTGGAGCATTTTTCTGCTAAAGGCGATGTTTTACATCGGCTATTTTCGCGTACAAACATTCTTGAATCTGCTCATGTACCGACTTCCACGCTGGGATGAAACCTCTTAAGAAATCTCCCATTAATAGCTCTGGAGAACTCTTCCCCGAACAAAGTCTTCAAGATATATGCATTACCAGACACGCTCCTCCCTACCCGAAAAGGACCTTCCCAATTTGGAGACCATTTACCGAACGCTTTATCTTTCATCCCGATCGGCAATATAACCTTCCAAACCAAATCCCCTTCTACAAAGTGTTTCTCTTTAACTTTCTTATTGTAATATTTGGCAACACGTAACTTATTTTTTCTATGTTTTCCAATGCCTTGAGACGAACTAAATGCAAATCTTCTAATTCATCCATCATCAAACCTTTATAATCTTCTTTCTTCAAATCATTTTGTAATGTAACTCGTCTTGAACCCGATTGTAACTCCCACGGTAACACAACACAATGCCCATAAACCAACTCGTAAGGAGATGCTTGAGTAGACCCATGACAAGCCATTCGGTAAGCCCACAAAGCTTCGTTAAGAACCAAATGCCACTTCTTCGGCTTTTCATCAATCTTCTTCTGGATAATCTTAATCATAATTTTATTTGACGCTTCAGCTTGAGCATTGGCTTGTGCATAATAAGGAGAAGAATTATACAACTTGATCCCCATTTCTTCAGCAAAATCACAAAATTCGGATGACGTAAACTGAGTCCCTTGATCTGTTGTTATAGTTTGAGGGATCCCGAACCTGTGAACTATATGTTCCTTAACAAAATTGATCATGTTTTCTGACATAACCTTCTTCAAAGGTATAGCCTCAACCCATTTGGTAAAGTAATTTGTAGCCAACAGTACGAACTTATGTCCTTTGCTAGAAGGAGGATGAATTTGACCAATCAAATCTATAGACCATCCCCTAAACGACCACGACTTGATAATTGGATTCATAGCCGATGCTGGAACTCTTTGAATATTGCCGAATCTCTGACAGTCTTGACATCCTTTATAATATTCAAAACAATCTTCAAGCATAGTTGGCCAAAAATAACCAGTCCTTCTTATTATCCATTTCATTCGGTAAGCCGATTGATGTGCACCACATAACCCTTCATGTACTTCATGCATAAGCTTTTTGGCTTCTTCTTGACTTAAACACTTGAGGAGCACTCCATCTATAGATTTATAGTATAACTGATCATCAAGAAGTATAAACTTGAGAGCCTTATACCTGAGCTTTCGGGAAACCTTTTGTGATGGATTTTTCAAGTAATCGGCAATTTCTTCTCTCCAGTTATCAACCATACGATCTTCACCCAAAGCAAAAATCTCTTGATCTTCCCGCTATCCAGAAGCAGCTTGAGCCAATTTATTCGCTTCTTCATTATGCCCCCTAGGGATATGATATAAAGTTGCCACCTGAAAATACTTCAAAAGCTCTTGACATTTTTCATAATACTCTCTTAATATATCACTCCTACACTCATATTGACCGGTTAGCTGGTTGATGACTAACTCAGAATCCCCAAAAATTTCGATAGCAACAACTTTTATTTCCACAAGAAGTCGAAGCCCTCTGAGCAATGCTTCATACTCTGCTTGATTGTTGGTAACATAAAACTCAATGGGGATAGCATATTTAAAAGTCAACCCTCGTGGAGAAATCAAGAAAATACCAGCACCACCACCTTTACTACAAGATGAGCCATCGAAAAACAAAGTCCAAGGTGCAATATTTACCATGTTAGCAGAGGGATCACGATGATGAGTAACAAAATCGGCAATAGCCTGACCTTTTACTGCTTTTGCCGATTCGTACTTTAAATCAAATTCCGACAATGCTAAAATCCACTTGTCGATCCTTCCATTTAAAATAGGCATTGACAACATATGTTTTATCACATCAAATCCAGAAACTATCACGCATTCGGCATTTAATAAGTAGTGCCTAAACTTGGTACACGAGTAATACACACATAAACAAAGTTTCTCTGTAGCCGAATACCTCGTCTCTGGGTCTAACAGCTTTCGGCTAAGGTAAGCTATTACTCTTTCTTTTCCCTCAAATTCTTGTATGAGGGCCGATCCTATCGTTAGGCTATCGGCCGCCACGTACAACTTGAAAAAATTACCAAGCTGTGGAGGTACCAACACCGGTGGTGCCTTCATGTACTCTTTAATTTCATCAAAAGCTTTCTGTTGTACGTCACCCCACATGAATTTTTGATCTTTCTTAAGCTTCAACAACGGAGAAAAAGGCAAAATTCTTTCCGATAAGTTAGATATAAATCTTCTTACAAAATTAATTTTGCCAAGCAGCGACTGCAACTCCGTGAGGTTGGTTGGAGGGACAACTTTGTCTATTGCTTCCATGCTTTTCTTTCCGACTTCAATCCCTCCTTTATGGATCAGAAACCCCAAAAACTCACCTACCGAAACTCCAAAAGCACATTTGTTTGGATTCATCCTCAAACCATGCTTCCTTGTGCATTCCAAAGTCTTCCTCAAATCAGCCAAATGTTCTTTATGATCCCTAGACTTCACGACCACATCATCAATATAAATTTCTACAATTTTGCTGATCAACTCATGGAAGATATAGTTCATAGCTTTTTGATAAGTTGCGCCGGCATTCTTTCCAAACGTCATGACAACCCATTCAAACAAACCAATATGACTAGGGCATCTAAAAGCTGTCTTTGAAATATCTTCCATTGCCATAAAGATCTGATTATATCCAGCATTACCATCCATAAAGTTGATGACTTCGTAACCAGCCGCTGCATCAACAAGCAATTCGGCAACCGGCATCGGGTAACTATTCATTGGAGTAGCTTTATTGAGATCTCTAAAATCAATGCAAACCCTCATCTTTCCATTCTTCTTATATACTGGAACTATGCTTGAAATCCACTCTGCATATCTACACGGCCGAATGAAATTTGCTTTCAATAATCTCTCAACTTCCTTTTTCACGTCGGCCAGTACTTCCTCTTTAAAAATTTTCCGAGGAGGTTGTTTATAGGGGCGATACCCAGGTTTGATCGGTAATCGATGCTCAACAATAGAATGGTCTAGTCCGGGCATTTCTGTGTAATCCCAAGCAAAACAGTCCTTGAACTCCTTCAGAAGGTTTATCAATTTCGATCTATACTCTGGATCCAAATTTGCACTGACATATATTGGTCTTGGCTCGGCATCATTACCAACATTTATCTCTTATAGTTTATCAGCCGGCATAAAACCTCATCCCAACTTTCCTTCGTTATCATCAATTGGATTATCCATTTAAAAATTGCTTTGAGAGCCGACTGCTTGGATCGGTTGTTGGTCCTTGTCGAAAACATTTACAGGACCTTCCTCCCAAACTCTTCCAGAGAAGCACTCGACACCATCATACTCCCAATAAGTGGGCTCTGTGGCAGCAACACTTACTGAATCATCAGCATAGACAACTTCGACATCATCTCCAACCCACTGGATAAGGATTTGATGCATAGTCGACGGAACACAACAGTTTGCATGGATCCAATCTCTTCCTAAGAGTAAACTATATGCCCCCTTGCCATCGATGACGAAGAAGGTAGTAATCAAAGTTTTTGATCCAATCATCAACTCAACATGAACAGCTCCTCGAGTATTAGAAGGGTTGTCAGCGAAGTCTCTGAGCACCATGTCAGTCTTTAGTAATTCCTCATTAGCCATCCCAAGCTTCCTGAAGGTAGTGTATGGCATGATATTGATGGTAGCACCCCCATCAATAAACATCTTGGTTAAAGGCTTGCCACTAACGTAGCCTTTCACGTAAAGCGGCTTCAAGTGTCGATGCTTGGCTGGCTTGTCAAAAATTGCTCGCTGGGTCAAGACAAGCTGAGCCATCAGATCCTGGTACTCGTTTTTCATCAAAATCTGAGTACACCTGTAAGTGCATCTAGCCCTTAGTGGGTTTTGGTGAATTGAGTGACAACATAATTAAAGGTCTAACAAGTTTGCTAAGTGTATCAAAGGTTCAACAAGAAAAGCAAACTTGATGGTATTCCACATAGTGTTGAAATGAAGGCCAAAATTGTGTATTGTTGTATTGGAAGATCATGGAAACAATCTTGTTCAAGCAAAAGACAACAATGCAAATAGAGTTGATGATATGACTTCTATGTTATGGGATATCATGGCATCATGAGAAAGCAAGCATATTTGGCAAATGACAAGTGAGACATGGATTGATGATTTTGGAATGGTCTCAACAATGGGTTGCTTTTCATGAGCAAGAAGAGTTTGATAGTGAACTAGCTTTGATTAAGGTTGAAGAATGAATCAAGAATGCATAAGTGAGTAAATGCCAAGCAAAGGCCAAATGACAAGGACTTAACTCATATTGGATATATATCATCTCTACATTAGTTTGCTTGTATGGATAAATATTTGGAGAATCACTTTGCATTGATTTGATCAAGCTACAAGTATGAAGATGGAGATTGAAGTGAGTGTTGAGTGTCAAGCCAAAAAGAGAGGATATAAGGAATCGTGAATTGGCTTGACCATATTAATGATGATCCATATATGTCTCTATGTGAGTCAAACTAAAGCTTGATTGATCTCAACATTCATATCTATAAGATGTTCAAGCAAGGATCACAATATTGAAGAAATGGTTTTCAATGGATGCTCAATATGATGTGAGTTGAGTGTGGCTTGATAAGGTGAAGATAGCAAGGAAAGGGCTTTGAGGTACTAAGCGAAGGTGAAGGTCAAGGAGACCGAGGTACTATGGCTAGGGTGAAGAAGAGAGTACTTGCATTGAGTCGAGGTACTAATCAAGCTATGAGGATTCATATTGTGTTGAGGATCAATTCATTAGTGGAAGTGACTTGAAGCCATGGATTGAACTCATATGTGTGGAAATGGTTCAAGTCACATGCTCAAGGTGTGCTTGCTCAAAGAAAGGAGACAAAGATGATTGCAACCCTTTTTGAAGTGATATCAAGAAGAAATGGCATATGAGGACATTGAAGACTCAAGTTGTTAAAATGGTTATATTTTCTTTATCCTGAGTATAGTTATGACGTACTATCAAGGGGGATGCAATACGAATCATAGACAAGTCTCAAGTGCTCAATCTAACGAACCCGAGTGCTAACATGAGAGAAAACACTTAGCACTGCACCTGCACTTGTTGATCTTGGGCTTGTTCTCTGCAGGGTTAGATAGCCCTCGAAATAAGCTTTCTGAAATGTCCAAGATCACTAAAATCGGAGTTCGGAGTAAAAAGTTATGGCATTTTTCGTGAGGTCACATGTGCTGTCTCAGGGAGCTGCGGCAGTGCCGCTCGACAACCCCGGCAGTGTCGGGCTAAGTGCGGCAGTGACGGGCCTGTACAGCTAGTAACGGCTAGTTTCTGACCTCTAACGGCTAGTTTTGAGTGTGGGGGTATATATACCCACCCCACGCCTCCAGGTGATGCTACTGGTGCCCAAAACACTTCTAACACATCCCAAGCCATTTGAGAGCTCTCCCCCACCCTCTCTTATGAGAGTGACATGCTTAGTGCATGATTAAGTGTTGGGGCTGTATGATTAAGAGCTAGAGAGCAGATTAGAGCCTTCCAAACCTTGAGCACTTGTCGGGCTTCATCGATCTTCGTTGTGCATCTTTTACTCCTGGAGGTGAAGCCTCCTAGACGGCTAGGCGTCGCCCGGCGAGCTCCCGTGCTTGTGGTGAGCAGCGGGAAGTTTGTAATCCTCTTGTGGAGCTAGTGGAATTACCCCTCACTTCAAGGATTTGGTTCCTTGACTTGAGACCGAGGAAGAGTTGCAAAGCTCTTGACCTAAGTGGTCATCCTCAACAACGTGGAGGTAGGCAAGCCTTGGTGGCGAGCTGAACCACGGGATAAATCACTTGTCTCTGGTATTTACTTGTGTTCATTCATCATACTTGTGAGCTTGTGATTGATTCTAGGATTTGGCCCCGATCTACTTCATACAACATATTTGGCTTGGTTGAGTTGGTTCTGAAGGTTCAGGAAACCAAGAGCAACACTTCTATTCATATAGATATGGTTTTCTGTGGCTAGCTTTTGAATTGCAGGCTCGGGCAGTTTGTTGGCGCGGTAGTACCGGGCTGAGGCCGGTAGTGCCGGGGTGCGGCAGTTCCGGGCTCAGGGCGGTAGTGCCGGGCATCTCTAACAAAGTTTTGAGCTGTGATTTTTAACAGGCCTATTCACCCCCCCTCTAGGCGACATCAAGGTCCTTTCAATTGGTATCAAAGCCTGGGCTCTCAATTACGGGCTTAACCGCCTTGAGAGACGATGTCAACAAGTGAGGAAGTATCTCTAGAACTTTTACTTTCCGATGGCTCAAATTATGCATCTTGGTCCGCTAGTGTGCTTACTGTTTTTAGAACCATGGGTCCTCATATCGAGCGGATTGTTGATGTGAGCATTTCACCTTCTAGTGATGATTTGACCTATCTATCTAAAGAGGAAGTGAAATGCTTACAACACAATGCTCAAGCCTCTAATGTCTTATTTAGTGCTTTGAGTGAAGATGTTTTTGATGTCGTCATATTTGGAGATGGTGAACCTCTTTGAGGATGCTCATGTCATTTGGACCACACTCAAAGAAAGATATGACAAGTCCAAATGTGATGAGAAGTTGCTCTCATTGGAGGAACCACTTGAGGAGTGCTCAACTTCACCAACAAATGAAGAGCCTCAAGTGATTCTCCCAAAAGGCATAGTTGATCATGCCACAACCACTCCCTTACCAACATATGTGAAAGGTAATGAAATGGTTGGTGAGAACAAGGATTATACATGTGGTACTTCTACTTCCTATAGTTCTTGTGAGACTAACATTTTGAAGGAAGAAGAAGCTTGTGATCGGTGGAGGCCAAGTGATGAATCCACTTCACCAATGTGCTCAACTATTCATGCCACTTCTCATGTATGTCTTATGGCAAAGGGTAAGAAGGTAAAATCAAAAGCCAAACCTTCTCCACCTCCTAGTGACATCTCTAGTAGTGATCTTAGTGATACTTCTAGTGATGATGATTCTAGTGATGATGAAATAAATAACATAACTAAAAATTTGGATAGAAAGACCAAGTTATTTATTTCAAAGCTAATGGAGGAATTAGAGGCAACACAAGCTGAGCTAGAATCTAGAGAAAAGACTCTAATTAAACAAGAGGATATTTACATTGCTAGCAAGGAAGCTCTTGCATTGGAGAGAAGTGAGGTGGACACCTTGCACAAGGCTTTGGCCAAAGAGCAAGATGTCCATGCTCTCCTAAAGAAGGATCATATTACACCAGGAAAAGTATTGTAGCTTGAATGGCAAGCACAAAGAACTTGAGGAGCAATATAGCCTTCTTTGGGAGAGCAACTCACATCCTTCCAAGGCAAGTGATGTCTCTACTCCCTCCACTAGTCAAGGTTGTGGAAAATGCTTTAATCTTGATTTGAATATTTATGCCACTAACCTTGCTAATATGGAGGCTATGAGAAAAGAGATTGCTAGGCTCAATGAGATCATAGCAAAAGAGTGCATGGATGGCAAGACTCAAAATAGTGGCAAGAAGGTGGAAAATAGCTTTGAGTGTGCTTAGTCCATGATCAAGGGCAAAGTTGGTACAGATCAGCCTGCACAGATGGTGGCACAACAATAGCCCCGAGCAGCACAGCCACCCAAGGGCGGCAGTGCCGCTATGAAGGGCGGTAGTGCCGCTCCCCATAGAAAAGGGAAGGCTACCACTTATGCCCTTGGTCAGGTCAAGCTCATGAAGAAGGTCTCCAAATCAAAGCAAGAGCCCCAGAAAGCAAAGAAGACTCTCATCACTTGCTTCAAGTGCAAGAGAGAGGGTCACCATGTAAGGGATTGCTCCTTGAAGAAAGAAGCGAATGTCATGAGCAACATTCAAGAGAAGAAAAAGATGGCTCATGGCAAGTGCTCCAACATGGGACACAATGCCTCGATGTGTTCCAACAAGGTTGATGACCAAGCCACACTTTCAAACAAGAAGATGAGAATAAGTAAGAGGAAGTATTATGAGTGCAATGAGAAGGGTCATGAATTTGCATCATGCCCCTACATGAAGGACAAAGGCTTGACATCATCAAGAAAGAGGCTCACCGGTAAGGAAGCAAACAAGAAGCAAGATAAGAAGATGTCCTACAAGAACAAACGCCGCATTTGCTACATTTGCCGAGGAAAGGGACATTTAAGTACGGATTGTCCCATGGGTAATACTCCTAAGCTCAACTCATCAATTGATTTAAACTTGCTTAGGAGACCCAAAAATGACACTTGTGCTAGAAAGGTGATTGGTTCACCACATACTAGCACAAAGGCCATTTGGGTGCCTAAGTCTCTTGTGACTAACCTTGATGGACCCATCTTGGTATGGGTACCAAATTGTGCTTAATAAGTGTTGTAGGTACTTGAAGGTGATATGAAGCCTTGGGGTGCTTGAGCAAGTTTTATTGAAAATATCATCTCAAGTTATTAATCTTATTCATATTGACTATTCTATCAAGATTGACCCAAGGATGAATTGATGGATATATCTCTAACTTCATACTCATCTCGGTAACAAGTACCTAACCCTTGCTAGCTAGCCACTTGACTTGGGTAGTCTCTAGTAGTTCACAAATATGTGTATGCTTCTGAATTATTAGGAGTGGCTAGAGTACTTTGAGTTCAAATGAATCATCTTTCATATGATGCTTTTAATGGCTCTCTAGTAGAGCAAGATCTTATTCATGTTGTAGGTAATGAGGAACCACTTTGTGAGACAATCAAGAAAATGCCCATTGGTGATATAAGACCACAAGAAGGTCTGGGTATAGAGATAGGAGATCCTCAAGCTACTATTGCACCAAATTCCGCTGACATCTCTGATATGGCAGTGCCATGCCTCAAAGCGGCAGTGTCGCACCTCAGAGCGGCAGTGCCGCCCCTATGCAGACAGTAGTGGCTGAGATAAGTCCAAGCCATGGATGAAGTCTACAACATAATGATAAGCAAAGTGAAGATGAAGAGACCACCTCATCCATCATATTCATAAGGGTGGTAACTACTAAATCTCAAGTACAATCTATTTGAAATTAAACTCCTTTGTGCCTTGTGTAGCCACTTAGGAAAATGAAGCACTTGAGGATATTTATTGGTTGTTGGTGATGAAAGAAAGTCATGATTGGAATTGAATTGATCATCCACTCCAAGCAACATACATGGTTAGGTTTCATTTGTGGACTCCAAACCAAGAATGTCAAGAAATACAAGATTAAAGAATCAAGCTCAAGTAGAGGCACTTGTCACTCACAATTCAAGAACTCTCTACTTGATGGAATGTTGTCATATGGTAGATTGGCAAATTATCATTCTCATCCTATGGTCATCTACATGCTTAAATGGTTGTGAGTATTTCTTGGCATAAGTTCAATTTGAATACTCTATTATTGTCATGACCTAGACATAGAGTGAAATCCCAAGTTCTTAAATGAATAAAGTGTTATGTGAGAAATTCAAATACTTAGAGCACTTATCAAAAGGGATTTACTTTATGACTAGTGTTATGAGACTAACCTCTCTCTCTAAGTGATGTATGTAGTCTCACTACATAAATGAGAATGTGTTTCTCAATTTGAGTATGCTATTATATGAAGGTCATCAATCCAATACTGTGTGATGTATTCTCTCTCTAGTTAATTTTGGGTTGATTCGTCTATGTTAGCTACTCACCATAATATGGCTTACGTCTACCCTTTGGACTCAGTTGACCAACCATGCACATTCATATTTCCATTCCACTCAAAAGAGTGTGCATGAGGCATCAAGGGAGATTTAATCCATGTTATGAGGTTTCTCTATTTTTGTAGCTCACTTGCCTTCCACACATAAAGGGTTACTAAATGAGAAACTAGTGCTTGTGTTACTAATGCCCTCTTGTGTTTGAGCTTATTCATAGGAAATCAATAAGAAGAGGTTGTGCTTATTAATTTGGATGCATCACAAGCCTAAAGGTTACTCTTCACCTAAAGTAAGATGAGGTTACTAGAGGCCAAAGAGATCAAAATCTGAGTTTGAATTGACAAATCAAGTTTGAGGGTGAAATTGATGAGCTATAATGGAGGAATTCACAAGACTACAAGTATTGATAAGAGGACTGAATGGTAATAACATCTTGTGAGTATTCTCAATCAAAATTACCTCAAGATTGGACAAGAAGAGAAGAACTTTGAAGATTATCAAATCTGTCCAGAAAATTGGAAATCTGAATTGACTGCCTTCAAGCATGGATTTGGAAGTTCAAACACTGATGAATTGACCTAAAACTTTGTAAGCATGATATACACATGTAGTACTCATTGTTGTACAATTGGCATGCAGTTTGGTTTCACAGAAAATCAGTTTTGAGTTGAATTTTGTCAGCCTTCAGCACTGCAGTTTCAGACTTGAGCAATTTTGGTAGAAAACTGATTTGACTAATCAAATGGAGTCCCAATGGGCTAAAAATTTTACAGAAGTTAGAGGACTCATACATGAATATCTCTACCAAATTTCATGCATATTGGATCAGCAGTTTGAGAGATATGTATTTTTCACCAAGAAGGACAGAATCTGAAAACTCACTGAATAGAATTGGATTGCATTGCAACAACAAGTTTCAGTTGGCTCTCAAGTTAATCATGGAGAATCAGTGAAGATGAGGAGCATTAGTTTGGTCCAAAGGAGTTGAAATGAGAGAGAAGGACACATACAAGTATCCAAAGGAGTTGGAACCAAATTGAAAGCAGCAGCAAGTAATTGCAACCTATTGGAACTAGCTGAAATCAACTAGAACCAGCTGAAACTAATTGATTTACAAGCAGCTTGGAGGAGTTTCAATCAGTTGGAATATAGTGTAAACTTTCCCTCTTGACCCCAGGATCTTTTGATATGCATGAGTGTACTCATATGCACAAATTGAGGGGGAGTTTAGTCTATATCTCTAGGGACAAATGGATTCTTTCAAGATTCATGTTGTGCAGTCCCATACATTGGAAGGATGGATGGTTCCTTTGAATTCACATTGGGTACTTCGCAGTTACTCTAGGAGGTCTTGGTCTTTGTAAACCAAGTTCTCCCGGCTTAGTGTCGAATGCCCCAATCCTTTAGTAGGAACTAAAATTGAATGAGTTGGAGAAGAAAGAATTGAAGAGTAAACTTTCATTGTTGTTTCTCCTCTCTTGAGCTCATCAAGTGCACATGATCCATCCTATTGATCAACCAAGACCTTGTCAACAAAGAGTGGTAACTTCTAGTTCATAATTTGCAAATCTCATGAACTTTACCATTTTGCTTTCTATGTGAGTTCCTTAGGTAAAGAAAGAACTAGAAACTTAATTTGGATCTTGGATGATCACCAAAGCTCTAATTCACCACATTTCATCAAAAGAGAACTATGGTCATTCAAACCATTGAAATATTACTTATATGATGGTCATGTCAATCAAAATTTATGTGGTGATCTCTCTACCTTAGTGGTGGTATGTTTCCTTTGGCATAATTTTAATTGTTGCAAATTTGGTATG
Organism: Coix lacryma-jobi var. lacryma-jobi; assembly: GCA_009763385.1. Lineage (NCBI taxonomy): Eukaryota > Viridiplantae > Streptophyta > Magnoliopsida > Poales > Poaceae > Coix > Coix lacryma-jobi. Next base: position 163,541,459 of record CM019824.1, read on the forward strand.
CCTTGACCAAGATATAGGATGTACTCCTCTAAACTCTTAAACCGATTCAAGTGCAATTCACAAGTAATTCAAGTACTTGATGCACATATTAAGGGGAAGCCCATTCTATGTCTTGTGTCTTTTGGGACTAACATTTTCCTCTAGTGAACTTGTGTAGTCTCTTGGTGAGAATGAGTTTCTCTTGGGTATGCTACATAACCAAATCAATCCAAATTGGTAAGGTTATCTCTCATATTCATTTGGATTGCAACTTTAACTCTTATGTAGCTACTCTCCATAATATAGCTTAAATTCCCTTGATTGGACTTAATTGACCAAAAGTGCATATATTCTACTTTCCACATACATATGTATGCACTATCAAATAGGGGGAATTTAGTCTATGCTATGAGGTTTGCAATTAGTGATCCACATGTCTTCCACATCCAAATGGTCACTAGTTGTAAACTGTAGCTTGTGCAATTTAATGTTATCTCTTGTCTTTGTGAGCATTCCCTAGGAGACATCTAGGTGATATTATGAGATACGAGCATCAATTCCTATTGGCATCAACTTGTGAAGATTCCTTCCATTGATGTCAAACTATGAAGATCATATTTCAATTGATATTGGTGGATAATCTTTCAATTGGGTATATCAAGAAATATGTCTTCAATTGGTATCTCAAAATGACAACAAGAGGTAGCAATGGACTTTCAACTAAGATGAAGCACAAGTTTGAAATGTCTCCTTGAAGATGATGAAAAGGAGAGATGGGCACAAATGAGATCTTTTGCTTAATGAAGTGCTAGGCCCATCAAAGCACTAAATTCAAAATCATCATGGTGGAGATTATGAGGCTTAGAACAAAGGTATATCACTCTATGAACATTTGTATTACCTTTGTGCATCTAGGCCCTTACATGCTAGAGTGTGCATGTGTATGCAATATTTTGAGTCACACCATGAGTTTGTTCTTAAGGTGACGATTAGAGAATGAGTTAGATATTTGGTTGATACCTCTTGTGGTGATTATGTGAGTTTGTCTCATGTTATGTCACCTATGTGAGGTATGAGCTAAATATGCTAACCTCTTGAGAATCTTGACTTAAAGTGTTGCATACTTTGTTTGGTAGAAAAACATAGAAGAGAAATCATATATGCTAAACTTTTACCTACCTCTAGCCCTCACTTGTCTACCATCATTTCTTCCTTTTGGTGGAGAGATCCTTTTTGGAGATTAATGCCAAAGGGGGAGAAAATTTGGGGGACATTGTAAGGGAAGAGAGATTGATATGAGGATGGAAAGGGGTAAAGGAGAGGCATATAAGATTTTTCAAATTATTGTGTGATGTGTGCAAGGATAGTTTAAATTGATGCTCTTGATAAGGAACCTTTATACTAATGTGCGACATTCATGCCTTGAGTGCTTGTTTCTCTAATGTTGGTCAGACAAGTGCGGCAGTGCCGCTCTCTAGTGCGGCAGTGCCGCCCTCTGCTGGCCAGCAATCTCTGAGTGCATGAACTGTCATGAGCATCACGGTTATCATGTTGACACCTTGCACCCCACGAATGCTAAGATATAGGAGAGTTTCCACACTTTCTCTTAAATATGTGCATTTGGCATCTGAGGCCAAAATTTGAAATTCCTTTCAATGCACACGTTTAGGGGGAGTTCACTATATCATAGGATTCAAAATTTTCATGTTTATCAATCTCTTGTAAGCTTTAATTGTGTTGTCATCAATCACCAAAAAGGGGGAGATTGTAAGTGCATCTAGCCCTGAGTGGGTTTTGGTGAATTGAGTGACAACATAATTAAAGGTCTAACAAGTTTGCTAAGTGTATCAAAGGTTCGACAAGAAAAGCAAACTTGATGGTATTCCACATAGTGTTGAAATGAAGGCCAAAATTGTGTATTGTTGTATTGGAAGATCATGGAAACAATCTTGTTCAAGCAAAAGACAACAATGCAAATAGAGTTGATGATATGGCTTCTATGTTGTGGGATATCATGGCAACATGAGAAAGCAAGCATATTTGGCAAATGACAAGTGAGACATGGATTGATGATTTTGGAATGGTCTCAACAATGGGTTGCTTTTCATGAGCAAGAAGAGTTTGATAGTGAACTAGCTTTGATCAAGGTTGAAGAATGAATCAAGAATGCATAAGTGAGTAAATGCCAAGCAAAGGCCAAATGACAAGGACTTAACTCATATTGGATATATGTCATCTCTACATTGGTTTGCTTGTATGGATAAATATTTGGAGAATCACTTTGCATTGATTTGATCAAGCTACAAGTATGAAGATGGAGATTGAAGTGAGTGTTGAGTGTCAAGCCAAAAAGAGAGGATATAAGGAATCGTGAATTGGCTTGACCATATTAATGATGATCCATATATGTCTCTATGTGAGTCAAACTAAAGCTTGATTGATCTCAACATTCATATCTATAAGATGTTCAAGCAAGGATCACAATATTGAAGAAATGGTTTTCAATGGATGCTCAATATGATGTGAGTTGAGTGTGGTTTGATAAGGTGAAGATATCAAGGAAAGGGCTTCGAGGTACTAAGCGAAGGTGAAGGTCAAGGAGACCGAGGTACTATGGCTAGGGTGAAGAAGAGAGTACTTGCATTGAGTCGAGGTACTAATCAAGCTATGAGGATTCATATTGTGTTGAGGATCAAATCATTAGTGGAAGTGACTTGAAGCCATGGATTGAACTCATATGTGTGGAAATGGTTCAAGTCACATGCTCAAGGTGTGCTTGCTCAAAGAAAGGAGACAAAGATGATTGCAACCCTTTTTGAAGTGATATCAAGAAGAAATGGCATATGAGGACATTGAAGACTCAAGTGGTTAAAATGGTTATATTTTCTTTATCTTGAGTATAGTTATGCCGTACTATCAAGGGGGATGCAATACGAATCATAGACAAGTCTCAAGTGCTCAATCTAACCGAACCCGAGTGCTAACATGAGAGAAAACACTTAGCACTGCACCTGCACTTGTTGATCTTGGGCTTGTTCTCTGCAGGGTTAGATAGCCCTCGAAATAAGCTTTCCGAAATGTCCAAGATCACTAAAATCGGAGTTCAGAGTAAAAAGTTATGGCGTTTTTCGTGAGGTCACCTGTGCTGTCTCAGGGAGCTGCAGCAGTGCCGCTCTGTCGAGCGGCAGTGCCGCTCCCCGGCAGTGTCGGGCTAAGTGCGGCAGTGACGGGGCTGTACAGCCAGTAACGGCTAGTTTCTGACCTCTAACGGCTAGTTTTAAGTGTGGGGGGTATATATACCCACCCCACGCCTCCAGGTGAGGCTGCTGGTGCCCAAAACACTTCTAACACATCCCAAGCCATTTGAGAGCTCTCCCCAACCCTCTCTTGTGAGAGTGACATGTTTAGTGCATGATTAAGTGTTGGGGCTGTATGATTAAGAGCTAGAGAGCAGATTAGAGCCTTCCAAACCTTGAGCACTTGTCGGGCTTCGTCGATCTTCGTTGTGCATCTTTTACTCTTGGAGGTGAAGCCTCCTAGACGGCTAGGCGTCGCCCGGCGAGCTCCCGTGCTTGTGGTGAGCAGCGGGAAGTTTGTAATCCTCTTGTGGAGCTAGTGGAATTACCCCTCACTTCAAGGATTTGGTTCCTTGACTTGAGACCGAGGAAGAGTTGCAAAGCTCTTGACCTAAGTGGTCATCCTCAACAACGTGGAGGTAGGCAAGCCTTGGTGGCGAGCTGAACCACGGGATAAATCACTTGTCTCTGGTATTTACTTGTGTTCATTCATCATACTTGTGAGCTTGTGATTGATTCTAGGATTTGGCCCCGATCTACTTCATACAACATATTTGGCTTGGTTGAGTTGGTTCTGCAGGTTCAGGAAACCAAGAGCAACACTTCTATTCATATAGATATGGTTTTCTGTGGCTAGCTTTTGAATTGCAGGCTCGGGCAGTTTGTTGGTGCGGTAGTACCGGGCTGAGGCCGGCAGTGCCAGGGTGCGGCAGTTCCGGGCTTAGGGCGGTAGTGTCGGGCATCTCTAACAAAGTTTTGAGCTGTGATTTTTAACAGGCCTATTCAACCCCCCCTCTAGGCGACATCAAGGTCCTTTCAACACCTCTTCTTGGACATCTTGATCCCCGGGGGCCATGAATTCTGACGGAAGGAAGAAAGTCATGCATGCATTAGCCGAATGATCATGCTCATTGGGTTTTTCCTTTGGACGCCAAATTTGTTTCGTCTTAGTGCCTGCTTGCGCCAATTCTCTGTCTCTTAGGCATTGCACTCTTCTTTTCTGGCTTTTCCTCAACCCTGGTGGACACCACTGTCCTTTCTGCCAAACATATTCACGGCACTCTTCTTCTCCAGCGCGAGCCCAATCTTGCTCGGCAAACCTTTTCCCCCGCCGATCTTTGGAATTACCTATTTTTAAACGCCGATCCTCCCCAAGAAATCGTGTTCCAAGCCTTTCATGGACCGGACGGCGGTTGACCCGAGACTGCCTATACTCTGAATATTGATCACTACATTCAGGGCAATTATTTTTAGTAGGCAGTTTCAAGCCTTCATTCCAGCAATATTTGAAGAACGAGCACCCCCAATGAGATTGCTCTTGTTCTTTTGCGTACTCTTGTTCCTCTTGGCACATCTTCTCTTTGTACCTCCGGTGTTCCTCCATGAACTTTCGTTCTTCATAATACTTCTGCTTCTGACGCTGTTCCTGCTCCCGTCGCCATTTGTTCAATAAAATACGTGCCGTGACCTTGGGCCTGGAAGCTTCTCCCCTCTCGGTTCGGCTATTCTGGAAACGATTTTGTTGCTGAAATTCTTCATTTGTGATCTGTCGATCGGGGTCAACAGCGCCGATCTTTCTCACTCTATCAGAGGTTAATACCTTCATCTTACCTCTGCCCTCGGGGTCATCTACATTAACCATGTTAATGGAGAAAGATACGGTATTCTGCGCAAAAGGGTTAGCATCGATCTTCATTTTTCCGTCGAACTTCAAATGCCCTTCCTGGATAGCCTTCTGGATCTGCACCCTGAACACTCGGCAATCATTTATAGAATGAGATCTGGTGTTATGGAAACCACAATACTTCTTGTCTTTAACCCCTTCAGGGTGCAGCATGGGATGACCTTCCGGTAGCTTGATGCGTCCCTCTTTCACCAACAATTCGAATAGCTTATCCGATTTGGAAACATCAAAGTCGTAGGTACCCTTTTGCTGCCTCACCCATCGTTGATTGACTTGAGTCAGCTCTTTCGCCCAGACTAACTCAGCTGCAGCTATCTCATCTTCGTCATCATACTCCATTGCTTCTTCTAAGAAACCCTGATACATTTCGCTAGCCACATCGCCTTTCTGAAATTGGTTGTTTCTTCTAAACCCCTGAGCCTGATTACTCATCATTGCCAGTCGTTGTGATAATTGCCCAAGATCATCAAACTCCATGCCGAATAACTTTTCCCTAATATTCGGCAACATGCCAGCTATAGCTATCCCTGGCAATTGATCATCTGGTAAATTCAGGGAATAACAGAGATTTTTAGTCTCTCTGAATCTCCGCAAATATTCCTGTGGTGTTTCGGTAGCTTTCATTCTCAAACTCATGAGGTCGACCAACTTCTTCTCATTGGTACCCGTAAAGAAATACGCATGGAATTTCTGCTCCAAATCCGCCCATGTTCCAATAGAATTCGTCGGTAGAGATGTGAACCATGAGAAGGCTGGTCCTGTCAGTGATAACGGGAAGTACCGAATCCTCCAAGCTTTATCTGCAGATGCTTCCCCAAGCTGCATTAAGTAACAGCTGATATGTTCTATAGTGCTAGTATCATCCTGGACTGAAAACTTGGTGAGATCGGTGGGAGGCTTTACCCTCGGAGGAAGTGCTACTCGGTTATACCACTCTGGGTAAGGAGATTTATAAGCGTAAAGCTGATTCTTTGGCTTCAGGCTGAATTGATTTTGCATCATGTCGGCCATCCTATGCATGACAAGGTCAATATTTGAATCTGGAACGCCGTGCGCTTGTCCTCCAAGAAATGCCCTTGCTGAATTTTTATAGCCCGGATTCGGGAAAGCATCAATTGCATTGTAATCAACGAACTCCTGATATCCATCTCCATACATATTCTTTTGCAACCTATTTGTTGCTGGAGACACCCTGAAAGCAGATTGTGGGACGTTTCCCATCGTGCCGAATGCGAGTTGGCCATGAGTCGTGGGAGATTGTTGCTTCTCGTGAGGGATCACCCCACCTCTGCTTGTACCAACTCCGCCGTCTTTAGCAATCTTTTTCTGATGTTGGGGTACAGGGAATAACATTGGCCCCTGTATCGGGCCAGCGGCTTCCTCAAAATGTTTATCAACTGTCGGGCTGAAACTACTAACCATGATGGCACGAAAACTATTTAAGAAAGCTGATTGATGATTTGTCAAGGCCTCTGACATAGCCTTGTACACTAGTTCAAACAATTTTTGAGCATCTTCTTCATCGGTGCAATCGGATTGATGAGGAAGGAGAGTTCTTGGGAGTGACTGCTTCTGGAAAACCTTGTTACTCTTATTCTTAAAAAAGGACATCAAGCATTTGTGCTGAAACTCATCGCATGCTTGTTGAACTAAATTTCTCAAGTCTCCTGGCAACTCATCCATGGTCACGTCCAGAACTTGATTGTTGTCGATTTCAGGCATCTTGGAATGTGGGGTCCCACCAGACGTGCCAAAAAGAGTGTTGGCACAAAATGTGGTGCACTGTGACTCACACACAGCAAGTCGGAAAGCGTGGCTTCAATCGGGTGCCCGGACGGTTTGAAATCCGAAGACGTGTCAGTCGTTTTGACCTGAAAGCCAACAAGGGATAAAACTGTGAGAATAAAACTGGAACATGTCGGGTGAGACCAGACAGTTCCATATTTACGGCCCTGAAGCCACTTACGACGACATACAACTATAGAAGCTGTTTGCCAAGCATGTTTATAGAATCATTCAGCTAATATAAAAAGAAAGCATGTGAAAGCATTGATTGTCGAATACACATGTAAGAAAAGACATGCTTGAACAAGTAAAAATAAATTATAAATTGACGTATAACCAAGCTTGGCAAACTAGCCAAATTAGGATCCATGAAGAAGGAACATGCAAACAAACATGATCAAACCAGTCTAAAACTTGCATCTGCCGCACGATACCTAGTTTTATCGAGGCTCAAGCGTGATTGACATGTATGAACCCACAACACGTAACAATCTAGATTAGAAATTAATTCGGCCATCATGATCATGCAATTTATAAGGGATGTCATGAAAACAATAATTATTGGAACATAAGTAAACTTGTAAAGAAAGGCCGAACAAGGTCAATCTAGATTGGGCAAAAAAAAAGTGTTACAAAATTAATTAAATCATGCAACACATGATAACTTAATGAATCTACTAGATCTTGCCGAATCTAATAGAGCTGATAACTATCTCGCTTTTGCTAAACATATCAAATAAACGCCTGTCGCACGGTATTTACTTATAAGCAAAACATAAGCAAAGATTTCTTGATTGTTAACAAAGATCCGCCGCACGACCATTGAAAACAAACAAGACTACTTGCATCAGATCTAAATCCACCGCATGATACTAGACATGATAACAAGGTTGTCGGAACTTACGGAGGTCGACGGATCGATGATTCCTCTCGAAGAACTCGACGACACGACAAAGGACTCGAAGATGGCACGGGGCCGGTTTGTATTGATATGGTTGTGAACCCTTTTTACAATATCCAAGGGTTTATATTTATACCCTGGACACAATACAAGTCCTAAGAGGACACGACTATGAAACGTTAAAGGAAAATACAATATTTTTGGCCTTTAACTCCCTTCAAAATCTTCATTGCCTTAATTGTTGCAATTTTGTTGTCCGATTGGCTCTCGCTTCCGTCATTTCGACGGAAACCCCCTTTTCTCAGAATAGCCGACCGCATAAGCAGTTGTCGAATCCTTGGAAATTAGCCGATCGCATGGATACTTGCCGAATGCCTCATACGCCCATCTCCGCACACTGGCCCATCTGTCATCTCCTTATGCGTGCGAAAATCCGGTGTTAACAATAAGCAAAAGAAACATAGCAGTTTGTAAGTGCATCTAGCCCTTAGTGGGTTTTGGTGAATTGAGTGACAACATAATTAAAGGTCTAACAAGTTTGCTAAGTATATCAAAGGTTCAACAAGAAAAGCAAACTTGATGATATTCCACATAGTGTTGAAATGAAGGCCAAAATTGTGTATTGTTGTATTGAAAGATCATGGAAACAATCTTGTTCAAGCAAAAGACAACAATGCAAATAGAGTTGATGATATGGCTTCTATGTTGTGGGATATCATGGCATCATGAGAAAGCAAGCATATTTGGCAAATGACAAGTGAGACATGGATTGATGATTTTGGAATGGTCTCAACAATGGGTTGCTTTTCATGAGCAAGAAGAGTTTGATAGTGAACTAGCTTTGATCAAAGTTGAAGAATGAATCAAGAATGCATAAGTGAGTAAATGCCAAGCAAAGGTCAAATGACAAGGACTTAACTCATATTGGATATATGTCATCTCTACATTGGTTTGCTTGTATGGATAAATGTTTGGAGAATCACTTTGCATTGATTTGATCAAGCTAGAAGTATGAAGATGGAGATTGAAGTGAGTGTTGAGTGTCAAGCCAAAAGGAGAGGATATAAGGAATCGTGAATTGGCTTGACCATATTAATGATGATCCATATGTGTCTCTATGTGAGTCGAACTAAAGCTTGATTGATCTCAACATTCATATCTACAAGATGTTCAAGCAAGGATCACAATATTGAAGAAATGGTTTTCAATGGATGCTCAATATGATGTGACTTGAGTGTGGCTTGATAAGGTGAAGATAGCAAGGAAAGGGCTTCGAGGTACTAAGCGAGAGTGAAGGTCAAGGAGACCGAGGTACTATGGCTAGAGTGAAGAAGAGAGTACTTGCATTGAGTCGAGGTACTAATCAAGCTATGAGGATTCATATTGTGTTGAGGATCAAATCATTAGTGGAAGTGACTTGAAGCCATGGATTGAACTCATATGTGTGGAAATGGTTCAAGTCACATGCTCAAGGTGTGCTTGCTCAAAGAAAGGAGACAAAGATGATTGCAACCCCTTTTGAAGTAATATCAAGAAGAAATGGCATATGAAGACATTGAAGACTCAAGTGGTTAAAATGGTTATATTTTCTTTATCTTGAGTATAGTTATGCCGTACTATCAAGGAGATGCAATACGAATCATAGACAAGTCTCAAGTGCTCAAACTAACCGAACCCGAGTGCTAACATGAGAGAAAACACTTAGCACTGCACCTGCACTTGTTGATCTTGGGCTTGTTCTCTGTAGGGTTGGATAGCCCTCGAAACAAGCTTTCCGGAAAGTCCAAAATCACTGAAATCGGAGTTCAGAGTAAAAAGTTATGGCGTTTTTCGTGAGGTCACCTGTGCTGTCTCAGGGAGCTGCGGCAGTGCCGCTCTGTCGAGCGGCAGTGCCGCTCCCCGGCAGTGCCGGGCTAAGTGCGGTAGTGCCGGGCCTGTACAGCCAGTAACGGCTAGTTTCTGACCTCCAACGGCTAGTTTTGGGTGTTGGGGGTATATATACCCACCCCACGCCTCCAGAACCTGCTGCTGATGCTCAGTTCACTCCCAACCATTCCCAAGCCATTTGAGAGCTCTCCCAACCCTTTCTTTGTGAGAGTGACATGCTTAGTGTGTGATTAAGTGTTGGGGCTGTGTGATTAAGAGCCAGAGAGCAGATTAGAGCCTTCCAAACCTTGAGCACTTGTCGGGCTTCATCGATCTTCGTTGTGCATCTTTTACTCTTGGAGGTGAAGCCTCCTAGATGGCTAGGCGTCGCCCGGCGAGCTCCCGTGCTTGTGGTGAGCAGCGGGAAGTTTGTAATCTTTTGTGAAGCTAGTAGAATTACCCCTCACTTCAAGGATTTGGTTCCTTGACTTAAGACCGAGGAAGAGTTGCAAAGCTCTTGACCTAAGTGGTCATCCTCAACAACGTGGAGGTAGGCAAGCCTTGGTGGCGAGCTGAACCACGGCATAAATCACTTGTCTCTTGTATTTACTTATGTTCATTCATCATACTTGTGAGCTTGTGATTGACTCTAGGATTTGGCCCCGATCTACTACATACAACATATTTGGCTTGGTTAAGTTGGTTCTGTAGGTTCAGGAAACTAAGAGCAACACTTCTATTCATATAGAACTGGTTTCTTGTTGCTAGTTTTTGAATTGCAGGCTCGGGCAGCTTGTTGGCGCGGTAGTACCGGGCTGAGGCCGGTAGTGCCGGGGTGCGGCAGTGCCGGGCTCAGGGCGGTAGTGTCGGGCATCACTAAAAAGTTTTGAGCTGTGATTTTAACAGGCCTATTCACCCCCCCTCTAGGCGACATCAAGGTCCTTTCACAGTTCCAGATAAAACATTCAAAAAAATGCAATAACAATCATGAAATGTCACAACACGTAAAAAATGCTTCAAGGGTAAAATAGACTCTTCTCTTATGACTTAATACTATCATCCACATAAGGAGGTTGCAATTCAAATTCCATAGTAAAAACTTTCTAGACAAATCTCGCAACACGACAATAAAAAAAATGTTGGATGGTTTCCTTGTTTTCAAAAAAAAAAAAATCGATCATATTCTTTCCAACATCTTCTTAATTATCTTTCATTATTAAAATCCCCCCCCCCCCCCCCCCCCCCCCCTCCCCTTCCCATAGCAGACAATCTGACTTCTGGTACACACGGCACACGGTCCGACTTGAATATCCATATAATCAAACTAATTAGACAGGCAAATCGGAACTAAAGCGACTGAGGAGGCGAGACTTTGAGTATGAAGTTGAGTTCGTTGCCAAACTCGAACCAAATGAACCCCCAAATTAATCATTACCTACGTTAGGCTCCTATGCATCATGTTTCATTGTGAGAAGCTGAAGCCGAAATATTCGGTTCCTTTATTTAAAAGAACATCATGCTTCGTTTATTATATTGCATGACCTGATTATGTTACTATGCATGTGTTTTACGTACGTAGGTCCATGGCCTATAACACCTACTTATCATTTCACTTTTCTGTTCATTACCATACATTGAATTGTTTGTTTCAGGTTCCTGGGAGCTTTTTGATCTCAAGCTTAGGATCTTCCAAATGACAAAAGCTCTCATGAGCCAAAACCCAAAAGCTTAATTTGAAAAGTTTATAGGTTTCATATAAAATAGATAGATTAAATAATTTGGCTAAAAACAAAACTAAAATGTCATATATTTTTTTAAAAAAATGGTACTAACTATTGCATGGGAACTAGGAAATTAAGACAGAAAGACTGTCTCTCTCGCGAACCAGTGGAGTAGAATTTGACAAAACAAGAATTTGGGGAGCCAAAACTCAGCTATTATTATTGAAATTAATATCTTTTTGTGTGCTTTATTAAACAGAGCCGTCCTAGCTCAGTCGGTAGAGCGCACGGCTTTTAACCGTGTGGTCGTGGGTTCGAATCCCACGGACGGCGTTTAGTTTTTAAAATTTTTGTTCTCTGTACCTATTTTAATTTTTTTTTCTTTGATGATTCTCTATCTGATATTTTCTTTTTTCAGAGTCTCTATTTTTGTCTCCTTGCAAAAAACATTCCGATTCCAAAATTATTCTCTATTTTGTCTTCAGATAAACCATCGAAATCATAAGAAATTAATTTTCTTTTCTCCTTCACAAAAAAAATATCTCATAGGAAATGAAAACTTGATTGATTACCCTACCAATTTGACAGAGGTGTCAAAGGGTCTACAGAGTACGCAGCACACTTGCACTTCGTTCGTTTGTTTATGCACTGACTGCACACTTGCACAGGCGAATTGAATCGATGCCGGGCTGCTTTGACTGCCTTCTCCTCAAGAAACATGTAGATTGCGTTCTCCCCAAGAATAGCCTCTCCATTCGATCTCTCACCCTTTCCGCAAGAAACATGTAGACAGGGAATTTGTGGTGTAAATAACTATGTGTATGTCACATCTCATGGGGTTAATTAATGTACGCATGTCTTCTTATGAACTATGAGGATCGGATTTACAGGAACAACAAATGTGATAGTCACCCGGAAACACCCTGCACCCATTTACCCTCTAAAACACATATATCACGCATTATTTTATCCTGCAGGTCGAGCATTTGTCCTGTAGGGGAAGGTTGTCAAAAGACTCAAAACTGAGACAGTTCATCACTGGTTTCTATTTTTCACATTCTTGGCTTTGACCTTCTCGCATAGTATTTGGTCAGAGTCTCCCTTTAACCAAGAACCAATTAATCTTAATCGAAAAATACAAAATGACACACTTTTCATAGTTCTGATCTTGACCCTCGTAACGGTATTGCTACTTTTTATAAGCACTATAGGTTCTTATCACTTTGGTGCTAACTAACTGCAGAGTCCGCGGCTCCAACCTCCAGTGACTAATCCATGGCAGCTCTCTTGCGCGATGGAGATTGTGTTGGAGACCTGGATTGCAGAATGGTCATTTGTGCACATACGGTTCAAAGCAGCTTGGTTATGGTGAGCACAAGATAAGGATCTTTAGTTTAGCACTCTGCCACTCTGGAGCAATAAGCAAACGTGCTCTGCTGCCGGCATGATCAAAGCATGTAGATTCTGCAAAACTCGTGCATCCCCTCCGTTCGCTTTAGGTTTGTTTGGCTACGCACAAATACACATCAATCCACGTGGTTTGGGAGATGTTGAGGTGTAATTTAGTTCAAGTTCCTCTTCAATCCACTCTAACCCATGTGAATTGAGGTGTAACTAGGTGCAGCCAAACAAGGCCTTAGGTCAATCTCAATAGGAGTTTCATTTGAATTAAATAGGTTGTCACATAGACATTGTTCATGACATGACGGTGTATTTAAGAAGTGAGAGAAAAAATGAGTTGGCAAGAATACCAACTCTCTATGAGCCATGAAATTTAATGACTATGAAACTTTACAATGAAACTCTCGCTCTTAGTAGAGAGTTTCATTCAAGTTTCATTTTATTTTATATGACATGACAGTCTTGAAAACGACAAAATAAATCTCACCATTGAGATTGACCTTAGTGTGCAATATAAACTCTAAATTCAGGTCCTTAGCTAAACAAAATTAAGTACATCATCTGTTTGAGTTAGAGCAACTCCAACAGTTTGCTAAAACTTACTTGACAAATTTATAGTTTTGTCAAGTCCCAAAATCAAATGTCAAGTGAAAAAATAGGTCTTGCCTAACAGTTTGCTATTTGTGCTTGGCAAAAGAACTTGCATCCTAGAATTTTTGCCAAAATCATAAAATTGAGCATCCAACAAGTTGGCAAAACTAGTTGGCAAATTGGGATACACGTGATGCCAAGCGATGGAGGACTTAGCATATTTGGCAAGTGAAGGAGGAATTTTGCTAAGCTTGCCAAATTACCAAGCACTTTTGTCAAGTTGTTGGAGGAGGTTTTTTATGGTTTTGGCAAAAATCCTTGCCAAACTGTTGGAGTTGCTATGTCCGAATTCACTGTCCATCGGGTGACGTGATGTCAAACTCCAGCTGCGCTTCGATATATAAGGTCCGATTTACTGACAGAGTCAAACAGAAATGGTCACCAGAATGGCCGCTCGATTGCAATGGCTAACCACAGCGGTCTGTTGCATTTACAGCTACATGCATGTCAGAATCAGAAGAGGCGAGCATCGTCGACGCATCGCAGTCAGACCCAAGACCATGCAGCGCCTGAAAGCCGTCGATTGCGCCTAACATCAACAGATCAAAGCCATCGATTGCGCCCAACAGCAACAGATCATCTATGACAGCGCACACATATCAATATCATATCAGTGCCCATAAATCACCAGAGACAAACTAGAAACCAGCACCATCAACTCCACAGTGGCCAGATCAAAGATAAACAAGCAAAACCAGAACTAGGTTTCACGAAAACATAACCATTTAAAACGAAAATTCGTTCCAAAGGCACTTTGGATAAACAAGTCTACTACATTATCCAACATGATAAACAAGATAAGTTGTTGAAGATATCTGAGACGACAGCTTGGATATATAACAGAAATAGAGTTGAGGCGCTCCAAAATTAGGCTAAGTCCTGGTAGCAGAAACACAAGCTTCAGACCTTCACTTCTTGGATTTCTTTGGCGCACTGTGACATGGGGTGTCAAAAAAACATCAAACACATGGTAATCTAATCCAACAAAACAAGAAAGTCAAGTAGTTAGTTCCAGGAGACTCACACTGCAGCCGGAGCAGTAGCTGCTGCTGGTGCGGCTGCTGGTTCCCTTGGGCCCTGCACAAGGATGAAACATGCATTTCAACATATAATCCAAATATGTAAGAGACAGGTACAGGTACATCAAAATGCCACAATATGCTAGCATAAACAGAAATCAGACCTAAAATAGTTCAAAACAAACTAAGGTCTTCACTACTATGGAAGTAAATCAGACAAAACCCACCATTGAAAGATTAAAAAAATTAAACATACTTTCATTTTTCAGTAGAACAAACAAAGAGCTAATCAATTTGGCAGATTTAATCGTCATTCATCCATAATACACATCATCAGGTTTGATAACAACGCAAAATATGTAGTTTCAAGTCCATTCTCTTACTTGTGCTAATCTTTCCTCTCTCCTGGCAATTTTCCTCTCCCTGGAGGCCTTGCTTTTTGCACGCTTGGCCTCAAACTGGTCAGAGAGTGTCTTCTCTCTAGCCTTCTCAGCCTTTGACTTGTGGATGCTCTCCATGAGCACCCTCTTGTTCTTGAACATATTTCCCTTTACTTTCATGTACATATCATGGTACATGTGTTTGTCAATTTTCTTTGCTTCACGGTACTTCCGCAGCAGGCGTCTCAGAACACGCATCCTGCGCATCCAAAGGATCTTGGTGGGGAGCCTAGCCTCCCTTGTTCCCCTGCGCTTACCTGCAGGGAAATGATATTAGCACATATTTACACGGCTAGAAAAAGGAGAGATCACATATATGGATTCACATGACAAAGAAAATTGAATGCCTCAGTGAATGAATGCCCCAGGAGTATACCATAGCCAGAGTGCCTCCCCTTCTGCTTGGCCTCATGGGCCCTCCTTGCCCGGGACCTTGAGTGGATTTTCTGTGGCTTCTTAATGATGAATCCATCCTTCACCAGCTTGCGGATGTTCTGGCCTGCAAGTATTATATAAAAGTGGTCACAAGTATGTTCCTTGCGTAACAATGTAGCAAGATAAGGTTTCAATGTTCAAACAAAAGTTCACGTGTGACACTGAGGAAAATTGAGCAAAAACAGAGAAAATAACTTCACATGACAAATCTGAGAGATATAGCATAAAACTGCAGATACATGAGTTGCAATCTTAATACTGAACCAATAAGAAAAAAAACAGCCTGAGCACAACACCTCAGGCTTACATAAAAGCCTACTTGCAAATCGTCAGCAGTTCATGAAAGCAAGTAATAGCAGTCATAGACAGAATATAAGTAATAAAACAAGTAGGACAGAACATACGGATTGCAAAACAAGTTCTTTGCAGATCATCAGCAATGCATGAAATAATCACATACACAATTGTCACTTCTTAAAAAACTTATCTTCTTCAGCAAACTAGATATCACAGCAACCTAGACTATACATGAGTATAGCAGGAAACATAGACAAAGTTTCACAGTTTAATATCATGTACACTAAGATAAGCAACATAACTAGATAAGATGGCACACCGACGCAATGAGTAACCTAGTATGAACACCTGCGTCGATTTCCGTAGCGCAAGCTGACCTGCCACTGTACATCTAGACGGCAACGAACCTGAGCTAATATCAACAAGCGACAGCGACACCACGGTGGTGGACGGCGGGTCAAGCCTCTGCGACTCCATCTGTGAGCCTTGTCCGAGGACGCGGTCCGCACGATGCTGCAGCTCATCGGCGCCTCCAAAAAGATAAGAGCAGAAACACAGATCTACCTCTACGATACCAACCCAGCGCACTGAGCAATCAAGGGGTGAACAGCCCGTCCATGGACGGACCACGGTTGCTCATCGACGGACGGACTCGACGCGCAGCAAACACGGACTGGGCGGAGGAGGAGGAGACGGAGGGCAAGCGGTGGTAGTCTTACGCGAGTTGGCCATGGAGATCTCAGAGACCTCATTTGGGTCCAACCAGACCTTCCCCTTGCCACACTTGAGAACCGAAGCGGCCAGCCGCTTCTGGAGCTTCAGCGAGACCATGGCGCCGCCGAAGAGGGCCTCCCTGCCGGTGTGTGTGGTGTGTGGTGGCGGAGAGATTGGGGCAAGAATGGCGGCCGCGCGGAGGCTTATATACCAAGGGGATTAGGGTTTCCCAGAAACCCTCTCAAGTGGGCTAGGCCTGTGTGGAGAAGTCGGCTTATTGGGCCAAGGCCTGCTAGATGGCCGGATAAAATACAGCGGTTCAAGGCCCTTTTCTCCTTCTCTTTATTTTCGTTTGTTTTTTTTCGCCTAAACCAGACCATGGGCCCTTGTACTTGTAGTTCCTCACAAGGTCATTGTCTATACATTAGTTCATGAACAAAAATTGATGCAGAAATACTTTTTCTTACAGTCAGGGATGATTAACCAGACTATCCTAGTTTATATTTTTTGTAATAACTTTGTAGTATACTTGGAGAAGCCTCAGCCCTCAGCTGCTTCAGCTAATCTACGTGGTTACTAAGACCTGAAAAGGATGAAGAGCTGAAGAATATAACTCAGCCATCTTCATTCATTCCTTTGCTTTACCGTTGGCTATTGAGGTGAGATGCTTCAGAAAATAGCTAGCCAAGGCTAAAGTCTACTACTTCCTGACAAGAGCTGCAATTTCTACAGCCACTGGTATTTGTAGATCCCTTCAGCTTTATTTGGCTAAACACAAATATAATTCAATCCACGTGGATTAGAGTGGAACTTGAACTAAATTACGCCTCAATCCCTCTAAACCACGTGCATTGGACTATATTTGTGAGCAGCCAAAGAAACCATTCCTGGGATAAATAACAAGATTTTGTAAAACGAAGTTGACATTGATTTTCAAAAAAAAAATCCATGTTCTATTGCATTGAAAAAAAATTTACACTGATCAATCCTGCTACAAAGATTGGTCAAACAAATAAACGGCAAGGAAGCAACGATGAATTAGGTTGCTTCACAACATTACAAGAATCAGCTAAGTCTACTGCTGGGCACTGTGGTTGAATCTCCTGGACAAATGACAGGTTTTAGGACTCCACAGGGAAAACCAGAAGCTAAAATTCTGCTCATCACCCAAATAGATTGCAAACTATTCATAAATATCCAACAAGGGCAGAGGTGCTCAGCAATATGCAAGATTCAGCTATTGATTCCATCCATCATTGGAAAAAAGAATATGACACCTGGTAAAAGAATAACTTGTTGGAAAGGTCGGAAGTAAACTGACAAAAAACGTGTGCTAAGTATTATGATCTTTCAGATTCTAGTGAGGTTGATCCTGGCTTTGATGTGTAATATTCTGATCTTAACATGCCCTATGGCAGAGTTAACTACCTGTTTTTTCGACTGGGTCAGCAAGAGAGCAAGTATCCTCTATGACAATGCTTGCTGTCAGTCAAAGCATACTACTACGACATTAGCTCGAAGCTCTATAGAATCTGCTTCTCAGTGACACGTTCCAATCGAAAATCATACTCGCCATCCATGTGGATCAATGGAGGCACAACACCATTCAGATGATTCAGACCTGCAACTGAAACAGCAGATGCACTTAAAGGACAGAGAAGATTCAATTTTCATACCTTTAGGTTAACCGTTGGCAATTGAGGTGAAGCTGTGTCAGAGCATTTCCTCAATGCTAGAATCTACTGCTTCCTGACAAGACCTGCAGCTTCCAGAGCCACTGGAATTTGTAGATCCCGTACTGGGAATAGATAACAAGATGCATTTTATAAAACAAAGTCGACATTCTATTGCATTGAACAAGTTTTACACTTTGCACTGAACAAATATTACAGTGATCAATTCCTGCTACAAAGATTGGTCAAACAAATAAATGTCAAGGAAGCAACAAGGAATTAGGTTGCTTCATAACATTACATGAATCAGCGAAGCCGCTACAATTCAATGAACTAGTCCCTGTGGTACTACAATCCTACATCAATAAACAGCTGCAAAGCGATCTACTGCAAAGTGTCATGTATCCAGGGTGACTTGAAGTTGCTGAACCACGGGAGCTCAAGCGCTTCCGCCGCTGTCAGCCTCTTCTCAGGGCAGAAGGCCAGCAGCCCCGTCAGCACATCACGCCCAATCTCGGACAGATCTGCCGAGTACTCCGGATCAAGCTTTCCAGCAGCAGAGGCCATCCGATCTCGAAGCTCGGACATCTCAGCAACCATCTCCTGATGCGTCTCTGCTTGGAACAGAGTGTCGCCGCTTAGAAGCTCGGCCATAACGCAGCCGAGCCCCCACATGTCGACAGCCGGGCCGTAGCAGCGATTGCCGTCGAGCAGCTCCGGCGAGTTGTACTGCAGCGTACCGACGCGGGAGACCTCATGCGCCTTCCCAGCAGGCTTCTGTCGCGTCGCCGATCCAAAATCGCAGACCTTTAGATCGCCGAAAGGGCAGACGAGGATATTCTCCGGCTTCATGTCCCGATGGATGAACCCCACGGCATGGATCTTCTTGGCGGCGCTGACGAGCTGCCGCATCATCTCGCGGACCGCGTCCTCGGACAGGGGCCTCCAGATGGATTCGCGGAGGCTTTGCCCGCCGTAGACCAGCTCGAGCACGAGGTGGACGTCCCCGGTCCTGGGGTCGGCGGCGACATCCTGAATCCCGATGATGTTGGGGTGGCCCCGGCATGCGTGGAGGCAGCCGGCCTCCATGGCGAGCGCGCGGTGCTCGGGGGCGCCGTGGCCGTCGGGCCCATCGCCGCGGATCCACTTGAGCGCCACCTTCTTGTCGGTGCGGCGGTCGCGCCCCCTGCGCACGACGCCTTCGGCGCCCTCCCCGAGCACCTCGAAGAGCTCGAACTCGTCGATGCTTCTGAAACCGCTGCGCCGCGGTCGCTTGTTCGCGTCAGCAGCAGCAGCGCGGGCTTCTCGGTCCGGTGCCGGACGCTTGCGAGCCGTCGGCGCCACCGCCACCGCCGCAGACATGATCTGAACTCGAGATTGAGAGAGGAGGCAAGTGGGGAATCCCAAATCTGGGATCGAAAGACGAGTGGAGAGAGAGCGAATTGCGAATCGAGATGGAAAGAAGCGATCGGGAGAAGCCGTGACCTATATATTGATGAAGGGAAGGGAAGGGGATCCGATCCAAGACAGCTGCCATGGCGGTGGCCGGTGGCGTGGCTCTGACGCTTACGACTCCGACTCGAATTCAATTTTTGGTTTCCGGATGGGATACGGGCCTCGTGTTTTCGGCTTTCGCGGGCGCGGGAATATTCGACTTACGCGTCCGATCGCCGAGGCTTTGGGTGACCTCAGCAACCCTACAGACGTCAGCACATAATTTCACAAACAAAAATTCTTCAAAGAATTATCGTTTGCAAGATATATAATTTATGGTTGACAAAAAAATAGAAAATTACATTAGCATGCACCAAATATTAAAATCAACAATTGCCGTATAAAAAGTAACTTGTACGAAAAGGAAATTGTTGTGTGGCAAAGAAACATATATAAGAGTCATCTATTAAAATTCAATTAAATTTGGATGAACCAGAAAAACTTTACTTTCAACATGAATGAAAAATAGCACGAGTAAAATTATGATGAACATAAAACATACTGCCATAAACCAAACAAATATTGGTTTTTTTTATGAAAAACAAGTCTAAGAAAAAAGAACAAATGGAACACCCCTAACAAAAAGGAAAACTATTTGACATCAGCAAAATCATCATATGTTGACATCATCATCAAATCTCTTTGCTTATAACTGGGTCGACCAATCTTAGATATTTCACTCAACAAAGAGAACTTTGCATAGCAAAATCTAGCAAGTTTTTTATTTTTTATTTTCTCATAAATAATTGAATTAATAATACAATTGCAGAAATATACTCCTAGCCAGTTGAAATGGCAATATTTAAATTTCACCAATTCAATTGATAGAATTTCCAATTGGCAAAATTTTGTGTGTATCTTTAAATGATCATAGCTTTTCCATATGTGGGTAGACTTACATGAAAAATCATGGAGATCAACAAGATCTGCAATTTTGGAGCTCGATTTTTGTGTTTCTAGCGCCATATTAGTTCTGAAATAATCGCTACAATGTTTTGACGTACAACTTGTACCGATGCAATGTTCACATCTACAACTTCGTCTAGTACAGATACGGATATATGGACTTTGAGCATGTGGTGTAATCAGAATCCTTTATCATTGACACAATAGATGTACCGCAAAGATCGGGTGGCATAGGTTGAGAGGGCTCATCATCAACGGTGGTGATTTCAATCACAAATGGATTAGTGGTAACAATAGGCAGAGTTCGTGACATGAAATTGATGTTTAGGAGGGGGTTGGCTGCTATATGGTCATTGGGATATTAACTATTTCCAAAAGCGAATGTCATTTTCAATCTCGTGTGAAATAAGACGTGGTGTCTTCTAAAAAAATTAGTATTTTTTTGGATAGAGCCTTTGTTCTCGATTTTATGGTTACCTGCGAGGGTGCGGGCAATACTTCAAGTATCATATTCAAAAGAAATCCTTCAACTCTAGTCGTAGCCCTAGAGTCGAAGTTGCATGTGAATGTCGACGTTCTTATAGACGTAATGATTAGCATAAATGTTGAAGGTCAGCTCATCGATGATATATAGATGATATCTAATATTAAAGAGCGAAGAGATGTGTGTCTCTTTAATTTTTTTTACTTACTAAATTGCCCTCACGCTTGTTATGTCTCGCGATGATCTGGAGTCTAATTCTAAGATGTATTGCATTCCGACGATTGGCAAAAGAAGGAAAAAACCCATGAAATGAACGAAGGTGCGCTCCCAAGGACAGGGGAATCAACTCACCTGACGTCGCTCTCGACAACTGCTCCCAGCAGTCACTTCATCTGCGTCGTCCACCCATCATCGAAGCGCCCAGAAAATTATAATCGTACTAGCCGCTAGAAACACCAGCCTAGCGGCCCATATAAAGGGTATTTATATTATTAAGGGCTAAAATTTAATCCGTGTTATATCAGATATTGCAACACTAATTTAGTCAAATAGATTAATTATAAAACTAATTACATCACCATATAATTATTAACAAGATGAATCTATTAAGCCAAATTAATCTATCATTAATAAATGTTTACTGTAACACAATTTTATCAAATCATGGACTGGTTAGGTTTAATAGAGTTGTCTCACAAATAATTATCTAACTGATAAATTAGTTTTATAATTAATTTATTTTTAATAGACTAAATTAAAACCGCAACATACGATGTGATAGGGACTTATAAAAAAGCTGGGGGAACTAAACGTGTCCTAATGCCACAAGGACAGTAAACAGCTTTAGAGCAAGCTAATAATACACCACGACGTCGCTGCTCCTTGTGTAGGTAGTTCCTAATCTAGTGCTATGCGAGAGAGAACAGCACGACAAGGTCGGCAAGGGGCGGTCTTCTAGGGGTCGCGTTGCTACATGCCAAGAGCAAGCCTTTGATCGCCTGCATTGGCTTTTCATCAGGTCAGCTTTGTGTAGACTTGGTCTAAAAAATCACTTCATTAACCTTATTCAGGCTTGCATCTCCACAAATTCCTATTCTATTCTTATCAATGGTCAGCAAACTGAATTCTTCTATCCTTCTAGGGGCATCAGGCAGGGTTGTCCTTTATCTCCATACCTTTTTGTCCTTGCTATTAATGAACTCTCTATCAGGCTTCAGGATCATCTTCTCAATTCCAACCTTACAGGTATCTTGCTTGGGCCTAATTGCCCTCCTATTCACTCTTTGATGTTTGTTGATGACCTTATTATTTGTGGACTGGCTTCTACTCATGAGGCTCAGGTTATCAAAAATGTTATTGACGACTTTTGTGTTGTTTCTGGTCAAACCCCAAATCTGCACAAATCCTCCATTCTTTTCAGTAGGAAAGTACCCCAGATTGTTAAGAGCCAGATAAGGCACATCTTTCCAGTTCATGACCTGCTTCCAAATTTCATGCACCTTGGTCACCCCATTATTTTTTCTCACAATCATAGGAATAAGGCTTATGAGTTCATTAAGTCTAAATTTCGTGCAAAGCTCACAACTGTCAAGGCTAACATGATCAATCATGCAGGTCGCCTTACTTACATCAAGTCAGTACTTGCATCAATTCTAATCTATTATATGTCAATAGTTCTTTTTTCCAAGACTTTTGTAGGTGAGCTCACTGCAATTATTAGGCGATTCGGGTGGAGTGGAGTTCAAGATGAGAATACAACCAACCTCATTGCCTTCAGATCGTGGGATGACATTTGTCAGCCTAAGGAAAATGGAGGTTTAGGAATCAGAGATCTCCAAACAGTAAACAAAAGCTTAATTATGCATGCGGTCTGGAACATTGCCACAGAGACGGATAACTTTCTTACTCAAGTTCTTAAATCCAAATATTATCATAATTCATCTTTCTGGAATGCAGGATGTTCAGGCCCAAAATCTATTTTCTGGTCGTCAGTTCTTCAGGTCAAGGAAGAGCTAGCAGTCAACTCCACCATTCAGATCCATGAAAGCAACAGTTCCATATGGTCAACCCCATGGTGCACTCTATGGAAGAATATCCATGACCACTTAATACTGCCGGTCACTCAAAACCCCCTGCCATCTACAGTCGCTGACCTGTGGCAAAGGCAACAACAAGCCTGGCATCAAACTTTCATCTCCTCCATTTTTGATACACAGACCACTCAAGTAATCTTAGGCGCTAAAATAGTGCCTCCATGTCAAACCTCCTCGCAAAAAGATATCCTTAAATGGTATATGCACTTCCAAGGTCATATATAAACATCTCAGTTCGCAGCAGGTGATCACCCTTCCAATTGTAGGTTCCAGAAGTATAACTCCACAAGCTGCGGCCATCCTTCAACGCGTCTGCAAATCTCCAACGATGCCTCCTCTAATAAAGGCCTTCACTTGGAGACTTATCAGAAGAGCTCTGGCGTCAGGTGAGCGGGCGACCAGGTATTCAAACAGCATTGATAAAAAATTGTGCCTCTTGCGGTTTGCTAGAGGATGATGCCCACTTGTCCTTTCACTGCAATCTACCTAGAACAATATGGATCTGCTCTGATCCTCCTTTACGAACAGATGACCTTCCAAATGAAAATGATGGGGTACAAAATATTCTAGCGACCATGCTTAATGACACCACACCTGGTAAAGTTTTCATAACCCTATGGTATCTATGGAAGGCAAGGAATGATGCAAGATTTTAAAGAACGACATGGACTCCCCATTAGGTGACTCATGTTGTGCACTTGTGCAGGCATACATCCAGGTGGCCACACGAGAGCTATCGAGTCACATCTTCCAGGATCCTACTCAGCATCTTCAAAATATTACACATATCCCAAATATAGTAAGATTGTCGGTGTCCCTGCCTTGTTCTCTACCAGGTACCCGATGCTACGTAGATGCGTCGACTGCGCCGGATCAGCGCGCTGATCTCCTGCGTCCAGCTGGTCTAGGTATTTTCCTTATCAATGTACAAGTGCAGCCGACCAAAAAAGCTTTCATCAAGTCTCCTCGGTCCTAATGGCCGAGGCAGCGACGGTGGCTACAGCGGCCTCCATCATTGAGACACTTGGATTGCAGGACGTTACTATACTTTCTGATTGCCAACAGCTAGTGATATTCCTTAATCAGGACAACACCGACCACCCGCCGGACTGGAGAATCAAGCCGTTCACACAGGTCTACATCAACAGCTTGGCATCCTCTGCTAAGCCTATTCAGAAGATTCATAGGAGTTCAAATTCTACAGCTCATAGCTTAGCTACTCACGCTATCTCTCGGTTTGATGGTAACATTCAGAGGACATGTTTCCTCCTCTGCTCATGATACTCAGTACCCTATCCTACAGGCACTTGACAATGTACTAGTCGATGATGTACAAATCACTTCAGCTTCATGCTGCTAATAAAATATGTCTGTTGTAAAAAAACAGATGTACTCGGTAGCTTCAAAAGTTCGGGCTTCAGAGAAATACACAATCTAAGTTGAATTAGTCCGTAAATTAATATTGTAATTCAACCCAACGCCGTGAGGATTGAATATACCTATTAGTTCAAAAGTCTGATTATTGTATAAATTCAAGAGATCTATGTAAACTATGAACGGTAAAGAGACGCTTCAGTATAATAAAAGAGTGTCTTTTTTTTTTGCATGTGCGAATAGTGTTCCTACAGACATTCAGAAGAGTCTGATTAGTTCATAATTTGATAATATGATACAAATATTTGTTAATGATGGATTAATTTAGCTTAATAGATTCATCTTGTTAATTAGTGTATGGCGGTATAATTAGTTTTGTATTTAATCTATTTTTAATAGACTATAAATTAGTATCGTAACATCTAATGTGACACGAATTGAACTGTAGTTCATATAACCAAACACTCCCTTATTATGGTGGTTGTGTTTGAACCATAAATAAATCTACATAGTATCTGACAAACCCATCTAAAAATCCTCAGCTTTTGTCGGCAGCGGCAGGCAGGCCTTGACCGGCGGAGACGGATCACCACCGTGCTGGCAAGCTAGATTATGCTGGGAGGGGATCGGGGGAACTCGTGTGTTTGTTTACAATGCTACGCGTCCATCCATCTGCACTGGCCCGGTGGCGCGGGCGGCTGCTCGTCGAGGGGCCGCGACAAGCGTGCGGACAAGCGTCATGCGCGGCGGGGCTTCCGATCCCGCGGGACAAGCTTCTTTTGTTAGGCCCACTACTACAGAAAGGGCCGGCCGTCGAGGGGCCGCGACAAGCGTGCGGACAAGCGTAATGCACAACGGGGCTTCCGATCCCGCGGGGCAAGCTTCTTTTGTTAGGGGGCTTCCGATCCCGCGAGACAAGCTTCTTTTGTTAGGCCCACTACTACAGAAAGGGCCGGCCTTTAGTCCCGGCCGGGTGCTTTCAACCGGGGCTAAAGGTCCACTACTACAGAAAGGGCCGGCCTTTAGTCTCGGCCGGGTGCTTTCAACCGGGGCTAAAGGTCCAGGGAGTAAAAATAAATGTGTGTTGTGTGAGATTCGAACTCAGCACATCTCGCCTCAGGCACGCTTACCAACTGAGCTATGCAACCCACGTGATGTAGTTCTGGACGTTTTCCTTTCGAATCCACTCGTGAAGGAACCGGGGCTAAAGGTTCTTTTAGTCCCTGTTGGTATTACCAACCGGACTAAAGGTCCAGGACCTTTAGTTGGGGTTGGTAATACCAACCAGGACTAAAGATTCACCTTTAGACCCGATTGGTAATACCAACCGAGACTAAAAGTCTTTAGCCCCGGACGTAAATTTTTATCGAGACTAAAGCTCAGTTGATAGATCGTCCAACTCCAAAGGTCTGTTCTCTAGTAGTGGTCTTATTTGGTACAACTCAACTTTACTAGTAAAACTGTTTTTTTTTTACAAAATAGCTTCATGAGCAACTTACTGGGAGAAGCTGAGCTGTTTTGGAAAAGATGTTTGGCAAAACAGCTTCACTAAGAGCAACTCCAGCAGTAGCTCTCAAAACAGAGTCCCTACTTTTTATTTGAGTGCTTCTCCTATTTTTGAGGGTCCTATTTTTTGGGCTGCACTCCAGCAATGGCCCTCAAAATAGAGCACTCAAAATTATTTAGACTGTCAATGACACGTGGGGTTCGATTGTCATAGACTAAGTGAGGGAGGGGTGAGAGTGCAAAATCACGGCCGATCTATTGGCCCAACAGGAATGAGGACTGAGGGAAGAATCTGAGAGCCCACTCAAATTTCAGGATCCTAGTAGGGGCCCTGCTGGAGCTCGTTTTTTTACCTGAGCTCTCATATTTAGCTATGAGGGCCAAAGTAAGGGGCCTGCTGGAGTTGCTCTAACAACTTCATGCATGGTTGAGAGAGAGAAATAGAGGTGTAAGCTATTAAAAGCTACTTTTTCAGCTTTATCTTAGCTTATAGTTTTGTGAGAGGTGGTAAAACAGCTTAATGAGTGAAGCTGTTTTGGAAAAAAGATGTTTGACAAAAAAAAACAGCTCACGACAGCCAGATATACCAAACAGGCCCGTCCGACGACGTCCGTGGCCATGCAAGCAAAGCAGGTGCTCGATCGAGAGGGCGTCAACAATGACGTGCGGACCTAGTTGACGCGCTGACGACGACCGCGACTACTTGCCGGCCGTCGTCGGTCTCCCTCGCCTTCTTTCTATTTACGCCTTGCGGGCGAACGAGACGTACGCCACTGCCACGCGTTAGATCGAGACGCTACTTGGTACTACAGTACTAGCTTGCTCTCGCTCTAGCTAGCGCCTAGCGCACCGACCTAGCCGTCCCCATTGATCACCGACGACGACCATCCGCCGTCCGTGTGGAGATGATAACAATGCCGCACGCTGCTCCATCCGCTGGTCGTCGTCCCTTGCTACGCGCCGGCACCGGCACGGCCGTCGTCGTCGTCGTGCAGCTGGTCATCATCATCGTCTACTACTTGCCGCTCCTCGCGGTTGCGGGTGGTGGCGGGCACTACTACAGAACAGGTCATAGGCCGATTCTCAAAATCGCCTTTAGTCTCGGCGTTTTTGTCGCCCGGGACTAATAGACCCTTTAGTCCCGGTCGATAACACGAACCGGGACTAAAGGGCCTGCCTCAACGGCTAGTGCGCAGAGCTGCCGGGGCAGGGACCCTTTAGTCCCGGTCCGTGTTACCAGCCGGGACTAAAAGGGCACTCTTTAGTCTCGGTTGGTGCCACGGACCGGGACTAAAGATTTAGCCACGGTTTGTGGCTTGTCCCGGGATAAATGATCACCTTTTAGCCCCAGTTTTTAATACGAACCGGGACTAGAGCTCCTGGTTTTATAACCAGCCAACTTCTTCCTCCCCTGAGCCAGAGACATTCAAATTTCAGTGAGCTTCTTGCTTGTTCTTGCTGTTGCTATTGCTTGTTCTTCATTGTTCTTCGTCTCCGGCGTCAATTGGTGATCTTCTTCGACTCCGTCATCGTCTCTTTGCGTTTAGAGGTAACTATTTTCATCTCCTACCATGTCTTTTGAATATGAGAGGAATTTAATTAAAATATATAGTTTGCAATAACAAGCATAGAGAGTTGAGTAGTTTAAATTGGTTCATCACAATCACTTGATAGTTTTCTACTGCTAGGTAGTATCCATTCTATATTTCATACTTATGCAAGACGAGTAATATTGAATTTTAGTGTCTTTTTAGTATATTTTCTTTAGAAAAATGTGGAATTTATAATAGTTTGCAACAATAAATATAGAGAGTAGATAATGTGGAAATTGGTATTGTTATATCATATTTTTTGATTATCTAAACAAATAGAAAAATTTAGAGTCTTTTTTATTTATAATTGTTTAGAAAATTAGGAATTTGCATGTAATAGTTTAAAAATGAGCATGGATATAGTAGATGGCAACCGTGACCGGGTCCTCAGCCTCTCATCATCGGGATCCGAACCGTTTGCGGCCGGATCTTCCTCTCATTGCTTGCGGCGAGTGTAAGCAGAAGATTGTGAAGGAGTACCGAGTAAAAAAAGAGGGAATCAACAAGGGCCCAAGTGTCCGGACCATGAGGTGGGTTATTATTTACCCGCATTTGATTAATATGGTTCATTCGTATCGGTTTTGTTTGATGATGTTGTTTAAATTTCTTATTCTTTGTTCTAATTGCAGTGGGAGGGCACCGGCGGATGTAAAGGTTGATACTGGGAGGAAGAGTACGTTCAGCACGTACGAAATTCTGTTGCACAGGAGGTTGCCGCTGAAGGTGATGAGGCACTGAGTCAGCGGCAGCAGCCCATCCATGCTGATGAAGCGAATGATCTGTCTATTTTAGTTGGGATCGGACGCGATCTAATTATGTTGCTTAAGTGCATTTTATTTTTAGTTTTTTTAGTGCTAGCTGCGATAGTCTTCGTTGTAGTCAAGCTTGTTTGAATTAATCAATCATGTGATGTCATGAGTGTTGTGCAATAACATGAGAAACTACTAAGTGCATGGTTGTAATATTTAATGCAGATGTTGTCACGCAACTGGATGTATAATGTCGATCGCCACTCCAAAGAGTTCATTGCTGGCGTGCACTATTTCTTAGGTGTGGCTGAGGCAAACAAGCAAGATGGTTTCATGTGCTGCCCATGCGCCGTCTGTAAGAATTTGAAGGAATATTCATGCCCAAGGACTCTTCATACGTATTTGTTGAAGTCGGGTTTAGTAACAAACTATATTTGTTGGACGAAGCATGGAGAAAGGGGGTTGTAATGGATGATGGTGAAAAAGGTGAAGAAGAATTGGCCCACACTGATATTATTGCTCAGTACGGTGCCTTTGATGATGATGCAGTGGGGGGAGATAGTGAAGAAGATGCGGCAGCGACAGAAGATGTGACAGCTGATGTTGATGCTCTTGGTGATGCCATTCGTGATGCACAAAGTGAATGTGAAAGTGACAAGGAGAAGGTCAAGTTTGAGCGCATGCTAGAGGATCATAGGAAATTGTTATATCCCACTGCTGAAGATGGCCAAAAAAGCTGGGTACTACGCTGGAACTGCTGCAATGGAAGGCAAAGAATGGTACATCCGATAAAGCATTTGGGCAGTTATTGAAGATAATGAAAAAGATGCTTCCGAAAGCGAACGAATTGCCCACCACTACGTACGAAGCAAAACAGGTCGTCTACCCTTTAGGATTAGAAATCCAGCAGATACACGCATGTCCTAATGACTGCATCCTGTACCGTGGGGACGAATATGAGAATTTGGATGCATGCCCGGTATGTGAAGCATCACGGTATAAGATAAGGCGAGATGATCCTGGCGACGTAGAGGGTGAAGAACGTCCAAGCAGGAAGAAAATCTCTGCCAAGGTTATGTGGTATGCTCCTATAATACCACGCTTGAAACGTTTGTTCAGAAATAAAGGACAATGCAAAGATGTTGCGGTGGCATAAAGAAGACCGTAAGGTAGACAATATGCTGAGGCACCCAGCTGATGGATCCCAGTGGAGAGCGATAGATAGAGAATTCCCAGAGTTTGCAGATGAGGCTAGAAACTTGAGGTTCGCTTTAAGTACGGATGGTTTTAATCCTTTTGCGGAGCAAAGCAGTAGTCATAGCAGTTGGCCAGTTACTCTATGTATCTACAACCTTCCTCCGTGGTTATGCATGAAGCGGAAGTTCATTATAATGCCGTTGCTCATCCAAGGGCCGAAGCAACCTGGCAACGACATCGATGTCTACCTGAGGCCATTAGTTGAGGAACTTCTACTTCTATGGCGCAAACCAGGCATACGCGTGTGGGATGAGTACAAACAGGAACACTTTGACCTGCGAGCCTTATTGTTCGTAACAATCAATGATTGGCCGGCTCTAAGTAATCTTTCAGGCCAGACAAACAAGGGATATAATGCATGCACACACTGTTTTGAAGACCTTGATAGTTAATTTTTGAAAAACTGTCGGAAGGTCGTGTATGTTGGGCACCGTCGGTTTCTTCCTGTGGGCCATCCAGTAAGAAAGAAAGACAAACATTTTAAAGGTAAGGCAGACCACCAAACCAAGTCTCGTAACCGAACCGGAGATGATATACTTGAAATGGTGAAGGATACGAAATTAGTATTTGGAAAGGGACGGGGCAGCAAACCTGTTCCTAAAGACGCTTCGGGACACGCACCCATGTGGAAGAAGAAGTCCATATTCTGGGAGCTACCCTACTGGCATGTCCTAGAGGTCCGCCATGCGATCGACGTGATGCACCTGACAAAGAACCTTTGTGTGAACCTGCTTGGATTCATGGGTGTCTACGGAAAGCCTAAGGATTCACTTGAAGCACGACAGGACTTGCAGCGCATGAAAGAACGAGACAACTTGCATCCGGAGAAGACAGATGACGGGCGCCAGTACTTAAGCCCTGCTAGCTACACTCTTAGCAGAGAAGAAAAGGAAAGCATGTTTGAATGCCTTAACAGCATCAAGGTCCCATCTGGATTCTCCTCCAATATAAAGAGAATAATTAATGTGCTAGAGAAGAAGTACTAAAACTTGAAGTCCCATGACTGCCATGTGCTTATGACCCAATTGCTTCCTGTTGCTCTAAGAGGAATTCTACCTCCACATGTACGTCTAGCCACCGTGAAGCTATGTGCATTCCTCAATTCAATTTCACAAAAGGCAATCAATCCAGAGGAACTTTCTACTTTGCAAAATGATGTCGTTCAATGTCTCGTCAGCTTTGAGTTGGTGTTCCCTCCATCCTTCTTTGATATCATGACACACCTCCTAGTTCACCTGGTCAAGGAGATCATTATTCTCGGTCCTGTGTTCCTACACACTGTGACGGAACGGCCCTAATCTCATGGCCCACGTGTCCCTGTCAACCTCTGACAGCCGAACCCATGTTCCATGTGATTAAGACCTGTTCGCCACCGGGCTACATCAGTGCCCAATGTCCGCAGGATCATCTCACAATTCGGTTACAGCATTGCATACTTTTACAAATAACATCGGAATAAAGAGCGGAAGACTTAAATAACATTAGTTTTACAAAGCAGGGTTCCAAATAGAAATTAAGGTGCAGCTATTACAAACCAAGTTCTGATAATAGAAATAGACATAGGCAACATAGTGGAGAACAGCAAAGATACTTATAATCACCCAGCCCGAGGGTGTACAACTATTCTTCGGCCTCATCGGCCTCTTCCTGGACGATGGTCACGCAGCAGGGTGCAAGACACATCGGGGACTCTGTCATACCTGCAGCATGGGTAACAAACCCTGAGTACTGGGGTACTCAACAAGACTTACTCGACTAAAGAAAAGGGAGAAGACTCAGGAATGAGAGGCTTAGGGTAGTCAAGGTAAGGCTTAAGCAAGATCAGGTATTTTGCAGAAAAGCATTTTTGTAAACCTTATTTTATTTTGGAAAGATTCAGTATTCCTCAATTCTTCATCGTTCCTGATTCATTTTACATTTCAAAACATTCCTAGTTGAGAACCACTCTCCGTTGACAGTCAGTGACCAAGTCTCCATAACCGAGGAGCAACGTTAATCCGGATAAATAATACTCAGCTGAGGATCCCTATCCACACTGCATATGTAGCACCCAAGCTTGCATATGCCAACTCGTCTACCACGATTCCTCCAAGATTGGGCCCGGTCCTACGCCACCCGGAAGTACAGTACACCACTCTTATCCAGGTACGACGACCACGTGGGTACATGCTACTTCCGCCATCTCTCCACTCCCAGTGCGCGGTTGTCGGTCCAATAAAGGATTCCTCGGAGCCAGAGCTTTCCGAAGTATGTGAATAGTTACAAGTCTTGACCAGCAGGCCCCCATACGGATGGTCCCTAAAATTTTTCCGTCAGCAACAAGCACCTCGGGACTCTAACCCAAGAGTACAGGTCCTGTCGGTTTTTCAACCCTGTCCCGGTCGGTGTCAACTGTTGAGTCCCGGACTACAACATGACGGCACCGTACGCGCGGACAACCTCTTCTCGACAATGATCACATGCTAGCTAGGCAAGCAGTCATCGAAAGGGAGGTAAAGCCAAATTCCCATAAAGATTCTTTCAGTGATCACACTTTTAAAAATGGCATTTTGTTGCAAAGTCTAATTCAATAATCATTGCTAAGCATTTTTCAAATACTTTTGAAAAGCAGGTATCGGGTGTATCAGTGGTCAAGGTGGATAGTGCATCAATTAGGATAGCACACAACTCCTATAAACCTAATGCAATAATTTAACTCAAAAGCATTTAAGGAAATCATTTTATAAATTCAAGGAAAGGGGTTAAATGCACCGGGGCTTGCCTTGAAGAGCAAAAAGGACAGACTCGGGGTCGGCAGTGCAGGTGTCGGAGCTCGGGGTAGCCTCAGGGGTAGGTTCGTTAGCGGCTGCCTCGACTTTGATTCCTTCTCCTTCGGTCACTATACGGATGCAATGATGTATGCACATGAGTATGCTAGCATGAACCATGCAACACAGGGCATACAACATGAACTCTACTTGATTTTTTTATTTTTCCTAATTATATAAAAAGGTCATTTTATGAAGTTACTCCAAAAGGCCTCAAAAATCTACCAGAGACTAAGCATGACATAACCGGCACATAAAAATTTATCTCATGATTTTTGGAGCTACACATGTTTTTCTAAAAATCTAAAACCATTCATTTCTTAATTAAAAGGGAGATTTTTCATTTTCAAATTTTTGCACAAAGTCCAAGTTTCATATTTTTCTAAAATACTACATGGTATAAAGAGTTAACTGTAAAATTTTCAGAATTTTTGGAGCAACACAGAAAATCATACAAAAAGATGAAAAAGGAACACTATTCACAACTTCCAAAAGGAAAAGAGCACTGTGCTCCTCCCTCGCAGGGCTCGGGCGAAGCGGAAACAAACGGTCGTCCGAGGCCTGGCCGGGAGGCTCGGGCGAAGCGGAAACAAACGGCCGTCCGAGGCCTGGCCGGGAGGCTCGGGCGAGACGGAAAACGATCGTTTCGTCCGAGGCCTGGCCGGGAGGCTCGGGCGAGACGGAAAACGATCGTTTCGTCCGAGGCCTGGCCGGGAGGCTCGGGCGAAGCGGAGGGTGCATGCTTGCTCGAGGCTAGGCTCGGCGAAGCTGAGGGTGTGTGAGTCCGCTCGAGGCTAGGCTCGGGCGAAGCGGTGAGGGTGTGTGAGTCTGCTCCGAGGCTGGGCTCGGGCGAAGCGGAGTGGAAGCAGAGACCGGGGGCTTCGAGTGCTTACCACGGGTCGGAGGCAGGGCTCGGCGGGACGGAACAAGGGTCGAAGGAGGGAGCTCGACGTGGCGGTGTTTCGGCGGAGCTCTCTCGGCGGCGAGCGGCGTGCCGGTGACCCTGTACACCAGACACGGTCACCAGGAGCGGGTTAAGAGCGCACCAAGATGAGGAAGATGAAGCAGGGGTCGGGGAGGAAAGATCACGGCCGGGGAGAGAGTATTTCTCAATCCCGTGCTCACCGGTGTTTCGCCGGAGTTTGGAACGACGAGCTACGTCGGGCGATAGGAGACGGTAGAGATGAAATTGAGGGGTGGGGAAACTACACGGGCTCAAGGAGGAGCTGCTGGGCTAGTTGGTTGAGCTGCGGAGGCTCTGGAATGAGCTGGCCACGGTGGCGGGGTGAGTGCGGAGCTCCGGCCACCGGCGGGCCTTTTATAGTCGCGGCCAGGGGCCGTTAGGGGGCGCGCGGAGGTGCGGATGAGGTTGCCCGCGGCGCGTGCTTGCGATCTCATGATGAAGAAGGACGGAAATCAGTTTGGGACCCGGGCGTCGTGCTTGCCGGCGACGGCCACGCGGCGGCGACGTCGGGGAGCAGTGGGGGACGGGGGCGGAGGTCAGCGCTTGCGCGTGCGGGGGCAGAATGATGGCGCGGTCACAGGCGACAAGTCGGGGGCGGGCGTGCGGCTGCCAGGCGCGTGGCGCACGCAGCTCCGGCGAGCGGCCATGGCCGGGCCCCCTCCCTGCTCTGCTCTGACCCTAGGTAGGAGATGAACAGGGCTAGGGTGTAGGGTTTGACTTTCTGTATTTTGCAAATTACTCCCAAAACTTGAACTGCACGGGAAAAACTCAGAATACCAAAGTTGTGCAGAAAAAGGAGATCTACAACTTTGTCAAAAAAAACATTTTCAAATTCCAAACAGTTTTTTAATTATATTCAAAAATAGAAAAGGGAACACTTTTGGGATTTGAATAAATTCAAAATTACTTTTGATTTTATATTGGAACTCGAAAATCTGAAAATACCAAAGTTGTCCCTCTTGACAAGATTTACAACTTTGCCTTTTGAACCAAATCCAAATTTTGAATAGTTTTTTAAAGTATTAAAAGAGGGGTAAAAACTAGGGTTTGGAAATTAGGGCTTTTCAAAAGGGATTTGAAATCTGTTTTTGGTTTTGGGTTTTTGAACAACACAACAAAGCTTCAAGACACAAAACTGAACAAGAATTAAACAAGGCTAGACACAGAGGTGAAATTACCATTTTTGCCCTTATAGGAAGATTTGGGCTTTTAAGGTTTTTAGAAAAAGGGATCACTACACACAAAATACCTTTTAGGAAAAGGTAAAGGCAAGCAACCACTAGACAAACATTAATGCATGACAAGAAATGATTAAAGACTAAAGATGATGACATGTCAGATTAATTACATTATTAAACACCAGAGGTGTTACACACACCATGTTCCCATTCGAGAGGTTCATGAGTGTCCTGAAAAAATATGTTAATAACCGTTCTCGGCCTGAAGGAAGCATCGCCCAGGGCTACGGAACAGAGGAGGTCATAGAGTTTTGTGTGGACTTTATTCCAGACCTTGACCCGATTGGCGTTCCTGAATCGCGACACGAGGGCAGACTCAGTGGCAAGGGAACACTAGGGAAGAAAACATATATCGATACATGAGACGATTACTTCGATAAAGCACACTACACAGTTCTACAGAACTCCTCATTGGTAGATCCATATATCGAGGTACATAAGGATTTCCTTCGATCCAAGTGGCCCGGGAAGAGTGAATCTTGGATTACACATCAGCACATGCAAACCTTCGGCGATTGGTTGCGAAAACAATGTCAGGGTGATGACAACATAGATGAGCAACTTTATTTGATGAGCAGTATATATATTTTAATATTCACAGAAATGGCCGACCCAAATGAGAATATGATGGAGGAGGAAATGATGAATATCATAGCCGACGACGATGACGGGAGTCAATACTTATTTAATTACAAAGACATGACCATGCATGATGAAAATCTCCCTGAACAACAAGTTGAGATGGAAGAAGGCAATACAGGCGAGGTATATATACAATATGTCGTGTTAGAGTTTACATTTACTTTATTACTTGATTAGGTTTTATGTCAACTTGTATTAGGGTTTCATCTTCATGTCTTTACCTATATGTAGCCCTCTGGATCGACGTCTGCGACAGGGCAGAGCAGACCAAAACGAGGGCCGAAGAGGCCGTTGAAGGGCCGTCATGTAATCTCCGAATTCGATATGGCTACAGGCCAACCACTAGGACCCAATGCAAAGAAATATGTCTTTCACTGTGGGTTCCTTGTGAGAGATCGGATTCCGATAAGTGCCCGTGAATGGAAAGAGAGGCGAAGTGCTCCCGAGATCAGTTATGTCTCCAATCTTGACAAGCAGCTAGTCTGGGATGACGTCCAAGCTCATTTCTCGTTTGACACGGATGATGAGGAGCTGCTGAGGCGAATTCGGGAGTGGACAATGAAGAAGATGGCCACACTTTTTCAGGACTGTAAGAAGAAATTGTACCACACCTTTGTGCTGAAGAACGAGACGCCAGATTTCAACTCTAAGGCGTATGTCAAGATAAGGGCCGATTGGGATGAATTTGTACAGTACAAAAGATCACAAGAGAGCGAGGCCCGGGTCAGAGTAAACAAACTGAATGCAGCTCAGAAGAAATACCACCATCATTTAGGATCAGGTGGCTATAAGACTGCCCTTCCAAAGTGGAAGAGACAAGAACACGAGATGCTTGCCAGGGGGTAGTCCCAGAGACAATAAGAAGAAATTGGAGTGAACGGTCCAGAAATTGGTTCTACGCTCATGGGGGAACCATAAACCCTAATGATGGGGAGCTTGATTGGGGCCCGCAAATTTCAAGAGCAGCACATAGGCTAGTTCAAGCACGAAATGCGGTGTTGGCTGGCGAGTTCAAGCCCAACAGAGAGAAGGATGAACTCACGTACGCGCTGGAGAATCCTGAGCACGGTGGGCGTACGAGAGGCTTTGGGGCCGTTTTGTGGCTACATTCCTTCGAAGCGGATCGAGAAAGTTATAGAAGCCGCCAAAGAAAGAAGGACGAGGAGGCAGAGCGACTCCTCAAGTTGGAGGAGTATGTTCTTCAAACACAAGAGCGTGAGAAATCTCGTGAAGAATGGATGCAGGAGGAAATCAAAAGGCAAGTGCAAGCGGCACTTAGTCAAATGACGAGTGGGCAAGGTACATCATCACAGCATCCTCAAGCGAACATTAGCCCCCCAGGTCAGATGAAAAGCAGCTGCGCCTCCACGGAAGTACCAACCATTCAAGATGACTCCAAGCTACGCTTTCCCGTGGATGACGTTAAAGAACCTTTTACTACTTGTGAGCTGCACATTCCAGATGGAAATGCCACGAAAAAGGTGGCTGTTGGTGTTGTAAACCCTATCGACCGCACAAGAACACTAAGAATTCATGGTCAACCAGTGCCAGCCGGATACGCTAGCGTTTCGGTGGATAGGGTTGAGACAGGTTGTGGCAGCGTGGCACTGGAAATCGAAGGGGGAGATGGGGAGAAGACTTTAGGTGAAGCAGAGAAGACATTTATTTGCTGGCGCAAGCGCTTCATTATTATTCCTGGAGTGTCACCGCCGCAACCTCCTCCTACTGATCAAGATCCTCACCATTGGTAGTGTGCGCGTGAATGAGAAACAATTTTTATTACACTATCTTCCTATATGTATATATTAGTTGGATGCTCACATCATTCGTTGTTTTGCGTAGCAGGAACTATAGTCCAGTTCGTCATTATTCCCAGCGCATCAGAGTGCTGCGGGCGGTGACGATGTGTTGGAGGACACGGCTTCAACCCCATCTCCTGCACAAAGATCTCCACCGCGGGCTCCAACACCGCCACCAGCCCCACCATCTCCTCCACCGCGGGCTCCAACGCCACAACCTCCACCGGAGGCTCCAACACCGCTGCCTCCACCGTACGGCCCTAAGAAGCAGTCCGCCGCCACAGAACCAAAGGCCCCACCTCCAAAGAAGAAGGCTCCTGCATCAGGAAAAAAAGCCCAAGAGAAAGTAGCTTATGAAAAGACTGATGAGGAGTTAGAAATTTCAGTGAAAAAAGATGTGCGGAATTTTTTAGAGGAATGTGACGCCGCTGCTAAAGCGAAGAGGAACCCGGAGAAGCCTTACCTCTTGTTAAACCCGCAAGAGTTAAGGAAAAGGGTGGACCAACATGGTATCAAGATGCGTGAAGCCCGAAAGGCTCCGCGAAAATCAGATTACGAACGCTCTCTTATGAAGTCCGCAAAAGAACAACAATCCAGCAAGAAGAAAGTGGGAAAGGGTGTTCCACAGCTCGGGGAAACATCAAGACCTTTGTCCCTGTTAGTTGTGCAAAATCAGTATGGTTCAAACATGGGCAGAGTACAGAGGAAATCTGGAGAGACCACTTTGTCTGAGATGGACTCAATGGACAATTTTTTTATTGACAGCGGTCTCCCGTACGACACCATTAAAAATATTGCTACTGGGCTGGAGTTTCCACGAGCGGAAGTAGTTGATGAATGGAGGAGAAATTTTGCACCGGGCAGGAGTCTAATGAACCCCAATCACTTACATGTACTTGGTACGCAGATGTTTGCAATCAACAAATGGTGCATGAAGGCTTCTAAAGACGGTGATGTCAATTGGATTTCTGTCCGAATTCGGAACCATCACTACTTCCGTGGCGATGACCTAATCTTAGTCCAGATGGAGGAATTACACCAGCTATGTCATATGGACGCACTGGACAAATCGCTCCTTAGCTGCTACTGTTTGTAAGTGTTTCTTTTATAGTTTTCATTGAACTCTCTAGTATGTGTATATAGTAGTATTCTTACACACATACTTGTGGATCGACTCGATATTTTGCAGGTATCAGATGACTCAGCTCAGAGATAAACACGACAATTCTATTGGGTTTGTTGATCCATATGTTGTTTTCAAGGCTCCAAACCCTTCAGCGACTTGGAGCGATGAGTCGTGTACGAATCTCATGATGTTCTTCGTAAACTAAAAAGATAGACAAAGAATTTTCTTCCCATACAACTTTAAGTGCGTGAGACATATATAGTTCATAATAAGTATGTGCACATTTTATTTTACTTAACCCTAATAATATATATATGAATCATGTGTATGAACAGCTATCACTGGATATTGATGGTCATCGATCTCAAACAAAGCAATGTGTTAATCTATGACTCGTTGAGCAAACCACAAGCAAATTACCAAAATATGATAGACATCCTCCAAAGGTAATTTTTCGATCCCTACCTTGCATGCTTATAGTATAGACTAAGGTTGTATATGTATACTAATTAAATAATGATCCAACTATTAATGTTTCATTGGCCGGATTAGGGTTTGGGAAAAATTCATTGCTCGGGAACATATAAGTCAGTGTAAGGCCCCACTTACAATAAAGCCACGACTACCAGTAAGTTTACACCTTCGTCAATGTACGTGTATCTTTATTATATCATGTCATATATCATATCTTTATTACAAGTTGAATCTTTTTATTCTAGAGTGGATTTTGAGACAAGAACAGGGCAACAACTTATGCGGATTCTATGTTTGCGAGTATATGATGATAGAATCAAATAGAATTCCTGAAGAAATCATCAAAGTACGTAACCTGTTTCTTTTCATTTTTTATAGACTTAATATTGATAATATAGATATAACTAATATCTTCTTTAATTCCAATTGAAGACTGACTGGTTGAAGCAAAAAGTGATGCTACAAGGCCAATTGAAAGCAATACAAGAGACAATAGCAGGATTTCTTCGGGAACAAGTCATAAATCCAAAGGGCGAGTTCTACTATAATACCAACGAGAAGTTGATTCCAAACAATGATGATCATTTGTATGCCCTGTAGATCTTTAGATAGAGTACAACTTGTAATAGGTTTACAGTACTAACTTTGAAGTACAACTTGTGTAGATATATATTTGGACAACTTCTATATGTATATTGCTTGTAATTTTATGTACATATATTTATATATATATATATAGTTCTATAGTTCAATTATATATGCATGCAATAAGCTTATTGTGTTATGTTGCTAATATATTAGCAGCAAAGAATATATATTGAAAAACCTATTAAATAAATAAACAAAACTAAAAACAGAACTGAAATGAAAATAAAAAGGAAAAAACCAGGGAACCCTTTAGCCCCGGCTGGTAATACCAGCCGGGACTAAAGGGTGCTGCTGCGGTGCACCGTTGGCAGCACCCTTTAGTCCCGGCTGGTATTACCAACCGGGACTAAAGGGTGGGCTTTAGCCCCGGTGGCCGGAGCCGGGACTAAAGAGGGGGAGGCCTTTAGTCCCGGAAGCGTAGTCCCGGCTCGGCAATCGGGGCTAAAGACCCTTGCCGACCGGGGTTAAAGGCATATTCCTGTAGTAGTGGGGGTTGGCCGCGGCCGCGATGGAGGAGCCGCCGCTGCCGCCGCCCCGCAGACGACGACGACGACGGTGCCGGTCCACGTCGGGGTGGTACTGGACCTCGGCACGGGCCTGGGGAAGAAGAGCCTGCTGAGCCTGGAGATGGCGCTGGAGGATTTCTACGCCGCGCACCCAGCCGCCGCCACCAGGGTGAGGCTCCACGTCAAGGACTCCGAGCTTGACGTCGTCCAAGCCGCCGCCGCAGGTATTATCTGCATACATGTACAGTACAGAACAATCTTGCTGCATTGTTGCTTCTTTTTGAAAAATGCAATTATGCCTTTTCACACTTATACTGTACGTATGTATAATTGCAGCGATCTGCAATTCTGCATGGATATATAAGTGATACTGTAGTATACATGCATGCATGCAAAATGCACCTGCACGCTAGGATCTTACTACAGATCTCGGTGCATGAAGTACTATTAATGAATTACTTTATTAGTGTGTATATATAATTATATATATACTGTGTATCTCCGACGTGCAGTAGGTTCGAAGCGATATCAGTTGGGTTTATGGATAACATCGATCTGAAATTCTGAATCTCTGCAGTCAGCCGGCGGCGTGAGGCTGGAGTGACAGTCAAAGCTCGTTTGACAGTACTGTAACAAGTACTGTACTGAGTACTGACACGCCCACCTAACATCATGCATGCCCAGCGGCTTCGTTTTATCCGTACGTAGTACTCCCTCTGCCAAACAAAATATGCAATTCTCGCTTATCGAGGAGTCAAACAATTCTAACTTTGACCGAACTTATATAAAAAAGTACTAACATTCTTGATGCAAAAAATATACCATTAGATTAGTAATAGAATATATTTTCATAATAATTTTATTTAACGATATAGATACTAATATTTTTTATTATAATCTTGGTCAAACTTGAATCAATTTGACTGACACGAATCTCATAATTGCATGTTTTTATGGACGGAGGGAGTAGATTAACTTGGATCTCGTGCACCACAAAGTCTAGGAATTATACTTTCTTTCCGCTCTTGTGTCGTCGTTTTTTGGAGTTGGTGTGACGCTTCATGTGTTTGTTGTCCATGTCCTGCCTGCTGCAAGCCTGCTGCCATTTGACACACATGTACCCTCAACCACTGCTGAACCAGAGTGTATGTTCACTAGATTGAGAATAAAATGATTATCTTTTCTTATAACCAAGAATACCCAGGTTTCAAAGTAACAGTCAAGCTACAACATATCCTTTTTCCCTTATTTTTTCTCAATTAAAAAAAAACACCCACTCAGCCCTCACAGAAAGAGAGAGAACCATACTTTTTTCGATCCCCTTTCTCGCCATCTCGCGCGCAACCGTGGCGTGTGAATGAGTCCATGGATACTTTTATTGGACGAAGGAGTAAGCTTTGCACTGCCAAACCATGCCGACAGGGGGAGCGCCCATCGTTCCTCTGCTTGGCTGCATGCCGGCCAAGCAGTGCCAAAGCTTGAGCTTAACTCAAGGGGGGCTGACCTCATTAACTTTGACTTAAACCACATGAACAATAGTCATATTACTATTTATTTAATGGAGAATGTACAATACTAGGGGTGGCTGGGGGACCCTTTGGCCCCAACTAAGGTCATGTTTTGATACTCTAGCACAGCTAAAAGTTAGAGTTATTTTTTAGCTTACAAGTAGCTCTAAACTAACTCTAGCCAAAGAGATGTTTGGATAGAAGAGTTAGATTGACAATAAATGTACTTTTCCAATCATTTGATGAGGTGGAGATAGAGAGAAAAATCACTTTTCTAATGGTCCCAAGTACAACTAGCCCAAATAATCACCTCTTGGTGGGGATAGTTTTTTGAGGTGGGTTAGTTGCAAATAGCTCAAACTAGCCCTCTTGTTTGGATACTTTAGGGCTAGTTGAGCTCCAAATAGCTCAAACTAGCTCTAGCCCTTGGATCCAAACAGGGCCAAAGCTCCGCCCTGTGGCCAAGGCAATGCTCCGGTGGAGAGGTCCGAGGAGTGAGAGCTGCATCGCTAGGTGGGAAAGTGGGGTCCATGCCTCTATACCACACGTCAGGGAGGGCGAAGGAGAGGGAGCAACACCAGCCATCCGGCGTGAGGAGATGGGAGGAGACAAGAGTTTCTCATTGATATGTGGGGTCCATATGTATATGGGACTTGACTTCGTCAATCTGCTGCAACACAATTTCTCTGTTCTTTTAAATTTGGTTGAATGTTAACAATATGTCGTGAGCTACAAGTTGAACTTGCATCGCCATCACATATGTTTTTACACTGGGCATCCAGGACTTCCTTCCTCTGGTAAATAAATGTGAAAGAAGATTGGTGGGGTTCTCATCTTTGCTAAACCAAGCTGGCAGACTTCAGATCACTAATGCAGTTCTCTCAGCCCTCCCAACCTACTACATGTGCTCTCTTGAAATCCCAAAGACAATCATCAAACAAATTGACAAGTTTAGGAAACACTGCTTATGGAGAGGATCAAACATCAATGGAGGAACCAACCCAAAGGTGGCCTGGGAAGTTGTCTCTAAACC
This sequence comes from Coix lacryma-jobi var. lacryma-jobi, assembly GCA_009763385.1. Lineage (NCBI taxonomy): Eukaryota > Viridiplantae > Streptophyta > Magnoliopsida > Poales > Poaceae > Coix > Coix lacryma-jobi. The sequence goes on from CM019824.1 coordinate 163,583,521, forward strand.
AAAAGGGGAAGGTGGTCTTGGTATAATTGATATTAGCACACAAAACAAAGCTTTGCTCATGAAGAACCTGGATAAATTCTACAACAATAAGGACATCCCCTGGGTTACCCTAGTTTGGGATAAGCATTATAGAAATGGGAAATTGCCAAATCATACCAGAAAGAGGTCTTTTTGGTGGAGGGACATACTCAAACTAGTCCCACATTTCAAAGAAATGGCAACCATAAAGTTGAATAATGGCAAATCATGCATGTTTTGGAAGGATAAATGGCTCCACCAAAACCTGCAAGAGGAACTTCCAGAGAGCTATTCCTTTGCAAAAAACAAAGACATTTCAGTGAACAAAGCTTTCAACATGCAGTCCATCCTGGACATGTTCAATTTACCTCTCTCTGAGGTTGCTTTCACACAAGTAGCAAACTTGCAGCAGACAATAGAAGGCACAATTCTGAATGATGACAGTGATAGTTGGGTATATAATGAGAGATCATCCAAATTCTCAGCCTCAAAAGCTTACAGAAAACTAATTGGACAACACAATGCAGATATTATCTTCAAATGGGTCTGGAAAAACAATTGTCAGCCTAAACACAAAGTTTTCACATGGTTGATGCTCAAAGATAGATTAAGCACAAGAAATATTCTAAGAAGAAGGAACATGCATCTGGACAATTATGATTGTGAGTTTTGTAACATGAGAGCTGAAGAATCTTCTCAAGACCTCTTCCTTCAATGCTCATTTGCTCAAGCGTGCTGGGGTTTATTTCATTTAGAGACTTCTTATGAAAGAGGGCTAATTGACAATTTCAAAATCATAAAGGATCAACTGAACTCCAAATTCTTCATGGAAACAACTATTTTGATTTGCTGGATCATATGGACAGCAAGGAATGAAATCATCTTTAGGCAAAATCAGTTAAGCCTAACAGAATGTAGAAGATCCTTCTTCAGCGAAGCAAAGTGGATTGCGCTAAGAGTAAAGGAAAACAACTCTTCTCAGTGGAATCAATGGATTCAATTCTTAGAAATGATTTGAGCTTGTGTTTCTCTTTAATTTTCTTTGTCTCCTTTTTTGTATCTTAATCATCCATGTGTGGAACTGTAATATGCAAACTGTTTACTTGTTTGTTTTAATATAATTTAAATGTCTGTAGGGGCCAAGGCCCCTCCAGTTCCTTCAAAAAAAAAGCATTGAGGTCACAAAACATCACCTTTTGTTCTTGATCCGCTTCTCAATGTTGTCCTTGTGTTGCTTGATCTTCACCTTGCGCTCCTCCGATGAAACCATGCACTCCTGTATAATTTTTCTCTCCTTTCATATTTCTTCCTTCAATTTTTCTTTTTTCTGAAATGAAATTTTGAAATACCTCTTTGTATTGTCCTACTCATTGGCTGCTTCTTTGCACTTGGCATGAATGAATCAGGAGTGGCACACACTCTTGTCACTTGCCTCTCCAAGTAACTTGAATCGGGATATTGTGAAACTATTCTTTTACAGACTGGAACATGTATGGCCAAGTTTTAGGTGAAAAAGGCATTTACTGGAGTTCCTAGAACTTTAGAAGACAATAATTTCGAAATATCAAAGTCTTGAAAGTTAAGTACATAAACTTATTAGTGCATCAAATATCTCAAACCTAAAATACTTTGCAAAAGCATAATGTTTTGTAAATAAAATTTGAGAAAAATAAATTGTTAAAAATGGTGTTATGTTTTGATTGAAGAAACAAGGATCAAATGCCAAAAGTAGTATAATGCAGGGTGATTTATGGAAATATAGACAATGATTGAGAGTAGGAATGTAGGAGAGCACCATCACATTAGAGGAACCACACTGTTTCCAAATGGTAGTTCATAAAAAATTGACATTCAGTATGAGATGGCTGGAACATTGTGGCAGTGATCCATGAGAAAGAATTAACAAAAGCTACTCATAGCACTATGGTCAGCTTATAATTAGACAATGCAAAATGCTAGTTGCATGGTAGATTGTGGAGGTGTTAGAGTTGTGGGACCCAACCTTCACTATCAGTCTAGATATATTGTGGCTTGCAACTTAAATATGGATTCTTGTTGTTGGATCCATCTGTATGGACTAGTTGATCCAAATACATTATGATTGCTCTTACTCTACCCCCTCTTTAGTGAGTTTAGCCCTCTTCTCTTAATTTATTAACCTTTTATGTCATCTATAAACTTTATAAAGCTCACTAGCTATTTCTCTCACACATGCAAGCTATCCACCTCATCAGTCCATGTTAGATGCATTTATGATCAACTAGCATTTACAATTACGATCTACATGTTAGCAAGACACATCATCCACTAATATGTATTTAGTTGTCCACATCAGGGTGTCATGTTATCCACTAATATTAACTTATAATATGTATCATTTTCTATAAGTAATTTTATTATAAATCATCAACAGTTTCTGTGACAACAAGGAGGTTTAGTTTTATTCTAGATTAGTAGTTTATGCAGCAACGCGCGAGATATACCTCTAGTTATAATGGCTGACAACCACTTTTGCTCACGTGTCAAGCCAGTGCGGATCCAAATTATCGGGATGTATACTAGTGTTAGCCTCAACATAAAGGTGTAACCCACTTACACTGAAATGAGTTGGGGCCAATACCCTCTCAATGCAAGCAGAACCTTGCCTCTGCTATGTTCTAGTACTGGCTCAGCTTTTGCTCAGAGTTTTATCAGTTTTTTATGTGCTCTTCCATGTTACAACGCTGAAATATGTTGTTGCTTCAACTTTTTTATCACAACAATCCATCAATCACCTTCTCTTCTGAAAAATTTGACACATTGCGAGGCTAACATTTGTGATGATTTAGACACTAAATGCATACTTCGCTTCTAAAAAAGAGTCATTATCGCTTTCCAAAAATCAACAACATTTAACTTTGACCCAATATACATAACCAAATATTAATATTTATGATACATAATTAGATACATCTTTGAATATATTTTTATAATAAATTTATTTAGAAATATAAATGTCACAGACATTTTCTATAAACCTAGTTAAAGTCCCGCAACGACTCTTTTTATCGTACATCGTCTTTTTTTGACGGAGGTAGGCCTTGTTTAGTTCTCATACAAAAACTTTTCACTCATCACATGAAATGTTTAGACACATGCATAAAAAACTAAATGCATACTAAAAAATAACTAATTACACAGATTACGTGTAATTTGTGAGACAATTTTTTAAGTCTAATAAATTTATATTTTGACAATATTATGCTATAATAAACATATATGCTAATTATAGATTAATTAGTCTTAATAAATTAGTCTCACGATTTCTGGGTGAAATATATAATTTATTTTTTATTAACTTATTTTTAATAGACCAAATGAGTACCGAAACATCTGATACCTAAACTGTCCTTCTGCCCCTGCCCCTCTTGCAGCTTTTCACCCCTTCCTCTCCACCCACGCGGCACGCATTTCATCGAACAACCTCAGGGCTAGCGCCGCGCGCTCTCGCTTGCAGTCGGCCTGGTGCTCCACCCTCTTCCTTGAGCACGCCTCGCGCATCATCTCCACGAAGAGGTCCATGGCGTCGGGCCCTCTCCGACACTTCTGTTTGCCCACTCGAACAGGGGCAGCTGTGGCGGGCGTCATTGAGGAACGCGAGCTGCTCTGCTCATCGATGCCGTCGCGCTCCGCCTCGTGGAGTTCAACGCCTGCAACAACCAGCTGGGCGGGTGCCCGACGCCGCGCGCGTCACGTTTGGCCTCGCCTCCTTCGTCGCCAACGCTGCGGGCCCGCGCCGCCGCTGTAGGCTGTAGCCCGGCTCGCTCCTGCCGCGCGAGCCTGCACCGATGCCACCTTCTTCGTCCGTGCCATCAGTGGTGCCGACCATCCCGGCGGCGTCTTCCTCCGTCGCCTCGTCCTCGCCGGCGCTCGCGGCCACGCAGCTCGACAGCGACCCGGAGCTCATGGACAGGGCCAGCGCGTGGTGTCTCTCATGCAAAGTATGTTGTAAAAGATGTTTGATTTTTTGCAAGAAATTTGAATTGACCTAATCTCATGATTCATGAAGGCTCGCCTCCCTTATCCCAAAGGGGAAAAGTAAAGGAAAAAGGACTACCTTTCATAACAGTTACAGGCTTCTTTCACTTCGATGATTTTTTTTTTTATTTAGCTAGTTTACGAAAAAAATCTTGAAATATCTTCAAGATAGGTACTAGGCATGAAAAAAGTTCTTTCTGCTGTCTTGTACTCTTGTTGTAGTTTTCAGAATATTGGACGACCTTAGCATTTGAACATCGATCTAGTTCCTCAGCTTACTAATTTTATCATGAATTATACATAAATTTCATGTGCCATATTTGATGGTACCTTTGTCCTTTTTTCTTGCAGCAGTAGATCTCATTCGTAACGACAAGGTCAGCGTCATCATTGGTCCTCAAAGCACTTTACAAGCTGAGTTTGTTAAGTATCTAGCAAACAACACTAAGGTTCCTGTCATTAGTTTCTCAGCAACGGGTGATGTGGCCACTCAGTATAATGTCCCCTACTTCCTTCGAGCTTGTGCCAAGGACTCCTTCCAGGCAGCTTCAATTGCTGCCTTTGTTGAGGTCTATGGCTGGAAAAATATTGTTGTTGTCTATGAAGACGACAACTATGGTGTGGGCATCCTCCCCTCAATTGCTAATGCCCTTCAAGAAGTTGAGGCACATATCATTTACCGTGCAGCCATCCCCACTTCTTGCCCTGATTATCGCATTGATGCGGAACTATACAAGCTCATGACCATGCAGACACGTGTCTTCATCGTTCATATGTTGCCAGGCCCTGCTTCCCATTTCTTTGCATGGGCTTCAGCTGCTGGTATGATGATAGAGGGATATGTGTGGATTGTCACGGACAATGTTGGTGTCGTCCTTGATGTACTTCCCCAGCATACTACTGAAAACATGCAGGGTATTGTCAGTTTTCGGCCATATGTTGCAAAGTCTGCAAGGATCATTGATTTTGTGAGTCGGTTTGATGAGCTATTCAGAGCTAAGTACCATCAGGCTCATGATGTAAGGATTACAAGACCCACTGTCTACCAATACTGGGCGTATGATGTGGCATGGGCAGTTGCAACTACAGTGGAGGACGTTAAGAGGGTTGGGTTCTCAAATATAGGTTTTCAGACACCACAAGACGTAGTAGGCAAGAACTTAGTAGATGGTCTCCCGTTCTCTCCTGCTGGGCCAGAACTCCTTAGTTCCATTTTGGAAGCAGACTTTGAAGGTTTGGCTGGGAGATTCAGGTTCATTGATGGGCATATGCAGGTTCCCATTTATGAGGTTGTCAATTTGATAGGAGAAAAAGCAAGAGGCCTTGGGTTTTGGATCCCTGATTTAGGGCTCTCGAGGCTTTTAGAATCGAGCCCTGTCCAAGACCAGGTTAAATCTTTAACTGCTGGTGAAGTCCTGAAACCTGTCATTTGGCCAGGTGATTCAACCACAGTGCCCAAAGGTTGGGACTTCCCAGTAAACGCAAAGGTACTCAGGATTGGCGTACCTGTGAGACGTGAGTTCAAATTTTTTGTGAATGTTGAGGCTAATCATAACACCAACAGATCAAGTGTTAGTGGTTACAGCATTGATGTCTTCGAGGCTGCTGTGAAAAGACTTCCATATGCTCTGCGGTATGAGTACATTCCCTATGATTGTGCCAATTCCTATGATCAGCTGATATCCCAGGTGTACTTCAAGGTTAGCCTTTCCTTTCTGATGCTATCACTTATTCCCCCCCCCCCCCCCCCCCCCCTGCCCAATGATACTTAAACATTCCTAATTGCATAGTTATCTGTTCCCCTTTGTTTTTCCTGATTGGATGACAGAAGTTTGACGCAGCCGTGGGTGACGTGACTATTATTGCCAATCGATCTAGATATGTCGACTTCACGATGCCATACACAGAGTCTGGTGTCTCAATGCTTGTCTTAGCTAAGAATGATGATAAAACAACCATGTGGATCTTCTTACAGCCTCTAACAAAGGACCTCTGGATCGCCACTGTCGCATTTATCTTCTTCACTGGTCTTGTTGTGTGGATGATTGAAAATCCTACAAATGAGGAATTCAAAGGATCAAGATGGAAACAGTTCAGCACTGCATTCTACTTTACTTTCTCCACTTTGACGTTTTCTCATGGTATATCATTTATTTTGCAAAGCATTCGAGAGAACTGCATTGTATTTGTAGTATATTTGAACTCAGAGTTCTAAATTTTTGGTTTCATGCTTCAATTCTTAATAATACATTTTTAAATTACTTTGTGACAGATCAAATTATCAAGAAACTCCATTCAAAAGTTGTGGTGGTTATTTGGTGCTTTGTGGTGCTTGTATTAGTGCAGAGCTATACAGCAAGCTTGTCATCCTTGCTTACTGCAAAGAGGCTCCAACCTTCGGTGACTGATCCGATGCAACTCTTGCGCAATGGAGATTATGTTGGGCACCAGAATGGATCATTTGTGCGTGCGATGCTCAAGAGACTCCAGTTTGATGAGCGAAAGATAAAGGTCCTGGGCACGCTGGAGGAATACGCGAAAGCATTGAGGACGGGATCAAAGAATGGAGGGGTGTCAGCCATCTTTGACGAGATTCCCTATCTAAATTCTTTCCTCACACAGTACGGAAAAGAATTCCAAATAGTTGGCCCCATCGATAGGACTGATGGATTTGGTTTTGTAAGCTCCTTGCACCTATGTGTCAGCAGAGCATACAATCTTCATGCCATTCGTTCTCATCTGACCATCAATCTTATACCCTCTGCAGGTGTTCCCTAGATGCTCCCCCTTGGTGCCCGACCTGTCAAAGGCCATCTTGAACATAACTGAGGGGTGTGAAGGATTTCGGATTCAAAAGAAATGGTTTGGGGATAAAGCTCCTTCCCAGGATTATGACAGTCCTGATACTGATTCCGTACGTCTAGATTTACGGAGCTTCAAAGGTCTCTTCATTGTCAATGGATTCGCTCTATGTGTCATGCTGGTAATAAACTTGCCCGAGTTCATCCGTACCAAGTGCACTGAGCTGAGAAACCGTAGTCTACAGCGGGCTCATAACAGTGGAGAAATTGCTACTGACAATGACTCACAGCAGGGACGGCAGTTGCAGAACAACAATGCTGGCCTTTCTGAGCCTCTTCAGATTGAGAGGGGGACCAACTAGATTTTTTTTTTTTTTTTGACAAGAGGGGACCAACTAGATTGTTCTCATCAGATTGGTTCCTCAAGGTTTGGCCCTTAGGCTCCACCTGCTAAAAAATATCTGAAAACAAGGGATGATAATTGTTCAGCAAATTTCACCTTGCTGGGATGGTGTTGCTTGTGTCTGCACTGCATAAGTAGTGGTGAATTCTAGGGCAGTATGGGAGCTCTGAAGACGCAGCTTATGTTGGTTTTTAGGTTTGCTGAAACTTCACTGCGGTCAACTTTGAGTTGATGTTATTCTGTTTAGAATTACTTGATGTTATTACTGGGCTGCTGGACATTTTGATATCACACAACGGTATCAGATGGACTATATATATGCACCTTGTATCAGACTGTTGTTATCAGATTTAATTTAATGAATGAACATTATTTTTGACCTTGCCATGGTCTCAAAATTTCGCGGAACTTTTGGCTGGTTTCCTAGCTAGAGACTAGATATACTTGCCTTCTGTCTCTAGAAGTAGAATTGCTAGCCGTTTCAAATATATTACTTGTGGCAGTGGCAACGAAGATTTAGCGGACTGAATTCAACAAGTCTGTGGACCTGCTGCACACATTGAACAAGTAGGCAATGTATTATTTGTCATATATATATAGCCGTGACTGAATTTAGGTCTACAGATGACCGATGTAGGTAACTTGAATCAGTCATCTGAAGAAGCCACGAGGCCTCTGAATTCAGAAGGCGAGGAATTGTCGTCACTCCACGTCTCCACACCTGCACTTTCACACGCCTTGTGCTGTGCACTGGGAGGTGAGGTGGGAGCAGAGAGTGCAGATATCTATCTCCCTGCATCTCGCATGCTACCAAGTCTTCCATGCGGGTTCTGCTCAAAGACTTAGACACTTGGTCAGGCCATCCGCAATAGTTGTCAAATAGCTAGTTAGGAGGAATTTTATTGGCTCTCAATAGCACTTTACAAATAGCTAGCGAGATGACGTATAAAAATAATAAAAAACTAGTACTCTTATTGACTATCGAGGAGAGTGATCAAATAGCTAGCTATTTGATCTCTGTTCTCGATAGCCAATAAGAGTGCTACTTTTGTAAGTTGTCTCATCAAAATAGTATTTATTTGTGTCTCATCTAGCTAGCTATTTATAAGTTGTCATTGAGAGCCAATAACATTCTTCTTAGAGACCAAATAGCTAGCGATTTGAACACAATTGCGGACGCCCTTACTGAAGAAAACATGCAGCAGAAAGACTGACTGACTGACCAGTGACCACGGACGGAGGCACGACGACCAACCCGTGTTCTGGGAAATAATAATCTTTCAAAGTTGATTGATCGGAATGGAACCCTAAATCCGCACTCACGTTCCTCTATTTTCATCCTCTATACTGTCTGGTCATCAAGATTCTCTCCTCTATATTCATTTCTCCTGTATTCATTCATCCTCTATATCATCTTCTATCCACTGTGAGCCCATTAATCACTTTATCTAAATATATCCATGAGAGATCTAGTTTTGAAGAATTAATCGCAATGAATTCAATTGTGCAATCGGAATTTAATTTGGTGCTTTGGTTTCACTACAACAGATTCATTTTTTGCCGAGTGCTGGCAGCACTCGGCAAAGAGACTTTTGCACTCGACGAAGGCTTTGCCGAGTGCCGCACTCGGTAAAGAGCACTCGGCAAAGAAAATGTCGGCAAAGGGCTCTTTACCGAGTGCCAAATATCGGGCACTCGGCGAAGGCTTTGTCGAGTGCCTGCTGACGTGGCACTCGGCAAAGAAAAAAACAAAAAACCCCCGAAAAAATAGGGAATTTTTTTATTTAATTAGGGGGAGAGGCTCACTCGTTAGCGTCCAGTCGTCTTCTTTGAAATCGCAAGTTCTCCTATTTTTCACGCAATTTTCTCTCACGCAGTCAGCAGGATTTGAACTCATGACCTCTCGCTCGCGCGGAGCCTTCTCTACCACTGCACTACATACTCATATACGTTCCACCTCCGTTTCAATTACTCATATATTATACTAAACCGTGTGTAACTTGCTTATTTGAGGCTCTAAACCAATTCAAATCAAAAAGTTGTCAACTACAAAATTTTCTAACTTTTTGAGATCTACAACTTTTATTTTGATAGTTTTTTCATCCGAGGTCGTTTATAAAAAATTGAATTTCAAATTTAAAAATTTAAAACGTAGTTTTCGTTGACAAGATGATTTCAAATCAAAAAGTTGTCAACACCAAAGTTTCATAACTTTTTGAGATCTACAACTTTCATTTTGGTCATTTCTCCATCCGAGATATTTTAAAAAATTCGAATTTTAAATTTTTCAAATTCGAACGCAGTTTTGCATAACTAGATGACTTCAAATTAAAAAGTTATCAACTACAAACTTTCATACCTTGTCAAGATCTACAAAGTTTATTTTGGTTGTTTGACCATTTATGCATCCGACATTGTGGTTCTAATATTATTCACAAACATTATATATCACTCTTGTAGTTTTATAAACTACCGGAGAGATATATAAGATTTGTGAACGAATTTATTTTAAGTTTGTCAAATGAAGAAATCATCAAAACAAAAAATTGTTCATCTTGATAAGTTAACCAACTTTGTAGTTCAAAACTTTTTCATTTGGATTAATTTACTGCTTCAAAATGTAATTTAAAAACTGCCTTTGCCGAGTGTCAAAAAAAACACTAGGCAAAGAGCTCTTTGCCGAGTGCCACGTGGTTGGCACTCGGCAAAGAGCCGACCACGTGGCACAGTTCGGGGCCACATGCTTTGTCGAGTGCCACGTGGCTGACACTCGACAAAGAGGGGATCTTTGCCGAGTGTCAGCCACGTGGCACTCGGCAAAGACCCGACCACGTGGCACAGTTCGGGGCCACATGCTGGCACTCGGCAAAGAGGGGATCTTTGCCTGTGTTTGCGCTTTGCCAAGTGCCACGTGGTCGGCACTCGGCAAAGAGGCTCTTTGCCCAGTGCCCGAAAATTGGCACTCGGCAAAGCCCCAGGCACTCGGCAAAGATTGATTTTCCCGTAGTGTTTATAAGTTATAACATTTTTTAGTTAGTTGAAATAGTGGAGCACATCTAAGATTTTTTTTCTCCCTCATCCTCTCACACGGTGCCCTCTCTCGCCCCTGTAGCGGAGATACGAGAGAACGCTCAATTTGGCGGACTAATTTTTGCATAGCGGATAAAACAAGCGTTTACAGTTCCACGCTGCGGCTGCTCGGTCCGCTATCTGCGCGTAGCGGAGGGAGATAGCGGACGCGGTACGGTTCGTCTAAGCCCCTTAGACTATCCGCACTCACGTTACTCTATTTTCATCCTCTATACTGCCTGGTCATCAAGATTCTCTCCTCTATACTCATTTCTTCCGCATCCATCCATCATCTATATCATCTTATATCTATTGTGGGCCCACTTATCACTTTATCTAAATATATCCATGAGAGATCTAGTTTTGAAGAATTAATTATAACGAATTCAATGATGCAATCAAAATTTAATTTGAGTTTTCGGTTTGTAAGATATAGCATTTTTTGTAAGTTTGAAATAGCGGGCCCGACCCAAGATTCTCTCCCCTCTCACTCCTCCTCTCTCATGCGCTGCATCCCGTCCGATAAAGGACGCACGGAACGCTGAGAATAGCGTCTGTCGGTTCGATAGCGTAGATTTTACGGTTCCCACTGCAGCTCTTTTTTCTCTTTTTGTCTACGCTATGCCATTTAGTGGATGAAGTAGAGACCCGGTGCGGGTGGTCTTAGTTTCCCACTACGGACAACCTTCCTCACTTCACTCTCTCGAAATTCGAGCCCCGGGGAAACCGATGCGAAATCGTCAGTGCTTGTTTCAACAACAATCTGAACGCGGCATGCACGACGGGGTCATTCTCGTGTATAGGTGGAATTGGAATGGAATGGAATAATGCCTCCTCCTGGAGTCTGGATCGACCTCGAGGCCTGAGAGTGAGAGTGATGGCACCAACCAGCGAGCGACTGATGAGTGGTGGTGAACGGCCTCTCTCGTCACTCGCCATCGCCCCGCGAAACTTTAACGAAATGGGGCCTAGCCTTCTGACGCGCTGCGCCCGCACTCTTGGATTTTTTACAGGCAACTGTCGAACACCACTGTGCCAGGTATATACGTACGTATGTGTATATATTGGAGCAGCAGCTGCGTAGGTACGTACGTGTGGAGGTGCAGCGTTCAGGACGTACGTACTTGAGGTGGCAGGAGGGAGAGCACCGAGCACGATACGTACGCGTGACGACCATTGCAAGGAATAATGGAGTGGTGGCCGCGGCGGCGCTGCCGGCTCACCACCGTCGCTCTGCTCATCCTGCTCGCAGTCGCGCGTCCGGACGTGTTGGCGGGGCCGCCGGGAACCGCCGCCGGCGGCGGCGGCGAAGTGGGCGTGCACACGGGCCCGCGCCGTATCGGTGGTGGTGGTGCAAGCGGAGATGATGATGTCGTGGCTCAAGCAAGCGCACCACCACATGCTGGTAGGTAAACACACGAAAAAAAACTCACTTGCCTAATACGTATACTAACATTAATTCGGTATCGTAATTCTTAATTTTTTTTCTAGAAATTTAGTTAAATTAAAAGTGTTTTTTACAAAAAAAAAAATCTGAATTTTATATGGGCCGGATGGAGCAGTAGTATACGCAACCAATCTACTAGTTCAATCGACGGACACAGTTCACACCCTCCTTTGCCTTTCCTCCGAGCTCCCCGTTCTCGTCGTTCCTGGAGCGCATGGTTCCGCTCAGCCGCTCCTCAAGGCGATCCTGTCGCGCGGCGGCGCCTGGCAGGATCTCCTCTACCACTCTACGGAGTGGAGGAGATGGGGGTGTAGGGGGGCCTCCCGTTCTTCCGTGCAGAGGCGCAGCGCAATCCCGGAATAGGAGCTAACCTAGCGCCCCCGCTGGGATGGCGCCGCCGCCCCCTAGTCCCAACGAGTCTTACAAGCATTTGATACATCAATGCTTACAAGGTTTGCTGTTCTGTCTCGGTCGACTAAATGAATGTTCTAGTCGGGTTTGGGAGGAACGAGTAACCATTTTCGTTTGCCTCATCATGAGAAGGATATCTGCTGCATTTGAGTACTTGCTGATTTGCTGTTTAAGGAGCTTTCATTTGTAAGCCAGTTAAGCTTTGTTCGGCACTTCGAAATTTTGTGACCGACTAACATCACAGCCGAATCCTTCTATAACAGAACTCAATTGAATTATAAAGCTAGGCATTCCTGATACCAACTGTAAGTATGATGCAAACATGCTCGATTTTTTGTGTGGGTAAGATGATTCAGCTGAAGGAGGGGAAGTTTGTAAATCGGCTCTGCCTTTTTTTTCCCACCTGCGAGGCCCATGGTTTTGATGCACCTGAGATGGGGGGTAGGGCTGATGTCAGAGAGAAAACCAATCAACTGTTTATCTCTAATTTTCCCACATCATTGAGCAGGGAATTGAAGATTTAAATGGCAATCTGAAGTCAAAATCCGATGCATTATAACGGCAAAGAAAAATAATAATTGTACAATACATAAGGGTGTGTTTCGATTTTCCATGTTCACTTCTCCAGGACTTGGTTTGGTTGGGACAATGTTGAATATTAATGGTTGGGACAGTTTTGAATTTTACTGAGATGGTCTTCCGTCCAATCGCCCATTGTAGTATCAAGTTCAATTCCACATTATCAATATTCCAAATAATACTCACATGTTGGTCATTAGTGGCAGAATTATTTTAAGGCCATGCCATTTTTCTTCTTTTTCTCAATAGACCATGAGAAGATTGTGCTGTTACATTAAGATGATCCAAACCTTTCTTTAATCCATATACAGAGGTAACATATGGCAGAGAGTTAGCGAGAAAAAACTCAGGGACTGTGTTCAGAGGCTGTGAGAAGAAACTCAGGATTGCTGTGCCACATAAACATGGTTTCAAAGCTTTTGTTAATATTACCCATGCTAACACTGAGAGACAAAAGGTCACTGGATACAGCATTGATATCTTCAAAGCTGCTATGGAGATGCTACAGCCTAGTCCAGACTATGATTTCTTTGCCTTCAATGGTTCTTATGACGAGCTAGTACACAGTGTCTCTCGAAAGGTGAGCCTTACTTCTACATGCTTAGATCGCATCCTTTTACAATGCCTGATCTACATTGTTTAAATTCCAAGTGCTTTTTTTTCTGTTTATTTCCTGTGGAATAAACAGGAGTTTGATGCAGCAGTTGGTGATGTGACCATAACCCCTGAACGAATTAGGAATGCGGATTTTACAATGCCATATGCACAGTCTGGTTTGTCATTGCTTATGCTCTCTGAGAATGACTCCAAAACAATCCAGTGGATTTTTTTAGAGCCCCTTACAAAGGAACTTTGGTTCGCTACTGTGGCCGGCTTCCTGTTCACTGGCTTTGTTGTGTGGATGATTGAACTGCCCAAGAATCCTAAGTACCAAGGATCAAGACTGAGACAGTTCAGCACTGCTTCCTACTTTGCTTTCTCCACTTTGACGTTCTCCCATGGTCAGCACTTTGAGCTCAAACTTCTTTACAGCATGTCAATATACGATGGTTTATAAGTGGTTTAATAGCTAGTTATCATAGTTGTAGGATGATCTCAAATAATGCCTCTCTGTTTGTACAGATCAAATAATTAGAAGCCCTCTGTCAAAAATTGTTGTTGTGATATGGTGCTTTGCGGTGCTGGTTGTAGTGCAGAGCTACACCGCAAACTTGTCATCAATGCTAACTGCTAAGAGGCTCCGGCCAATGGTGACTGATCTCAATCAGCTGTTACACGATGGTGACTATGTTGGATACCAGCATGGAGGATTTACTCGATCCTTTCTGATAAAGCAAGGTTTCCCAGTGAATAGGATAAAGGCCTATAGCAATCAAGAAGAATATGCTGAAGCTCTGAGGAAGGGGTCTAGAAATGGAGGGGTATCGGCTATTCTTGATGAGATTCCCTATTTGACTTATTTCCTCTCCAACCCTCAATACAAGAACAAATTCCAGATGGTTAATCGCATGTACAAGACCCTTGGACTCGGTTTCGTAAGCTACTTGCATTGCATTAGTGCTTTGATATATTTGATATTCTAAGAGCCATGCTTCTAGTGCTAAGAAACCAAACTAACACCATGTTTTGTCTTCAGGCTTTTCCCCTGAGCTCTCCACTGGTACATAATATCTCCATCGCCATCTTGAGCCTAACAGGAGAGTATGACGGCCCACAAATTGAAGAGAGATGGCTTGGCCCAGCTGCACCATCTGTGGGTGACAATCCGATCAGTGGTTTCACGGCACTCACTTTGCGGAGTTTCTCTGGTCTCTTCATTACCACTGGATGTATCTCAGCTCTCATGCTGCTCATAACCATTGTCAGATTGGCCTATGCAAAGTACAAAAGATCTAAATGTTCTCAATTGCAAAATGCTGACGGGTATGCTCAAGGTGTATGTCTTGGTGAGTCCATTGAGCTACAAAATGACAGGGGAGATGGCTCTGTACCCGATCAGCATCTACATGAAATCAGGAATAACAATTACCAAGATTCCAAGGAAGGCAATGGAAGTGCTGCAGATATAGAGGCTGGTCCAATGCAGAATGGCATGTACAATGGTCCTGTGCCTGCTGGTTGTGTCCAGATCGAGATGGGAAGTACTGGCCAAGGTGTTGGCATGCCCGTTTAGTCTTTTGATTTGGAACAGTGGGATGTGGGAGCAAATAACTGTCATTATTTATTTATTTATTTGCAGATAGTCACTGAATCCCTGCAGAATTTCCTGCCATACGTCTATCACCCCAACAGTAGATTAGTAATATGTAGATGTTTTAACTGCTGATGTATAGAGTCATCATTTGAAGTTATTGTCATTTAGGAGCAAATAGAGTTGGAACCAGAATGCCCCAAAATAGTCAGTGTCTGCTCTTTTTTTTGGCCAGAACAACCGCGTATCGCGGAGAATATCTTACTCACAATAAACATAAGGTCTTCTTTTGGCTACTTCTAAATTATCGGTTAAGTACTATAGAGCTATTGAAGCAGAGGAATAGGGTGACTATAACTGTCTGCTCTGCAATTTGGGGACTGAAGAAAGTCTAGTGCATCTGTTTTTGGTCCTTTTGCAATGGCTTGTTGGAGCACATTAGGCCTCACAATTCACCAGCACAGTGGCCCGTTTGTCATTTTGGCATCTCTCAAAGATAAGCTGCAGCTTTCCTTTCTCATGGAAATCTTATTCACTATATGTTGGTCCATCTGGTCGATCCATAATGACAAAATTTTGAGAGACCTTCAGCCCTCATTCCCAGCTGCAAGAAGTCTTCGGGAAGGAATTTGCTAAGTTATTTTGCGAGGAAAGCTAAATTTTGAGTCATTTATCTATGTACTATGAATCAATTTATTTTGAAATAGGAAATACTGAACAAATTACATAAATGAGCCAACAATTTATCTATGCCAATAATCTTTGATACCTAAAGTGGAAAAAACACAGATACTCTGTTTAGCAAAGCTCTCCCTCTATATTCTCCTGCTCCAGATATAGTTTCTGTTGTAGAATTAATTCAAAACGATTGCAAAGTAAGGTTCAGGGTGGAGTGGGTCTGCTGCTTGTTTATTTCTTGGTGGGCCTGAGTAGCCTGACCATGGGTAAAAAATTCATGTCAGGTTCAGTTCTCAATATTCCCCCAAAAGTTTTGCACAGTACCCATCAAATCAAATCTTTAGACGCATGCATGAAGTATTAAATGTAGGTAAAAAATAATAATAATCGCACAGTTTGTCTATAAATATCGAGACGGATCTTTTGAGCCTAGTTAGTTCATATTTGGATAAAGTTTACCAAATAACAATGAAAGTGTTACAGAAGCTTTTCACCACAAATTTCATGAACTGAAAAAGACCTCAGTCGAAATCTGACCTTGCTAGGTAGGGGAGAGGGGTACGTGTAGGGCAAACAGGTCTATTATTTATCGAAGAGCAACAGAAGTATTTAATAGTCTAGATCTGAGCAAAATTAAAGTTAGTCTGAGCCAGGCTTACCCCAAAAAACCCGGTTGAATTTAGGCCTAGGTTTTATGTCTGTGGAGTGTTTCAGACCTAGCATTTTGGACTAGACTCAGACCCGGCCCAGACCTTTCTTGGGGGTGGTAGTATACTTGCAGACACCGTCCACGTCCCAAAGGTGGATTGTCCACAACATACATTAAAAAATAGTCCAAATTTCATTTTTGAAAAATAGGCAAGGGAAATGAATGTTAGACCTCGTTCAGTTTCCAAAATCCCCCTAAAATTTTTGCAATACCCGTCACATCGATCTTTAGATGCATGTATGAAACATTAAATGTAGGTAAAAAAATAACTAATTATACTTTTAGTCTGTTAATATCGAGATGAATCTTTTGAGTCTAGTTAGGTCATGTTTGGACAAAGTTTATCAAATAACAACAGTATCACTATGCAAAATATTTTGCGAATTGAACAAGGCCTTAAGCATATTTTTCATTTTTTTTCTTTCCATATTTTTTCAAACGCCACTCATTTTATGCATGCAATGCAATTCATCAAGCAATGTGGCAGTAAAGATCCGTCAAGTAAAAAAACACTAACCTCTCATGATATTACGACTAAGGCTATTTGGCAGTATTTATTGTGGTAGATTTTGCTGCTCGCCTGCTCATGCTATTTTATTGTAGGAGAAAAATGATGTTCCATGGCTGAAAAGTAGGGTTGATTCTGGCTGATCAGCTCAAGCGAACGGGGCAATCTAATCATGTCACCCTCTAATCACCTTTATGACTGGTTAAAGCAAAAACCACCTTGTCTTTAGGTATCCATCATGCTTTTCCTATCACATGGACCATGATATCCAACGTAGCTTAACTCTTCTGGTGGACTAATCCTTACTTTCATGTCTCTAATGAAAATATTAGCCCGCATACGTTGTCATTATCTATGAAGGCCTAAATTACAGGTTTAGATATACTTTTACCACTACTCTCTTTTTCTAGGAGTTGTTGTTGCCTCCTCACGTCCTATCGAAGAAAATGCCTCTCTAACTCATTGTATTGTGATAAATCCTAAGAGTTGGGTTGAGATATGGAAGTTTGTGAGGAATCAAATCTTGAACACTAATGGGCTTCATCAATCGTTCGAGAAGTACTCATTATCCATGGAGGAGAAGCCTCCTACGAGCTCCCATGTTTATGGCGAGCCCCGAGAAACTTTGTGAAGGACCCGATCTTGCCTCCGCAAAGTAAGAGATCAAGGTAGTGAAGTGAGGAAAGCAGTTGAAAGAGAACCGACTTGAGCTTGACCTTTGATGGTTGCTCAAGACTTCCTCAACATAGACATATATCCTTTATGGATGGAACCGAGCTTCGAGAAAGAACCCCTTGGTCTTCACTTTTGCTTTGATTGTGTTTTGAGCTTTTCTTTGATTTGTTCATTTTCACTAGATCTATTTGGCTGAGTACTCCCTCCGTATCGCTTTTAGATGACGTTTTGGACAAGGTTTGAGTCAAATATTAGGAATATAAATCATGAATAAATTTTAAATTATTGAGTTTAGAGATGTAAAAACCATATAAATAAATTTGTCTTGAAAAGTACTTTCATAAAAATATACGTATACCACTTTACAACAAATATTTTTAAAGAAATAAGTGGTCAAAGTTATACTTTGGAGACCGTGTCGCTGCCCTAAACGTCATCTAAAAGCGATACAGAGGGAGTATGTTTGTGAGTCCAAGTACTTTGTGGATTTACTAATTGGAATTAAAGAAGCTTATTTCCAAGATTGATTTGAGCTAGAACCCATCAAGTACATTTGAGTTTGTTGTGTTCTCATTGGATATCCTTAAAGGTGCAATAGTCCACTTGAATATTTGCAAAAAAAAAACTAAAACTTTATTGGATATCAATAAAAGTGTGGATAATCTGCTCGAATTAAAAGGAGGATAATTTGTAAATTTTATAGATTCTCTGTTTCTAAATAATTTATTGCTAGCTTGCACTTGATTTTTTAAGGAACATCTATTCACCCCCTTAGTGACATCTCGATCCTTTGACTAGCAGTCTATACCGTTCTCATGCCCAATTGCTTTTTCTCATTCATAGCCGCCCTTCCACACAACATGGCCATATGTAAATAATGAGACATGCCTAGAGAAGGAGGCTATATAGAGGGATGTCCACATTTGTAGAATCAATTCCAACTATTTGTGACATGTTTCTTCCAATTCACTAGGAAGGTCCAAAGATTCAGTTCTACTGTATAGTCAATATTTGGAGTAAGAGAATTTTTTGGCCTATCTGTCACTCAAATAACACTAGTCAAATAGAGCAAGATCATATCGCACGAATGACAAAGTCGTCACATATACAAATGAGCTGTCACGAGTTGCAGCTCCTAGTTACGACGTCATAAAAGTTGCAGCTCCTAGTGTCTTTTTTAAAGGCTATATGGTGTCTTGTTACATATATAGATGAGTCGTCACGAGTTGCAGCTCCGAGTTACGACATCATAAAAGTTCGTACAAAGTTGTGACACACCCGCACAACAACCGAGTCGCTAGTGTTGGGGCGGCACCCAGACCGCAGGCGCCTCCGGCCCGCAATGCCCGAAGATGACGGAGCTCTCGTACGAAAGCACGCACCTCTGACCCGCAGCACCGAACGACGACGGAGCCTTCGTGCGAAAGGTATCATTCGTGCGGAAGCACGCACCTCTGACCCGCAGCACCGAACGACGACGGAGCCTTCATGCGAAAGGTGACTTTCGCGCGGAAGCGTGCCTTTCGGCTCGCCGACCAAGGAAATGCGGTGCCTTCGCGCGAAGGGAAGCATTCGCGCGGAAGTGCGCCTTTCGGCCCGCGGCTTGAAGCAAGACGGAGACTTCACGCGGAAGGGATCATTCGCGCGAGATGGACCCGACGTCTCCGGCGGAAGATTTCGTTTTTATGACTTTGGCTTTTCGTGAGCTTTCGCAGGTCGCCGGAAGCTTGGGTCAAGGGGAGCGGGCCCACCGGTCAGGAAAAAGAGCCGGAGGACGCTGGGTCCGTCAGAGGACGAAGTTACGATGATGCCCCTCGCACCAGAAGAGGCGGTGTACGGCTACAAGGGTAGTTGAGCAGGGCATCGTTGTAATTATAGCAGAGTGGTTGGAAGAGCAATATTGTACTTTCAAGTTGATCCAAACTAATATAAAAAGCTCCCGATCTCCCGTGGAGCGGGGGGAGAACACTGTTCACTTCACTCAATTTCCCGCTCTCTTCCGTTTACTTCCGCTTTCGCTCTGTGCATTCATTCGTGCGACAACCTGCTGTTTCGGGGTCTCGGTCCTGAAACAACATTGGCGCCCAACGTTGTTGTCGCCCGAGCTTACCATGCCACCGAGGAAGGCACCGAAGACGGTCGACAATCACGAAACGGTTGCCGCGAACAAGGATGGCCAAGGCACACTCGCGGCATCCGTCTTAGCTACACAAATACCACCGAATGCATCCTAAAACACCCAAGCTTTCGGCGGCACGCTCCCGACCGAAATCCAGATACCGCCGACAGCGACCTCAAGCCGTGACCCACCGCCTTTCGGCAGAGATGGCACGCCGGAAGGGGACGTCCAAGATGAGCCCGACGACGAAGAAGACGACGATGCCGAAGTTACCAGGCATGCTCAAGCAATCAGAATGCTGACAGAGCAGCAAGAAGAAATCGAAAGGTTGATTCAGCAAAGAGATCAGTTGCAGCGGCAACTCGCGGCAAAAGCAAGGGAGGATGAAACTCGCAACGCCTTTCGTCACGCGGAGGCGCAGAGGAGGCAACTGGAAAAGGAGATTCAGGAACTGCGAAAGGCTGGAGGATGCCCGATCCCAATAATTCAAGAAAATGTGTTCGAGCCAAGGCGAGAGCAGCCACCAGTTTTCGACAACGCAATCGACGAAACCTCGCCGCTCTCGAGAGAATTACAAGCTCATCCGTGGCCGCTCAACTACAAGCCTCGCATTCCGACTTTCGACGGCAAGGCGAATCCGCGCAAATTCTTAGCGAGCTACGAGACAGCCGTGTTTTCGGCAGGCGGGGACAATCAGGCCCTGGCGAAATCACTCATTCTAGCAGTCGAAGACGTGGCTCACGATTGGTACACCACGCTCAGGCCATTATCCATATATTCGTGGGCTCAGTTGAAGGCCGAATTGCTCGCCACTTTCCAAGGATTCCGGCCGGATGTCAAGACCACGCGAGACCTCATGAATTGCACCCAGCAAGACGACGAACCTTTGTCCGAGTACCTCAAACGCTTCATCCACCTGAAAGCTCAGGCTCCGAATGTGCCGGAAGCCGCGGTGATCGCAGCAGCCACCGAGGGCTTGGGAACCGGACAGTGTGCCGCTCACTTGTCCAGAGAACCGCCGAAAACTGTCAAGTAATTGTTCGATGTGATGAACTCATACGCAAGGTCGGATGATGACTTTCGGCGGCGCAAAGCCGCTCGATTGACGCAAAGGCAAGTGGCGAAAGCAAGTTGACCACCGCCAGTGCCGAATCAAAGAATGGTTAGACCCTACCGGTCAATCAACACTTTGCAGGAAGAACCAGCGCAATCAGAGATGGGCATGGAGAGGCCGAATATGACCAACTTCTAGTCGCAAAGGGGTTTTGATCAATCCTTTCGCGGAGGACGTGGCGGAAGGACAGCACGTGGCGGTCGAGACGGTAGAGGCCGCGGAAGAGGAGCCAGGCCTCCGTATTGCGTCATCTGCGATGGCAATTTCGGCCACACCACACGAGATTGTAAATATAGCAAGATGGCGAAAGAGCTAAAAGACAAGGATCAAGCATCAGCTTCTGCCGAAAGCTCCAAGCACGTTTTTCACAATTCGCAAGACCCGGCAGCAGGGGCAGTAGCGTACGGCAACTATGCAAGCACGCCTATGCATCCTCCGCAGTACATGCCTCCCCAGAATTTACATTGGTACAATCCGGCATATCAGGGTTACCAGTTCCCGGTCTTTGCGCCCCAGTCGGTGGCAGTTTCGTCACCCACGCACTATCAGCACCAGCCAACACCGTCACCAGCGTTTCCGGCTCAAGCCCAACCCCAGGGGCAGCAAGCACAACCCAGCTACCAGCAGGGGCAGGAGATAGAAAACGAAACCAGCGCAATCAACAACATCCTCCCGTCAAGAGGCCACATTTTCGCCATCACGGGCGGATCCAATCTGGAGCACGAAAGTAAAAGGGCGAGAAAGGACTATCATCGAAGAGTCCAGACGGTATCACCAAGGCTTCCGCTGAACAGGCCAGCTTGGTCACTAGCGCTGATATGTTTTGATGAGTCAGATTTCAAAGTTCGCAATTACCCGCATTGCGACGCTTTCGTCGCCACGGCCAATGTGGCCGGTTTCACCTTGCATAACATCTTGATCGACACCGGAAGCTCAGCAGACATTCTATTCGTCAAAGCTTTCGAAGCGATGGGAATGGACAGGCGCAGTTTGGACCCCGCTGGCAATTCCTTATACGGATTTGGGGGAAGAAAGATCGACGCTATCAGCAAGAAACAAATCCCGGTATCTTTCGTCGAGGAAGAGTGGGTACGCACCGAGATGGTGACGTTCGACATAGTGAACATGGACTACCCATACATAGCCATTTTTGGCAGAGGCTTCACAAACAAGTTCAATGTAATAATCAAGCAAAGCTACTTGTGCATGAAAATGCCATCACCTTTCGGCATCATTACTGTGCATGGGGATCAGCAAGCATCCAGGAGAATCGAAGGTAGGCCGACCCCGGGCTACAGTCTCATAAACGAGGTGGCGAGCAATGACGAAACACAAGCAACCGTTGAAGTGCAAACAACCGTCAGCTCGACCGAATATAGGGCTGGAGCAGCCGAAGAAACAGTGAGAATCCCACTTGCATCTTCAAGGCCCGAAAGAACTGTGCACATCGGGACAAGCATGTCGGAAGAAGAAAGAAACATCCTGGCATCTTTTCTTGCGAACAATGATGACATTTTCGCTTGGTCAGCAAACGACTTGCAAGGCGTTAGCAGAAATCTCGCTCAACATAGTTTGAACGTCGCAAGCGGCGCTAAGCCCAGAAAGCAAAAACTGAGAAAGATGTCAAACGAAAGGGCAGACGCGGCGAAAGCCGAAGTGCAAAGATTACTCGATGCGGGAGTAATCCGACCAGTCCAATACCCCGAATGGCTGGCGAACGTTGTCCTGGTGAGGAAGAAGAATGGAAAATGGCGAATGTGCGTCGATTTCACCGACATCAACAAATGCTGCCCGAAGGATCCGTATCCTTTGCCTCGTATCGACAAGCTTGTCAACATTGTAGCCGGTTGTGAAATAATGAGCTTGCTAGATTGTTTTTCAGGTTATCACCAGATATGGCTACATCCTGACGATGAGGAGAAAACTAGTTTCATCACCCCCACAGGCACATATTGCTATCGGCGGATGCCGGAAGGGCTGCGAAACGCATGCCCAACTTTCTCGCGGATGACCGATAAGGTTTTCGAAAGCCAGAAGCAGAAGAAAAACTTGTTGGCTTATGTTGACGATATAGTGGTCAAAAGCGACAGACAGGAAGATCATCAAGCAGATTTACTCGAGACTTTCGGCAACCTCCGCAAAAGCGGATTGAAGCTCAACCCTGACAAGTGTATTTTCGGCATCAAAAAAGGCAAGCTCCTTGGTTGCCTGGTTTCGGCAAGGGGAATTGAAGCCAACCCCGACAAAATAGCGGCAATCATCTACATGCAACCGCCCTCGAGCCGAAAGCAAGTGCAGAAGCTGACAGGAAGACTGGCTTCCTTGAACAGATTTATCGCAAGGTCCGCCGAAAAAGGGCTGCCTTTCTTCAGAACTCTGCGTAGCTCCGACCCTTTCGATTGGGGGGAAGAGCAGCGGCAGGCTTTCCAGCAGCTAAAGGAGTACCTGACAAGGTTAACCACGTTATCTAAACCGTCGCCGGAAGCGACGCTCTTGTTGTATCTCGCGTCATCTCACACCACCGTAAGCGCAGTATTGGTGGAAGAGAAGGAACACGAAAACAAGATGACCCAGTTCCCGATCTACTTCGTCTCCGAGGCCCTTTCGGGAGCAAAACTGAATTACTCAGAGTTGGAAAAGATAGCACATACGGTGGTAATGGCTTCAAGGAAGCTAAAGCACTACTTTCAGTCTCACCACATCATAGTCCTATCAGCTCAGCCATTGGAAGCCCTGTTCCGCAACAACAAAGCTATCAGCCAAATTGGCAAGTGGGCGGCGGAACTAAACGAATACGTGATCGATTTCCAACACCGGTCCGCAATCAAGTCGCAGGCGTTGGCGGATTTCATAGCAGACTGGACTCCCGCCGTTTTTGACACAGCTCTCGAATTCGAGGAGCCCGTGTGGACAGTAAACTGTGATGGTGCATGGGGGATTGCTGGAGCCGGAATCTCGGCGATCCTAACACCACCGAGGGGACCGAAGGTCGGATTTGCCGCAAGGCTGCAATTCCTCACAACCAACAACACCGCCGAATATGAAGCCATGCTGCTGGGATTACGAAAGCTCCGAGCAATCGGAGCGAGGAGATGCATACTCAAGTCAGATTCTCAAGTCGTCGTTGGTCACGCCGAAAAGGTTTTTACAGCAAGAGAACCAGAGCTAGCCAAGTATCTGGCAGCAATCAGAAGAATGAAGAAGCATTTCGCTGGTTTCACCCTACGCCACATTCCAAGAGCCGAAAACACAGAGGCAGACGAATTGGCCAAAGCTGCAGCACAAAATCTGCCATTACCACCGGACGTTTTCTACCAAGTGCTTTCGGCCAAAGCTGTGAAAGAAGAGGAAGACCACCCAAGTTCGGTGCATGCTATCATCAGTGATGACTGGAGGTCGCAGATATTCGCTTACCTAGCCGGAACATACGAGCCGGAGTCTAGGAAGGATGCCGAAAGGATGGCCAGCAGAGCGAAAGGCTACTCAATCATCGGAGAGCAGCTGTTCAAAAATGGGATAGCAGCCCCCCTTCTGAAATGCATAAGCAAACGTGAGGGCATTCAGCTACTCGAAGAAATGCACGCCAGAATGTGCGGAGCGCACAGAGGGCCCCACGAAATAGCGCACAGAGCGATGAGGCAAGGATTCTACTGGCCTTCCGCCGCATCAGACGCCAGAGAGCTGGTCAAATGTTGCAAGGGTTGCCAGATGTTCGCAAAGAACCAAAAAGCCCCAGCAAACGAAACCACGCCGATAGTGCCAACCTGGCCCTTGCAGAGATGGGGCATTGACATAGTAGGTCCGCTGCTGTAACACCCCTGGTGTTAAGCAGTAATTAAAGTTCTAAATAATATGTTTAGTATGCATAATCATCTGGCATCAAGGCATAAAGCATTTCATGTTTTAAGCATAGTTGTGATGCTCCACATGCTTGAATATGAGTGTTGCATAATCTTGTGTGATGCTTTCATAAAGTGATATGGTTAGATGATTCATGAAATGATAAGTGTGAGTAAAATCCTTATTTTAAATGTTCTTTTTATTCCCTTTTCTATAAGTCAAAAAGTATGTCAAATTTCAAAGTGATTTCAAAGGCAAAGTGGTATCTCTTGTTGAGAGGCACAACTTTGGTATTCAAAGTTTTCAAAGTTTTTGTACAAAAGTTTGAATAAATGTGAAGTCTTTCAAACCCTAAATTTGACCCCCAAAACTAGATTTCAAAAACTAAAAAGAAGTAGACCTTGGTCCTTTAGTCAAAGTTGTAGAGAGGATTAAAAGAAACAACTTTTATTAAGATAATTTGGAAAATCTGAAGTAATTTGGAAAAACAAGTTTAATCTGGTTTCAAATTGAAATCAATTTCCAAACCTAGTTTTATCCCCTTTTGTGTAGTTTCAAAATTAAGCACAATTTGGATATTTGACCAAAAACAAAGTTGTAGATAATTTTATAAGGAACAACTTTTATATTAGTGAAATTTGAAGTTGTTCAGAAAATTCAAAAGTAATTTTGAAATTTAGTTTGGTCCAAATTTGAATTTGAACTCCAATTCAAAATCCAGGCAGAATTTGACTTTGGTTCTTTAAGCAAACTTGTAGAACTCAAAGTTTGGAGCAACTTTTGTTTTTGGAGTTTTTGCAGTGCAGTACAAAAATCTGGAGAAATCAGAAAGGGGGAGGTTTGCCTTGCTACAGTAACCGGAGGGGGGGAATATCAGAGCAGAGGTGCTCTGCACCTGCCGTGCCCACGCCGTCGCCGCTTTGGCCGGCCAAGCGCCGTGCGCCGCGCGTCTGCCCGCGTGGAGCATGCAAAGCAGGAGGTGGCAAGCTCTACTCAAAGTCGTTTTCATCCTTCTCAGTTTGCGCCGGGGCTCTCCTCTCTTTTCCTTCGTTTTCTGCTCGCCGCCGCCGCGAAAGCAGAGCGCCTCCGCCGAGCTCTTGCGTCGCCATCGCTCGATCTCCACCAAATCCGCCTCGCCAGAAGCTCTGTCACCTTCTTGTGCACCACCCTGGCCCGCTCTCAAGGTCCTAGCCGCCGGAGCAAGCCGCGCCACCCGCTTCTTCCTCTGCTCCGGCAGAGCGCCGCCGTGAGGGGCTCCACCGTAGCCACGCTCCTCCGACGAGCTATGCCCCTTTCTAAACTGTGTTCAAGCTCCCTCTAGGCACCCTGGTGTTGGTCAGCCCAACATCCGAGTCGCTACCGCGCCATAGCCCTAGAACCACCATCATCGCGTCGGGTCAAGCCGTCGCCGCCGCCATAGTCGTGGTCGTCCTTGTCCCTCCTGTCCCCGTCCTTCCCAGTGCGAGCATAGAGGTAAGGCGAGCACTCTTGAGCTTTCATGCCTCTTTTTGAGGTCTCTACCACACCATCGTCGCCCGAGCAGCCGCGCACCGCCGTGCCCGCATCCCTGCTCCGCCATGGCCGACGGCAGGCAAGCTTCAGTGCTCTAGAAGCTCAACCAACCCCCTGAGGAGGTGCGCTAGGTCTCAAGGGTCACGCCGACGCTCTCCTCTTCACCGGTGAGGCCACCACCGGTGAGCTAGGCAGCCGACCCGCCGTCGGGCTTGCCTGGTCAAGGCCATGGTCATGGCCAAAGAGAGGTCTGTTGACCGGGCCCGCTAGCCAGAGAGAGAGGGTAAGTAAGGGTGAGTAAGATTTGGTTTTTGGCTCTTTAATCTTTTCCAGAAAATGCTTATTTGTGTTGATTATTTGATTAATGCATAACTAATTCATATGTGCTCCAAAAATTATGAGATAAGTTTTGTTATAATCCTTGTGATGTGTTCTATCAGATAAAAATATGAAACTTGATGTTTGAAGAAATTTTGGTAATGAGTTAAATATGGCTTTTATTTAATAAATGAGACTTTGATGATTTTTATAGGCTTATTTAAATGTCCAAAAAATCATGAAACTATTTTTGTAGCTGTTTTTAGCTGAAAATATATCTTCACAAAAAAATTTGAGGTATGTTGGAGAAATTAAATTTTATTCTTATTTCTATGCCTTATTTAATTATTTAAATGTTTATAGTTTGATTTAATTCTGCAGGTTTATATGTTTGTTCAAAAATTGTGATATTTGTTTTGATACTGTTATTTTATATAATTTATCATCCCTAAAAGTTTGGGCTCAATTTGACAAAGTTAAATGTAAGTCCTTCTTCTATGTTAATTTATAAAAAGATAGTTAATAGAGTTTTATTTGAGTAATTAGGTAATTAAATATTCCTAAGAAAGTATGGTTAATCCTTGTATCTTTAATTATCTGTTGTTTGATGATTATGTTTTATGCTTTTAGTTAATCATGTTTGGTTTGTTGTAGTTCAAAAACTATGCATTTAAGTGATAATGCATTATGTTGTTATAGCTGCTGGACCAGTCCTCTTAAATGGACTGTTTTCATGGTTAACTTATATTTTCTGTAAATAAGTTGTATACAAAAGTTGTAGTTAACTTCTGTCTCTAGCTTGTCCTAAAATTTCTTGATTTTAGGCCAGCTAGATTAGAAGATATAGTTTTTTTTCTAAGTCAGTAAAACAGATCTGCCCTACCTTTTGGGACAGACCTGTGGAGATAAGCAGTTTCAGCCTTTTAAGTTGTGAATCACCTGTTAAGTATAATAGGAAAGTTTTAGAGTTTTTCATAAGCTTTCTAGATTGTTAAGGATCACCCTTTTTGAGGACCCAAAGCTCCAGTTATGATTGTTGGAAGTTGGATCAGCAAATCTGTCCTAGCCCTGGACAGAAATGTTTGTCCCAACTGTTTGACCTAGTTGCCTATAGAACCAACCATGGGTGATATTAGGATGTTTGTAGACAATTTGATAAGCTTTTCAAATTGTCTAAGATCACCCCTTTTGGATGATGGTAGCTCTGGTTATGGTTAATAAACCATTAAATTTAAGTTTGCATCTTGTGTGACTTTTGGTTATTGTTTGAAGACCATGGGACACCTCTCATCTTGTGCTCCTATGGCTTGAGTGATGTTTTAATAAACCTTAGTCATCTTAGTTAACCCACCTAAAGGTGTTTGGTGATAGTTGTTTGTTAAGCTAGAAACCGTAGTGGTAAGTTACAAGTTGGTTTGTTGGTTTGCAACTTTACCGCGAAGGAAAGTTGTACTCGACCTTCCTTATGTTGTGTTACCTTCTATTATGCATTTGAATTGTCCTGCACCTTAGCATACAACACATGGCATCATGCTAAAGCATACATCATTAATCTACGTGTAGTATCCGAGAGTGTTTGAGTCGTGTTGATCAAGCTTTGGTGATCACCCTTGTCGAACAAGCCTCAGAAGGAGATCCTTGTTGGACAAGCTTCGTCGAGAAGACTTAACTTCAAATCAGCAAGGGAACTAACTTGTGTGGATCCTTCTTAGATCTTATCTTCCCTGCAACAAAGGCAAGCCCCGGTTCATTTAACCAATTCCTTGGATTTACAATTACACTTATTTTCGATAACCTGATGCATTAAATGTTTATCAAATAAATGTTTTAAACCTGTTGATGCATGATCAACCTTGTTATCGATATATCATTCCTTGCTACCTGCTTTATGCAAATGATAGAAATGCTTAGCCTTGCTTTATGAAGCTTTTAATAAGTGTTTTCGATACTTATCATTTTGGAATGATAATGAGAAAGAATGATGGTTAAGACCAGACGGGCACATGCATCGATCCTTGGATCGATGTGTGGTGACCCGGATGTGTCGGAATAGGACCTTATCGTTGTTGGCCTGCTGTGATTGAGACCTTTGAGTACAGCCCACATGCGGTGGTAAGCCTCATCTATAGCTATTCCGATACTTGAGAACGGCTAACCGCGTACTGGGAGTGGAGAGATGGCGAGAGTAGCGTGTACCCTCGGGGCTATGAGATAGTCGGGTTCGAGGTGTACTGTACTCTCGGGTGACGCTGGACCCGTTCTTGTATGGGAGGATCTATAGATAGGGTTGACATATGCAAGATTAAGTTCTACATATGTCGTGTGGTACTGAATCCCCAGCTGGGTTTAATCGATTTGAATCGCCGTGTTTCCTCGGATATGGAGCCTCAATCCACTGACCCGCACCGTAGAAGAAAAATGGAACTGGTTTAAGAAAGAATGACAATGATATTTCACTAAGGTTCACTTTCAGTTTTTACCAAGTACTTAAATGATTAAGTAAAATTTGGATCTAGGATTACTTTAGTAAGCTTTTATGCAAATGAAAAATATTGTTGAGCCTACCCAAACCAGCATGACCCTGCTTTTATGCAAATGAGAATAGTCTGTCGTTTCGGCGTTCCCTCCTTCATCACCTGCGACAACGGAAAGCAGTTTGACTGCGCTGAATTCAGGAGTTTCTGCGATGAACTCAACATCAAGCTCAATTTCACCTCAGTAAACTACCCGCAAGCAAACGGGGCTGTCGAGAGAGCGAATGGTCTAATCTTTTCGGCAAGATCAAAAACTTCGTACGATTCGCCGAAAGGCAAGTGGGCCAATACCATAACAACAGCTGTATGGGGACACAATATCTCACGATCCAGAGCTACCGGTTTCACTCCATTCCGATTGCTTTATGGCGAGAAAGCAGTCACCCCGGAAGAGGTCAAACTGGGTTCATTCCGAACCGAAATGGCTCCAGTAACTCAGGAGAAAAGGCACCTCAAACTTGACACTATCGAAGAGGTAAGGCTGCAAGCTGCAGACAATCTCGAAAAATACCATGCCGAAACGAAGCACCACAGGGACAAGACCATAATCCGAAAGGACATCAAGCCTGAAGACATGGTCATCATTCGGCAGCCAAACAAGCAATGTAAGCTGCAGTCGCAATGGCAGGGCCCTTTCATTGTGGCAAGCATGGCGGCACCGGGTGTGTTCCGGATGCTGAACGACAAGGGCGAAGAATCAGCCCACACGTGGAACGCAAGCAACTTGCGCCGTTTTTACCCTTAGCCTGAGCTCTCGAGTTCGAATGTAATCTTTTCTTTCTTTTCACTTATTACTTTCTGCAACTAAAGTCGGCTGCACTCTTTTTCCTCGCCGGGGAAGCCCTTTATCGGGGTGCGAGGTTTTTTAACGAGGCAGCCGAATGTAACTACTACATTATGAAAATACATGTAATTCCCCAAAAATATTATGCGGCACGACAAAGGACGAAATCAACCGAAAATAAGGTTGAGGCATTCGTCATTCCGATGTGATGAGCGAGAACGTCGGTTGGGTGGGCGAAAGAGATCCTCCGCATCCACCGACAATCTTGAAAGCCTGCGGGCTATGAAAAAACCGACCCTCCGACAAAATGAGAGGGCGGAACGAAAGCCTGCGGGCTATGAAAAAACCGACCCTCCGACAAAACGAGAGGGCAGAATGAAAGCCTGCGGGCTATGAAAAAACCGACCCTCCGACAAAACGAGAGGGCGGAACGAAAGCCTGAGGGGCTATGAAAAAACCGACCCTCCGACAAAACGAGAGGGCGGAATGAAAGCCTGCGGGCTATGAAAAAACCGACCCTCCGACAAAACCAGAGGGCGGAACGAAAGCCTGCGGGCTATGAAAAAACCGACCCTCCAACAAAACGAGAGGGCAGAACAAAAGCCTGAGGGGCTATGAAAAAACCGACCTTCCGACAAAACGAGAGGGCGGAACGAAAGCCTGCGGGCTATGAAAAAACCGACCCTCCGACAAAACGAGAGGGCGAAACGAAAGCCTGCGGGCTATGAAAAAACCGACCCTTCGATAAAACGAGAGGGCAGAACGAAAGCCTGCGGGCAAAACAAACCGTCCCTCCAACAATACGGGAGGACGGTAAAAGTCAAGCCAAGAAAACACAATGGGGTCCACAACGTCAGGAAAGACGCATAACAGTTTCCAGTAGGTGCAAAACTTGAACGCCATCTTAACTCCCCACCCACAAAATGCCGCAAGTACAGCCAAAGCAATAAATACAGCACCCTCGCCGCATAGACAGGCCAATATAAATAGACAACAAAGCGCAAGCTTTTCCAACCATCCAAAGCCACAAAAATCTTTTCAAGTGCAAACCCCGAAAAGACCACCCAAAAGACAATGTGAATAGGAAGCATCAGGAGTCAAGGTTCTGCTTTAATGATTGTGTCATCGGCATCGCATTTAGCTAGCGTCACCAATCCAGTAACTTTAGGCGAAGGCCCTATCAAGTGACATGTCCATCCCAAGCTGCGGCTAGGAGACGAGCGAAAGCAAGCATGCTGCTAGATGACAACAGGAGCAATATCATAATCATAGTCGATTGTAAGCCTCCCCATGTTGCGTTCATAAAGACACTTTTGTCAACCGAATTATCAAACGCCTTCGCTCGAATGCTACCGCCCCTCGCCAAAGAGTGTGGGGGCGGGCGCGTCTTTACTACCGGCCGAGGGGCTCGCAACGAAAGCCTCCTTGCGCGAATGCTACCGCCCCTCGCCTAAGTGTGTGGGGGCGGGCGCGTCTTTGCTATCGGCCGAGGGGCTTGCAACAAAAGCACCCTCGCGCGAATGCTACCGCCCCTCGCCTAAGTGTGGGGGGCGGGCGCGTCTTTACTACCGGCCGAGGGGCTCGCAACAAAAGCACCCTCGCGCGAATGCTACCGCCCCTCGCCTAAGTGTGTGGGGGCGGGCGCGTCTTTACTACCGGCCGAGGGGCTCGCAACGAAAGCCTCCTCGCGCGAATGCTACCGCCCCTCGCCTAAGTGTGTGGGGGCGGGCGCGTCTTTGCTATCGGCCGAGGGGCTCGTAACAAAAGCACCCTCGCGCGAATGTTACCGCCCCTCGCCTAAGTGTGTGGGGGCGGGCGCGTCTTTACTACCAGCCGAGGGGCTCGCAACAAAAGCACCCTCGCGCGAATGCTACCGCCCCTCGCCTAAGTGTGTGGGGGCGGGCGCGTCTTTACTACCGGCCGAGGGGCTCGCAACGAAAGCCTCCTCGCGCGAATGCTACCGCCCCTCGCCTAAGTGTGTGGGGACGGGCGCGTCTTTACCACCGGCCGAGGGGCCCGCAACGAAAGCGCTCTTGCGCGAATGCTACCGCCCCTCGCCTAAGTGTGTGGGGGCGGGCGCGTCTTTACCACCGGCCGAGGGGCCCGCAACGAAAGCGCTCTTGCGCGAATATGCAGGATGAGAGCTACTAAACCACTCGACCAAGGATTCCAGCCTCACCCGTTGGGCGGAAGACTCAGAAAAAAAAATATCAATCCGCGCGAAGTAACAATCCATACAACCAGCCATCAGGCAGCCACTGGTCGCCAAGACAAGCAAGCGAAAGAATGAAAAACCGTTAACACCGAAGAATAGAACCCACTGCAACGCGTTTCATTACACCGAACTTGTGAGATAAATTTTATACAGTGTGTTCAAGTCCACGAGCCACTCGCGCGGCCAAGAAAAATGCTATATCGCCGCTCATCTGGTGAAGGCGCGGCGTCTTCGGGCTCCACCTTAACAAATGCGGCACCCTCGAAGCCTGGCAGCGTGTGCGAAGCCTCGCGCCTCATTCGCCTCGCCTCAAGTTCGTGCTGGTCAAAGGTTTCATAAAAAGCGCGTAGCCGTTCCTCTGTGCGCTTAAGTTTCTTAGCGCGTCTTTTTTTATAAGCCGAAAGCGACGCCGTCGGGAATCTAGAGCGAAAGCTCCTTCACAAGTCACCGCCGACACATATATCGCCCGATCTAATCATTAACGAGCAGATGTCGAGAACGTCCGGCGTTCCCGCATCCGCATCTTGTGTCAATACAACATCCTAGTTTAAGTTCAAAAGCTCCGCGTAGCAACAAAGTTTGGCGAATACAACCGGCGCATTAAAAAGCAAGCCCTATTCTATGCATCTACCGCATCTTGGGGGGTGTCCGCGTCGCGGGAAGCAGCGGCGGCCGAGCTTTCGGGGACTTCCTCATTCGGTTGGGGCGGGCTCGCCTCGTCTTCCGGCTCGGCTTCGCGCGTGAAAGGTCCTAGTTTGGTTTTGGTAATTGAGTGACAACTTTAGGTGGACTAATGGTGTTTGAAGTAAATTACACAGGTGATTAGTCCATAGGTGATCATGTGTGAGCAACATATGCCATAGAGGTGAAATGGCTTGGAAGATGTTGCAAGGCTCATACATGTGATGAAGGAGCTTATTGCATATGTGACATGACATGTGGTCATATGGCTAAGATGGAGAAGATCAAGGCAAGACTTGGCTTGATGGACCGGTTGCGAAGGTGAAGGGCAAGTTGAGGCTTTGAAGCCGTTGGTACCGAGTGTCGGGAGGCTTAAGCAAGACTTGGCGCCAAAGGACCGAAGCGATGGTGAAGAGCAAGTGATGTCAAGATCGATGGACCATGGAGGCCATGTGATGATATGAAGTGGATCATATCATTTGAAGATAGGTTGGTGCATGTGTTGCATCAACACCGAAGGAGATGGAATGGAATGCGCAAGGCAAAGGTATATTTGTAGGGCATTTCATTTCACCGGTCATAGGTGTGTAGAGAAGATTATGACCGGGTTTAGGATAGATGGCCGTACTATTAAGAGGAGCAAACTTGTTTGCATATCGGTCATCTAGTGCCACTTGAGCGATCTAACTTTGCGATGTTACTAAGATCGAGTGGCGTGGTGAGAGCAAGTGAAAATCTTTTGAATATGTTTGTGAAAATGCTAACACACATGCACATGATGTTGTACACTTGTTGGTGTTAGCACATTTGCAAAGGAGAAGTTGTTGGAGTTGGTTTGGATCAAAACGGAGAAGAAAATGGAGTTTTCTGTGTATGGTCGGTGGTACCGACCAGGGTGGTCGGTGGTACCGCCCATAGGTGCTGCGTGCAGCCCTCTCTGTAATGGGACGTTTTTGGCCTGGCGGTGGTACCGCTATTACCTCGGTACTACCGCCGGCGGTGGTACCGACCGGATGGTCGGTGGTACCGTGGCCCTGAGGAGTTTCGCGAGGCTCTCTGTAGTTTCTGAAAAATGGCTTGTCGGTAGTACCGCCATTACCTCGGTACTACCGCCCACGGTGGTACCGACGCAAGGTCGGTAGTGGCTGGTTTTTCGCGAGGCTCTCTGTTGTTTTGAAAAATGGCTTGCCGGTAGTACCGCCATTACCTCGGTACTACCGCCCACGGTGGTACCGACGCAAGGTCGGTAGTGACTGGTTTTTCGCAGAGCTCTCTGTTCGCGGCGATTTTGGCCTGGCGGTAGTACCGCCATTACCTCGGTACTACCGACCTCGGAGGAACCGACCAGGGATCGGTACTTCGCCTTAATCAGCGGGATGTGAGGAAACGGCTAGTTTGACCAAGGCCGGTACTACCGCCCAGGAGGGGCCAGTACTACCGGCAAAGCGCAAAAAGATGGGGATCGGGCCGCCGCCCTCCCCGCTCTATATATAGTCGTTGTGGCCGGCCCTAGGTTGATGTTGGTGCACTCCAAAGCCTTGGTGGCTTGTGTGGATGTGCTTGGGAGCCCTCTAACTCGCTTGTGCTTGCTAGTGTGCGGATCTATTGCGAGTGAGCGATTCTAGTGCGTTGCTTTGAGAGATTGCATCGAGTGGCACTAGGTGTTCGAGTTGCAAGCCGGTGGTGCTTATTACTCTTGGAGGTTGCCACCTCCTAGACGGCTTGGTGATCGAGTCTCCGTCGTGAAGCCCGCGTGAAGATTGTGCGTGGCTCCGGAGAAGGATTGTGAGGGGCATTGTGCTCGCCCCGCGGGGATCGCGAAGAGCAACTCTAGTGGATTGCGCGTGTCATTGAGTTACCCTCACTTGTGGGTGAGTTCTTGCGGCGCTCGAGTGTCGAGCTAGGTGTGGTGCCTATTAGCCGCCGAACTACCAAAGTGTGTGGTCGACACAACGGGGACTAGCTTGGTGGCAACCAAGTGAACCTCGGGGAAAAATCACCGTGTCAACATTGTCTACTCTTCTCGGTGGTTTGCAATCTCCATACATAAGCTTATATTTACTTTCATACATATTGTGCTTGTGTAGCTATCTAGTTTGTGTAGCTAAGTTGAGCTCTCTAATTTGGCATGTGTAGCCTTGTTATTGAGCATTGCTAGTGAGCTTAGGCTTTGTGCTTTGCTTGCTAGTTTGTGTAGGAGCTCCCTCGTGCTTAAAGTACTAGTGGCATAGGATTGTGTGACCTTGCTTCTAGAATTGGTTAGGTGAGCTTTAGCTAGCCCGACACCTTATTTGCATTGTTTAGGATCTTTTATAAGGTGTCATAGAGTATAAGTAGAGGGGTGTAGTCCTGGCTAGATCGATAGTTTTAATTCCGCATTTATTTCGGTTAGCCATTCCGCTGCAATTAAGTTTAAGTTTTTAAAAAGGACTATTCACCCCCCCCCTCTAGTCCGCCATCTCGACCCTTCAATTGGTATCGGAGCAAGGTCTCTCATTTGTGGTCTTCACCGACCCGAGAGGATGGCGACTAGTTGGCTAGATGTTGAGTGTGACACACATATTTTTGATGGCACACACTATGCACGATGGAAACTTCATATGCTTGATCATTTCCGTGCTTTTGGTCCGAAGTTTTGGTGGATCGTTGTTGTTGGTTTTACTCATGCCTTGGATGAGAGTAATCTAACCCAAGCACAAGAGGATTGCCTAACACTCGATGCACAAGCCCAATGTTTTCTAACAAATGCTTTGCAAGATGAGATATTTGGCAGGGTGATGACTTCGGTGAGTGCCCATGATATTTGGATGGCACTCAAATATCTCTACGGTGATTTCTCTATTTGGGATGATGGCAAATTCAAGGAGGAGGATCACATAGAGATGGCACGCGAGGTGGTTGAGCAAGACCACAACTCCGTGATTGTGGAAGATTGCTCCACCTCAAGCTCAAGTGATGCAAGTGATGATGATATTCCGAGCACACTTGATGATGATGGTTCATGCTCCGGCTATGAGAGTGATACTTCTTCGAGCTCTCCAACCACTACATCACATTGCTTCATGTCACACGGTGACACTAAGGTTTGCAAAGCTAATGTGATTGATCTTAATGCATATGAGGAGCTCTTGAGTAAATATGCTAGCATGACCATCGCTTTAGAAAATGAGATGTCTAAAAATGCAAAATTGGAAAAAGAAAACTCATTTCTAAAGTATGCATGTGAACAACAAAAGCATCTACTTTATGTCACTACTTGTTCACATGATGAGCTTAAATTGACTCATGAGGAACTTAGTGTTGCTCATGACAACTTGGTACAAGACCATGCTTTTCTCACTAAGAAGCTTTCTAATGAAGAAACTAAAACTAGTGAGAGCTCATCATTTGGGTCAAATGATAAATTGCAACATGTGACTAATCCTTGTGATGTAGAGAAGAAGCATGTATCCACCTCCTGTGATGATTTATTATCTATGCCATGTTCTTCACACATAAATGCTTGTTCTACTTCTATATCTTGTGAGACTAACATTTTAAAGGAGAACAATGAGCTCAAAAGTGAAGTGAAGAATTTGAGCAACAAGTTAGAGAGGTGCTACAACTCCAAAGTCACCTTTGAGCACATATTGAAGAATCAAAAGAGCTATGGTGACAAGAGTGGCATTGGCTTCAACAAGAGCAAGATCAAAGGCAAAAGATGGGGAAAGAAGAAGTATGAAAGAGAGATGAAGAAGCAAGAACAAGAGAAGCTATCTCATTTCATGTGCTATCGGTGCCATGAAATGGGACATCTTGCAAATGCTTGCCCCGACAAAGAAAAGCTCAAGTTGAAGGAGAAGGAAGAAAGGCTCAAGCATGTCAAGTGCTTCAAGTGCCGCACTAGAGGACATCTCACCTCTATGTGCCCAACCAAGCGATTGGTGAAGCAACAAGATGAGCCTCAACTAAAGCCACAAGTTGAGCAAAAAGAGAAGCCCCAAGCTCAAATCAAGAACAACCATCAAGATGGTGACTTGATGAAGAAGAAGAAAACAAGAAGGGGCGGAAGAGCAAGGCATCCAACTCATATCCAAGATGCCAAGATGATGAGCAAGAATCAAGATGAGAAGAAAGATTTGGCTCACATCAAGTGCTACAAGTGTGGTGATATGGGACACTTTGCCTCGAAGTGTCCTAACAAGCTTGAGAAGAAGGCTCAAGCAACTCATGAGAGGCAAGGCAATGAGAAGCAACAAATGAGCAAAGAAGAGAAGGCTCAATCAAAGAGAAGTTGCTACTCATGCCGGGAAAGGGGACACATGGCTCATTCATGTCCCCTAGGTATGACCCCTAAGCCTATTTCAATTACTAATGATTCTATGCTTAGGAAGGATGTAAATGGTACCACATTGGTCGCTATTGCAAAACATCCCGCTACTCATACTAAGGCTATGCCAAAGTATGTTGCACCTAACTTGAGAGGACCCAAACTAGTTTGGGTACCATCAAAAAGTGGATGATTGCGTGTAGGTACCATGGCATTGGAGACTTGATTCAATTTGTTCTATGTTGATCATCATGTGAGTGAATCAAGTAATGAAGCTTAGTGCAAATCCATCCCAATGCCAAGACAAAAGAGTGAAGTCCAAGTGCTATAACATACAAGTGCAAAAGATCAAGTTGTGGTGGTAAAATGGAATATTTGAAGGCTTGCAATCAAATTTAGTTGAAGCTTGCTTTTGGATGATCATGAGCTACTAAGGTATATCTCTAGTTGATCGTATTATTTTAGATGCATATGAGATAATTGAATCGGATATATATGCATATGTTGCTTGCTATAAGATGATTGAATGGATTTGATGCTTAGTGATCAAAATTGAGTTAGTTTGAATGGATATGTTCATAAGACTTCTTTTAGTGAGTGGTTTGAATGGATATATGTCTTGTGTTGATGTTCAAACAAGTTTAGCTCAAGTTTGATTCAAATTGGTAGAGTATAGCTCAATTGCTCAAAGTTGTCAAAAATCTGAAATCTGAGCTAGCTGTGATAATAGCCATGTTTGAATGATCAAATCTATTTGGATTGGCTTGAAATTTGGTACACATGCTCTACACTTGTGATATTAGTCGCTGTGCAAAATTCATGATTATTGGATAAGATGTACTTTGGTTTTGGAGTAGATCTTGTCAACTATTGTGCAGCAGTTTTCAGCATGTAGTACTATGGAAAGAATTGAAATCTGGTAGCAATCTAGAAAGCCAATGAAGCTCAAATTTTTATGGCTGCTAGAACACTTAGAGAGGCACATCTCCACCAAATTTCATAGTCATTAGACTTATATTTTGGGAGATAAGCATGTTTCTTTGAGAAGGACAGAATCTGCCAGAAAAGTGACAATTATTGGATTAATCTAGAGTCACTTTGATTGAAAGGCCCTCAAGTTGGAATCATGTTTATAAAGTGGTTGAGGGACCTATGTTTGGTTTTGAGATGAGCTAGAAGTATGGCAAATATGAGTACAAGTTCATGTGATTGGGAAGTGTATTTGGCACACATTTGGTACTCAAATTAAAGATCAAGACCAACATCAAGATGAAGATAAAGATCAAGCTCTAGTATCAAATTGAAGATCATTTGGAAGAAAGAAAAGGACTCAAAGAGGAATTCAAAGTCACATTTCAATAAGATTTCAAATGGATCAATCAAGCAAAGTCAATTCAAGTGAGTATCAAGGATGATTCTTTGGAGAGAGATCACTTCTCCCTTTTGTAGGGACTTGCCGCCTTTGGTAGGTTAACCAAGCTAGGCTTGGAAGGCTAACATGGAAGTGGTGATCTAAAGTGTCATTGGAGATGCTTAGTTGAAGAAATCAAAAGGGTTGATCTAGAGAGCAAGCAAAAGAGAGCAAATCATGTCAATTCAAGTGGTATTCATATGCAAGCTATGTTCAAATGAAGAAGCAAGCCAACCACAACAAGATAGCGCACTTAATCATATGAGTGAAGATTTGTTCTATCAATTGGTATATATTGGTCTTCACCATGGACTTCACATTGCTATTTGGAGCTTAATTGGAATCAAATGACTATCCTCTACTCCAAGATAGCAAAGGTATCATTGTAATGTGCATGATCATATTCATCCCTTACTAGTATGCGGTTAGTGCATATAGTACATGCTCAATAGGATCATGCATAACAATTGAAAAGTTTAAATTCATAGCCTACCACTATTGCTTGATTGACTATATGATCTAGTGGATAGTATGTGAATTTGTTCATGAGCTAGTGAACCCAAGTACTTGATCTAGAAGATGAACATTCAAGTGTCTAATTCAACATGAGTAAGATAACCATTGAAAGATGTGTGAAGAAGCTTACTCTAGAGCAAACCGAGTTAGATATCTTATGCAATATTGCCTAGTTCAAGTCACAAATGAGAAGCTCATGAAGACGACAAGAGTTCAAGAAGAAGACAATAATGCAAATGGATATCAAGTTTAAACTTTCATTCAAGTGGTATCCTACAAGACTTCAAGAGATCCTCAACTATAAGTGATCAAATCAAGCAAAGCATCCCTCTCCAACAAGAGCTCAAGTTTATCAATTGGATGACCCATGCTATGACATAAGGGAGGTGCCCCACCTATTGGTATCAAGGTCAAAGATCCTACACATGGTGTCATTCCAACACATATGGTGGTGTCCATCAAAAATACAAGACTCAAGTGTCAACCGTCTACCCTAATGCCAACCCTTTGTGAGAAAAGAGGTACCTTTTATGGTCATTGATGACAAAGGGGGAGAAGTTATGGAAAAGATATGTCAATTATGATATGTCAAGGACAAAGAGGGAGAAAAGAAGATGGACATGGATCAAGAGGGAGCAAGATTGAAGGATCAAAATTCTTGGACAATGAGAGCACACAAGTAGGGGGAGCAAGCTCATGAACTTGGTTGTTGCATTTGATATGTGCATAATCATGTGCTTGCTTGCATTGCATAAGTTTTAAAATTTTTTATGCATGATTGTGTGGTGTATGCTAGTTATAGGATTTAATTGATGAATTGATAACTAGCATGCATAGGTTAATAGCTAGACTTGTGTTTTTAATGCAAAACTAGACCCTTGCTATTAATGTTGATCTCACGGAGTGTTTCTAGTTTTTATGATGTCTAGCTACTCTTCGATGCTAAGGATGAATCAAATGTGGTATGCACGCTTCAAAGGTAAAATTTCATCATGTATACCTTAGCATCACTTAGTAGTGCTAACACTCCCACAAATTTCATATTTATGCATGTGTGCAAGCTTGAAACCAAACCATTTGAGCACACATGTAGGGGGAGTTAACACTACAAAGTCGGGTTGTATGGTGCTTATCCAAATTCTCTAATATGGTCTTAATGTTGGATAAGTAACATAGAATCCAAAGAGCTTAATTTCCATATCTTTGTAGAGTTGTCATCAATTACCAAAAAGGGGGAGATTGAAAGGTCCTAGTTTGGTTTTGGTAATTGAGTGACAACTTTAGGTGGACTAATGGTGTTTGAAGTAAATTACACAGGTGATTAGTCCATAGGTGATCATGTGTGAGCAACATATGCCATAGAGGTGAAATGGCTTGGAAGATGTTGCAAGGCTCATACATGTGATGAAGGAGCTTATTGCATATGTGACATGACATGTGGTCATATGGCTAAGATGGAGAAGATCAAGGCAAGACTTGGCTTGATGGACCGGTTGCGAAGGTGAAGGGCAAGTTGAGGCTTTGAAGCCGTTGGTACCGAGTGTCGGGAGGCTTAAGCAAGACTTGGCGCCAAAGGACCGAAGCGATGGTGAAGAGCAAGTGATGTCAAGATCGATGGACCATGGAGGCCATGTGATGATATGAAGTGGATCATATCATTTGAAGATAGGTTGGTGCATGTGTTGCATCAACACCGAAGGAGATGGAATGGAATGCGCAAGGCAAAGGTATATTTGTAGGGCATTTCATTTCACCGGTCATAGGTGTGTAGAGAAGATTATGACCGGGTTTAGGATAGATGGCCGTACTATTAAGAGGAGCAAACTTGTTTGCATATCGGTCATCTAGTGCCACTTGAGCGATCTAACTTTGCGATGTTACTAAGATCGAGTGGCGTGGTGAGAGCAAGTGAAAATCTTTTGAATATGTTTGTGAAAATGCTAACACACATGCACATGATGTTGTACACTTGTTGGTGTTAGCACATTTGCAAAGGAGAAGTTGTTGGAGTTGGTTTGGATCAAAACGGAGAAGAAAATGGAGTTTTCTGTGTATGGT
Organism: Coix lacryma-jobi var. lacryma-jobi; assembly: GCA_009763385.1. Taxonomy (NCBI): domain Eukaryota; kingdom Viridiplantae; phylum Streptophyta; class Magnoliopsida; order Poales; family Poaceae; genus Coix; species Coix lacryma-jobi. The sequence goes on from CM019824.1 coordinate 163,624,438, forward strand.
CGGTGGTACCGACCAGGGTGGTCGGTGGTACCGCCCATAGGTGCTGCGTGCAGCCCTCTCTGTAATGGGACGTTTTTGGCCTGGCGGTGGTACCGCTATTACCTCGGTACTACCGCCGGCGGTGGTACCGACCGGATGGTCGGTGGTACCGTGGCCCTGAGGAGTTTCGCGAGGCTCTCTGTAGTTTCTGAAAAATGGCTTGTCGGTAGTACCGCCATTACCTCGGTACTACCGCCCACGGTGGTACCGACGCAAGGTCGGTAGTGGCTGGTTTTTCGCGAGGCTCTCTGTTGTTTTGAAAAATGGCTTGCCGGTAGTACCGCCATTACCTCGGTACTACCGCCCACGGTGGTACCGACGCAAGGTCGGTAGTGACTGGTTTTTCGCAGAGCTCTCTGTTCGCGGCGATTTTGGCCTGGCGGTAGTACCGCCATTACCTCGGTACTACCGACCTCGGAGGAACCGACCAGGGATCGGTACTTCGCCTTAATCAGCGGGATGTGAGGAAACGGCTAGTTTGACCAAGGCCGGTACTACCGCCCAGGAGGGGCCAGTACTACCGGCAAAGCGCAAAAAGATGGGGATCGGGCCGCCGCCCTCCCCGCTCTATATATAGTCGTTGTGGCCGGCCCTAGGTTGATGTTGGTGCACTCCAAAGCCTTGGTGGCTTGTGTGGATGTGCTTGGGAGCCCTCTAACTCGCTTGTGCTTGCTAGTGTGCGGATCTATTGCGAGTGAGCGATTCTAGTGCGTTGCTTTGAGAGATTGCATCGAGTGGCACTAGGTGTTCGAGTTGCAAGCCGGTGGTGCTTATTACTCTTGGAGGTTGCCACCTCCTAGACGGCTTGGTGATCGAGTCTCCGTCGTGAAGCCCGCGTGAAGATTGTGCGTGGCTCCGGAGAAGGATTGTGAGGGGCATTGTGCTCGCCCCGCGGGGATCGCGAAGAGCAACTCTAGTGGATTGCGCGTGTCATTGAGTTACCCTCACTTGTGGGTGAGTTCTTGCGGCGCTCGAGTGTCGAGCTAGGTGTGGTGCCTATTAGCCGCCGAACTACCAAAGTGTGTGGTCGACACAACGGGGACTAGCTTGGTGGCAACCAAGTGAACCTCGGGGAAAAATCACCGTGTCAACATTGTCTACTCTTCTCGGTGGTTTGCAATCTCCATACATAAGCTTATATTTACTTTCATACATATTGTGCTTGTGTAGCTATCTAGTTTGTGTAGCTAAGTTGAGCTCTCTAATTTGGCATGTGTAGCCTTGTTATTGAGCATTGCTAGTGAGCTTAGGCTTTGTGCTTTGCTTGCTAGTTTGTGTAGGAGCTCCCTCGTGCTTAAAGTACTAGTGGCATAGGATTGTGTGACCTTGCTTCTAGAATTGGTTAGGTGAGCTTTAGCTAGCCCGACACCTTATTTGCATTGTTTAGGATCTTTTATAAGGTGTCATAGAGTATAAGTAGAGGGGTGTAGTCCTGGCTAGATCGATAGTTTTAATTCCGCATTTATTTCGGTTAGCCATTCCGCTGCAATTAAGTTTAAGTTTTTAAAAAGGACTATTCACCCCCCCCCTCTAGTCCGCCATCTCGACCCTTCAGCGCGCTCGCCTTTCGGAGGTAAAGTCCGAAAACACCTTTCGGATGTGCGTTTTCTCCTCCGGAGTCTTCACAAAAGAGCGATAGCTCAGAAGAAGCATCACCTACGCCACAAAAAGCGATAGAGGAAGCGATAGCTCGCGCCAAAAAAAGCGATAGAGGAAGCGATAGCTCGTGCAGAAATCAAGCGAAAGCACAGACAATTGGCCCAAAGCACCTTTCCGCGGCCCATGGCCGACTGCATGAGCGACATGTCGTTTCTACCCGCAAGCCAGAATTCATCAAAAAATCTTTTGCCTAGGGCTTTCGCCGCCTCCGGGGTTCGCCAGTAATAGTCCACCTCCTTGATTGGAAGGTCTGCAATGTGGGAACACCCGGCATCCACAAGGCTGTGACCAATTGCCTTGATCCCTGTAACGGCGGCGTAGTCCCGGCCGAGGGCCATATGCCCCTCCAGCGACTCCATCTCGGAACGAACCCAGACAATGAGGCTGTCAACGTTCTTCTCCGAGGGACCCTCCGCTTCGACGCCAATGCTGCGAAGGCATTCGCGGAAGCGAGAGACAGCCTCCTCGGCGGAAGCCGCCAGAGCCTCATCCTTGGCAGCCTGAGCATCCCGCAGCTGCAAAAGCTCCCGCTTGAGGTTCTCAACTTCTTTCTGGCTTGCCTTCCGGGATGTGCGTTCATCTTCGGCCCTCTTGGTTTGGGCCTCGAGATCAGCGGCAAGCTTTTTCACCCGGGCATCCAGCTCTTTCACCTGGGTATCCAGATCCTGCTTCTCGCGCTCAACCTTGCGAATATGCAAATCGCTTTGATTGTTCTGGCTGCGAGCAAGGATGGCAACCTGCGAATAGCGACGTTCGAAAAGAAAAAGTCAAAGCGAAATCTAAACCTAGACAAATAGCAAAACATGAATAAACACAACCACCTACACTGGCCAGGTGAAACGACAAAGCGTTGTTCAGCCTTACACCGCTGACCTTCAGAAGGTCCCTTTCGACCTCCGGCGCAACAAACGCCTTATGCGAAAACTCCACTAACTTGCTGGCGTCGTCGCTCCCACCAGGAAGGATCCCAGCTCGGCGATAGTCAATACGACAAGCGAGTTGGGCGTCAGAAGCTGCACCCAAAGAACGTGCAATGCGATAAGATTCTTCCCTTGCGCTGTCAGTTTCGCTCGATGAGCTCAGGCCGGTGTAAAAACACAGGTTCTCGTAGTCCGAAGGCACCCCGTCAATAATCAACCGCCCGTAGCCAAGAAGCTGTCCTTCCACCATCTCCTGCGACAGACCAGTGCACCGCGACGAAAGCTGTAACTCACCTTTGTCCGCATCAGCGGGAGCAAGTATGTTCTCAGACTCGGCCCTCCTTTCGTTCAGAGCCGCCCTTTCGACGAGGGTCCGAGCAGCAGGCCCGACGCACGACGTTTTCGGCTTTTTAGCCAGGCGTTCCACGGCCTCTGGCAGGGCCGAAGCCTTCCGCAAACCAGGCTTCGCAAATGTCGGGAGATCGGCCACAGAGGCGTCGTCATCGAAAGCCGAGGTGGAGAGACGCACGTGCGATTTTTTCGGCGCCATATCAGCAGCAAAAGTCGCACTCTACAAAATAAACCACAAGACAAGACAGGTCACACACGCATCATCAATATCAGAAAGGAACATTTCGGGCGAAAGGAAAAGCAAAAACCGCGAATAAACCGAAAGACAAAACAAAAGAGAGGCAAAGAAACTAACCACCCTCGGATGATCGAAAGGATCAACGTCGGGGATCGACTCCATCACTATTCCTCGGCTCTTAAGCATCGGCTTGGCAACAAGGCGTCCGATGCGAATGTCTCCAACCTCAGTGGTTTTCCTCCGAGGGATCACTCCGCTACGCCCACCACGCCGAGTCGCGCCTTTTCCTTTCGTTTTTGAACCTCCAGTTTCTTCCTTGCCTTCGTCAACTAGGGGCCTTTCGGCGTACTTAATGCCCATAGCATCGAAAGCCCGATTCAAGCGGCGGCTCCGGCCGAGATGGCCGAGTTGAAACTCGCTTTCTTTTCGCAAGTACGGACCACATATTTTCTTCGTCTCATCTTCGACGTGTTTCACATAGCTATTATCATCAGAGAAATCCGCAGGTCTCTCTAGCAGTAGGAGGGGGCCCCGATACCCGTCCTTGTCAGAAAAATCTTCGAAAGAAGTCGCACTGCAGAGCGGGTTCATACCAATGGCCATCCATTCGTTGACCAGATCTCGGCTGATCTGAAATCGTGCTGTGAGTGCGAATGCGTCCCCACAGCGAATTGCCTCCTTGTCGCTCAACACAACGGGCGGAAGGTGCTTCCCAGGACATCTATCCAAAACCGACACAATAGGAGAGCCCTTCTTCTCTCCCTTACTCAACTCAGCGGCGACGGTTTTGTCTGAGCACACGCGGTAGTAGAACCAGAATCGATTCCAATCCGGCCACTTGTTCCGATATGTGAGCGAAATGGAAACACTACCCCGTGTCTTCCGCAGAACGAAATTAATGCACCCGATTTCGCTGGGTAGCTCACATCCCAGGAAGGGGTCGTTCACTTTCGTCGAACGGCGGTGAATATCATAGAATCGCACGAAAACGTCAGCCCGCGGCGTGCAACCTAGCATCTTCATCGCATGAGCGAAAACGCTGAGTCTGACAAAAGCATTCGGTGTCAGTTGATGGAGTTGTATCTCGAACCCCGAAAGGACGTCCGAGACGAATTCTTCAAGAGGAAAATCCAGCCCGGCTACGAAGTAATCACGAAAGACGACGACTTTGTTAGGCTGCGGAATGGGCACCTCCTCGTCTCCAGGGACGCGACAGTTTGCAAGGTGATCTCTCCTTAGAGGCCCCTTTTCGGCCATTGTTTGCAAGTCGTCGGCCGTCATCCGCGATGTGCCCAGATAAAAAGAACAATCCGTAGGGACCGAAACCAAACCAGAGTCCCCGTCGTTAGACAAACTCCCGCTGTGATCTGGAACTCGTGGAGCACCCCCAGATCCAATGGACACTTCAGCGCTGCGTTCGCGGTGAGAGGACTCGGTAGCGCCCGTGCTTTCGCTGGCCGAGCTCGAAGTCGATGTCGACGTCGAACTGGAGGACGCCATCTAACATGGCGCGAAAGACAGATAAACAAACAATGCACGCGAAAGGAAGAAAGAAAAAGGGGAGGATAGAAGCGAAATCAAACAAACTTAAACAACCAATTTTCAGGACTTGTCGAAAAGAAATAAAGACAAGGGAAGCGAACTGCGCACCAAAAAGCTATCGCCCAGCGAATGACGTGAAGCAGACACCAGCAGCTTTCGCCGAGAGAGAGGCAACGGGTGTGGGGATGCGTCAACTGGCCAGGTAGCCACACCACCCGAAGCCCCCGCGCTTATATATGGGCAGCCAGGACACGGTTTTCGAGGAAAACGAAAAGACGTTTGGCCACGGAGTTCTAAGCGTCGCAAAGGTATCCCATCATGACACACGGTTTTCAAGGAAGACGAAAAGACGTTTGGGCACGAAGTTCTAAGCATCGCAAAGGTATCCCATCATGACACACAGTTTTCGAGGAAGACGAAAAGACGCCTGGGACACGACCTTGAGGGTAACTAAAACGACCCATTCACTTCAAAAAAAAACTTGGCTTCGAAACGAAACAAATGTTTTTTTGGCGGGCGTAGGCGCCTAGCGAAAGGACACGGTCGAACCTCGCAAGCTTGCAGATTCGACCGTAAGGGGCTATTGTTGGGGCGGCACCCAGACCGCAGGCGCCTCCGGCCCGCAATGCCCGGAGATGACGGAGCTTTCGTACGAAAGCACGCACCTCTGACCCGCAGCACCGAACGACGACGGAGCCTTCGTGCGAAAGGTATCATTCGTGCGGAAGCACACACCTCTGACCCGCAGCACCGAACGACGACGGAGCCTTCGTGCGAAAGGTGACTTTCGCGCGGAAGCGTGCCTTTCGGCTCGCCGACCAAGGAAATGCGGCGCCTTCGCGCGAAGGGAAGCATTCGCGCAGAAGCGCGCCTTTCGGCCCGCGGCTTGAAGCAAGACGGAGACTTCACGCGGAAGGGATCATTCGCGCGAGATGGACCCGACGTCTCCGGCGGGAGATTTCGTCTTTTATGACTTTGGCTTTTCGTGAGCTTTCGCAGGTCGCCGGAAGCTTGGGTCAAGGGGAGCGGGCCCACCGGTCGGGAAAAAGAGCCGGAGGACGCTGGGTTCGTCAGAGGACGAAGTTACGATGATGCCCCTCGCACCGGAAGAGTCGGTGTACGGCTACAGGGGTAGTTGAGCAGGGCATCGTTGTAATTATAGCAGAGTGGTTGGAAGAGCAACATTGTACTTTCAAGTTGATCCAGACTAATATAAAAAGCTCCCGATCTCCCGTGGAGCGGGGGGGGGGGAGAACACTGTTCACTTCACTCAATTTCCCACTCTCTTCCGTTTACTTCCGCTTTCGCTCTGTGCATTCGTTCGTGCGACAACCTGCTGTTTCGGGGTCTCGGTCCTGAAACAACAGCTAACATTTATTGACAAACACACGCATTAAGTCTATCATGCTGTCATTGTTGTCTAGCTTCGGCTTAAAAGCAACAAAGCGTTTTCAAGTTGTGATGATGGACCTTTATCTGAAGCCACCACATTACTTCACAACTATATAGAGAAATGATATAATCATTGTTTTTTTTCTTGGTTAAGCAACTGTGAAGAAGTTCCAAAAAAAAGAACTATAGAGACGTGCAATAAAAAAAATACAATACTAATATGTTTCATAAGATTTGTATGACTTATATGAAATGCTATAGCTTGTTAACCAACACAAAACGTCTCGCTTAGATTTTTTCTTGTTTAATTACGTTGTATAAAGCAAAATATGTTTTTGATAAGATAAAATGGTATATATTAAGTTCAAGAAAAAAAATCCCTGGAAAATTTCACTTATAGAAAATAGAAAACGAGACAAGATCACAACTTAAATTTTCATTAAAGAATAATATAGACAACACTGAGGCTCCGCATCACCACCATTAATTAATTACGAAGAATATAGGCTCAAGTATAGTCACAGACTCGCAGACGATCTGTTCGGAAAAAGTCTACTTTTTCTCCCTGAATTTTCAGGGAAGTTCGCTTTTTCTCCCTTAACCGCAAAACCGGACAAACTATCTCCCTCAACTTCTCAAACCATGCGTTTTAGCTCCCTGAAGTGGTTTTGAGGGCGGTTTTGCTACAGTGACAGTAGTTTTGTCTTTTTCTTTTTTTATTTATTTCAGTTGAATTTTTAAAAAATCACAGTAAATTATAGAAAAATTATAAAATAAAAAATTCAATTTTGTTAGACTCCACATGAGTAGATCTACACAATTGATATATAATATGTCATACTTTTGTACAAAGTTTCTGATATGAAGGTTTGTTCTTTTCTATTTATTGCGGCCAAATCTTTTAAACGTTATAGTAAATCATAGAAAACCCATAAAAAATAAAATCCGATTTTGTTAGACTTAACATGAGTAGATCTATGTATGAACATATAATATGATATGTTTTAGTCCATCAAAATAATTATAAATGATGCAACTTTAAATTATTTTAATTAATTATAGAAAAGTACAGATCTTAAACTAGAGCAAAAACCTTATAATAAAACATACCATATTATATGTTCATGTGTAGATCTACTCCTGTTAAGTCCAACAAAATTGTATTTTATTTTTTATGATTTACTATAACGTTTCAAAGATTTAGCCGAAATAAATGGAAAAAAACCTTCATAGCAAAAATTTTATACTAAATCATACCATATTATATATAAACTGTGTAGATCTACTCATGTGGAGTCCAACAGAATTAAATTTTTTATTTTATAATTTTTCTATAGTTTACTACGGTTTTTTAAAAATTCAGCAGAAATAAATAAAAAAGAAAAAGACAAAACCGCCGTCACTATAGCAAAACCACCCTTCACTGTGGCAAAACCGACCTCAAAACCACTCTAGGGAGGTAAAACCTACGGTTTGAAAAGCTGAGGGAGGTAGTTTGTCCGATTTTGCGGTTGAGTGAAGAAAAGCGGATTTTCGCGAAAGTTTAGGGAGGAAAAGTAGATTTTTTCCGATCTGTTTTGACACCCCGAAGCCTGCAAGCAACAACCGAGCAGCATCGCCCATCCACCCCATCGAGGCCTGCCGCTTGCTCGCTCATTGGACCTGAACCAAACAGCCCCGCACTCCCTTGCTGTCTCTCCTCCCTTTCACGGTTTCACCCCGCGTTCGCTCGCGCTCATCTCTCTCTATATCCCTCCCTCCCGTGGCGGCGACTAGGCGGCCGCGCAGCCGCCGTAGCCAGGTACGGCTCTTCGTCGGGTCCTTGGCCGGCGACGGGCACCCACAAGGTATGCCCACCCCTTCTCTGCCCGTGTCCTGCCGCTCGAAATCGAGCACCCAAACCCTAAGTCAAGCTATCTGTCTATCTGTACCCAGATCTGATCTAATTACAAGTGTTTACATGTATTATGCCAGCTGATTTCATTTTTTCTTTCTACAAAAAACTTATCACACCCATGTCCTTTACTCGGGTCGGCCCTGTGTATCCATGGCATGCAGGATGAAGACGAGGATAGTGTACTCCAGGGATTTTCTGCTGTCGTTCGGCGAGTTGGAGCATTGCAAGAAGCTGCCCGCTGGATTTGATACAGCGCTTCTTAGGTCATTTTGCCTTGCCTTTTGTTGGTTAGGGCCTTTTGCCCAGTGTGTGGCCAGTGGGATTTCTGTTTGACGATCTTTGCTGTCGCTTCTCCAACAGTGAGCTGCAGGAGCTGTCAGCGGGTGTGCTTGAGAGGAACAAGGGCTACTACAATACATCCCAGGGACGGCCAGACGGGTCGGGGGGAGGGTATACTTACTCTTCTCGTGGTGGGAACACTGGAGGGAGGTGGGACACTCGCTCGTCGGGATCAAGCGATCGGGATGGGGAGGTACCTGATCGCGAGTCTCAGACACAGGGTAAAATTACTCTTCTGTTTGTGTAATGTTTTGCATTAGAGGTTTCGTTCTTCAAGTTGGCAGTCTATGATTTATTAGTTTTATTGGTTCTCTGTGACCATTTGTGCCTTTGATATGGTATTTATTTGTATTGTGGACTTGACTTTCAGAAGCTTTCTAGTCTACACAAGTACATGAGTGCATTGACTTCACCAATAGTAAACCAAGGGAGTTGGAGAACACTCATCTGCATGGTCATATTATTAATAAATTATGCACATTTACTTCCTGCTGTCCATCCTGTTTATGGCCAGATTAGGAAAGTGGACTGCTTAGTTTAAGCCATGGGGTTACTAATGGTGCCATGCAGCAGGGTGTGGTGGAAACCAGTACAGACGCAATTGGCAGAACACAGAGCATGATGGCCTACTGGGAAGTGGTGGTTTCCCTAGGCCATCAGGATATGCTGGGCAGTTGTCATCAAAGGATCATGGCAATGCGCCTCAGCTAAACAGGACATCGGAACGCTACCAGCCACCACGTCCTTACAAGGTTGGTTTCTGCATGCATGCACCCTTCCTTTCATCGTATTGACAATCTTTGAAATCTTCATAAGTACCTCTCGCGTTGATGACAGGCTGCTCCGTTTTCGCGGAAAGACATTGACGCAATGAATGATGAGACATTTGGGTCTTCTGAATTATCAAATGAGGATAGAGCAGAAGAAGAAAGGAAGCGGAGGGGTCAGATTTTCTTACTTCAACATAAAACATCCTTTTCTTTCCCCACTGCAATCATCTATGCTGTCTCACATTGCCCTATATGCAGCATCTTTTGAGTTGATGAGAAAAGAGCAACACAAAACAATGCAAGGAAAGAAGAATGGTCCTGATATCCTGAAGGAGATTCCCAGTGATGATGTCATTTCACAGTTACAGACTTCTACTGCAAAGGCAAATGCCAAAACTAAAAATGAGAAGTTAGATGGTTCCGTAGTATCCTCGTATCAGGAAGGTACCACTAAACCATCTTCAGTTCTACTAGCTCCTGCAGCCAGGCCACTTGTCCCGCCGGGTTTTGCAAATGCATTCACGGACAAGAAGCTTCAGCCACAGTCGTCTAACATCTCACATGAGCCAAAGGTGTGTATCCAGATGTCGTTTCAATAGCTAATAGAATGCCAGCAATTACACAAAATCTCATACCTTGCAGTCCTCGATACCTTTTTCAGAAATTGTTGTGTTTATTGAAGATAGAACCTTCAGTTCTTCTCTCTGATAGAATCGTTTCCTTAGCAAAAGAGGGATAGCTCCACCAATGTTGTAGTGTTACTTAATATGTTTCTACTTTGTAGTGTCATAATGCTACTACTGAGGCTAACATGTTGACTGTTGCACGGCTTGGTGGTCAGCTAGAGGGTGACCAGTCAGCAACGGAGTTCACATCTGAAAGTAAAGAGAAGGGAATTTCTGATAACGTTACTATTATGGGTCCAAAGCACACGCTTCCATCTGCTGGTGTTACCTCTTCAGTTGAATTGCCTTCTAGCATTCTGAAAGGGAGCGAGGATTGGGAAGCTGATGTAATGGATAAGTATTCTATTGGAAATGAAGGCAAATCTAAAAATATTGATCAAGTTAGGAAGGATGATTCAGTATCAATCTTAGAACAGTTCTTTGGCAATGTTTTATCAAAAAGCGGCAGTAACTTACCTACTTATCTTGAGGTACAACAAGAAATCTTTTTTTTGGTCCTGCTTGCTCTTAGTTTCCTATCTGTGCAGAAGCCTCAAATCTATATTTATGGTTCCATGTTATATAAGCTATATAACATGCAGCATGGTCCAACCAGATCTATTGACTACTAACGTGATGTGAACTTGTACCTTCACAATTTTATCTGATCTTGATGCACAGTTCATTTAACTAAAATACAGTTAGGTCTTGAATTTTATTTTTTTTACTTCTCTAATTCTATGATTCTCGTTTATATAAGAAAGGATGAAAGTTGATAATTTTATTTAAAGCATCCATCTTTGTTTTCTTGTGTTGATGTCATGCCTTTCTAATTATTGATTTACTAGTTCAGATGGCCTTGTATGTACATTATAATCTGTTAGACTTTAGTAGCATGTGCTGGGTTACAATTTAGAAATGACTATTTTTGTTCTCTAGTTTTTGCCATGTAGTGGCAGGGTTTTCTGAATAGAAGAAAATCCCGATTTGTTTGACATTGAAATATCTGAAAAGGAATCTCCAATTTAGTTTGGAATTGAATTTTGAATTAGAGTTACATGGGTCATATGCTTATTATTTCCTTTACATGTTACGCAGAACCAGCCATTGAAAACTGATGATGACATGATTGCTTCTGTGCCAGAGTCATCCAAATTTGCTCGCTGGTTTCTTGATGAAGGTAATACTGTTTCATAAATTTTATCACCTGATCTCATTAATGCCCCAACACCTGGTTATCGACTAGTATTGGCGTCTTGTTTGGTCATCATGCCACAAGAACTTACAAACCAAAATAAAATTTGAGGACATGTCCCTCGTTGCTTCACAGCTTCCATTTGGTTGTCTGTTCTCTTACTGATTTGATACTTTGTCTTTTCCCGCAGACTTGAAACCTGCAGAAGACTTATCTTCAAAGAGCCTGCTCTCCATGATTGTCAAGAATGAAAATCCAGGTCCAGAAAATATAATCCATGCTCCTTTATCTGATGCTGCTGTCCAGAATTTATCGCCAAGAGCACCTATTGATAAACTTGATTCTGCATCAAAGCTTATCTCATTTACATCCCCTACGCCTGCCGATGGAGTTCTTGAACAATACATCCATTCTGATATTCCAGAGGCAGTTCCTGTTATGATGACATGTGAGGATCTGGAGCAGACAATGTTAGCACAGGTTAGCAGTAGCAGCTCAACTCAGATAAATGCTACAAAGGAGCAACTGACTGTTAGGGATGAGCCAGTTGCCATGCAGAAAGTAGCTGTAGATAATCATGCATCACAGCATCTTCTTTCATTGTTGCAAAAAGGAACAGATAATAAGGGATCACCTTTGCTGGGTTTCCAGAGAGGATCAACCGATGAACCTCAGAGTGTTGACGCAAATTTAATGGCCAATGGCGGAATATCTGGAAGTGATCCGGTTAACAGTGTCGACAATGTTCCTACTTCTGGGAAGAACTTGACATTGGAAGCGTTATTTGGGGCTGCATTTATGAATGAGCTCCACTCGAAAGACGCACCAGTTTCTATTCGAGGATCCACAACTGGTGGTCCTACTGAGTTTGCAGAGACAGGTAAAAATCTCATGTCATCTAGCCATGAAGGATACTACCCTGTTGAACAGACCCTACACTTCAACAATGCCGTTGCCCTTAGAGAACCAGGTATTGAGCATTCAGCAGTACCTGGCCTAAATCAGGGGAGTGCTAGTTTTGACAAGAAAGGAATGGAAATTCATCTGCCTGAAGAAGACAATTTGTTTACCATGAGTGACTCCCTGCCTGGTCAAAATTCTGATATTTTGGCATCGGTAGGATCCAGCAGGGTTGAAGGGCTATTGCCTGAAAAGGCAGTTGATGATCTCAGTTATAGGTTTCAAAGTCTCGTGCCTGGCGATGCAGAACACATTCAAGTACTTGGTCCTGATGCACTTGGATCTCATCCTCGTGACCAGCGTTATCAGGTTGATTCTCAGAATCTGTATCATCTTCTACAGGGTAGGCCTCCTATGATGGCACCTCGTCCTATGATGGATCACATCGTTAATAGGAAACAGCCAGCTCCATTTGATATGCCACAGTCGATACACCATGATTCTCACCGTTCTTTCCCATCCAATGTGAATCCTATGCAACATAATCTTCATGGGCCAGGGGTCCCTCACTTGGACCCGACTGCACATATTATGCTGCAACACATGTCCATGCCTGGAAGATTTCCTCCAGAAGGCTTGCCAAGAGGTGTCTCTCCATCTCAGTCTGTGCATCACATGGCTGGTTATAGACCTGAGATGGGCAATGTAAATAATTTCCATATGCACCCTCGCCAGCCAAACTATGGAGAATTTGGATTGATGATGCCAGGTGACTCTCAATTGTCCTGATTTTATATTGTTTTATTTACTAGCAGATATTACTGGTCATTATTTGCAAGTTTGGACATTGAGACATGCCATAGTGCCAGCCTTTCTACCGATGGCAATGTTAATTTAGCATACTAGTTCCATATATCTGATATCCCCTGATCACAGGGCACAAAACTTTACCAAGTAGTTCACATTGACTCACAATTCTCCTAACTGAAGTTAGATGGCACAGTTTGGTTTCCATGAACCATTCTGCTTATTTTGGAGATTAAGAATTTCGTTTATAGTTGCTTGAAATCTCCATGATACCACCTGTATCTTAACTTAGCTTACTGTCAATGAGACTAAGATATTTGTTTGGACTTATCCTTGTTCTGTTTGATACATTCAACTCTTTATCTTGGTATTATCTCTTAACTTCTGCAATGTTAGACACACAATTTACTAATCTATTAAGTTCATTTTTCCGCTACCATCACTGTTTAGGCCCATCAGGTCCAGAGGTGAGAGGCAATCATCCAGAGTCATTCGAAAGGTTGATCCAGATGGAGATGTCAGCCAGATCGAAGCAACAGCAGGTGCACCACCCAGCAATGGCTGCAGGCCGCGTACCTAGTGGGTTGTACGGGCATGAGCTTGACACGAAGTTAAGATACAGATGATGGATGCACGGATGCTCCGCTCCATACAGATGACCCGGAGGTGTGGTTTGTTGTATGTGCGTGGTCACTCTTTGCCCAGACTGCTGTGTATTGTTTGTTTCTGTTAACATGGTTTAGCGTCAGCCATCGCTCGCAGCTGATTGGAGGTGCGTCTCACTTGTAGGGTTGTAGCATGTATGTACATGTGAACGGGTGGTGGAATGGAGTGGGTCTATGATCTGTAGGAGCGGCAAGTCTACCGGGAAAGGAGGGTGTGCTGAATGAAAGGCATGGTGTGTCGCCGTCTTAGCAGCCACCTGTGTAATGTTGTTTTCTGTGTACTGTGTCTGACGACTACCAAATTTCCATTTTGTATAAACGCTGTTCTGCAAAAGGAAAAAAAAAAAACTGAATCAGATTAACAGATTTGCGACCGTGTCCAGTTGGTCCTGCCAACCTGAACTTGTTTGAAAGGAAATGACTACGCGTCGGAACGAGATGTTTGTGTCAGATCGCGTGAGACGTTTTGCTGATCGGAATGGTTGTCTGCAGGAGTTTTGCTCATCCTAGAGAAATTGAGTTGTTTCGCCCTCGAGAAATCCTTATCCAGAACAGACACTGGGCAGTGGCCCTGGTTACTAGACGCTACCCAACATCTCACAGGCACCAATCCTGTAGTGATAAGTGATGTTAACTTTGTGGTGGCACAAATCAGTATGAAGTGGATATTTTAGATAATGAGATATTTTTTAGTAAAGACACTCAAAATAGTGTCTTACAGTATCTGACATTTCAGATTTTAATAAAGACACTCAAAATAGTGTCTTATCTGATATTTAAGAAGCAAGATGTTTCTGATTTTTTGGTTTATTCTGTACAACACGGTCTAGTACAATACAACACAACATCTCTCATGTTGATCAACCCCACCATGAAGCCTGTGCTCAGGAATGTATATTTGTTAGGGGCTGTTTGAGAGCGTTCCACAGAGCGGATTCTTAGGAAGAATCACTCTCTGATTGTTAAAAGTATTTTTTAGCGAGAAGTGATTCTTCATTGATTTTGTAAAGTGATTATCTATAATAAACTAAGAGGGCGAGAGTAAAAAAAAAAGTAGCTTCATCAAACTATATGAAGTGACTATCTATCGTAATTTTGAGAGTTATATAACCAAATACGATCTGAGCTAACATCGTGTTTGGTTGCTCGGTTTGTCTTGTATGAGATCACCTCGTCTCTGGACTGCTAAGGTTACTCAATGCAGAAACTACGCAATAGTTTCTATATTACTGGACACTATCTTAAGAAACTATCATCCACAATGCAATTTTTTTATACGTGGCCTACATTAAAATCTGCCCAATCTTCATCCGCTCTTCTTAATGTTATTCTCTCTCTTCTTAGGATCTTGTATGCACAACTACATCTCACAAAATCATGGGTGAGCAGTTCGTCATCGAGCAAATGCACCTGCGCGCTGCTGCGGCCAGCAAGCAAAGCAGATTGAACTCACGAGGTACCTCATCCACGACCACGACCATGTAGTAGATGCTGAACATGCGCGTGATGAGCATATAGTGGCAGCCAAGTAGAAGGACGCCAAGGTCCCGGCGGCGGCGGTGCACGAGCGAGTATGCGGCCCCCGCGCGATGTCGCTACGGTTGTGCCCACGCAAGTCCCCAGCGCCCAGCGGCGGCGGGCCGGCGGCGCCTGCGCTAGCTCCCAGCGGCGACCGCGTGAGCTTCGCGTGGTCCTAGCAGCGGCGGCGGCGGCTCTCGCGAGCTCCCATCGGCAGCCGCGCAAGCGAGTGCCGCGACGGTCGGGCGATCTCCCACCGACGGCCATCTTCCACCAACAGTGCGCATAGGATCCCCATTCACCGATTGAAACCATGCGCAGCTTCGGATGGTTTCCAGGCGCGATTGGTTCTCTGCGGAGCTCGGCCTGGCTCGCACCTGCCGGCCAGGTTCCCCAGCCACAGGCTCGTAGCATACAAGTCCTCTGTGTTTGGTTCCTTGCTTCTCTCTAGTCGAGCTGCATTGATCATATGAATGGTTCGTTCAACTTTTTGCTGCGCTGAGAGACATAGAAACGCCACAAGCGTCTGTGCTGTACCCCGCTGGCCTGGTCCGTGAGAAACCAAATCAATTTTCGTTTCTGCAGAGCCAGGTTGGAAGCTGCTATTTGCACCGGCGCAGCCTGGTTCTACTCGTCACACAGGTAACCAATCAGCTAAATGTTGTATCGCTAGAGCCTGGCTAGCCCATATACGGGTAACCAATCATGCTCCAAATGTTTCGATGCTCGTGAAGACGTGGTTTCAACGGTTTCTATAATTTTGACTCTTTCTCCACATTAAATTGTTTGTCACGTCTTAAAAAAGCTTAGGTATGATAATTAATAGCATGGTTTTAAATAGCGAGCTAAAGCTAAAGTGTTTAGCGTTTTATAAACTGTAATTAGCGGACTTTAGCGGCAAAATAACGGCAGAATTGTGCATGAACGCAAATAGCGGCACAATTTTTTTCAAGCTATTTCGGGCTATAGCGGCAAAAATAGCGGGCTATTTAATTCCATGATTAATAGAGATAGAAACTACTCCCTCTCCCTGTGTCCCTGAATAAATCGATTCCTAGAATCCGTGTCGGTTAAACTTTTTAAAGTTTGACCAACTTTATACAAAAAGTAAAAATATCTATGATATAAAATGAACATATTATCAATATATATTCTATGATGTATCTAATGTTACTAATTTGATATCATAAATCTTGACGTATTATTTTAAAAATTCGATTAAAATTTAAATTTTTTGACTTAGGACGGAGGGAGTATGCTAATTTCTGCCATAGAGTGACAGGGCATCTCCAACAACTCCCTATTCTCACTTGCTATTCTTATAAATTTGGTAAAAACACAAATATTCGTCTCCAACAACTTTCTAAATGAACTTGCTATCTTTTCCAACTTCCTATTCCTCCGTGCCGCACGCGTAAATTTCCACGCGCCGGTGAGGTTGTTATCCCGTGATTTCACCGTGACCGGCTCCCGCGCACTATTCCCCACCTCTCCTAGCGCAATAATCTTTTCCCCTCCTCTCCCGTGGCAACGCAGGTCGGCCTAGGTGGGCCTAGTTTTTTGATTTTAGCAAGTTAGAATAGTAAATTGTTGAAGAGAGGTCTTTTTTTTACTTGCCAAATAAATTAGCAAGTTGCTAAAACTCATGATATACCAAGTCATTTTTTCCAACTTGTTGGAGATGCTAAGTGGTCAGCACACACATACCAGCTCCTCTGGTCCTAGCGAGCACTTCCACTGCACCCGCGCACGAGGACGAAGCACCCGTGTTGGCGCCAGCTCATGTGCCTCCTCGCCGGTGGGGGCACCTCTGTTGCACCCTTGCTTGCGGATGAAGTGTTCGCGCATACGCCGTACTCCCTCCGTCCCGATAAGACTAACGTTCTAGCACTGGGCACATGTATCAAGAACAAGGTGAAAAAACCTTCGTACCCCTATGCGTGTAATCATTATTCATTTACTCTCAGGTCTCGTGCTCTCTCTCCCTAATTCTGTAGCTCTCTCTCCTTAGTTCTGCACACTATGCACCAGGTGCCTAGACGTAGGACCTCTACCTAAAACGACTCTTCTATTGGGACAAGTCACCAAGGCTAAAACGACACTCTTACCCGGACAGAGGGAGTACTAAGCAAGCTCAATGTATATGGCAAAACCAGTTTATAAGGAGGGATCCAGCATTAATTATCCTTTACTATTCTCTCTTCCACAATGTACCGTCTATAAGGTGGAGTCTATAAAAAATATAAAATCTCATGTTGCAGCCAAGATGGAGACGGAAGATGGGAGGGAGGAGAGAGAGAGGAAGGAATAATATTTATTTATTGCTTATAGGTTGCCCATAACATTATGAGTACCTTTAGCTATGGACTCCTCTATGGACTACCTCTACAATATTTCAGTTACGTGATACACAATATTTTATTGTTTATGGACTATTTTCCTGCAACATTGTGGTCGCTATAGCACGTACGACATGCGACTACATGGACGGGAACGAATCGAGCAATCGAGCTCCTCCAGGGTGGCGCGTAGCACCTGGAGGACAGGGGAGGTGCTCCATCGCCGGATTCCTCGTCCACAGGAGCTCCTCATCCTCACGAATGTTTGACGTGTATGCATTTACTACAATTGTAAGTAGGCATATATTTGTCCTTATAAATTTACACATATTTCTAGATCAATTTTTTCATAGATATCTAAAACTGAAGTACTTGATTAAGTCCAGTTTTAGCTCCACAAATTTTCCATAAATAAAACGGTTTTGCTTGCTAGTTATACAGTTTTATAGTTTAGAGGTTAAAATTAGACGGATGCAAGAATTGGGGGAGCCAAAGATAAACTTAATCTTTAATAAACTAATAACAACGAAAATCTCTAGATTTGTAACCGCCTTCGAAATCAGCCGCCGGTCGAACAGCCTGCTATATATTATATGCAATGCAAAGCAGAGTGCGACGTCATCGTACAATACAACTCAGTCAGTATGCACTGCACACGTCATTCGTGAGGTCAGCCATGGACCAAAGAACCAACCATATACATCCGAGAAATTTCCTAGAACCGCGTAGGCATTGCGCGTTGGCATACATGTAAACATGTGACATCTCGCTAGCTAGCTAGCTCGTCTATAGAGAGAGTAGAGAGACTGTCCGGAGAAGTGGAGATCATCACAATTAATTCCTAGTAGATCGAGCTGAAAGTTTGAAAAACACCGGTATGGAGATGAGACGAATGGTGGTGGTACGACGGCGACGCTTGATAGCCGCCGAAGCTGGCCGTGGCAATCCTCTCCTTGCTCGTGTTGTTGTTGTCCACGGACCTCGCGAGTGACGCCGGGAGCCTCTCTGCCGAGATGGCGCCCGATGTTTTCTGTGCGAAGAAGAACACGTGTGGAGTTCCTGGGACCGCGCATGCAGGTATGAAAGAAATCATACCCAGCTGGAATATTGCTCCTTTTGATTCTTCTAATAAAGATATTTAGATCCAAGCAATCATTTTGAAGTATGTTCTCATTTTATCTACATCTAATATCTAACCGACAATTTTTTTCGTTAGGGCTAAAACCGTCACGGAAAGTAGTTAAAACCGTCATGAATGGTCTTCCCTGACGGTTACCGTCACGGATGAGCTGTCAGACAATCCGTGACGGTTGCAGGGAAGGTCTCCGTGTCAGTTTTTGCTTTTCCCGTCAACAAATTTGTTTTCCCGTCAGTTGTGTGTCGTCAGGATAAAATCAAACCTCCCCTGTCGTGCCTAAGCCGTCAGGAGAAATCTGAACCTTTCCTGTCAGTCATGCACTGTCACGGAATGCTAAATCTGGAAATACCACATTTAACTACTTAGATTGGTGACTTGTTGATCAATCATGTATCCACACCCAATAAATGTTAGAATATGTAGTTTGAATACATATAACCATCATTAAAATTATCCATACATCACATACTAAAGTATGTGTTCAACAAATAAATCTTGAGCTACATTTCTAGTTGTCTTCCAAGCTACAGTCAGCAAACCAAAGCATACATGGCAGCAAAATGAACTGCCACACAAAATGGGAACATGTAATCTTCTTTTTCTTCGCAACTTAGTAATTCAGCCATTACAAAGCCGATGCAGTTTATTACACTCCCTTGTCTTCTTTTCCTTCACAATTTAGCACCCCTCAAGTGCACAAAAGACCTTCTCTGATATGAAACATCTACGACACAAAAAGAATTGATGAATAAAAAGATATATATCTGCAAAAGAAATATCTTCTACAAGCAAAGAAGTACCTACATGACACATTCTTGGACTTTTGATACAGATAGTTCTCAAACAATCTGCTTTATTTCAAATTCTTGAGGCACTGCATATATACTCTGAAAAAAGGAACCATCAAGCATAAATGTCTATAGTGCTGAACTAAAGAGAATGCCATTCTCCATGATGTTGTGACGTGAGTGGATCTAGAGCACCAGAACAGAACAAACCAAACTCATGTTTTGAAATAATGTGGGCCAAACATCAATATTTTGACAGACGAGACTGTAATGAACCTTAGTTCATATGGGTGATAAGGGGATAATGGCGCCAGAGTTTACTGCCTAACAGCCTAAGCAGGGGGATGAGATTAGAGATAGCAAGGAGATGAGACTAGAGATAACTTTGTTCTTGTTCATTGCTTCCCCTTCATCATAAGCTGATTACAGATATATATAGAGAGAGAGCATGCCAGCCCTGCGCCCAGATCAGGCTCCTCGTTTCTCTCCTAACCATTATTTCCTAACATGCAATTTACTGCCCTTAATTGCCAAGGCTGTGCATGCGCCTCCTTGGGTCTTGCCCCTCCCAGCTGCGTGCATGCGCCTCTACTACTGCATCCATAACTACTAATACCCAACCATTGACCACGCTGCATGGCTGCATGCTTGTACTGCTGGATTCCTGGTGCATACAGCCGTCTGCCCCCATATGACATCTCCCCCCTCCTTGAGGAGTAGCTCGTCCTCGAGCTGGAAGGTTGGAGAGTGCTCGATGAAGTTGTTGATGTCCTCCTGGATCCCATGGGAAGAGCCCAATAGCTAGCTTCTGGAAACGGGGAAGCCGGTCACCCTGGTGGTCGCCGTGGCCTGATCCCCTTGAACCAGAGAAGGACGCCGACACCAGATGCTTTTGCTGCAGGGCAGCAACCGTCCCTTGCAAGTCATCCGTCGGCGTGCCAGGAGTCCACGCGCTGCTGCCTGTAGGCGTGTTACGGCCCGACATTCGCGCGCCACTCTCGCCTCGAGCAGCGCCATGATGTGCTGCAACTTTGTGGCCGCCTGCTGGAGCCCCTCGGAAAGGGCGCTAAAAGCATCGTTGGCAGCAGAAGCCATGGATATGGATTGGAACCAAAGCTATCTGATACCAGATGTAGTGAACCTTAGTTCATATGGGATAATGGCGCCAGGGTTTACTGCCTAACATCCTAAGCAGGGGATGAGATTAGAGATAGCAAGGAGATGAGACTAGAGATAACTTCATTCTTGTTCATTGCTTGCCCTTCATCACAAGCTGATTACAAATATATATAGAGAGCATGCCAGCCCTGCACCCAAATCAGGCTCCTCGTTTCTCTCCTAACCATTATTTCCTAACATGCAGTTTACTGCCCTTAATTGCCAAGGTTGTGCATGCGCCTCCTTGGGTCTTGCCCCTCCCAGCTGCGTGCATGCGCCTCTACTACTGCAGCCATAACTACTAATGTCCAACCATCTACTAACTGCAATTAACTACAGCAATTGACCACGCTGCATGGCTGCATGCCTGTACTGCTGGATTCCTGGTGCATACAGCCGGCTGCTCCCACATGACAGAAAATATGTGACATAATGCATGTTATATGATTCCTACTGTGGACACTCATTTGGTATGAACCAAGAATACAGTAACTAAAGAAATTCTAATTATTTACTTCAGTTCAAGAATAAACCACCAAATCAAAGAACAAAGCAGACCAAGGCCTTTTCTAGTATTGGTAGTAACATTCTAGGCCTTTTCCTTGTAATTAGTAGTAACACTGTGAGCTGCTGCTAGTTCATGTAGCTAATGTAGTAGTAGAAGTTCAGTAATTACAGCTTCGTAATAGGTCATGACAGTGTGTTTCAGTATTCAGATCTCGATTGCATTCACTGAAACAAAACTATTCAAAAAAACTTCAGCATTTAGTGTTTCATTGCAAATGGTACCAAACTTAGTACAGACAATCTGATACTTGTGCAAACACTATAACAGGTGAGGATGCCTTGTTTGTCATGGCTGCTTACACACTATGGGAAATAACATGCTCTGTTTTAGGATTGCTATGCAATTTTTTCCAAAGTTGTGAACATTCTGCTAACCTGCACTTGTCAACCAATCTACACAAAACAAGTATAGTAAAATCAACAACAACAACAACAACAACAACCAAGCCTCTTAGTCCCAAACAAGTTGGGGTAGGCTAGAGTTGAAACCCAACAAGAGACCCTAGTCACGGTTCAGGCACGTCAATGGCTGCTCTCCATGCATTTCTATCCAAACATAGATCTCTAGGTATATCCCAACTTTTTAGATCCCTCTTTATTGCCTCCCCCCACGTCAATTTCGGTCTACCTCTACCTCTCCTCACATGAAAATCTTGGGCTAAAACTCCACAATGCACTGATGCCTCCGGAGGTCTCCTTTGGACATGACCAAACCACCTCAACCGATGTTGGACCAACTTTTCTTCAATTGGTGCTACCCCTAGCCGGTCACGAATATCGTCATTTCGGACTCGGTCCATCCTTGTGTGGCCACAAATCCAGCGCAACATACGCATTTCTGCAACACTCATTTGTTGGACATGTCTTCTTTTAGTAGGCCAACATTCTGCTCCATACAACATAGCCGGTCTAATCGCCGTCCTATAAAACTTGCCTTTGAGCTTTTGTGGTACCCTCTTGTCACAGAGAATACCAGATGCTTGGCGCCACTTCATCCACCCTGCTTTGATCCTATGGCTAACATCTGCATCAATATCTTCATCCTTCTGTAACATCGATCCAAGATACCGGAAGACATCTTTCTTAGGCACCACTTGGTCTTCCAAGCTCACCTCTCCCTCTTCCTGTGCAGCATTGCCGAAATCACATCTCATGTACTCAGTCTTAGTCCTGCTTATTCTAAACCCTTTGGACTCAAGGGTCTGCCGCCACAACTCTAGTTTCCTATTTACTCCTGTCTGACTTTCATCAACTAACACTACATCGTCTGCAAAAAGCATACACCAAGGGATATCTCCTTGTATATCCCTCGTAACCTCATCCATAACCAAGGCAAAGAGATATGGGCTCAAGGCTGACCCTTGATGAAGACCTATTTTAATCGGAAAGAAATCAGTGTCACCATCATTTGTCCGCACACTGGTCTCGACGTTGTTGTACATGTCCTTGATGAGGGTAACATATTTTGTTGGGACTTTATGTTTGTCCAAAGCCCACCACATAACATTCCTTGGTATCTTGTCGTACGCCTTCTCCAAGTCAATGAAAACCATGTGTAGGTCCTTCTTTTGCTCCCTGAACCGCTCCATAACTTGTCTTATTAAGAAGATTGCTTCTATGGTTGACCTTCCAGGCATGAAACCAAATTGGTTCATGGATATCCGCGCCGACCCTCGCAATCTATGCTCAATAACTCTCTCCCACAACTTTATCGTGTGGCTCATCAACTCAATTCCTCGATAATTAGTGCAGCTTTGGACGTCTCCCTTGTTCTTGTAGATTGGAACCAATATGCTTCTTCTCCACTCCTGAGGCATCTTGTTTGAACGATAGATATTGTTAAACAACTTGGATAGCCATACTACAGCTATATCCCCGAGGCATCTCCACACCTTGATTGGAATACCATCAGGACCCATCGCTTTATCCACTTTCATCCTTTTCAAAGCTTCTCTAACCTCCTGCTCTTGTATCCTCCGCACATAAAATCACCATTTGAAAAAAAAAGTTGTGAAAGAGTGCCGATATCATCTCCCAATCTGCACTTGTCAACATCGTTTATTTAACTTGCACAAACAATTGGGAAGAGTACCTTCACTAAAAGATTGAGTAGAAAATAGGTGTGCCATACTGGCATGCAACATTGAAAGATCCTGAATCTAAATAATGAGATAGCATTAGTTTGTTTTACAGACCCACAAATACAACAAGAGCATCTGGATAATAAGCGGTGCAGAGTTGCATAATGTATGGTCAGATTTAAACATAATCTTACCATTTCATTTTTTTTTCTTCCATAAGCATGCGAGGTGTCATCTCCATTTGTGCACCTAAGAATTCAACAACTACACATTTTAGCCTGCGTGTTGGACAACGGCACTGATCTTGGATGAAACCGTATGCTACTAAATATCAGCTATACATATATTCTTTTCATTTAATAATAATTGCATGTCAGAGAAAGAACACCTTTTTCTAATTAATATAAAATACCAAAATACTGTTGCAGTGAATTTCCTGCTTACTAGAGGGAATTAGACTAACCTTTTTACCAAGTCGATGAAGATGTAAACTCAGCCTCAAATGTAAAAGTGGTATCCCTTTCTGCTAATTCTTGAATATATACGTCCTTAGCACATACTAGTACCAACAAATATATAAAAAACACATATTAGATAAAAAAGAAACAAAAATCAGCACAATCTTCGTCACAGAATTTGCACATCCAGAAGATTTTTTTGGAGTGAATTGTTTGGGGAAAGGTGGGGATGAGCTGGCAGGGTGATGCTGATGACCTGCTACTGGTAGTAACTGCGCTAGATTCGCTACTCCACTCCCGTCCGCTGAGCCGGAAGATCTGACAGCTCCCACCACTGTTGCAAAGCCTGCAATGGCATGAGCGACAAGTGCAAGTGTGCAACTCACCGGATCGAATCAGTAGGGAGAGGAGAAGCGGGGTTGCAGACCTTGGCCACTGCAGGCGGCAGCAGAAGGCGCAGGTGCAAAGGAATCCCTGAGGCTATCAGCTGCCACACCTAAGGGCATGTTTAGACCCCAAATATTTACAAGCTTTAGACGCATGCACGAAGTATTAAATGTAGGTAAACAAAATAACTAATTGCACAGTTTATTTGTAAATGTCGAGACGAATCTTTTGAGTCTAGTTGGTCCATATTTGGACAAAGTTTATCAAATAACAACGAAAGTGCTACAGGAACTTTACACCCAAAATTCTTCCAACTAAACACACCCTAAGTTACGGCAAAGTGCGACGGTGGCAGTAGATTCGAGCGCCACACTTTGTGATAGAAAATAAGTGTGCTAAAGTTGTGGCTGCCTAACCTGCATGCAACAACCAAACGGTGACCTTTAGGGGGTGTTCGGTTCCCTGGCAAGTCACATCAGACGTTGCGGCACTAGTTTAGCCTATTAAAAATAAACTAATTATAAAACTAATTACAGGGTCATATGCTAATTACTGAGACGAATCTATTAAGGTAAATTAATCCATCATTAGCGAATGTTTACTGTAGCATCACATTGTCAGATCATGGACTAATTAAGTTTAATAGATTCGTTGACAAATTAGTTTTTTTAATTACTATATTTTTAATAGGCTAAACTAGTGCCGCAACGTCCGATGTGACTGACAAAAAATTTTTTTGCCAGACAAACGAACACCCCCTTACCGTGTGTTTGGATGGAGGGTCGGAGCCAACCCGGATGGGTTGGACCTGTTTTTTGGCTGTTTGGATGGGGTTTGGAAAGGGTTGGGGCGAACCCAGAGGGTATATTCCTCCAATATGCGGGTTCGTTCCATTCGTCAAAAACCGGCGGACGGAGCCGCTCCGCTCGGGTTGAAAATATCTCGTGCGCTGCACTCACCGCTCCCATCCGTTATCCACTCGAGCCCAAGTCCCCGTCCCCTGGATCCCCGACCGCCGCCCCTCATCCACTCGAGCCGAACGCCGCCGGAGTGCCGTCGCCGGTTCTTCCTCGCGCCGGCCCCGCCTGCTCCCTGCGGCGCCCTCGCCAGTCGCCGGATCCGCCGTCGCGCCGGCCCCGGAGGGACGCGCCCGCCCCGGAAGTTCCGGTCCCCGTCGGCACCGCCAGTTCGTGCCAGTTCCGCCGGCGCCGCGAGGTCCACCGGCCTGCCCTGCTGCCTCGAGACGACCAAGTCGCCCCGGCCCCGCCCAGGTCCGCCACTGCGCCGCCCCGCCCCAGGTCCGCCACCACGCCCGCAGGTACTGGTGTCCCTCCACTCTGCATCCCCCTCCCGTCTGAACCTCCCTTCTAGTTGTTCTATTGTACCTTTTTCATGGCGATTTCATAGCGACTTCGTCGATTCAATTGATGAAATGCCGAGAGGTTTCAGGGCGCTGCCTTGAAACCCGCGAGGGGGCGTCCCCCCCCTCGACCCCCCGCCCGCTGACCGGCCAGCGGGGCCGCCGTTTGCGTACAACGCCTAGATGGTTAGGAGCACCCTTTTACTATGAAGAATAACACGCTTGCTTGTGCTGCTGTATGTAGATGAATAACAGGCTGAAGGCATTTGTTTTTGCTGTTGCTGCACATTGGTTGTTGTGTGTCATGGCAATTGTTGCTCGGTCTAGGAAAAGAAAACGAGTTGCAAGGAGGGAAGGGATTACCTATGCACCAATATTTGAAAGGGATAGGAAGAGAATAGAATACCTCAATGACAAAATTTGGAGGGATGACACAACTTGTGTAAACATGCTGAGAATGAACAAATCACGTTTCTTTAGGTTTTTCAAGTTGTTTAGAGATCGTGGTTTACTTGAAGATACCGTTCATATGTGTGTTGAGGAGCAAGTGGCAATGTTTCTGCATACTGTGGGGCACAATGTTAGGAATAGGGTAATTGCAACCAATTTTGGAAGATCCGGAGAAACAGTCAGTCGTTATTTTAACAAAGTACTTCATGCTATTGGTGAGCTACGAGATGATTATATTAGGCCCCCTTCATTGGACACCCCAGCTAAAATTGAAGCAGACACAAGGTGGTATCCATACTTTAAGGTGTGAAGCTCAACCTTATGTCATATTCTAAATTTATTTTTTTGCCAAACCTAATTGACCTAATCTTGACTTCTTTGAACATCACGTAGGATTGTATAGGAGCACTTGATGGTACACATATAAGAGCCACCATTCCAAAGGAAATGCAGCATGCTTTTCGTGGTAGATACAAGCATTGTACTCAAAATGTATTGGCAGCCGTAGATTTTGACCAGAAGTTCACCTATGTGTTGGCCGGATGGGAGGGGACAGCACATGATGCACTAGTTTTACGTGATGCTTTAACACGTGAGGGTGGCCTTCATGTGCCACAAGGTAATAGATTAACCTATGTCTTGTCCATAAATTTCTTCATCAACAATTAATGTAACCTAACTATGCATCATATGTTAGGTAAATATTTCCTAGTTGATGCTGGATATGGAGCCAAACCAGGATTTTTACCACCTTTTCGGGGCGTAAGATACCACTTAAATGAATGGGGGAGCAATCCAGTACAAAATGAGAAGGAATTGTTTAACCGTAGGCACTGCTCATTGAGAATCATAGTAGAGCAAGCATTTGGAGCACTAAAAAGGAGATTCAAAGTGCTTGATGATGCCTCTCCTTTTTTCCCTTATGAAACTCAAGTTGATATTGTTGTTGCTTGCTGCATCATTCATAACTGGGTGATTGAAGATGGGAGTGATGAATTCAATGTACCTAGTGATAACGACGAGTCCACCCAGCACACCACATATTCTGGGACAGCAAGTGAGAATGCCATTATGCTAGCTTTTAGGGAAGGGTTGGCTGCCCAAATGTGGGCAGATCGTCAAAGCCATGGAAACTAGTAATGGTCAATGTAATCTTTGTTGTATTTTGTTTGATTGGACAATGTAATCATTGTATTGGATTGCTGAAATTGTATTTGAGGACATATTTCTACATATATTTGATTGCCATATTGTTTGCTACTTGGTTGGCACTATTATTTGCGGACATGTATTGCATTGTTTATTTTGTAGGGGAATGGAACCAGAGGGTAGTGCAGGGGCTGCTGGACATGCTACATGGACTTCAACTTGGTCAGCCTACATGCTCGAATACCTTGCCAATTTAGTGGTTAATGGCACCAAGACTTCATCCACCTTCAAGATGGTTCACTACAATGGGTGTGCAAAGGCTCTCCAAGAGAAATTTGGCATTGTGCGCAGTGGTGAGCAGGTTAAGAATCACCTTAAGACATGGCAAAAAAAGTTTCGTAAAGTATGTGACCTTCGTGGTTTGAGTGCTGCTGGTTGGGATGACGAGACCTTCACTATAACTCTTGATGATGAGCACTACAACAATCATATTAAGGTATTTGCTGAATTTTTAGTTCTCACATATAATTATTGTACGTGGCTGATTTTACATATATTGTCACATAATAGTACTTGGCTGATTTTACATATATTGCAGGATCACAAATCTGATGCTGACTTTTTAAACAAGCCTATTCAGCACTATGAGGAGATGAACACAATATTTGGAAGTACCATGGCTACAGGTAGGTTTGCAAAGGACTCAAGTGTACCTCTAGATACACAGGAAGAAAGTACAGATGACTGGGACAATGAGGTGCAGAAGATGGAGGTAGAGAGTGAAAGGGGTGCAACTCGAGACGACAATGCGGCAACTTCATCGGCTACCAAGGCCACTAATCCTAAGAAGAGGGACAAGGGTAAGAAGAGGGTCATGAGTGACCAAGATCCATTGGTGACTGCAATTAAATGGGGAAGTACCAAGTTAGCCAAGGCGATCAAGGAAGTGGGGAAATCTGATAATGATGTGCCAGCTGATTTGTTTGACAACTTGATGGCTATGACTGGTAGTTTCAATTCGACTCACTTATCCTTCTACCATTCATACTTGGTCCAACATCCTCACATAGCTAGAGCTTTCAACTCCTTGCCTTTTGAACATAAATTCAATTGGGTTGCAAAGCACATTGCTGACAACTATCCTGGGCAGTAAAGGTAAGTTGTAGTTATGGGATGGATCTTTTGTTAGTACCACATAAAACTTTATATTTGTGGTCTAAGTAAGCTTGTATCTTGCTATGTGGAAGCCTTGAACTTGCAGCATGTTGTGTAAGGCTTGAACTTGATGCATTGTGTAAGCATCAGACTTGACATTATTAGTGTGTAATATGCCTGTGGATATGGCCTAAGACTTTTATTTCTAATATGGCCAAGACTTATATGTGCCTGTTATATTATTTTGTGTGTTGTTCCTTGATGTATGGTGCAAGCATATGAAATATTGCTATGTGTTGATCACAAATTATATGTTGGCTGCACAAAATATTAAAGTTGGGCTGATGAAATTATCATGTGTCATCACTTGATATTTGTGTTGTTTATATTGGTCACAATTAACAAATTGAGGAGGGTGACCTCACCATTTCATTGCAAAGGTGGACATACCCAGGTTCTGTTGGAATCTATCCAACCAAACAGAAAATGGGATGGATCCAACCCCTTCTCACTCCTCCAACCAAACAAAAAACGGAGCCAACCCATTCTCGTAACCAAACAAAACGTGGGTTGGAGCCGTCCCCAAAACGTGGGTTGGAGCCACTCCAACCCACTGATCCCACAACCAAACACACGGTTAGAATGGTGGCAGCCATAAAGTGTGGCAAGGCAGGTGGTGGCGTGCATCGAAACACCCCCGAACTGACGGCAAGCCAAGGACATGGGGCCGCAGCGAAAAAAGATGAACTCAGGGTAGCTAATGCCTGCGGACAAGTGTCGGAGTTGCTGGCGGGTGGCGGCGGCTGGACTGGGATTTGGCTCGCGAGCGAGGGACGACGAGATGCGAATGCAGAGGAGATGGATTTGGGGGAAGACTGGAGGGGCTGAGGGGATAAGTCACGGGTGGGATGGTCGAAAAAATTTCCACGCTTCTTTTTTCGCGGGGCTGCACGCCAGCGCGCCCTCTCTTTTTCGGTCTGGTCACGGGCTGTGAGTCTGTCACATGTAAATCTTTTTTTTTTGAGCATCCTGTCACATGTAAATCTGACAATGGGCTAGAAATCTAGAATACCAACCGAACTCTCCACACTAAACCAAACCATTTTCTTTTGAAACCAACCTAATCCAAACCGTATTGTTATTTCAGCCCTGTCGGCTCTCTCTAGCACGCCGACGGGTTCGCAGAAATATAGAATCGTGGCTTTACGCTCGCACGAGAGAACAAAGTCGAGAGAGAGGCATCTGACATACGAGATTGATACAAACCGATTCACACCACCTCAGACCAAAACAGTCCACTAGTCTCTTTAGTCCAATTTCAACCAAACTGCATAGGACCAAATGAAAAATCAAACCACACAACTCGGTTTCAGTCAAAACCATTCCTAGGTTTAGTCACATGAGTCATTTGACCGGTTGGAGTGCGAGATTCAGCACATTTCCAATCTGCGCGTCCAGGCCGCTGAAAATGAACTCTCTGGACCGACGGGAGCTACTTTCCAGGTCGGTCTTTGGCCACCGCGGGGAGAAGTCTTTCGCTCCTAGCGAAACGGGGCCAGCCGACAGGAGAGACACGGGCCGACGGGGGCTATAGTCTCTTTATTATATATATATAGCTAATATTATACTCCCTTCATATCTCTTTTAGAGTTCGTTTTGGACAACGACACGGTCTCCAAAGCATAACTTTGACCACTTATTTCTTTAAAAATATTTGTTATAAGGTGGTATACATATACTTTTATGAAAGTACTTTTCAAGATAAATTTATTTATATGATTTTTACATTTCTAAACTCAATAATTTAAAAGTTATTCATGATTTATATTTTCAATGTTTGACCGAAACCTTTTCCAAAACGAACTCTAAAAGAGATACGGAGGAAGTATATATTTTTTGTTCTCCTAAGACTCCGTTCATTTGCGATCTGGAATGGTACTAGAACTCTTCAATAATTTGTACAAGCTTGGTAATAATCCTGACCTAGAATGGCCAGATATGCCTAACCGAACGACCCCTAAATTTTGGTCTATCGTATCATTCCTGTGCTCCTTTTCTGATCAAATGCGTGGGGTTCTTTAGGGCGTCCGTTGCTGTTCTGACTTGCACCGAATATGTAGGGTATTTTTAACCCAAATAGGGGTGTTGGTAGCTATTCTGATTTGTGTCGTGGGTAGGGTTGAATAAAAAACTCGTGCTATAGGAGGGTAAGGGTCTCTAGGCCGGGGCGTCAATAGAAATAATAGGAGAACTAATGGAAGGGCTAAAGTTTTAGCCAAAGCTCTAGCTAGTTGTTAGTTTACTAATCTATAAAATTCAACTATTAAAGGGTAACGATAGTTCTAATCTATAAACCTAACAATTAGTTCGAGATTCAAACAAGTATGGTCCTAGTATGTCCATCCAAACAGGGTCCAAGCTCATCCAATCTGAGTCGGCAACGAACTCATCTGAAGAGAACATCAGTGACACTCTCATCCTCTCTGAGTTGGTTTTCGAACTGATCTTAAGAGAACATCGCTGACAAGCTCGATGCCAGCTTTGCCTCTGACTAGGTTTTTCCGCTTTGGGGGCTCAAACTTTATGACATTTTATAATGGTTTATGAATATTTTTTGCGGCTTCTTACAGTAATTTAGGGACTATATCAAATAACGCCTCTTTTGTGTAATTATGTCTGTACAATGCTGGCTTTAGTGCAGAGCTCCACTTCATACTTGTCATCCATGGCCACTGCAAAGAGGTTCCGGCCTTGGGTGACTGATCTGGACCAGCTGCTGACGAATGATGATTATATTGGATACCAAACAGAAGGAATTCTGTGCTCTTTTCTGATGGAAAAAGGAATCGAAGAGGATAGGCTAAATCCCTATAACAATCAAACAGAATATTCTAAAGCTCTGAGCAAGGGACCAAAAAATGATGGAGGGTCAGCTACTGTCGATGAGAATCCAGGGATCTGTTCATCTGAGCTATTTATTCAGAATCAGTTCGAGTATTCATCCATGGAACAATATTATCAATCCTATAAATCAGCTGCACCCGCAATAAACTCTGCCGAACAAGATTTCCATTCTGACGACCACAGCAAAACGTACGTGACCCCTAATCGTTTCGTAAGCTCCTTTTAGCATTTCCATACATTTGCTGCTATAGTGTTGTGGCAAAGAAACGGCAACCAAGTAAATCCTTTTACCAATTTGATAAATAATCCTAAAATTTGTTTCACAATTAGGTATATATATATATATATATGTACTAAATAATAAGATAAGTCATAAATTCAGCAATTAATCTTTATAGTTTCATATTATTAGGCAGTGTTTGCTTGAGCTATTCAGCTAGAACCAACCCTATTTTTCGGTCATGGAATAATATTTTTCTCTTACAATAAACTAGTCCTACAAATCAGCCACAACCGTAATAAGTCATGCTGAATAGACCTTATCTATATATACCTCTTATAATTATGAACTCACTAGCAATTCTCTCAACATGCAAGCTGTCCACCTCAGCAATACACTATTTTATGTAATTAAAATCCACTAGCATATATGTTGTCCACGTCAGCATAAGCATTTTATTGCTCACGTCAACATGCCACGCAATCCACTAGTATTTATTTATAATCGTTTATAGTCTAATTTTATTTTAAACCATCCCTAATTCTCGTAGCAACGTACGTGGTATCCTTCTAGTATGTATAAAAGGTCAAACACTATTCTGGCACTTCGCAAAACCCCCCACTATTCTAGTAGTTTAAAATATGCATAAAAGTTTATGTCACACAGTAACTCCATTATTTTTTTTCGAAAGCGTGCATATGCACGTACTGCTTTAAGGGAAAAAGGAGTCTTGGTACACATGTCATCATGCAAAGGGCGAGATGCCGTTGGCATGACAAGCGAGACACGTAACATAGGGCACCGGCTGTGACGGTGGTGCTGAAAGAGCGTAACTAAGTGAGAAACTAGCCCGCTTACTCAGGGACGACACGAACACAACCCTAGACCGCTAGGGCAGCAAACACCGAGAGCGCCCGGTAGCCGGCTGCAATCCAGGAGCTAGCCTCCTCCTGGATGTACTCCAGCAACGCGGAGGTACTTCTGAGTCGGCCGTCGAAGGTCCTTTGGTTGCGCTCTTTCCAAATTTCCCAGGAGACCAGCAACACGGAGGTGTCGAAGCCTTTGCGCATTGCTTCATGGACCGAGCTCCTGGCACGCATCCACCAAACGACAAGAGAGTCGGAGTCCCCTGGGATGAGCTGCTGCAGCCCGGCCATGCTCAGCAGGCGGGACCAGACCTCGCGTGTATAGACGCAAGCGAGAAGAAGGTGGTCGTGCGTCTCGTCCAGCTGATCGCAGAGCACGCAAGTCGCCGACTGCTGCAGGCCATGGCGCGCGCGTCTCGCCGCCGTCCACGGATGACCATGGAGGGCGAGCTAGAAGAAGAGTTTCACCTTGGGTGGTGCCCTCACCTGCCATAGCTCCTTGGCGCCGAGCAGAGAAGTCGTGCCCGCGAAGAAGGCCCGATAAGCGGAAGCGCTGGAATACTCCCCGCTTGCTGTCCATTTCCAGAGAAATCTGTCGGCTGTGTCCGGGGTGAGCTGTACTGCAGCCAGCTTGTCCGCCAGCTGTACTGTCTTGATTAGGACAGTTTGCGTCCTCGCTCCAACGATGTCGCGCGTCCACTGTTTCCCTTCCAAGGCCTCCTAGACCGTTCTCTTCCTTCGTCTAGCGCCCACGAGCGCAAAGATGTGCGGCGCTGAATTCGCGATGGGTCCGTCTGGCAACCAAGAATCGGTCCAGAACATGGCCCTGGAACCGTCGCCAACCTGCACCGACACAGAGGCCCTAAACATTGCCGCAACGGCACCTTCCAACCTGCATGGGAGCATCGCCCAGGGAGCGTGAGCGTCGGAGCGTCTACGCCACTCCCAACGCAGCCAAAGCGCGAATCCGAGAAGCCGCAGGTCAGGAAGACCTAGGCCTCCGAGGTCCCGCGGCGAGCAGACCACCGGCCAGGCCACACGGCAACGCCCCACCGACACCACATCGGTGCCCGCCCACAGGAATGGCCTTCGTCTTCTGTCAATCTCGTTGATAGCCCACGGTGAAAGGGCGCAGCAGATGGATACGTGAACTGGGATCGCAGAAAGAGTGGTCTGAGCAAGGGTGGACCTGCCAGCCGTGGTCAACAAGCTACCCTTCCAGGCCGGGATCCTGGCGGCCACCGAGTCAATCAGGGCCTGTTCATTCGCACGGTTGAGCCTGGTGACGGAGAGCGGCGCGCCGAGGTACTTCAAAGGGAAGTGCTGAACGCGGCAGGGAAAGACCTGCAACACCTCCGCGATCAGCTCGTCCGAGCAACGGATCGGCGTGACCGAGCACTTGTCGACGTTGGTGGCGAGACCAGATGCACCGGCGAAGAGGTCGAGGATCTGTCTGATGCAGCTGAAGTCGAGCGGCCGAGGGGGTAGGAAGACGACGAGATTGTCCGCATAGATCGAAGTCCTGAACTTGATGGCGGCCCCCGGCAGCGGCTGCAGTTGCCCGCGGTGATCAGCTTCCCTGATGAGGGCGTTGAGGACCTCCATGACGATAATGAAGAGGGACGGCGATAGCGGGTCCCCTTGCCGTAGGCCGCGCGCATGATAAATCCGACGGCCCGGCCGGCCATTGACCATGACCTTGGTCGTCGCGGTAGAGAGCATGTAGGACACCCAATCTGTCCACCGCCTCGGGAAGCTCAGGTGCTCCAATACCTCGAGCAAGAAAGGCCAGCTGACTGTGTCGAACGCCTTGGCGAGGTCCACTTTGAGGAGCATCATCGGTGCCCGTCTGGCGTGCAACCAGCGGCACGCAAGCTGGACCGTCCTGAAGTTCTCGTGTATGCGCCGTCCCTTGATGAAGGCCGTTTGGTTGATCGTGATGAGGTCCGACATGTAAGGCTGTAGGCGCATTGCGAGCGCCTTGGCGAACAGCTTCCCAAAGGAGTGAATTAGGCTGATGGGCCTGTAGTCGCGGAGGGCCTCTGGAGAGCGGGTCTTATGCAGCAACACCATAACCGCTTCGTTGACGCATAGAGCATGGAACGCTCGCACGATGTCGTTGGCAACCACGGACCATGCTGCCTTCAAGAAGCCCGCACCGAACCCATCTGGTCCAGGGGCCCTGTCCGACGGTGATTCCATGACCGCTCGCGCAATCTGGTCAGGCGAGAACGGAGTAGCCAGGTCCTGCAGCTGTAGGTACGGGAGATCGAGTTGGGCCAAGTTGATCCGGTGGGAGCGTATGAAAGCCGTGCCCAGAATGGCGTTGTAGTAGCTGTAGACCACTTGTTCCTTGGCCTCATCTTCCGAGAACATTTGTCCCTTATGCGCAATGGCCAGCATATAATTTTTTCTTCGCCGATGGCACGCTTGTAAGTGGAAAAATCTAGTGCATGCGTCACCATCACGTAACTGGCGTGTTCGGGTGCGCTGCCTGGCCATGGTCCTGGCGAGCGAGGCGAGCCCGAGGACGTGCGCTTTGAGCTCCCTGTGCAGTTGGAGCTCGCTCAATGAAAGATTTCGGGACTCCTGCGCAACGTCGAAGCCCTGGATGATGGCGCGCGCAGCGGCAAGCTGGAACGCCACGTTGCCAACGTGAGAGGCACGCCAGCTGCGGAGTGCGCGCGCAAGGCCCTGAAGCTTGATGTCAAGGTTCTTGCAAGCGTTGACGTCGGGGTTGGGCGGCCCCCAAGCCACGGAGACCGCGTCCAAGAAGCCCGCGATCTTCGTCCAGGACAGCTCGAAGCGGAAACGGGGCACAGCCTACGGCTCGGAGTTGAGTATGAGGAGTAGCGGCGCGTGGTCTGAGCTGTCCGACGAGAGACTCCGGAGGTGGTGGTTGGGGAGTAGCTGGAGCCACTGTATGCACGCGAAAGCGCGATCAAGGCGCTCGAGGGTGGGATGGTCCCTACCGTTGGACCACGTGTATAGTCTGCCATTTAGATGTAACTCCTCCAGCTGTAGCGAATCAAGCGTATCGCGGAAGGCACGCATGAGCCCCCGGTGCAGCCTCCCATTATTCTTGTCGGCGGCCTTGTAAATGAGGTTGAAATCACCACAGACAAGCCATGGTCCGAGGCACGCAGCCCGAACATCACAAAGTTCCTGTAAGAAGGCGCTCTTCTCAGCACGTAGGACTTGTCCGTAGACATTGGTCAACCACCCCTGCTGATGGGACGCGGCCGAGGAGAGAGCGGTGGTGACAGAGAAGCGGCCGATCGACTGTGAGGTAACATCCCATATATCCCTCCGCCATGAGGTGCATAGTCCACCCGCCACACCTGAAGCCGGAAGGTAGGCGAAGTCGTAGTCGAAACCAGTCATGTCAACATTCATAGCAGTGGAGAAGTTCACAATTTTAGTTTCCTGGATACAAGCCACAGAAGCACGCTGTTGGGATACAATGCTGCGGACGACATTGTGGCGCGCTCGATTGTTGAGACCGCGCGCTCGATTGTTGAGACCGCGCGCGTTCCATATAATGAGGTGGTTGTCACTCATTTGAGAAACGTGTCCGCTAAGTACAGTGCCGGGTGCGGGGCTCAGGTTCTGCACGAGGCAGACCGAGCCGCCCTGCTGCCCAGCATAGGGAAGAGCGCACGCATCGCGTCGCAGCGCTCAGGCGGAACGTCGTCGCCGAAGACCTCCTGAAATCTTGTGGCGATGGTTGGATCCGGCGTGCTAGATCCGCCACAGTCCGCACCCCCGGCCCACTTGTTGAGCAGCACACGTCGTGCCTGCTTCTCGGGGTGCGGGTCGCGGAACGCAGACTTGGCAAGTAGCCTCACACTCCTGCGTGAACGTCATTCGTCGTAAAGAATTCTGGACTGTCGCGTGCGTGGTGGCGCCGACAGTACCGAGTCCTCGAGGGGCAGGATCATGTCACCTATGAAGTCCGCGACTAATGCCGCAGACGGCGACCTAGCGGCGGCCACCGTGCTGACCTGCGCGGGCTGTGGTGAAGGCTGCGCGGATGGAGGGTCTAGGAGCTCCGCAGTGTCCGCGAGACCGGCTGCAGGAGCCGCGGGCGCAAACTCGGCAGCGATCAGCTGCGGCCACCAATCCACCGCCGAAGGCGCAGACTGTGGGCCCCCGGCCAGCGCGCTGTCCGCCAGGCCAGGGACGCCAGTGCCTCCAGGCGGCTCAGCATCAGCTTCAGCAGTCGACATAGGTGCCTGGGCGAATTCAGCTTCAACGCACATGGACCACCAGTCAGAGTAGCTTGGTGGTGGTGTGGCCGCAACCCCACCGCCGTGAAGGAGCTGTGGCGCGGTGTCCAGGAAGCCGCTGATGAGCCCCGCAGGCGAGGCACGGGCCCCCCTCGTAGTCTCCTGGGATGGAGTGGAGAGCAGCAGAGCACGTCGACATTTGGGCAGGACCAGCGACCGCCCAGCGGAAGGTGTGTCGTTCTTCGATTCCGGGGCTGGTGGAGGTGGCGTCTTTGGCGGTGCACTAGGCACCCAACGCGCCGGGAACACCACAGCAGCACTCGGCCGCACGTGACAAAGCATCGTCCCGAACAGGACGTCGAACTCGCTCCCATTGGACGAACCAGGCGGGTAGTAGCCGCCGGGGTGGTTGTTGTTGTGCCGAGGGTCGGAGCTTGCGGAGTCATCATCTGAGTCTCGGCGGGGGGTGGGCCAGTCGTCGTACCTGTGAAAGGCCCTAAATGGCTAGAGGGGGGGTGAATAGCCTAATAAAAATTCTACAAAACACTTAAAGCAACTAGTTAGACAATTACAAAGCGAAGCTTTTTGCTCTAGCTCTACTAAGTGTTGCAAGCCACCTATCCAACAATTCTAGTAACCTATAATCACTATGTCACACAAAAGATATGTTACTACTCTCTAAAATAATGAGTTAGCAAGAAATAATTACTTCTAATTAGAGAGCTACTTCTAGCAACAAATATCTCTACACAAGTGATAACAAAAGTAATGCAAGGATAGAGAGATGTACCGACACCGGGAAGAGACAATCAATCACAATAAGAAAACCAAGAAACTTCGGGAGAGGTACAAAGAGGCAAGAGACACAAAGATTTTCTCCCGAGGTTCACGTGCTTGCCGGCACGCTACTCCCCGTTGTGTCGACCAACCACTTGGTGGTTCGGTGGATAATAGGTGTTCACAAACCTAGCTCAACACTTGAGCGCCACAAGAACCGACCCACAATGGAGGTAACTCAATGACACGCGCAATTTACTAGAGTTACCTTTTGGCTCTTCGCCGGGGAAGGCACAATACCCCTCACAAATCACCGGGAGATGGCCACGAACAATCACCACTAGTGCCAAAACTCCTCCGCTGCTCCAAGCCGTCTAGGTGGCGGCAACCACCAAGAGTAAAGAGAATACCCGCAGCAACAACAATCCCCAAGTGCCACTAGATGCAAACTCACAAGCAAATGCACTTGGATCCACTCGATCTCACTTAGATTCACGCTATCAAGCAAGGAGATGAGTGGGAGGGAGTAGATCTTGCTCAAGAGGATGTTCAAGAGGTTAGAGAGTCAAGAAGAAAGCCCCACTAGCCGGCCACCACCTATTTATAAGAGGGGGAAGAAGACAGCAAGTCGTTCCCCCTTTTTCCCGAGCTTCTGCGCCTGCGGTCGGTACTACCGACGCCAGGTCGGTACTACCGACCACAAGGCCCGGTACAACCGACGGCACAACTTATGACCGTTGCACACAGCGTTGACCAAAACGAACAACCGACTCCTGGTCGGTACTACCGACTGTCGGTAGTACCGAGGTTATGGCGGTACTACCGCCAGGCCAAAATCGACCGCGAACAGAGAGCTTCTGCGAAAAACAAGTTACTACCGACCTTGCGTCGGTACCACCGCGGGCGGTAGTACCGAGGTTATGGCGGTACTACCGCCAGGCCATTTTCAAATCTACACAGGGAGCCTCGTGAAACCCTTTAGGGCCACGGTACCACCGACCCTCTGGTCGGTACCACAGCCGGCGGTAGTACCGAGGTTATGGCGGTACTACCGCCAGGCCATTTCAGACTCAACACAGAGAGCATTGCAAGCAGCCCCCTTGGGCGGTACTACCGACCCCCTGGGCGGTACTACCGACCACACACAGAAAACTTTGTTTTCTTCTCTGTGTTGATCCAAAACACTTCCAACCCTTTCTCCTTTGCAAAAGTGCTAACACCAACAAGTGTACATCATCATGTGCATGTGTGTTAGCATTTTCCAAATAATTTCCAAAGGATTATATGTTAGCACACTAGGTCCTAATGCATATGCATGTATGAAATTACCTAGTGGCACTTGATAACCGCGATCACCGAGATAGTCCCCTCTTGATAGTACGGCTATCTATCCTAAACACACTCACACCCTCTATGGTGTCTTGAGTGCCAAAACAAAATCCCTATTTATACCTTTGCCTTGATCTCCGTAGGGGTTTTGCTTTTCTCTTCTTCTCTTTCCAAATGTGGAGCACTTATCCATCTTTTGGTCATCACCACCAATACCATGATCATCATCTAGCTCCCGCACTTGGTGTGTACCAACCTAGCTCATAAACACTTCATGACAAGGTTAGTACTCTAGGTGACATCAATTATCCAAAACCAAACAAGGACTTTCAATCTCCCCCTTTTTGGTAATTGATGACAACCTTTCACAAAGATATATGTTTGAAAATTTGAGTCACCACTTTGTTAGTATTAGCTCCCCCTACATATGTGCTATAGTGTTTGGTTCAAGTTCGGCACATATGCATAGATATGAAATGTGGGAGAGTAATATTATCAAATGATGCTAAGGTGTAAAGAATGGACCTTTGAAGCGTGATACCAATCGGAGTTGCCAATGTATACCATCCTTAGCACCATGGTTAGCTAGACTTTACAAAAACACTAGATACCTCATGAGATCAACATTATGTGAAAGGCTCTAGTACCACTTGTAAGAGCAAATTACATCTAGCTACCACCTATGCATGCTAGTTTGCAAATCATCATTCAAAATCTATTTCTAGCATGCACCACACAAGCATGGATATAAAGTTAACAACTTGTGCAATGCAAGCAAGCATATGAACATGCACAAATAAAATGCAACAACCAAGTTCATGAGCTTGCTCCCCCTACTTGTGTGCTCAAATCTTTTTTCAAAGTTTTGATCTACTTCATTTGATCTTTGTGACTTTTCTCTCCCCTTTGTCATCTATTTCCATAAAAGGTTTGCATAAAAAAGGTTCAAATTGTTCAGGAGAGAGTTAATTCTTTCACATTTGGTTCAATCTAGATCATTTGCATTAGATATTTAACACGGTTTGCTCTAGAGTAAGCTTCTTCACACATCTTGCAATGGTTATCTTACTCACGTTGGTTAAACATTCCATTGCTCATTCTCTAGATTAAACACTAGGATTGCAAGCCCATAAACATGTCATATATTACCGCTAGATCATAGCAAGCATAGAAACAATAGTGACATCATATAATCATCAAAATCATTTTATTTTCATGAATGAGCTTAATGATTGTGAGGAATGACTAGATGCACTAAACATGTCCCTAGCAAAGGATGGATGTATATGTCAATCAACTTTTACCTTGCTTTGTCGAAAGAGAGGCATGTCATATAAGTGGGGGTGCATCAACACATATTTGAGAAGTCAAGTATGTTCAATTCATTCCTTAGCTTGCAAAACCTCTTCTCATCAAGTGGTTTGGTGAAAATGTCGGCAAGTTGATCATCGGTTCCAACACTCTCAATTGAAATATCACCCTTTTGTTGATGGTCTCTTATGAAGTGGTGCCTAATATCAATATGCTTTGTTCTTGAGTGTTGCACGGGGTTGTTTGTGAGCTTCACCGCACTCTCATTGTCACATAGCAATGGCACTTGTTTGAATTTGATTCCAAAGTCATCCAAAGTTGCTTTCATCCAAAGTAATTGAGCACAACAACTACCGGCGGATATGTATTCGGCTTCGGCGGTTGAAAGTGCCACACTATTTTGCTTCTTTGACGACCAAGACACAAGTGATCTTCCCAACAATTGACATGTGCCCGATGTACTCTTTCTATCAACCTTGCAACCCGCATAATCGGAGTCCGAAAATCCAATCAACTCAAAGTTTGACCCCTTGGGATACCATAAACCAATATATTGTGTATGCTTCAAGTACCTCAATATTCTCTTAGTTGCCTTCAAGTGACTCTCTCTTGGTGAGGCTTGGAATCTTGCACACATGCATACACTAAACATGACATCCGGTCTTGATGCGGTCACATAGAGTAGGCTTCCAATCATAGACCGATACAACTTTTGATCCACCATATTGCCACTTGCATCACTATCCAATTGTCCATTTGTCCCCATAGGTGTGCTAATGGCTTTTGCATCTTGCAATTCAAACTTCTTGATCATGTCCTTTATATACTTGCCTTGACTAACAAATGTGCCTTCCTTCAGTTGCTTGATTTGTAGACCAAGGAAGTAGCTAAGCTCTCCAATCATGGACATTTCAAACTCATTTGCCATCAATTCACCAAACTCTTCACAAAAATCTTGATTGGTTGAACCGAAAATGATATCATCAACATAGATTTGTAACACAAACATGTCTTTTCCAATCTTCTTGGTGAAGAGAGTAGTATCAACCTTTCCCATCTTGAACCCTTTAGAGAGGAGAAAATCTCTTAACCTCTCGTACCATGCTCTTGGTGCTTGTTTCAAACCATAAAGTGCCTTCTTGAGCTTGTAGACATGGTTGGGCTTCTTGTCATCTTCAAAACCGGGTGGTTGCTCAACATATACTAATTCATTGATGTATCCATTGAGAAATGCACTCTTGACATCCATTTAATATAACTTGATGTTGTGGGAGCAAGCATAAGCTAATAGGATTCTTATTGCTTCCAATCTTGCAACCGGTGCATATGTTTCACCAAAGTCAAGACCCTCTACTTGAGTGTAACCTTGTGCCACTAATCTTGCTTTGTTTCTCACCACAATGCCATCTTGATCTTGCTTGTTGCGAAAGACCCATCTAGTGCCAATCACATTGTAGTTCTTAGGCCTCTCTACTAATTCTCATACTTGATTTCTTGTGAAGTTGTTAAGCTCTTCATGCATGGCATTGACCCAATCAACATCTTGTAATGCTTCTTCAATCTTGGTTGGCTCGATGGATGATACAAAAGAGTAATGTTCACAAAATGAAGCCAATCTTGATCTAGTTTGCACACCACTCTGAATTCCACCAATGATTTGATCTAATGGATGATCTCTTGCAACATTGGTTGGTTGGAGCACTTGGACTTGATTGCTTGTACTTGCTTGATCATTTGGATGAGATGAACTAGCCACTTGTTGATCTTGCAATTGAGAACCAATAGCTTGCACAATTGGAGAAGTGAGCACTTGATCTTTGTCATCTTCAACATCAATCACTTCCCTAGGCCGAATATCACCAATGTCCATACTCTTCATTGCCTTTTCCAATTGAGTTCCTCTCACATCATCTAGATTTTCTTCTTCATCTTGAGAGCCATTTGTTTCATCAAATTCAACATCATGCACTTCCTCAAGAGTACCACTTGCCAAGTTCCATACTCTGTATGCTTTGCTTGTAGTGGAGTAACCAAGTAAGAAGCCTTCATCACATTTCTTCTCAAACTTGCTCAATCTAGTGCCTTTCTTCAAGATATAGCATTTGCAACCAAATACTCTAAAGTATGCAATGTTAGGCTTTCTTCCATTTAATAGCTCATAGGGAGTCTTCTCCATCATGGGATGACAATAGAGGCGGTTGCTACAATAGCAAGCCGTGTTGATAGCTTCGGCCCAAAATGAATGACTCACATTGTACTCACTAAGCATAGACCTTGCCATATCAATGAGAGTTCTATTCTTCCTTTCAACAAGACCATTTGATTGCGGAGTGTACTTGGCCGAGAATTGATGTCTAATTCCAAATTCATCACATAACTCATCAACTCTTGTGTTTCTAAACTCACTACCATTGTCACTTCTTACTTTCTTGATGGTTGTTTTAAACTCATTGTGACACTTCTTGACAAAAGATTTGAATGTAGCAAATGTATCACTTTTGTCACTTATGAAGAACACCCATGTATATCTTGTAAAATCATCCACTATCACAAAGCCATATTTGTTTCCACCAATGCTAGTGTATGTTGTTGGTCCAAATAGATCCATGTGCAATAACTCAAATGCTTTGCTAGTGCTCATCATGCTCTTTTTAGGGTGAGTGTTTCCAACTTGCTTTCCGGCTTGACAGGAGCTACAAAGTTTATCCTTTTCAAACACCACATCTTTCAAGCCTCTAACTAGATCATGCTTAATCAATCTATTCAATTGTTTCATTCCAACATGACCAAGTCTTCTATGCCATAGCCAGCCCATGCTAGATTTGGTGAACAAACAAGTTGACAATTGAGCTTCACTAGCATTGAAATCAACCAAGTATAGATTTTCATATCTAAAGCCTTTGAAGATCAAGTTTGAGCCATCTACACTTATGATCTCTACATCATCAACTCCAAATATGCATTTGAATCCAAGATCACACAATTGAGCCACGGATAACAAATTGAAGTTCAAGCTCTCTACTAGCAATACATTGGATATGCTCATGTCATTTGATATAGCAATCTTACCAAGCCCCTTGACCTTGCCTTTGCCATTATCACCAAATGTAATACTATCAATCCCATTGTCATCATTCTTGTTGATTGAATTGAACATTCTTGCATCTCCGGTCATGTGTTGAGTGCACCCACTATCAAGCACCCAATGCCTTCCTCCAGCTTTATAATTGACCTACAAGAAAAGATCAATTCTTTTTAGGTACCCAAACTTGCTTGGGTCCTCCAAGGTTAGTCACTAAGCTCTTGGGCACCCAAATTGCCTTCTTCTTTGGGCCAACAATGGGAGCTCCAATAAACTTAGCCTTCACACTATTTACACCCTTGGTAAGCAAATAACAAGAATCAAATTGAATTGAGGATACATTAGCATTTTTATTCTTGTTCTTGCAATATTGCTCTATATGCCCGGATTGTTTGCATTTCTTGCAAAACCGACCATTGCTTCTCACAAAACTAGTCTTGTGAGTCACAAAGGCCGCCTTGCCATTCTTGGGGGTATAGCCCAATCCCTCTTTGTTAAGAGAGAACCGTTGGCTACCCAAGCACTTAAGCAAGCGGGCATCTCCACCATAGGCATTGCCTAAGGCACGAGTGAGCTCATTGACCTCCTTTTTCAAGGTCTCATTCTCCACCATTAGTGAGGCATCACAAGTGAAACCATCACTCATAGTAGAAGTATTAGTGGATGAGCTACATGAAGTGTTAGTGGGAGCAACAACAATAGGAGTATAAAAAGATTCATCAAGAATATCACAAGTCACTCCTATGTTACATGTTGGAACAATGTTCTCAACCTTGACTTGATCAAGGAGGGAGGAGTGAGCTTTTTCAAGCTTGGTGTGAGCCTTGCCAAGCTTCTCATGGGCTACCTCTAGCCTCTCATGAGTAGTCTTGAGCTCATCAAGGGTTTGTTCAAGAGCACTAAGCTTCTTGCGCAAATCCTTGCACTCCTTCCTCTTCATCTCAAAGCAAGTGTGAGCTTGTTCTAACATGTCCATGAGGTCCTCCTTTGAGTGCTCCTCATCCTCATCACTCTCACTATCACTCTCATCATCGGATTGTACCTTAGTCGGCCTAGCCATGAAGCATGATGAAGTGTCAAATAGAGAAGGTTTGTTGTTGATTGCAATGCTTGCAAGTGCCTTCTTCTTGGTGCTCTTCTTGTTATCATCATCACTTGAGTCTTCACTATCGGATGATGCATCACTATCCCATGTGACAACATATGAGCCACCCTTCTTCTTCTTGAAGCTCATTTTCTTCTCTTTCTTCTCCTTCTTATCTTTCTTCTTCTCATCTTCATCATTGTCACTATTGTAGGGACAATTCACTACAACGTGATCCTTGCTCTTGCATTTGTAGCATCTTCTCACATATTCTTTGTTCTTGTTATAATCTCTTCTCTTTCTTGCACCATAGCCCTTCTTCTTCA
The DNA here is from genome assembly GCA_009763385.1 of Coix lacryma-jobi var. lacryma-jobi. Classification (NCBI taxonomy): domain Eukaryota; kingdom Viridiplantae; phylum Streptophyta; class Magnoliopsida; order Poales; family Poaceae; genus Coix; species Coix lacryma-jobi. The sequence goes on from CM019824.1 coordinate 163,668,493, forward strand.
TGAACTTGCCAAATTTGCGCACAAAGAGAGCTAAGGCTTCATCATCAATGTCACTAGCTTCTTCATTGTCACTTGATTCTTCCTTCTTGGACTTGCCCTTGCTCTTTGATGAGGTGGCTTTGAATGCCACACTTTTCTTCTTCTTGTCCTCTTCCTTGATCACTTCTTCACTATCTTCATTGTATTGATCCTCGGTCATGACATCACCAAGCACCTCATTTGGAGTCACATTCTTCAATCCTCCTCTAAAGATGATGGTGCGAAGTGTCTTGAATCTCTTAGGCAAGCAACTCAAGAACCGGTGAGTGAAGTCTTCATCTTGCACCTTTTCTCCCAAGGACTTGAGATCATTGATGATGACTTGCAATCTATAGAACATTTCCGGAATTGATTCATCATCCTTCATCTTGAAGTTGGTGAGCTTGTCCTTGAGCATATACAACTTGGCACTTTTTACCGTTGAAGTGCCCTCATATGTTTCTTCTAATCTTTTCCATACCTCACTTGCATTGTCAAGATCTTTGATTTGCTCAAACACCTTTGGATCAATGGCATTGTATATGGTGTTGAGCGCCATTGTGTTGCATTGCTTGTTGATGGAGTCATTTGGTGTTGGATTGGTAGGATCAAGAGTCACAAACTCATTTTCAACCACATCCCACACCTTGTCATTGATTGAACCCAAATACATCTTCATCTTTCTCTTCCAATAATCAAAAGATGTGCCATCAAAGAACGGTGGTTTGCCCCCAACATGGTTGAAAACAATTTGAGCCATTTTAACACCGAAGGTTGTTAAGCCTTATGTAAACGGTGACCACGGCTCCGATACCACTTGAAAGGTCCTAAATGGCTAGAGGGGGGGGTGAATAGCCTAATAAAAATTCTACAAAACACTTAAAGCAACTAGTTAGACAATTACAAAGCGAAGCTTTTTGCTCTAGCTCTACTAAGTGTTGCAAGCCACCTATCCAACAATTCTAGTAACCTATAATCACTATGTCACACAAAAGATATGTTACTACTCTCTAAAATAATGAGTTAGCAAGAAATAATTACTTCTAATTAGAGAGCTACTTCTAGCAACAAATATCTCTACACAAGTGATAACAAAAGTAATGCAAGGATAGAGAGATGTACCGACACCGGGAAGAGACAATCAATCACAATAAGAAAACCAAGAAACTTCGGGAGAGGTACAAAGAGGCAAGAGACACAAAGATTTTCTCCCGAGGTTCACGTGCTTGCCGGCACGCTACTCCCCGTTGTGTCGACCAACCACTTGGTGGTTCGGTGGATAATAGGTGTTCACAAACCTAGCTCAACACTTGAGCGCCACAAGAACCGACCCACAATGGAGGTAACTCAATGACACGCGCAATTTACTAGAGTTACCTTTTGGCTCTTCGCCGGGGAAGGCACAATACCCCTCACAAATCACCGGGAGATGGCCACGAACAATCACCACTAGTGCCAAAACTCCTCCGCTGCTCCAAGCCGTCTAGGTGGCGGCAACCACCAAGAGTAAAGAGAATACCCGCAGCAACAACAATCCCCAAGTGCCACTAGATGCAAACTCACAAGCAAATGCACTTGGATCCACTTGATCTCACTTAGATTCACGCTATCAAGCAAGGAGATGAGTGGGAGGGAGTAGATCTTGCTCAAGAGGATGTTCAAGAGGTTAGAGAGTCAAGAAGAAAGCCCCACTAGCCGGCCACCACCTATTTATAAGAGGGGGAAGAAGACAGCAAGTCGTTCCCCCTTTTTCCCGAGCTTCTGCGCCTGCGGTCGGTACTACCGACGCCAGGTCGGTACTACCGACCACAAGGCCCGGTACAACCGACGGCACAACTTATGACCGTTGCACACAGCGTTGACCAAAACGAACAACCGACTCCTGGTCGGTACTACCGACTGTCGGTAGTACCGAGGTTATGGCGGTACTACCGCCAGGCCAAAATCGACCGCGAACAGAGAGCTTCTGCGAAAAACAAGTTACTACCGACCTTGCGTCGGTACCACCGCGGGCGGTAGTACCGAGGTTATGGCGGTACTACCGCCAGGCCATTTTCAAATCTACACAGGGAGCCTCGCGAAACCCTTTAGGGCCACGGTACCACCGACCCTCTGGTCGGTACCACCGCCGGCGGTAGTACCGAGGTTATGGCGGTACTACCGCCAGGCCATTTCAGACTCAACACAGAGAGCATTGCAAGCAGCCCCCTTGGGCGGTACTACCGACCCCCTGGGCGGTACTACCGACCACACACAGAAAACTTTGTTTTCTTCTCTGTGTTGATCCAAAACACTTCCAACCCTTTCTCCTTTGCAAAAGTGCTAACACCAACAAGTGTACATCATCATGTGCATGTGTGTTAGCATTTTCCAAATAATTTCCAAAGGATTATATGTTAGCACACTAGGTCCTAATGCATATGCATGTATGAAATTACCTAGTGGCACTTGATAACCGCGATCACCGAGATAGTCCCCTCTTGATAGTACGGCTATCTATCCTAAACACACTCACACCCTCTATGGTGTCTTGAGTGCCAAAACAAAATCCCTATTTATACCTTTGCCTTGATCTCCGTAGGGGTTTTGCTTTTCTCTTCTTCTCTTTCCAAATGTGGAGCACTTGATCCATCTTTTGGTCATCACCACCAATACCATGATCATCATCTAGCTCCCGCACTTGGTGTGTACCAACCTAGCTCATAAACACTTCATGACAAGGTTAGTACTCTAGGTGACATCAATTATCCAAAACCAAACAAGGACTTTCAACCTGCTGTCCCCACCACCGTCATTTCTCGCCCCCTCGTCATTGTTGTCGTTGTCATCGTTGTTGTGGCCGCCATCGTTCGCTCCGTCTGGCACCCCTTGCATGTTCTGGTGCGCAACGAGCCGAACACGTACTAAGTACTGTAGGCCGCGCTGCAGGTCTTCCTCTTCTGGACCAGCATGTGGCACAACTGGTTCTGGAATGAACATAATCTTCTCTGGGTCGATGTACGACGGGTGCCAACACCAGGCTTCCACGAAGAATTCACGGTCATCCTCGATGGGCCGGTCGCGAATGGCTGACAGCCGGACATCGCAGCAGCATCTTCCAAGAATCCGCTGCGCAGTCTCCTCGCTCCTGGCGTGCGCGGGGACGTTCCTGAGGGCGGCGACGACCCGGTAGGTGAAGGCCCCGGTGACCGCGCAGGCGACCCGCATCCACGGCCTCCAGCGCAGGGGCATAAGGGATCCCCAAGGGCGCGAGGTAAGGACGCGGTCGCGATCTGCGCGGCGACGGAAGCGCGCGGTGAAATCCTCAGGCTCGTGTCTTCTGATGTCTACGTCGTCGCTCCTGATATCATACCGATTAAGGAGGGCGGCGTACACCATTGTCGTGGAAAGCTGTGGCCGTGTCCCCCCAACAACAGCCACCAGGGCCAGGTCCATGTCATCCTCAGCAGCCTGTAGCTGGGCGGAGCGGGGAATCACAACCATTGGCGTATGGCCCTGCTGGCCACCCCCGGGCGCAAGGTTGAACGGCGCAGCGGCCACCAACCTTGCGCGGCCGTCACGCCCCGTGGAGGCCGGCAGCTGTGGGGGCGGCGGGGGAGGCGGAGGTGGAGGTGGTGGCGGAAGGGGCGCGTTCCGCGGCGGAGATGGAGGCGGCGGTGGGGGAGGCGCGTTCCGCGGCGGGGGTGTAGGCGGCGGTGGAGGGGGCGCATTCTGTGGCGACATGGACCGGCGACAGGGCAGCGGGGTGGAGGCGGAGCGGCCAGACACCGTGTCGGCCGACTCGGCCCGGTGACGGCGCATGGGGGAGACCCGAGAACGGAGCTACGGCTGCGCCTCGACACCACGGCCCTCCGCGCCGCAGGGCGGAGACTGGCTGCGCTTGTAGCTGGAGTGTCGCATGTTGTTGCCGCCGTCAGCGTGAGAGCGTAGGCGCGCGGGGGCAGTCCTCCGCGTGATGGCCCTCAACCCAGCACTTGTAACATCGCATCGGATGGAAGCAGCGCGCCCGGACGTGGCCGGGCCGGAGGCAGCGGTAGCATACATCAGAGAGCTCTGGAGGGATGAAGGACGGCGAGCGCGGCGGCGTCCTGTACGCCCGACGCAGCGGGGATGGAGTCGCCCGACCGAAGCGCCTGCTGCTAACGAGGTAGAAACCATCGTTGTCTTGGGGCCCGCGCGCCCGAGCTAGATGCGTAGTTGGAGAGGTGCGGCGATGGTGTGTGACCGGTGGCGGCAGCTCCGCGGCCTGCTCCGAAGCCATGTGTGATGGGCGGGAACGGCGTGCGGCGTCCATGAAGCCCCCCGCCCTCTGGCGACGACGATGGCGGCGGACGCGGCGACGCTTGCGGCGAGGGGGTTGGGCCTCTTTTCCCTTCCCCACCTGCGGCGCAGGCTCGGCGTCTTCAGGCTCCGACTCCGAGAACGAGGAAGCCTCCGAGTCACTGAGGGCGACACAACCCCCAGGACCACGGTCGATGAACTCCCTTAGTGGCGAGCCGACGAAGAAGTCCTGCGGCGGCGGTAGGTCGTCATCTTCCAGCTCAATCCACGCCCTGCGAGATGAAGGCTCCGCGCGCTCCAGTGCCGCCAGAATCTGGCCGGGGGACCCAGCCTCTAGCGCGGCTTCAAGCTCAGGCGCACGGCCGAGCGAGCCGAGCGAGGGAGAGTTGCCATCCATGGCCACCGGCGCAGATCTGGGCTGAGGGGGGCGAGAATGGAAGTGGAGGGGGGAGTGGGGGCGGAGGCGAGGCTCCGAGGGGGGGGGGTGCACGAGGAGGCTTGTGGGAGCTTGGGACCGACCGGGAGGCAGGAGGTCGCCGACGACCCGATCTGGGCGAGCAGGACTGGAATGGGAGTGGAGAGCTAGGGGGCGCGGGAGGGAGGCGGGGCTTGCTTGGGGAGGCTATGGGGCAGGGAGGGGAGGGCAACTCAGCCGGCAGCGGAGGGCTGAGCGCGCCAGCGAGGGGGCCGCCGCCGGCGGGGAGGGAGGCGCCATCGAGTCGCCTGGTTTCCGCCCTGTCGCCCGCTCTCCACTTAAGGATGTTGTAATTATTTAGGATAGAAATTTTAGTAACTCCATTAACAGAGCCTATTCTCAATTTAGGTAGCCAGGAGCAAAAAGTCCACCCGAGCACATTACCTACCAAGCCACCCAATGACCCAAATTTGTTGCTCCCCTCCCCTCAAATTTCCTCTCCCACCGTTGGCCCAACGGAATGCCAGAGAGAAGGGGAGAAGAATCGGGGAGAGAAGGGGAGAAAAATGGTCCTAAACGAAAAGACAGACGGTATTTTAGTCAGGATTAGGGTCAGGTGATTCTGAACCTTATTTTCTTACGATATACCATAATGTTCTACACTGACATGTTAGGGATTTTTTGGATACTATATGGATTAAGCTTTAGTTCTAGGTATCCAAACAGGTGGACTAAGACTCTAAGAGTAAAATAATTTTTAGTTTTTAACCAACTAGCAACTAGTTCACTAATTGGTAAATATGAACTAATATGGACTAAAAGGTGTGTATTAGTCTTTGTCTAGTGAAACTATTTGTTATATCTAAATATCACTGTGCTAAACTTTAGTCCGAGTACTAGAAAGGCCGTGTGGCATTGCTGCGCGTCCTTTGTATCGGCCAACCCGTCATGGCCAAAAACATCGAACTAAAATCCGAGTACAGTACCAATCAACTATTTTCTCCGTATATTTCAACATTCTTGTCTTTTTGTATTATTATGTAGAATTTGAGAAAGTATAAAGCATTAGCAAGAGACATATTGCAATATAATACATGTAAGGTTCAGCTTATCCAATATGCTTCTTTTCATTAAAAATTTAAAATAAATTAATATCATACAAACTTGTATCTTTCTTTTGGCTTGAGGCTCCCTCAATTTGACCATTTGATGTAGAAGGAGAACTCTTTAAAGGATTATACTTTTAGAGTGAGGCGTCTATTTGATAATGCACCTAGTGATTTTGAGCTTAGAACTATATTTACTCATATAGAGTGGTTGAAGATAAAGTAAAAATTTATCGTGTTTTGCACTGAGAAATTAATATTTTCAGCTAACTTGTTTTTATTCAATGTTATATGGTTATCTTGTTGACGTTGTTCATCGAAATGACATGAAGATGAATTGCAAAAGGTCTATTGATGTTTTGAGCAAATTATAGCATAACGGCAAAGAAACTTTTTTTAGGAAATAGAAAATACGTATCTTCATGTCAGTTTCATTTTTTTTCTCGGTTAGTTGTAATCTGTACAAAAAATAAATTTGTATTCTAAATCATCCTCCACTTTCAGATGGAGTAGCTTTTATTTGAGACAGAAGAAGAACTGCTAGAGAACAAAATATATTTATGGAGGTTTTTTTTTTTTTTTGGGGGGGGGGGGGGGGGGGGGGGATTAAGTTTAGCAGGTTTACATTACATGTTAGCCTTTCCCAAAGCTGGATCTACAGTTTACTTTCCTTTTACATGTTTTTTTTTGTTTCATTTCTTATTTTTCCTCTACTCTGGAATAAGCAGGTGTCGTGTCGAGCAGAAGTGGATGGACTATGAATATAACGGTTACCTGTTCAGGAACACGACTGTTGACTTTACACTGCCATACGTTGAGTGCGGTCTGTCTAATTGTTCTCTTGCAGCTGCACCAAACCAATGGGTATTTTTGAAACCGCTAACGAAGGAACTTTGGCTTGCTACTGTGTGCTTCGTCTTATTCACTGGCTCTGTTTTCTGGATGATCGAACGATCCATAAATCCAGAATTCCAAGGATCAAGTTTGACACAACTCAGCACTGCTTTGTTCTTTGTTTTGTCCACTTTGACGTTTTCTCACGGTTAGCATCTCGAGCTCAAACTCGGTTTATAAATTGTTTTACTCTTTTCGTTCTAATCTATAAGACGTTTTGACTTCTCTCTCTCTAGTAAAAGAAATTAAAAAAAAAAGCCCAAAACGTTTTATAGTTTGAAACAGGGGGAGTATTGAATTAGTATCTGATGATGGTCTAAACTAAAAGTAATGATGCCTTTCCGTGTAACAACAGGGCAAATACTCAGAAGCCCTCTGTCAAAAGTTGTTCTTGTGGTATGGTGCTTTGTAGTGCTGGTTCTAGTGCAGAGCTACGTCGCAAACTTGTCATCCATGCTCGCTGCTGAGGCGCCACCATCGGCAAACAATGGCGGCAGCTCCGCTCCCGCCGCCGCGGGTCCGGCGCCCCTCACTCTGCGAAGCTTCTATGGTCTCTTCGTCGTCACAGGATGTATCTCGGCACTCATGCTGCTAATAAGCCTCGCTAGGTCGGCCTACGCCGCGTATACTACTCCGCAGAATGACGCGGCAAATGACGGCTCTGTTGTGCCTGAACAACCAGTCCAAGAAGTCAGGGACAACGATTCCCATGCGAGCAGCGCGATCTCTCGAGATGAAGAAGCTGGCGGCGCAGTGCAGCAGATGCAGGATAGCATGTTCGATTCCAATGCCTCTGAGCCGCCTGCGCCTCATGTTTATGTCCAGATTGAGATGACTAGCGCAGGCAATGGTGTGGGTGGCGGGGATCTGTAGGGGTGTGTTTGGTTGGCTGCACCACCCCTCAGCCAGGCTCCACAGATGCGAGAACAGCCTGGCTCTGGAGGAACGTAGAAATCGGTCGTTTCTGCCGGGCCAGGCTCGCGTGGTGCAGGTAATTAGTCATCTAATAACGTTATTAATATATTATTAGCATATATTAAATGATATTAATATATTTTGAAGTATATTAAGGAGAATTAAGGTAAACTAAATGTTATTCGATAATAGTTGTCCGTAATAAATGTCATGATGATGATTATTTATATATTTTTATCTCATGCAACTCGTTCTCATACGAGCAACCAAACAGCTTCTCAGCTCAACCTGTCTCGTGCATACAGACAACCAAACACCACGTTCTTGTATGTATTGGGCCTGGCTACCCAGAACCAGGCTCCTTCTATGCGAGCCAGGCTAAGCTCGTCCGCGAACCAAACAGGCCCTAGAAAGCAATCCGAAACTGCGCATATCTGCAAACAGCATTTCCTTTCTTTTCTTTTGCAAAAATATAGTCACCAAGCATTAGCAATGTTCTGTAGAATTTTAATGTGTTGCACTACCTATTTTTTCCCCCTAGTTTGCTGCTTATTGTAAGGTGTGTTTTTTTTAGCTACTCTCTCTGTCCACGAAAGAATCAATTCCTATAATCCGTGTCAGACAAACTTTTAAAATTTTAACTAACTTTATAGAAAAAAGTAATAACATCTATGATGTAAAATACACATTATGAAATATATTTTATAATATATCTAATGATATGAATTTGGTACCATCAATCTTGATAGTTTTTTCTAGAAATTCAGTCAAAGTTTAAAAGTTTGACTTAAGACAACTCTAAAAATTGATTCTTTCATAGACAGAGGTACTATTTGTTTATGCGAATGCCACCTTTTCTAGTCCTTGAATGTGCTTTGTGGTTTGCGCCATGGTTTTCTTCCATAACAGTTAATTTGAGTGATTAAGCTATTCTATATCAAACTGTTGTTGTAATGAACATAATTTAGTATTGTTTAGTATTTGCATATTAATATTATTTAGTATTTCTTGATGCTGGCTGTAGTGCTGACTGATATTAAACATTTTTATATATAAATATAAACACGAGCCACGCCGGTTCTGTTCGGCTCTAACAGAATTTGTTACTGTATTATAACTGTTTGATGACGACGGCGAAGGTGCTGGTCGGCGTCGCGCTGGACCTCGCGAGGCACGCCGCCAGCACAAGAGCCTCGCCGCCATTTCCATGGCGCTAGAGGGATTTCGGGGGTGTTTAGTTCCCACCCCTAGAGTTTAACCCCTTCTACGTTTTTATATTAAACGTTTTTATATATAAATATAAATTTTAGTGGCTAAATTCTAGGGTGTGGGAACCAAACATCCCCTTCTACGTGAATCGCCCCACGTGGGTAGACCTGCACGTCAGGGACTCACGAGAAGATCCTGCCACGGCAGCGCTCGCTGGTAATCATATAATAATAACCCCACAATATCAGCAAACGTAACTTTAGAGTCTGTCTACCTACATCCTGTTTTATTTTCTACCCAAGATATTAGGGCGTGTTTGGTTTGTGAATTTGCAATCCATATAAAAACCTAACAAAATTTTGTCACTTTTTTAATCATAAAAAGTTTAATACTACATGATGGCTAAAAACCATTTGTAAAGTTGTATGTGAATCTTTAGATTGTCAACAATTTCTAGAGAGTAGATATGGCTAGCCGTCTCTAAAAATGCCTCATTTTCTAGAGAGTAGATATGATTAGAATTATAGCCGTCTCTAAAAATGCCTCATTTTCTAGAGAGTAGATATGGCTAGAATTATAGCCGTCTCTAAAAATGCCTCATTTTAACCAGATGCTCTATCGCCTCAAGGACTGGTCGGCAAGGCTGTTCGTTGTAAACATGTGCCCATCTCTTGCTGTCCATCTATTTTCTAGGGCCAAGGATGCTGGTTGCTGGCATGGTGACTGAGGATTATGTCTGGATTGCCACTGGTAGGTGCTAGGCAATGTAGTGGATGGCCTCAGCTCTGATAACATTGATAACTTGCAGGGGATTTTGACACTGCGACCTTATGTTCAGGGTACAAGCTTGGCTAGGCTCAAGGCAAGGTTCCACCTGGAGAATCTGAACACTGATCATGTGCACACCCCAAGTGTTCTGCTGTTTTGGGCATACGACACGGCGTGGCCTACTTGTATTGTATAGGAGTTGAAATCGCTGGGGTATCCAGGTTGGCTATCCGGGTGGCAGAAACAGATTTGAGCAGACATGGCATGTCTGCAAAAAGAAGAGCTCTTCTTGATTCAATTCTGAACACAACATCTGATGGGCGGACTGGGGACTTCAAGATGGTCAATGGAGAGGTGCAGCCACCATATTATGAGATTGTGCACGTGAACAGGAAAGGTGCATTGGGAGTAGGTTTATGGACACCATCAAAAACTAAGTAGAAAAGGAAATAGCTTTGACAACAGAAGGTCCGTGTTCTGGAGAGAAGATACTCTAGAGTTTAGCCACTAAAGTTTAGTCACTTTTAGTCACTAAAGTTCCAAACACCCCCACTAAAAGTCAATTTTAACACTACAACTCTAGTCACCTCCACTAAACTTTAGTGACTAAACTCTAGGGGTGGAAACCAAACACCCCTTGTGAATGTAGGGAGAAGACTGGCTTTCCACTTAGAGCATCTCCAATTGTTTGGAAAAACACTTTGCTATCCTTGGGTTTTGGCAAAAACTAACAAAATCCTTGTCCAACAGTTTGGTAACCAAGTTGCTAAAATTTTCCAACTTGCTATCATGGGTCACCGCGCGCGGGTATTTCCACGGCGTGCTCGACTTGGAATCGGCGATTTCTCCCTTCGGCGTTCCATCTCCCGCGCTTCCCAGGAAACTTCGCACGCCCCCCGCGCTTCCCTGAAGCCGTATCGGTCCGTATCCCTCCCCCCTCCCCACACGGCGATCGATCTCCTTCTAGCGCCGGCCTCTTCTTCCTCTTCGGAACTCAACGCTAGGGCAGCGGCGGCTTGGAGTCGTCGTCCTCGTCCTCTTCGAATCTCGACCGGGTGCCCATCCTCTCTAGCTTGCTTCGTCGCCCGGGCCTCCATCCATCCTCTCTTTCTTCATCTGGCCGGACAGCACGGTTGGTCTTGTGGTATGTTCCCTGATTTCTTGGCAATCGATCTCCATATTTGCTATCTATTGATTCAGATAGGTAGGGATCCATATGTGCTTTTCGATTTCATTCATCTAGGGCTACATCATCCTATGTGCTGTCACTTTATCATGTATGGTGCTGTTCTTGTTCTGTTCTTTCGATTTTTCATAAACATAAAATTGTTTGCAATCATGATGGTCCATAGATATTATTGTTTAAGCAAATTATTGTGCTGTTCTTTTGATTTTTCAGAAACATAAAATTGTTTGCAATCATGATGGTCCATAGATATTATTGTTTAAGCAAATTATTGTGCTGTTCTTTCGATTTTTCAGAAACATAAAATTGTTTGCAATCATGATGGTCCATAGATATTATTGTTTCAGCAAATTATTGTTCTCTGCATTTTTTGTGTACAGTTATGGAGATGGAAGGGGAAGGAAACTTCTTGACAGACATTTTGCTGCGTGGAGACCTTAGTGCTGTTGATGGGTTGGACGACTTAGATTTTGGAGGGACTCAGGAAACTCAAACTCACGAAGAAGTGCCATGTACCCGCAGCACAAAGGGCCACAGAAAAAAGAATTTTCATTACAAGGAAGATGAGATTGTATGCTCGGGATGGTTGAATGTTAGCAAAGATCCAATCAACGGTGCCAATCAATCCAAATCAACCTTTTGGGGAAGAGTTCATGAATACTTCGTAGAACATAATAAGTTATCCACTGTGAGGTCAGAGAGCTCGGTTATGCATAGGTGGTTGACAATTCAGTTGCAAGTCAACAAGTTTTGTTCATGCTATGAACAAATTCTACGTAGGAATCAAAGTGGGACAAGTATTGAAGACAAGGTATGTTGAATTTTAATATTTACTACAACTTTGATTATTTGTAAATGACATGGTATTCTAATTTATTATACAGGTTGTTGAAGCCAAAAAATTGTATGTTGAATTAGACAAAGAGAAGAAAAGTTTTGGTCTTGAGCACTGTTGGAAGATATTGAAGGGGGAAGACAAGTGGAAATCAAAGATGATAGAGCTTGCCGAGTTGGACAAAATAGCTGCCAAGAAAAAAACGAAGGGTTCCACCAAGGAAAAGAGGCCGAGGGAGGAAGAAGGGACTGAAATTAATGATCTTGAGTTAGTTGGTGGTGAAGAATCTGCACCAAAGAAAAGGCCTGAAGGGGTTAAGAAGGCAAAAGAAAACCTTAGGCGTGGTGGTGGCGAGGCTTGCATGGAAGCTTTGGACAAGATGATGGCAAAGAAGGAGGTTTTGGACAAGGAAAAGGAGAAGGCCAAGGAGGAGAGGTTCATGGCTTCACTTGAGCTAGAGAAGGCTGCTCTTGAGGTAGAGAAGGCTTCACTTGAGCTAGAGAAGAAGCGGGTGGCAAATGAAGAAAAAAAAGCCGAAGCCAAGCTGCTGAAAGAAGAAAGAGAAATTATGTTAGCTGATATGTCATCCCTCAACCCTATGCAACGTTTATGGATTGAGAAGATGCAGAAGAAGATCATGGAGAAGGACCTTGATAATTAAATTTAGTTCGTGCTATCCGAGTACAAGTTTAGTTCTTATTTAGTTCATGGAGAAGGAACTTGTTCTTATTTAGTTCATGAATTTTGGAATCAGTTTATTGTCAAAATTGAGTACAAGTTATCTAAAGTTGTTCTAAATCAGTTCATAGAGATCAGTTTAGTTCATATGATTTTATGTTGGATGCCCTCTTGATTTTATGTGTATGCTGCTGTGCTAGTGGCCGGCAAATCTGGACTGCAAATCTGTGCTGTTGAAACCGATGTGCTGATGTGCTGATGTGCCAGTTCGTCAGGTTCCTGAAATCTGTTTTGCTCAGATTTGCTCAGATGTTGTTGGGGAAGGGAGCATGGGGATTAGGGTTCAGATGGATTGAGAGAGAGAGAGCCCCCTTTCTTCTTCCTCTTGTCCTCTATTATACAAGTGACATATGTTGGGCCTCTTCGGGGGAGTTGGCCCATATATGATATGGGCTTCCCCCAACAGTAGCCCCTCAACTACTAGATCATGACTGGCCATACATGACCTAGTAGTTGCTCATACACGAAGAGGCACAATACAACTCAAAACCTAGTTGCGAGGATCGCCCTTCGCAACCGACACGTGCGCGCCTCACTAAAAACTCCATCCCAAAAACCCAGTGGGAAAAAAGGGCATGGAGAAAAGAGCACGCGCACGGCTCTATCATATACATGTTCTAACTCCTAGATTTGTGCTCTGAAGTGTTTTGTCGTCGATCTTCCTGATGTCTCCACCTTTGTACCTTGGTTCCTTTGTGCTGCTTCTACGAGCCGATTCATTTGCTTCACCGATGCACAGATCTTTGCCTCCCAAACTTCCTCAATGTGGGGGTCTTCATCTCTGACGCTTTCGCCTCTGGTGTCCTCTTGGCATGCAGGTCTTCGCTCCGAGGTCTTCGCAGGCCTTCTCTCCCAAGGCACGGAGTCGTCGTGGTCGATGTAGTCGATGTAGTCGAAGTAGTCACGACCGAAGGCTTTCATTCACGAGCGCTGGGCAAGAATCTAGACTTCATGCCTTGGAGTAGTTGGTCCTTCAATGTGCTCCCCTAGCCCCTCTTGGCTGGTGCTCGTAGTCGGGTCCTCAGCTACGCTCGATGTAGGCGAAGTAGTTGTAGTAGTTGAAGCAGGTCTTCAGGGCCAAGTCGTCGACCTCTTGAGTCGAAGTGGTTGACGAAGGTGTGGTAGACCTTGGTGCCGATGGAGTTGATGTAGCCCCTCAAGGACGATGGTGAAGCCCCTCCTGCCGAAGACGCTTCATCATGTTGGCGGAGGCGAGTCATCATGATTTGCCGAAGGTGTCGACGAAGGCCCTCCTGCAATGTCGTTTGGCGGAGGCGAGGTTGGTGTAGACGACTAAGGTGTCGTTGAAGGCCTCCAAGCCGAAGAGCTTGGCGAAGGTGTCGACGAAGGCCTCCGAGCCGAAGAGCTTGGCGAAGGTGTCGACGAAGGCCTCCAAGCCGAAGAGCTTGGCGAAGGTGTCGACGAAGGCCCCCGAGCCGAAGAGCTTGGCGAAGATAACATTGATGTAGAAGCCGATGCCGCGTGCCGAAGGCCGGAGAAGTCGCGTGAAAAATGCTCCTGAGTTGATAGGGTGCATTTTTCAGGGACTTAGGTCGCCCATCATTGTCGAATATCGACTTGCTTGCAAGTCTTTCGACACTCAGAAAGACCCCGACTTTCCACTTGCTGTAGAAAATGGTTAGCCATTTAAATAAATAATACGTGCAGTTAGCGCGAAAGCCTTAGCTTTGCGACCTGGTGCCCGTGTAGGTTTGGGACTTCTTCCAGGATATTGATGCATAGAGTCCTGGTGCCCGTGCATTTTTGGGACTTCTTCCAGGTGGCCGGGGCCATGCGGTGCAATGAACTTATGTAATGTACGCATGTGTATGAAGATGCAAATGGATGTATTTGCGCAATAATACTAAATAGAGGTAAACATATCATGCTCCCTGCAAAAATAACAGTTATGTTCGAACAAAAGATTAGTTATGTATATAAGAAGTGATGCCCTCAAATTAGAGGGTTGTAGTTTTAGATAACCAGCTGACGGTATAAATGTGACTTATAATATTGAATCATAAATAAGATCAGTTTCCTGCAAAGATTAGCTCAGATAAAATTTGATTGACGCATTTTATGAAAATTTGAAGAAAAAATAAAAAGGATTTAAACAATACAACCTGCAAAAAAGATGGAAATATATTAGCGTTAATTGGTTCATAGGTTGAGTGGCTGCCGAGAGCTGATTTCTGAGATGGATGCTGCTGACTAGAAAGCTGCTGAGAGACAAAGGCTGTCAACTGACGAAGGTTGCTGAATAACAAAGGCCAACGAGTGACAAAGGCTACTGAGAACCACTGACGAAGGCTGATAGATGGAATCCACTAACAAATGATGGAGATCAACAATTGATGGAGGCTGAAGAGAATCAATGATGGATGACACCCACTGACAGATGATGAATGTCATTAACTAACAAAGGTTATTTACTGGTGATGACCAATTATATTTGAATGGTTACTGACTGACAACTGGCTAATCAAAAGTCGCTGACTGACAAGAACCAATAACTGTCGAAAACCAATAACCGTCAAATGCTACTGACTAATGAAAACCACTGACTGATAGAGGATCTATTGAACATTGCTGACCGATGAAAACCTCTGACAGGTAGAGAGTCTGATGAACGTTGCCGACTGATGAAAACCTCTGACTGATAGAGAATCTGATAAATGTTTCTGACCGATGAAAACCACTGACTGGTAGAGAATCTGATGAACGTTTCTAACTGATTTAAACCACTGACAGGTAGAGAATTACTGAAGAACATTTTGACTGATTAAAACCACTGACAGGTAGAGAAATACTGAAGTAGCTGACCAAGGTTGAATATCTCATGAAAATCGTTGACTGGTGGAGAGTACTGACCAGAGCGAACTCAATAGTTACTGGACATATATGTGCCTAAGGCTGAACCACCGATATAGGTGACTGATTCGGTTTGAATAGATAAAAACATGTATATGACAAAGAAAATATATTCAAGGAGGAAGGTGTCAGCATGAAGGGACAAGAGATACTTACAGTGATGGTAACCTGCATGTTAGTAACAAAAAAGGGGCTCAACTTAAGAAAATGATAGATGTTTTTAAATTTAGCATTTAAGGCCGGAGCCAATGTCGAGGAAGGAAGCCCCGAACAGATGGGGATTAGGGTTCAGATGGATTGAGAGAGAGAGCCCCCTCTTTCTTCTTCCTCTTGTCTTCTATTATACAAGTGACATATGTTGGGTCTCTTCGGAGGAGTTGGCCCATATATGATACTGGCTTCCCCCAACAGATGTGCCAGTTCGCATGCAGACAGCAGACGTCGTCGTCGGTCCATCGACGTCGCGTGTCTTGTCCCGATCGAGTGCAGACAGCAGACGGGTGCAGACAGCAGACGCACAGGAAGCTGCTACAGCCTCAACCCCCTGCAGCCTGCAGGCTACTCGTAGGAAATCTGGTGGTGCTCAGATCAGATCAGAAAGCTGCTGGTGCTCATCATATTGGTGGCCGGCAAAATGATTAGCAAATCATGTCTATTTGGTGGCCGAGAAATGCTAAATGGAGGCCACGATAGTACACAGATAAAATAAGATAAAATGCTAATATAAATCTGATAACAAATGCTAATGTAAATCTGATAACACATGCTCATAATTGCCGAGTTGTAATACTCAAGTTAACGTAACAACTTTTGATAGTATAATAAAATAAAAGATAAATATTGGCTAATATATATCTGGATGACGGTTCCATAGATGCTCGATGAGGTCTTCTTTCAGCTGCACATGGGTGGCGTTGTCTCTAATCTTTCTGTGAGCCTCAATGTATTCCTCAAGTGAACGAGTAGGCATTCCATGTTCAGGTTCGACATTTTGACCACCGTATTCAAAACGCTCGTTAGGGTCGACAACGAATCCTTCATCTTCCACTATCATGTTGTGCATGATCACACATGCTTTCATGATCTTTGATAATGTCTGTATATCCCACATGCCACCTGGACCTCGAACAATGGCAAACCTAGACTGAAGGACCCCAAAAGCTCTCTCGACCATCTTCCTGGCCGCTTCTTGTGCTTTGGCAAAATATTGTCTCTTATTCCCCATAGGAGCAGTGATGGACTTGACTAATGTTGCCCATGTGGGGTATATGCCATCTGCAAGATAATACCCCATTATGTAATCATGGCCATTAACAGAAAAATTGACTGTTGGAGATGTACCTTCCGCTAAATTATCAAACAAAGGAGACCTATGAAGAACATTGATATCATTGTGAGACCCTGGCATTCCAAAGAAAGCGTGCCATATCCAAAGGTCGTTCGAAGCAACAGCCTCCAAAATGATAGTGACCTTCTCCACATGACCCTTGTACTGACCTTGTTTCTCATAAGGACAGTTCTTCCATTGCCAATGCATACAATCTATGGAACCTAGCATTCCTGGAAATCCTTGCTGCTCACCCATTGCAAGTAAGCGTGCTGTGTCTGCCTCGTTGGGATATCTGAGATATTCTTCTCCAAATATTTCATCATTTGCTTCAACAAACCTCCGTAAGCTCTCTAGTGTTGTACTCTCGCCGATGCGAACGTACTCATCTGTAGCGTCAGCAGGAACCCCATAAGTAATCATACGCATTGCGGCAGTGATTTTTTGGAAGCAAGACAATCCAAGTACATTCGCCGCATTCCTTTTCTGCACAAAGTAATCATCGTGTGCTTCTACGACATTCATTATGCGTAAGAAAAGCTCACTAGACATTCTGTACCTGAAAAAATGGTAACAAATATAAGTTTTAAGCACACACAAGAAATCAATCTGAAGTGAATGAGCATTCACCTTCGACGAAATATTTCAGGACCATATGTTGGATTAACCGCTAAATAATCTTGAAACATCCTCTCATGCCCGCCTTCTCTATCCCGGCGAAGATATCTACGGCCTTTGACAGAGCCACCATGTTTCTTTTTTGCATTGACACCGGTGTTCACAATTGCAGCAGCCGCTACTATGTCAATGTGATCATCATCATCCGATGATTCCTCATCCAACTGTCTTCGAAGAAGGGATCTCTTCCTAGGCATGATTCCTAACTCACGTATGAACAACAGTACATAAACACATGGATCAACATGTTGCGGATGGCAAGACATGGGAAGAACAGATATGCGGCCAGAACACATGGGCGATCATCAATCTACACATGGGGACAAGATCGATCACCTGATGGCCGGAGGAAGAAGTTCGCGCGCTTGTCGGCGAGCCCGACGTCCGGTGCTGAGGCTCGCGTAGATGGCGGCAGAAAAAATTCACGCGGCGGCGGAAGAAAAAAATCGCGGCCTTCTCCAAGCCGCGGCGACTCCAAAGGTCGCGCGACTCCGACGCCGGACAGACGAAGCGACGATCAGTTGGGTAGGTATTAGATGGGCCTACTTTTCTATGTTTACCAAGCCCAATTTACCAAACTGTTGGAGATACAACAAAATTCCACTTGCCAAAAGTTTTAGCAACTTGCTAAATCACAATTTTTCCAAGTCACTTTTTCCAAACAATTGGAGATGCTCTTAACCTTGACACTAAACATTCACTTAACCTAGAGTCCAAGAGAAGAAATGACAGAAAATTAGTGGGAGGAAAATTGGGGGACTTTTGCAGAAGCTATAATAAGAAGCTACTCAGGATCGGTGTGCCACAGAAAGAGTAATCCAGTGGACCTTCTTAGCACCACTGACAAAGGAACTTTGGTTCGAAACTGTGGGCTTCTTCTTCTTGACTGGGTTTGTTGTGTTGTGTGGGTGATCGAGCGGTCCAGAAATTCAGAGTACCAAGGATCAAGCCTGAGACAGTTCAACAACGCCTTGTATTTTGCTTTCTCCACTTTGACATTTTCTCATAGTCAGCGGCTTGGTCTTAACTTCTTTATAAAAGTAGTTTAGTGATTAAGGTTTAGTGGGTGGATCCAAACAGGCTGGTCTTAACTTCTCCGAGAGCCGTTGCAATTTTCGCGCGCCCGGGCAAACGCGAGGCCTACTCCAACCTACATTGAATTCGAGTCGGAGTCGTTCTGCGTTAGAGCGACGCCACCGCCCACCTCCATCACAGCTGTCGGATCCCCTTCCCGTCCCCTTCCAATAAAACTCCATTTGGCTTCTCCCGATCGTTTCTTTCCATCTCGATTCGCAATCGCAATTCGCCATCTTTTGATCCTGCCTCCTCGCGCCCAGAAGATTCCCACTGCCCGTGCATTCTAGAGTTCAGATTCGTTCTCTCCCTGCTCTCCGCTCGTGTTCCGATCTCGAGTTCTGCTCTCCGCTCGTGTTTCGATCTCGAGTTGAGCATGTCTGCGGTGGCGGCGGCTGCGGCGTCACCGATGGCCCGCAAGCGCCCGGCACCGGACCAAGATCCGAGCGCCGGTGAGTCGAACAAGCGACCGCGGTACAAGGATCTCAGGAGCATCGACGAGTTCGAGGTGCTGGAGGTGCTCGGGGAGGGCGCCGAGGGCGTCGTGAGCAGGGCGCGCGACCGCCGCACCGGCAAGGAGGTCGCCCTCAAGTGGATCCGCGGCGACGGGCCCGACGGCCACGGGCCCCCCGACCGCCGCGCGCTCGCCATGGAGGCCGGCTGCCTCCACGCGTGCCGCGGCCACCCGTCGGTCATCGGCATCGACGGCGTCGCCGTTGACCCCGAGACCGGCGACGTGCATCTCGTCTTGGAGCTGGTCCCGGGCGGGCTGTGCCTCCGCGACACCATCTGGAGGACCCCGTCGGAGGACGCGCTCCGCGGGATGATGAGGCAGCTCATCGGCGCGGTGAGGAAGGTACACGATCTTGGCTTCATCCATCGCGATCTCAAATCTGAGAATATCCTCGTCTGCCCTTTGGGCGAGCTCAAAGTGTGCGACTTTGGGTCGGCGACGCGGCAGAAGCCCCGTGGGAAGCCGCATCAGGCCTGCCCCGTCGGGACGCTGCAGTACAACTCGCCGGAGCTGCTCGACCGCAATTGGTACTACGGCCCGGCCGTAGACATGTGGGGTCTCGGGTGCGTGATGGCGGAGCTTCTCAGTGGTGAGACTCTGTTCCAGGCGGAGACTGAGATGGAGATGGCTGCAGAAATGTCCGAGTTGCGAGATAGGATGAGCTCTGCTGCGGGAAAGCTTGACCCGGAGTGCGTGGCAGATTTGTCGGAGGATGGACGTGATGTGCTCACAGGCCTGCTGGCCTTCTGCCCCGAAAAGAGGCTGACCGCCGCGGAAGCGCTCGAGCACCGGTGGTTCAACAACTTTAAGGCACCCTTGGATTGATGATTTTGCTTAGTTATTATTCTAGATCGCCAGTAGCTGTTTCTTGATGTAGGATTGATGATTTGCTTAGTTATTAGGCCTGCTTAGCTGATTCTTTATCTTTTATGACATTATATTTATTAAACAAAATTAAGTACATCTGATATATCTTGCTGGCAGATCTGAATCATCTTCTTGGTGTTGTGCCTCCTTTATTTGGTCCACATGGCTGGCAGAGTATGATTTTCAATAGGCATGGGTCACGGAGAAGGAGATGTGATAGAGCCTCGTCCTGTTTACATCATGAGCAAGGTTCAACATCTCTAGAATCTGAAAAATCATAATACTTAGCACACATTTTTGTTGGTTTATTTCAGCATTGTTTTACCAGTTGTCTTATTCTTTCACCAATGACAGATGACAGATGAAAGGAATAACAGAATCTTGCTTATTTCTGAGCACCTGTTGAATATTTATGAATAGTTTGCAATCCATTTGGGCTATGAGCAGAGTTTTAGCTTCCAGTTTGCCTTGTGGGATGCCTCTCGTCAAGTCCATTTCCAATGCCTTTATTGTGCAATAACCTGACAGTCAACAGCCTGGGACCTGTAGATTGAGAGGGTGTATGGACGATTGTGGAGATTCAGCGGAGGTCAAAGAACTAAGAAGGCAGTTGCCAACCTCTCATGGGGAGATTGTTGGGTTAAGCTATATCCAGCTTCAATGGCATTCAGCAGAGATCATCACAATGATAATTTAGCTGATATAAGATAAGAGTATGTGGATTGTACATTAGAGAAATCTTGAGGAATTTGTTCAAGCTAAACGAGACCGTCTGGATACAATCCAGTGGACCTTTTAAACCCCACTAAGAAAGAAGCTTCGGTTTGCAACTGTGGGATTCTTCTGCTTCACTGGGTTTGTTATCTGAATGATTGAGAGGCCTAGAAATCTGGAGTACAAGGATCAGTTTTTAGTCAGTTCGGCACTGCTGCCTACTTTGCTTTCTCCACTCTGACATTTTCTCATGGCCAGCAGTTTGGGCTTAGCTTTATTTGGCCTAGTTTCTTACCGCAGTTCATAAATAATCTCTCATACACAGGTCAAACTGTTAGAAGCCCATTATCACGATTAGTTGTGGTGACATGGTGATTTGTAGTGCTGGTCCTGGTACAGAGTTACACAGCAAGGTTGCCATCCTTGTTAACTGCAGATAGGCTCCAACCTTTGGTGAAGGATCTGAAGCAGCTTGTGAAGGATGGCGACTAAGTTTGGATACTAGATTGGGTACCTTTCACTCATTTGTGCACTCCCTCTTGATGCATAGAAATTCCACTTGAACAAAGTTATTTGCTTATTATTCAGCAGATGATTATGCTAAAGCTTTGAGGAACGGATCCAAGAACGGTGGGGTGCCAGCTATCATGGATGAGGCCCCTATCAAAAAGCTTTCCTCTCTGACCCAACATACCAGGAAGAATTCAAGATTCAGGAAGATCAAATATTCAGGACCCCTGGTTTTGGTTTTGTGTGCTACTCAATCTCGTGCTTATTTTGTAGACTGGTGTTGGCTCTTCAAGAGAAAATCGCATGTTTTCAGTATCTTTGGGAATAAATTAGCTGTCTTGTTTAACAAGCTATATATCTTTCTTGTTTTGCATTTAGGTGTTCAATTCATGTCATCAACTGGCGAATGATCTTTCCAGAGCAATTTTGGACATCACTGGAGGGACTGAGGGCTCAATAATCGAAAGAAAATGGTTGGGCACAGCTTACACACCTCTCAGTCTGGAAGTTTATCTGGTCTCTTCCTCATTAGTGGACTTTTATCTTCTCTCACGCTGCTGATAAGCATGGCCAAGTTGGCTTACGCCAGATGGACCGGAGCCGAAGACGCTGATGCAGTACAAACCGCCGGCACGAACCCTAGCAATGATCAATATCGTCCACTTGAGAGCACCGCAGACAACATTTCTGTCCCTCATCCTGAAGCCACAAACGGTGATCACCAAGGTGGCCATGGGAGCGGCGCAGGTGTTGGTCATCGTTTTCCTCTGGATGAAGAGTGTGGTGCTAGTGCAGGTGCAGTGCATGATGGCTCTGTGCCTGCACGAGCACAATCCTTGAAGATGATCGAGATGAACATTGTCTGAGATTGGAACAATCCTACTACTATACATGGCCCCTTCCTTCCACAAAACATCTGTAGCAACTAGCCTACGACGGGAATGTTGTGCCTAGGGATGTATATATATGTTAAGTTATTGCTTTATGCTTTGATGCTGAGATGTTGATGTTTCCAGTGTTGCTGGAAGATGTAACAGTTTTTTTTTTTTGATTCATGATGTAACAATTTAGAAGATACTCGTTTTGTTCGTTTGCCCTTATCAGCCATACTTCGACTTGTTCTCTCTCACAGAACACAATTGAAACAGCAGAAATCAGTCATAAAAATAACCAGCCTTTGTAAAAAAAAATATAACTATCACTTGCGTGTCACATAAAATAATACATGTTTAACCAAATCATTAGTAAATATTATTTACATTTTTATCTTCAAATTAATATTTTATAAAAATACATTTTATAACTAATCTAATGATATTTATTTAGTATCATAAATAATGATATTTTTAATCTATAATTGGTCAAAGTTAAGGTATTAAAATGTGTTATTGTGTCAGAATTGCTTTTTTCTAGAACGAAGAGAGTAGCCCGATCTGCTTTATTTCGTATCGATTGTCTTTGGCACCCTATTATGTGGACTTCAGATAGAGGTATACATTAATTTTGTTTGCTAAATTGTGATAAATGTATAAAATCATATAAACCGCTACCGTGTAAAAATAAATGTCTTCAAGTTTTTGACAACGTCCGGTTTTATAGATGTGAAAAAAAAATCTTGACATAATATTTGGAGGAGTCAGAAAAAAAGACTTGAGAATAATTAACTTTTTACTATCCTTATTATGAGGTGGGTGGTATATAAAATATCATGTCAGTGACTCAGTTATCAGTGATACATGTTAGGGCGACACGTGACACTCGTAAAGAGTGGTAAAAGATTAAATTCCTCCAAACTTAGGTTACTAAACTTTAGAGATGGAAACGAAACATGCCCTACGTTTACGATGAGAAATAAAATTGAATTTTGACAGAATATTTGAGGAGTAATCAACTCATCATCCATGGACCAACCCGAAGTCCTAGGAAAGTCAAAGCCAGTGAGTCAACCTAGACATCCACCGGCAGAAATGGATGGATCCGCCGTTCTCCATGGAAAGCTTGGGCGCGAAAAAGAGCCGCGCGCATCGCTTCGTCCTCACGCTCCTGGTCGCCTCGCCCGCTAATCATATAATTAACCGATACTATTACTAGCGAAGTCAGTTTATGAGCCCGCTTGTTAACCAGCGGCTCCGGATCTCCCCACACGCCACACCGGCCACCGCCACACACACACCCGCCCCGCACGCGTCGGCAGGCACGGCCGGTCCATGTAGCGCGCGCCCCGCGCCCCGCCCGGACACGGAGCACCCGCAATCGCAGCCCGGCTTGTCGGGAGCGCGAGGGGCGACATGGGGGCGGACGCCGGCGAGCCCAGCTCCGTCCTCAGGTGAGCAGCAAGCTTCGCGCACTTTCCTTTTTTTTTTTTTTTTTTTTTTGCCACACATCTCCGCCCCGCCGCGTTGCCCTGCTTTGCTTGATTGCTTCCTCACGCAGTCGGACTGATTGGGGACGGGAGGCATGTGGTGGGGTGCTGGCAACCGTGCCGGTTTCCAATCCAAGCGACGATTTGTGTGTGTGTTGGTTGGGGGGAAGGGGGAGATGAATGAGTGCCTGCATGATTTTTGGATGGCGGAAGGCGTTTCAATGTTAATTTTTTTGACCCCATTTGGTTCGTCAGGTTGGCATCTATCTTCATGGGCGTTCGGCAGCCTAATCCTCTGCTTCTTTTGCAGATTGTCGTGCTCCTAGCGTAGAGGCATTGGATTTTAGAGGTCCTTTTATTACTGAAAGAAAGAAACTGGTTGATTCGTCAACAATTTCATCGCGACTTGATACGTATTAATTAATGAACAGCCTATTAAGTCCTACTTCTTCATTGGTACTTTATGTATGCAGTCAACTATCTGACTCTCTCTGGCCGCTTGACGTGGAAGCATAATTAAACTACACACTCATTCAAAAAAAAAAAATTAAACTACACTCTTTTGTGCTTCATCATATTTAAATCGAACCTACTAGATTTCACTTCGCTTAGGAGTTAGTATCAAGTTCAACTTTAGCAAGAATGGCTATGTCCATCTTCTTTGTGACTAGGGTCATGAACAATTTAGAAAGTAGTAATGGCTATGTCCATCTTCTTTGTTACTAGGGTCATGAACAGTTTAGAAAGTAGTAATGGTTTGATGCTAGAGTAGACATTTTTTTCATGTGAAAGATTGCAGCCCATTGGAAGTTCTGACCATTTCCCTGTACATATGTTCTTGCAGCTTAGCTGCCGCCTTTTCCTATGGAGTTGCATCTATGGCAATGGTTTTCGTGAACAAAGCAGTTCTTATGCAGTATGTTCACTCCATGACCCTCCTCACTTTACAGGTATTGCTGAGCATCATGACCGAGAAACTATTGCATGCCTCTATGTTTGACCAAGTCTGATTGTTTTGTTCAATTTCTCATCTACTTTGTGCAGCAAATCGCAACGGCACTTCTGATACATTTTGGTCAAGTTCTAGGGATGTCTAAAAGAAAAGACTTCAGCTTGATAACCGCGAAGAAGCTTCTTCCAGTGTCTATTTTCTACAATGCAAATGTGGGATTTGCTCTGGCAAGCTTGAAAGGGGTTAACATCCCAATGTACATTGCAATCAAGAGGATCACTCCCCTTGCTGTGTTGGTGGCTGGGTGCATGCGGGGAAAGGGGAAGCCACCAACGCAGGTTGGAGTGCATTTTTTAATCGATTTTGCACTTCCTTTAACATACAATACGATTATTACTTAAGCTGTACACACCTCACTGTCTCCAATTGATGTTTTCAAAATCTATCAAGCTTCCCAGCTCAACTTTTCAGTCATCAAGTTAGATAAGTGTGGATATAGCTTAATCATAGTTTATGTGAATTCTAGCCTTACTGGGTAACGTAAATCCTACTTTTCAACATTCCTGGCAATATATCTTAATATTCTTGGTTAGTATCAGTGCTTGGCATCTGGCATCAATGTTTTTCAGTACGATTGTGCTTGTGCAAGCACTTTATTTATATAATGCGAGAGGCATTGACAATGTAACTGAAACTCTTGATCTTCTGTACATTCTTGTTTTGAAATTTCGTCATTTGCAACTTAAAAATCAAACTTTAGGGAAATGCACTGTTTCTCCCCTGGGAAATAATAGCTCTTTACTATTGTTGTTTGTCACATCCTGATCAATTCAAAATTATTTTTAGGTCATTCTTTCAGTTATCTGCACCGCCACTGGTGTCCTCATTGCAGCACTTGGAGATTTTTCCTTTGACCTATATGGATACTGCATGGCTCTAACATCAGTCTTCTTCCAGGTTGTTTTATTTCTACTCTAGTTTGTTCTTAGAAATTTATTCTATATCTTTTGAGGGTTTTAGGCAAGGTTCTGTATCTTTGTATCTAACTGCTGAATGTGTATGCACCATGCAGACTATGTATTTGATTCTGGTGGAGAAATCAGGTGCTGAGGATGGTCTTTCCTCAGTGGACTTGATGTTTTACAACAGCATATTGTCACTTCCATTTCTGTTTTTCCTCATTATAGCAACAGGAGAATTTCCCCATTCTCTTACAGTATTATCTGCAAAGGTTAGTGATATGAATGCTGCATAATCAAAATTTAACCAGCACATTTAAGCTAGCAATCTCTGTATGTTCCCTTGTTTCACCCCTTTAACTCAAGAATGATGATTAAAGATAGTTCTCCAGAGTTTCTGAAGCAATTGGTTTCACACCTCGCTGCTATTCATTAACATAATATCACTCTTAAAGTTTCTGCACAAATTATTGGTTGTATGCCTCTATCCTGACTTGCATTGTCCGGTGACTCTTGAACTGCAGGCAGCCTCTCTGGCATTCAGTGTTATTCTTGTTATCTCACTGGTGATGGGAATCGTTCTCAATTTCACTATGTTTTGGTGCACAATTGTGAATTCTGCTCTAACTACAACAATAGTAGGAGTTCTCAAGGGCGTCGGATCTACGGTAAGTTTGCCTACTTCTGTGCGATCAGTTTGACCTTTTGTTGGAACCCTCGATGCAATTGAGCTCTGAGGTTCTAGAACTAATAAGTAAATTTTGTATCATATTTTTCCTCGTTGGCTTTTCAGACCCTCGGTTTCGTTCTGTTGGGAGGTGTCGAAGTGCACGCGCTGAATGTTACTGGACTGGTGATCAACACATTTGGTGGTGTGTGGTACTCTTATGCAAAGTATAAACAGAAAAGGAAAGCACCACGGAAGATTCAGCATGATGTAGAGTCGCATGCCAACAAGTAGCAGCAGATTAACTAGTTGTTGTAGTTATACTTAATTCTTTGAACAGATAATAACTGAATGCAAGTTTAAGTCTATTTTTCTGAACTCTATTCCACCACCAGCGTCTAGGTTGGTGCAGTTAAGGGAAGCAACGAGCTCTCCCTATTCTCATCTTATAGTTTTAAGATCAGTGCTGTAGGTAGTGAAGTCAGTTATTTTGGCACTCCAGAGTGCAATGCAGCACTTTTGGCCCCCCCAAAAAGTTCAGTTGTTTAAAGAGAGAAATCCATGGGCTGGATGAGGTGATTGCCGGTACTGATGAAATGCTAAAAACTTGGTAGTATCATTTTACTGCTCGGTCATTGTTGAAACAAACAGTCTGGGAAAGAATTTTCCTTTCCTGAACTGCATTGAATCACCGAAGGATGCAAGTTCATCCGTCGCCGATTTTATTCTCCATTGGATGGTGATCCGTCTTTATCTTTGATGCTTTCTTCCTGAGAAATATCCGGAATCATTTAGGATCGGTCCTGATATGCTTACCATGGCTTGTTGGTTGTTGATTCCGTCCAAAGTCCGACGAGAAAGTTCAACAGATCCTACAGTTCTACTTGGGAGATTATTATGCAGTGGGTTCAAAATTCATCACTGCTCGTTGACCAACAGTATTGGCATAAAAAAGGATACTCTACGCACCGTTGATAAAGCCATTTTGGCTGCGCTCCAACTCGGCAACTCCTTGATTACTGTAGTACATGGCTGCGCTCCAACTCCTTGGTTACTGCAGTATACATGGTTTTTAAGTTTGTAGACTGTATTACAAGGAAAAATAGAGTGTCTTTTACTGTAGTTCTTATTTGCACCTTCAATGCAAAGAAGACGGTTTACTAAAACACGCCAGATCTGTCCCAGCTCTAGGTGCAAGAACTTCTACAACTAGAAATACCCATCTCTAAGTGCCTTTAGCTGATAGTAGGTAGTTATTATCTGATCTGATCTACCTACTGAGATAGTTGTTATCTCGATCGAGTTTCAGTTAATAACTATCTAGTCCACTACTCTTACATATTTGGGTCCAAATGAGAGAATTATTAGCAGATAGCTACTGTCATATGAGAAACCAAACAGGCCGGGTCTAGGAATTGGAACTAACGTTGGAACTTTGCGAAACAAACCCTACTACATGCATCTATAGTCAAACAAAGGGTGGCAGTGTCAGTACAAATGAAATCAAGCCTTCCAAGTGTCCAACGCGGTACAAAGTCAGGCGACACTCTTCTAGTTAGTTGTTCATCTTCCTAGCGATTCCATCCAGATAGGGATAGCGCCACTGCAACGTGCTCCCCCGATTTGAACTTCAGGGAAGTTTCAAGCGTTGCTCGCTTGTGGAATTCTAAAGCGCGTGGCTACGGCTATAAATTCGGAACTTTCAGGAAAATTCTGCAACTCTCCTGCAACTTATTGGTTTAATGAGGGTGAACCAAGATGGTTGTACGACGGTCCATGATCCCAGGCGGCCTTGCTCTCCCCTTGCTCCTCCTGCATGCTCTCGTCCGCGTCCGCCTCCGCCTCCACCTCCGAGCTGCCGCCGGCGACGGCCGTGCGTGTCGGCGTGGTGCTGGACCTGACGGCGAGCGACGCGGGGAGGAAGAGCCTCACATGCATCTCCATGGCATTGGACGACTTCTATTCTGCGCATGCCAACTCCAGCCGCCGCCTGGTGGACTTGCACCTGCTCGTGGGGGACTCGCGTGGAGAGGTCGTCACCGCAGCACATGCTGGTAAGGCCCGCTTATCACACACACTTCACACAGCGGCAGCGCCCACCCATGTCTAACGTCCTGGAATTAGGTCATCTCTCTTTCATTCTCCTGCTACGATAATACTCGTGCGTTGTGACGGAAAAAATATACACCACAATAATTCAAATATGAACGTGTATATTATTATTATTAAAAAACATTATATTTCATAGCATTCAATACTCCACCCCATGTGCAGTAATAAATCGATAAATATACCACCATATTTTGTGTTTTGTGAAAACTCGTGTAATATTTTTAATGTGAATAATATATGTATGTGCACATCAAAACTATGAACAATGTCTTAAAAACATTATCATATTAGTACACATAAGTTTACGAACTAAACAAATTATTAATTTATTGTACATGGAGTGGAGTCCTCTAGACAAGATTGTAGTAAATTCTATGATATCTTATATTAAAATAAAATAATTGGACAAACAAATATCTTTTTCTTATTTTTGATTTGAAAATAGAAGAGAAGGGAGGTTGAATGATTTTCAAAGAGGTGGGAAGTGAGATGGTGTAAGGCCCTGTTTGGCAGAGCTTTTAGAGCTGATTCTCTGCTGACTCCAGCAGGAGTTCTGTCAAACAATTTTTCAACGAGAAGTGATTCTCTGCTGATTCTGTGAAGTGATTCTCTGAAATGAACTAAAAGTCTGAGAGCTGAAAAAAGTAGCTTCCCCCGATTCTGTGAAGTGATTCTCCATGCTGATTTTAAAAGTTTTTGCTAAAGAATCAAAGAGAATCACTTTCAGTCACAGAATCACTTCTCTTAGAGAATCAACTTCTATAGAGAATCAGAATCAGATGGAGCTCTACCAAACTGACCCTAAGATGTAAAAAAATAATTGTTTTAAGAGTGACATGTGAGGGATGAAAAAAAGACCATAATGACATGTCATGGAGTAGGAAATTTTGGTCCTATCGGATAGACTTTATAGAGATTCTGGACCGGTAAGAGGGCTCCATTGGGCTTTGACCGTCTCTTTCTCCTCTAAATTAATTAAAGCTTCTTGTTTTCTCGAGTTTTCAGACACCTAAAAAAAGATAGGAGAGTTTCATTTTTACCGAAGACAGGAAAAGTTTAATACTTCGTATGCCCCGTTTAGATGTACAATATTTCTATTGTTTTTTAAATGCTATGGTTTTACGAAATACTTTTGTTTCAGAAATTGTAAAGTGTTTGGATGTAAAGATATTTGTAGTTTTGAAAACTATGGTATGGTCAAGAAATAGAGTATTTTGTATTTTTATTAAAAGCTACACTCTATATCTCTCTCTTTTTTCTTCTAAACTACAGTTCACCTCTCTTGTTTTAAAACTAAGTTTTTTGATAGAGTATTTTGTATTTTTATTAAAAGCTCCACTCTATATCTCTCTTTTTTTTCTTCTAAACTACAGTTCACATCATCCAAATAGACCCCGTCTCTCCCCTTGTATCCCTGTTTCATTGGAGCAACATCTCGTGTTCAACCATTAGTTTGATGCCATACATGTCTTAAAATTTTCAAATCGGTATTTTAGTATCTTTTATGTCATTTCACATATGAAATTTATATGTTCTCCATTGTTTTCTCATTGAAATGACCTACCTGCTCCTATCCCTTCACACGTTCAAAATGTCAAACATCAAGAAATAGTATAGAGAAAAAATATTAAAATATTTTCATAGAAAAGTTTATGTAGATTTTCTAAAATCTATTTTAATTTTTTAAAAATAAAAAAACATGGTTTTAGCTCAGATAAGTATGTTTCAGTTTTTTTGAGCTAATAAAAACGTTTTTTTAAGATTGAACCGATTTCAAGGATTATTAATCGCATTTTAGATAGTATTTAGATTTTTTTTAAAAAAGTGTATTTATTGTTTTTAATACATTTTTTGGGCTCTGCTGTTTTTTAAAATAAATTTGAGCTCTGCTGTCGACGATGCGCCACCCCAATAAAAATAAAATGTTTTTTAAAACTAAAAAGACTTTTCTTCCCGTCGCCCGTAGAAGTTCGGCTCGAGCTCGACCCTGCCGCCGCCGCCGCCGCCGTCGCCGTCGAGCTCCCGCCCTCTCTCAGTCTCTCGTAACTCGTCTTCGACGGCGTCGAGCCGGCGACCATCTGGAGAGTTGCATGCCATGTGCGTTCCCATTCACCCCGCTGATGAACTCCACGACGCCACTTCCCCGGGTTCGACCTCAATTGCGTCGTCGCCACGCTCCACATGCCCTACGGCAAGGCTGCTGGCTTGCCGCGGACCCCCTCCCCGGGGTAGCCAGGATGCACACGCCTCCTAGTTGAGCTCTGCGTCGGCAACCTGTTCTTACAGCCGTCCAGCACAACGGAGCAGGTACGCTGTTTGATAATTAGATCGGTTTTACTCGATGAGTAGTGGGCCGCGCGTAGGATAACCATTTCTTTGCACGAGTGTAGCTACAACCATTCCACATATGAGAAGATCTAGGAAAGCGAATGATGGTAAACTGATGACAAATGTGTAGAAAATTTCTGTGGAAAGAAATATGAACCCTAAATACAGATATGTGGATGGGATTTGTCGGTGTTTCGTACCCG
Organism: Coix lacryma-jobi var. lacryma-jobi; assembly: GCA_009763385.1. Lineage (NCBI taxonomy): Eukaryota > Viridiplantae > Streptophyta > Magnoliopsida > Poales > Poaceae > Coix > Coix lacryma-jobi. The sequence continues at coordinate 163,698,996 of CM019824.1, forward strand.
GGGTATCACACCAACGAGTAATATGATCGCGTGCTTCTCTTCCTGGATGGTGATGCAAGCGGACACAAGGATTTATCCTGGTTCGGGCCAAGAAGGCCCTACGTCCAGCGGGGGATGTTCTTGTATTACTTGCACCTAAGTGCTTGTACAGGGGCGAATACAAGCTCAATGAGCGTGGACCGGAGTTCGGACTCGTGTATGTGTGTGGACTCGTGTGTTGTCACTTGATGTTTTTTCCGTCCTCCTGAATGAGGGCCCTGGTGTCCCCTTTTATAGAGCAAGGGGAGGCCAGGGTTACATAAGGGTATAACAGGCGTCGGGGCGCATGGTGCCCCATACGGAGAAGGGTAGGAACTCTGTCTTATCGGGGCCACTGGAGCTGACGTGGTCGTTGCTGTTGAGGCGTCCTTGGGTCGTGGCTTCCATCCTGGGCGCGGACGTGGTGGCGCGGCAAAGGTGGGAGCCGTACAACACCCATCCCAGAATGCACAGGACGCGGCGGGGTCTCTCCGGGTCTTGGGGTACCTGTCCTCCAATAGTATGAAAGTAGTTAGGGCTCGAAGGGCGCGAAGCCGACCTCGAGGTGTTACAGTGCATGGCTCGAGGGGCGCGGAGCCGGCCTCGAGGTGTTTACAGTGCATGGCTCGAGGGGCGCGGAGCCGGCCTCGAGGTGTTTACAGTGCATGGCTCGAGGGGCGCGGAGCCGGCCTCGAGGGGCTACAGTGCATGGTATGGTCGAATAGTGCTGTACTGGTGCCCTTTCGCCCATGCTTGTGGTGAAAACGAGACTTGACCTTTACACCGAGTTACTGTGGTACGTGTTGTGCTCCAGTGGACATGACCGGAGTAGGTGAAGGCATTAAATGCGTGGTATGGGGCTGGTACGGCTGTCTGTACCACTCGAGGTCCGTGCGATAGGGCTCGAGGTGTAGGAGCGTGCTCGCCCGAGGTCTGTAGGGCTCGGGCGAGACGGAGAGCGATCGCGTTCGCCCGAGGCCTGGCTCAGCGGGCTCGGGCGAGGCGGAGAAAAGAGCGTTCGTCCGAGGCCTGTCTCAGCGGGCTCGGGCGAGGCGGAGAAAAGAGCGTTCGCCCGAGGCCTGGCCGGGAGGGCTCGGACGAGACGGAGATTGCGCGTTCGCCCGAGGCCTGGCTGGGAGGGCTCGGGCGAGACGGAGATAGAGCGTTCGCGTGTTTGCGTTGAATGGGGGTACCCTTTTTTGTACCACCGACAGTAGCCCCCGAGCCCTTGTTTGAGTGCTTGCACTCGAGCAGGGGCTCTAGATTGGGATCTCGATGGGTAGCTAACTGGTCTCGAGGGTCTTGTCGATTTGATTCCGTGGGTGTCGTGCGAGCGACACCCGCGGGTGTAGCCCCCAAGGCCAGGGGGGAGTGGTTAGAACTCCCTCGTGGGCTTCTCGAAGAATCCTCCGTCGTTTAGGAACCTTCTGCCCAGTGGGCGCGCCTTTTTAGGCGGAAATCGTCAGGACGCGCAGATCGCGGCGTCGTGTGTACCTGTGAACATGCTTGAGATGTGGTTCGGTAGTAATATTAAATATTCGCGATAACCTTTCCTTTGCCGTGGGGGACTTCGTCCGGGGCTTGGCTTGGAGGGCTCGGACAAGACGGAGAACGAGCGTCTGTCCTGGGCCTGGTCTTGAGGGCTCAGGCGAGACGGGGGTCGAGCTTTCACCCGAGGCCTGAAAATCTCATGCTCACATAAAGAAAAGAGATTAGTCGCAACTGTCCGAGTTTTTAGACCCTCTTTCGTCGAGGGGTGCCAGGCTGAACCGACTGGCCGGCTCCTCGAGCTGTCCGGCATATCGATTGCCCTGGCTTGTCATCCCGCGAGTCCTTTCGATCGGATGCGAGGGGGGATGCCTCGTACTACCCCGAGTGGGCGAGTATCGAGGTTCCCGGTGAGCTGGTAACGGGGAATCCAAGTGAGAGCTCGTGCCCCGTTCGTTAGGGGTCGACTGTGGCCCGGAGGCGGTCTCATAAAGCATGGGGGCTCAGTCTGCAGGAGTGCCGGGTCCATTCGATAGGACCCGGTGGCTCGATGCCTCCCTCCGAGGGGATCTCACTGCACGTCGAGCTCCCTGCCTTGGATACACGTGAGAGGCCTCGAGGGTTCGGCCCTCGAGTAATGCCGCGAGTGGCGCCCCTTGGTGTCCCTGACTCGGGTGCTCGAAGCCGGCTGTCGAACCCTTTTCGAGGGCCAGCCTTCGCTGCTTCGAGACTTAGGGCCGGGGCCCGTTTTTACCTTTGTGAAGAAGCCTCCATCGTCTGGAATTCTTCTGCCCGTTGGGCGCGCCTTTTTAGGCGGAAACCGTCGGGGAGAGCAGCGGACGCGAAGCCGGAGCGACGGTCGTGGCGGGCCCGGGTAGTGGAGCGAATGGAGAGGTGCCGCGTGTGCCGTGCACCCGGCTCGAGACGCGGTTAGGTGGGCGCATTGAATGCATTCTGTTACCTTTTTGCGTTGTGAGAGATCCCGCCCGTCCGGGTTTCCCCCTATAAATATCGAAAGAGGGGAAAAGGAAACCTTTACTTTGCCTTTGCCTTCGCCGCTGCCATAGCCTTCACGCGCCCTCTCCTTCGAGTCAGTCGACTAGGGATTTCCAGCCGCCCGTTCGCTACTCGGATCCGCGCCGCGCCACCGCCATGGCCGCCCCGACGCAGATGCTGCCGGCCGAGGACTGGAGCCCGTCGAAGGTGTCGCAGAGCGAAATGGACTCATTGGTGGCCCAGGGGCTTCTGCGCCCCAACCCGGAGGAGGGACCCGCGTGGTGGGTTATCCCGTCGGCGGAGCACCGGGAGCCGCACCCGCCGGAGGGGTACGTGGTGAGCTTCGCGCGTTACCATCGTATGGGGCTCGGCGTCCCGCCGAGCCGCTTCTTGCGAGGGCTGACCCACCATTTCGAGGTGGAGCTTCAACACTTCTCCCCCAACTCCATCTCGCACGCCGCCATATTCGCCGCGGTGTGCGAGGGGTACCTGAAGATGGAGCCGCACTGGGAGATGTTCGTCCATCTCTTCCGGGGCGAGCTCTTCATCAAGTCCCTGAAGCCCAGCGGGAGGCGGCCCGTGCGCATGGGCTCCCTTGCCATTACTGCGAGGGCGGGGACCTCGTCGGCCAATGTCCCCCGCGAGTACCTACGGTACAAGCTTTCCTCCAACCAGGCCGGGTGGGACGACCATTGGTTCTACCTTCGGAACGAAGGTGGCCTCCTTCCGCAGTACACCGGCCGGGTCCTCACTCAACGCCCGGAGAAGTGGACCTGGGGTGTTGCGGCGGACAGGCAACGCCACCTGGCCCCGCTGATGGAGCTGATGAAGATGCTGGTGGACGAGAAGAAGCTGACCGTGCAAGCGGTCATTTGGGCGTTCCACCAGCGAAGAGTTCTTCCGCTGGCGGACCGCCCCCTGCTTATGCACGAGATGGGCCCGCAGGCTGAGCTCGAGGCGCTCAATCGCTCGAGGATGGCCGAAGGGAGGCTGTCCCGGAACGAGGGCGTCTCCCGGGTGTCAATCACAGTCCAGGGGTCGTTCGTCCCTGAATACTCCCACCTGATTGCGATGGCACCCGACGAGGGGTGTCTCGACCTGGTAAGCTTCCCTCGAGTCGAGCTATCTCGAGCCTCCTCTCCTTTTTCCTCCTTTGATCCCTTTGCATCCGTCTTGCAGTTTGTCTCATCACACTTCTTCTTTTCTTAGGGGGCATTTTCTTGTCGTGCGTCAAGGCCCCCGGTGAGGGAGGACGCCGCGGACTCTCAGGTGAGGCGCCTCTCTGCTCAAAAGGTCAAGGAGAGCAAGGACGCCAAAAAGAAGAAGGAGAAAAATAAAAACCTACGCCGCTTAGCTCGGGAGCAGAGACTGGCGAAGGCTCGCCGTAATCGTCAGCCTGGGGACGGGTCCCCCGAGCTGAGCTCCTCGAGCTCGGAGGAGGAGAGTGGTGACGAGGAGGAGGACGACGACGAGGGGATGGATGCGCGCTTGATGCGCGCGGGGCTCGTCGACGACAGGGCTGACCGCTCCTTTGTGCAGGAGGGTACCTTGGAGGTTCCCCCGGCGAAAGGGTCGGGCGGGGCGCAGCCGCGGAAAGCGGCGCCGATCCCTGCCTCGTCGGGGGCCCGAGGTCCGTCGAGCTCCGCGCCGGATGCGCCCCTGGTCGCAAGGAAGCCCCGGACCCGGAGCGCCTCCGCCACGGCGCCAACGCAGGCTGCCCCCACATCCGCCCAGACGGGGGGTCTCGAAAGGGGTCGGGCCTCGAGAAGCGGTCGACAGGTCGAGAAGGGTGTCGGGCCCGACCCCCGCGAGCCGTCAAGGGCGCCGTTGAGCCCGCGGAGGAGCGGGCGCCAAGAAGAGGCGTCGAGCCCGCGCCATCACGAGCGTCGGGGAGGGAGCCCCCGAGCGTCTCGTGACAAGGGGCGCGGGCGTCCCCGGAGTCCATCGCCGCACCGCCGTCGGGATACGGAGGCGGACGCGGGAGGGCGCGACCACCAGCGCGGGCGCCGGAGCCGGTCCCGGAGTCCGCGCCGGGGCGGGCGCCACGACATCAGCACGAGGGAGGTGCGGTCGCCTTCCCGCGATGTGGGGCGGAAGGAGGGCTCTCCCTCGAGGTCGAGCCATGGGAGGCGTCGGGAGCCCTCCCCCCATCCCAGCCCTGCGGAGACGGCCCAGGCACAGGGCTCGAGCCATGGGGCGGGCTCGAAGCCCCCGAGTGGGTCCGGCGATTCCGGGAAGAATCCCAGCCGCCGCTTTGGGTGAGTAGTCTTCTTGGACCTCGTCGGTAGTGAGGCTTTACCTTTTTACTTTTTGATGACGTACGCTATCTCTGTTTTCTCAGGGGGAAGCGCTCCTACCAGGAGGTGGACCTCGCCTCGTCCAAGAGGGCCAAGTCCTCGAGCCCCGTCGAGGCACAGGCACCTCGAGGTATGGCTCCTTCCTCCGCTAGAGAAGCCGCTTGGCTGGAGAAGGCTCGAGCTGCCATGGCTCGAGGGGGCCGACTGGTCGTCGCGAATTTTGGTGAGGCCGTCGCCATCGACCACAGGGGTCGAGGCATCCTTCCTGATTCTGATACCGCTGTTATCTCATACTGCAGGGGCCTCCGCTCACGGCATCGAGCCAGCCTCCACCGCGTCGACTGAGGCGCTGCCTCCTCCTCCTCCTCCTCCGGCGACGGCGCCAACTGGGAGCGGCACCCTTCCCCCCACCACGACGTCTGTTTCGGGGGAAGTGCCCGGGGCGAGCACGGCCCCGCCGGTGTCCGGGGTTGAGGAGACCGCGCCCCTCGAGGCCCCGAGCAACACGAGCCGGGCTGCGGAGGAGGGAAAGGGGGGAGGGGTGTCGGCGGAGAAGGAGCCGACAGTGGAGGACCTCCTGAACGAGCTGGAGCAGGGGCCACCCCCCACCAGGGGCTCGACGATGACGGAAGCGTCATTCGAGCCTTCGCCCCCACGCGAGGTAGTGGCGCCGCCTCGGGAGGCGGCGGAGCAACAGGAGGTGCCGGTGGAGGGACGGAGGGAGTCGGGTCAGCTCGAGGCGGAGGAGGATCTGCCCGACATCGAGCTCGACCGGCCGATATGGCCGTTTCCCGTCCCACTGAGCCTGCCTCTCGCCGTGGTCCCCATCGAGCAGCCGGCCCAGCGGGGGGCCCCGCGCGAGGTCCAGTCCATCCTCCGGGAGGTGGCCGGGCTTATGGCGGAGGCGGAGCGGTCCTGCTCCGAGGAGGCGGGCCGGTCCGCACAGGTGTCAGCCGCCCTCGCGCGGGCCGAGGCGGAGCTTCAAGACCTCCGCGCGGAGCTGAGTCGGAACGCCCAAATGGCGAGCCGGCTCAACGAGGCGGAGGCGGAGGTCCGGGTGGCTCGAGGCGAGGCCACTTCCGCCCGTGCTGAAGCCGAGGCGGCGAAGCGGGAGGCCGCTGACACCCGTGGCGAGGCCGCCGCTGCTCGAGCCGCGGCGGAAGCGGCGAAAAAAGAGGCCGAAGACGCCGAGAATGGCGCCGCCACCGCCCGAGCTGCCGAGGGGGCGGCGCGGCAGGAGGTGATCCGCAAGGATCTGGCTTTGGTGGAGGCGGGCCGGCTGATCGAGGACCTAAGGTCCGAGAGGCTCCTCATGCTGGCCGAGAAGCGTAGGCTTGAGCAGCGTGCTGAGGGCCTGACCGGCGACCTCGCCGCGCTGGGGCGGCACTGCGACGGTGAGGCTTATTCCTTGTTCTTGTTTGGGTTTCGAAGTTTTTGTTACGCCGCAATCTTACTCTTCCTTGTTCGTTGCGCAGGGGTCGAGAAGACGGTCGAGGAGCTCCGCGAGACGAACCAGGCTCTCTTGGACCAACTCCAAGACGAGACGATGGTGACGGAGCGGGCTCGCACCTCCCTCGACCGGCTCGGCCCCATGTGGGGTGCTCCTCCGGTAGCTGCGGCAGAAGGCGCGATGGCTCGAGGCGACGCCTTGGTCGACGCCTTATGCTTCTTTGACGCAGCCGCGCGGGACCGTGTCCGGCAAGCTCTCCATCACGGCGTCAAGCAGACACTTGCGGTCGTTCGCTCCGGTTTCCGCTTCCCGGTCCACGTTGTGGCGAATGGCTTCATCGAGATCGAGGGGAAGGATGAGGAGTGGAACAACCGCCGTGTGGACAAAATTTTGGAGAAGATGGAGAGGCCGGGGACGTCGCTCACGAAGATCTTCGAGGAGGACGTGCTGCCTCCTGACGCCAGCAGCGGTGTCGGAAGCCCTCCTCCTTCGAGCTCGGGCGTCGAGGTCGAGCCTGCCGTCGTGGACCTCGGGGAGGAGTACCGCACGGACGAGGACTGAGGCCTGCGTGCCAAATTTGGGCGTTGAGGCCCTTGTAAGAATTCTATGACATAAATGAGGGTACGTCGAGACCCGAATGTATATGTGCCTTGTTTATGAAAAGAGTTGTTTTCTTTTCAAATGCGTTTGACCATATCTCTTTGTTGCAAGCTCGAGCTTCTGCTAGCTTAGCCTGCGCTCCTTCGATACGTCGCGAGCCCCTCGAGGGGAGGCGTAGGTAGGTTACCGTAGCCCGGGGGCGTAGGTGGCCGTCTACGTCGACGCCTCCCGACCCTTGGTGGCTCGAGGTATTTTAGGATTTAGACGTCGCTAGTTCATTCGAGGCACGGGTCGAGACAAGGGTCAAAACTTTTGAAAAACGCTCATTTTTTCCGGAGTCTGGGGGGGCCCCCCGTCAGCCCCCGAGGGAGGCTTGACCCTGAGCAAAGCAGGGTCGAGGCTACCTTAAGATGCGAAGCAACATAAACGATAATGTACGAGTTTGTTCATTCATTTTGACATGTTTGTACAAAGTGATAAAATGAACAAGGCCTCGAGGCCTTTAAGGGTAGAAGCGACGTAGCTGAGATATGTTCCACGCGTTTGCCAGGATCCTGCCTTGGTCGTCGTAGAGCTTGTACGTTCCTGGCTTGAGCACTTTGGCCACGGTGTATGGGCCTTCCCACGGAGGGGTGAGCTTATGGCGTCCTCGATTATCTTGCAGCCGTCGAAGTACAAGGTCCCCCACCGCTAGGTCCCTTTTGCGCACGTGCTTGTCGTGGTAGCATCGAAGTGTTTGCTGGTAGCGTGCCGAGTTGATGAGTGCCACGTCTCGGGCTTCTTCGAGCTGGTCCTTGGCGTTGGCGAGCCTTTCGTCGCTGGTTTGCTCGTTGTAGGCTCGAAGTCGAGGTGAGCCGTACTCGAGGTCCGTAGGTAGGACGGCCTCGGCGCCGTAGGTTAGGAAAAACGGAGTAAACCCGGTGGCTCGACTCGGCGTAGTCCTGAGGCCCCACAGCACCGAGGGGAGCTCTGTAGCCCACCCTTTTCCGAAATTCTTGAGGGTTTTGAATAGCCTTGGCTTCAGCCCGTGAAGTATCATGCCATTGGCGCGCTCGACCTGCCCGTTGCATTGGGGGTATGCGACCGAGGCCCAGGTTATGCGAATGTTATTGTCATCGCAGAAGTTGGTGAACTTTTTGCCCGTGAATTGGGTGCCATTGTCGGTGATGATGACATTAGGCACCCCGAACCGGTACATGATGTTGGCGATGAACTCGACAGCCTTCTCGGAGGTGGGGTCTCCTATCGGCTTAGCCTCGATCCACTTGGTGAACTTGTCGACGGCCACGAGCATGTGTGTGTATCCTCCACTTGTCCTTTTGAGGGGACCCACGAGGTCGAGCCCCCATACGGCAAATGGCCAAGTGATTGGGATCATCTGCAGGGCGTGTGCGGGCTGGTGCGTTTGCTTGGCGTAGAATTGACATCCATGGCACGCTTGGACCAAACGCTTGGCGTCCCCAATGGCGGTCGGCCAATAGAAGCCTTGGCGGAAGGCGTTCCCAACCAGGGCCCTCGGCGCTGCGTGGTGGCCGCAAGCCCCCGAGTGCATATCGTCGAGGAGCTTGCGCCCTTCCTCGAGTGGGATGCAGCGTTGAAGGATCCCGGTCGGGCTTCGTCGGTACAGCTCCCGTTCGTCGCCGTAGATGACGTAGGTCTTGGCTCTCCGAGCGACGCGTCGGGCCTCCGTCTTGTCTTCTGGTAGCTCGCCTCGCGTCAGGTAGTCGAGGTAAGGCGTCCGCCAGTCGAGGGGTCGTGATGAAGAAGAGGCGTGTGCGTCGATCTGCATCGCCTCCGCGGACATCGAGGGGTCCTTCTCGAGGGGTGGTATCGAGCGTCGAGCCCCCGTGCCTTGCTCGAGGGGTGGCGTCGAGGGGCCAGCCCTTGGTTCAATCTCGACGGATGGCTCGAAGACGTCCCTCGAGAAGACATCTGGCGGTACCGTGCCGCGCGTGGATGCCAACTTTGCCAGCTCTTCTGCGGCCTCGTTGTACTTTCGAGCTATGTGGTTGAGCTCGAGGCCGTAGAACTTGTCTTCCAGCTTGCGCACCTCCCCGCAATACGCCTCCATCTTGGGATCGACGCAGCTTGAAGCCTTCATAACCTGGTTGATGACGAGCTGCGAGTCTCCTCGGGTGTCGAGGCGTCGGACCCCGAGCTCGAGGGCGATGCGCAGCCCATTGACGAGGGCCTCGTACTCGGCGACGTTGTTGGAGGCGGGGAAGTGCAAGCGTAGCAGGTAGCGCATGTGTACTCCGAGGGGCGAGATGAAGAGCAGGCCCGCACCTGCCCCCGTCTTCATGAGGGATCCGTCGAAGTACATGGTCCAGAGCTCGGCTTGAATCTGCGCCGGCGGAAGTTGATTGTCGGTCCATTCAGCGACGAAGTCTGCCAACGCTTGCGATTTGATGGCCTTTCGGGGGGCGTAGGTGATGGTTTCCCCCATTAGCTCGGCGGACCACTTGGCGACGTGCCCCGTGGCCTCCCGATTGTTGATGATTTCACCGAGGGGGAAGGATGACACCACTGTTACGGGATGAGCGAGGAAGTAGTGCTGGAGCTTGCGCCTCGTGACGATGATGCCGTAGAGCAGCTTCTGGATGTGCGGGTACCGGACCTTGGCCTCGGAGAGCACCTCACTGGTGAAGTACACTGGCCGTTGGACTGGCAATGCATGACCCTCCTCGTACCTCTCGACGACTATGACCGCGCTGACCACCTGAGTGGTTGCGGCCACATAGAGGAGGAGAGGTTCGGGGGAATCACCGTCCTGGGCTGGTTGCGGAGGCACGAGAACTGGCGCAGAAGTCAGCAATCCCTTCAACTTGGTCAAGGCTTCCTCGGCTTCGGTGGTCCACGCAAAGTGCTCCGTCTTTTTCAGCAGGCGGTAGAGGGGTAGTGCTTTCTCCCCCAGCCTCGAGATGAATCTGCTGAGAGCGGCTAGGCAGCCTGTCACTTTCTGCACACCCTTGAGGTCACGAATCGGGCCCATCCTCGTGACTGCTGAGATTTTTTCAGGGTTTGCCTCGATCCCCTGTTGTGAGACGATGTAGCCAAGTAGCATGCCTCAAGGTACGCCAAAGACACACTTCTCGGGGTTGAGCTTCACATTCTTGGCCCGGAGGCACTCGAACGTGGTCTCTAGGTCGCTGATGAGGTTCCCGACTTTTTTAGTCTTAACCACGATGTCATCGACGTAGGCCTCGACGGTTTTGCCTATGTGCTCGCCAAAGATGTGTTGCATACATCGCTGGTACGTTGCCCCGGCGTTTCGCAGGCCGAAGGGCATCGTAACATAGCAATACATACCGAACGGCGTGATAAAGGAGGTTGCGAGCTCATCGGATTTTCTCATCCTAATTTGGTGGTAGCCGGAATACGCATCAAGGAACGAGAGTACTTCGCACCCAGCAGTGGAATCGACGATCTGGTCGATTCTAGGTAAAGGAAATGGAACTTTTGGACATGCTTTATTCAGACCAGTGTAATCTACACACATCCGCATTTTTCCATTCTTTTTTCTAACGAGTACAGGATTAGCTAGCCACTCTGGGTGAAATACCTCCTTGATGAACCCGGCCGCCAAAAGCTTGTGCACCTCCTCGCCGATGATTCTGCGCTTTTCCTCGTCGAAGCGGCGTAGACGTTGCTTCACCGGTCTGGACCCGGCCTGGATCTCCAAGGCGTGCTCGGCGACTTCCCTCGGTATGCCCGGCATGTCCGAGGGGTTCCACGCAAACATGTCGATGTTCGCGCGGAGAAAGTCGACGAGCACTGCTTCCTATTTGGGCTCGAGGCTGGTACTGATGGCCAGCGTCTTGCCATTGGCCGAGGCCGGGTCGACGGGTATTTGCTTGGTGTGCTCAGCCGGCTCGAAGGTGCCGGCGTGACGCTTTGCTTCTGGGGCCTCCTCGGTGGCCAGAGCTGCCAGGGCCTCGAGCGAGTCGAGGTGGACGTTGGCCTCCCCCCGCTCGACGCACTCCACGTCGCAGTGGTATGCGTGCTCGTAGGATGTGTCAACGGTGATGACCCCTTTCGGCCCCGGCATCTTGAGCTTCAAGTATGTGTAGTTTGGAATTGCCATGAACTTGGCGTAGCCCGGCCGGCCGATGATGGCGTGGTAGGTCCCTTGGAAGCCGACCACCTCGAAGGTAAGCGTTTCTTGCCGGAAGTTGGCCGGCGTGCCGAAGCAAACCGGCAGGTCGATGCGCCCGAGGGGGTGGGCCTTCTTTCCTGGTACTACTCCGTGGAACCCCCCGACGCTGGGTCGGAGCTGTCCCTCTGAAATCCCCAGGAGGTCGAGGGTCTCGAGGTATATGATGTTGAGGCTCGAGCCCCCATCCATCAACACCTTGGAGAACCGAACGTCGACTATGACGGGGTCGACGACGAGGGGGTAAGCCCCCGGGTTTATGACGCGGTCCGGATGGTCGTCACGGTCGAACGTGATTGGCGCATCGGACCAGTCAAGATACCGGGGGGCGTCGTGGCCAAGCGAAAAAATTTCCCGGCGCTCCTTCTTTCTCTCTCGAGCTGAGAGCCCGACGGTCGGCCCCCCGTAAATCATGTAGCAGTCGCGCACCGGGGGGAAGTCGCCATCTGCGTTCCGGCCGCCGCGTTGATCGGTATCCTTTCCCTTAGGCGCGTCTTCCCTCTTATCACCGAGCTTGGAGTAGTAGCCCTTCAACAGTCGGCAGTCTTTCAGCTTGTGGTTTACGGGACCCCTGTGGAAGGTGCAGGGATCCTCGAGCATCTGGTCGAAAACAGCCCCGTCGGGGGGGCCTCGGGGCTTCTTAGGCTCGAGGGCGCCCGCGAGCACCTCTTTGTCGTCGTCGTCATCGGCGCCACGCTTCGCCTTCTGGCCTTTGTGCTTGTTTTTCTTCCTTTTGTTGCCGTCAATGTTGTCGTTCTTGGCGTCGTCGCCTTTGTTGGAGCCCTCCGGTACGATCACCGCCTTGCCTTTGTCCGTGGAACGGCCAAAGAAGGCCCCCACTGCTTCGTCGCCCGAAGCAAAGCTGGTGACGCGATCCATCAGGTCCTCGACCGTCCCGGGACGGTAGCGTCCTAGCTCATGAACAAGCTCTTGGCAGGTCGTGCCTACGAGGAATGCTGAGATGACGTCCTCGTCAGGTACATGGGGGAGCTCGAGACGCCGCTTCGAGAACCGTCGAGCAAAGTCGCGGAGGGGCTCGTCCGCCGCCTGTCTGCAACGCCGTAGGTCCCAGGGGTTGCCCGGACGCACGCAGGTCCCCTTGAAATTCCCATCGAAGACCCTGACTAGGTCGGCCCAGTCATGGATCCGATCCGGCGGGAGCCCCTCGAGCCACCGGCGGGCGGTGTCCGAGAGGTAGAGTGGGAGTTGACGTATGATCACGCGGTCGTCGCTCTTCGCTCCGCCTAGTTGGCAGCCAAGGCGGAAGTCCGAGAGCCAGAGCTTGGGCTCGACCTCCCCGTCGTACTTCACGATGTTGGTCGGCGGTCGGAAGCGGTCGGGGAGGGTTGAGCTGCGGATGGCTCGGCTGAAGACTCGGGGGCCCGGGGGCTCGAGGACCTGCCGGTCCTCGTCGCTGTCGTAGCGCCCCCCCTCGATGGGCGCTATAGCCACGCTCTTGGGCCCCCTTGTCCTTGCGCCGCCGATTGATGTCGTTGCGGGCGTCGTTCGGGTCTCGAGGCGGCCGGTTGTCGACGATCCGTTCGCGGACTGGCCTGGCTCGAGAGGCGTCCGGCTGGTGGACGGATGCCTCGCGAGCGTCGCGGGGCGTGTCTGCTGGTTTCCCCGAGGCTGCTTCGCGTCGGCGCGACGCCGAGCTCTCGGCCTGCTGTACCGCGGCTGTCTCGAGGAGGTTTTTCATTTCTCCGAGCATGCGCCTGGCGTCGGGGTTGGAGACGGCGGGCAGATCACGGAGCATCATCGCCGCCGCCACCACGTTCTGGCCGGCTCGTGGGAAGCATACCTCGGGGCGTGCTGGTGCCCCGTCCTCGAGGATCCGCCGGTGGACCTCTCGAGCCCGGCCTCGAGCTCCGGCTCCTCGGGGTTGGGGTGGCTCCTGCATCAAGGTTTGCCGGAGCTGCAGCAGGTGTCGCCGTTCTTCCTCGGCTTTGGTGATTGCCTCTTGCACCTGCGCGAGTTGCGCCGCCCGGCCGTCGTCGTGCTGAGGCGGCACAGCCGATGCCGGAGGTTCGTCCCTCCTTTGAACACGTGACCCGCCTGCCGCGGCCACGTCGCTGGGGCCTTCTAAATCGAGCGCTGGTCTGCCGTCGTCGCCCTCGTCCTCGGTATCGCACGCGACCCCCTCGAGCTGAAAGCACTCCCTGGTGGGATCCCAGAAGTCAGGGTCGTGGTAGTCGTATTCGTCGGAGCCGGAGCCGTCGACGGCGTGCCGTCTTGGCAAATGCTGGGATCGCAGCTCGCGGTACCATTCTTCGACGGTGGATCGCCGGGGAGGCTCAATGGCTGGCGAAAAGCCGCGGTTGACACACGTGGGGTGGACGATCTCCAGGTTGGCCATGGCCTGCAGTAGCACGCCCGGGCGCTCTCCCTGGCCTGCTGGCGGTTGGTCCCACGGGAACTGCCGACGTCGAGCGCGGTACGTCCCGTGTGGGAGGAGGTTGGGTGGCGTCGACGGTGCACGGCTCGGAGGCCTCTGGCCTGGCTCCTGGTCCGCGCGTACGATGAACGCGAAGTCGCTGGGTGGGCGCGGGCGCGCCCTGGAGGTCTCCGGCCGTGCGTCGGGCAGGCTCCTCCTTGGGAACTCCGCGCCGGCCTCAGGGAAGTGGGAGTGCGCCGCCGGCACGGCCTGTGTCTGGCGACGACGGTAACGACGGCGCTGCTCACGAGGTGGCGATGCGTGGTGGTGTGGACGACGTGCCACGCGCCTCGCATGGGGTGTCGTGACACGCCCTCCACCCGGTCCCTCCATGGAGAGCAAGGTCGGCTCGTTGCCGTTGTCGGTGGCCAGGAACTCGAGGCTCCCGAACCAGATGACGGCACCGGCAGAGAACGAAGGAGTCGAAGCGGCCATCCAGGAAACAGCGAGAAACCGACTCGACACGCGAAGGCCCCTACCTGGCGCGCCAACTGTCGGTGTTTCGTACCCGGGGGTATCACACCAACGAGTAATATGATCGCGTGCTTCTCTTCCTGGATGGTGATGCAAGCGGACACAAGGATTTATCCTGGTTCGGGCCAAGAAGGCCCTACGTCCAGCGGGGGGATGTTCTTGTATTACTTGCACCTAAGTGCTTGTACAGGGGCGAATACAAGCTCAATGAGCGTGGACCGGAGTCCGGACTCGTGTATGTGTGTGGACTCGTGTGTTGTCACTTGATGTTTTTTCCGTCCTCCTGAATGAGGGCCCTGGTGTCCCCTTTTATAGAGCAAGGGGAGGCCAGGGTTACATAAGGGTATAACAGGCGTCGGGGCGCATGGTGCCCCATACGGAGAAGGGTAGGAACTCTGTCTTATCGGGGCCACTGGAGCTGACGTGGTCGTTGCTGTTGAGGCGTCCTTGGGTCGTGGCTTCCATCCTGGGCGCGGACGTGGTGGCGCGGCAAAGGTGGGAGCCGTACAGCACCCATCCCAGAATGCACAGGACGCGGCGGGGTCTCTCCGGGTCTTGGGGTACCTGTCCTCCAATAGTACGAAAGTAGTTAGGGCTCGAAGGGCGCGAAGCCGACCTCGAGGTGTTACAGTGCATGGCTCGAGGGGCGCGGAGCCGGCCTCGAGGTGTTTACAGTGCATGGCTCGAGGGGCGCGGAGCCGGCCTCGAGGTGTTTACAGTGCATGGCTCGAGGGGCGCGGAGCCGGCCTCGAGGGGCTACAGTGCATGGTATGGTCGAATAGTGCTGTACTGGTGCCCTTTCGCCCATGCTTGTGGTGAAAACGAGACTTGACCTTTACACCGAGTTACTGTGGTACGTGCTGTGCTCCAGTGGACATGACCGGAGTAGGTGAAGGCATTAAATGCGTGGTATGGGGCTGGTACGGCTGTCTGTACCACTCGAGGTCCGTGCGATAGGGCTCGAGGTGTAGGAGCGTGCTCGCCCGAGGTCTGTAGGGCTCGGGCGAGACGGAGAGCGATCGCGTTCGCCCGAGGCCTGGCTCAGCGGGCTCGGGCGAGGCGGAGAAAAGAGCGTTCGTCCGAGGCCTGGCTCAGCGGGCTCGGGCGAGGCGGAGAAAAGAGCGTTCGCCCGAGGCCTGGCCGGGAGGGCTCGGGCGAGACGGAGATTGCGCGTTCGCCCGAGGCCTGGCTGGGAGGGCTCGGGCGAGTCGGAGATAGAGCGTTCGCGTGTTTGCGTTGAATGAGGGTACCTTTTTTGTACCACCGACGGGATTAAAAAAAAATCCTAAATGCAAGTGTGTAACATTTCTGGGAATTCGAAGCGATTCCTTTTCTCTCTCTGGGTAGTTTGCAAAATTCGAAATTGAATTCCTCCCCCCTTTTTTGAAAGAAAAACTATTAGCGAGTAGTGCTACATTTGGTTGGAAGATTATAGATTAATTAACCACCCTGCACAAGGGAAATAGAGAACTGTGAATAGAGGGAAGGCATGAATGTTATTTTAGATTTGATACATAGGCAGCATGTAATTTTGTTTAACTATTCTGTCAGCAAGAATGGATGCATATCTGATTTCTTCAACATTGACTGGACCAATTTATAATTATCCGAATGTGTTATAGCTGAAGATTTGATCAGAAACAATAGAGTACAAGCAATCATTGGGCCTCTGACTTCGGCCGAAGCTGAGTTCATTGCCTACCTTGGGAAGCACACGCTCACACCAATCCTCTCACTTGCTCCAATCTCCGCGGCATCGATGCCATCGGTTGCACCATTCTTTCTGCACACTGCACCTATTTACTCCTCCCAGGCTGAGCTGATTGCTGCCATCCTTGATAAGTTCA
The DNA here is from genome assembly GCA_009763385.1 of Coix lacryma-jobi var. lacryma-jobi. Taxonomy (NCBI): domain Eukaryota; kingdom Viridiplantae; phylum Streptophyta; class Magnoliopsida; order Poales; family Poaceae; genus Coix; species Coix lacryma-jobi. The sequence continues at coordinate 163,714,753 of CM019824.1, forward strand.
GATGGCGGAAAGCCATCCTGGTCTATGAAGACTCACCATATGGAGCTAGCATTCTCCCGGAGCTTGTGTATGCCCTTCAGGGTTACAACACGTTCATCACAGATTGTGTAACTTTGCCTATTGATGTGACTGAGAACTACCTGGACACTGTAGTATACAGGCTCAAGGAGAATTCCACTCGAGTGTTTATTGTGCACATGCTCCCAGATCTTGCTGCTCGCTTCTTCCGACAGGCCAGTGTTGCTGATATGATGTCTGATGGCTATGTCTGGATAGCAACTGCCGGCTTTGGCAGTGCAGTAGACAGCCTTGGTCCTGACAGGATTGATGACATGCAGGGGGTTGTTACCTTCCGACCTTATGTCCAGTCAACAGACCGTATCATGAACTTCACTGTAAGGTTCAAAGAAAAATTCCTGATGGAGAATCCGGGTATTCGAGATGTGCCTAACCCAAGCTTGCTTCTTCTTTGGGCGTATGACACAGCATGGTCTCTTGCTGCAGCAGTCAATAGAAACAGAGTGTCCAGCTCAACGCCTGGAAGAACACTTCTTGGTGCAGTGCTCAACACAACATTTGATGGGCTGGCAGGGAGGTTCACACTGGTAAATGGCCAGTTACAACTCTCAACATATGAGGTCATTAACATCATTGGCAAAGGTGCAAGGACAGTTGGGTTCTGGACACCGGAATCTGGGATCTTCAAGAATTTGAAAGCCGGCAATGAGAAAGGGCTCAAACAAATCCTCTGGCCAGGTGATCTAGCAACTGCTCCGAGAGGGTGGGATGTGTCTTCAACTGGAAGCCCGCTTCGTGTTATTGTGCCTTCAAGACATGGATTCGTTCAGCTCGTGAAGGTTTCCTACAGCCCAACAAACATCAGTTTTATTGTTACAGGTTACTGCATCGATGTTTTTGACACACTGATGAAGAATCTGCCCTATCTAGTGTCCTACCAATATGTACCCTTTAATAATATGAGCACTTATGACAGTATTCTCAATCTGGTGTATGAAAAGGTTAGTGTAGAAGTAGACATGACAAATGTAATTAATATGACCATTATAAATTTTGAAGCGATCTGTGTGGATGATAACTTGCAGTGACGGTTGCAGAAAGCTGATGCTGTGGTTGGTGATATGACGATCTCGACGGACAGGATGAATAAGGTGGCCTTCACAATGCCCTTCACCGACACAGGACTGTCAATGATCGTGGTACTGAAGAAAGATTCAAGCAGGAGCATGTGGATCTTCTTGCAGCCACTAACTCATACCCTCTGGATCACCAGCCTTGGCTTCTTCTTCTTAACTGGTTTTGTTGTGTGGGCGATAGAGCACCGGATAAACCCTGAGTTCCGTGGCCCACCTGGGCAACAATTTGGCATCGTCTTCTATTTTGCCTTCTCGACTCTTGTCTTCTCCCACAGTAAGCATTGCCTCCGTGTTTGCTGCTAAAGATGCTTGGTTAACTGATGACCTAAAGTATCACGTGTTGATTTCAGAGGAGAAACTGGAGGGCAACCCATCAAGACTCGTGGTGATTGTATGGGTATTTGTCGTGCTTATCTTGACCTCAAGCTATACAGCTAGTTTGACATCAATGCTTACGTTCCAGCGGTTCCGGCCAACAGTGACTAGCGTGCAAGATCTTCTAAGAAATGGTCACTTCGTTGGGTACCAAAGGGGTTCTGCCGTGAAAAACTGGCTGGAGGAAATGGGCTTCCATAAGAACAACTTGCTGGGTTATGGCACAGTGGAGTATGCTGAGGCTCTACAGATGGGATCAGGAAATGGAGGGGTCTCTGCGATATTCGATGAAAACCCCTACCTGAAGATTTTTTTGTCGAAGTACTGTGAAGGATACACCATGGTTGGTCCGACCTACAGGCTGGGAGGCTTTGGGTTTGTAAGTCATTTCACTAATCAATCTGATATTTCATACTCCCTATGTAGAAAGAAGAGTATTTTATTTGATTTTGGTTGTATATTTCAGGCTTTCCCAATAGGGTCGCCCATGGTGCATGACGTATCCAAGGCCATCATGACACCTGCAGTGCAGGAAGAGATGACGCGGATAGAGAGGAAATGGTTTGGCGACCCAGGAGCCTGTGCGAGCAGTAGCGATGGCATCAACTCGTCCAGGCTTGGCTTCAGCAACTTCAGTGGGCTGTTCCTCATCAGTGGCCTGACCTCTGGCCTTGCGCTCCTCATCAGCCTCAGCATCTTCGTCTACCAGAAGCATGACGAGCTCAGGGCTGAAGTGTCTCGCAGCAGGAAGATGTCACTGCAGAGGCTGCACATGTGGCTTGAACGCCTTCGCAGTACCAAGCACAGGGAGTCGCCCATCATCAATAGGCAGGAAGGTGAGTCTGAGATGGATGGGTGTGGATCAAGTCAGCTTCAAGGAGATGCATAAGGGAAACAGCTGTACCTTTTTGTCCTTCTGTTAGACGAACTTGCCTCCTTCCTTGATCTTATAGCAGTTTATATATAGGTAAGTAAAACTGGTGGATCTCATGACTGCACCATTTTGCCTTTAAAAGATTCACTTGTTTGAAGTTGAAGATAACAACTGTGGGGTTTGATGACTGATGAGTGTGCTGCTGTCATTAAAATGGTTTATGATCTTTGTATCTATGATTCTATGATCCGCTTAGCCTGGTGTCATTGCTCAGCTGACCTGGTAGCTTCGTTGGTAATAGCAGTTCAGTTGTGCTGTCATCGAGGTTTTATAATTTATATTGCCCTGTGAGGCGTTATGATTTCGCGGTTGTGCCTTCTGAACATTGTAAACTGGCGACCCCAGACCCGGAAGAAGTTTTAGGCTTTTAGCAGAAGATTCGACCTGTGAGACATTATGATGTTTCCATGCAAGCTTGCAAGGAGAAATAATGGTAATTGAGTTTTAGAAGATGTGTTACCTGGTATCTTTAGACAAACAACTCTCCCTGACAATGATGCAACGATCTTTAGGAGATTTACTAACTCAGATGTTCTTCATTCAAATATCATGAAAATGTTCTTTTCAGGTTAAGCATTGTCACATGGTACAGTCAGTTCATCAGTGGTGATGTGGTGAGTGTTTGAAAACAGGTGATGCGGTGTTTACCAAAGAAGCTCCAGGATGGAACTTCTGCGATTCCTCGTAAAAAAACAACGTACGGAGTAGAAAAAAAAAACTGCTATACGCGCTAGGACGTACAGCCTATTCAAGTCCAGCCGCATTTGCGACAGGAGAGCAGGCACAACTGCAAAATGATCTCGTTCTCGCTTCTCGGTAATCAGACCACAAATTTCACAGAATCAATAACCAAACCAGTGTAAGACAAACAGATAACGTTACATCCTGCTGCAATTTACAAACGTGGAAGAAATAAGAACGGTTGAGCCCTGGCAGGGGAGGGAAGTAAAATCTGCGCGGTCAGCCGATACAACAATCTTCTAATCTAAGGTGAGATCCCTACAATACAATGCCACAAGCACAACTACATATCTATGTACAGTATGAACAACCGGTGGATGCACACCTGGTGAAAATGCACTAACAATAGGTTAGCCCACAATATGAAACCACTATTGTCCACAACCAGTCACCAGCCAGCCTGAAACCAATGCCAATGCGTGTTTGCAGGAACCATCGGCTAGCAGGTTTTGTTTGCAACAGAAGCAGCAATCTCAGCCTTAACAAACAATGTATCAGCTATCCAGTTCTCCCTCAGTCAGTCGTCATGCTCTGCTGAGAAATCTGGCTCGGATGGTTTCCTGAACTTAGGCAGCTGTCTGATGATACTGGCCCCTCTTCTAAGCGCGGGATTCTGTTCGGGGGATGCGTCGCCTTCGTATGATCTCATGGAGGAGAACGACTCCCTCATGCTCAGGTCCTTGGCCATCTTCCTCCTTCTCAGGCGGCGCCAAACGTGCTGGATGAAGCACGTGGCCCAGGTCCTCCAGTGGTGAGAGTAGTAGCGGAATGTGTGCTGCAGCTTCCTGCTGTGGAGACGCCTGAATTGGCTGGCGACAAACCTCAGGTCATCAGCTCGGAGAGCAAATGCCTCAACTTCGAGAATCGCCCTCACTGTCCGAGTGGATAACGGCAGGTTGACAGTAGGTTTGGGAACGAGAGCCCATCCGAGGAGCTCTTCGCCACAGAAATCGCCAGGTTTGAGGGTGATTGAATTGAAGAAACCTGTCCGACCACCATCTGTGGTGCAGCTTTCCAGCTTACCACGAATGATAAATAACATCTCAGTCACTGGGTCGCCTTCACGGACAATATATGTGCCCTCTGTGCTCAAGCAAGATACAAGACGCTCGCATATGGCGTCTAGAAGTTGACCGTCCATCTGGGAGAAAAGTGGGACCTGCAGCATTGCAATATAAAAGATTAATAAGTAATACTCATGATCAGGTTATCCATAACTAACTGTTACAGGTGTGCCGTTCATCACCTCACAAAGGGATAAGCATTCAACTAGCACTATCAACTGTGTTACTGACTGAAAAATGAGAGAGCAAAGATAATAAGCTAATTTACCCTACAAACGAGATACAGGCAAAGGTGGCGCTTGATGTCACGGCGAAGATCTGTAGGTAGGGCATTCAATATAGATTCCTCATCCACACCTCGAGTTGCAAGCCACTTGTAATGAATAAATCTTCTCACTCTTTCCCGTAATTCATGGGGCAGTTGCCGATGTCTCATCCACTCCTCAGTATCTGTTTGCTTTAGCCTCCATTCCTCAACCCTTGCAGTGATTGATTGCAGGTAGGTCTAGCAGAAAACATAATTTGATAAGAACAATGTTCCTTGTCAAAGAACAACTGACACTACGCAGCGAAAACAAAACTAACTTAATGCATGGACATGATGGGACTGGGGAGCTTGTTCAGTAAGGTTAACTGGTAATGGTAAGATTTCAACCTACCAACTTAAGACGGGCTAGAATATTTACGGACTGAGAATCAGTATGTACTATCGCACATTAATAAAAATACACATACACTACCAAGTGGGATATGAATGGGGAAGTTTGAACAAATAAAAAACAAAACCTCAGGATTCTATTCCTCATTGCATAGATGAAAGTACCTGAACTTTTCCAATCAAATGTGCAAACAAGACTAGACCAACCACTGCCAAGAATATAGCATACAGTGTCTCACCAATAAAGGTGCTCACACTCAACGTCTGGCCATAGCAACTGTAGAAAAAATGGGTACCAAAACAGTATGTTAGAAACATAATATGATCACCATGCTGATTATTGGGTTGTTTGTTCCTGTTATTTCTTTGTACGTGTTTTCATGCATAACCCAAGTTAGCTTAGCATATTAGCACTTAACATAGATCTGCTTTTGTTATCTCTGAGTTTCTCTTTTAACACAGAATACTAATATTGTACTTCCATAAGTTTAAAATTACAGCGGTACCTTTTTTCTTTGAGACACAATTAACAGTCATATAAGAACATGTGTTCAGAAAGTCATACCTTAGATTCTGCAAGCCCCACCAAAGGCAATAGATATACTTCTTCAGGAAGCTCTCATTCGGAGTGTTGTTTGACAACAATGGCTGGAACATACCAAAGTCAAATTTGGTAGTGCTATTAGCATCACAAGTAGAAAAGACTAAGGTCCCATTCCATCTTGAATCTGGTTTTACGTCACAATACAGATACCGAGTCTGGCAATCAGTTTCACTGCAAAACTTTTTCCAGCATGTGATCTGGCGATCAACAGATAAAAGATACCACAGCGCTCCTAAAACCTGAAAGAAGAGAACTGCATGGTTAGAAATTCCACTATAGGATAGCAAGACAAAAAAAATGGTTGCACAGTCTAATAGTAATATGACAAGTTCCAAAAATCTGAAATGGCAAAACATTCAAGTGTTACTCATATAAACATCATACATGGCTAGCAATCATGTATAACAGTAGATTGTATGCAGCTCCTCGCCAAGCAGTTTTTGCAAAGACTCCAGTAATTTTGACTATTTTATCATTCAAGGAAAAGATGAGGTATAATCTTAGGATATACTGGAAAAGAGCAACCAGAAGCAGCATGTCATTGCCATGTTGAGATGACGAATATGTGATAGCTGGTATCACAGACCAAATAATGATCTGCAAGAAAGAAGAAAAGGTATATATTAGATAGTCAGATTACAGTCATAACTCAGAACATCAGATATCAGATGGTTTCACCATCCACAAACTCTCAACTATAGCATATAATCTTCAAGGATAAGAAATTGAGAAGGCATGTTTATTTTTTTCCTAATAACTTCTTTCCCACAAGTGAGCAGCTGTACCAGGGGGGCATGTTGAATGAGACAATGGGTGAAACCTTAAAAAGAAAGTTATATTTGGTATTCAGTAGCGCCATTTGAGTGAAAAACAACCAAGTCAAGAACGAAGTATATATGTGATTTAACAGATTGCAGCATTCAGTTCCGAAAATGAGCTGGATTACCTGTGGTAAAGGCAAAGAAGCCAACAAATCAACTGCAAAATCAGATCTCAAGTACTGCTTTGCGATTTCCTTAGAATCTGTGATGAGATCACCAAAAACCCCTAAGTTTGAGCTTGGATTAATATATGCAGTCCTGAACTTTATTATCATCTGGATGACATAAAAGAGGTCGACAATTGATCGGAATACAGTAACGATGATGGCTAGGCGTGTATCCTTCCTGACACAAGGATTGGTTTGCCTGTAATCAATTCCAGGCACATAGAAATACAGAGGGTCCATGAACAGAGCAATGAAGCATGACACGCGGAAGACGTATATCCATGTCAAGATGAAGTCGCTTGACGGGTCAATAATCTTGTTGTACCACAAGTCATCTCCTGCCACAAAAACCTTGTTTTTCCCTGAACTTCCCAGGCCGAGCCTGCTAGCAGCCAGCCCATGCTGCTTCTGGTGAATGGGTATAGTTGCCTTTGCCCTCTCATCATGGAATCTGTGAATGAAAAATCACATTAGGATTGCTCTATAAGTAACACCTAAAATAGCATATTGGACACTTCAGTGATTGTTTGCTCTTAACAGTTATCAGTTCGCCGCCATCAGCACTCCCAGAAATGGTATATCTTGCTATCCCATCCATCCACATACTGCTAATCCCCTATCTGTTTCTACTCACCAGAAACTAAACTATAACTCCAAGTAGCTAACAAAAACACCGAACTCTACAGTCTTAGTACCGAACTAATTTTGCTAACTTCTCAAGTCAGGTAGATTATCCGATTCAGGGAACTAAAATCAAACAGTCAGTTCCAAGCTTAGGAGTTGGGACTACGACTAACGAGCTACAAACAAGTCCGAGAGACCAAGAGCACGGGAACAACCAGCTTACGAAACCCAAACCAACAAGAGTTCTTCCTCCCATCCCCTCCAAAACCAAGAAAATTTGCTGCTTTACCCAGGCTTTCGATCACCTGCTGCAGGCCACCACCAACTACTTCCCCCAAGCCCCCAAAACATTCTGAGAAACAGCAAAATATATATATATATATATAGCATGGGTAATCCTTGCGTTGTGCTCACCTCACGGTCCTCTGCCTCGTGAGCGCCATCTCGTCCTCCACCCTCCCGGAGCCGAACCTCATGGGGCCCGCCCGTCCACTACTCCGCCACTACACTGGCCGGCAGCTCGCACAAGAAACAGCCTTGCTCGCTCATCCGGCGCCGTAGCAGCAGCCCAAGGCCGGCCCTTCGCTGCGGAGGAGACCGGGCGGCGGGGTGCTCGGGCGCTGGGAATCGCAGCCGCCCGCTCGGAGTCGGAGTTCGAGGAAACGAGGAGAGGGGTGGAGGGAAGCGACCGGAAATGGAGTAGGAAAGCAAGAACTGTCGGGGACCGAAGACGGAGACCGTGTGCACTCCGGTCGCGAGCCCGTTGGAGAAACAGTCCAGGGTTGTTAGGGATTAAAAAAAAAAGATTAGCGATATGGAAATGGAAATTTCACTGCTGACTTCCGGTTCCAACAAGAGTTGTAAAAGCATCAGATTCTGACAGCCCGGGCATGGAAATTACGGCAATATACTGCTATTTCGGTGTATATATCTATATATCTAAATACGCTTCGGAAAATTCGCCATTTCCTTCATATTTTGCATACACTCTCATTCGCGGTTACCTTTTAAAGTAATATATTGATGATCTTATAAATACTCCCCCGTATCTATAAAGCAAATCGTTTTCTTCGAAATATAACTTTAATTTCTTATTTTTATAAAAATATTTATCAAAAAGTGATATATGTATATTTGTATAAAAATATTTTATCAAGACAAATCTGTTTATATGATTTTTACATTTCTAACTCAACAACTTAAAAGTTACTTATGATTTATATTTCTAACGTTTGATTCAAGCCTTATTCAAAATAACTTATTTTTTTTGTGACTGTGACCGGCACCAGCACACGGCTATGCATATTATATGCTCAATATTTAAGTAAGACAATTTATTCCTCATCTTATTATTGTCTATCGTCGCTCATTTTACCCTTCTTTGTACAATTACTCCTGGCCCTTCTTCGCTCAAATCTCCGTCGCTTTTATAGATGACAAAAATAAACCAAGGCGCCCAGCGAAGGTCTTCTTTAATAGGCATCGGCTACAGTTTTAAGCTATAAACTTTTGCTAGCATTATTGTAGCACTCATGTGACAGACATGTCGTGTGCTAGTTGGCCTGAACCTGAGGTCATGTTCAGTTCGCGAAATATCTCCAAATATTTTGCGCACTACCCGTTTTAGACGCATGTATGAAGCATTAAATGTAGGTAAAAAATAACTAATTGTACTTTTGGTTTGTTCATGTCGAGACGAATCTTTTGAGTCTATAGTTAGGTCATATTTGGATAAAGTTTGTTAAATAATAACGAAAGTGCTACAGTAACTTTTCGTCAAATATTTTGCGAATTCAACAAGGCCTAAGCCCGTGTGTGGGCTCACTTTTTATCTTCTCAACACAGGTGCGTACAAAAACAACTTATTTATATTAAGTCGATCTATCTATCTCTAGCCAATTTTTAGTGCATGATTAATCTTTTTATTGAGCCTAATATCTTTCTTAGGTCATTCTCAGTGGGAGTTTCATCTCTCAGTTTCCAATATCTCTATATTTTGGAAACAGTGCAGAAGAGTTTTATCTCCATGAAACTCTCTCTACTCCCATAAAACTCTCATCATCTCTCTATTCATCAATATAGTGTTACATCAGCGTATTTAATGTCATGAAACTCTCATTGAGATTGGTCTTAGACCTGGATTTTTTTTATTAATAACCCAATTAAATAAGATATTTCAAAAACAACGCTGTCCAATTTTTTTTTTTAAACTAACCCTTTTGCCGCGCCGCCCCGCATGGCGCGACAAAAGCGTTAGCCGCGTCATGCATGGCGGCGCGGCAAAAGCGCCACCATGGCACCTCCCGGCCACGCAGGCCTGGGTGGGGCCCGCTTGTCAGTTTGCTGCGCCAGGCGGACTGCCGCGGTCAACGGCTTTGTCACGCCAGGCGGGTTGGCGCGGCAAAGCCGATCTAGATCTGGTGCACTGGTCTTCTTCCTCCTTCTCCTTTTCCTCGCCCGGCCGCCCGTCCCGCCTCCGCCGCCGTGCCTGCCCGTCCCGCCGCCGGCGTGCCTCTCCTCCGCCGCCTGCCTCGCCCGCCCGTCTTCCCCCTCCTCCCCTGCCGCCTGCTTGTTGGACTGAGGCGGAATGCCCTCCTCCCCCGCCTCCGTCCATTCAGCCGGACAGGCCCGGCGGCCAGGGGCCAACGCCCCCCTCCCCCCGATCGGCAGCTCCCCAGCTCAAGCACCCCAATCTCAGGTTAGTTTTGTTAGTTCATTTTTGTTTTTGTTATTTTTTGTTAAAGTTAGTTAGTTATTTAATTAGCAAATTGTTAGTTAGTGACTTAGGTTAGGTAGTTTACTGAGTTAGGGTTAGTTAGTGACTTAGAGTTAGTTGAATAGATTAGTTAGTGACTTAGGGTTAGGGTTAGTGAAATAGATTAGTTAGTGACTTAGGGTTAGTGAAATAGGTTAGTTTAGTGAGTTAGGGTTAGGTAGTTAGTGATTTAGGGTTTGGTAGTTAGGCACTTAGTTAGTTTAGTGCTTTAGGTTACGTTAGTTAGTTAGTTAGTTAGTGACTTAGGGTGTTAGTGAAGATATGTTAGTTAGGGCATTAGGGTATTTAGTTAGGGTATGACGAAATGTTATTGAAGACATGTTAGTGAAGCCAACTTAGTTAGTAGTTACGCCATTTTTTACTTTTGAGAAGACAATTACTTGACCTTAGTAGCACCATTCATTTTGTAGATGGACATCGTAGTGAAATTGTTTTATGGAGACATAGTTAGTACACGAGATGAGTTGTTTGATGCGAACGTGGAACAAGAACTCGAAGTATTCGATGAGCGTCCTCCTTTTACGGAGCTATGGTTGCGTCTGAAGGAGAAGTTTGATGGTGATTTCTCGTTGAAAGGGAGAATTGATAGTGGCAAGATCAGGGCAAACTATATATGTGTTGATGCCCTTGCGCAACCAAGCTGATTGGGTAAAATACCAGATGATTATTATGACATCCAATTCGACCATGGCCGAGATCGTGGAAGAGGATGGCTGGAGGAAGCAGGCAGAGCCGTTCAATGATAGCAACGAAGGTGAAGAACATGAGGTAGGGGATGATGTGGATTCAACTCCGATGAGTATGGACGTTGATGGTCACCTCACGCAGGAGACAGTCTATCCATCTGAAAATGCCCATGCTGACGTCGTCCAAATAAACAATGATTTTGATGTGGCCGACCTAGAGCGGCTCGAGCAGGAGGAGCAGGAGGCACAAATGTTTGATGAACACTTTGATTCAGATTATGACGAAGAAGAGGACATTTATCTTTCCGCTATGCCAGAACCGGTTCGTGCTAATCCACAACCGGTTCGTGCTATGCCACAACCGGTTCCTCAGAATATGCAGCCTCAAGGGAGACTAGTCACTGATTTATATGATGCCAAATTCATAGTCAGGATATTAACAATGGACAAAGTGTGGCATTGTTGTTGGTATGCGAACAAAGAACGCTTTAATGCTTTACTACAAAAAGAAAAAGGTGGTAAGTAGAAGGTTACTCTACGCGAAGGTAAATATTTTTTCCCTCTTCCATTCTATAATTGCTCCTCGCATTCTCTAAGTTTTTTTGTTAAAATTGCCGTAATAATGGTCTTATTGTATGGGATATTGTTGACACTCAAAAGTGTCATAGGTAAATATTGAGATTAGAAGACGTATTCGGCTCATAATATTTTGAGGTTGAATTGATCTTTTATTGAGGGTTGAATGTTTTGAGTAAGATGAACCTGATCATTTGAGGTATTCCGACCAGTTATACTATTTCTGACCAGGTAATGGTGGTCGGAAGTCTTAAATTGGTGATGAGCGCCGAATCGGATGCCGATTCAAAGATCCTTATTTGTAAAAATAATCTGTTTGGGCTGATATTTATAAAGCTCATTTAACCGGTTTAGTCGATTCAAAGATCAGCAAGATCGGGTTTACCTTGTCTAGTCCGGATTGGACTCTTGGATTCCATATTTTGATGGAGTTCGAATAGGAAACTTGGAGATCGTATCTGGAGATGTTTCCTATTGGGATAAAACCAGCCTCCTCTGTATATATTAGAGGATCATGGCCGATTGAGGCATCCAACCCTAATCGATCAAAATCAATCTACTATCTCTTTTAGCCTTTTCCTCTCTCTATATTGATGTTCGGCGTGTCTCCCGGCGAGGCTCGACGGTGTTCTAGGCGGTCTTGCTGGTCCTAGGGCAACATCTACGTGCTTCTCTGAAAGGTCCAAATTGGCTAGAGGGGGGTGAATAGCCTAATTAAAAACTCTATGAAATTACTTAGGCAAACACTATTAGTATAACAAATGGCGAAGCTTTTTGCACTAGCCTAATAGTGTGTTGCAAGCCACCTATCCAACAATTCTACCTAATATATCTATGTCACACAAGCAATTGGAGCTAATATCTAATGCGGAATAAAACTAACTAGCTCTAGTACAAGTATGATATACAAAATATATATGAGACAAGTGTGTGCAATAGATAGACTAAGCAAGCTAATCACAACTAGCTACACAAGGAATATAACTCAATATAAATACACAAAGTAAATGAGCTAGATAGAGGAAGTTTCACCGAGCCTTTGGGATCGCCTAGTAGAGAGCCAATCACCGGTGAAATCCACTCTTGATGCCAATCACCAAGATGTGAATATGAAGACCAATCACCAAGATGTGGAAGCAATCACAATAAGCACACGGGACACCAAGATTTATCCTGAGGTTCACGTGCTTGCCGGCACGCTACTCCCCGTTGTGTCGACCAACACTAGGTGACCCGGTGGCTAATCGGCGCAAAGCCAAGCTCACTAAGAGCGCCACAAGAATCTACCGCTAGTGAGGTAGCTCAATGACACGAGCAATCCACTAAGGATGCCTCTTGCCGCTCTGGCGAGGTGAGGCTCCAAAACCTCTCACAATCTCGATCGGTGGTGGCCAAGAACAATCACCAATCTTGCCAACAACCACCTCAACACCTCCAAACCGTCTAAGCACCGGCAAATGCCAAGAGTAACAAGAAAACTCAATGCCGATGCGAAGAACTAGTGCCACTAGGTTGAACTCTTTCAAATTACGCACTAGATCACTCAATCTCACTTGGTTTGATCGAATGAACATAGGAGATGAGTTGGGAGTGTGACACCCTAGTGTCAAGCACTGCATTAGGAACTGCATTTAGCTACTAAAAGAGCATAAGCAATGCATTGCATCATTTCATGTGCATATGAGTGCTTTTTGCCTTTTGTTTATTTATCTGGATTTTGGATTTCTGTTGGACTTGATGGTTAAAGTGGATTTCTGTTTTGGCAAATAGCTTTATAAAATAGAGAATATTGAGTAGAGTGATTTTCATGTTGGTATTTTGACCTAGTTCAAAATAGTTTATCAAATAAAAATGAGGCAAGCAAAATATTTTATGTTTCAAAACTGGCTTTGCTTATGTGGAGGTTGTAAAAATGGTTTTCAGAAAAAGTGTCTTATATGAAAGTTGTAGAGAAAATTATTTTGAGCAACTTTTATTTTTGGGTCAAAGCCTAGTTTGGAGTTTTTGAAACTATTTTTGAGTGGTCAAAGTTTGAAGGATTTTCGAAAAAAGGAAAAAGGAAAAGAAATTTTTCCCGCGCCCACCTTTTCGGCCCAATCGGCCTTTCGGCCCAGCTCAGCCCGCGCCCGCTCGCCAGCGCTCGCCCGCGCGCCGCGCGCTGCCGCCGCTGACACGCCGCGCCGTACGCCGCGCCGCAAGCGCCGCATGGCCGGCGATCTCTGCGAAAAATCTCGCGCGGCCACTCCCTCTCCGATCCTTCTCCACCCGATCACGCCACGATCGGCTTCGCCCACTCCGCGCTCGCCTCGCCTGCCGCGCCACCCTCGCTCGCGGCACCGTCGCCCGCCGCACGCCACGCCGTGGCCCCCGCCATGACCACCGGCCAGCCAAGCCGACCAAAACCCCGCGCACCGCACTCTCCTCCCTCTCACTCGCCATTCGCACAACTGCGCCCCAGCTCTCCCCTCTCACCTGCGCACGAACGCGAGCCGAGCGCTCCTGTGACGGAACGACCCTAATCTCATGGCCCACGTGTCCCTGTCAACCTCTGACAGCCGAACCCATGTTCCATGTGATTAAGACCTGTTCGCCACCGGGCTACATCAGTGCCCAATGTCCGCAGGATCATCTCACAATTCGGTTACAGCATTGCATACTTTTACAAATAACATCGGAATAAAGAGCGGAAGACTTAAATAACAATAGTTTTACAAAGCAGGGTTCCAAATAGAAATTAAGGTGCAGTTATTACAAACCAAGTTCTGATAATAGAAATAGACAAAGGCAACGTAGCGGAGTACAACAAAATAAAGATACTGATAATCACCCAGCCCGAGGGTGCACAACTATTCTTCGGCCTCATCGGCCTCTTCCTGGACGATGATCATGCAGCAGGGCGCAAGACACATCGGGGTCTCAGTCATACCTGCAGCATGGGTAACAAACCCTGAGTACTGGGGTACTCAGCAAGACTTACCCGACTAAAGAAAAGGGAGAAGACTCAGGAATGAGAGGCTTAGGGTAGTCAAGGTAAGGCTTAAGCAAGATCAGGTATTTTGTAGAAAAGTATTTTTGTAAACCTTATTTTATTTTGGAAAGATTCAGTATTCCTCAATTCTTCATCGTTCCTGATTCATTTTACATTTCAAAACATTCCTAGTTGAGAACCACTCTCCGTTGACAGTCAGTGACCAAGTCTCCATAACCGAGGAGCAACGTTAATCCGGATAAATAATACTCAGCTGAGGATCCCTATCCACACTACATATGTAGCACCCAAGCTTGCATATGCCGACTCGTCTACCACGATTCCTCCAAGATTGGGCCCGGTCCTACGCCACCCGGAAGTACAGTACACCACTCCTATCCAGGTACGACGACCACGTGGGTACATGCTACTTCCGCCATCTCTCCACTCCCAGTGCGCGGTTGTCGGTCCAATAAAGGATTCCTCGGAGCCAGAGCTTTCCGAAGTATGTGAATAGTTACAAGTCTTGACCAGCAGGCCCCCATACGGATGGTCCCTAAAGTTTTTCCGTCAGCAACAAGCACCTCGGGACTCTAACCCAAGAGTACAGGTCCTGTCGGTTTTTCAACCCTGTCCCGGTCGGTGTCAACTGTTGAGTCCCGGACTACAACATGACGGCACCGTACGCGCGGACAACCTCTTCTCGACAATGACCACATGCTAGCTAGGCAAGCAGTCATCGAACGGGAAGTAAAGCCAAATTCCCATAAAGATTCTTTCAGTGATCACACTTTTGAAATTGGCATTTTATTGCAAAGTCTAATTCAATAAGCATTGCTAAGCATTTTTCAAATACTTTTGAAAAGCAGGTATCAGGTGTATCAGTGGTCAAGGTGGATAGTGCATCAATTAGGATAGCACATAACTCCTATAAACCTAATGCAATAATTTAACTCAAAAGCATTTAAGGAAATCATTTTATAAATTCAGGGAAAGGGGTTAAATGCACCGGGGCTTGCCTTGAAGAGCAAAAAGGACAGACTCGGGGTCGGCAGTGCAGGTGTCGGAGCTCGGGGTAGCCTCAGGGGTAGGTTCGTCAGCGGCTGCCTCGACTTTGATTCCTTCTCCTTCGGTCACTATACGGATGCAATGATGTATGCACATGAGTATGCTAGCATGAACAATGCAACACAGGGCATACAACATGAACTCTACTTGATTTTTTTTATTTTTCCTAATTATATAAAAAGGTCATTTTATGAAGTTACTCCAAAAGGCCTCAAAAATCTACCAGAGACTAAGCATGACATAACTAGCACATAAAAATTTATCTCATGATTTTTGGAGCTACACATGTTTTTCTAAAAATCTAAAACCATTCATTTCTTAATTAAAAGGGAGATTTTTCATTTTCAAATTTTTGCACAAAGTCCAAGTTTCATATTTTTCTAAAATACTACATGGTATAAAGAGTCTACCATCAAATTTTCAGAATTTTTGGAGCAACACAGAAAATCATACAAAAAGATGAAATAGCAAGACTATTCACAACTTCCAAAAAGGAAAAGAGCACTGTGCTCCTCCCTCGCAGGGCTCGGGCGAAGCGGAAACAATCGGCCGTCCGAGGCCTGACCGGGAGGCTCGGGCGAGACGGAAAACGATCGTTCCGTCCGAGGCCTGGCCGGGAGGCTCGGACGAAGCGGAGGGTGCATGCTTGCTCGAGGCTAGGCTCGGCGAAGCTGAGGGTGCGTGAGTCCGCTCGAGGCTAGGCTCGGGCGAAGCGGTGAGGGTGTGTGAGTCTGCTCCGAGGCTGGGCTCGGCGAAGTGGCGAGGGTACGTGTCTGCTCGAGGCCTGGCTCGAGCGAGTGCTTGCTCGAGGCCTGGCTCGGGCGAAGCGGAGTGGAAGCAGAGACCGGGGGCTTCGAGTGCTTACCACGGGTCGGAGGCAGGGCTCGGCGGGACGGAACAAGGGTCGAAGGAGGGAGCTCGACGTGGCGGTGTTTCGGCGGAGCTCTCTCGGCGGCGAGCGGCGTGCCGGCGACCCTGTACACCAGACACGGTCACCAGGAGCGGGTTAAGAGCGCACCAAGATGAGGAAGATGAAGCAGGGGTCGGGGAGGAAAGATCACGGCCGGGGAGAGAGTATTTCTCAATCCCGTGCTCACCGGTGTTTCGCCGGAGTTTGGGAAGAACTGCCTGCGCCGGTTAAAGGAAGGACGGAGGGGTGAAATTGAGAAGGGGAAAAGCTTCGCGAGGACACGGCGGAGCTTCTGAGCTAGGTGGTGGAGCGGCGGAGGCTCTGGACTGGCCTGGCCACGGTGGCGGAGGGGATGAGGAGCTCTGCCGGCCGGCTGTCCCTTTTATAGCCGTGCGCGGGGACGGATGAGCGTCGCGTGCAGGCGGATAAGCTTGGCCGAAGCGTGCGCAATCGATTGCACGCTGGCGGAAGGACAGGCGTGCGCGCAGGGACCGGGTGTGCGTTCGCCGGCGACGGCCACGCGGCGGCGGCATTCTGGGAGCTGTGGGGGACGGGCGGGGGTCAGCGCTTTGCGCGTGCGGGAGCGGCATGAATGCACTGTTGAGGGCGACGGGTCGGGAGCAGGCGGGCGGCTGCCAGACGCGTGGCGCACGCAGCGCCGGCGCGCGGCCATGGCCGGGGCCCCTTCCTGACCCTAGGTAGGAGAAGAACAGTAGCTAGGGTAGGGTTTGACTTTGAACTGATTTTTGTATTTTGCAAATTACTCCAAAATTTGAACTGAGCAACAAAAACTCAAAACACCAAAGTTGTGCAGAAAAAGGAGATCTACAACTTTGTCAATATGAACATTTTCAAAATCCAAAAAGTTTTTGAATCACATTTGAAATTTGAAAAGGGGACACTTTTGGGATTTTAATAAATTCAAAATTACTTTTAATTTTATATTGAAACTTGAAAATCTGTAAAAACCAAAGTTGTTCCTCTTGACAAGATCTACAACTTTGATTTTTGGACCAAGTCCGAATTTTGAATAGTTTTTAACTTATTAAAAGAGGGGTAAAAACCAGGGTTTGGAATTTAGGGTTTTTCAAAGGGATTTGAAATCTGTTTTTGATTTTGGGTTTTGAACAACACAACAAAGCTTATGACTAATGATGATGACATGTCAGGTTAATTACAGATTAAACACCAGAGGTGTTACAGCTCCCCCGCTCGCCGCTGTTCGCCACCGCAAGCAACCACTAGACAAACATTAATGCATGACAAGAATGATTATGACTAATGATGATGACATGTCAGGTTAATTACAGATTAAACACCAGAGGTGTTACAGCTCCCCCGCTCGCCGCTGTTCGCCACCGCAAACGCTCTTCGCCGTTCCGGCCACACTGGATCCTCGCCGTCCGATTCCTTCCACGCACCACCACACCTTCACCTCGGACACACGGTGCGCACCTCCGCGCCACCCGCCGAGCTCCACCGACGCCGGAGTCCGAAGAGCGCCGCCGCGGACGCCATCAGCGCCGCTCGGAGCTCGGAGCCGTTCGTCCCCGACCCGAGCTCCACCGCCTCCTTCCTTCGTCCTCGAGTCTCACCGAGCCAAGGCAAGGTGAGAACACTGACCAGACTCAACGCTACCGACCCCCACCTCCCTCTTTTCCCCCCGGCCGAGCGCCATGGGCGCCGCCGCGGCCATGCACGAGGCCAAGCTCCTCTGGAGCCGTTCGAGCCAAACCAACCCCTTAACCTTGCTCCTTAGGGTTCGTGTAAGCCTTTGCCTCCACCAATTCCACCGGCAACCGCCGGAAACGGCGTAGCCATATGTTGCCGCCGCCGCCGTGCGCCACCGCTCGCCGCCGGCACGCTTCGGTCGTGCGCTGGCCAAGCCGCCTACACCGTCCGATGCGCCTTGTCGAGACGAGTCCATCGAGCCTAGCCTCACCGCCGGCGAGCTCACCGTCGGCGAGCAATCGCCGGTCAAACCTTCCCCCTGCTTCGCCCTCTCTGACGGGTGGTTCCCATTGACCCACGGACCCCGCGCGTCAGCCTCACCGGGTCTATGGACCGAGTCCACGCAGTTTGGGCCGGGAGATTTCAAATGTTTTTCCTTTTTGGTTTTATTTTCTAGAAATGCTTGTTATTTTTGTATAGCACGTTTTACAAGTCCAAATGAAGTACTTTCAGTTTTGTTAGCTTGTTTATGAGTAGATCTATCATGGAAAAATATGAAAGTATTTTTGGTAGAAGTTTATTTTACTGTTTCTATTTATTTCAGTTTATATGCTTTTGTTGAGATAAATGAAAATGTGTGTTTTCTGGTTGAGATAATTTCTGGAAAATTTTGTGTAAGTTTATTATCATGTTTTGCACCTGTGAAAAATATATGATGCACTATTTATGTGGAAAAAGTTTCTGTTATGATTTAAAGTCCTTTTTGACTGATTTCTTGGAATAAGTGTTAAGGTATTTTATATGTCAAAATAAAATGTGGGAAAAATTATACAGTCTCTGTGTATGATGTTTTAGTGAGGAAAAATGTAAGCATGGGTTGTTATGTGAAGAAATCTGAAGTTGCTTTGTAAATGTACTTTTCTGTGTTGTCCTTTGGAAATTCATGTAAGAAATAATATAATGTTTCTGTTCATGGAACTTCCTAGATAAATATGAAATGTGAAGTAAAATCTGGGAAAAATATGAAAATGAGTTTAGCACCCTTTTACAGTAGAGTTGTAGTTCAAATGGTTTATTTTGGAATAGATTTGTTTATTTTGTGTAGGCTTGTATATTTATGTTCTGACAGTAAATTTTCTACAGTAGAATGTTTATGAGTAGTTGAAGCTAGAAAAATTATGAAATCTGCTGTTGAACACTTTTTGTATAAAAAGTTAGTTCAAAAGCACCTTTTGAGTAGTTTATTTGTTATTTTTATATCTGCAGTTCTATATTTTATTTCTGGCTGAAAATTGTTCAGTGAAGTTCAGCAGGTGTTAATTGCCTTTTGGAATTTTTGTAGATTTTTCTGAGTTCAGAAAAATGCACTTGCAGTTCAAACCTGAATTTCTTTTGAATTTCTAAATAAGAAATAGGTAAATTAATGGATTTTGTTTTATGAAATAAATAAGTATTTACCTCAATGTCAAAAGTGGTTCCACAAGTTGGTTTTGTTGGTTTGCAAGAAATGTTACTTTTCTTACCACCGCATCTCGCACCACGTATTATTTATTTATCATTTTCAACCGCATTGCAATAGGATCGACAGTTCAGGATCAAGACCAGGAGCAGGAGACAAACGTCGAGCAGGAGATCCTGGAACTTCATCAAACCGAGGAAGTCGACCCCGCGGCCGACACTAACCTGCCTGAGTGCCCCTCCCACGAGGCCTCAGTCTTCTCTCAAGGCAAGCCCCGGAGCATTCTAAGTCTCTCAGTTTTACAATTAAATTACTTGAGTCCTTTTATATTGTGATGCATTAGGTATAGGAGTTGGAATGAATCCTACTTGCTGCATTACCATTCCTTGGTTATTGATTAATATCTACCTTGTTATCCTGTTATTTATTTACAATGTAGAATCGCTTAGCCTGCTTAATAAAAGTAGTAGTTAGGGATGTTCCGTAATACCCCTGATGGATAGTTACTGGATCACGGTTGGCTATATTTGCTATCGTGGAAAAGAACCGGAGTAGTAGCGAAATACGGTCAACTGGGAGGCAAGGCACAAGTTGGAAACTTGGGGCAGTCCGTCCGTTAGATCGTGTAGGTTTGTATCGATGTTGGCCCTCGTTCATTTTTGAACGCGCCCTTTTACTTAGGGATACGTCGGTGCCGTAATCATCGACCCCAAAGCCGGTTAGAAGCTGTTCGGGCCGGAATCAACCCGAGTCGCGCCCTCTAGTATGGAAATGTGATCTGCCACGTGAGGCCATCGCCAGGTTCCAATTGGGCGGTCCGTGCTTGAACCGCGACGATTACCACCACGAACAAGCGTCGAGCGGTTGCCCAATGCATGGACCCGACGGGGAAAGTGTGGGCTGGTATTAAAGGTCTTTCACCAGCTGGTTTGGAATTCGATTCGAGTCGCCCTCTCCCCCGGTTAGTGGGAAACTATGGCGAGCTTCACCACGATACAACTTCATGTGATGATTAAAGGTTCAACTAAAATATGGAGAAGTCAACTGGATATGGTTATACTATTGCTTGTTAGACTCAAGTGTGTGTAATAGTTCAGGTGCAAACCTAGAGTAAAGAAATAGGTCTAAAACTGACAGCTCATCTATGTCAATTAATACTCCTTATCTTAATTGTGAGCTTTCCGCAACTAAAAGATCTCAGCTCCTCCCAAAAAGGCCTTGCATATCCTTGGTGTCTTTATTTTCAGTTGGACGGGTAAGTCTAGCTGAGTACATTCTCGTACTCAGGGTTTATCTCGTTTGTTGCAGATGGCCAGGTCTACTTTGGCTATTGTAAGCACTACCTCTACCCAGTGGAAGGTGATGAGGAGTAGGCCCAGGGCAGGGTCGTCCAGAAGCTTGCCCTTTTCTTTTGCTGGTCTGAGACTTCTAGTGGCACATTATCTAAAAAGGGAAGAGTGAGTTGTGTTGAGTTGGATTTATCAAACAATGTTTTATTTGGACCACATGTGTGGTGGTCGTGTTTCAAACTTATTTAAGCTTCCGCACTTTTAAATCTGGTACTGTAATAACTCTGTCTTAAATTCGTACTCTGATGTTTTAAATCCAGTTTCGTTTCCCTGCGATGTATCTTTGCGAATGTAATTCTTGAACAATGCGATCCTGTATGTTGTAAAATGATAGAAATCTTTCGAGATTTCCGGACTACCGGGGTTATATGGGTTCAAGTATGAGTCGGTGTCAGACGGTTTTGACTAAGACGGTACTTGAGCTCTTATAATCAGGACGGTTCCGCCACAGGGAGGCTTGCCAATGCTCACTAGTATGCTTAGGAATCAGAATATGTAAGAGCGAGTGCATATGAGCCGGCCAAGCCCCTTAAATAGGCCATCCAAGTCGGCCTAGCCGTTGGGCTGGAATTGGGGTCATCGGACGCGCCGATGATCAACCATCGGACGCTGCCCCAGCGTCCGATGCTCCGGATGGAGCCACGTGTCCCCTTGATATGAAATCTGCCCGTTAGATCCCAACGGTCATATCACTTCGCGCCACGGTTAAAGTGGCATCGGACGCGCCGATGCCACTGCTCGATTCAGTTTAACTCTGCGTCACATCGGACGCGCCGGCACCTCCACATCGGACGCTCAACCCCTGCGTCCGATGACACAACAGAAAGGTTCCAGAGAGGGCCAAAACACATCGAACGCGTCCGATGGTTCTGCATCGGACGCAGGCCAGCGTCTGATGTTCCCTGGAAAGCATGCTCGCGCCACGTCACCTGCATCGGACTCTGCAACAGTGTTTCCTCAGCGTCCGTTGCCAGCGTCCGATGCTCCTTCAACTTCTGACAGAAACTAGGGTTTTCCATCGGACGCTCAGCCAGCGTCCGATGCTCCCTGAGCTTAACACTTCACTTTCGAAATCCGCTGAATCCTGCCTCGCAAGCTCGGCAGGAGGGAGAAGGACTATACACTAGTTTCTCCCACTTCTCCACAACTCCTTAACACCCCCTTATCCCAAAAGTGCCAACACCACCAAGTGTACATCATCATATGCAAGTGTGTTAGCATTTTGCAAAGTATTTTTCAAGGGGTTTTGTTAGTCACTCACTAGGTCTATAGCATCAATATGTTAGAGAACTCCTAGTGGCACTTGAACATCGCATAAGCCGTGAATAATCTCCTCTTAATAGTACGGCTATGTATCCTAAATGTGATCACACTCGCTAAGTGTCTTGATCACCAAAACAAAGAGCCATATAGGTTATACCTTTGCCTTCGGGCCTCTTTGATCCATCTCCTCTTCTTTATTTCACCAATGGTAGAGCACTTGATCTCTTGAGTGCTTGTGGCCATCACCATCCTCCATGGTTGCCATCTTGCTAGCTCCACCACTTGGCTTGGTCACAATCCTTTCTAATAAGCTACACACATGCTTAGCAATAGGATTAGACCAAATATGTTTCATCAATTAACCAAAACCAAACTAGGGCTTTCATTCTCCCCGACGGGTCTTCCCGGGAGGAGTTCTAGAGTTATCAACACAGGAGTCTAAAACCCTAAATCGGCTTAAACCGGTCGGTTTCCGTCGGTTTAGCCATGGTCCCTGCTGTCACAGGTTGATCTGCAACCTCTTCGGGCGTTCTAGCCCTGCTGATGTGTGATTCGGATCACTTCCGACGTCAACAGATATTTTAAATTGTTCTCGGGACAACTATTTGGTGCCTTTATTTTTGTCTCCAAAACTCCAAAGGATTTCGTTTGCACGGTTGTTCATTCTTGTCATGTCACTTCAAGATATTGCAGGTGCAGCTGTTGGTGCTGCGCAACTGCCAACTGTGCGGACATGGCGCATCAGCTGGCAATCGTGACACGTGTATTTATTTGGTGATTTTTTTTTTTGGATTTTGCTACTGTAGCACTTTCATTATTATTTGATAACTTTGTTCAAATATGGACTAACTAGGCTTAAAAGATTTGTCTCGACATTTACAAACCAATTGTGCAATTAGTTATGTTTTTACCTACATTTAATATTCTATGCATGCGTGTAAAGATTTGATATAACGAAGAATTTTTTTAAAAAAAATAGAACTAAACATGGCCTCCTGCTCCTGATATATATATACACCTGACGCCTGTTTAGGTCCCACGTGTCGACTGCATAACAACGTAGAGAGATTTTTTTTTTTTTCATGTGGGCCGTGGCAACACTATGCGTGTGTGGCCTGTCACATGTCGGGCCATCCCCGACGGTGAACAAATAGATAGTCTAGGGAAAGAAAAGGAGAGGACACCACTAGCGAGAAAACCAACTAGCTAGCGATTTCTTTTATCCCGTTGAGAATTGGCTCCTTGCTCAGCAAGATAAACTTAGGGTCCATTTGTCCATCAACTAAATTTTAAACCTACTCATCCCGTTGAGAGTATACGTATCTAGCATGTGAACTAAAATTAGTAAACTGATTTTTTGTTTCCAACCCAACTAGGAGTAGCCATTATTACTTATTAGTTCATTAGTTGGTATGTCTGGACTAATATGAACTGAAAGAAGTCCATTAGTCTGTGCTAAAACAACATTCTTAGCTCATTTTTAGTCAATGTACTCCCTCTGTTTTTAAGAAAGAGTCATTTTCGCTTTCTAAAAAGTGACCTGTCTTTAACTTTGGTCAAATGTATAATAAAATATTAATATTTATGGTACATAATTAATATCATTTGATAGATCTTTAAATATACTTTCATATAATACACTTATTTAGAGATATAAATATTGCACATATTTTTTACAAACCCAGTTAAAGTTTATAAAGTTTGACTAACACGGATCTTACAGTGACTTTATATTTAGGAGTTAGGACAGACGAATTATACAAACATTTTAGACTAAAAATGGTCTACCTCGAATATGACCTTGGACCACTTCTCAACCACACAAAAGAAAAAAAAAAGGAAAGGAAAGGTAGCTTCACTCATTTTCCATATATACCCACGAAACATATATACATGCAAAATAAAAAGTCAGCACTCCGATGCGCTCGTCTTCACCTCTCGCAAGACGCCTGACCGCCTGGGTCCATTTGTGTGAGAAGAAGGCCTAGCTAGGGCCTGTTTCATTTTGTGCTCGGAGGCCTGGCCGCGCTCGTGGGCTGCAAGAGCTCGTGTTTGACTTCTCCAGCTCCCGGCCCTCGCGCACCTCGACGTACCTCGCCCACCTCCGCGTACAGGCAAGAGGAAGAACGCTCGAACCGTGGCAGCGACGGCAGCCTGGAGGTGCCCGGCGGCGGGGCTGCCGCGCCTTCCATGGTCGAGCTCCAGCCTAGGACAGTGGCCGCCGCACAAAACCTCCACGGCGAAGCTCCTCCAGCCCAGAACGTGGTCGTCCATGGTATGGCGAAGCTCCAGCCAGGTACATCCTGGACGACCGCGCGAGGAGGGACGGCGGGCTTGGAGGCCGGGACACATTGTCCGGTAAAGAGTGATGTCTGAAAGTTGATGTGTTTTGTCTGGTGAGGCGAGTGTAGTGAGGATGTGTTTGGTTGGTGTCCTTGGACCTGAGAAACTAATACGATGATAAATATGATTTCTAGTATAATATAAATTTTACACTTATGATTAAATAATATGAGGATAAATATAAAAAATTTAAATAATAAATATTAATAATCATAATCTAGATTACAAAACAAACATTAAATTTGATGAACAGGAAAAGATACTTTCTGGTGAACAGTAATATGGTTATAATTTTTTAGCAACATCCTGTACGTTACTTGTGCAAAATAAAAAAAACACAGTAATAGTTAACAGTAGAAAATCTGCACAATAGTTAATTAACTTGAACTAAATCTGATTACACAGCCAGACAGATGCTACCAGCACCAGGCGCTCGTTGTTGGAATGTAATATGGCGTGTGTTCCCGCACGCCCTATATATGTAAACACCTGACCTTCACAGTAATGTATCAAGTATTCCCTAATTATTCACTTTCATGGTATCGGAGACATGCTAGATATTTTAGACCGTGCTCCTATGCGTAACTGCAAGCCCAGTAGCACTCCGGTCGAGACTCACACCAAGCTTCTTGCTGATGGTGTCTCAGTTGCCGATCCCAGCCAGTACCGTAGTCTTGCAGAGGCTCTTCAGTATCTTACCTTTACTCGACCTGATATTGCCTTTGCAGTCCAACAGATCTGCCTGTATATGCATGACCCCCGGGAACCTCACCTGAGCGCTCTAAAGCGCATTCTCCGGTATTTACAGGGTACATTGGATCTTGGCTTACACCTCCACTGGACCTCACCGGCTGACCTCACCGTCTACACCGATGCAGATTGGGCAGGTTGTCCCGACACGCGCAAATCCACCTCAGGTTATGTGGTGTTCCTTGGGGACATTCTTATCTCTTGGTCGTCCAAGCGTTAGCCGATAGTGTCACGGTCCAGTGCAGAGGCGGAATATAGAGCTGTCGCGAATGGAGTTGTCGAAGCCTGCTGGCTGCGCCAGCTTCTGTCAGAGCTTCGGTGTCCTCTTCGCCGTGCTACAGTGGTCTATTGTGATATTGTCAGTGTTGTTTACCTCTCCACCAACCCGGTTCAGCGTCAGCGAACTAAGCATGTTGATATCAATCTGCATTTCGTCAGAGAACGAGTCGCCCTAGGTGAAGTCCGCGTCCTGCATGTTCCCACTTCGTCCCAGTACGCTGACATCTTCACCAAGGGTTTGCCGACGTCTGTGTTCACAAAATTTAGGTCTAGTCTCAATGTCTGTGGTGCTCCCAGTTTAGACTGTGGGGGAGTGTTGGAATGTAATATGGCGTGTGTCCCCGCACGGCCTATATATGTAAACACCTGACCTTCACAGTAATGTATCAAGTATTCCCTAATTATTCACTTTCACTCGTTTTTAGATGTCTGGGCCTGCTCTCCGATGCCTGGACCAAGCAAGTGGCTAGGGCTGTATCCAAATAGGTGTCAGGCAAGACACAGGCAGCCATTCACCCAGGCATATTGGGCGTGTTTGGATGATTGCTTGAGCCAGGCAACTACGGCCAGACAACAATCTCGACCCCAGGCACACAAAATCGATGACCTGGATTTGCTGCCTGGACCAGGCAGCTTTGCCAGGGTCTCAAGCAAACAGGCCCATTAACTCCAGGACACCATCCAAACATACCCGGCGTGCACAACCACGCGTATATCTGGTCCCTGGCTCCCTGCTGGCGTGGGTGCCACGTGTTCACCATGTCACTCTCGTCGGCTCCTTCGATGTGCTCATGTGCATCCGCTACGCTCTCCATGTGAAATGACATTGACAATGCTTGGGGTAACATTACCACGTTCTAAATCCATCCAGTCTCTCCGTATTCTTCTCTACAGACAGAAAAAAAGCTCGACTCTGCAGGAACATCTCTGGAGACCAGAGAGCAAGGCCCTGGTTCGGAGATACGATCAGAATCTAGGGAACCACGTAGGGTGTCCCGCGCCACCAGCTCCTCGCCCACGGACGTGACGCGATGCGCCGGGCGGCCTCGTCCGGCTAGCCGCCGGCGTCTCACCCAACCCATTTGCGCTACACACAACAACACTCTGGATCGGACCCTCAACCGTTTTGTTTTAGTCGCTCGTGCACAGTCGTGTGCGAGAGAATCCCAGTCCTCCGTGAAAAATTATCCGGTCTTCATTATAGTGGGAGGTTTTGAGTCTAATCAGCATTCATACTTTAGTTATCCACCGTTATCGTTATATTCCGTTACAAACTTTCTAATTTTAAATGGATAGCAGACAGAGAACTCAAAACTTTCTAATTGCCAAATAAAACACCAAGTAATACAGAGTGGATTACAAACTTTGAACTCAAAACTTTCTCATGCCAAACAAAACACCAAGTAATACAGAGGGAGGATTTAATACTTTCTATTGACAAATAAGATACCAAGTAATTTTCCAATAGCAAATAAGAGGAACATCCGAGAGTTCCTGCTCTAGAGTCTGGAAGGGACTTTGCTCAGTCCTTCCTCCTTAAAGAGTTAAGACTACTGTCCCGTACTTCAGCCGATCCAAACTATACTTCACTTTAACTTTATCTAAGTCTTTAACTTTAACAAATTTATATAAAAAAAAGTTATCAACATCTAGAACATCAAATAGTTTAATTAAATTCTACAAACATGCTTTCATATAGCGTTTATTTTAACTTGTAGATTGTAGATGTCATAACAATTTGGTTAAATTAAAAACATTAACTTGATAGAACATTTATTTTAAAAATAAAAAATGTAAAAAAACATTTAAAAAAATTGCGTTAATTAAACTTTAAAAGTTTGGCATGGTGCCACCGAAAGTGAATGTAAGTTGTACTATGGTCCAATAAATCATTGCTGCCAAAAGTTACGTGTCACATCGTTGACAGCTAATTAAGCAAAGCATATCAAACAGAAGCTCTCAGGACGCCAACAAACTTCAAGATGTCCTGCACTATTTGCAACGCTGCCGCAAAATACTGTAGAGCAAAGTACGTAGCTAAGGTGGCGCGCAAGCAACAGCAGCAGCCGTGTTAAGAAGTGCAGCCGAGGGCAGCCAGAAAACCTGATCAACAACCTCCAATCAAGATCTAGGAGATCAAACACCAACAGGCATAGACAAGCAATCAACAAAACATAGACCACACCAGATACATGGCGGCGCAGATAGCAACCATGTGTAGTGTGTTCAACAAATAGGGCTTCAATCAACCAGATTGTTACCATTATATGTCAAACAGCATCTGACATTTACCCTATCCAACAGCAAATAAAGCTAATAAGAATGCAACTTTGTCCAATAGAAAAAAAAAATGGTGGCATATGATGGATGGAAGATTCGACTTCAACGCTGGCTCTATGATGTGATGAACATCAATCACGATGACAGTATGGCACTCGAAGAAGCATCTATGAAGAATATCAATCAGGAAGTTGCAGAGAAGGAAGCAGAAGCCGAAGACTTCCTTCGTCGAAGGCAACATGTGGTGGCAAGTGGAGATCACAAAGCAAAGACAAAGTCGCTTAACGTAGCATTTGGCCTGGTCAATTCACTTTCTGGCACTCACACTAACCTGGGTCCTCTGAAGTAAGGCATCATAACGCAAGTAGGAGAGTCGGCATCCATCTAACATACTGCAGTTCCTGAACCAGGACCAGGGCACGGAGACCAAACCTATGGAGAAACTTACCAGATGCTGCATTTGTCAGCAAATCAAACCTTACCAAATGGTATGAGAAGGAAGGTTATTACTGCTTTTGTGATGCGCAGCATCTTCAACGAAGCATGTGGTTCACGAAGACACGCAGGCAGACTAACACACGGCTGATCGAATGAAGCATGCGGGGGTGTGTGAAGAATGAAGAGCGCAGAACAAAACCATGAAGACAGAACTGAAAGCCGTAGTCGGCCGAGTCGTTTAAGCAGTGCAGGACGCTGCCTTTTTACCACACAAGAAAAGACAGTAGGTCTTAGTTCAACAAATACACCCACCCATCAAGAGGTTTTACTACTACTTATAAAGTAGACACAAGCATAATAAGGTATATAAAAAAGTTATGAGAACCTTAACCAACGTCAAGCAGTCGGCGAACGATCTTTCAAACAGGTTATTGATCATAGCTTTCTCACATGACCCTCATCAGATACAAGGATCTGGCTCTAGCTCCTGCTGCGGCGGTAGCTGGCAGTATCAATAGTAAAATTGAATCAATATTTTAGTAGCTGACAACCAAATGTGTAACTAAAACATGCATTACCCATTAGCATAGGGAGACGCGTCTCGTGCACGTTTGTACTGTGGTGACCTGCTATAGCTGCGTCCACGAGCTGGTGAAACGCTACGACGTCTTGGAGAGCGTGCTGCAGGACTGTAACTCCTGTTTGCAAAGATACGGATTAAATCAGATTCATTGTCCTTTCATAATATTAATTATGCAATTTGCTAAGAGTATTTCACAAGTACAGATTGAACAGAACAAAACAAGAACAATAAGATGGAGAGTAAACATATTTCTTTTGCTCATTTGATAGACAGTTTCCACCGTTAATCATTCAAAAACTAGGCTGCTAACAAATGTGAAGGTCAGAGGAAATCTTAGGAACTTCCTCGCAAGTGCATGATCCATAGTCATTCCCGAAAAAACAAAGAGCAGAGTGAAATCATGTATATGTCTGATCTGAGTTCAGAATGAAACTGAAAAAATTAAAGTGGTTTGGCACCTTGATATAAAGACTGTAGTACAGTAGGGGCATACGGAGTATGTACTAATAAGTACAGAGTAATAACAATAGTCAGTGAATGTGGGTAGAAAAAGAAACGAGAGAACATTCACCTTCTACCATAACTTGGACTCCTGCGATATCTGGGACTGCGGCTGCGGCTGCGGCTACGGCTTCGGCGCCTTCCACTGCCTAGACCTCCAGAACCAATCCTCAAACGGCACTCACGAGCAAAGTGACCAGTCTCGCCACACTCATAACACTTGGATTCAGACCCACCATGCCGGTCACGACCACCACGGCCACTGCTGGCATTACGCGATAGCTCAACTCTCCATCCATTCTTGCCTACAAAACAATAAAAATATTGCTATAATCAGTAAGCATTAAAACATTTCTACATGACCATAAACATGAAACACACAAACTGTAAAATAAACCAAAGAAAGAACAAATATAATCACAAAAGGTAAGAAGAATACCACAGAAGATCAAATCAATTGAACTTTAACAAAGATTACTTCAATTAAGCACAAAATAAGTTCATTAGGCATGCAATCTCCAATATGACAATATCTACAGAATATATATTATATTATGAACAGACTACAGGACTTTCTTGATTGTTGTCATCAATGTATATGAAATTTTACATTCAAATGTTCAAAGTTAAAGTTACAGCATACCTAGATTGAGTTATGATTGTTATATTATTAGGAATATTTTCAATTTTTCCTACTTTCTCTACTCCTGCAACGGCCAATAGCTGTGCCAGATGGTAAGCAATTGTACCCAAGTCCAAACCCAAATTCATAATTCTATATATCATTAGCCCTGGATGTAATTTAATAGCAACTCATATTCCTCGCGAATAACACTGACAACATATGGAATGCCATATATACATCTGATACAACATACTGAGAAAGGTCTATAACATGTTGACAGCAATACATTGATCACATACCATCTAGGTCACGGATTGCATCCTCAGCGTCCCTCTTATCATCAAAATCAATAAATGCAAAGCCAGGTGGTTTCCGAGCAACCCAAACACTGATTCCATAAAAACAAAACATGAAACTGTGTCAGAATCATAAGCGTCAAGCGGAATACATGATGCAATATGTAATTACATGCTACAAGGTCAAGAACAGCATATCCTTTGGTGTTACTGGCCATATCATTCGCTTTGTAACCAAATAAAGTAATCACCAGTGAATTTGGACAAATTGTACCATGCTCCATCAAAGAATAATTGACACAACCAAAGTACTGGCTACTTTTGGGAATGATGCATATTATTAAGGTGTATCCCAAGTATATACAACGATATACACTACAGTGACAGTATATTTTATCCTAAACAAAAGAAGAGGATTTGCAGTACAACTCGAGACTGTCATGCTAACATAATAGTCAATCATCATTGCAACCAAATCATGAACGCACAACACTTCAGTTTCGAAAGACAATTCCTGGGTTCGCTATATTTAACAAAATTCTGCCCTTGTGATTGTCATCCGAACAGGCGCGCACAAGAAAACACACATGAATTTCTAAGACGAGCCACACCAATCACACGGAATCTAGGGATCTGAGGCGAGAGCACTGACCTGCGAAGAACCCCGAACGTCCGGAACTCGTCCTCCAGCTCCCCAGCGGTCACTCGGGGATCCAGGTTGCCGACGTACAAGCGGGCCATCACAATCGATCACCTGCAAAACATTCGCCAAAAACGAACACCTATAGCAATTAGACACAGCCAGCCACCGAGAACCTCTCGTATCAACGAGAGAGCACGCCAAATCAAGCAACGAATCGCCCAAAGTCCAGTCCGAAACAAACAGATCTTAAAACTCGAAACCAAAATCAGCCGCGGAATTCGACCGGGAGGGCGCACGAATCAACCAGATCTAGGGTTTAGAAGCGAGGGGAAAGAACATGGGGTCCCCGAGTGGGAAATCTGTAGCTTACCTTCTCCGATCTGTTCCCTCCCGGGGCTGCGGCGTGGATCGCGGGCGAGGACTGAGGACGCTGGCTGACGATGGCGGACGGAGCTGGGGCCTGTGGAGAGTGGCTGCGCGAAGGCGAGAACGAGAAGGCGAGACGAGATCACGCGACGCGAGGGTTGATATTTTATCGCGTTGCCGGATTGGGATTGGACGGGAGGAATCGGGACGTTTTTGGTTGGACCCGGAAGCCGTGCTTTTACGGTGGGCCGGGCTTCTTATGGGCTTGCATGCTTGGGCTGTTGTTCGAACACTCCTCTTTTGAAATGGAAAAAGCCCACTTATCTTTCTCCGTTTTTCCTCCAAAACCGGGCAAACCATCTTCCTCAGTTTTTAAAATCATGCGTTTTACTACCTCCCTAGAACAGTTTTAAAGACGGTTTTGTATTTTAATTTTTTACTTATTTCGGCTGAATTTTTAAAAAATTATAGTAAACCATAAAAAATTCATAAAATAATTGGGCTCCACATGAGTACACCTATACAATGAATATATAATATGGTATACATTAGTACAACTTTTTTTAGATTTAAATCCATGTTTTATATAATTAATTGAAATATATTATAACTAGGGTTTCTATGGTCTAATTATGGTAAAAGTTTTTACGGTGGCTTAATTATTATATGCTTGAACTACAATAAAATTTTCGTACTTATTGGATCATGTATACCTTAGTTATAAATTTATTTAGTGTTTATTTATGTTTATTAAATCTAAATAAATATATAATTTAACTAAGTTAAACATGATTCAATAAGTATAAAATTTTTACTATAGTTTAAGGATACAATAATTATGCCACCATAAAAACTTTACCATAATTAGACCATAAAACTATAGTTATGAATTATTCAAATTAATTACAAAAAAACATATATATAAATATACAAAAAAAACTTTGTACTAAAGTATAACATATTATATATTCCATGTATAGATCTACTCATGTGGAGTCCAATTTTTTCCATTTTATGATTTATATATATGATTTTTAAAAGATCCGGTCGAAATAAATAAAAAAGACAAAGACAAAACCACCTTCAAAACTGCTCCATGGAGGTAAAACACATGGTTTGAAAAGTTGAGGGAGATGATTGTAAAAATTAGGGGGAGTAGACTTTTTCCTTTTGAAATAGCATATAAAGTTGTTTTCCTTCCTCTAAAAAAGATAATTTTGTTTCCTAAAAATTGATTCAGGCAATTTATTATAGAAATTTAGCATCACACAGATAAACTTTCACACAAAATTTAATTCGACATTGTGAAAGAGCATCTGGCTCTTTAATGAGTTTTGGTTGATTGTATGACAATGTGATTAAAGGACTAATGGGTTTGCTAAGTGTGAAGCAGGTGATAGCTTATCTCACATACACTTGCATATTCTATGATAAGTCAAAGTGGTGTATTGTTGGGAGATTTGAATTAAGTCAATCATGAGAAACAACAATGCACATGGAATTCTTGATATGGCTTATCTCTCTTTATGTGTGACCTCTATGGATTCTTATTATGTCATGGATGGATATATTGATGATCACGTCCACTATCTCTTGAATGATATATTCTTGTGTTGAAGAGGATATGTTGGTTATCACGTTCAGTATCTTTCCAATGACATATTCTTGTGATGAGATGAACATATTGGTTATCACATAGAATATCTCTATATGTTGCACTCTTATGATATGATAGAATGGTCGTCACGTGGATTATTTCTCTATAGAGTGGATCCTTATAATATCATGAATAGACATATTGATGATCACATGGAAAATCTCTCTAATGTCATATTCATGTTATATGGTGAATATGATGGTTATCGCTTGGACTGTCTCTCAGATGGTATATTCCTATGTTGAGATGAATATATTATCTATCACACAGGCTGTCGTTATATATGAGAAGTCTTTATAGTGTGATAGATACATTTGGTTATCACATGGACTTCAGTTGATGATCCAACACAGGACTTGATAAGAATGGTTTGAGAAAGTGAAGATAGCAAGGAAAGACTTCGAGGTACTAAGCATAGGTGAAGGGCAAGCAAAGGCTTGGCGGCCGAAGGACCTGGCTAGAGTGAAGAAGAAAGTACTTGCATTTAGTCGAGGAACGAATCAAGCCACAAAGGTCAAGATGATGTAAAGGATCAAATCTTTGTTGATCAACCAAATGAAAAGTGACTTGATATTTGGTGGTTTTCACATCTATGATTAATGAAATCAAGTCACTATCTCAAGAAGGCTTTGCTCAAATAGAAGTTGTTCAAGGATGACATGTTGACTCCCTCGTCTGATAGAGATTGGAAGTTGCGGCATTGTTCAGAAGGTTTGAACTCAAGAAGAACTATGATCATATCTCTCTATTTTTGAGTTAATAGGTATGACGTACTTTTAAGAGGGATGCAACATGTGATAGACTTAGTTTCTCTAGTGCTCAAGTCAACCCATGAGAGTTTGAGAGAAAGGAGAGTGTTGCAGGAGGTAGATGTGTGAATCTCGCGCAACCCGGACATGTCCGGGTGGCCTACCGGACATGTCCGGTAGGTGCGGGCTTGGGACTGTCGGTAGTACCGACCTCGTGCTCGGTGGTACCGACCTCCAAGGGTCAGTTTGCAGGGCTCTCTGTGTAGCTTTTATTTTGACCTAGCGGTAGTACCGCTATCAAAGTCGGTAGTACCGGGGCTTGCTGGGTGAGGCTCTACCGGACATGTCCGGTAGACCTACCAGACATGTCTGGTCGGTGCTCAGCCCAACCATCTTCCTTCTCCTCCAGTTTCTCTCTTCCCTAAGGGTTGTCTGTCCCATTCCTTCTGATGGATACACTCTCTTTTATATCCTGAGTGGAGTGGGACCTAAGTTGTTTGATTTTTCAAGTGTTGGTGCTACCGGACATGTCCGGTAGGCCTTCCGGTAGGTGTTCAACGACTAGTAACGGCTAGTTTCGAGGGGGGCTGCCCCCAAGCCTCCACTTTTGGAGGTTGCTGATTCTGCTGACTTCCTAGAGCACTTGTGAGCTTTGTGAGCACTCTCAAACCCTCTCTTAGTGAGTGAAGCTTCAAATCCCAAAATCCATATTGTGGGTTGAGTATTAGAGAGCAATCCCTTTCTTGAGCACTTGAGCTTTCTTGTCAATCTCGTGTGTTGCATTCATTACTCTTGGACTCCGCGGTCCTAGACGGCTAGGCGTCGCCGAAGAGCACCCAAGAGCTTTGTGGCGTGCCTCGGAAAGTTTGTGAAGGTTCGATCTCTCCTCAAAAGAGATCAACTAGTGGAAGGAGCATAGCGGGTGAAATAGACCGCGGCTAGAGTGACCTGTGGTGTCCTCTAGAGCCCACCTTCGTGGTGGTTCGCATCCGGCTCAAGAGAGAGTAGGACCCGAGGGGGTGTTGAACTTCGGTGAAACAAATACTGTGTCATCTTGTTTACTTCGTTCTATACTTGCTGTCTTCTGTGTCTATTGCATCACCTGTGCAGGTCACCTAAGTGGTGAAATTAAATAGAGGCATCCGGGAGCTCGGTCTGCAGCCATCGAGCAACCCGGACATGTCCGGTAGAGCTGCCAGCTGCAGATTGAATTGTACTCGGTTCTAACCTTTGTGGTTGCAGGTGTTAAGCTCCTAGGGGTTATTTCATATTGCCATATACTCTGATTATTCACATCTTTGTGGTTGAATAAGATTCGTGCGGAGTTTTCTTGTGTAAACTCTGAATCTAAATCGTTTCCGCTTATTAAAAGGTTAATTTTTATAATTGCCTATTCAACCCCCCTCCCCCCTCTAGGCGACCACTTAGGTCCTTTCACATTGCCGCCAGACCGCCACTTCATCAAACTTCGGAGTACTCCTTGTTGTCCTCGCGTCTTTACAATCGTGTCTAATCTCTGAACCAATATAACGAGATCTAAAATAAAATTAAGGTGCTTACGCGGACTTAAATAGCAAGAGTTTGCAAATTGGACGAGTATATATCGTTAAGGTGTTTATGTGGACTTTAGGAGAGGATCGGTTTCGGTGTCTCTATATGTTTGAATCTATGCGCATCTAATTTTAGTTGTTTTAATAATAATATATAAGAGAGAATAAGCCGATCAACGGCTAATAAGCCAACTGATAAATTTAAATAAATAGAGTCAGTGTTTTCTGGTAGATAGATCACACAGTTCTGCATCAAACATTGAAAGTCCTCCGGATTCCCGTTGCAGGATAAATTAGTGACTCAATCAATCAAAATCAGAGCATTCACGTATAAAAAGAGATGTGTCCACTTACATTGAACTAACAGACGTTACTTCGCAGCGGTAGCAGTTAATGGGTGGAACTGCCCTATGCACATTGAAGACCCTGCAAAAAAGATAACTGCAAAATTCAAAAAACTCAGAAAGGAGCTAAAAGAGTGGAAAAGGTCTCTGAAAGGACCGTGACGCCTAAGAGGGGGGTGAATTAGGCAACTTAAAACTTCTACTCTAAACTAAGGCCTCTAAAAACCACCTAGACAAAACCTATGCAAGAAAGTAAACTATCTATTGTGCAACTAAGGTTTTGCTATGTGTGTTTGCTATCTCTACCGCAAAAAAGGAGTTATGCTACCTAGTTTCCAAACCTATCAACTAGCAAGAAAGCTAGGAAAGGTCAAGCATATGAACAAGGTAGCAATGTAAATGCGGAAGCTAAAGAGTGTGATAGAGATGCAAACTCCCGTCGATGACTCCAGTATTTTTACCGAGGTATCGAGAAGCGCGCAAGCTTCCCCCTAGTCCTCGTTGGAGCCCCTCGCAAGGAATCCCTCGCAAGGGCCAAGCTCCTGGTCGGGTAACTCCGTGGATAGCTCGGGTCTTCCCCACGCGCAAGTGGGTCTCTGGTTAAGCCACTCGTGGCAAAGCCTCTCTCGGATGCTCTCTGCCGTCTTCACTATCAAGTTTTCGGCCGAAGCGCCGCGGGCCTTGTTCCCTTCAGTACACGGAGGCGGCCACACCACAAACTCGGTTGGTGTGGTCTCGCAAGACTACAAGCCCCGCCGATGTACAACCACGGTGCGCGCAAGCACCGATAGATAAGAGGTTTTCAACCTCACTAAACACTAGGCCTAACACCTAGAGCAAGCGCAAAGTGGTGGTCTAACTAGCTTAAGCACTTCGCAAAGCACATACACTAATCACCGAGTATATCACTTGAGCACTTTGGTGGCTAGAGCAACTAAATATGTGTCTATGCACTTGGTATACTTCCTTGAGCTCCAACCTTATTGTTTTGGCCGGCCATGGGGGTATATATAGAGCCCCAAACAAATAGAGCCGTTTGGAGAAAGTCATGGGCTTCACAGCGGACCATCGGACGCTGGAGTCGTGACCATCGGACGCGTCCGATGCTCCTTTAACGGCTAGATGCCAGCCTGACACTGCGTCGCAATGGCTATATCAGCGTCCGATGGTTGATCATCGGACGCGTCCGATGTTCGCAGAGCCTCTCTGGAACCTCTCTAGATAGTCATCGGACGCAGGGTCCTGTAGCGTCCGATGTTAGCAACGGAGCGTTTGATGCTCGCTGTGCAGGTTTGCGCAGTGTCACAGTCGCGTCCGATGCCTCGGTCTTCAGCGTCCGATGCCTCTTCTAGCGCTGACACGAGCTAGGGTTTACCAACGGAGCGTCCGACGCTTGCGTTGGCAGCGTCCGATGTCCCTATCTTCTCGTTTCTTCGTGATTTCTTGCACCGTCTTGGTTCCATTCTTGTGCCTTGGACTTTGCTTGATCTTTAGGGTCTTCAACTGAGCTTCTAATATCTTGCTTGAGGTGTTGATCATCGGATCACCACGTCGCCTTAGTCCAAGTCACATTTGCACCCTATTGGACTACAAAACAAACACTTGCAAACTTATTAGTCCAATTTGGTTATGTTGTTCATCAAACACCAAAATCCAAAGTTAAATGGTCCGAGGTCCATTTTCCTTACAATCTCCCCCTTTTTGGTGATTGATGACAACACGACCAAAACAAGCAAATAATAGATACATAATTAAGAATGCAATCTACTTGCTAGGATGCAATGCAAAGGCAAGATTTATATGATGTTAAAAAGATACCGAATTGAAACATATCTAATCTAACATATCTTGCCCTTGCCACAGAGTCTCGTTGTGTGACTTTATGGAATAAGACTCCCCCTAACTCCATAAATCACTTCCTCCCTTTTTGAACCATTCCCATGAAAATAACCATAGAATTTTTGAAAATTTGATTTTGGTTATTTTGTTTATTTTAGTTTGGGCTTGATTTTGGTCCCTACACATTTCTCCCCCTTTGGAATCAAACACCGAAAAGGAAGACATTAAAGCTCAAGAGAGGAAACATTATATAAGCTACAACTCCCCCTAGGTATATGCATATATATGATGTAAGGCAAAAGCATATGCATAACCAACAAATTAAAGCACAAAGGAGTTTAACCTATATAATGTATGGAGAAAGCATATAAGAGAATCAAATTGAAATCAACATAATGATATCGGTTAGGAATACCACATGTAGATGTCAATTGAATTATCACCACACATGATGCTTGTCTCCGAGAACTCCATTTTCCTTGCTATTAGACTACTACACACATGATAATCTTGAAAGAAGTGTTAGTCTCAAAGCTTCCAAATTGTAGAGTAAACTCCCCCTCAAAGTGTGCATACAAGTTTGAAATACTTGTAGGAGAAATGCACATTTTCTTGTGAGGTCAAACTACCATTTTACAAGTAGACATCACTAGAAATGTGACACCAATTGAAGATGGTAATTGGGGTAGTTTATCTACTATTTGGACTTTGGCACATATAAGATAAATACAAGGTAAAAGAAGCTATGTGCCGTGCTTCTAACCAATTAAAACCATGTAGAATTGCTCTAAGAATGTGAGTGATACTGAGCAAAACTACCATATGATAAGCCTAATTTGCATGACAAAAGATATGAATATACCAATGCAAATATAGGCAATGAAAGAAACTAGATGCTAAAAGTAATTGCAAGAAATTAAACCAAATGAAAGTAATTGCAAGAATTTAAATTTAGTTACCTAACATGGGAGGGGGAACTTGGGTTCATAGTACCCACTAACATACTTGGCAATGACATGATCCAATGTGATGCATCCCATGATATGCACCCAAAACTTTGTCAAGTCTCCAAATTCCCCATCGCCAATTTGGCTACTCACTTCCCTTTCGGGATCCAAACCTTTTTGGTGCTCTTCATGGTTGTGATAATGTCCTTAGGCACCCAAATGCATTTGGCTCCATTGTTGGCTTGCTTGTTGACCTTGATGGCCACCACCTTGTCATTCTTCTTCTTCTTCAAAAGATAAGGTGTGGAGACCTTCTTGTTCACCTTGTTGGTGTAGGTGTTGGAGAGCTTGCTTGTTTGCTTTTTGTTTTTCTCTTTCTTCTTTTCTCCCCCATGCTTCACCTTGCACTCATAGGACTTGTGACCTTCCTTGTGGCAAAGGTAACAAACCACGGTTTGCTCCTCATCAAGCTTCTTCACTCCCTTGTTGGTGTTATCTTGATGAGTTCGGGTTTACTTCGTCTTGCCTTTTGCTTGGGTCAAGTCCTTGGTGAGGTGAGCCACTTCTTGCTTTAGTAGCTCATTCTCCATTGCAACTTCTTGTGTACATGTTTCTTCAATGACATTCTCAACACAAGCTTGTTTGCACATGGGTGAGTCTAAATCAAGTAAATCAATGCAAGAAGTAGAGGCATCCTTTTTAGGCATATTAAAGATTGATTTTCCAATTTTAGGTGCCTCGGTGGGGTTTGCTCCGATGGTTTCAAGATTAGCAACTTTATTAGTTAGCTCATCACAATGTTTGCACATAATTTCCCTTTTGGCAAGTAAACTTTTGTAAGCATCTTGTGTGCTAGCTAACTTTGCTTTTAGTTTTTCATTTTTCTTAGCAAGTTGCTCATCATTACTTGTGCTATCATATGTGCTTATACTAGCCTCAAGTTTCTCAATTTTATTAGATAGCTCAACATTTAAGTTTGAAAAAGTTTCATATTGATCTAGCATAGCATTGTAGGCTTGTTGAGAACTATCTAATTTTTCTTTTAAGATATTAATCTTCTTTTGTTGGCTAGTACAAGCTTTAGCATATTTAAGATTATATTGCACAAGTTGATTGTAAGAAGGTAGCTCATCATCACTATCACTATCTCTATCACTATCACTAGAGATAGGGCTTGTGTTACCTCGTGCCATAAGGCACAAACGTGAGGAGCTTGATGATGAGTGCTTGTTGCCATGTCTCTTGTGACGTGCTTCGTCATCACTTGATGAATCATCCCATGTCTTGATGGTGGTGAGAGCTTTGGCCTTGCATCCCTTCTTTTTCTTGTCATTGGGTGTGGGCTTTTGTTTTGGACAATCTTCCACAAAGTGCCCTTTCTTGCCACATCTATAACAACCCTTTTTTCTTTGCTCTCTTCTTTGATTGGTGAAGAGGCAATCTTCAATTGTGATGGGCACACCCTTGACATTGAGCTTGAGGATCATCCTCTTCACTCCTTTCATAAGCTTGATTGTTTCTTCTTCATCTAAGGAGGAGTCGGATGAGGTGGAGGCTTGATCATCACTTGATTCTTCATCTTCATCATCCTCTTCTTCTTCACTTGAGGAGCTTGAGCTTGTTTCAACTTGCTTTTTGCCCTTCATCTTTTTGTGCTCACATGAGAGAGCAATGTCTTTGCTTGATGATGTAGCTTCTTCTTGACCCATCTTGCGTGACATCTCAAATGCCACCAATTTGCCAATGACAATGGCCGGGGTCATGGTGCTCAAGTCCTCCATGTTGTGGAGGATGGTGATGGTGGTTGCATATTTGTTCTTTGGAAGAACGAAGATGATTTTCCTCACAATATCCGCATCACCTAGCTTTGTAATTCCTATAGAATGGAGCTCATTGATAATTAGATTCAAACGAGAATACATATCACGAACAAGCTCATTATCATTCATTTTAAAGGAATCATAGCTTGTTTTTGTTAGGTGATGTTTTTGCTCACGTACATTACTTGTACCATCATGGAGCTCATGTAGCTTTAACCAAATTTCATGAGATGTTTGCAAAGTAAAAACTTGGTTAAAGGCATCCATGCTAATAGATTCAAACAAGCAATTTTTAGCTCTAGCATTAAGATGAATTTCTTTTTCATCACCCGCGGTAGGCTTCTCGGGATTCTTAATGGGTTTCATCCCGTCGCGAGTGACTCTCCAAACACCTAGATCAACGGCTTCTAAAAAGCAAACCATCCTAGCACTATAGTAAGGGAAGTTAGTGCCGTCAAAGTGTGGAGGCCTAGAGGTATCCATCCCAACCTCTCTTAGGGGCGTCGGCTCAAAGGCGATGAAGCCAAGAGTCCACAAGAGAGCCAACTGGCTCTGATACCAATTGAAAGGACCGTGACGCCTAAGAGGGGGGTGAATTAGGCAACTTAAAACTTCTACTCTAAACTAAGGCCTCTAAAAACCACCTAGACAAAACCTATGCAAGAAAGTAAACTATCTATTGTGCAACTAAGGTTTTGCTATGTGTGTTTGCTATCTCTACCGCAAAAAAGGAGTTATGCTACCTAGTTTCCAAACCTATCAACTAGCAAGAAAGCTACGAAAGGTAAAGCATATGAACAAGGTAGCAATGTAAATGCGGAAGCTAAAGAGTGCGATAGAGATGCAAACTCCCGTCGATGACTCCGGTATTTTTACCGAGGTATCGAGAAGCGCGCAAGCTTCCCCCTAGTCCTCGTTGGAGCCCCTCGCAAGGGCCAAGCTCCCGGTCGGGTAAATCCGTGGATAGCTCCGGTCTTCCCCACGCGCAAGTGGGTCTCCGGTTAAGCCACTCGTGGCAAAGCCTCTCCCGGATGCTCTCCGCCGTCTTCACTATCAAGTTTTTGTAAGGACCTGTGTGGCCTAGAGGAGGGGGGTTGAATAGGCCTGTCAAAAATCACAGCTCAAAACTTAATTAGATGAGCCCGGCACTACCGCTCTGTGCCCGGCACTGCCGACCCCAGCGCGGTACTGCCGCGCAGAGTGAGACCTGAGACTGTAAATCGAAATCCAGCCACAACCAACTGATTCTATATGAATGGAAATGCTACAACAAGCTCCCTGAACCAGCAGAAACAACTACACCAAGCCAAATATGAAGTATGAAGTAGATTGGGCCAAACCCTAGAATCTATCACAAGCTCATGAACATGAAGAATGAAACTAAGCAAGCACAAGAGACAAGTGATTTATCCCGTGGTTCAGCTCGCCACCAAGGCTTGCCTACCTCCACGTTGTTGAGGTTGACCACTTAGGTCATGAGCTTTGCAACTCTACCTCGTTCTCAAGTCAAGGAACCAAATCCTTGAAGAGAGGGGTAATAGTACTAGCTGCACAATTGATTACAAACCTCCCTAGGCCGCCACACAAGTTGGCAAGACTCTAGGGCGACGCCTAGCCGGCTAGGGTTCCAAGAACTCAAGAGTAATAGAAGCAAATCCACCAGCTATGGCTCAAATCAAGTGCTCTAGGAAGTAGATCTCAGCTAGGGCTTCTCTTTGGTGAAGGTTTAAGCCTCTAACTCACTTGGAATCAATAGGAATCAAAGATTTGGTGAGAGAGAGCTTGGGGGCCTTCAATGGGGAAGAGGAAGCTTGTCTGGAGGTAGGTGATGAGTTATGGTCGTGGATGACCGTTGGGGTGGCAGGGAGATGGAGTAAATATCCCCTGCCTTCCAACGGTTACGATAAGTCGCGGCAGTGCCGGCCTTAGCCCGGCAGTGCCGCGGCCCGGCACTGCCGCGCCCTGGGCGGCACTGCCGCGCCTACCAGACAGACAGGAACAGATCTGAAATAGGTGCAGCTGTCTTTGGTTAGGAATAAGGATGGCTTGGTTGGTTTGAGCACATATCATTCAGCCATAGCAATGCATTTGCATTCCCCCTTGATAGTACGACATTCCTATAACTTAAATTCAAATGAAAAAGCTTGATATAGCGCTTTGAGTCCGGATCCGATGAAATATAGTATGAGGGGTCCACCAACACATATGCATCATCCTTTCTTAACATTAACCTGCTTGTCATCTTCATAAATCTCATTAGTTCTCCAATCATGTGGTCATTATCACCAAAACCCACAATTAGGGCTTGATTGCACTTACAGTTTTTGGCCGAAGCGCCGCAGGCCTTGTTCCCTTCAGTACACGGAGGCGGCCACACCACAAACTCGGTTGGTGTGGTCTCGCAAGACTACAAGCCCCGCCGATGTACAACCACGGTGCGCGCAAGCACCGGTAGATAAGAGGTTTTCAGCCTCACTAACCACTAGGCCTAACACCTAGAGCAAGCGCAAAGTGGTGGTCTAACTAGCTTAAGCACTTCGCAAAGCACATACACTAATCACCGAGTATATCACTTGAGCACTTTGGTGGCTAGAGCAACTAAATATGTGTCTATGCACTTGGTATACTTCCTTGAGCTCCAACCTTATTGTTTTGGCCGGCCATGGGGGTATATATAGAGCCCCAAACAAATAGAGCCGTTTGGAGAAAGTCATGGGCTTCACAGCGGACCATTGGACGCTGGAGTCGTGACCATCGAACGCGTCCAATGCTCCTTTAACGGCTAGATGTCAGTCTGGCACTGCGTCGCAACGGCTATATCAGCGTCCGATGGTTGATCATCGGACGCGTCCGATGTTCGCAGAGCCTCTCTGGAACCTCTCTGGATGGTCATCGGACGCAGGGTCCTGTAGCGTCCGATGTTAGCAACGGAGCGCCCGATGCTTGCTGTGCAGGTTTGCACAGTGTCACAGTCGCGTCCGATGCCTCGGTCTTCAGCGTCCGATGCCTCTTCTAGCGTTGACACGAGCTAGGGTTTACCAACGGAGCGTCCGACGCTTGCGTTGGCAGCGTCCGATGCAGCGTCCGATGTCCCTATCTTGTCGTTTCTTCGTGATTTCTTGCGCCGTCTTGGTTCCATTCTTATGCCTTGGACTTTGCTTGATCTTTAGGGTCTTCAACTGAGCTTCTAATATCTTGCTTGAGGTGTTGATCATCGGATCACCACGTCGCCTTAGTCCAAGTCACATTTGCACCCTATTGGACTACAAAACAAACACTTGCAAACTTATTAGTCTAATTTGGTTATGTTGTTCATCAAACACCAAAATCCAAAGTTAAATGGTCCGAGGTCCATTTTCCTTACAGTCTCTTCCAAGACTAAACCTAGCAATTGAAAGAGTAAAAGCAGTCCTGTTTCTCTTGGATACAATTGAAATCTACAGAGACTTGACCATCCCTGAATGGAATTTCAGAAATCTAGTTGCTGATAAGCTTATCTGGCTACTCAAACAACAAAGGTCTTATTGGAAGCAAAGAGGGAAGATAAAGTGGGTTAAAGAAGGGGATGCCTCTACAAGGTTTTTTCATGCCCATGCAACCATCAAACACATAGAGAGCTCCTGAGAAGGAAGAACATGCAGATCCAGAATTACGATTGTGTGTTGTGCAATGTTGGAATAGAAGAGTCCTTATCACACTTTTTTCTTCATTGCCCCTTTGCAGTCCAGTGTTGGGGGCTGCTGAACCTACAGGTGGACTCAACATTGAATCCCTTTAGCACTCTGGCAAGTCTTAGAGATCAGTTAGGGGTACAACTCTTCATGGAAGTCATAATCCTGTTGGCATGGACAATATGGAAATCAAGGAATGACCTTATTTTCAGACAGATTAATCCGTCCATCCAAACGGTCAGGCGTTCTTTTTCGAAAGAATGGAAATTTCTAATGATAAGAGCAAAAAGAAGTTACTCCCCGGAAATTGAACAATGGACAGCAAGCATCCTAGATTCTATTTAGTTTCAGTTGGGCTTTGCTCTTCTTTCTTTTCTGTGTCCCTTGACCCTGTTAGGTTTTCAGTTCAGGATGATTGCCTCTAGTTTTTAAGGCAGGTTGCCTCTAGTGTCAAAGGCAACAATGTTATTTGGATATCTTTCTCTTCCTTCCTCTTCTCCCTTTGTTTACTTTTCCCTGTTTTTGTAATCCCTGAAGTTTCTTTTTAATTCAATAATTGTTGTAGGGGTGCAAACTCCTCCAGTCTTCCTAAAAAAAAATAGACATTATCGAAAACGATCATGCATGGTGTCACTATATAGTACAGTGCAGCAGTGCTCCTTGTCGGACTCAATAAAGAGCATGCATGTTATCCTCAAAAAAAGGTGATGAAAACGATTGAAATAAATTGTTAGTTGTTAACTAGTCGCTTCTTTATTATTTGGCTGGTCATTTTTACGGCTAATTTCAGATGTTTCAATAGTGTTCTATGAGAGAATAAATCGAAGTACAGCCGATAAGCCGGCTGATAGGGGCAAAAGAAGTGTAGTTGAGCTCAAAAAATTCTCGGTGGAACTACGGGCGTCAATCAGACTAGCTAAAATCTAAC
This sequence comes from Coix lacryma-jobi var. lacryma-jobi, assembly GCA_009763385.1. Lineage (NCBI taxonomy): Eukaryota > Viridiplantae > Streptophyta > Magnoliopsida > Poales > Poaceae > Coix > Coix lacryma-jobi. The sequence continues at coordinate 163,759,230 of CM019824.1, forward strand.
TAGTTGCCGACTGAACCTAAGGGCCACGCAGACACAACAAATTGCACACTTGGAGACAAATATAATTTCATAGTAGTCAATTTGTAGATAATATTAAAGTCATGCCTGAAAAATGAAGATTTTTTTTTATTTCTATATTTTCTCTGACATTAAATCGATCTATGTGAAATATATATATATAATTCTTGTAAAGTTCTTATGTAATTTCTGTAAACTTTATTTCTTTCACGTATCCTCTAAAAATGCCTATCTAGTGCTTTTATTTACTAAATTAGACCATCTCCAATAGCACTAATCTAACCCGAGATCCATTATATGGTTTGAGTCTCGCATGGTAGAAGGGTCTCGCACCTAAAAATCACACTCTCCAACAGCTAGGCAAAAAGCGTTCTCTCCTCCTCACGTGTCATCCTCCCTCTCTCCTATCCCCCCTCCTAGATCCGACCGACTCCGCTCCCTCCCTCTCTCCCCCTCCCTTCCGTCCCAGGTCCGACAGGCTGCGGCGCTCCTCCCTCCATCCCGAATCCGGTCGACGTTTCCCCTCCCTGCCTTCCGGATGCGGCTGGCGCCTCCCCTCCCTCCCAGATCTAACAGTCGCGCCCTCCCTGCCGTAGCCCGCTTGACCGCGCGGATCGCTCCTCGTCGAGGGCTCGCGTGGCCGAGCTGGTCGTACCCCGTTGTGGTCCCGCCTAACAGCGGCGGCCGCTCCACATCATGGGCCCACCTCACCGTCGTCGTCCCGAGCCGCCCTATTTTGACGCCTCCTACGAGCCCACCACTGCGACGCCAGAGATTCGTGTCATCTCTTTGGACGACTCTTTTTTACGTTTTCTCTCGTCTGGTATGTAAATTGGGTCATCTGTTGGAGGATATTTTTAGTAGTGAAACGCTATGAAAGACATATTTTGGATTGGAGACAGTCTTGGAAGACAACGTGCGATAACCCATGTGGCCACGTACTGCACTCCTAGACGTCTAGACACTACACTCACACTGTTCAAGTCGTGCTCGCTGGGGCGCACACCTGCCACACGCCACTACGGAGTACAGTAGTAATTAACAAGTCCAATCACACTGTGAATCACCAAACGCGTCGGCAGCCAATCCAGCTCTTGCAAACTGAACATCTGATAGCCGAGGTCACCATGGCCACCGCCGACGCCGCGCGTCCTGCCACCGCCCCGGCGGGTTCCGGCCGCGACCACGTCGTGGTGTTCCCATTCATGGCCAAGGGCCACACGCTCCCGCTCCTCCACTTCGCCTCGGCGCTCGCCGCGCACCACGGCGGCCTCCGCGTCACGGTGGTCACGACCCCAGGCAACCTCGCCTTCGCGTGGCGCCGCCTCCCGGCGCGCGTCGGCCTCGTGGCGCTCCCGTTCCCCAGCCACCCGGAGCTGCCCGCGGGCGTCAAGTCCACCGACGCGCTCCCCTCGCACTCGCTCTTCCCGGCGTTCCTGCGCGCCTCGGCGCTGCTCCGGGAGCCCTTCGCGGGGTACCTGGCCTGGCTCCCCGCGTCGCCCCTCGCGCTCGTCTCCGACTTCTTCCTCGGGTTCACGCAGCGCGTCGCCGGCGACGCCGGCGTCCTCCGCGTGACGTTCCACGACATATCGGCCTTCTCCCTGGCGCTCTGCTTCTCCCTCGCGACCTGCAGGCCGCCACCGCCCGAGAGCATCGGCCAGGACGGCGGTGCACCCTTCCACGTCCCGGGGTTCCCGGAGAGCGTCACGATCACCGCGGACGAGGTCCCGCACGCCGTGGCGCAGGCCGCCGACCTCGACGACCCGGTGACACGGTTCTAGTGCGACGAGGTCCGCGACTGGGACTACAAGAGCTGGGGCGTCCTGGTGAACAGCTTTGACGCGCTGGACGGGGAATACGCCGCGGTCCTCGAGTCATTCTACCTCCCAGGGGCGCGGGCCTGGCTGGTTGGCCCGCTGTTCCTCGCCGCCGACAAGTCGCCGGAAGGCGGCGGCGGCGACAACGACGACGACGACGAGGACCCCGAAGGGTGCCTCGCGTGGCTCGACGAGCGGCGACCCGGGTCGGTGGTGTACGTGTCGTTCGGCACGCAGGTCCACGTCACCGTGGCGCAGCTCGAGGAGCTCGCGCACGGGCTGGCGGTCTCCGCCCACGCCTTCCTCTGGGTCGTCCGGTCCTCCGACGCGTGGTCGCCGCCGGTGGACGCGGGGCCCGAGGGCAAGGTCGTCAGGGGGTGGGTCCCGCAGCGGCGCGTGCTGGCGCACCCCGCGGTGGGAGGGTTCGTGAGCCACTGCGGCTGGAACTCGGTGCTGGAGAGCCTCGCCGTCGGGCGGCCTCTGCTGGCGTGGCCCGTGCTGGCGGAGCAGGCCGCGAACGCGAAGCACGTGGCTGACATCCTCGGCGCCGGCGTCCTCGCCGGGGTGAGGGCCGGCGCAAACGTGGCGCCCGAGCTGGTCGGCAGGGCGCAGGTGGCGGAGAAGGTCCGGGAGCTGATGGACGGCGGCGAGGCCAGGCGGAGGATGCGCGCCAGGGCCGAGCACGTCCGGCAGGCGGCGCGGGCCGCCGTGGGCGAAGGCGGCACCTCGCGGCTGGCGCTGCGGCGGTTGGTGGACGAGCTGCAGCGAGCCTACGACGGCGGGCGCAACGATCAACAGTGCAGCTGACAGTGCCTAGCCTTAAGACGTCACGTGATCGAGGACACGAGGACGGTCGGCGACGCCGACTGAGCGCCATGGACAACACGTCAGAATTTTGTTAAATCATATAAAGACCCCTAAACAAACACGTATACAGTGGATAAATGGTTCATCTATTTGACTATCTGCAAATAGCTTAATATACATGTCTGCATGATGCATCCAGCATCTATGATCAAGAAAAACATGTTCTTTAGGTGCCTTTTTTTTTTGACAAGTTCTTTAGGTGTATTTTTTAGATCGGGGATATAGCCCGTTTTTTATTAAGCAGAGAGGAGTGGTCAATAGACCTATACATAGTTGATACGAAAGGATTCGCGGGTAATCCATGGATTACCAACGAAGTCCTCACAACAAACGAAAAGCAAGAAACACGAGGGATGGGAGACCCACCAACAACAACTCCAGCACACTGAACCTAATCCTAAACTCTCAACTCCAAGATAGCCAGCAGTGAGAGGAGCCGTAAAGATATCAACGGCAAAGCATCTGCCAGAACTCTAGACGGCAAAGCATCCGTCCAAACAGCCTCAGCAACCTCGGTAGCATAGCATCTACCGGCAATGCTAGCGACCTCGGCGACAAAGCATCCGCCGGAAACGTCCGCGGCCTCAGCGGCAAAGCCACCGGAAACGCGACCTCAGTGGCAAAGCATCCACCAGAAACCCCTCGGCGGCAAAGCATCCGCCGGAAACACCTCGGTGGCAAAGCATCCACCGGAAACGACCACAACTACAGCTACAACAAACACCAGCTGGACAAACCTAGGAGAGGAGAAACATGAAGTACAAATAGGTGCAGCACGACGACCAAACTGACCACGCGAGAGGAGCAAAGAGATTCTTCAGCAACGCCTTCACGAAGGAGGTGACGCCTAAGACGCCATCGTCGCTGGCCTTAGAAAACTAAGGCGGGGCTTTCACCCAGAATCCGATCACGGGATGCTGCCCAGGCCCAGCCGCCACAGAGGGGGGGGGGGGGGGGGGGTGGTCGCTGCCGCCAAGCCATGAGTGGCAGGGTTACCTGCTCGACCGACATCAGTCTCGTCACCATGACACAACAGATGCACAAAACGAGCGAGACGACGCCATCCACGCCACCATGGCGTCGATGCCGCACCACCAGAGCGGCCGCCCACACCACCACGGTGCAAGACGGCGAACACAACTGGCCGCACCACCCATACCACCGAACGGCCGCACAGCCCAACCACCAGCCAGGCACTGGCAGCGGCCGCCAGCCGTCCAGGCACCCTTGACCGCAGTTGCTGGCCACCCCAAGGAGAGGCTCGGCACCAGGCATCCGCGGCACAGGACGACTCAACCAAGGACAGCTGCTCGGAGTCCACCGCAACCACGCGAACGAAGGCACATCCGCTAGGAGGGACACGTCGTGGGCCAGCAGACGCCCAATATGGCCAGCTGCTGCCGTCGCAGGCAGCGTCCCAGCCGTGCCCGGCAAGGACAGCCGCAAACAGGCTGTGGACGTGCACACGGCCGTGAACGCGCGCCCACAAGCCGCTGCCCTGCTGCCGTAGAACCACCCTCCAAGCACAGATCCGGGCAGGAGAGAGTAGATCCGGCGATGGAGGGCCCGGATCCGCGCTTCCGCTGCTTGAATCGCCGGGTCATCGAAGGAGCTAAGTCGTCGGCAGCCATGGCCGGAAGAGGAAAGCTGGGAGAGAAGAGGGTGCAGGGCCTGCTGCTGCCTTCATCGCCACGCACGGCAGCCTGCCAGCAGGCTCGAGCAGCAGCAGGGAGGAGCTGGGTGGGAGGGGGCCGGCGGCGGAGTAGGCCGGCGCCGCCGCCCGTGTCGCCCAGGGACGGACGACGCGGGGGCCCTGATATTTCGTCGATCTATCAATATTTACACCATTCCGTTGCTTCGAGCACGCTTCTTCGTTCTTTAGGTGTCTTTGTGTTGCTTGTATAAGAGAATGCCTCAGTGTAAACTAACAATCATTTGTGTACGAAAGAAAAGGAAAGATGAACAAGCTGATCCACACTTTAAAGACGACGGTATAAGTTACTTACTAGTAGCTCTTATCTAACCTTTTTTAATAGTGCATTAGCATAATAAAACACATAACATGGATAGTCTCATATGACATTCTCACTTGATCTTAAAATATGTACGTATGATCCTAACTCATAATCAAGAGCTATATTTTCTATCTCTTTAATTAAAATATAAAAAATATTTAGCGCTAGACTATAAATCACCCATTGGATTGCGGGATGCCCTAACAGCTCGCATGACTTGGACAGCGAATGGCCCACTTAGCCCGTGGCCGATATGGAGATTCGTCTGCATAGCTCTTGGCGGCCAGGGTAGAGCTCACACTTGCACAACTCACATGCATCACATGCAATCCGAGTGGTGCGATAGTGTTTTTTTATTACGATGTGATTTGTGGGCCTGCTCATAAAGAATGAGACAAGATATAGAGTAAAAAATCATTTACATGCGAGGTTTATATAATAAAGTGATAATAACATGGTACAATATGTATGAGCTTGTTAGTATTGATCTCCTCCCGTTGGTGAGCCCAACGGCCCACACGGAACTTGATCCGCTCCCTGATCGGGGGAGCCCAACCCATCTATGGTTGGGGGGCCCCTGTCACACTGCGGTAGATAAAATGAGGGTGGGAGGCCGGGGCTCAGGTTACGAGGTTCTCTGCAGCCGTCACTTCCACCTACAGTCCTACCCTAATCCGATCTCCTAGGGTCGCAGCCAGTGACGGGAAGCCCTCCTCCGCCGGCACTGCATCGACTCCCGGCGCCACTCCTTCACTCTGTATCGAACCAGAGAAGGACGCAGAGGGACCTATGGCGGACACTGGATCGAGCTCCAAGGGCGGAGATGGTTGAAACCCTAACTCTAATGTCTTTTACCTTCACTGTTATGCATCTTAAGAATATGTTCACCTGCTGTTCAAGTTAATCCCGAGTCTATTAATTGTTAGTGATCCTATTGGATCTATCAATGGTATCAGAGGACTAAGTCAGTAACATAGATCGAGATTTTCAGAATCAGAAACCAACTAAGAAATCCTAAGTTTTTTGTTTTGGCCGCCGAGCGACATACCTTGAGTATCGTCCCGGGCCAGGAGAAAGAAGCATCACAAACTAAGAAATCAGAAGCGACCCATCCGGTTTTGGATCGGGGAACCGAATCCCTAACCCTAATGCCAAGAACTCAGAGGGGAGGACCCGATCCAACCCTAATCAGAACGGCGGGAGAAGGGGTACCAACCTGGAATCCCCGTCTCGCCACAGTCGAAGCACGGGAATCGGCTCCGAGGCGCCGTCTCGCTGGCGCGCGGGACGAACACCGTGGGTGCCTTTTCGGTCCATGGGCATCGCCCGCGAGGCCGCTAGACGGCGGCGCGCTCAGCCAAGGGCGAGCGCGCTCGCCGGCTAGGGGCTCTGCGGTGGAGCCGCCTCCGCCTTGCTATCCTCCCTGAGCCGAGGGCGCCGTCGAGGAACGGTGGAGAAGGAGAGCAATTGGAGTAGAAGAGAAATGAGGTTAGGGTTTGGGGGAGCGGCCGCCGGCGCTGGTTTTGCTCGCACGAGATGCGTGCCTGGCCGTCCGATGGCGATGGACGGCTAGGGTTGGCCGGGCCAGTTTTGGCCCATGCGGGATGGTGAAATCCCGGCCCAGGCCCAGGTTGCGGCCTGGGCGGGGGGAGCGCATCCGCGCGCGCGGAACAGGCCGCGGGCGGGGCAAGCCGCGGGCCACCCTACTCCCCTTTTGGCCCATTAGAATTGAGGAGCAGTTTTCTTTTTCAGAGCAGTTTTAGACACAATTTTAAGTTGAAATCTCTGTAAATTTTGAACCAACGGAATAAATTTTCAGAGAATATTAGAAAATTAGTATAAGTTTATTTAGTCACATTTTCCGCTGCAAAGTTTATTTTTTGTTCTTTAATTAAATTCGAACCAACAGGAGAATTTAATTGTTAGAACAATTATTAAATTTAGATATTCAGAAAATTTGTAATATTGTTATATTCTGACCAACGTTGATTATATCAATATTATAAATGTTTTAGTTTCATCAGCTTTATGCATTATTTCTATTTTCTGCCTAACGGTGATGTATAAATAATGCAGAAGGAATTGTATGTTTTAATACTGACCAACGTTGTTTTAAAACATGCAATTTTATGGATAAGATATTATTTGTGTTAAAATATCCCACTATTCTGTTAATGGTTTTCAGGGATCAACTGGATCGCTCAGATTCTTCCTTTGACCGGGAACAACTATAAGAAGTGGCGTGAGCAGCTTGAGTTAGCCTTGGTCATGACGAACAATGACCTTGCTCTCTCTTCACCGTGTCCCGTTGCTCCAGAGGAGCCAGTGAGAGAGGAAAATGAGAAAGATGTCGCTTTTGCGACACGCAAAAGGGATCATGCTGATAAGAGAATGTCCTATGACTTAGAGAAAAGTCAATGAGACAATTCCAATAAGAAATATCTCACTTTAGCTAAGGCTACGATTTCAGAGCCTATCAGAGGGTCTGTCCCTGAGACACCCACCATTACTAAGTATTTAGAACATGTTAAGAATCAGTTCCATGGAACTACTAAGTATCAGGCAAGTGCTCTTATCAAAGAGCTATGCAATAAGAAATACAATGGTGGTGGCGTTAGAGACCACATACTTAGAATGAGCACCATAACAGCTAAGCTTGAGTCTATAAAAATTAAGTTACCTGATCCATTTGTCATTCACATGATATTTGCCTCTCTGCCAAGTGAGTTTGACACATTTTGTGTCAATTACGACATGTTGCCTCATGACTGGAACATGGACAAGCTCATTAGTATGTGTGTGCAAGAGGAGGAGCGCATTAAGGCTTCACATGGAGACTCTGCTCTCTATGTGAAGGATAATAAGAGAAAGTTTTTCAATAAGAATGCTAAACCACAAGGGAAACAGAAGTGGGATGGCAGCTCATCCTCCAATGCTAATTCTAAGGGAAAGGACCCTCAGTTCCAATCTCAGCCACAGTTCCCAACTCAGCCTCAGTCCCAGAAGGGACAGAAGAACCCTGTAGACAAAGATCAGTGCATGTACTGCAAGGAAAGGGGGCATTGGATGAAAGATTGCCCTGGGTACCTGAAGTTCTTGAGTAAGAATGGTGAGGATATTATTACATTTGTAGATGAATCCTTGTTTCTAAGTTATGACAAATCCACTTGGTGGGTTGATTCAGGTGCAACTACTCATGTTGCTAATTCTTTTCAGGGATTCGCTACGAGGAAGACCCTGCAAAGAGGAGAAAGAACCATTAAGGTGACTAATGGAGTACAAGCAGACGTCCTAGCCATTGGAGACGTATCATTAGAATTAGTAAATGGTTTTGTACTTAGGCTTCATGATGTACTTTATGTTCCTTCTTTGCATCGAAACTTAATAAGTGTGTCTAAGTTAGATGATGATGGATTGGCTTGTCATTTTGGAGATGACAAGTGTAAGATACTATTTAATAATCAGTGTGTTGGTCTTGCCTTCCGACAAGACAAACTTTATTTGTTATCCATCTCTGAGAATGTTAATGTTATAAGTTCTGAGAATAAGACTGCTTTCTCATCTATGAATGTAAGTAGAAAGCGTAAGAATTTTCAGGTTGACTCTTCGAAATTGTGGCATTGTCGATTAGGCCATATTTCGAGGGGGAGAATTGATAGATTAGTCAAGACTGAAATTCTTCCGCCATTAGAACTATCAGAATTAGATCAATGTGTTGATTGCATTAAAGGTAAGTACGTTAAGAAAATTAAGAAAAATGTCAAACGAAGTGCGGGGACTTTAGAAATAATCCACACTGACATATGTGGACCGTTTCCCGTCATGAGCGTGGATGGTTATGACTCGTTTATAACATTCACTGATGACTACTCACGTTATGGCTACATCTATCCGATTAAAGAAAGATCAGAAGCCTTAGATAAGTTTAAGATATTTAAGGCAGAAGTAGAAAATCAACACGATAAGAAAATTAAGATAGTAAGATCAGATCGTGGTGGAGAATACTATGGGCGACATACCCCGTATGGTCAAGTTCCAGGACCTTTTGCGAAGTTCCTTCAGGAGCATGGCATAGTTGCTCAGTATTCAATGCCAGGAGAACCTCAGCAAAATGGAGTGGCCGAAAGAAGAAACCGTACCCTGATGGATATGGTAAGAAGCATGGTTAGTTACTCCACTTTACCGATAAGTTTGTGGATGGAGGCGTTAAAAACCGCCATTCATATCCTTAATCGTGTACCCAGTAAGTCGGTGCCTAAAACACCGTATGAGTTATGGACATATAGAGTACCCTCACTTAAGCATTTAAGGGTGTGGGGTTGTCCAGCTGAGGCTAAAATCTTTAACCCAAATTTAGGAAAATTAGATCCTAAGACTGTTAGTTGCCATTTCATTGGCTACCCAGACAGATCGAAAGGCTACCGCTTTTACTGCCCTAACATGCATACAAAGTTTGTAGAAACATGACATGCTGAGTTCTTAGAACATGATATGATCAGGGGGAGCAAGGTGGTTCAAGAAGTTAACTTAGAGGAAAAACGGGTTCACGCCCCTACTCTGATGTTTCAGGAACCATTCTTCATGCTACCTGTTGTAACTGCGCCAATGGTGTCAAGCACCATAGTGCCAGCACCTGTTGTTGAACCTTCCTTGCTGACAGAAAATGAGAATCAGGAACCTATCCTTCAGGATCCATTAGAACCACCTGTCGAGCATGGGGAAGAACAACAACAACCCCAAATGGTGCCAAATAATGAGAACATTAGAAGGTCACATAGAGTTAGAAGATCAGCTATATCTGATGATTATGAAGTCTATGAGGCCGAAGAGTTTCATATGGAGGATGATCCCACTACATATGAACAAGCCATGAGAAGCGAGCACTCAGATAAGTGGTTAGAAGCTATGAAAGATGAACTAAAATCCATGGATTCCAACAGTGTTTGGGATTTAATGGAGATTCCTAAGGGAGCCAAGACAGTAGGCTGTAAGTGGGTCTACAAAACCAAACATGACTCCCAAGGGAATATTGAGAGATATAAGGCGCGACTTGTGGCAAAGGGTTTTACCCAAAGAGAAGGAATTGATTACAATGAGACTTTTTCTCCTGTCTCATGTAAGGATTCTTTTAGAATAATAATGGCGCTAGTGGCACATTATGACTTAGAGTTGCATCAAATGGATGTTAAGACGACATTCCTTAATGGGGATCTTGAAGAAGATGTTTACATGGCACAACCGAAAGGTTTTGTTGTGAAAGGAAAAGAAAAGATGGGATGTCGCTTAAGAAAGTCCATTTATGGGTTAAAACAAGCTTCGAGACAATGGTACTTGAAGTTTGATAACACCATAAGACGTTTTGGGTTCAAAGCTAATGTTGAGGACAACTGTGTGTACGCAAAGTTTAAGAATAGTAAGTTCATCTTCTTGGTTCTATATGTGGACGATATTTTGCTGGCAAGCAATGATGTCGGTCTGCTAATGGAAACAAAGAAGTTCTTGTCCTCGCATTTTGATATGAAGGATCTCGGTGAAGCCTCTTTCGTTCTGGGGATAGAGATTCACCGTGATAGAAGCAAAGGGGTATTAGGTTTGTCTCAGAATGCATACATAGATAAGATTCTTAAGAAATATAATATGCATAAGTGTAGCCCGTCACCTGCACCCATAGTCAAGGGCGATAAGTATGGGGAACATCAGTGCCCCAAGAATTAGATAGAGCTCGAGCAAATGAGATCAGTTCCTTACGCATCCGCTGTCGGAAGTTTACAATATGCTCAAATTTGTACTCGCCCCGACATAGCTTTCGTTACTGGGTTACTTGGCAGATATCAGAAAAATCCAGGCATATAGCACTGGAAATTAGTAAAGAAAGTCTTGCGTTATTTGCAGGGCACAAAAGGCTTCATGCTAACCTATAAGAGATCAGATTCCCTTGAGATAGTAGGGTTCTCAGATTCAGATTATGCGGGGGAGGAAAGAAAATCCACTTCGGGTTATATTTTCACCCTTGCAGGTGGGGCTATATCGTGGAAAAGCTCCAAACAAACTCTCGTTACATCATCCACAATGTATGCGGAGTTTGTGGCATGCTATGAGGCCTCGGGGCAGGTGAACTGGCTTAAGAAGTGTGGCAGAACCTCCCAATAATGTGGCCCACCTGCACACGTCATCGTCTCCCTGAGCCCTAATGACTGTGCACATGTACCACATCACTGGAAAGATCTGTCGGGTGTCCCCGAGAGAACCCCAAATTATCCACGAACCACATGATCATCATCATGAAGGTTGGAATAATTACAACATTACGACAATTGATACAAAATACCATCGGAGTGCTGAAGCAAGATAGATAACCTTTACAAAACATGAATAAGTTACTTTTACATAAACATAACTTGTATTGAGGAAGCAGGAGAGTATTACAGAACCACACTTAGGTGGAGTACCTAAGTTGGAGAAGAAGAACAACCAGATCATGTCAAGCCCACTGACATGATCATGATCAACATCAACTGCTAGAAACCTGCAACAGGGAATTAACAAACCCTGAGTACTGTCGATACTCAGCAAGACTTACCCGTCAACAGAAAAGACTTCAGGGTCATGCTGGTTTGGGTAGGCTCAACAGTATTTTTCATTTGCATAAAAGCTTACTAAAGTAATCCTAGATCCAAATTTTACTTAATTATTTAAGTACTTGGTAAGAACTGAAAGTGAACCTTAGTGAAAAAATCATTGTCATTCTTTCTTAAACCAGTTCCATTTTTCTTCTACGGTGCGGGTCAGTGAATTGAGGCTCCATATCCGAGGAAACACGGCGATTCGAATCGATTAAACTCAGCTGGGGATTCAGTACCACACGACATATGTAGAGCTTAATCTTGCATATGTCAACCCTATCTATAGATCCTCCCATACAAGAACGGGTCCAGCGTCACCCGAGAGTACAATACACCTCGAACCCGACTATCTCATAGCCTCGAGGGTACACGCTACTCCCGCCATCTCTCCACTCCCAGTACGTGGTTGGCCGTTCTCAAGTATCAGAATAGCTATAGATGAGGCTTACCACCGCATGTGGGCTGTACTCAAAGGTCTCAATCACAGCAGGCCAACAACGATAAGGTCCTATTCCGACACATCCGGGTCACCACACATCGATCCAAGGGTCGATGAATGTGCCCGTCTGGTCTTAACCATCATTCTTTCTCCTTATCATTCCAAAACGATAAGTATCAAAAACATTTATCAAAAGCTTCATAAAGCAAGGTTAAGCATTTCTATCATTTGCATAAAGTAGGTAGCAAGGAATGATATATCGATAACAAGGTTGATCATGCATCAACAGGTTTAAAGCATTTATTTGATAAACATTTAATGCATCAGGTTATCGAAAGTAAATGTAATTGTAAATCCAAGGAAATGGTTAAATGAACCGGGGCTTGCCTTTGTTGCAGGGAAGATAGGATCCAAGAATGATCCACAATGGTTAGTTCCTTCATCTAGAAGTTAAGTCTTCTCGACGAAGCTTGTCCAACAAGGATCTCCTTCCGAGGCTTGTTCGACAAGGGTGATCACCAAAACTTGATCAACACGAATCAAACACTTTCGGATACTACACGTAGATAAATGATGTATGCTTAGTATGATGCCATGCGATGCATGCTAAGGTGCAGGACAATTCAAATGCATAACAGAGGTGAACACAAGATAATGAAAGTCGAGTATAACTTTCCTTCGCGGTAAAGTTGTAAACCAACAAAACCAACTTGCAACTTACCAACTAAGATTCCTAGCTATATATACAACTTCCACCAAGCACCTTTAGGAAGATAATTAAGGATGGCTAAGGTTCATTAAACATCACTCAAGCCATAGGAGCACAAGATGAGAGGTGTCCCATGGTCTTCAAACAATAATTCAAAGTCACACAAGATGTAAACACCGTTGTCCACACTTTGGTCAGATTACACATTCTATACTAATCAAGCCATAACCGGAGCTTCTAACATCCTAAAGGAGTGATCCTAGACAATTTGAAAAGTTTATCAAATTGCCTACAAACTTCCTAATATCACCCAAGGTTGGTTCTCTAGGAAACTAGGTCAACTAACTTGGATAAACATTTCTGTCCAGAGCTAGGACAGATTTGCTGATCCAACTTCCAACAACCATAACTGGAGCTTTGGGTCCTCAAAAAGGGTGATCCTTAACAATCTAGAAAGCTTATGAAAAACTCTAAAACTTTCCTATTATACTTAACAGGTGATTCACAACTTAAAAGGCTGAAACTGCTTATCTCCACAGGTTTGTCCAAAAGGTAGGGCAGATCTGTTCTACTGACTTAGAAAAACTATATCTTCTAATCTAGCTGGCCTAAAATCATGAAATTTTAGGACAAGTTAGAGACAAAAGTTAACTACAACTTTTGTATACAACTTATTTACAGAAAATATAAGTTAACCATGAAAACAGTCCATTTAAGAGGACTGGTGCAGCAATTATAACAACATAATGCATTAACACTTAAATGCATAGTTTTTGAACTACAACAAGCCAAACATGATTAACTAAAAACATAAAACATAATCATCAAACAACAGATAACTAAAGATACAAGGATTAACCATACTTTCTTAGGAATATTTAATTACCTAATTACTCAAATAAAACTCTATTAACTATCTTTTTATAAATTAACATAGAAGAAGGACTTACATTTAACTTTGTCAAATTGAGCCTAAACTTTTAGGGATGATAAATTATATATAATAACAGTATCAAAACAAATATCACAATTTTTGAACAAACATATAAACCTACAGAATTAAATCAAACTATAAACATTTAAATAATTAAATAAGGCATAGAAATAAGAATAAAATTTATTTTCTCCAACAGACCTCAAAATTTTTGTGAAGATACATTTTCAGCTAAAAACAACTACAAAAATAGTTTCATGATTTTTGGATATTTAAATAAGCCTATAAAAATCATCAAAGTCTCATTTATTAAATAAAAGCCATATTTAAATCATTACCAAAATTTCTTCAAACATCAAGTTTCATATTTTTATCTGATAGAACACATCACAAGGATTATAACAAAACTTATCTCATAATTTTTGGAGCACATATGAATTAGTTATGCATTAATCAGCACAAATAAGCATTTTCTGGAAAAGATTAAAGAGCCAAAAACCATTTCTTACTCACCCTTACTTACCCTCTCTCTCTGGCTCGCGGGCCCGGTCAACATAGGACCCTGGGCGGCCTTGACCGCGGGTTCGCCGGCGGGTACGTCGGCGTTCTCGCCGACGACGAGGTTTCCGGCGATGGCGAGCACATCTACGCGATCTCCTCGACCACGCGCACATGCCCGTGCTGTTGGTTGGGCTAGCTAAGGTTTGGCGAAGGCTTGGCCGCAACTATGGCGGCGCGACGGCGGACGGCCCAGCGGCTTGACGGCGGAGCGGCGTCTGAGCGGCGGTAGCGATCGGGAAGAAGGCCTAGGAAGTTGCAGGGACTCACTATGGAGTCGGTGCGCGGCTTGGTTGGAGCGGGGACGCGGCGGGTGGTGCGGCGCACAGTCATGGCGGACGCGGCGGCGCGAACTGGCACTGCAGCGACGTTCCGATGCGACGATGGCGGTAGGAACCAAAACAGCAGGCCGACCACAACCCTAGAATCGAGACGAAGCCAACGCACTCAACGGGGAGGTGAGAGGTGCACTGCAGGTGCCTGGCCACGGCGAGGCGGAGCTCGCGGCCATGGCGGACCGCGGCGACGGCGCACAGCGGTCCGGCGCTTCTGCCGTGGTAAAGACCTCAGTGGCGGACCGATGAGCTTCGTGACCTTGTGGCGGAGCTAGCACGAGCGCTCGGAGGGAGCAGAACTCACCGGAGCAGGCAGGACCTCGGCGAGCGGCTCGTGGCAGCCCTGCGGCCGGCCGCGAGGAAGAAGAGGGGGTGCGATGGCTACCAGCGATTAGGGCTTGCACAAGCTAGCTCTAGAGGAGCGCAAGGATGGGGTGGTGCTAGGAACCAGAGGAATTGGACAGAGGATGACAAACGACGACGAGCAAGACCGGCGAACACTTGCTCTGTTCTTGCCGGACAGAGAAAGAAGAAAGAAGAAGAGAGGGCTCGGCACGACGCTAAAGGATGATGGAGCGGCTTCCGGACGGGGACACCTCATGCTAGAGCTTGTAGTCGTGGACAGAACGTGGCGCACGCGCGACGTCGTCCGGCTTCTCACGGCGGCGACGGTGGCGGCCAGGAGCAGAACACTCTGCTCTGATATTTCCCCCCTCCGGTTACTGTTCATCAGAGAACATCTAGATCTTCTTTCCCCTATTTCTCCCAAAAACACTACCAAACAGGAAAAACTCCTAACCTAAAAGTTGTTCCAAAAATTAGGATCTACAACTTTCATTTAAGGAGCACAATCAAATTCTAGCTAGAAATCAAAATCACATTTTGAATTTGAAAAGCATTCAAACTTTGATCCAAAATTACTTTTGAATTTTCTGAACAACTTCAAATTTTACCAATTTAAAAGTTGTTCCTTATGAAAAGATCTACAACTTCACTTTTGGTCCCATAACAAAATTATGCTTAATTTTTGAACTACATAAAAAGGGTAAAACTAGGTTTAGAAATTGATTTTCAATTTGAAACTAAATCAAACTTGTATTCCAAATTACTTCAGATTTTCTTTAGTAACTTGAAAATCTATCTTAGTAAAAGTTGTTTATTTTAAACTTCTCTACAACTTTAATTAAAGGACCAAAGTCTAATTCTTTTTAATTTTTGAAATCTAGTTTAGGGGTCAAATTCAGGGTTTGAAAGATTTCAAATTTATTCAAACTTTTGTATTGAAACTTTGAAAACCTTAAATACCAAAGTTGTGCCTCTCAACAAGAGCTACAACTTTGCTTTTGAAATCACTTTGAAATTTGACTTACTTTTTGACTTATTAAAAAGGGGACAAAAAGAGAGATTTAAAAACCAAAGTTCTTCTCACTTGCCCTTTCATGTAACACCAAACATCACAATCAAGCCACATATATTTCAAACATGGAAATCAACACTCAAAAACATACAACACTCTTGTCAAACATATAAAGCATCACATTTATGCCTTAAACATGAAAACATGAAATGCTTTTATGCCATGATGCCAGATGATTATGCATACTAAACATATTATTTAGAAGTTTAATTACTGCTTAACACCAGGGGTGTTACAAGAAGTTCTTACCTGGATTAGCAGTGGTAGACAACATTCAGAAACCACTTAAGTTATACTGCGATAATAATCCTGCAGTTAAATATGCTTACAACAATAGGTCAAGTGGTGCTGTCAAACACATTGACATTAAGTACTATGTTGTGAAAGATAAAGTTCGGGATCATGTCATTAGTCTTGAGCATATAAGTACAGATAAGATGTTAGCGGATCCGTTGACAAAAGGCTTACCACCCAACGTGTTTAGAAGACACGTAGCCGGCATGGGGGTAAGGGAAAACCTATGATTCCTGAACACTTAGGGCCCAGTTAGAACTCTGTTTTCAAATTAGAGAGATGTATTGTAGCCATCAAGTCCAACGACGCTTTGTTGTGACGACGAGACGCGTTTGACGCATTTCTCTATAATGGGATAGAGTATTTAAGTTAAGATTAAGATAAGTTATTAGAAGAGATCAAGGGGGAGAATGTTAGTATTGATCTCCTCCCGTTGGTGAGCCCAACGGCCCACACGGAACTTGATTCGCTCCCTGATCGGGGGAGCCCAACCCATCTATGGTTGGGGGGCCCCTGTCACACTACGGTAGATAAAAGGAGGGTGGGAGGCCGGGGCTCAGGTTACAAGGTTGAAGGGTCGAGATGGCGGACTAGAGGGGGGGTGAATAGTCCTTTCTAAAATTTAACGTACCGGCTAACCGAAACAAATGCGGAATTAACAACTATCAGTCTAGCCAAGACTACACCCCTCTATCTATACTCTCAAGCACCTTATAAAAGATCCTAAACAAAGCAATTAAGGTGTCGGGCTAGCTAGAGCTCACCTAAACAATTCTAGCTTGCAAGGTTACACCAACCTAAAGCAACTAGTACTCAATCAAACGGGGAGCTCCTACACATTCCACTAAGCAAAAGCACCAAGCCTAAGCTCGCTAGCAATGCTCAATAACAAGGCTACACAAGCCAAATTAGAGAGCTCAACTTAGCTACACAAACTAAGCAAAGAATGTAACTAGCAAGCTACACAAGCTAACTAATCATAAGAGCAACTACACTAGCACATGTATATGAACAAGTAAATACAAGCTAGTGAATGGAGTTTGCAAACCACGGAGAAGATGAACACGAAGTTGACACGGTGGTTTTTCTCCCGAGGTTCACTTGGTTGCCACCAAGCTAGTCCCCGTTGTGTCGACCACACACTTTGGTAGTTCGGCGGCTAATAGGCACCACACCTAGCTCGACACTCGAGCGCCGCAAGAACTCACCCACAAGTGAGGGTAACTCAATGACACGCTCTACTAGAGTTGCTCTTCGCGATCCCCGCGGGGCGAGCACAATGCCCCTCACAATCCTTCTCCGGAGCCACGCACAATCTTCACGCGGGCTTCACGACGGAGACTCGATCACCAAGTCGTCTAGGAGGTGGCAACCTCCAAGAGTAACAAGCACCACTGGCTTGCAACACGAACACCTAGTGCCACTCGATGCAATCTCTCAAAGCAATACACTAGAATCGCTCACTCGCAATAGATTCGCACACTAGCAAGCACAAGCGAGTTAGAGGGCTCCCAAGCACATCCACACAAGCCACCAAGGCTTTGGAGTGCTCCAGCAACCGGCCCAAAGCCGGCCCCAACGACTATATATAGAGGGGAGCGGCCAACTAGCCGTTTCCCCTTTTCTGCGCTTCGGTCGGTAGTACCGACCCCTCCTGGGCGGTACTACCGGCTTAGTCAAACTAGCCGTTTACTCACATCCCGCTGATTAAGGTGAAGCACCGACTCTCTGGTCGGTACCTCCGAGGTCGGTAGTACCGAGGTAATGGCGGTACTACCGCCAAGCCAAAATCGGCCGCGAACAGAGAGCTCTGCGAAAAACAAGCCACTACCGACCTTGCGTCGGTACCACCGCGGGCGGTAGTACCGAGGTAATGGCGGTACTACCGCCAGGCCAAAAATGCCCCAACACAGAGAGGGCTGCACGCAGCACCTATGGGCGGTACCACCGACCACCCTGGTCGGTACCACCGACCATACACAGAAAACTTCATTTTCTTCCCTGTGTTGATCCAAAACTACTCCAACAACTTCTCCTTTGCAAATGTGCCAACACCACCAAGTGTATACAACCTTGTGCATGTGTGTTAGCATTTTCACAAACATTTTTCAAAGGATTTTCACTTGCTCTCACCACGCCACTCGATCCTAGCAACATCGCAAAGTTAGATCGCTCAAGTGGCACTGGATGACCGATATGCAAACAAGTTTGCTCCTCTTAATAGTACGGCCATCTATCCTAAACCCGGTCATAATCTTCTCTACACACCTATGACCGGTGAAATGAAATGCCCTATAAGTATACCTTTGCCTTGCGCATTCCATTCCATCTCCTTCGGTGTTGATGCAACACATGCACCAACCTATCTTCCAATGATATGATCCACTTCATATCATCACATGGCCTCCATGGTCCATCGATCTTGACCTCACTTGCTCTTCACCATTGCTTCGGTCCTTCGGTGCCAAGTCTTTGCTCAAGCCTCCCGACACTCGGTACCAACGGCTTCAAAGCCTCCAACTTGCCCTTCACCTTCGCAACCGGTCCATCAAGCAAAGTCTTGTCTTGATCTTTACCATCTTAGCCACATGACTCCATGTCATGTCTCATAAGCAATAAGCTCCGTCATTGCTCATTCAAATGTGAACTAATTTCCTGTGTATCTCACATAAGCACATATTAGTTCACCTAGGTTGTCACTCAATTACCAAAACCAAACAAGGACCTTTCAAAGGTTCTCTGAAGCCGCCACTTCCACCTACAGTCCTACCCTAATCCGATCTCCTAGGGTCGCAGCCAGTGACGGGAAGCCCTCCTCCGCCGGCACTGCATCGACTCCCGGCGCCACTCCTTCACTCCGTACCGAACCAGAGAAGGACGCAGAGGGACCTATGGCGGACACTGGATCGAGCTCCAAGGGCGGAGATGGTTGAAACCCTAACTCTAATGTCTTTTACCTTCACTGTTATGCATCTTAAGAATATGTTCACCTGCTGTTCAAGTTAATCCCGAGTCTATTAATTGTTAGTGATCCTATTGGATCTATCAGAGCTAACTAATGCCTCGTACTGTTGAGGACACCCTGCTCATCCATACAATAGGTTAGCTCTTCAGTATTAATACGTGTAGTTCACTTGTCTCTCTCACAAAGTTTATTAGTTCTGGTAACTGGTTCTAAGCTTACAGTCTATTTTTTTTCTCTTTTATCCCATCTCTCCTCTATGTCAGTATCCATCTTCTCCATGTCAGCGTACAATCTATTTACAACCTTTCATATACTTGCTCTCCTAGCTAGGCACAACGTGGAGAGGCTGCTAGAAGGATTTAGGCACTGGCCGTGGACGGAGCTTGTTATTGTTGGTGCTCAAATCAAGTTGCTATCCTTATTAATTTGGCAAAATCATAAAATTCCTTCTTCAATAACTCCTCAAACCAACTTGCTATTTATCCAAACTTGCTATCCTGAGGTCTCACACTCACATATATACAAACTTGCTATCCAACTTGCTATCCTCAAACGCGGAAGATGATGCGGTGGGCCAAGGCGCGAGGCGAGGCGTGCGCGGCCAAGGACGGCCGCGGCTGCGAGGGTTGCGGCGGCGCGTGGTTCGTGCTGTGCTGGGAGTGCGGCGACAACTGCACGGTGGTGGTAGCGGACGGAGGGACAGAGAGGTACGGCAAATGCGACGAGAATGGACTCATGATGTGCCCCATCTATCACTGATTGCATTGCATGTGCTCGCTCATTTGTATGAATGCGGATGCATTGGCATATACTACAATAAGTAGTGTGTGTATATATATATATGTGGTGGGCCTTTTTTTCAGTTTTGACAAGTTGAAAATAGGGAACTGTTGGAGAGAGCTTCTTTTTAACTTGGTATATTATTTTAGCAACTTGCTAAAACACAACATTTGACAAGTCAATTTTACCAAATTGTTGGAGATGCTCTGATTAGACTGAAGCATGTCACGAAAAGAGAGGGCGACCCGCTCCGCCGATTGTCACAGTATGCTCAGCTGGTATTGTTTCAAAGTACGGCGGGTTGGTACAACTGTGTTTGTACAAGAGCATCTCGATCTCACGCCATGCACGTGTACTGCGGAGTATCAATCAGCTAGTAACATATAGTACTGCATATATAGTTGCAATGTGCATGCTATGTTGTATCTAAATGTTGATATACGATTGTAATATGAGAATCAACAATGAACACGACCCACTCTCTGTAATGAAAATATTAAATACTAATCCATTGCAAATTATAAGTTATTTTATTTTTTTAAAAAATTTATAGCAATCGGGGGTTGTTTAAACCCACTCGGTCCTGCTCCCACGAGAGCATTCCAGGCATTGGTGGCTCATCGGTGTGTTGACATGTGTCTTTATACGTTTTGCAAAATAGCCCTTGAACTGTTAGAAAATAAAATCGTCATCCACCCCGTCTCTTATAAACAGTAATGTCATTTTGATATTTTATGACCAGAACCCTCATGTAAATTTTATTTCAACGCGAAGAAGACATTGCAGAAAACCCCTCCCGCAGAGGCGTACCCCAAGTCCCCCGACCCTAGCACAATGCCCCGTCTGATTTCTCCCTCTCTCCTCTTTCTCTTTCCCTATCGTCACCGCACAACGCTCATCTCTCTCCCCGCCGTCACCCAAACCCTAGCCGCTTCATCTCTTCCCACCTCTCCTCTCTGTTTCGCTGTACCGCGCCCAGATCTACGGCGGCGGCGGTGGCATGTGGCCATGGAGAGACGGTGGTTGGCGTGGCAGTGCTGGCGTGACGGTGGTTGGCGTGGCAGTGCCGGCGTGCTCGGAGCAGCAATCTGGAGGCGTCAATGTCAACCAAGGATACAACAGGGAAGCCTCTTCTCTCCCTCATGCTCGGCTTCTTTCCCTTCTCCTTCCCTCAAGTTCCCTTTGTGTGGCATGTACCTCGGCGACGGCTGTTAGATCCATGGCGAGCACCACCAGATCCATGCCTGAGGATGAGAAGCGGTGCCATGGTAGTGGAAAGCTACGGTGAGATCGGGAGAGAGGCGCGCCGGGGTGCTGGCGAGTAGCACACGGTAGAAGATCTCCATGGATGGTGACTTTCTGCAGGATTCCCCTTCGTTGTCCCTCAAATCAAGGTTTCATAATTTTTTTTTTTGGGGAAGCAATCGATACCTTTCAGTTTCTCCTGGCTTTTATTACATCATTTTCGTGCTGATGTCTCTGCGCCGTGTTAATTTTGATAGTGTTTTGTCTTCCTATATGGTAAATATTGGCAGATTTGTACTTTCTATTTTCTGTAAATCTTAACTGATAGGTTTCTGATGTGTTCGACACCATTATTTTGTATTCAAAGTGGATTTATATGGGACATGAGGGCATCGATCTTGGTACTGGTAGTACTTTGTTGTTTAGAGTGAGTTTCATGCTACTGCAATGCTAGGCTTCCTTGATTCATAGTTTCTGCTATGCCATAGAAATAAAATTCAAGGCTACCTTGGATAAGTAAAGGCATGCTCTCTGACCTTGCAGGGCAGCATGAAAGAACTTTAGTTAATAGATAGATGATACTTGCTTGGATTGGCCATGTATAGTTTTGTTATGGTTAATCGACCTTTATTCACTACTGTTTTTCAGTTTGGATAATACTAAGGTGGGTAATTTGCATGTATCTGTATATTGTCTTAATAATTATTGGTGGGTTTGTGTTGATGCCATGTTTGTTACTTTCCTCTCAACTGTGTTAGTATCAAACTGCATATACCTTTAGTCAATACTACTTATCTGTTGTGATTTTTTTCCTTGCATTACTGAAGACCTTCAACGAGATAGTGTCACACCTCCACAACCCAATTGAGTATTTGGTTAGCATCATGAATTCCCCTTGTTGGTACAAGTTTGATATCTTTTTTCTAAAGTTTGATGTCAATGTGTGGTGCATGCTTCGGCAACAAAAAAATGTTAGCATGGCAGCACGCTATCCTTGTGCTAAATAATTTGTGACCTGGTTGGACAAGTGTTGTTTCCCCGTTGATATTGATTTTCTTGCTAATTTAGGAATACTACAATTATCTTTTCATCCTGTACGAAAAAATAATCATTGCTTTCTTTGGTGTTTGCATAGTGCATGGATGTGGACAACATGAGGATAGATTCCAAAACACAATTGCAGACTTGGTATATGCATTTGTCTCAGAG
This sequence comes from Coix lacryma-jobi var. lacryma-jobi, assembly GCA_009763385.1. Classification (NCBI taxonomy): domain Eukaryota; kingdom Viridiplantae; phylum Streptophyta; class Magnoliopsida; order Poales; family Poaceae; genus Coix; species Coix lacryma-jobi. The sequence continues at coordinate 163,781,455 of CM019824.1, forward strand.
TTGCTGCACAACTAAAGAGCTATATAATCTTGTGTTAAGACTGAAGTGTGGAAATATATATAAAAAAGTCTTAGCATGTGTCTACCAGTTTCTATATTTGTCTTCATGCATTGTATTCAATTAACGATTGCTGATATATTGAGAAAAACTATAGTATCTTTATTTATGTTCATTTGGTCATGATAGGGCGCCCGAAGGGCGCCTATGTTCTAGTTAGAATGAAGAGCTTCTCGCCTTCTCGGTCTCGGGCGATAGCTGCTCTGTGCTTCCGCGGCGTTCTCTTCCTGCCCTGCCGTCGGATGCTGAATCTACGGCGCTCCGCCTTGGGCATCCCGCGTTTTCCTGTCCACGACCTCCGTCCCCTCGACGACTCAACGACAGTGAGGACTGGGGGAGATGGCTACGCGCCCTTGCGGTGTTCCTTCTCGCTCCTCTCTCGCCGGCGCCCGAGGCCCAGGGCCCGTTCTTCTTGGACTCTGGCAGCGCCACCCAAACCCACCCACCGCGGCCGCCTCCCGCCTCCCTCGACACCCGCCAGGGAAGGTAAATCCCACCCGCGCACTAAAATCTTGACCACAATATAATCCCATTTTCTTTTGTGAAACATTTGCGACTTGTAGTTTGTACCGAGATCGAGTAGTTGGTATCCTCCGAGTCAATGTCAGCTGGTGGGTGCAGATTAGTCCAACACCATGTGATTTGCTCAATTTGGTAGACGAACTAGGCTAGCTAGTCGGTGCTTGTACGGTCCAAATACAGCCATGGACCATGGTCATGCATTTGTCCACGCAGTGGCGAAGCTAGAGTAGATTAGAGGAGGGTGCACTTAGCTTGCGGGTGCATAGATATCTTTTATGGGGGTACATATATGGTGAAATTTTAGACATGGTCACTATTTTTACAAATTTTGGGGGGGGGCACCCCCTGAATTACATGTACCTTCGCCCCTGTGTCCACGGGGCACCCATATGCTTGGCTAGGTTCGCTTGGGACGGCCTCCATCCACACTGACGGCTTGGCTCCGCCAAATAAAGCGCTTGCCTCAACTAACAGCCCTAGTTGTTGTATTGTTAGTGCAGGCGCAGCAATCTACATGTTAATGCAATAAGCAGAGTCACACTGAAATGAGCTTTGATTCTGAGATCTTGTATGTGAATTCTGAACAGCCATCTCGACTAACCATTACTACTCATGGACTGTATGTGACTCACTACTTATACAACAATGTGGACGTTTTGTTAAGGAAGAGTGAAAAAAAAGAATGCTTGGAAAATGTATGTGGTAGCTTCGTCTTGCATGCCCTCTCGGAGAAAATTGCAAGTTATCTTGCAGTGCCCGGTACTAAAGATCAGTGTGTTTCCTTCCATTATGACATTATAATTATAGCCCATGGCCAAATTTTTCTGTAGGTTATAGAGCTGTACTTCTGACAACAATTCATTGGGCAGCTATGCAGTTTTATTTGTTGACCAAATGCTCCTAGATATCAGCCTTACTGGCTTTCTTCAGTATAATAATAAGACATATTGTGGAATGAGGTACTCAAGGTTATCAGTTTATCACCATCGCCTGCAGGAGTGAGAGATCGCAATGGCACACGCGGAGGGATCCGTGCCAGTGCCTAACGTGCAGCACTTGCAGAAACCTACAATAGATCAGACGAACAGATCCCTGCAAGATACGTCAGGGACGAAGAGGGTGCTGAGGAGGTTATCGTTGATCATGGTATCTCTTCTGCAATTCCAATCATCGATGTCAACAAGTTGCTGGATCCACAGTCATCCAAAGAGGAGTGTGCCAAGCTTGGATCTGCCTGTAAACACTGGGGTTTCTTTCAGGTATACAAAGCGAAACTCTTGCTGTTTGATAAAGTAATGTTTAGGTCCAACCTAAGTTTAAGCTGTTGCATTAGAATTGCTTTTTGGAGTGGATTTTGTTTCACATCATAGGGAAAAAATGTCAATAGCTACAAGTTAGTTGTGCATAGCTAAGTTCAGTCTTGGCATTTTTTGCAAACGCGCAAAAGCTTGTTTATCGGTTGGTAATAAAAGAATATACAAAGGAACTTTTGGTCTACACTGGTTGAAACCACAGGTCATTAACCATGGTGTACCAAACGAAGTGATCTGCAACTTCAGGAACGACATGACCAAATTCTTCAAACAACCACTCGAAGCAAAGAAGGTGTACTCGATGATACCAGGCAATATTCAAGGGTATGGTCAGCACTTTGTTGTTTCTGAGAACCAAAAACTGGACTGGGCAGATTTGTTCTCCCTTGTGCTCCGTCCGATTGAATCAAGGGACATGAGGTTCTGGCCTAGCCACCCTCCATCTTTTAGGTTTGCCTGGATTCACAAAACCACAATTCCACATCATGAATCTTGACGTAAATAACACTCCATTATTCTGTCCTTTTAACTACGTCCTTGCATGATTACTCTTGGCAGGAACTCTGTAGATAGGTACTCTTCCGAGGCAGCGAAACTAGTATCTTGCTTGTTCAAGTTCCTGGCTATGGACATGGGTGTTGAGCCAGAGTCTTTCCTGGAGATATTCAGAGGCCAGCCTCAAAGCATGAGAATGACCTACTATCCTCCATGCAAGCAAACCAGCAAGGTGGTATGTAGGTCTGTCACCACATACTGATAGAATGGGACCGACGCTGCTACTCCAAGCAAATGATGTTCAGGGGCTGCAGATCCGGAAGGATGGCAAGCGGGTTGCCATAAACGCCCTTGATGGCGGATTTATTGTTAATGTCGGAGACACACTTGAGGTAAGTACTATATAATTTGATCTCTACATCATGCTGTGTCAGCATTGTAGGTTGTCTAAACTAAAGTGTTTCCTTGGTGCTAGTAAATTTGATTATGGAAGCTGAATATTTGCTTCTTGCCTACTCATAACAGTTAATTAATCACTAATAGATTCTAAGTAATGGGAGATACAAAAGCATCGAGCACAGGGCCATGGTGCACCCAACCAGGGAGCGCATGCCAGCAGCACTGCTCCACGCGGTGTGCCCAGATGCAACGGTTGGCCCTCTGCCAGAGTTTGTGAAGAAAGATGGCGAGGCACGGTATAGCTGAATTAGTTTCAGGGATTTCACAAAGCGCTTCTTCGAAGCAAAGCTTGATGGTAGGAGTCACCTGGAGAGCTTGAAGAGTTAATGGTTGGCTTTTTTCTTCTTCTGGAGAGCCTAAACGACACTTATTCTGAGACAGAAGTTGAACACAGAGGCATACTCCCAGAAACATTATACTGTTATCAACTTATCATGTTATTAAAAATTCTCATTTTTTATCTTTTCTTTAGCTAATTAACTGTCTTTGCAGAACTCCTTGTATGAGCTAATCCTACTTTGTCGACCTATTGGCAGTAAGACTAACAAATATTAATTTCTAGGTTGTGCATGCACAGAAGAGGAACCAAAATTAGCAAAGCTCCTAGTGAAATGTTTTTTTTTTAAAAAAAATAACCATTGCCTTAAGAAACAAACATGCTAAAGCTTACCCTGTAATTCAGCTCGCAATAGCATCAGTCAATTCTAGCAGCTGGAAAAAAGGGGAAACGAAGACAGATGAGGATATATATAGTTGCAAGGGAAGAGAAGACAACCAACAATAAAAGTTCAGCTATTCACCTTTATACGCAGCTTAGCATTTTTCTTGAGCTGAGGGAGCATCACTACCAGAGGAAACATTGGGTTGCATGCTTTATAAACAGCTTAGCATTTTTTTAAGCTGAGGGAGCATCACCACCGGAGGGGGACATTAGTAGGACAAGTAGGACAAGAAAACATCTTATTTTGGGGGAGTGCAACTGATACCTGAGCTTATTTTGGGGAGTGGGGGAGTGCAACTGATACCTGATGGTATGGTAGTACCTGTTTTCTTGTTTTCCTGTTGTCCCAAAGACACAGAGTGGGTGTTGGTTCTGTCAAAGAACATAGGAATGTAACTGTTTTTTTTTTTTTTGAGGTTAAAAAAAAAGTTACATTCCTATGTTCTTTAGGATCCCTCAACATCAACACTAGCCTTCTTAGTTCACAGATATTTGTGTCACACTTGTAAAACAGAACTCGCAAAATAACGCACACCATGCACACAGTTCCGTGCAATCATATAATAGCCTAATACTACAGACTTGCAAAACAGTAATTTATTGCTAATAGCATTCTCAGCCCAAAATTAAATGTGCCACACAATGGCATTGCAAACATAAGAGACAATTGAATCGATAGAATTGTTCCTTCACCTTGATATATATAAATAACATCAAACTGACAATCCAATAAACAAGTAAACATAGACAGCTTACGACACAGAAGACATATACATATATATAAATATATAACTTCCAACAAACTAACCCCTGCAAGCAACCCAGTGTCCCAACTTCTGAAACTAACCCCTGTATTGCCTAATTGCCCTCATCAGTGATCAGCCTCGATCGCCTCATCAACCTCAATCTCCTCATAGGCGAATCCATTTTCCTTGTACTGACGGAGTATGTCGAGTCTAGTCTCATTCCACTTATCAACCAAATCTGCAGCTTGAGGAACCAGATCTATAATGGCACGTCGTCTCCCAGGATCGGAAAAGGCGAAGGGGAGGGACTCTTCAGTAAAAGAACGTAGGCGATGACTGAGAGTAGGATTTGGTGGATTTGCCAGCAGGAACTTGATGCGTTCATCCGACACCAGCACCATCTTCTTCTTCTTCACTGCCCCTGCGCGGGATTTAGCTTCCTCCTCCTCTCTCTCCTCCGCCTGGGAGGAGGCCTTGTTCGCTCCGCCGGCGCCGCCTGCTTGTTCCCCGCAGCGAAGACCGCTTACGGCGCAGCCTCCTGCTTGTACCCCCGCAGAGAAGTGTCATGTGCGGGAAAACGTATATGCGGCGTCGCCGTGCCCGCGACGTGCGCAGGGCTGCGGAGCATGCGGCGCAGGCGCGACAGGAGAGCTATAAATCTGGAAACATATCTAATCCTGTTGATTACTAGCCATCGGCGTCGATCCCTGCCGCGCCTGCGCCGCGTGCTCCGCGGCCCCGCTCTCCTGTCGCGCCTGCGCCGCATGCTCCGCAGCCCTGTGCACGTCGCGGGCACGGCGACGCCGCGTATACGTTTTCCCGCACATGACAGAAGGCACGCTCCGCCGAAGCCGCCGCCTTGTTCCCCGCCGAGAAGACCTCCGCCGCCTGTGCTGTCTTGTTCCCAGCAGCGAACTCCTCCGCCGGTGCCGTCCGCGCCTTCTCATCTGGTCCGGGCCTCGCGAACACCATCTCGCTCGTAGCCTCGGAACGCTTGGCGGAGACGCCGATGTCGTCTCCCTGCGCAGGCTTCCCTTCGTCTAACCACAACACCCTTGTCTCAGGGGCCACCGCTTCCACCTTCATAGCCGTCACCCTCAAACCCTAAAATTGCTGCGCTGGGCGTCCTGATATATAAGAGAGACTTTTACATGAGTGTCATTATGAAAGTTGGTAATTCTGTAGAAGCCACTGTGAAGTTGGAACACGCACTGGTGCCATCCACCTAAACTTTCTTGTCCTACGTGTCATTCCGTCCACTTTAGAGGCTAACGGTGTTAGATAGACATGTAAAATGACGATGTTGCCCTTCAGCGGGTCCCATTTGTCAGTCTCATCTATTCTTTCTTCCTCTCTTCTCTTCCGTCTTCACCGCGCAGGTAGCAGCAGAGGGAGGCATCACCATCTCCTACTGCAACTGCTACAGTACTTATGAGACAACAAAGGGAATCACGCACGCGACACTACATGGCGCTGCCGCTAGCGCCTCCGGTGCAGTGCAGGCCGCACAGCACGCGGACCAGCAGGCTCCATGCCATGCCCGATCAACAGGCATGGAGGCTGCCTGCAATGCACTGCAGCGGCAGCAACAATTCTTCTCCGCTGCTCAAGGCAGCCAGCCTTGCTGTCGTCTCGTCTACTCATATGATCTCCCTCGGCACCCGTCTTGTCCGTCCTCGCTTTACCGCGTCGCGCCGAGCTGCGGTTTTTGTTTGCTTGTTGCCGCGCCGCGCCGATCAAAAAGCTGCCGCCGACCATCATCTCGCCATGAATTTGCTTCCAACACTGACGCACAGATTGATAGAACATGAGCTTTTGCCCCACCCCGGCCCTCTCCGGAGACCTCCTAGCACCAGGCTCCCACCAAGCTCTCGCTGGGCACCGCGCGAGCGCACGAAGGCGAGCAGCGGCGCGTTGGCCGCGCGGGCGTGGGCGCAGGCGGCGGAGCTCCTCACCGGCCGCACGGCACAGCCCCGACCGCCACGGGACGCGCACGGGGGTTCTTCGCGCCGGCCGCCGCGGGGCGCACGCGCGGGAGCTTTCTCCCTGGCATGATGTCCACGTGCCTGACGCCGGCGGAGACGGCGGCCGCGGCGTACAGCCGACCGAGGTCGAGCGCGCGGCGGGCGGCCGCGAGCCGGCGGGACAACGCGGCAGCCTCGGCGCGCATCCCGGCGTTGGCGAGCAACGCGAGAGCCAGGCGGCCGCGTGCGCGCCGGCGGCCAGCTCGCGCCTCCTGCACCCCAGGAGCGCGGCGGCGTCGCGGAGGTCGTCGAGGCGGCGCTGCTTCCGCGGGCCCCGGACAGTCGCCGCGAGCGCACAGGGCACGCGGGGAGCACTGCCGCGGGGAGCTTCGCCCCGATCGCCGCCCCCAGGCGCATTGGGCTCCTTCCCGGCGGGCACGTGGGGCGCGCGGCAATGGAGGGCAGCAGCACATCGCTCCACTGCCATTGGGAGGAAGAAACGCATGACAAGTTGGCCCCACATGGCAGAGAGAGAAAGAGGCATGAGATAAGAGTATTTTGGACGTTTTCCTTGAAGGACCCATATGTCAGAGTAGGTAAACTACAGAAAGTGGATGGAAGTTGGACGGAATGACACGTAGGACAAGAAAGTTTAGGTTGATGGTACTAGTGCGCACTCCAAGTTCGCAGTGTCTTTTGCGGAATTGCAAACTTTCCTAATGACACTCATCTAAAAGTCTATATAAGAGCACCGCAAGTCCGCAACGCAAGCATAGCGGTAACGGTTCCTTCTCCGACTCCAACTCGTCCGCTCCTCCAATACGCGCCGTTGGGCCGATTGGGCCGGATCAGCCAATAATTAGACCCCGCGACTCGAGTGAGCCCCATCTGTTATGGTTTGTTTCTTTTTTTTTCTCTCTCTATCTCTATCTATCTATTTTACTAGCACAATATGCCCATGCGTTGCAACGGGAGAAAAAAATATCAAACTTAATGAAAACAACAATGGAAAATAGTGCATATATATTTGTGTTTTATTCTCAACGGGAGTATAATTCATTGCCTCTTTATTATTAGATATAGATATAGAGGTATATATAAATTTAGAACATAGGAATTTTACAAATCAGTTCAATTTTAGAGAAAAACACATAGACATAAAATTTTATTTGCATTCCAAATGTGTCCATTTCGGCCCATAGGGCCGGCATGGGCACGACACGTTTTTTGGGACGGCACTATGCGGCCCGATGCATTTCAACCATTGGATCCACACTTGATGAATCTGAACCGATAGATGTAAATCCTAGGTATATAAGTGAGCACCTTCAATCCCAAACCCTAACTTCCTTCCTGCTCTCTCACCTCCCCTTCACGTTTCAGTCGGTGGGCACCTGGGCGGCGCTTGCCCTTGGGGCAGCTGAGGAGCGCGTCCCGGCGGCGGCAGCCGTCCGAGGAGCGCATCCCCGCGGCGGCGGCGGCGACCGGCCGGCCGAGGAGCGCATCCCTGCGGCGGCGGCAGCCATCTGGGGAGCGTCCCCACGACAACGGCGGGCGGCCGAGCGGCAGTGGCGGCGCATGCCCGAGCACAGCGCGGCGAGCGGCTCCAACCTCCTGTGCAACGACGACGGAGCGGCGAGCGGCTCCGGCGTTCGTGCGAGCGACCGAGGCTGGGATGGTAGTTGTGCGAGCGGCCAGCACATCGTCTCCTCCTATCTTCTATTCCTTTGTCTATGCCATGGTCCCGAGCAGCTTTCTCCTGTCTTCTTCTTACGATGTGTCGTGCCGCCGTGACCAAGGTATGAACTTCTGTAAAAACCGAACTCCATGCCCTCCGCAAGTATTGCTGGTGTCATCGCCGATTGGGAGCTGCTCTTGGAATTAAATAATCTGATGGAGCGATTAAGTTGGGGTTGATGTCTGACTGCAGATGTGTCGATGCCGTTTCGACATGGTTGAGGGTAGCGGGACGATTAACATCAGAACTATGCAGATGCCTCGATGTGGACTCCACATGATGGCCAATTAGGCATAATGCTTGTGTATTTGATTATTATTTTTTTGCTAAGTGCTAGATATTGTGTCATGTTGTGGTCGGATCAAGACTTCGGCTCCTCGTAAGTGCTTGCCGGTATGGTAACAGAGATTAAAGGGAGATGTTTTTTGGTTGGAGAAAAGAGATCCCTTATTTGATTTGCTTTTCGTTTTTGACTTGAAATTGCAGTTTACGAACTTTTTCCTTTCCTACTCTGGTGAAAGCATTGTGTTAGTCTTCCAACTCCGCTGTTTTTTTATTCAATTTAGAGTTCTTTTTCTTTCCTTGTCTTTGGTCCATGCGGACTTAGTCTCCACCGTCTTATATATAGGCCGGACCAAACCAAAAAAAGGGACAAGACAAAAAAAATAGGGAGAAATTTTAATAATATAATAATAAGGTATAGATATAGATTTATTTTTTTAACTAAAATATATGGAATGTCAATATCTATCGGGCAACACCAAAACAATCCTAGGATCTATAACTACCCGATGCAAAAACAAAGGAAATTTGTGCGACCCGAGTATGCAAGGCAATCGACAAATCAATGGAATAAAAAAAAAATCCTGCAACCTTGCATGCAAGGAAAGTAGTCAGCAAAAAAAACTAAAAATAGACTAAAATTAACAAATTACATATGCGTATAAATTGCGAGACAATTTCTTAAGCCAATAAATTAATGTTGTGCTACAACAAAAATATGCTAATAATTAATTAATTAGTCTTAATAAATATGTCTCACGGTTTCCAGAAAGAATATATAATTCATTTTCTTATTCATTTATTTTTAATAGATTATATAGGTACCCAAATATTCGATATGACACGTAATTTTTTTTCAGACCTCCACTAAACAAGGCGGGTTGATTGAAACTGCAAACTGTACGCATTAACAATAAACACACCGTCGTTTGACCAGTTGATTGAAACTGCAAACTGTACGCATTAACAATGAACACACCGTCGTTTTACCATTGCAATTTGTTGACTATCCATCAGACCATCAGCAACTGATACTACCAGTTTTTAATCTTTTAAGCTACTACTACTGCTGCATGCGTGATTTGCTAATTGCCGCTCTTGTCATGTACTCTCTTCGTACTCATAAAGCAAGTCGTTTTGTATAAGATTTGAGTCAAATATTAGAAATATAAATCATCAATAAATGTTTAGTCGTTGAGAGTTTGAAAATATGATAATTATATGAATAGATTCGTTTTGAAAAATACTTTTATAAAACTATACATATGTCACTTTTCATAAATATTTTTTATAGAAATAATGAGTCAAAGTTTAGCTTAGACCATATCGCTGTTTTAAACGATTTTTTTTTATGAGTATGGAGTAATACTATATTATAATATAAGACGGCACGCATGCAGCACGCTTTGCTGCGGCCTTTCACAAACCTTGCCATCTACTCCAGATGATGGCATGTTGCTTGCTCCCGTCCTTGAAAACACTGTCAATTCTGAACCGCTAGCCTTTGCGCCGCTTGACTGGTCGCATTCACCTTTCACTGCAAGTCTGCAAGGGTTTTGTAAGCTCATGATGCTTGCAGCATGGACACTCCTGAACGCAGGTTAAAAGGAGAACAAAAACTAGGCCAAAGAATTTCAGGGGAGCTTTACTGTACTGTAGCTGTGTGGGCCCGGCCTCTACTCTGTCAGAATTTTTGACTCGCCTTGTTTAGTTTCCTTAACTTCCCCTAAATATTTCTAGATTCTCCGTCACATCAATCTTTAGTTGCATGCATGGAGCATTAAATGTAGGTAAAAAAATAATTAATTATACTTTTAGTATCTACATGTAGAGACGGATTTTTTGAGCTTAATTAGTCTATGTTTGGATAAAGTTTGTCAAATAACAACGAAAGTGCTATAGTGCGTTTCCCAAATATTTCTCGGAACTAAACAAGCTCTCACGCTCACCGGCCTGGTTGGTGAGCGGCACGATTTTCCTTTAGCACAATGAGTGCAAAGCTTCCGGGACATATCTATCTATAATATTAGTTAGATCTGCAGCACTGTTCATAAGAAGATATTCACTCTGCATCAGAAATAGATGTCGTTTTGGACAAGCTTTGAGTTAAACATTGGAAATATAAATCATAAATATCTTTTGAATTATTGAGTTTAGAGATGTAAAAATCATATAAATAAATTTGTCTTGAAAAGTACTTTCATAAAAATATACATATACCACTTTACAACAAATATTTCTAAATTCTAAAGAAATAAGTGGCTAAAATTATACTTTGAAGACCGTGTCGCTGTCCTAAACAACATCTAAAAGCGATATGGAGTGAGTACAACGGTTGATAAATTCTTTGCCTTCTCATGAAAAGGTGTTTTGGATCTTTCTTTGTTTAAAAAAACAAAAAAAACTTTTTACACAAACAACACATGCAACGCTTTTAAGTCAAGATTCCTTCTACTAGTTATTTCCATAATTCCAAGAACTGCATGTGAAAATTAGTGGTCCTTCCATTTCGAAATGTAAAGGCATGTTAGGAGGATTAAAAGAAGAGGTCAAGTGACAGGCAATTTGGTCATTATTATACGCATGATTAGCGTACAAAAGTTCAGTTAACGCGTTCACTCTGACATTTCACAGTTATATACATTGCACATGAAAAGAATGTCCTTTTGATCCTAAAACCAAGAGGATTATTTTGAAGGGGAATAAATCCCCTACGATTGAAAATTTCCTTCAAACAATCTCAATGGCAAATGAGCGAGCCAAGTGGAATCCTCGAGATGGGGGTTGGCTGAAGGCAAAATATTGATGGGGGCGTTCCTGGCTGAAACAAAGGTGGGATGCTTGGGGTTTCATAATCCGAGATCATGGTGGCCACAGGACCGAACGGAGTCTGTAGCAGTTGGTAGGGCCCATGACCATAATACAGCAACAGATCACAATCTGGTTCGTGCACGATCACTAGCACTAGCACCATGGGTCTCTACTGGCCGCCGAGTCTGAGGCTCTGTTAGCTGAACTTATTAGTTGGCTTATTAGTAATACTGTGGTTTATTTTCTTTTATGGGATATTATTGAAAGAACCGAAATCTATAACCTGGGCTGCCTCTCCTATTGCAGTTGCCATTGCAACGTATCATAGCACGAGCGGCTTTACACGTAGTACTCCCTCTGTCCCTAAATAAATGTTATTTCTAGAAATCCGTGTTTTCCTCACAGATACGCTTTTCGGACGACAATTAAAAAGGGACTAAGGGAGTACGAGTAGATCATAGCACTACCTCCAGCAACCTGGCTGCATTGCAGTGCAGAGTTCACACACGCACAGTACTCACCAGGACAAGCAGAGAGAAAGTTCTTGTGCCGGTGCCGGCACCGGCACCGGCACCGGCAGCCTGCAGTGCAGGCTTTCTGCATTCTGAATGCAGATTGCAGACCTCAAACTCCACTGGCCTCCTCATCCTTGGATCCCACTCCCACCCTAACGAACCCTTTGACCATCACCGCTCTGCCACTCTGTTGCATCGCCGTCGGTGTGTGTGACGGTGTCCGTCTGTCACCAACCCTCTCCCCGAGTCCCAGTCTCCCAGACAAAGGCCAGAGCCTCACCCCAACTCACGCTCCACGCCGTGGTCTCGGTCTCGCTCGCCATGTCGCGTCTCCCGTAGACAAAGCACGTCACCTTCCTCTTCTTCTTCTTCGTCGTCGGCGTCGCGGTGGCGGTGCTGGGTCCAGCAAAAATGGACGCTTCCCCCGCACCGCCGCCGCCGCCGGGGTCTCCCGCCATCGACCGGAAGCTGAGCCCGGGGATCCTCCTCCTCATCGCGATCCTGGCCATGGTCTTCTTCATCGTCGGCCTGCTCAACCTGCTGGCGCAGAACCTGCGGCGGGCGCGCCGGCGCCGGCGCCGGGTCGGGGACGCTGCCGCCGCGCCCGACGGCAGCAGCCCCACGGCGTTCCAGGGCCAGCTCCAGCAGCTCTTCCACCTCCACGACGCGGGCGTCGACCAGGCCTTCATCGACGCGCTGCCCGTCTTCCCCTACCGCGCCGTCGCCGCCGCCAAGGACGGCGGCGGCGGCGAACCGTTCGACTGCGCCGTCTGCCTCTGCGAGTTCGCCGACGACGACAAGCTCCGCCTGCTCCCGACGTGCGGCCACGCGTTCCACGTGCCCTGCATCGACGCCTGGCTGCTCTCGCACTCCACGTGCCCGCTCTGCCGCGGCAGCATCCTCGCCGAGGCCGACTACTCCAGCCCGTCGTCGTCGTCTTCGTCGTCCTTGCTCCTGCTCCACCACTCAGATGGCCTCGCTGCCGACACGGCCGCCACAGACGGCGGCGGCGGTGATCCGGGAGCCAGAGACGGCGACGAGCCACCCAAGAAGGACGCGGAGGAGATCGTGGAGGTGAAGCTGGGCAAGCTCAGGTGCGTCGACGGCAATGCCAGTGCCAGGGACCTCGCGGCTGACGACGGCGGCACAGGTAGCAATGGCCGGGGAAGTCTCGGTCTCGGGCAGAGGCGGTGCCTGTCCATGGGATCCTACGAGTACGTCATGGACGACCACGCCGCGCTCCGCGTCACCGTCAAGGCGACCCCCAAGCGGAGGCCCGCGAGCTCGAGGTCGTCGCGCCGCCGCCACGCGCTGTCGGCGTGCGACCTCGGGTGCCCCAAGAAGGCGGGCGCGTGGGAGACCGCCGCCACCGGGCGCTGCGGCGACGGCGCCGCGAGCCTGGGCAAGGACAGCTTCTCCACGTCCAAGATCTGGATGGCGTCAGCCAGGGACGCCAAGAGAGAGGAAGACGGTCGCCGCCCCGGCCCCAGCCCCGGCCCCGCAGCAGAACTCGCCGGCGAGAGACGCGCGGCGTCGTTCCGGTGGCCGGCGATGGCCTCAGGTTGCAAGGGGCACCGCCGGGACGAGGAGCCTTGCGACGTCGAGGCAGGTGGCTCCGGGGACAGTGGCGTCTCGTCTCTAGCGGAAGAGAGGAAGCCGTCGGTGGCTAGGGCGGCGATGCTCTGGGTCGCCGGCGGGAGGCAGGGAGGCCATTCGTGATCCGCAATTGGTTGGTTTGCACGTTGGTTCAACACACACAGGATTGGATTTTTTTATTATTCCTTGTTTGAATTCTTGTCTCCTTTTGTTTTTTCTTTCTTTCTTAGATAGATCGATTACTGTAGTGATCGCAAAGCAAGCAAGAAATTGTATAAAAAGAAAAAAAAAATGTGTTGCAGGAATTGCATTGGTCTGACTCAAACTTAGCTGCAGAGTAGTAGGAGGGGATTCGTTCTTGGCGTGATTTGCTTGAACAGTGGTGGACGAGCTTGGAAGGCACTCATGAGTGATGAGCCATAATGAAGAATGGTTGTTTTGGTTGGCCAGGTTGATGGTGATGGGTTTGAATTAAAATTGCAAATCTTGCTAGCATCTCTAACTCTGAACCTTGGTGCCTCCTGATGGAAAGAATCGGAGTCAAGAAAGTCTTGTCTTACTCATCACTTGAGGACACAGATTGTAGTTGAGAACCTGACCTAAATCGGCTGATCATCTATACAGTACTACTCTGTTTCTGCTGCTCTCCAAACTGTTGCAAAAACCTGTGAATGCAGACAAACGAAGTGCAGACCTGCCTCATCATAAGATAAACAACACGTCATGTCCCAAGCTCGAATAAGATAGCTGGCGCACGATAGAGTACTAGCATCATCATCAAGTGGTGCTGGCACAGTTGACCAGCAACATCTGCCTGCCGCGCTGGTGCTGTACACGAGCTGAATGCTGCCATGCATGCAGGTCAGCAGCATGTGATGAGAAGGCGAGTGGAAGCCGGACGGGCATTTCACGTCCTGTTGTTCTTCCCATGTTGTTGTTTTGTTTTCGTTCATGAGCACATATATAATCCGGTGCTAGTGGAGTGAGTGGGTCCATATGACACGTTGTGTACGCTTGCTTGTATAGTACTGTAGTTTCCAACCGTTTGCAGGCTGGTGCGGCAGGAGCTGCATCGTGGCAAATATTGTACACATTTGCCCATGTTGTAGTAGCAAATGTTGTAATAAGTAGCAAGCAGAGCAGGGCAAATGTTGTAGTAGCAGAGCAGGGTAGACGATGCACAGTGCGCAGCTCGCATGCGGAACAAGATCTTCTTCAAGGTTTGTTTGGCATTCATATATAGCGACAGCCTGGGTTTTCTTTTTCTTTTTCTTTTTGAAAGCATCTTCTTCAGTTTGGGGAAGGCCGGCTATGCACTACTCCTCCTCATCATGGGCCCCCTCCAAAGTCCAAACACGGGGCTAATAACATGTCAACAGTGAACGAACACTGGCCTTGTCGAAAGCTAAGCTGGGGACGACGAGGACGACGCTGGAGCCACACCACTCGGCAGTACAGTACACAGCACTGTCTCGGTCGGGTCATCCTGGTCATGTCGCCTCCTGGATCTGCCACCTGGCACCGGCGACGAGTCTACTCCTGAACAGGATGTGTTGCGTTTCTCTCGCTGCCGGCTGCCGGCTGCCGCCGTTTTTCCCTCACCGAAAGGTAGCCGCTGGGGAACCGGAGAAGGGAAACCTTCCAGGCTCCGCCGCAGTCACGTGGGCCGTGGGTTAGATCTTCGATAAGGCCCACCACCACGTGCTCGGGGTCGGCCCACGGGCTAGATAAGAGTTTGCTCGCCCGGGGAAGTAACGCACAGGCCTGCTCCTCCTCCTCCTATAGTCCTATTGCCTGCAACAGACTGCCTCGAGCCCATACGACGACCTGCCCTCGTTTTTGCCCAGTTTGGCTCTCGTCTCCTACCTGCCCCCTTTTACCCCTGCCCACTCAAGACTGTGAATCTGTGATCTGCTATTGCATCACGCTGCTACACTCGTCTGACGGTCATCATCCGAACCGACAGAATCGCACCTAACCCCGTGAAGCTTCCAAGCCTTTTTTTTTTCCTCCTCGTCTAGACCATGTGCAGATTCTGCCCTGATCGGCAGTGTCAGTTGGCCAAGAGCCTACTTAGGCTATGTTAGTTCCTCCAAATTTTCTAAAAATTTTCTAGATTCTCCGTCACATCAATCTTTAGATGCATTTATGAAGCATTAAATGTAAGTAGAAAATAACTAATTCTACTTTAGTATGTACATGTCGAGACAAATTTTTTGAGTCTAGTTAGTCAATGTTTACATAAAGTTTGTCAAATAATAACGAAAATGTTACATTATTTTTTTCCGAAAACTTCCGACACAGGCTTAGAAACCACCCATGACACATGGAAAAGGACAGACAGACAGACAGGATCGTGGTCCAGAGTCTCAGGAGCTTTACTGCCATCACGTTTTCTCCCGGTTCTCTGTCGCCAAACTGCCAGCAAAAGGCACAGGAAAACGTCCCCATTGGTAGACCGTGTTCAATAGCTGACTGAAAGCACAGCTTCATCGAGCTCATTAGCCAAGTGTCCAACGCTGACTAGCTAGCAAAAACACACTTGCTTCATCGAGCTCATTAGCCAAGTGGACGCGTGGTGTTGGATATGTATGTACTCGATCTACTGGATAAGAAGATTGCATCGTGCATAAATGGTGCACCGTAACGGCACATGAAAAGATGCATGTTCACTTGTCTTATCAGCCAGACAAAGAAATCAGCCGAAATCAGCCGTTTCAGCTTATCAGCCGGCTTATAAGTCAAGCGAACAGGAGGTAGGGGCAACGTATGTACGGAGGCAGCAGCAGCACGAATGACACACGGACACATCAGTAAGAGCATTTCCAAGAGACTTGTTATCTTTGTTTTATATGCTATATTTAGATTTTTAAAGTAAAAAGTGAACTCCAACAGCTATGCTATCTGGTTTTGTAAAATAACAAGTTTGCTATTCCTAAAATCTTGCATGGTAAATATAGCTTGCATGTGTCACTAGCTACCTAGTATTGCTATAATAGAAAGACTGTTGGAGTTTTCTATTTTTTTATAGAGTTTTTTTTATTTTAGAGACTAGCTATATTATAGGTTTAGCCATCTATTTTTACCAATTCTCTTAGAGTTGCTCTAAAATTTGTTGATCTAGCAAAGAATCTAAGAGTACGGAGAAGATGAGTTTCATCACTACGGAGGATGCCTAGCGTTTACCCAAATTTGGTGAGAGATGAGGAGTCCTTGCCCCCTTGGTATCTTCGGCAACAATGACAGGATGTATTTTTTATAGTAAAAGTACACTTAAAAGAGTGCCTCGCAATTCATATATCACAAGAAACAATAAACGATCTTCATTAAAAATAATAAGAGTACATTAAAGATCAAGTTGATTGTCGTCTTCTTCCTTCGGTCGTCCGCCGTCCGCTGCTTATTGGACCTTAAAGGTCGCACTAAAGCGATAGGAAAGTAAAAATACACCTGCAAACACCCTTGTCAAACAAGGCTTTGAAGACCACAATAGCTACTCATCGTTGACAACGAGATCTAGTGCCCACTAAAACAACATCGGGTGGAGGAACCCACCAAGAAACCCACGCTTACAATCCTTTGCCATCAGAACAAAGTTTTGAACATGTCAGACCAAAAGAAATGGTTGAGATCGTCGCATCGAAAGCCAACTAACTATTCAATCTGATAAAGTTGCTCATAAAGTTTTGTTTTCCAAAAAAAAACAGCTTCACTAATGAAGCTAAGCTATGTCAAACAGAGTCTTACTGTAATAAAACCAAAAACTTTAAAGGGCCAAGTTCTTGGATCAATGGGCAACACATGTTATTATCTTGCTGAAGGAATACACCCGGAATGGGCTGCATTTGTGAAGTTGAGATCTATCCCCGTCACTGACTTGGACAAGTTATTTGCACAGGAACAAAAAAAAAAACAAAGAAAAAGGATATCAAATGAGCATTTGGTGTATTGCATCTGATTTTGCGTTTTGAAACAGCCAGCCCATCTGTATGACTTAACGAGGACTTTAGAAGATGTCGAAATATTTCTACAGTTTATAAGATACATAATATATGTAACCATTTTCATATATGATTCATACGGGTTCTGAAGATATTTAATATATTACAATTGCTAGTAGTATGAAATTTCAAATATGAAACTTGGCAACATATAGCAAGCCATGTTTATTTGTTAATGCGGTGATGTTTGTGCTAATACTTTTAATTTAACTATAATCTCAAATAGCTAGGTAGTTCACATAACACATTTGATCACGACACCGCAGAAGAATTACAAACTATGTAACTGACTAACTCGCCCTTGGAACAGTGAGATTTAAGGAGAGAGCTTGTTTCATCAATTCCTCAGTAAAGCTGAGGTGGCGTCCTTTGAAACTGGGACATGAAACTTCCAGCTCCGACTGCTCTGCTCAGGCTAGTAGAGCCTGATAAAGAAGCTCCGTCTCCTCCATGGTCACGACACTTTCAAACCTCCTCGAAACAGGGCGCCTCTACGGCGGCCGAGCATAGAAGAGCGCAGTACATACATACAGACTCGTGTGTCTTCCAACTCCGGCAGCTAAAAATAGACGGGGCTAAATTACAGGGACCTCCATCAACATCGGCGAGCCCTGAAAAAACACAGCACGAAGGCCAACAATGGCTGCCTATTTATAACATCTCCCCTTTCTCTCTCCTCCCCTCCTTAGTCTCTGGCGCGCGCGCCGGCCGCCTCCGCCCATCGTCGTGCCATGCCATTGCCGAGAAGACGATCTTGCAAGGAAGGCGCGCGCATGCAAGAACGTCATCACATTCACTACATAGAGGAGGCGGAGCAGCGGGATCCGTGTTTAGACGGGAAGAGATAGCCAAGGCCTGCAAAAGCATTCATTGCGTTGGCCGCCGCCGCCGCCGGAGCCGGAGCCGGAGCCGGAGTGGGCCGCGGCGGTGCAGGTGGACCGATCGCATGCGAGGAGGATGCGCGTGCTGGAGGAGGACCTGTACCCGTCGACGCCGGGGAAGGTGAAGGTGGAGCGGGCGGGGGCGGGGGCGATGAGCCGGCACCTGCACCGCTGCTTCGCGTCCACGGGGACCATGTTCCTGTGGGCGCTCTTCCTGGTGGCCACGACGGCCACGTACCTGAGCGTGCACTCGTTCGTGGACACCTCGTCCCGCTACTTCGCGGCGTCCTGGGGCGGGCTGCACTGGGAGCGGCAGATCCGGGCGTCGGCGTCGCCGCGGCGCCCCCCCGGGTCGGCCGAGGGCGCCGGGCTGTCCGTGCTCGTCACGGGCGCGGCGGGCTTCGTGGGCACGCACTGCTCGCTGGCGCTCCGCCGGCGCGGCGACGGCGTCGTGGGCATCGACAACTTCAACTCCTACTACGACCCGTCGCTCAAGAAGGCCCGCCGCGCGCTGCTGGGCTCCCACGGCGTGTTCGTCGTGGAGGGCGACATCAACGACGGCCGCCTCCTGGCCAAGCTCTTCGACGTCGTGCCCTTCACGCACGTGCTCCACCTCGCGGCGCAGGCCGGCGTGCGCTACGCCATGGAGAACCCGGCGTCGTACGTGCACTCCAACGTCGCCGGCCTCGTCTCCCTCCTCGAGGCCTGCAAGGACGCCGACCCGCAGCCGGCCGTCGTCTGGGCCTCCTCCTCCTCCGTCTACGGCCTCAACGACCGCGTCCCCTTCTCCGAGGCGCACCGCACCGACAGGCCGGCGTCGCTCTACGCCGCCACCAAGAAGGCCGGCGAGGAGATCACCCACACCTACAACCACATCTACGGCCTCTCCGTCACCGGCCTCCGCTTCTTCACCGTGTACGGGCCCTGGGGGCGACCCGACATGGCTTACTTCTCCTTCACCCGCAACATCCTCCAGGGGAAGCCCATCACGGTGTACAGGGGCAGGGACCACGTCGACCTCGCCCGGGACTTCACCTACATCGACGACATCGTGCGCGGCTGCCTGGCGTCGCTGGACACGGCGGGCCGGAGCACCGGCACGGGCGGCAAGAAGCGCGGCCCGGCGCCCTACCGGATCTTCAACCTGGGGAACACCTCGCCCGTCACGGTGCCCACGCTGGTGTCCATCCTCGAGAGGTACCTGCGGGTGAAGGCCAAGAAGAACGTGGTGGAGATGCCCGGCAATGGCGACGTGCCCTACACGCACGCCAACATCAGCATGGCACGGGAGCAGCTCGGGTACAAGCCCGCCACGAGCCTGGAGATGGGGTTGAAGAAGTTCGTCAGGTGGTACCTCTCCTACTACGGATACAGCCGGGGGACGCATACCTTCAGGAATTCATGATGATTCATCAGTAAATGTCGCTCTGTCGCGCCTTCCACTCTTTCTCTGATCACAGAATGGGATTTCTTTTTGGGGGGTCTAGACAAGTCAAGGACGGAAATGCGTGCGATGCGAGGAAGAATTCTGCTGCACTTGGGTGAAGAGAGGAGGGAACGGCGATATAGAGTGATGAAATGGAGGGGGTGATGTGATCCCCCTTCATTCTGTATTTTCTTCTGTAAATTGTATCAATTATTATAGAGTTATTATATCCTTACTTTCTCAAAAATTACTCATCGTCACATATAACAATAGCATCTTTGGGGGTCTTATTAGGCAAACAGACAGGCCACTTAACAGGTGCCTGAAAGAAAGATAGGAGCTGATGTTACCTGACACGATGGTGTGACAATAATATCCTTTGAGCAGGGACTGCATTTTAATTCCCAGCTCAATTTAGATATGTAATGAGTATCCTCCTTCCTGAACTCTACAGATGATTGATTTTGTAGGGAACATGACTCCCAACAGAGAAGCTAAAGCTTTGATTCAGATAACCATATATGCTCGCTCATCTTTTAAGGCTCCTGCTGCTTCAGGCATATGAGGTTTTGGAGCAATTTTATTCACATAATTGATTTCAGCATGAACCTGGAAAAACTTCTGTGCTCATCCCAATTTTGGCAATGGGCTCAAAGATCTCATCGTCTTCCAAAATAGGCAGTGATTCCTTTGAATCTGTGGTGCACGTAGTTCTCTTCGCTCTGGAATGATCAGAGATCAGACAGGTCTTGAAACACAAAAGTTCCCTCGAAATGCTGCAAGTTTGAGAAGATAATTGAAAATAACATACCTCAAAATCTAAGGGAGGGCAAGACAACCAGGAAAGTTCCTCCACTTGAGTCACATCCACGGTCCGCGGCAAGAACATCATGACGTTAGGAGCTATTTTCTGAGCTGTTTGAAATGTCGCATACCTACACACAAAGCCGTAAGCTTTCTAAGGCGCTATTGCTCTGAGAGAACTTGATTCTTATGTTTCCATCTTGATTACTGTCCAAATGCTACCCAATTATAAATGTATATACAGTTTCACATTGAATTTTTGTGAGCAAACTTTGGCGGTCATAGCTACAAAACTGCGGTGCACAATGTGCAAGCTGCTTCTCAGTTATTAGGATTTCACTGCGGAGCTGAAACATGGATTCTCATTTTTTTTTTAATCTTTCAGCAAGGGCAAACAAAGCGAACAACATACCCGTCTTTCGGCTTCAGCATATCAAGGGTGTAAACTGGAGCTTGAATGTATGATGGCCCTCCCCAGGGTGGTGAAAGGAACACCAAATCAGCCTGGTGGCATGAGGCATTCAATCAGAAAATAATTTGAAAGATGAAATAACTGCACGTTCTACTTCTTTACAGTGTCAGTATGGTCAGGCGTCACGCGTCAGTGTACAGATACGAGTATATGATGACATGAGAGGTTCAGGATTCAGGAATCAGAACCCAGAGCTTGGCCGGTTAGTCGCACTGAGCTTTCACAAACTGTGACGATCTTTCAGTCTCCCTGCACAGTGCACTACTGAATTTTTTAGACAATACCTTGAGGAAAGGCGCCAGGCGGAAGAAGTCACCGACAATGAACTCAATCCTGTCCTCGACGCCGTACACCCTCGCGTTGTGCGCCGCCAGCTCCACCTTTCGGGGGTCGATCTCCACGGCGACAACGTAGCAGCCCCTGCAGCACGAGGCGCGGCGGAGGCGGAGTCAGTTTCTGTAGCAGGGGAGGAGAGGGCGAAGAGAAGAGTACGGAGGCCGGCCCGTGACGTACCTGGCGGCGAACTGGATGGAGTTGCCGCCGCACCCGGCGAAGGCGTCGACGACGAGGTCGCCGGGCGCGGCGCGAGCGGCCTGCATCGCCGCGATGGACTCCGGGGTAGCGGAGTACCAGCCCTCGGCGTCCATGCGCACGCCGCGGTCATAGAGGTTGAAGAGGCTGTACCGGTGCGCCCAGTACTTGCCCGCCACGGCCGCCTCGGGAGCGGAAACGGCGGCGGCAGCGGCGGAATCGGGGCTCCGTGCCTCGACGTCCTGCTCCTGCTTTTCATCCGCCGCCCTGACCCTGAGGCTCTTGGGCTCCCTCGGTCTCGCGACCTTGCGGGCAGACTTGGCCGTGCGGCGGCCGGTTTTGGGCGTAGTGGCACCGAGAAGGCGGAGGAAGCGGTGATGGATCCTGTGGAGGAGCCGAACGGCGTGGGCGCGGGCGCCGCGCCGGTTCCGAGACTCTGGCGCGGCGGCGGCGGCGCCGCCGCTTCTTTTCGCCATGCCCCTGTTGTTTTGTTAAACCGCGCTGGTCTGCTAATGCTGGCGGGACCGCGTCGCTCGATGCTTCAGAAACGAATTTTGAAGGCCGCTAGTTTAAACCACTTCGGCTGTTTTAAGCATAGTGAGGAAAACGACCAAAGAGCAGAAGAACGAGATCTAGATGGCCAACGCATTGGAGCCAGCAAAGAGTACAAATTTGATATATCAATGTTTTCTGAATTCAATAGTCACACAAAAAAATGTTTTCTTATTCAAAATTCTCGATGTTCTTGTAACAAACAATTCTTATATAGTTATATAGTTACTAAAAGATGGGAACAGAAAACAACTGGATCAGCTCACACGCCGCAGTTCAATTACATACAACATAAACAACAACATACTTTCAAGAAGACGAAATTCCAGACATACATGTTTCTTAACGTTTTACATTCCTGGGGTGCGATTAGATATGTGCAATCCCGTTGGGTGCAGCGACATGCCGACATCCTTCGCCGGTTTCTTTGCAGATCTGAGGCTAAGAGTGACCACGAGATGGACCATGGGATGTGTTTGAAAGGTTCTGCATAAGATATGGCGTAAGCTCCTTAGCAGGTCCAAGAATCCAGAATGATCATGGATGAAAAATAGGCAATCAGGATATCAGCAGTGCAAAGAGAACTTACTGCAGGTGAAGTATAATTGTTGCTTCCAAAGAGAACAGAAAGGCAACAGAATGCCAGGAATTGATGGCTAATGCAATATGAGCCTCACAAGTACTTGGATAACCAAGGAAGATCTGGGGATTCCTTGAGGGCAAATGTCACATCGTCACTGTCAACCAAGAAAACAAGGTATTAATTAGATCACGAGCAAGAGAAAATAGGTTTAAACTGTTGTTAGGCTTTGATTTAAAAAGCTCTTAATGCTGTTTCCAAAAGCTGACCTTGGATAGTTCAGCTGCAGCTTCTGCAACTTGTGCTTACTACCCTCTTCGCAGAGGATGATCTTGCTTTCACCAAGCTTGCAGCTGCGAATGGAACATATACAAAAGTTATTGATAGAGCACCGAACTAAATCAAAGGGAGAGTAAATAAAAGTTAAAAGAAATGAGAAGTGATTGAACATCAATACAATGCATCAGTGGTTCTATCTCGTTAAAGAAGAATGGAATGCCACAGATGATGAAAATGTCCAACAGGAGAATTTTTACAAGTAATTCACAGCTAACTAAAAGCAACAACTGCATTTAGTACAAGAAAAGTTATGCCAATTGGACCACCTTGAATAATGCATGGTCCAAGTTTACAAATTCCACAGAATCTTCACATTCTCAAATTGTCAACACGCAAAAGATGCAAAGGATGCAATAGCAATTGAAATGGATGTCAGGCTGAAGCATGCACTAGTCCATATAGTCATTGCTTTCAATAATATTTACTATGAAACTACTACATCAGTAGTCTGTCCCAAAAAAAAAAAAACATGGCATTCTAGGTAGGCCAATTGGACTACATTGAGTCTATATCCAAGCAAGCCCTAGTCCATATAGCCATTTCTTTCAATATACTGGAAAACTATTATCTCCGTCCCATAAAAACGTCCTATTCTGGGCTTGTCCTAAGTCAAATTATTTTGAGTTTGAACAAGTTTACAAAGAAGACTGTCAACATTTATGACATGAAATAGGCATTCTATGAAAATAGTTCCATGATGAATCTAATGGTACCTATTTGGTATTTGGAAATATGGATATCGGTATTTTTTTTAGTAAAGATTTTTGTCAAACTTAAGATAGTTTCGCTGAGGACAAAACTAGAACATCAAGTTTTTTGGGACAGGTCGTATGATACATGCAAATGCTACGGTTAGAAGTTGCAATAAGAACATGACAATGTAACTGCATTTGCTATGACACAAAGGAGCAAAGGCAACACCATCACTAGCCACATTACACATGATGGTATGTGTGCATGACCTCATGGAGTCAACTATATGTATAAGGAATTTGAAAACAGTTTCATCTATTGCAAGCTACACATTAGATTGGATTAGCTTACCAAATTTTCACGAGTGTGTCGTAACCAGGCAATGGTTCTCTGTTCACATGGCACCAGGAGAAAACTGTTGTTGCTAACTGCAGAAAAAGAAAATCTCGTTAGATTTCTTCAGAAGCACCCATACTAGTATGTGTGTGGCCCCAAACAGGCAGGACATAAACAAGAGCAGTACTATTAACATCTTGGGCCACTATGAAACTTCCAAGGTAAGCATGAAGCAGTTCATTGCATGCCTCAGTTCACACGGAAACTTAATCAGATACAAAGCTAGTGGCGGGAAAGGCACCACTTAGTGTATGAAAGTATAATTAAGACTGGATGATAATCATTGAAATGAACAATACAGTGAAAAAATACTACACCAGCAATAGTCCCATCCAGCTTTACAATTGCAGCAGGGTAAGATAGAAAAGAAAAAAAAATAGTTAATGCAAATAGGGGATGCCTAAAAACTCAACAAGGGATTCTGAAGCGTGAATAAAGCCTGGAAGTCCAATAATACATTGTCAAGAAAAGTTTAGCCATCAGGAAAAAAAATGGCAGCCAAACAGAGGAAATCTCAAATGAACAATTTGTAAGGTAGTTTTTGGCCTGCTGTCCGCATACCCTACTGCCTGCATGGGGTGAGACAGCCACACAAGGGGCCATGCCAGATATCCATGCTACAAATTTATGTACCAATGTAACTCATCCTAAGAATTGGATTTGAGTCAACATCATGGCACATAGGCAATTAAGCATGGGCAAGGATTTTTTTTATTCCCACCAACAAAATAAAAATCAGAAACATAGGGGTTAAAAAGTAAAAATACACAAAAGATAATTTAGCTCACCTTATCAAACATTATTTCACCTAGTCCACTTTTGTACAGCTCATGAACCAAGGCAACCAATATAACTTTTCCAAACTTTGGGCAATTCTTCATGACCTGTAGATAAAGAGACAAAAATGTTGCAGAGATCCAAATAATGATCGGTGGTCAAGTGACTTTAATAAATGATCTGGTTATGAGTACAGGCTCTCATAAAATGCACATTGTCAACTCACCTGAATATGTGGTGCCTGGAAGACTTCCTGAATTGCAGCTTCTATGTCACCCATGGACACAACACCGACACCTACAAGTATCAAATCCATGTTCAATGGATTATATTCAAGTTGGAATTTGACCCAAATAATGGAAAGTTGAAGTTGTAAAACCATAACACCAAAGGTGAATTTGTGCTGGTGGTCGAGGTTTATGTAACCATACAGATAAAATAATCCAGTGTACACATTTTTTCTTGAATAGTTGATTCCAACATAAATGTACACAGTACCTTTATTTGCAGAAACAGTAGTCTGTGCAGACTGTCGAGATTGTTTAACACAGTAATCTGCAAACTCTGCTGCCCGTCTACAAATCTCTAAAGCTCGCCTAGCATCACCTGACATAGCAGCTACCTACAAGCAAAGGCAAGTAAATGGAAGTCCAAACCAACATCACAATAGAAAATGGCATAATCTTCATTCTTCATACAAGTTAATTAGTGAGAGGCGTAAACTGACAACCATTTAAAACTCTTTGTTTCCCCAGGATTAAAAAAATATTTCTGCAACGGGAACTCATTTAATGTAGTCCCTATGGTTATGAATGACACTTTGGCTAAAATCCGGACAATATTTTTAAACTTTGACAATTCAGTTTGCAAAAATGACAATCACATGCAAATATTTGTCTTGAATAACACTTTCAAAATCGCATACATTTATTAGATGTTATAACGTATCTTAGAAGAAAAGGTATGGTCAAAACTGCTCCACGAAAACTATAAAAAAATTACATGTGTTTTTTACCAGAGTACTAGTATTTTACTTTGATTTGATGCCTAACACAAGTATTGGGTTCATTTATAATCAACCATAACATGAACTTATCACCTCATGTGTTCCAAGGAAACCTCAAATTTGGTGGAATGATGCAGAGAGTAATAGCTATGGATAAAAAGACATCATAGTAAACATCTAAAAACATGGTATTGCGAGGCAAACCTTTCTAGAAGCAAATTCAATAGCCTGTTCCTCAAAGGCATCAATACCCTTTAGACGGCTTGTTATAATTTCCTGCAGTTGCCTATAATTGTATGGGCCAAAACACAGTCGTTGGATACCCATCCGACTTGATATACGAGGCAATAACTTTTCTGGAAGATCCATTGTGTTTGCTATACCTGCGACCATAGCAAAACAGACAAGTGGTAAGTAAAAGGTAAGGCTAAAATCACAGGTCAAAATAAAAGTATAGTTAGTTACCTATAACAACTAGATTTGAATTTGGTTTGCTGGGCCAATCAAGAATGTTATACAGCACCTGATAAGAAAAAATACCAGTGTCAAATGATAGGAAAACAAATGATAATACCAAATAGCTAGTTTATTTATTAATCTCCATGGTATAAACCTATGAGCAAAATATAAAATTATAATTTTGCATTAAATAATTACCGATTGGTTTCTTGTCAAAAGAAGATCAAGCTCATCAATGAGCAAAATAATTGGCCGGTTTGCTTGCTTTCCAATTTTAGTGCCACCTGAAAAATGTTCTGTTAAATAGTTAAGAGCCTTTTTCCACCCAACACTATGCCCACTCAGCTGTTCGTATATAACCTGCAGATTAAAAAGAATACACCAATTACAATTCTTTCCTGAGGGTTATGTGCCAGCTATAGTTGAGTAGGGCAGATTTATTTATCATTAGGCCACAAAGCAGAAGTACCTTGTAGATATTCTCTGGAGATGCTAATTTAAGACCATTAATTTCAATAAAACAATACGGCCTCAGAGTTCCAGAATCAAATTCAGAACTCAGCCTCCTCATAACCGCAAGTACACTCATAGTCTGTAGGTTGACAAAATAGATGCAGAAAAAATGGTTTAATGTTTGGCCACGGCTGATGAGATGAAACCAAAAAAGCACCCACAAAAAGATAGTCTTACCTTGCCAGTACCAGGTACACCATGTATATAAAGGCAGCGTCCTAGGCATTGGTCATTGCAGATTGCATCCTTTACAAATGTAGATATCTCCTCCATTTCTCTGAAATGAGACTTCAGCTGAGTAGCAGTTTTTGTAAAACGCGCACAACAAGCATTCAGTCAGATGAATAAACATACTTATCCCTGCAAGGCAATGACTTAGGAAGAGTTGCCAATAACAGGGTTGCTTTTGCCTTCTCCAGCTCAGTCTTTTGGTGGCCCCGAACATGCTCAGGAATTTTTCGTATCCCAATTTTTTGTAGGCCATATATTCTACCTTTCCTTGAATTCTATGTATAGATATGTCATTTCAGTATAGCAATAGAAAACAGAAGATGAAGAGAGAAGAGAAGGGTTGTTACCGCTGCCAATTCATGTGATTGATTCCTTCTGGCAGAGAGAGATGATTTAGGTTCTTCCTCCTCATCATACTCTGAATCTCCATCAGTGTCAGTGTTATAATCATCTCCGGCATTGTAAGGCTCGTCATTGGGATCTTCGTTTGTCTACAAGAAATGAGTAGGAACAAGATTGGTCACTGGGTAAATCTCAATGGCGTCGAAGCTTAAAAGATGACTGTTTTGCGTCTCAAGAGTTCACGTGCATACCTCCAGCTCATCATCAATATCTGCTAGACGCTTAAAATTATGCCAATGTATATCATACTCATATTCACAATAAAATATATCATCTCCTCCATCATTAGCATCCCTAAAGCCTTTGGGGCACATTACAGAACAATGTCTAAGGATTGTTTCCATCTGCACAGGCCATAAGCAAAAAGAACTCAAGACAACAAAAGAACATGCAAAAAAAAAATGTAAAAAGAGCTAACTATACACAGAAGACAATGATCACCTCAATGTCTCCAAGATCATTTGTACGATACAGCTCTCTTCTCAAATTATGCTGCTGCCTTCCTGCTGCAGTCTCTTCAGGGATAATGTACCACCTGACCTTTGCCCAGAACGTGCCATCAGGCTCCCTCCATAAACTGTTACAGATAACAGCACCATTCAGTAAACTCACAAACAGTGCATTAAGTGTTAAGTATCATTGACACATGTAAAGTGTATCTGTAACATATTGAGGAAATGAGGAACGTCTACCATCACAGATTGTTTTTTTAACTCTTTTTTTAGAAACAAAAAGAAGAGGGTGAAGAGGCACACCTCAGTATAGACCAACAATGCTGCAAAACAAACCTGAATGTTACCACTAAAACATTCCACAACTAATAGTAAAACTTTTTACATATCACTCAGTATTGAAACACCTAAACCATGAATAGGGAAAATTATTGCACGATAGATTATAACACCACAAGTTAGTTATCAAGAGTGTTCGGCAAGTCAGTAACATGTAACAACCGGTAAGCGGTAAGCACCTTCCAGTTCACAAGTAACCAAGTATAACCAGTTAAAACGTGTTATGTTAATATGAGAGAACTCCTAGGCCAATTTTTAGAAATTCGTGGTCCACCTCATGAACTTCGAAAGCCAATGCAATGCCAAAGCCTCACTGACCTCTCGATGCGTGCAGCCCACAGATCGCTGGAGAGGAGTTTCTCCTTGGCGGTCCTCACGATGCGCTTCCCCTTAGGCGGCTTGGGCCGCTCGACCATCTTTCCGGCGCGCTCAGCCTCGCAGTACGGGCACGCCCAGTCACCTTCAGGCACCCTCCGAAGCGGTGGTCGCACGCATCGCAGGTGAAATCCGCCGAGGCAAGCGTCGCACTCCACCATAACCCCACCGCCGGTGCGGAAGCATACGCGGCACTCCTCCAACTCGGGGTCCTCCGCGTCAGAGTCCGCCGCCTCCCGCCGCTTCACGTACACGTCATCGCCGACCTCGAACTCCCCGCCGTCATACACCACCTTCCGGTAGTATGCCCTCTTCCTCGGGTGTCGCCTCGGCCTTTTAGGCTCACGCTGAACAGGGGTTTTAGGTGACGGCGCGGCGCGCTTGCCCCTGGTGGTAGGGGTCGGCGTAGCCTTCACCTGCACCTCCGGGGCGGCTTTAGTGGGGGTTTCAAGAAGGCGGCGCGAGCGCCGGACAGTGGAGGGCGTCGCCGGGGACATCGGCGCCGGCGAGGCCGTCGATTTGGACTTCCGCCTGGGCGTGGGCTTGGACGGGGTGCAGAGGTCCATCCTGGACTCAGTGGGGGAGGCGACGGGCTTCGCCGGCGAGGATCTGGGCTTCGATTTTGACCTGGAGGGGGTGGCGGCGAGATCCATTTCCGGGTCTCGCCGGAGACGGCGAGGGGTGAGGCGGGGGAAGGTGGGAATGGATTTGAAATGGAGGGGGGAGGGGGGAGGGGGGTGATGGGACTGGACGGAGTTAGGGTTTCGGCAGTTTGGCGCCCATTCGCAATTTCGCACTGCATTTTTCCAAAATGCTCCTTACTTCTGTAGTAATTTAGATTCGGTACAGTTCTGCCGTTCCGGTCACGGTTAAACGGTCAAGGGACTTAATGGATTTTTTTTATCAGCTAACTAATTACGATTAAATGTTATTCTAATTCATTTTTGCACTTTCCTTAAACTACAAAGACATCATTCTAGTTCATTTGATCAATTTTTTTGGGTCGATCCAATGACCCAAAATATTTTAAACTTGCATCCCTAGTTATGAGGAAATTAATCCTTGGAAAAAATCCACCTGGAGCAATAACTTTAGGGCCTTGTTCGGTTCTATCGGAATAGAACAATTCTGGTCGGATTGATCTTATCCGGTTTTGAATCCGATCCATAGTAAAATAGTCGTTCGATTGAGATTTGGTTCCGGGTGAATTGATATGACCCAGCTTGGATTTAACTTATTTCTTATGCTTAGGACCCAGATTTGTTCCTCCCCTCTTGAGGCTAGGAACGAAAAAAATTGGATCAAGTGAATCCCTTTGCTTCACTCATTATCGGTCTAGAATGGTTCCAGACCCTATTTCAATCTGATGGAAGCGAACAATGCTTTAATTTATATACACATGTACAATTTCCTGGGCCTGAATTCACGTAACCAAACGAGCGCTAAAGCGACTCCAAAAGATCTAAAAAAAGTTTCTAAATTTATTGATTTGGCTCTGTTCACTTGAACTTATTTACATCTGATTTTCGACTTTTTTATTAGTGTTTGTGAGTACGACTGATAAACCAGCTAATAAATTCAAGCGAATATAGCCTTAGCTATTTGCCAAAATAAACTCCACCCAAAAACTAGACTTCTCTGACAGTCTAGGTTAATTACCATTCTTCATATTTATTTGTGTCATGTCACCACAACTTCTTCTGATCTATTATTTGTCGAATTAGCACGTGTCATGTCACCATGACTTCTTCCAATCTATCACCGTCGTCTATCGTTTTGGCTAGCCATCATCGTTTACCTTTTTATGCATTGCAAGGATTAAGGAATAGCATGCTACTTTTGACAAAAACGAGATAGACATTCAGTTAGAGGCCTATTTTACACTAAATTTTTAAAATTGGACTATACAGTAGAGGATGGCAAGAGCTTACGTTCCCACATCGAGAGGTTTGTGCGAACTTGGCCAAATACATAATGCCTCCCACCGACGGTGTTATGTTTGTGTCAGCCCCCACCCTACCACACACGTGCTACCCCCATGCAGGCATATCGCCGCAATTGTGGTTCGATGAGCACGTCCCCACCACAATCAAGCGTGTTGCTTCACGCTGCCTCGGCCTGATCATGGATCTGAAGTCGTAGCCTCGTAGGCACCCTCGACGCAAAAAGCCAATGAGCCCACTTTTGACAAACACCATAGGAAGCGTGATTGACGTCAATGATCTAGGATGCATGACGAGCTAATTTGTTCACTTGAACTTATCAGTCATACTGTAATTTATTTTCTCTAACATAACACTGTTGAATAGCATAAATAAGCCCAAAAAAGTTTAAGCAAACAGGCCCCACTTATTTTGATCGCCATGCAATTGACCGCTGGTTCGAGTTGATTTTTGTATTCCATTATGCCTAATTTTAGGCCTCGTTTCTTACTGCTAATCCTGGCAGCATCTATCCATGACGAGAACTAACAATATACGGTAACTTACTAAAGAGATCCTAGTAGAATTCCGGGATATGATTACTTGGTAATTGAATGGGGCCTTAATTGGCTCAAACTTTGTGCTGAAACCCATATGAACTACTCCCTCTATCCACAAAACAATACAATTCTCACATCCTGAGAAGTCAAATATCATAAACTTTAACTAAAATTATATAAAAAAATACTAACACTTATAAGATAAAATAAGCATCATTAGATTAGTTGTAAAATATATTTTTGTAATAAATTTATTTTAAGATATAAATGCTAATACTATTTACTATAATCTTGATTAAAGTTGAAATAATTCGACCAACACGTTTTTTATAATTGCATTCTTTTATGAATGAATGGAGTAAAATATAGTGAGGCATGGTCAAAAGCTAGTCTACCTTGCCAAGCGCAAAACCAAACAAACCCGACGTTATCTCCCTACGATGACTCCTCTTTGCACGAACCCAACTTTCTCCCATACACGTAATAATTTGCTTGAATTTGGTCAGGCAAATGCGTAATTAGTCACAACAAAGACTCATCTTGCTTTCTCCGGTTCCCTCTTATTGCAATTTGAACTCTGATTCAACTTGTGACGTACAAAGGGCGTGTTGATAGAAGTAGTGTGTGTTGTAAACCTGCACGACGCATTTCTAAGAACCTGTTTGGTTTCATATATACGATAGCTTATATAGCTACCTGCTAATAATTATCTTCTTTGATTCAAACATATATGGACAGTGAACTAGATAGTTATTAGTTGAAACTGTAGATAACAACTATATCTCACCAGTTGAATTAAATTAGATAATAACTATCTACTATCAGCTAAATGATCTAAACAGGCCCTGGAAAAAGAATTCTGGCTGCACCCAACTTGTGGCAAGTTTGGCGTGGCTGTGGCGACCAGACCGTGCGTGGCAGAATGGAAGCTCCAGATAGTAAGACTATCCGCAGCCGCTACTGAAAAACGTCCGCTACTGCTGCCTCCAGTACTAAATTCGCTGCAGCGCCATCTGTTAAATGATACTATATCATTCCGTGTCTGTCAAATACAGCGCGCTAGCGGAAGTCCGCTATACCACGCAGGCCCCACCTCATGAAGCAGCAGAGCGAATGCGCAGGCAAGCTCGGGAGGAGAGACACTGCATGTGTGGCGGGCCCCACTACTTCATCTAGTTAAAAAATGTTATAGCTCACAAACCAAAAATCCAAATTAAATTCTGATTACACATTAAATTCGTTTTAATAAATCCTTCAAAATAAGATCTCACATGAATATATTTAGATAAAATTTAGTTATAGACATGTGGGTCCCACTGTGGATAGAGGATGATATAGAGGATGGACGAGTGTAGGAGAAAGTGATATAGAGGAGAGAATCTCGATGACTAGGATGTATAGAGGATCAATTTAGAATACGAAGAGTGCGGTCAGTCTAACGGAGTAATCCTACGTGTGCAGCTAGCGTGTGCCCGGAGTGCTTTTCCCGCGTCCCTGGAAGTGGACCAGTGGAGAGGAACCTCTCAACGGACACCCGGACCCATTCGAGGTGTCGACCATGTCACGCACTGACCGGTGGGCCCACCGGAGCATACGCGGACGACGAGGGCTATCGCCATAGTAGCAGGTGACAAGTCTATACCGGCACTCCTATATCCCTAGCCGATTAGCTTGCCATACCACCCTCACGTCACGCAGTAGGGCTACCCGACTACAGAAGCCACCGCACACGGTGGGGCCGACTACAATGGGCCCACACGACAGACACTCTGCTTGTCCATGCTGCTGTCAGCTAGCGAGCCAGCTCATGGTTTTTAAAACCAATTAAAAAAAAGGGTCAAACGGCTAATCTCCCCAAGGAATCTCCCAATTTCTTAGGACCTCGATCTCCCGCAACTCTTTTTTTTTTTTACCTCACGCTGTTCTTGTTTATAGTCCACTTGTACTACCTGATGTCTGCAGCCAACCTCCGTTCATATCTCGATGCCCAGTGGTGTTTTTTGGAAGCCATCGGGCACCATTCGCCTGCCAATTTCTTTTCTTGACATTTTTTTTCGGGCCAGTTTATCCCCCGTTCAGATTGTATCAAAAGGTCGGAGCAAACCTTTGATCTGATTGATACCTTCCGCGGATAGCTTGGCGCTCTCTTGATTCTCTCAAGACTTTTTGGATCGATACGATGCAGACTTCACCTACCTCTCCCGGCTCCGATCTTGCTGTTGCTTCCCACAGTGCGTAGGATCCAAGAAGGGTACCCCCGAATCTGTGCCTGGAAGCATCCATTATCCAGACCATGGAGAGATTCGGTAAAACCCATTGAGGAATCCGAGCTCCCGCGCAGTCTCTTACCGGGCCATAGGAGATCTCGCGCGAGAGCCCAAGCGACCTTCGGAAATGTCGCCACAGCCGGCCCCCGACGACCTCGCCGAGGACAAGGAGAGGGAGACCAATGTCCTCATCGGAGCGGCCCCGGGGTCGCCGGCGAAGGCGGCCGAGGTGGGCGACAGCCACGGCCACGGCAGCCCCTGGCCGTCGCCGGTGGCGTGGTTCCGGATGCTGGCCAGGGAGCTGCACTGGAGCTTCGTCTTCGGCGTGGTGGCCACGTACGGCATCAGCCAGGGCCTCGGCGGCGGCATCTCGCGCGTCGCGTCCGACTACTACTGGAAGGACGTGCAGCGGGTGCAGCCGTCGGTGGCGCAGGTGTACCAGGGCGTCACCTCCATCCCCTGGATGGTCAAGCCGCTCTGGGGCCTGCTCACCGACGTGCTCCCCGTCGCCGGATACCGCCGCCGGCCCTACTTTATTCTCGCAGGTGAGGAGAGCACTGTGTGGTGTGCGGTGTTGGTTTTTTCCTTAGAGTCGCTCCTGAGTCCTGATTTCTGGAACAACCAGTGTTCCTCGTCCAATTAGGCAGGAACTTTAGAACTGAAAAATATCTCGCTGAAATGTAGGAGTGCAAGTAAAGTCTGATGACTTGTGGTGCTGAAAAGGTAGTGACAAATGTGTCAATGGCAATGAGCATCAAACATGCCTATGAGCTAATGTCTATGCACTAGTTGACTTTACACCTAGTAGGTGCTGCGTAAGATCCAAGCTAAATCATAAGGACAAAAACTTATTTTTAAATGATG
This sequence comes from Coix lacryma-jobi var. lacryma-jobi, assembly GCA_009763385.1. NCBI lineage: Eukaryota > Viridiplantae > Streptophyta > Magnoliopsida > Poales > Poaceae > Coix > Coix lacryma-jobi. The sequence goes on from CM019824.1 coordinate 163,815,516, forward strand.
AGTTCAGTACATCATAGTTTCGATTCATTAAGAGCAAGTATAATAGAGGGCTGTTAGCAGGTTGTATGCTGAGGTGGAAGAAAAAAAATAAGAGAGAGAAGGAAGGTGAGGTGTAAACTTACAGTCAGCTGAAGCATAGAAACCAAGGAATTCTGTGAGAGAAGGAGATGAGCTGTAAGTAAACCAACCACTATATGAGTTGGCTAATAAGTGGGTTGTAAGGATCTATACAGCTAGCTGAAGGCTGTATTATTAAACTTGCTCTAAATTGCATAGAGGAGTGCAAGCTATCTACCAAATAGCTAGTAGGAAGGAATCAATGGGATTAGGGTGTCCTCAACGGCCTTGCAAGGGCTAGCTCGGAAGAAGGCTCACCCAATGAAAAGGAGAGAGAACAAGGAAGATTTCCTCGCTAGCGCGTCCGCAGTAGTCTAGCTTGCGCACTTCTCGAAATTTACTGAGTCACTGACACAATTTCTGCATCTGAGTTTTTTCTTTTTTAATTATTTCTTGCATCACCTCAGCTAGCGATTTATACAAGCTGTTGGTGACGCCCTTATGGAGGTGCATTTATTTTAAACAAGCTTTGCAGCATAAGCCAAAATGTGGCCTGTTCCACTAACAATGGCATTCATACTACTATTCTCTTGATAGGAGAATAAGTGTCATTTAGTAAAAGCATAAACAGAAAATGAGTATCTTGTTTCTTTTGTCCCCTCCCTGTTTCTGAGGAGTATGCAGGCTTCATCGGAGTGATTGCAATGCTTATAATCTCTCTCCACAGCAAGCTTCATGCATTGTTCGCTTTGTTGGCATTGATGACCGGAAGTGCTAGCGTGGCGATAGCTGATGTTACTATAGATGCTTGCGTGGCGGAAAACAGTATGGTGTACCCTCATCTTGCTGCTGACATGATAAGCTTAAATGGATTCTGTTCATCTGTTGGAGGTCTTATTGGATTCTCAATAAGTGGTTTTCTTGTTCATGCAATAGGGGCTCAAGTGAGTATCACTAGTTCATCTCTTATAAAGATTTGTTTGAGTTTCATACTTTTCAATTTTCTTTGGTGTGCATTGATCACTGCTAGAAGCAGAATCCATAAATATCTTCATCTTAATCTAATTCAAAGTAATTTCAACCAATGCATTTTTCCACATAATAATCAGTTCACTGGACTTGCTGTTTCTCTTTTCTGTGACTTGTCGAATATAAATTATACTGGCAGTTATCATTACTTTGGAAGTTTGGATGTTGCTGGTATATTTTTCTTCCTTTTCATAATTCAGATGGTGCTGGTATCTGATAATGGATAAATCCTGCCTTTCTCAAGGGTGCCCTTGGCCTGTTAACCATACCCTCTGTCTTACTAATTTTATCCGGAACACTGCTGAAGGAGGTTCATATCCCCAACTTTCCATACGAGCAGGTTATGAATAATGATGTTCTTGTTTTCTCTTTGACACCACCTATACTCTATCTTTTACACTAGTTTTTCCTTCCTGGCATGACAAATTCAGGCCCATAAGAAGTTCGTAGAAGCAAGTGGAAAAATGTTAACAGCATTGAAATGCCCTGAAGTATGGCGACCATGTGTTTACATGTACTTGTCACTTGCTTTGAGTGTGGATATCCAAGAAGGAATGTTCTTCTGGTACACAGACCGAAGTGCAGGGCTATCTTTTCATGAGGTACATATTTAGCTATGATTCATGCTTCACAGCTTGTTCATGAATATAAAGGTCTCTTGCACTTAAATTCTTGTAGACTTGAGACATTTCAAATGACATTTATTTTTATGAAAATATAGAATGTCTATTTCTGAAAAAATTGTTCCTTCTGAAGGCATAGGCAAACTAACTATATGTTACTTCACCAGGGATTTATTGGCTTCATGTTCGCTATTGGATCAGTTGGTTCTCTTGTGGGCGTTATACTTTATCAAAATACTCTTAAGGATCATTCCTTTCGCAGCCTTCTTTTTTCAAGCCAGTTGTTGCTAAGCTTGTCAGGAATGCTTGATCTGATATTAGTGCTTCGACTAAATCTCAAAATGGGAATACCAGATTACTACTTTGCGGTGATCGATGAGGGGGTCTCCAAAATGATCAACCGTATCAAATGGATGCCTCTTTTGGTGCTTAGCTCAAAGCTTTGCCCCACTGGCATTGAAGGCACGTTCTATGCATTGCTCATGTCCATTGACAACATTGGCTCGTTAACTGGATCATGGGTTGGTGGATTGCTCCTTCATTTGTTGAGAATCACAAGAACAGAATTCAAGAACCTCTGGGCCGCGATCTTGATTCGAAATATGATGAGGCTGCTACCACTGGCGCTGTTGTTCTTGGTGCCAAGAAGTGATCCGAATTCCACTCTTCTTCCATCCGATTTGCTGAACGAGGGAGATGATGATGAAGCTCAGCGAGTAGAGAATGTCGAGTTAACCTCACTCCCTGCAGACAGAGGTTCTTGCAATGATAAATCTCTCCATGACTGCGAGAATCGGGAGGGCCTTGGTGGAGAACGAGATGATGACGAAGCTTCACTTCTTGCCAACAGGAGTTGATAGTGGATTGAAAATGGAGATTTTTCTTTTGTATACACGAGAAAATAGATAAAATTTAGAAAAATCTTTGACATTTGTTCACTATAGATACTCATTTAGATGTCCACGACGTTAAATTCATTGATTTTACAGCAGGGTAGCGGATGCTTGAGAGAGATATACTGGGGATGCTTTGAGTTTTCCATTTTTCTGGACTTCCCCATATACCAAAATTATTACGAATCAAACTTTACCAAGTGCAAATCTCGACTTTTTTTATGGAGTTTACATTTGATGCTATGTTACAGTTTTCAAAGTCGCTAATTGCGTAACATCCACTCAGGCATTATAAACTCTATAAAAGAAAATTCCAAGGTATTGCAGCACTTTTTTATCGTTTCAAAAGATAGTTTTCTCCACAAAAATGATGATACATCAACATTATTTAAAGGAGGAAAGATCTCACTGAATTGACAGATCCCTCGATCAAACCAATAACTTAAAAAAGAGGAGGTTGTCTAGCTAACAACCATATGTTCTTTAGCATTCTAATCTATAAATTTTTTTAGCCATAGGATGAAGATCTAATAGCCCTCATCTCTTCTTCTACCTTCCTTTCTCATCTACCACAATCACAGATCACAAGAGACAAATTTTTCTATAAAAGAATAATTTATAATTTTTTTTCTATACAAGCACAACCATAGAATCGCTGCTGCCGGCGATGGCGACGCGGGCAAGCTCCGATGAGGTCGCCGCGGTGGGCAAGTGTGGGCGCACATCAGGCCGTCGACGGCACCACGGGCGCATATCGGGCCGCCACCGGGCATGCGTCCCGTTCATCCAGGAGCAACGAACAGAGGAAAAGGAAGGGAGAGAGGAATGACATGTGGACCCCATTCTCATAGGCACAAAAAAAATGTGTGTTAGATTATAAAAAACACATGAGTGTTGTTTAGCATTCCATATAAAGGTACCTAAGTGGGAGCAATGAAAGTTTTTTTTCGTCTCAAAAGATAATGTCACATACATAAATGATATATCAACAATATTTAATGGTGAAAAGGTCCCCACAGAGCTGATAAAATCCCTCAGACCCATAAAAAGAAATACCAACTTGGAACACTGATCCAACAATAGTGGTTTGTTTGGATCTCTAAAATATAAAGTGGTTTTAGTTAAATGTGTTTTAATCACGTTTTTTGGAAAAGGAGTTTTAGGTAAGTACTCCCTCTGTCTCTGGAAGATTCAATTTCTAGAGTTGTCTTAAGTTAAACTTTTTAAACTTTGACCAAATTTTTAGAAAAAAACTATCAAGATTGATGGTACCAAATTCATATTATTAGATACATTATACAATATATTTTCATAATGTGTTCATTTTATATCATAGATGTTATTACTCTTTTCTATAAAGTTAATTAAAGTTAAAAAAGTTTGACCGGCATGGATTCTAGAAATTCGTTCTTTCAGAGACAGAGAGAGTATGTGTTAATTATTGGGATTTTTAATACCTTTGGATCCTCAGCGAAAAAAGGTGACGGGAAAAAAAAATACTTACTCCCGGCCAAATCCTATTAATCGTATATCAGTTTTCAGAAAACACTCCGAAGTTGTGTTTCCTAATACGTTTTTTTGTCTTTTTTTTGTTTAGAAATTAGAAATTGAGTTTTCCTTGCGCGGGGGTTTGATGAATGATCCAAACTAGATTTTGAGGCCACTTTGGATTGTAGGATAGGTACGGGATAGGAAAAGTAAAAACTCAAGAATTGAGATGACATACTTATTTAATCCTATGGAACTAAAAATAAAGGAAAGTTACATGAGATGGCCTTTGGCAAGAAGCTTAGGTGAAACACAGGAAATGAATGCTATACCTAGTTTTTAAAATCTGAACTACATAATATTAAAGGCAAAGCTAGTTGTTACACACATGTAACCGACGACATAACGCTCCACAGAAAATTTTTATTATGTCAGGCCTCTGTTAGTGTTGATCTCCTCCCGTTGGTAGACCCAACGGCCCACACGGAACTTGATCCGCTCCCTGATCGGGGGAGCCCAACCCATCTATGGTTGGGGGGGCCCTGTCACTCTGCGGTACATAAAGGAGGGTGCGAGGCCAGGGCTCGGGTCACGAGGTTCACCGTAGCCGACACTCCCACCTACAGTCCTACCCTAATTCGATCTAGGGTCGCAGCCAGTGACGGGAAGTCCCTCTCCGCCGCCACTGCTTCCCGACGCCGCTCCATCGACCGTCGCTGCCTAAGCGCAGAGAAGACCCCTGATTCCCATGGCGGAATCGAGCTCCAACCTCAAGCCCGCCGATGGTCGGTAACCCTAACTCACACCTCTTCTCTCACCCATCCTCTCTAATCTAGTAGATCAGTTAGGAATCCCTGTTTACCCTAAGTCAAACACCCGTCTGACCTACTGGTTAGTGATCCCTTTAACCTAACAATGGTATCGGAGCGCCTAACTAAGCAGTGGGTTCAAGATCGGGAAACTAAGGAATCAGAAACTAAGTCTTTTGTGTTGGCCGCCGAGCGACATGCCGATGAGTATCGTCCCGGGCCAGGAGAAGAAGCAAAGCGACCGATCCGGTTTTGGATCGGCGAATCCCTAAGAAATCAGAAGGGGAAACCGAATCCCTAACCCTAAAGAACTCAGATCGGGGAAGGGGGATCAATGTGTTGATTGCATTAAAGGTAAGTACGTTAAGAAAATTAAGACAAATGCCAAACGAAGTGCGGGGACTTTAGAAATAATCCACACTAACATATGTGGACTGTTTCCCATCATGAGTGTGGATGGTTATGACTCGTTTATAACATTCACTGATGACTACTCACGTTATGGCTACATCTATCCGATTAAAGAAAGATCAGAAGCTTTAGATAAGTTTAAGATATTTAAGGCAGAAGTAGAAAATCAACACAACAAGAAAATTAAGATAGTCAGATCAGATCGTGGTGGAGAATACTATGGGCGACATACCCCGTATGGTCAAGTTCCAGGACCTTTTGCGAAGTTCCTTCAGGAGCATGGCATAGTTGCTCAGTATTCAATGCCAGGAGAACCTCAGCAAAATGGAGTGGCTGAAAGAAGAAACCGTACCTTGATGGATATGGTAAGAAGCATGGTCAGTTACTCCACTTTACCGATAAGTTTGTGGATGGAGGCGTTAAAAACCGCCATTCATATCCTTAATCGTGTACCCAGTAAGTCGGTGCCTAAAACACCGTATGAGTTATGGACAGACAGAGTACCCTCACTTAAACATTTAAGGGTGTGGGGCTGTCCAGCTGAGGCTAAAGTTTTTAACCCAAATTCAGGAAAATTAGATCCTAAGACTGTTAGTTGCCATTTCATTGGCTACCCAGACAGATCAAAAGGCTATCGCTTTTATTGCCCTGACAGGCATACAAAGTTTGTAGAAACAAGACATGCTGAGTTTTTAGAACATGATGTGATCAGGGGGAGCAAGGTGGTTCAAGAAGTTAACTTAGAGGAAAAACGGGTTCACGCCCCTACTCCGATGTTTCAGGAACCATACTTCATGCTACCTGTTGTTGCTGCGCCAACGGTGTCAAGCACTGTAGTGCCAGCGCCTGTTGTTGAACCTCCCTTGCCGACAGAAAATGAGAATCTGGAACCTGTCCTTCAGGAGCCATTAGAATCACCTGTCGTGCATGGGGAAGAACAACAACAGCCCCAAATGGCGCCAAATACTGAGAACATTAGAAGGTCACATAGAGTTAGAAGATCAGCTATCTCAGATGATTATGAAGTCTATGAGGCCGAAGAGTTTCATATGGAGGATGATCCCACTACATATGAACAAGCCATGAGAAGCGAGCACTCAGATAAGTGGTTGGAAGCCATGAAAGATGAGCTAAGATCCATGGATTCCAACAATGTTTGGGATTTAGTGGAAATTCCTAAAGGAGCCAAGACAGTAGGCTGTAAATGGGTCTACAAAACCAAATGCGACTCCCAAGGGAACATTGAGAGATATAAGGCGCGACTCGTGGCAAAGGGTTTTACCCAAAGAGAAGGAATTGATTACAATGAGACTTTTTCTCCTGTCTCATGTAAGGATTCTTTTAGAATTATAATGGCGCTAGTGGCACATTATGACTTAGAGTTGCATCAAATGGATGTTAAGACGACATTTCTTAATGGGGATCTTGATGAAGATGTTTACATGGCACAACCGAAAGGTTTTGTTGTGGAAGGAAAAGAAGAAACGGGATGTCGCCTAAGAAAATCCATTTATGGGTTAAAACAAGCTTCGAGACAGTGGTACTTGAAGTTTGATAACACCATAAGATGTTTTGGGTTTAAGGCTAATGTTGAGGACAATTGTGTGTATGCAAAGTTTAAGAATAGTAAGTTCATCTTTTTGGTTCTATATGTGGATGATATTTTGCTGGCAAGCAATGATGTCGGTCTGCTAATGGAAACAAAGAAGTTCTTGTCCTCGCATTTTGATATGAAGGATCTCGGTGAAGCCTCTTTTGTTCTGGGGATAGAGATTCACCGTGATAGAAGCAAAGGGGTATTAGGTTTGTCTCAGAATGCATACATAGATAAGATTCTTAAGAAATATAGTATGCATAAGTGCAGCCCATCACCTGCACCCATAGTCAAGGGCGATAAGTATGGGGAACATCAGTGCCCCAAGAATCAGATAGAGCTCGAGCAAATGAGATCAGTTCCTTATGCATCCGCTGTCGGAAGTTTACAATATGCTCAAATTTGTACTCGCCCTGATATAGCTTTTGTTACCGGGTTACTTGGCAGATATCAGAAAAATCCAGGCATAGAGCACTGGAAATTAGTAAAGAAAGTCTTGCGTTATTTGCAGGGCACAAAAGGCTTCATGCTAACCTATAAGAGATCAGATTCCCTTGAGATAGTAGGGTTCTCAGATTCAGATTATGCGGGGGAGGAAAGAAAATCCACTTCGGGTTATATTTTCACCCTTGCAGGTGGGGCTATATCGTGGAAAAGCTCCAAACAAACTCTCGTTACATCATCCACAATGTATGCGGAGTTTGTAGCATGTTATGAGGCCTCAGGGCAGGTGAACTGGCTTAAGAAGTTCTTACCCGGATTAGCAGTGGTAGACAGCATTCAGAAACCACTTAAGTTATACTGCGATAATAATCCTGCAGTTGAATATGCTCACAACAATAGGTCAAGTGGTGCTGCCAAACACATTGACATTAAGTACTATGTTGTGAAAGATAAAGTTCGGGATCATGTCATTAGTCTTGAGCATATAAGTACAGATAAAATGTTAGCGGATCCGTTGACAAAAGGCTTACCACCCAACGTGTTTAGAAGACACGTAGCCGGCATGGGGTTAAGGGAAAGCCTATGATTCCTGAACACTTAGGGCCCAGTTAGTGTTCTGTTTCAAGTTAGAGAGATGTATTGTAGCTGTTAAGTCCAACGACAATTGGCTGGAACGACGAGACACGCTCTACGCATTTCTCTATAATGGAATGGCGCAAACAAGATAAGTATTTAAGATAAGACTAAGATAAGTTATTAGAAGAGATCAAGGGGGAGAATGTTAGTGTTGATCTCCTCCCGTTGGTAGGCCCAACGGCCCACACGGAACTTGATCCGCTCCCTGATCGGGGGAGCCCAACCCATCTATGGTTGGGGGGCCCCTGTCACTCTGCGGTACATAAAGGAGGGTGCGAGGCCAGGGCTCGGGTCACGAGGTTCACCGTAGCCGACACTCCCACCTACAGTCCTACCCTAATCCGATCTAGGGTCGCAGCCAGTGACGGGAAGTCCCTCTCCGCCGCCACTGCTTCCCGACGCCGCTCCATCGACCGTCGCTGCCTAAGCGCAGAGAAGACCCCTGACTCCCATGGCGGAATCGAGCTCCAACCTCAAGCCCGCCGATGGTCGGTAACCCTAACTCACACCTCTTCTCTCACCCTTCCTCTCTAATCTAGTAGATCAGTTAGGAATCCCTGTTTACCCTAAGTCAAACACCCGTCTGACCTACTGGTTAGTGATCCCTTTAACCTAACAGCCTCGAGCTTCATTTTCTATGGAATTGACCGATTCTAATCGTATGGAATGCTTCTTTGGGTTTTCCTATGAACCAAAGGTTAAGAAAGAAAAAAATCTTTAGAAAATCTAGAGCCTGATTGGTTGACAACCAAAATTTGTCGTACCAAGGATTAGACAAGCCATGATTTTGGTCAGTATTTGGTTGGCTACTAAAATTTGCTAACTTATCACATTAGCTTGCCAAATCTTTGATAATTTTTTCGCTTGGTAAATTTTTGGCATGGTAAAATTTATCGGATGTCTTCGAAGAGACTAAAATAAAATATATTTGAGTCTAGTTGGGCTATGTTTAGACAAAGTTTGTCAAATAACAACGAAAATACTACAGTGAAAATTTTTGCAAAATTAATGCATGTAAACGAGTTGCAAGTTGGACTCGCCGTCTCACCGTCGGGGAAGAATGCCACCATTTCCACGTGAACGAAGCGGGGTCGTACACTCGTACTGGCCAACACCGCACGCAGCGCGCTCGTGCGTCGTGCCAGTACGCCCGACCAAGCATACAGTACATATCCAGCCCAGCCCCACTGCGTGGGCCCCCGCCTGTCATCGCGCCGCTGCTGTTGCTGACAGCCGCGCGCGCCTGCATCCAACGACCCCCGCGCCACTTTATCCACTCGGGGGTGGGCCGGCGCCACCACCTGTCACCGACGCGTGGGGCCTAGGGAATCCGACCCCACAAGTCATACACCAGCGCCGCCTTCTCGTGAGCGCGGGCGGCGGCGGCGGCTATTTCTGGACCCTTCTCCTCCCCGAAAGGCCAAGCAGGCAGGCTGCCGTCCCCCTCCTCCCCCATTCCGTCCGACTTCGCGCTCCCGACCCCTCCCCCACCTCGCTCGAATCATCCGATTCGCCCCGCCTCGTGTCGCCCGCCCGATTCGATTCGATTCGCCCGTCACGGTGATCGGGGCCGGCGCTAGGGTTAGGGTTCCGGCGATCCCCACCCCGATGGTGCAGCTACCGAGCTCGGGGAAGCGGCACGCGGAGCCGGCCGAGCCGGCCATGGCTCCCGCGCGGCGCGCGGCCGCGGTCAAGCTGGAGGTGGAGGAGCTCGGGGCCGACGAGCGCGGCCCGCTCAGCAAGCGCGCCAAGGCAGCTCAGCAGATGCTCCCGACGCCTCCGCAGCCGCAGCAGCAGCAGGTAGATCCGGAGCCGTCGTTTTTTCCTTCCGGAATTTGGTGTGCTCGATTGGCAGTGAGCTGGCTAGCGAGCTGGTCTCGCCGTGTTTGATGTCGGTCCGTGGAGTTCCGTTGGGATTTTTTTTGGGTCCAGTTTAGCGTGGTGTTTTTGGGAAAAGTAGAAGAGCTTCGCTGTGAAATTCAGGCGTTCGATCCAAATTACCCTCGTACTCGAGGACTAGAGGGAGCGGCAACGAAGGGTGATTCTTCTTCCAGCTTATTTCGTGCAGATAAATTTCTGCATGTCGTTTGTATGCAACTCTTGCAATGCAAATAATGTCCTCTGTTAGCTGCTGAGACAGGTTGACATTTATAGTTCGCATTTACTTTCCCTGTCTATTGCATTCTAATGCTCCAAAGGAAGCAGGAAAAAAGAACAACGGTCTAACCATGCTCATGAAGTCTTATACTACCATGCTGTTCAATTAGTAAGTCCTTTAATGGTACAAATCAATGATTGGAATCCACTACTATCATCTGGACATATAAACACAGGTACCAGTAATACGCTGTGGGCTTGGTGCCTTGTTACTGTACTGCACTAGTGTACATGTACTCCGTGCACTAGGCAAGGTTTTGTTTAGAGGATTTCACTCCATGATCTGGCCAATATATATATATGTGTTCGTACTTTATCCGGTCAACAACACTTGTTGCATGTTCAAAATATATGCTGTTTTGAATTAACAGGAAACTATGAATGACTTTGTTAAGAAAATAAATCCGGATTGGCTGTTTACATCTAGGTATTTGTATGCTTCTGTTAGGTGTCATGATATTTTCCTTTGTGAAAGTGGAATGGCTAATTAAATGTTATCAATAAAATATTATGCATATATCATTGTAGAATTGTCAGCTTTGAGATTTATTGTTCTTATGTTGATGGACTCTTTCAGGATATGTACCACAATGTACTTGATGAACCTAGCCCGTTGGGTCTACGGCTGAAAAAAAGCCCATCCCTCTTGGATTTGATTCAGATGAGGCTTTCTCAAGCATCCAATGCTGGGGAATCTTCCATGGACAACAGTGGTTCTGAGCCTTCCAAGAAGAAAGACAACAAATCTAGTGTGTCTGCAGCAGGCGAACGGCTAAAAGCTTCGAATTTTCCTGCAAATATATTGAAGATTGGTTCATGGGAGGTGAGGGAATTTTTTTTTTTGCTGTTCTTTTATCAGCTAGGTGTATGTCTCCCTTTTTTTTGCCTTATTTATATGTTTTAATAAGGGAAGTACGACATTCACACTAAACATGAAAGACAATGCCAGTGAATAATGATGCTTTGTTGTCACATAGCCAGGACATTAAGTTAAATACTCTTGATGTAGTAAACCACTATCACAGGTTTTTTCCCTGTAGCCTAAGCAACTTGAAGCTAATATTCATCCAATCTTCTGCGTATCTTTTGCTGCAACAATTGCTCGTGAGCCAAACTCTTTGCATGCCAGCACATCCAGTAGTTCATACAATAGTTATTTGCCCTTAAATGTCGTAACTAAGTCATCTCTGTTCTCTGTAGTATGTGTCACGGTACGAAGGTGATTTGGTGGCCAAGTGTTACTTTGCAAAGCATAAACTTGTGTGGGAAGTTCTGGAAGGTGGCCTTAAGAGTAAGATAGAAATTCAGTGGTCAGATATTACTGCTTTGAAGGCAACTTGCCCTGAAAATGGCCAAGGAACCTTGGATGTGGCGGTATGTTTATCTTGAAGACGTATGCTTCTTTTTTTCTCCTTAGTTCACTACCTCTATTTCGGTTCTGATGTGTTCTCATTTTCCTGAAGTTGGCCAGACCACCTCTTTTCTTTAAAGAGACAGATCCGCAGCCAAGAAAACACACACTGTGGCAGGCTACCTCAGATTTCACTGGTGGTCAGGCGAGTATGCACAGGTGAATTACTTTTAATTATTGAGTGTCCATAATTAAAATGGATTTCATATGAGAAAATTGGTCCTATATATCTGGCGGTACCTCATACTCATTATTTTTTTATACTATTTTTCTATTGGAGTACAAGCATAGCTGATCTGCTTCATGTTTAGTGGCTCTGGTGGCATAAAAGAGATTTATGATGTTTACGTCTGTGGTACTAATTGTGCTATGATTTGTACTTAATTGTTCCATTTTTGTTGGCTCTGGTTGCATTTCAAAGATATTTACGATGTTTAACTGGGGTTCAGACGTTCAGTAGTACTATGTTTCTGGCTCTATTTTGTTATTAGTATAGAAAGAACTGTTTTGCCTTTTTTGGGAGCAGTTAGGTACTGTGGCTTGCATTTTTAAATCGTTTGTTCAAGTTGTATTGCTAAGGGATAAGTTATTTAGTTGTGGATCACCTTGACTTGAATTGTATCATATCATATCTAGATTAGATCTGCTTAGGTAGGAGGCATTGTCACCCTTTCAAGTAAAAAAAGAGAATGAATTCGTCTTTCTGTCCTTTGTGTTCTGTTACCCATTGTATGGTCACATATATGTACAGTTATTCTCTCGGTATACTAATGTGCATCACAGGACCTCAACTGGTCCAAAAATGATCCATATAAACTGTTTCACACTGTATAAGAAGAAAAGAAAAAGGAAGCTGGCATGCATTTGAAATATGGTTGTCTGGAGCCATGGTATTATCTATAACACAGAACTTGATTATAACAGAGTGGTATCATCTACAACTCAAAACTTTGGTTTATAATAAAGAGTGCTGTTTACACTACTTGAGCTTCTTCTCTACTACTATGATCAGTGTTCTGATTGTTCAAAAATTTGCAGGCGGCATTTTCTGCAGTCCCCTTCAACCTTGTTGAGCAAGAACTTTGAGAAGCTTATTCAGTGTGACCAGCGGTTATATCAATTGAGCCAACAACCAGAGACCGCATTAGACTCTCCATTGTTTGAACCTAGGTGCTCCATATTTGAGGATCCGGTTGAATCAAAATGCGCTGGTTTTACTAATTTGAAAGATGAACATGAGGCTCTACCTGGCTATTCAGGTTCCATGTCACCATGTGCTGGTTCCTCCATATCTGCTAAGAATGAAAACCGTGATCCCATTGGAATGCCAGCAGAATATCTTCCTCAGACAGTAGGAACAGGTAATTTAAAGATCTCCGTTCCTCTCTGCTCTCGCAGCATGTTGTGTTGCCTTACTGCACTGCTTATCAGTACCTTAAAGTATGAGTACTCCCTACCTGTATGTGAGGCGATGTACATGGTGATTTGCTTTAGTTTTTTTCAGTAGACGCATCTATACTTAGATTGAAGATAACTGGAATATTATAAGGCTGATGTGCTAGCCTGTGCATTCTCTAATCATCTCCTCTCGATGAATCACAATTTCAAGGCATTTCACATAATCACATGATACATCTTCATATATTTTGATTAATCTTCCTAATCCCACATCTCGATGAATCACAATTTCAAGGCATTTCACATAATCACATGATACATCTTCATATATTTTGATTAATCTTCCTAATCCCACAGGCATTTTTACAGGCGTTGGTGCTGTAGGTGTACAAACTGTCAGCAGAAATGTGAATGGTGTAGCATCAGAATTCAATATCCCCCACTGGTGGAGTCAATTGAAGGTGCCTGGGCTTAGACCATCGATGTCAGTGGATGATCTGGTGAACCACCTAGGTATCTGCATCTCAGAGCAGATCACTTCAGGCAATCCGGCATTGGCCAACAACGAGGTGCCGACCAAAGAAACACTTGAGGGGATTGCTCAGTACCTTCTTGGTGACACACAAGGCCCACCAGTTTCTGCTTCAGACGAGAGATCACTGATGGCCAGGGTGGACTCTCTCTGCTGTTTGATTCAGAAAGACACAGTGCCAGTTGCTAAACCAAAGCACGAGCCAAATGACAGTGACAGCATCGGTGTGGAAGCCTCAGATGGTTCCGACGAAGAATTCAGCTCCGCACCAACAGGGAAACCTACAGATGCCACCAATCCGCCAGCCATGTCTAGAAAGGATTCGTTTGGGGAGTTGCTGACAAACCTCCCCCGTATCGCCTCACTACCGCAGTTCCTCTTCAAGATACCAGAGGATACTGAAAACTGAACCTGGAAGTCAAGACCTCGCACCCTTACCCTGAAATAGGGAGTATGCTGTAAAGATTGTATCCAAGCAATAAGAGCCTCTTATGGCCTCCTCGGAGGTCAGTTCTCCGCCCTGTAAATGTGACACCCAGTAGGTTGCTCAAGTTGTATGTTTTGCGAATCAAATGGGTAGTGGAAAAATTGAAATGTTCATTGGTTCTTTTAACTCAAGCGTGCCCCGTGCAGAACTTCTAGTTTAATTTTCAGGTGGCACCTCCACTGGTACCCTGTATGTTCCAGATTGACGTGAATATATAAGAAGGTTGTTTGTCATGGGCACCCGGCGTTTTCTAACCTTTAGGTGCATGATGTGTTCCAGACCTTAGTACTCAGGGTTTTTTTTTTCTGTATATATGATCCTGTAACAGAATTGGCAGCTAGGCAGCGTGGGGAGAATGGAACGAGGTCTGAGGCAGCTTGTTGTCGCCATGGCACATAAGCTGCAACAACTGCAGTCTGCAGATGCGCTACATTCTGCAGCTGTTCTTTGGACCGAAACATGGCGCTCCCCAGACCAGCGCCAAGAGAATCCAACTAAGTAAATGTTACTGTTTAGTTCTGGGATTTTTTTTGGAAAAATACTGTACAACTTTCATTCTTATTTGATAAACTTTATCCAAACATGGACTAACTAGGCTCAAAAGATTCGTCTATATACTAAAAGTACAATTAATTATTTTTATCATATTTAATGCTCTATACATGTATCTAAAGATTGATGTGACGGAAAACCTAGAAATTTTTTTGATCTTTTGGGGAAACTAAACATGCGATTCCATTTATCCAAACTATACAGTACCGATTGTGTTATGCACGCCAACCCGCACCCCTGTGTGCATGTTGCTTCAACTTTTTTTTAGTAGTTTTTTTTTTTTGAAACAACCTCGCCGAGTCTTTACTCATTCACTTCTGGTTCAGCAAGATCGCGAACCACATAGTTCAGTACAAAGTTAGGGAGGGGATCAAACCAAACAAGCGGATGATCCGGGTCCCAACCAAGACTCAAAAGAGCAATCTCATGAGCACTCCTATTACAAGATCTAGGAACATGAAAAATTTGAACAGAATTGAAACACACATCTAGGAGCTCTCTTGCTTCCATATATAACACTGAGGCTAGGCTGAGAACGCGTTCTGATGACTGAAGGGCCTTCACCACATTCAGAGAATCGGTCTCCAAAATGATTGTCTCGATGCACTGATCAGCTGCAATTTGCAAGGCCGCGATACATGCTTGAACTTCAGCGCATTCCGCATCATGAACAGCCTCCAGGTATCCAGACCCAGCTGCTACTGCATGGCCTGTATGGTCACGAATGACAAATCCCCAATTTCCTGTTTTCATCTCGGCAAAGAAAGCACCGTCGCAATTGATCTTCAGTGTGCCCCTAGGAGGGCAGGTCCATCTTGCCAATTTTTTTGGGGATTTCAGCACCTCCTTTCGGTTTGGAACAGCTTCCATAGCTAGCATTGTTGCCCGATGAATCAGCTGTGCAGTAGACCGCATAGCTTCGCCAGCATTTGCTTTGTTTCTAGCTTCCCACCATGAGTATAGCAGCATGATCACTCTAATTTTCACATCATTATGGAGTGCCAAGATAGCCAGAACCATATCTTCAGCCAACTGTTGGACTATAAGTTCAGCACGTACGTCTTCCAACAGCGCCTCTCTCCAGAGTTTGATCACTAGTTTGCATTTTAGGAAACAGTGGCCCCCATCTTCATTAAGTCTCCAGCATACCGGACACCTGGTATCAATATCCATCCCTCTTCTCTTGATGTTCATCTGCAGTGGGAGGCTATTAAGTGCTAGGCGCCAGAGAAAGTGCTTAATTCTTGGTGCACACTCTAGTCGCCAAATATCCTTCCATTTTAACCTCTTGCTTGGTAATCCACCTGATGATTCCCTTTTTGTTTTCTTGCTCGCCGGATGGATTGATCATGAAGGGTATGGTAAGCTGACTTGACAGAGAAAACACCTCTTGTCAAAGTGCCAAGCAATGACATCTTCTCTTCCTATTTGTATTGGTATGGCCAGAATGTGTTGCACATCCTCCTCCCAGAAAAGGTCTTTAACCAATGTCTGATCCCAATCACCTGTGCTAGGGTCTATAAGTTCAGAAACACGGGTAATTAAGGTTTGCCGTCTTGGAGTAATTGGCAATCTTGTAACCCCTTTGGGTATCCATGGATCTAACTGTGAAGCGTAGAATGAAAATGAACGCAGTGGTATGTAATCAATCCGTAAGTCATTCCATTGATCTATGTCAGATATATATACAAGGGGAAAGAGAAGTCAGGGACGTCCGCGTACGCGTAACCATCCGAGACGTCGGATCCCAGAGACAACCGCACGCAGACGGTTTGGGATGAGATCATCCCTATTATAAATATTTATAACACTCCCCCTTGATCGAATCCGTCTTTGAGATCAATGAATAGTATTAATCCTCCAAAAAGTCCTGTAGGATAAAAATGAGGAGAAATACTTGATAGATATGCTGTTAAAAACTCCTTTAAACCCAATGGGAAAAATAAGGAGAAAGTGATACAGCATATAATGATATTGCCTCATTGTAAACTCATATGAGAAAACCTTTGCAGGAGAAAACTCATAGATAGTTTAGAGAACAATATATATGTCATTGGTATCTCCTTAAAAACCCCTGTGGGGAAAAATAGAAGATACGACATATATGTTGATTATTGTCTCAATGTAAATCTATACGGGAAACCTTGGAAAGGAAAAACCCGTAACCAAGTTTAGAGAACAATAAATATGATCTGATGATCATAACTGGAATTATATGTCTTTGATACCCTCTAAAAAACCTCCGTGGAGGAAAACAGAAGATATGACATAGGTTATGTTTTAGATACCCCATACAAAAACCCCGGTGGGGAAAATAAGAGATATGACATATGATTTGTATTGATATTGCCTCATTAAAAACCTTCTATGAGAAACCTGTGTGAGGAAAAACTCATAGAGGAAAAGAGTACAATATGATGTTTTGAACAGGTTCTAGTTTCAAGAGGAGTCTCCCCCTGAACCTTGCAATTCTCAAAGTCATCGCATACCAAACTCAACAACACATTGTGAAATGTGGAAATTGGTAGGGACTTTGTGAATAAATCTTGTGGAGTTATCACATGATTTAGTTTACAAGGTGTTTATCTCCTCACTTTCGTGAGAATAAAACATTTCTAGAAGGCAATATAGTGATATTGCTCTTATGTAACCTGTTGACATCCAAGCAACACAAGCTGCATTATCTTTGAAGATAATGGTTGGCGATTCGATAGAATCAGAGTGATCATTCAATGAAGTTATACAAGTTCATGTAATACTTCAGAATGAGGAGTGGAAGTAGCCACTAAAGTCGAGTTTAATGACCTCTATGAGAACTTTACCACTAACATCAGCATATGATCTGGCATTATAGGGATAAAATAGCCAGTACTTTCATACTCCAAATGATCATATCTTAATTTACATAATGATAAATCAAGATGCTTTGTGCCATATAGATATCTGTGGATATCCTCATTAACTCCCACCTTTCGATGTATAGAAGTCGCGCTATTTCGAGCTATAGCAAGTATCTGCAAATGCAATATCAGGCCTATTGCGATATGCAAGATACATAAGCGCTTTGATGGCACTAAGGTTATCATCCCAGGGTCAGAATGGATATTGATCCATATTTAGGGATTGAATGATCATCAGTGTTGGTAGTATGATTGTCCAATATTATTTGGATATTGGTATACAATATCAATTGAATATTGGAAGACTGATGTTTGCTTAAGATATAGACTTAAGCATAATTTGGTGTTAACCAAATTTCTCATCTCAAATTCCGTCTTATACGATGACTTCCTGTTTTGATATGTTCATATGAGATGTATAAAATCCAATTGGGATTTCATTATGAACACACAGGTGATATCATCAAGATGGGAGACATCCTTCTGTGGAAGGAACTCACCTAGTCAGTTGTACCACAAACAACTTAACTATTTCAAGTCATGGAGTGACTTGATTTATACACAATGTATGTTGCGATTTATGTTTTGATTCAGAATATAAAGTCCATTGGGACTTATAATCCAAATCTATCCAAATCAATTTTGATCTGCCAATTATCGGTATAGGAACATAATTTCCACACATACCAATGGGTATGTTATGCTAGGTCTCTACGTGAAACCATGTGCTACAAGCTCTCACTATTTCACCACCTTATGGATTTGGGAAATCCATAATGCTTCCATAGGGAATGCATTGTGAGGAAAAATCATTAAGAATGTAATGACTTCTCTCTTTTGAGTGAAAGCATATCTCCTTAATTGCCACATGTGGTTGACCCATGTGAGTGTGTGAACACTCTGCCTAGGACTTGTGGTCTGGATCCAGATAAGGTATATGACAACTTTGAGGAGTATGTCGACAAATTGTAGTCTTTTGAATGATTGATTCAATGGAACCAATTTAAGCATGTGGAAATATTTACCCTTTGAACTCTATGTCATTTCCCATAATAACAGAGTTAGGGTGTTCCAATGACCCAGCGCCTAAAGTTGTGCACAAATTGTGCTAGGCTTTTGGATGTGTAACATCCATAGGCTTTGGATAGTAAATATCCATAATGTGTCTATCAACTCGATGTTGATGTGCATTGTACTGTCTTGGAGAATTCTCTCCCCCTAATCCAAGAATGCTTGAAAGAAGCTATATTCCCATGTGGCCATACTTCTCCCCCTCTTATCTAGATTCGGGAGTTGAGTGATTTTGTTAGGTACCTCCACTCTTTTTGGCACACTGAACGGGAATCGGATTGGGTGACAACATTATGACAAGTAAATGCATTTGGCAGACTATTTGCAATGTGTTGCAAATATAAGAAATTCTGAACTGCTGGTTCAGATTCTTTGGTACGCGGATATGAGGATCGAACATCAGTAATGATATTCTCTTTTTGATTCCTGGCATTCCATGTGTGGAAAGTGTCTCCCCCTAATGCCTGGAATCTTCCTCAAAGATATACTCAGCATACATGCATTGAATGAATCCCTATTTAGAGATCTGAGGTATTATTGAATGACGGATAATAGTACCTTATGGTGATCTCTAAAATGCCCATTGATGTACGCTGCAGTGGTGATATCGGTACGTGCAAAACGTTACCGATTCGCAGATGGGAAATATTTTGGCTACAAGGCCAAATTTCCACGTACGAACTGCAACGGAGGGAGCCGTATGTTTGCAGTGTTATGAATTTGGATTTATTATGCGTTGTGTAAATCCGCATGTCACCAACTAGATGTTGGTAAATAGCAATTCTATTTTGGGTCATCAAACACCAAACTTGATTCTCTCAATGAGAGATTTAGTTTGGCCATTATGTGTTTGAACATAAGATACTTAATGATGATGTAGTCCCTAAACCAAACAATTCCATTTTCATGGATTGGATCCCGCGTCCAGGATCGTTTGCTCTAAATTGAAAAATTTGAGCAATGAGTTTGGTAAATTTGTGGTACCTTATGAGTAAGGCGCACACTTAGGACATCATTGTAGATGCATAGTTGTGCATTACATAGTATCTTTATGGTCCACATAAAATGGCAAACAGAATCACATATATGATCTTGAATTTCTCCAAGAAATTACGTGACTCATATTGATTTTGTGACCAATAGAACTGATAATAATTTTCTCATCATTCTAAATATAGAATGATCCAAGGCTAATATGCCCAATCTTGATGGGATCAAGAGAGAAAATTTTTTGTACGCAACAAGGATATGAGATTGATGTTATGTAAATACCCACTCCAGCTGGATGTGGAAGGAATATACACAATTATAGTCTTTTTCATATATGTTGGCATCTAAGCGAGTGAAGAATTTAATCATCGCTATTAGTATTGTATGGACTTCCATTTGGAAGCCATGCAACTGAATACATGAAAAATGTCATGTGGTATTTATAGAATCAGGATACATCAATGCATCCATGATAATTTGAATACCCATGGAGAGATGTAATCTCTCATAATTGTGTTAGCGGTACGATGGTCTACTAAACAAATTCCTTTCACCTGGTTTAATCTCATATGATTCTATATAGATTTTGGCAATATTCAAGTATGAATTTGCACTCATATAGAATATGTATACCATGTATAAGGTACATGTTATTTTTGGAAATGGACAACATACTACATGTGGTAGTATGACATTAGCCTAATAATATCTCAATGAAAATATGAAGATATTTTGCAAGCATTTGCTTGTTGAAGTGAACTCCAAATTGTTCCAAAGAACTCGCTTGCCTCCAATGAGTTGGAGGTATAGTTGAGCCAAATATTTGATTTGGCATTTCTGTGTACATGGACTGTACAATCACATTTGTAAAAAATATGAGACTTATCACATAAGATCACTTTTCTAAATGAAAAATGATATTGCGTTTATGAGAATCTATTATGTTGCATTGCCATGGATCAAAGATCTTTGATAAATGAATGATTGAACAATCATTTATAACTTGGGCAATGTTACATCCTTTGTTAAAATCCCGATGAGAGATTTGCAAAAGGTAGATGGATCTCACTCTTTGAACACTCGGAATTGAAAAATCCAAGTGCATGAGTTGCATACAAAATGCATCAACGCAAAGTGTGGCAATATCCAGAATGGGCTGAGCATTTGGTTGGGGTTGAGCAGCCTGCCCTATGTCCCTACTAATATCATTGATATCTTAATGCTTATGGTAGGAAAATAAATTCCATCCAATGCGAGGTTGGAAATATTCAAACTGGAAATATTAGCCATATCCAACATGAGTTTATCATGTAGAATTTACTTTGACAGTAAACAGTATAGCAATAAAGACAAAATTTTGGGTTCAAGGTGATACTTGATTATAGACTGACCATTCTATAAAGAACAGGCGACAAGGTCGCTGCTAATATTTTGGATTCTATTCATGTGGGAATAGATGATGTAAAATCTTTGCCAAAACATAGACTCTGTATGTGATAGAAATGAGTCACCCAAATAATGCACGCTAAATATTGCTATTTATTTAAGTAAATTATTACTTAAATAACTTCAGATTCAAGATGAGTCTTGAATGGCATATGCAAATATTATGAATTCATGTGTGGTGTTGACCTCATATTAAATAGGTGATAGAGAATCACTACTAAGATCATTGTGTACGATAATTATTGCCAAAAATAGTCCCAATTATTATGTATTAGCTTATTGGCACATTGAAGGTGCAAACCAAATTGGTGACCTTGTAGTAGGGGAGCATAGTCTGCAAATATGTCTATATGCAGTAGATGTCATCCCACTACTTGTGCGTTGCTAATAATAATATAGGTTGATCACACTTTGAAGGTAGTCAAATGTTATGAACATGACAGACCTTATTGGGTGATTCAACTCAAAGGTAGTCACTGTGTTTATAAAACACGGTGTAGACCTCAGATGGTGAGACCATTGCTTTAAAGTAAACACCCATATGGTGTAAACCTTATGCAATTCATATTTAGATTGGATACGCACATGCAGATAGTCACTATGTGATAATATAGTGTAGATTCTGCAGTAGTATTGGGTTACTAGCTTGTGCATGACCAATCTAAAAGATTAATTTTGGCAATCACCTGTGGGTGTAGACCCCTTTGTAGTTCATATTCAAAGTCAATATGCACACGGAGGATGAAAATCCCACGGTAGTACTGTGGTACACCTTGTGCATAACCAATTTTTGAAAAAATGAACAAAAGTTGTCACCATAGAGATGAAGATCATTTGTGCTGAAACTTAATATTGGGTACACACATCGAGGATAGTCACTATGTATGACATAATGTAGATCCCACAGTAGCATTTTGTGCTACTTGTGTATGACCAATATACAAAGTTTCAAATATTTTACACAGATGATGAGGTAATCACATAAATAATCAAGGTAAACTTGAATAAGAGGGATATTCTCATGTTGAATAACACTGTTAAGCACCTGATGGTTTTAACTTTGGACTCATTTTTCAATATTGGGTACGCATGTTGAGGATAAAATCCCACAGTAGTACTATGGTACTACCTTGTGTATGGCCAATGTGAAAAAGAACCATGGTAATCACAAGTGTCCTTGTATAATTTATTTATCAAATTGGGTACGCACGTTGAGGATAAAAATCCCGCAGTAGTACTAGGGTACTACCTTGTGTATGGCCAATTTGAAAATAAATAAAGGTAGGCAGTTCAAAGTGTAGACCAAATGTTTCAAAAATTTAATATTGGGTACGCACGTTGAGGATGAAATCCCACAGTAGTACTAGAGTACTACCTTGTGTATGGCCAATATCAAAATTGAGAAACATAGTATTATTCAGAAACATGATAAATCAATCTAGAGCATTTGCATATATGTATATTAAGTGCTTGTATGGAAAGCTGAGAACTTAATATATAAATTGCATAAAGTAAAATGCAATAAATAATGTGGAATATATTGTTATTGAGAATGTCTGAGGGCAACGCTTTGAAACATATTCAACACAAAACATTCATGTATATGTATAATACATGGATACATCAGAAATCTAAGATAGTGAAAACAACTTAGACTAATACTGATGAACAGTACTACGAAATTAGCGACTAACATGATTGTTAATCAAGCTAAATACGGTAGAAATAAATACAATTATTATTAAAAGAAATAAAATAAACAAGCTAGATAGCCTGTGCATCCTGCATGTGTGCTGTACGCGAGCGTGCAGCATAGGCAGCATGCAAGGCGGCCTGCTAGCGGCCCAACAGGAAGCGATCGGATAAGAACGAGGGGCAGGAACTGCCTCACGCTCGAAGCCGTCGTCGCTGCTTCCTGCAGAGCCACCGCCGCCGCTCCATGAAGAGTTACCGCAGCCACCGATTCCCTCTGTGCCAGCCCAGATCCGGTGCCGGGGACTGCAGATCCAGTGGTCCGCAACCTCGGTCACCATGGAGGAGGTTGGCCGGCGAGCCGCGCGCCGCCCGCCGGGGCTGCACGGCCGCTGGTGGCCGGCGAACCGCTTGCCGCATGAGGGCCAGCCATGGCGCCACTGGCCGTGGGCACCGCGAGCCAGCCGCATGGAGACGGCCGCTGCTGTCCACGGCGAGCCATGGCGCCGCGGGTGCTCGCCGAGCCGAGCCATAGCTGCGGCCGGCCGCAAGTGCCTGACCGCGGCCGCGCCAATCTGGTGTGCTGGACGGCCCGCAGGTCGCAAGCCGCAGGAGCCGCGCGCAGACCGCTGGGGTAAGCCGCAGTCGCCGCGGAGACGGAGCCGATGGCCGCGGGAAGAAAATGATGATTGAGAAGGTACGAATCGTGCGCTCGTGGCAGTTACCTCGATCCAATGATTCCTTCCCAAAATCCTCACATCAATGTAATCATTAATGCAGATTGGAACGTCGTCGATGCTCAAATCCAATCACGGCAACAGAGACGACGAACTTGTCCTGGCGAGGTCTTCGTTGAGGCGTTCATGCCTTTGTTCTTGTTCTAGATCTCGCCTGCGTTCCTCTTCCCGCTGGTCTTCGTGCCAGCGTTCTGCTTCTTCTGCACTCCCTCACGAGAGCACAGATCTTGCGAGCGTTCGTGCTGATAACGTACAGATCTTGCGAGCGTTCGTGCTGATAACGTGTGAAGCGTAGAATGAAAATGAACGCAGTGGTATGTAATCAATCCGTAAGTCATTCCATTGATCTGTGTCTTATATATATACAAGGGGAAAGGGAAGTCAGGGACGTCCGCGTACGCGTAACCGTCCGAGACGTCGGATCCCAGAGACAACCGCACGCAGGCAGTTTGGGATGAGATCATCCCTATTATAAATATTTATAACACTAACCAAATGTTGATAGAATTTCCATCACCAACCCTCCAAATCAAGCCTTCTTTGATAGCCTTTACACCACGCAAGATGCTTCTCCATGTGTAAGAAATCCTAGGGTCTCATTTGCATTCAACAAATCATCATTTTGACAATATCTTGCTCCGAGTACTCGGCCACATAAGGAATCCTGATTCATGATCAATCTCCAAGCCTGCCGAGCTAGCATAGCTAGGTTAAAAAGATGAAGATCACGAAAACCCAAACCTCCCTCTTCCTTTCTTCTACACATTCTCTCCCATGCAATCCAGTGCATTGTCCTGTTGTGACCACCAATACCGACAGATCATGGTACTAATTTTATCACATAAAGATTTTGTCAAGTCAAAGCAGGACATAGTATATGTTGGCATAGCCTGAGGCCCTGAGCCACAACCTTAATCAAAATTTCCTTCCCAGCTTTAGACAGAAATTTTTCTTTCCAACCCTGAATTTTCTTCCATATCCTATCCTTCAAATATGCAAAGGTCCTTGATCTTGATCTGCCCATATACACAGGGAGCCCCAGATATCTTTCATTTCTTGCCTCAGTAGGGATATTCAGAGTGGACAACATATCAATCTTATCCCTTTCACTTGTGTTCTTGCTAAACATAATAGAGGATTTCTCCATATTAATTGTCTACCCCGAGCACTCCTCATAAACTTCTAGAATATTTTGCAGATGTTGTGCACTTCTTTCATTGGCTTTCAGAAGTAGCAGTGAGTCATCAGCAAACAACAAATGATTTATACTCGGTGCTTCCGCACAAATCCTCACCCCCTCCAAATCCCCTCTAGCTTCGGCATTAGACAACAGAGAAGAAAAACCCTCTGCACAGATTAAGAACAGGTATGGTGATATCGGATCCCCCTGTCTTAGCCCGCGCTCAGGAATAATCTCCTCAGTGAGATCTCCATTAACTTTTATTTTGTAAGAAACTGAAGTTACACATCGCATGACAATATTGACCCATGTTTCATTAAAGCCCATCTTAAGCATCATTTGTCTCATGAAAGGCCATTCAACTCGATCGTAAGCTGTGACACCCTGAAAATCGCCTTTGAGAAAATAGAATTTAATGTGACTTTGTTTATATTTTTTTCATGAAACATATAAGTCAAATAATAATTTTTGGTGAATTAATAAATTAAGTTGGGGCTTAGAAACATTTTTGTTGCATTCATGCTGGAGCATAAAATTTTGTTTGAGTGTAGGAATAGTGTTGGGTGGTTTGAATTCAAACTTTGTTTGAATTTGAACAAGTTTTGAATCTAAACAAAAGAAAAACCTTTTCTTTTTCTCTTCTTCCTCTCCCACCCTTTCAGCCCGACTAGCGCTTGCGGCCCAGTCCGCAAGCCTGCCTCCCCCTTCCCCTCTCCTCTCTTTCCGGCCTGGCCCAGCCCCGCTCCCTTCCCCCGCTCCCACACGGCCTGCTCGCCCCGCGCGCAGCCAGCCCCAAACCGCGCGGCCCGCTTCCCCTTCCCCCTCGCGCGCTCGCGGCCCAGCGCTCGGCCCGCTCGCTCGCTTGCCGGCGCGCCCCGCGACCTGCTCGCCCGCGCGACCCCGCCTGCCACCCCGGGCCCGCCGTCAGCGACGGACCCTTCCCCTACCTCGCGACGGCCAAGCTCCCGCCGCCGCCGCACCTCCTCCCCTCCCGAAACTGCCGCGGGAGTGGCCTTTATGGCCACTCAGGCTTCCTTCAACCCCCGGGGAGTTCCCCCGACCTTTCGCCACCTCCCCCGAACCCTATAAAGCCTCGGGCCGAAGCCCGAGCCCCTCCCTCACGCCACCGCTCACGCCCTCGCTCTGCCCCCGTCGCGAAGCCCTGCCGGACCGTCCAGAGCCCACTCCGAGCCCCTCCAGGTGTCGCCGCGGCCACCTAAGGCACTTCTGTGCCCACCCTTTCCTTCCTTTGCGCGAATCGAGCTCACCGTGGTGTTATCCCCTTTTGCAGATCCTCCCCGCCGTCGTTTGTCGCCGGGGTAAGCCTTCAGCCAGCGCCGAGGCCACCATAGGGCTCGCCGTCACCCCCGCAACCCCTCGGTGCCCTTCGCGTAGTCAGCCGAGCCCGGGAACGCTCGATTCGCGAGATCCCGAGCGCCCTAATGGCGCGCCGCCGTGCTCCGGTGGCGGCGCCGCCGCGTGCGCCCGCTGAGCCCTCTGGGCCGTCTGATCGACGCTGGATGGCCAGGATTAGAAGCCACCTCGAAGGGGTATGCACCGGGTCTATGGACCCGTGCACCCGCGCTCCGCCCGCGGTCCACCGTCCGCGTGGTGGACCGAGCCATCCCGCGCACGACGCGTGGCGCCGCATCAGCGTCCACGCGGTTGCAGCCGCCGCTTTTGCAGAAAAGCCCTTGCGCTTTTGTGAAATCAACCCGCAGTCCACCGCAGTTGAAAAGAGTTTCTTTTCAGTCCTGTTTTCTTACGGTTTTAACCCTGAGCTTTTCGGTTATAGTATCCGTCGTCCAGACCGCTCAGTTTCGCGAGCTAGACCCTGCCAGCTACGTTTAATCGTGTTTAGGTCCTCAGTTTTCGCGAGCTAGCCCTCAGGAAAATGTTTCTATTTACAAAAGAGCCCTTGAAACTTGTTTTCTTTATAACTTTCTCGTTTTAGATCTGATTAGAGTGATCTTTACGTTCATGTGATCGTATCGACGAGTAGAATAGTTTTATATATGTTTCTCTACCTGTTTTTGATGTTTGTGTACTGTTCTAATAGAAGTATATTTTATTTGCATGTGATGATTGGAATGGATGCTTGTGTGGTGTCTTTTATCTCGTTTAGCGTTCAAGCTGTTCAAGGTTATCAAGAAGAAGATCCCTGAAGAAGCGAGACCATCACCACGAGTTTTTGGAAGGCAAGTATAACTTACGGTTTCCTTGTTACCTATTAACTGCAAAACTAAATATTCATTATGCATGTGTCATAACTTGATGAACCATAGGACAAACCTAGTTTCACTTGATCTTATTACCTTGTACCTATGGGAAGGTTCTGCATAATGTGTTTAGTAATGCTACGCGCTACATTACTGCTAGTTGTTTAATGCTGATTAATGACTATGGAACAAATGTTAAAAGAGGCTTTTTAACCACATTTAGGGCACTGGAGCCTGGTGTTGCTCAGTGACCCACCCCATGGACTATCTTTTAAAGCGGCCACCCGGGAGATTCCGTGCAACCTTGGGTATTATATGGCTCTGATCTTAGTTGTGTAACTAGACTTTCTCTAGCTTGTAGTAGTTACCGAAAGGCGCTAGAGGGGAGCTAGGCTTAGAATGGCTTCCTTGCCTGTCAAGATGTGTACTGGTCGGCTGTCAGGTGTGCCATCTTGAAGGGGGCCTCCATTCGCCTAGATGCTGAAACCTTGCGGCTACTACTTGTTAGGGTAGCTAGTGAAAGGCTACGTAGTGAGACCCTGCCGAACTTCCATAGAGGAGGTAATGTGGGCCTTGCAAACTCCGGCATATGGGAATCACGGCCTAAGGTGAAAGTGTACAACCTCTGCAGAGTGTAAACCTGATATATCAGCCGTGCTCACGGATACGAGCGGCTCGGATCCTTTTTAAGCAGTCCATGGTGGGGTATGTTGGTGGTTGGTTGGTTACCTCTTCTTAACATAATGATGATCATACACTTTGGGACAACAGGGATCATATACTTAGTAATGTAAGAAATATAAAATATGTTCAACATAAAATGCTAACCGCAGTTAACCGAGTCAAGCCTTTGAGCCTTGCATCCCCGTAGTTGTACTTGCTGAGCATGGTGAGCTGACGCTTGTCGTTGGTTCACATAAAAATCTCGGATGGGTACCAGATGGAGGATTCAAGTGAAGATTTACAGAAGATGTTCCAAGAGTACTAGGCGAGTGTTCCCCCAGTCAACCGTCCCTGTGGAGTTTGGAGTCCCGAAGAGTAGTTTCCGCTCTGCTTTGCTTTATATGTAAGTCTTAATATAAATATGTTTCGCTATGTAATAAAGCATTGTCTTTGAGAAAATTCTATATTTGGTGCTATATGTGTCTTGTGGACTTCCTGGGCACACATATAGTTGGCACTTGGAATTCTTCGGAAATCTGGGTGTTACATAAGCCTTACTCATGTCCAATTTTATAGCAGCATACCCATCTTTCCCTGTCCTCTTGTTTTGCATAAAATGAGTCATCTCATAAGCCAAAAGGACATTATCAGTAATTAACCTCCCTGGTACAAACGCGCTCTGATTGGGGGATATAATCTCATCTAAAATTACCTTCAGCCGATTAGAGATGACTTTGGAAATGATCTTGTAAACAACTGTGCATAAGCTAATGGGTCTAAGATCTTTAAGTTTGTCTGGGTTCTGAACCTTTGGATAAGTACCACAACAGTTTCATTCCAGAAACTAGGCATCTCCCCACCCCTCAGAAAAATTTGCACTTCTCGAATAATATCATTCCCAACTATATGCCAATATTTTTTATAAAATAGGGCCGACATACCATCTGCTCCTGGAGCCTTCAGATCTCCTATGCCATCTAGCGCCGCCTTGATCTCCTCCTCCGAAACATCTCGGCTCAGCATCTGATTCATCTCTTGAGTGACTTTAGTTGGTACATGTTGAAGCAGCTCCTCAAGGTTACCTGTAAAACTGGACCAAAAGCTCGCAACTCGGTAGCTCGCTCGACTCGGATCGATAGTGGCTCGGCTCGGCTCGGCTCGTTTAATTTTTCGTACGAGCTGAGCAAGAAGTTTAGCTCGTGTCTTAACGAGCCAGCTCGCGAGCCAAACGAGCCAGCTGTGTGCTGTCTGCCTGTCTTTTAGTATTTGCCCTAGAACTTTATTTTGTATGGCTGTAAGTTTGCTATGAACGTCTCAGTGCTTTGTGCCATTGAATCCTTGTTATTGTATGCCTAGATGGACATATAGTATGGTAATGGTACGTTGGGATGATGCTAATGGTATGTACATATGGAAATTGACATTATTATGATTTTTATAACCTATGAAGAGTTTATTTATTATCAGGCTCGTGAGCCAAACGAGTCAGCTCGAGCTTCCAAACGAGCCAAGCCGAGCTGGCTCGTTATCCAAACGAGCCAGACCGAGCCGAGCCGAGCCGAGCCGAGCTGGCTCGTTAGTCCAGCTTTAGTTACCTGCAGCATGAGACTGAAAAAGACTTTGGTAGTAGCCGAGGACCAAGGCCTTCTTTTCTGCTTCCCCCGTCACCACATCACCCCCATCTGTCACCAATCTCCTCACTTTGTTTCTCTTCCTTCTTTCTGTGGCACATTTATGGAAGAAACTTGAATTTCGATCACCCTTCTCAAGCCATAAGACATGTGCCCTTTGCCTCCAATACAAATCCTTTTGATCCTCTAATTTTTCAAGTTTGTTGCCACAGACCGAGCGTTGATCTGCTCCCTGCGACATCTCTCCGGAGCCCTTCTAGCCCGCTGTAATCTTTTCTCCAGGTCACCCAGAACATTGCACTTCCAATCCCATAGGTCAACTGCCACATCCTTTACCGCTTCTTGCACCGATCCTCCTCTCATCTGCGTGGACAGCTTCCAAGCATTTTTGAGTAGGTTTTGATCGCGACCTAGCGGGCTGGCTGTGTGCGGCTGAATGGTCGCGGCCTCAGCCACGAGATAACGAGAGCGCAACAAGTGATGATGGATTAGAGTAAAGTTGATGCGTAGCTTACCGTGGGTTGTGTCAGCTTGATTATAGCTTTCGTTTTGTGAGCTGGGGTCGCGCTTGTGCCGCCAAGTTGTTTATCCAGCCAATGTAGGTCACGTACTTGTTATACTACTGTCACGTCTCGTCTTACAAGCAGGATCAACGGTAGTGCATTGTGGTACCTAACCTAGAGGATTGCTGTACGCTAGCGTAACTGGTCACCTTATGTTTTTTTCGCGATCGGCGGGTGTTGAACACAACAATTACTATCTCATGCCATATTGTGGGGATATATATAAATTGACATTTATATATAGTTTCGTGAGGACAAGCAGGGTGAATGAATCTGTATATTTGTTTTTTTTTTCACCGCCTGACTCCAAAGTGCTACTATATCTCATGCCATATTGTGGGATATAGACCCCACGGTACCACACAATGGGCCGCAGCACTATGGGTCGTTCGGCCCGCAGGATGAAGACGTGCGGCGCACGATATGCACCATACGACAGTTGCAATCTAGATATAATACTATCTCAGATGCTTATCATGTAACACTGTCCCACCAAAGTATGTAAGGAGGGGCAAGGGTCTTCTGAGAGGACAAGCTCAACGCATGGCGTAGGTTATTACGCTAACTTAGCGACCCGAACCTGAATAAACCTCAATGTTTGTTCTATGTCGCCTTGCGTCAACATCTGGATCGTCGTTTTGCTCACCTCCACCGCTAATATACCACCTTGGGCATATCCCTTTGTGGACTATCAACAATATTTCGTCGACACATATCTAGCTGCAAGGTTAAACTCAGATTTGTTTGGCAACCTTTGTCTAGAAGATTACTGTAGGCATCTTGTTCGCTGACAGGGTTTGCAGATATCCTGCATTTCACAAATCTCATTGTTAGTGAGCTTACTTAGTACACTCCTACATTGCGAGTGCCGGCCATTACTAGAATGTTTTGAACTGCTCCCTGTTTTCCTTCTGTCCCAAGTTCAATGCTTTACTTATGTTTCTCTGTCTCAGGGAGGACGAGGAACTTTTTTATCACAATAAAAGTCTTGAGGAACGACGGTCGGCGAATTATTTAACTAATTCTTCAGTTGATACAAGGGTTTCTATATGATACTATTTATTTTCCTTCATGAAAAGAAGTAGCTGACTAAGGTTAGTTAAGTGGAAGAATAATTTCTCATGAAGCTTTTTATCGACACACGCAAACACATTTCTGAAAACAGACAGCCTCATTGAACCTCATTAAACCAAATGTATGTACAATCAAAATTCGTGGAAAATAAAAGAATTTTTACTGATTAATTTTCGCTAAAAAACATAAGAGAGAGAAAATGAAAGTACTGGAAAAGGTTCTTAAAATGGACCTTCATTGAACCTCTAACTTTAAGATTGGTTTAGAAGCTCATGACATATCTTGTCTTTCGTATTCCAGTACCCATTCATTGGAAACCACGCTTTTTTGAGATGCAGAATCTGGATACTTAAGCTATAATAACAAGAACAAAAGGAGAGCACATAAGGCAATCACAACCAGCATTAGATCTAAAACTACTACATCAGAGCTCATGGAAGTAGGAGTACATTTGGAGGAGCAGAACTCTAGCATCAGCTATTATAGTTAAGAAGTCCATAATTACCAATCTCTATAGGAAGAAAAATTAGGTTCTGGTCCACTGCCAACATCAAAACTTGTATTTCAGTTCTAGGTTTTACTACTCTGAAATGATCAATGACAGTTTTTTGTAGCTCCACTCTGTGATTCAAAACTAAACAATCAATTAAGTCCAAAGTTAATTCTTGCATAAACTATAGTTTCAAAGTTCCAATCTATAAATTCACTGAGCATTTTTTACAAATGAAACAATAATCATAAGCTAGTGTTGGAGTAAGACTCAGCTTGCAAGCTGGAAGTTCCGGTCCTGCTGTGTAAACTTGGAATGTGTTTGCATAGTAGGACAACGTTAGAAATCCCTTAGTTCCAGCAAAGCTATTGTTTTATTTATTTTTTTTAGACGCCACAAATATGAGCTTATCAGAGCATGCAACATGCTAATAACCTGCATGAACTACAGAAGGCACTCTCACGGTTAAGATTGAGCCAGTATAGGTAGGACCACAGCAATCTCAGTTGATTTGGAGAACAAAAAGGCACTCTCACAGTCTCACATCACACATAAGTATTAGAATAGCACAACTCAACCATAAAGACTCCAAATTCAAAAAAAAAAAAACATAAAGACTCCAACTAAATAATACAAGTAACACAGATGTCCCCAATTTGTCCTAAGAATAAAGTAAACCAAGAGTAGCATGAGAAACCATTAAGAGCGAGAAGAAACCAGTGATACTCACGGTTCCATTGGAGCTGTAGGTAGTGAGGATAAAGTTCTGGTCAAAATATGCAGGAGGTACTCAAGGCTTAGCAATCGTTGTATTATCAAACCTAGGATCAAGGCCTTTAACAATACAATCTCGAACTGCATAAAAGGGAGAAAGCATGAGTAAAGTGACAACATAATAACAATTTCCTTGTAATAAACTTGTAAACCATTAGACATTGAAACTTGAGAATGCTCTGACCACAAAGGTAAATGTGGCGGGGAAACAAAATGGTTGGTAAACAGCAATCACCAAAAGATCGTCTCCTTTAAAGTCTACAAGAATGAAGACGATGTGAGTACTTTTCCTTCCACATCATAGAACCAAAGAGGGGGGATTGTTACCTTGATATGTGACACCTCCAGCCTCCCAGCATGCTGAGCTTGTGCACCTTAAGAACTCTAATCAGAGCATCGTTGTCTGGAGATAGCCCTAATCCTGAATTTTCTCCAAAAACCAAAACCCCGAAATACCAGGTTGGGTCGAGCGTCAGGTAGAAAATCATGGCCCGAACAAGCCATCGGCGCACGACGAGTATTGCTTTTTAAATCTTCAGCTTCAAATGTGAAACATCTGCCCCTGATGTGTTTGTTTGCCTGGACGCAGGGGCCTGGCTAGGCCAACACAGCCTTAGGCCATTGAATGCTAGCCCAACAATTGTAATGCAGCTTGTTTTTCCCAGCTAGGCTTCCCAACCGACAGCCTGGGACACCGTTTGTTTGCCTGGTTCCCAACTACCTGCACCCAGGCTGAAAGTTAATGTTACCATTAGCAGCAGCATTACAACATCATTAATTACATATTACAATTTCTAAGTTAATGTTACAATTAGCCCATCTTGAGCTTGATCCATATACCACACATCAGGTAGATTTTCCTCCAAAAAAGAACAAACAAAGCACACATCGTGCTGTAAATTATAAACAGCAAAGCCTCAGTCCTAATTGGTTCAGGTGAAGCCAAAGTCTTGTCAATGAGGCTGTCGGTTGGGACAAACTCAAAAGAAAAAAAACGCTGGAATACACTTGTTAAAGGCAGCAAATAAATTGGCTCAGCTAATCATATGCTTCATAGGCAAAAAAGAAAAAAAAAAGCAAGTATGTGGCCTCAGACTTTGAAAATATTACTTAGTTTGTCATAACGGTCACTGGTGGCAATGTTAGCAAGCTGGAAAATGGCTATTATAGGACTCCAATCGTTGTGTCTTCTCTCAAATAGGACTCCAAACATTTGATTCTCCCAAATAGGACTCCAAACATGGTTTGTAAGCTCTAATAATATTTTAAAATAATTAATCACGTTTTAAGTACTACAGGGATGTATTTGCCTATGACCTTGACTTTTTTGCCCCTGCCCTGCCTGCCGTGGCTCCCCTGGCTCCCTGAACGTACGTACGTGACCGTGGCCTGGGCTGGCTGGCCGCTGCCTGGCCATGGCTGACCGTGGCCTAGGCTGGCCATGGCTGATCGTGGTCTGGGCTGGCTGGCCGCCGCCTGGCCATGGCACGACGCCAACATGTACAGCTTCCTCAAAAAAAAAAAAAAAACTCCAGCAGGTACAGTATTGTATGCAAAATAAATGCATAATAGATGATCGAAATAATGGATAAAACCATGAATTTGTTCAGCTCAAATATGATTGTAACAATTACAAGTTCATCTCACAAGAATGGATAAAACCATGAATTTGTTCAGCTCAAATATGATTGTAACAATTACAAGTTCATCTCGCAAGACCATAATTTAGTTGCAAATAAGATAAAATCATAGGAAGTAATTCATAAGTTCACATCTCATCGAAACTAAAATTCTCTTTCATCCAAGGTTTAGCTTCCTCCTTTTTGGAGACATCTTTTTTGTGGCACCGGGGTAGGCATCCTCATCGGGCTAGATTTCTCAGCTTGTGAAGACGTGCTCTCTTCAAATAGCTTCGCTAGCATGCTGTACACAAGTATGACCGGCAATTAGATGTGTATATAAAACAATTATTGTGTACGGTCAATGTGTTAATATTCCTTACCTTCTAGTGACTCTTCCTGGACTATCTCGTAATATTTCCTCCATGGTTGGCCTCTGTGGGGTGCTAGGTTCTGCCGTTCTTTCTTTTGTGACATTCTTCCTAGGTTGCCTACGCTTCCTACAAGTGATGAAATAAATTAATATTAGCATTTTTATTCAAGTTTGTTGATAAAAAAATTATCAAGTGATAAATTACCCCTTTTGGCGGTCCCATTTAATGGGCACTTCGAACTAGCTTGTCTATGACCTTTTCCTCCGCATCTTTTACAAGTCATAGGTCCTCTAATCATCTTCTGCCCTTTGCATTTGTTGGAACAATTTCATTGTCACCTTGACCCTCATCCCAACGCTTGTCACATTCATCCTCATTGGTAGATTTTCCTTTCTTCTTGTGTCCACCTTCATCCCATCCCTTGATTCTTAGTTTCCTCATTCTTCCAGAAGATAATTTAGTCAGAGGTGCACCAACACCAAATGGTAGGTCGACATGTGGCCATTGTGTTTTATCTGTCATTGGCTCAATCTCTCTACCATATGCAACCCTAAATCTAGTCACAGAATAGTATTCATGCACAAACTGTTCTAGATTCACCCCCTTTGCAGGTTACAAAGGCCAGTACATGTTGACATGGCTTACCAGTGTGCTGCCATTCTTGACAAGTACATGTTCGCTGCCGTAATTTGATAATATGGCGTATAGAAACATCGCCGCTATGGTCCCATACCTCTGCACTCTGGTTTGAACATGTTACCACTTTCAAGTGTCCCAAACCTCTAGTGTCTGCCCTCAGCTGAACCATAATAGCTGGGAGTATCCTGCCTGCAAGTAGCCTATGTGCAATAATTCTTCTCTTGTTCCATAATACCATGATCATTTCCCTTATCTTATCAGCAAGGTCAGCAACCGGTAAGTCCTTATGGTCTCTAATCCAGTTATTAAAGGACTCAACAATGTTACTAGTGATATAGTCACACTTAATTTCTGGATTAAAACCACTCCTGTACCATAGTAGCTTATGATTGTCACACGTAACCATTGCACAGCTGCAGGTGATTGACTTAGCATTTTTGCAATATTGTCATAGAAAATCTCCTCTGTGTAAGCCCTTGCAGCAGGATATATCTGGCCAAACCCTCTAAATCTCTTCTTGAAGTTTTTAACCATATGATAAAAGCATTCCCTTTGCTCTGCATTGGGGGAATACATTCTTCACTGCATTTTCTAAACCCTTGCAAGCATCTGAACATACAGCAAGAAGTGGAAGATCACCTATAGCTTTCTTTAATTGTTCCATGAACCAAGTCCAGTTGGCTGTTGTTTCTTGAGCTATGAACCCATAAGCGACTGGATACATCCAATTGTGACCATCAACTGCTACTGCTGCAGCCAAATGACCATTCCACCTCCCATTTAGTGTTGTAGCATCTATGCTCAAATGAGGCCTACAACCTTCCAGGAATCCATCAATGCATGGTTTCAGGGCACAGAAACAAACGGTGGAAATATATGTCACCATCTACCCAAGAACATCAATCTCAACACACTGTGTCAGGACTCCGCTTCATCACCTCGGCCTTCCACCTAAACAATAGCTCAAGCTATCTGACCATTTCCCATAAACCTCTTCAAGAGCTTGCCGTTTACCTCGACAAACAGTGTCATATCCAATTGTGCACTTATGCAGTGGGTTGTCTCTAACCTTATTTTCAGTTCCTTGGTTCCTATGTTTGGTTCAACTCTAAGGATATCCACAGCTCTGTCAGCTACCCACTTGCAACTTGGAGTTGTAACCTCCACCCTTTGGCTAGAAACACATTTATGTTCATCAACTAATACGGTTACCTGCAAAAAAATTTAAATATTTTACATTCATGTCATTGAATGAATGAATTAATTGATAAAAAATATTTTACCTCCACAGTAGAGCTGCCATCCAGTTTAGAACCATTTATCCTCCAAGGACAAGGGCCCGTTGCTTCATCACCAGACCTACAGAAACCCCTATACTTTTTTGTAGTTGACTTCTCTACTCCTAACCAGAACTCCTTCTTGATGGCATATGTCTGCACTGCCACCTTGAACTCTTCCATTGTTGGGTACTTTGTCCAACCTTCATTGATGGATTGTTCTTATCATATCAAATAACAATCTCACCTGGTATGGCATCATTAGTTGGAATGGCAGCACCATCAATATTTTCCTCAAACTCATTATCATTCCCTTGTTCATCCACTTGGTGAACAAATCCTTGCCTAGGTACATTTGTTGTGCCCTCATCCATGAAGCCCAAAAGCTGACACATCTGACTCTCGCTCATAATCTCAATTCGGCCCTCATCATCATGTGTCACCTCATTTGCAATGTTGCCCAATCAACTATTTCAGCATTGACCTCATCATCTACTTGGGACCTATAAAAAGGGAGTACGATTGTCTCATACACAACTAGTACGGTAAATGTACGTAATAGTAATAATCGTTAACTATTGACATGGGAAAATAATAATCATGAGTCATTCTTAGTGTCTCATACACAACTAGTACGGTAAATGTACGTAATAGTAATAATCATTAAATATTGACATGGAAAAATAATAATCATGAGTCATTCTTAGTGTCAAATACATAACTAGTACGGTAAATGTACGTAATAGTAATAATCATTAACTATTGACATGGAAAAATAATAATCATGAGTCATTCTTAGTGTCTCATACACAACTGTTGTACTAGTAGATGGCAGCAATAAGCAATGGAGATCAGTATACATGAGGGCAGTCAAGTGCCATGAGGGCAATGGAGATCAGTACCTTTGCACATCCATCACTGGAAGATCGTACTCTATTGTCGGATGATGAATAGTGGGCAGCAAGGACCTAGCTAGGGCCAGGGCATCAGCAGCCGCGGCCTCCACTGCTGACTGTGGCTGGCCATCGGCTGATCCTCCAGGATCCGTGGCCGCCGTGGCCAGCCCTCCACTAGATGCCGTGGCCAGCCCTCCAACAGCCGCGATCGCCGGCCCTCCGCTAGACGCCGTGGCCAGCCCTCCAACAGCACCCGAGCCTCCAGGGTCCATGGCCGAGGAAAGGAAGCAGGGACGAGGGAAGGAAGAAGCAGGTTCATCGCCGTCCATGGCCGAGGGGAGGAAGGGCGGAGGATCGCCGTCCATGGCCGAGGGGAGGAGCAAGGCCGGCGGCGCAAGTTTTTCCGCGGTCCTGGCGGCGGCGGCGGCGGGGAAACGAAGAGACGGACGATCGTTGTTTCTGTACGGGAGATGAATCATTGTTTCTCCTATCGTACAGTCACATACAAGGACAATAAGGTCATATACGAAAATACATGTATTTGGAAAATGAGAATAAATGGTTAATTATGTTAAAATGTCATTAGAGCTTACAAACCATGTTTGGAGTCCTATTTGAGAGAATCAAATGTTTGGAGTCCTATTTAGGAGAAGCCACAACGATTGGAGTCTTATGATAGCCATTTTCTCCAAGAGTCCAGATCGCTGTCGAAGAAGGCTTGGCCTCTGAAGGGCAATACCCACTCGCCAAGCTCCTTCCACGTACCGTCGCTGGTGTCCAAGGCGTAGGTACCGATGCCTGCGGATATGAAAATGGTGCGCCCATCCGGATGCACCGCGTAGGCGACTATCTCTTTTCCATTGATGAGGCATTCCTGCCCCATCCCGGCTGCTCGCTCGTAGGCTTTGTTGCTGTTTTATTTCTCTGCCTTTGGGGGCGACAGCGGCCAGGGCACAGTCTTCCAGCGCCACTCCATGGTCGGATCAAATGCCTGACGATCCGGAATGAGTGCCTTCTTCCACGACAGAGCCTGCAAGGAGGATGACATGTGGAAGGGAACTGATGTTAGCGCATAAAGCTTTTCACCGACAGCCATGGCAGCATCGCCCAAGTCATGGATCCAATCTGGAACGCGTGGGCCGACGGTGAGGGCGGCAGTCTTGGTGTCGTAGACCAAGGTTGGGGGTGCGCGGTCGCCGTGCCTGCCCAGGTTGGTGGCGACGAATATGTTGGTGCCCAGAGCGACAAAGGCCATTGGGCCAAGCCCCGGCGATGCTAACCGAAGAGCAGCCGGCTCGGGGAGCTTGAGCTTCTTCTCCCCCCCTCCTGAATCTTGATCCAGGATGTCGTCGGCGTCAAGCCTGTGGATGCTGTACCCGCCGCTCCAGTCATCCAACGCCAGATAGAGATGCTTCTTCTTCCGCTGGGACTGGGAGCACGAGCAACAGCAACTCGTCAACTTTGGGTAATCAATCGTTCCAGCGCCGCCGCCGCTTAGATGAGGGGAAGGATGATCCCTCTAATGTGCCGTCCATCACGGACAGATTTGGATTTGGATTTGGATTTGGATGGACGCAGCCTCGTGTCCGGGGCGTGTCTGCGGATGCGATCGTCAATTTTTAATTTGTAGAGCGAGATGTGGAATCCGAATCGAAATCAATCACAAAATCAATAGGAAATCGGGGGGTACAGTACCTGGCAACGGCGCCGCCGCCGTGAGTGCTAGTCGGAGTCGCCGGCGCCGCCGCCGCTCCGCTAAGATTAATTTAAACTCTATATTCGTCAACAGCTTCTCGGAAGCGGTGCCCACGTCGCCCGCAAAGTTTTGAACCATTTGATTCTCACCGTGATGGCTCCGATTGTTTCGCTTTTAGGAGTTAGGATTCAGAGACAATTTCCGCCTGCTGGCTTCGCGCTGCTTCAGATGGCTTTCTCTCTGTTTGGAGCTGTTGGGCCCAGCTTCGTTGCTTGCGTGTTTCGCTTCCGATTCCATTCCCTGTTTCGGCGTTATTTTGCTTCGCCTGGGCCTGGCTGCTCTTTTCCTCCCGTGGCCCGTGGGCTTCGGTCGCAACAGCCTCCGATCTGTCGTCGCCATCTTCTCGCCGCCCACGGTCCTGGCCCTTAATTCGCAGGTCCTAGGTGGCTGGGCCATACAAGTCGCAGGAGGCGAGCCATAGATTCATGCACATGCATGCCATGGAGGCTGTTCAATTTGCGAGGTTGATCTAATTGACCATTTGACCGTGGGGTATATGTGAACATTGACTGAGCACTAGCATGTGTATTCAAGTACCAGTACCATCTGTATCAACAGCAGGTTCGTTTGAGCAGCCATGGATTATGCCGACGTCCATGGTCGAAGAGCAACTCCAGTTCAACATGTAAATTGGCCCCTCTACTTTTTTCATTTGCATTGTGGCCTGCAAAAAATAGAAACCAAATTTACTTCCAACTCGAGCCCAATACCATATTCCTACCCCTCCAGCCCAAGAACGCCGCCAGCACCGCTCCCTCCCCCACCCCACCGCTGCTGGCCGTGGCGCAAGAGCTCCCCGCGCGCCGCCGGCGTCCTCCCGCCCGCGCCCGCGACCGAGCTTCCAAAGCCACCGCGACCGAGCTTGCCATCTTCCGCGAAGTTGTTGGTGGCCGTGGCCAGGTCGCGGTACGCGTACCGCCGGGGGCCGCTGGCAGCCACTCCTCTCTCGAGCTGGGCCCTGCTGATGTCGTCTTGTTCTTGGTAATCACTGTCGTCGTCGCTGCTTCCATTTGGTGGTATTCCTCTTCCTCCCGACGGCGACGGTCTTCTTCTTCTCTTGCGTATCTGCTGCCGCCGCCGTACAAGAAAGGCCAGCAGCACGGCTGCACATGCCAAGAGAAATAGTAGAGGCACTAGCACGACGACTATCATGATTCCTACTACTGATCTCTTCTTGGGATTATTCTGGATGCTGTCAGGCTACACAAGCCGGCGGTCTCCCGGTGGCTACACCGCCTGCTGGCCGAGTCCGGCGGCGGCGGGGACATCGTGTGCGTGCGCCTCGGCCCCGTCCACATGGTGTGCCTCGGCCTCGGCCCCGTCCGGAACGACGTCGTCTTCGCGGACCGCCCCGCCACGTTCGCTGCCGCTGGGTTCAGCGTCGGCTACCGCCGCGCCAGCATCGCCCTGGCCGGGGACCAGTGGAGAAAGATGCGGCGCGTGCTCACCGTCGAGGTCCTCGCGCCGGCCACCGAGCGCCGCCTCCGCAACGCGCGCGCGTGCTCGCCGGAGGGGAGGACTGAAGAGAGGGGGCGCGCTCGCTGGAGGGGAGCGGCGGGTGGAGCGGGGAGCAGCGATGGGGCGAGCGTCGGGCATCGGGGCAAGCAGATAAGAACCCCTTGTTTCTGGAGTCTCAAACTAAATTTAACTAAATTTTGAGAGTCCTCTAAAAATAGGAGCTCAAGTAGAAGATCTATTGAAGTTGTTTTTTTAGCTTGAACTTCTAAAAATAGAATAGGGATCTGGTTAGGGACTCCATTGAAATTGTTCTAAGCAATTAGTTATGTGGCTCATCAGATCATGCACTTCCGGAACAACATCCTTCTTTATAAGTTCCAAAGTGCTGCGTGCTACGGTGCCAGCCGCGGCCAGAGTTGTTATGTCTCCTTTGATTTTGTTGCAGCCTTGCAAAGTCCATTTATCATGTCTTGCCCTAGCACCAAACCACCAAGGAAAACAATGACAATTTTCACCCTGGGCGTTCGGTTATAACCGACAATTCGGTTCGGTTCAGTTCGGTTAAAAATATTTCGGTTTCTAGTTTGTAGCCACCGATCGGTTATCCAGAAAAACGAAAACCGCAAAATTCGGTTTTCGTGTTTTAACCGTAATAACCCCAGCAGGCCAACCGTCGCCTGACACTGCCTTCTCCTCGCCGCGAGTCCGCGACGCCGTCCAGCTCGTCCCCGCAGAGGCGCTGAGACGTTGAAGGTCTGGAGCGTCGCGGTGAGGTTGTCGAGCACCCGCGGGACCTCGCCGGAGATAGCGTTGCTGGAGAGGTCGAGCGCCTTGAGGTCGGACAGCACGGCGAGGTGCGCCGGGATGGGCCCGTCGAGGGAGTTGTGCGCGAGGCTGAGGAAGACGAGCTGGTAGGTCCGGGTGACGGCCTCCTTGTTGCACCGAACCCTTCGCCCCTTCGCCCCTTCGCAGTTCGGCCTCCTAGTCGCCCGCCGCCACGATACCTCCCTTCTCCTCGCCGCGACGACGAAACCTGCTCGATCTAGTCGCCCGCCGGCGCCGCAACGCTCTGCTGGGGTCGTCGCCGGCCGCCGCCGCGCTCTGTTGGCCTGCTGGGGCCGTCCGCCAGCCGCCGCCGCGCTCTGCTGAGGCCGCCGCCTCTTGACGATTTAGGGTTTGGGAATGGCGAGCGCAGCGAATGGGAGTGGGGACGTTGGGGACTTGCGGCGCCAAGATGGGCCGTGGTGGGCCGCGCCACGGTTGAGGCCTGAGGCTGAGTGTGTGAGTGCGTGAGCGTGACGGCGTGAGGTGCACTGCCGCAGAGTGAACGGCCGACAGAGGTGTAGTCTGCACATGCGCTTCGGTTTGTTCGGTTACTCGGTTCGGTTTGAGCTGAAAACCGAAGCCGATCACCAAATAGTGCAGAACCAGAAACCGAATCCACAACCGAAAACCGAACAAACCGATATTTCGGTTCGGTTCGGTTTGCGGTTTGCGAGTAAAAAGTGCCCCAGATAAGACAATTTTTTTGAGTACAAAAGAGATGACGATTTGGTGACGGGAGGAACGAGAGACGGGAGCAGGCCGTATACGCTGTGGATATATAAGCCATGATGGTCTAATCATTCTCCCTATTCTTTTTTCTTTATTTTTAACCTTCAAATCAAAAGTAAAAGTTATTTTTATGTACGATACAAGTTACAAATTTTCCGTAACAACACGCGGAGTATTATCTAATTCCTACACCATATAATGACATGGGCCGATACATAAAGCCCAACAATGATAGATAACCCAGCTACTCGGGCGAGTCAACGGTCAACCAACCAAACGGGCAGTCACACTCACACACGAGACACGACGACACGAGCAGACGAGCCGGCGGCCGTCGTGTTCCGGTGCTGGTGTGTGGCGGCGGAGCTCGCGGGAGGAATGGCTGGCCGGCGGGAGCCCAGATCACCCTCAATCATGCATCGACCAGCCATCCGAGGATGGAGTTATCTCCGTCGCCAGATGGATCCCCGTCTCCGCCGACGTGGACTCGCTGCCAGCCCCGCCCCGCAACGCGACGAGCGACGAACGACGACGAGACCCGTCGCCGTCGGTGTCCGCGACCGTCCGCGCGGTGCACCGAACGTGGCACCCCACTTGTAGCGCTCTCCGGCGCCCGTCTACTTAACCGCCCCGGCCGCGACGGGTTGAGAGAAGGCAGTTCGAGCACGTCCCAGACACGGCGATGAAGCCCAGGCCTGTCGGTTGCGGTTGCGGCCGCCGCCGGCGGCGGCGGCGGGGTGCGCTGGCTGGGCGTGGAGGCCGAAGCGAGGCCGCGCGGGCGCGGGAGGGCACCAGGGGTGTCGCCCAAGTGCTCCCACTCGGGGGCGGCGTCCGGGGCAGCGAACTCGGAGCACCTTCGCCCCGAGGTGTTGTACCGCCCGGTGGAGCTGCCCGGCACGGGGTACGGGTCGGAGGTGGAGGCGCGGATCGAGAGGGTCATCTTCGCCAGTCGCTTCATGACCTTCCTCGGCTCCGTCCCGTGCTTCCTCAAGGTGCTCGCTCGCTTTATTGACTGATTCGGCGGAGTATTCGGGCTTTATCTCCACCTAATTTGTGAACTGAAGCTTTGGATTCTGCAGGGATGCGTTTCTGTGATGAATGCCTTCGTCGAGTACTACATGCACGGCGGAGGGCAGGTCATCCTCATGCTGCTGGAAGCAATTGGTAACCAAATCTATTCACCTGATGCCTGTTCCATGATCCTTACCTCAAATAAGCAATGTTATGTGGCTAATCACTGTAAACCTTAAAACTTCATGCCACAATGTACAATTCTACTACTACGATATCATTGCCGCATGCTCAAATCTGTTCCAACAATGGGTCTAATAGCTTTACGTTGTGCATTGCCTGTTTCACATCCAGAAATGTATCTCATTGGAACGGTCACGTTTGTCTTGGGGATAGGCCTGTACGAGCTCTTCATCAGTACCATAGACTCCTCTTACGGGTCCAATCTCTTCGGCCTGTTCAGCCTTCCGGTTGGTTCACATCCGCATCCCTATCAGTGATACTCCTGAGGCAGCAAAGAATTGCAGTCAATCACAGTTTCTTGACATCTCTGATTGTGTCTGTAGGACCGGCCCAAGTGGGTTGAAATCAAGTCGTTAAATGATCTCAAGACAAAGCTGGGTCATGTCATTGTCCTGGTTCTACTGGTTGGCATCTTCGAGAAGAGCAAGAGGGTGACCATTACATCCTGCACTGACCTCTTATGCTTTGCTGGATCGATTTTCCTATCTTCAGTTTGCCTCTACCTACTTTCCAGGCTCAATACCACCAAATGAGGCAGCCATGCCTGAAATAAGAGTGTTTGTATATAAGTGATTGGTCTGGTCTGTTGCTGTGCAACGCCTCAGGTTGTGTTCTTGTAGTAAAGTACTAGGAAGTGGGGAGATACAGATTTCCCATGTACTCATGTATGGCTAGGGAGTTTCAGTTAGGCACAGCCACACTACATTGAGTATCATCCTGTATGTGCAGCACGATGTAATGCAATCAATATCTGATATTCTCTTGAGCAAACTTATTTCAGTTTTGTTTTTAGGGTGCTTTTGAAGAGACCTTCACTACTTCATAGAGGAAAAACTAACTGGTTAATTGGTTTTGATAGAAAGAAATGCACATATTGATGTCTTCTGGTCTGTTTCATGAACAGATTTGAAGTGAGCAACCATATTTTTCCCTTTTTCTCATCCCCATATTTGGTGATATGGAAATGTTTGGACTTTATCCGTCCCTCTTTGGTAGGCTGTTATTGTTATTTAAGCACGTGCCCCAGTTAAACCTTGTCGATATGACAGTGATATGGGTACTATATTTGATGAATGGAGGTTTCTTGTCTGATGGTATCACATGAGGTTTATTTCTTGTGCTGCAGCTAGCTTGTGAATGGACTGAAACACATAATCTTAGTGCATATTATGAAACCATTGTCGTGTATTAAGTGATAAATCTGTGACTTTATTCATTCAAGACAACATTATGAAGCATTTCTGTGTTGATGTTCTTACAATAAATAAGATCAAGGAACCTAGATTATGTACTATGTAATATCATTTTTAACAGTTTGATGGGAACTACTACTACTATAATTGATGCTTCAGTTCTACGACTCTTTCAAATTAAACCAAGCATCCACACATATCTTGTGTATATGGGTATCCAATGCGTGCTTTTGAGGTATGTTTCTGATCTTAAGTACTTATTTACAACAACTCTCACCATTCAATATTTTGATATTTTCTAGTTGGATGTACCAATGCATTCTTAAATACCGTGTGGCACCTTTGTCTAACATTACTTGGTATTTAGCATTTGCCTTTCCCTCACAAAGGAAAATCACTGAGGAACAAAAATGTAGTGGCAGAATGATGGAAACTTCATGCTTTATGACCTTTGGTCAAGTTTACAGCACTTATTTCTGGGGTCATTGA
Organism: Coix lacryma-jobi var. lacryma-jobi; assembly: GCA_009763385.1. Taxonomy (NCBI): domain Eukaryota; kingdom Viridiplantae; phylum Streptophyta; class Magnoliopsida; order Poales; family Poaceae; genus Coix; species Coix lacryma-jobi. The sequence goes on from CM019824.1 coordinate 163,859,976, forward strand.
ATGAAGGACATGAATAAATGCAGATACGTTCTATTGTGCTTGTGCCACAAAGGATGATGGAACCTCAAATAAATTATACTGATGAGTTCTAGCCAACCAATGGGAGGCAATGTTCCAAAACAAAAAAAGATCTTGAAGTACCTTTCCAAATCAAAATCAAAGTTCCAGGAATCCTAGAAAAATATCCTCCCACAGTGATAGGACAGTTTTTGGTGGCGCAATGCCTTGCATATAGTTGTTTTTAGCCTTGAACATTAGCTACTTGAGTACTCTTTTCTATATGCATGAGGACTTGAGGAGCAACAAAACCAGAAGCCCCAATTAACGTGAATATATAAAGGTTGTTTCTATCTGTCATGGGCACCCGGTTCCATCGTTTTTTAACCTTTGGGTCCATGATGTGTTCCAGATTAAGATGGACATGTGTTGAACGAGGTCGATCTTAGTTTTTTTTTTTTTTTATCTTTTGTATAATCCTGTAACAGAATTGGCAGCCAGGCACCGTGGGGCTGCAGTCTGCAGATGCGTTACGCTAGACTACGAACGCAACAGCGGTACATGCTGCAGCTGTTATTTGGACCGAAACATGGCGCTCTCTAGACCAGCGCCAAGAGAATCCAACAGCACCCCTGAGAGAGTGAAGAGGAGATCGATTCCATTTATCCAAACTACAGTACCGACTGTGCTATGCACGCCACAACTTTTTTTTGAGCAACATGCACAACACAACTGCACCACCATCATCACAACCTACTCCAAAGCAATCATACACGAAATAAAGGGCTCGTGATTTCTGACATATTTTACAACATACAGATCGCTATAAATAATATGTCACAACAATGCCATCCTATCCGGGTGGCATACCTAGAGCCTGAAACCCCCCGAGCTGCATGGCTACACTATTCCATACTGTCCCTGCACAGCAGCCCAACTTGATGTCGGAGCGAAGTCTAAACTTTACACAAAAAAGCACCACGACAAGTGAGACCTGGCACACAAAGGTATTTATCAATGGCTAGAATCATGGTGATTTTTAGAGTGATGCGATAAGCAAATAAGCAAGGGACGTCTTGTACTTACCAGCCTACAAAAACAGGTCTAGTCCTGGAGAGCTTTCACACGGGAGGTCAGCTCTCTGACTTGATTCTTGAGGCGCTCAGGGTTGCAGAAGAAATCGACAAATATTTGTCTTTCCCTGCCCACCTCATGGGCACGATTTTCAAATATCTGCGTATCATTTGCAGTTATTTAATCTTTTGAGGAACATGGTACAAAAGGGAGACAGTATGACTGTTCTTCAAAAAAAAAAATTTCTTTAGTTCTTTTTGCCTGATGATGACACCCTGACAATCAAGCAAAGAAACGACTAGTCTAGTTTGTGGAAATTAACAGATAAATGGAAAGATAATCAAACAAGCTTTTTTTCCATTAGGCAATAACCACGAAGGATCATAGCATATCAATGAATGAAATACCTTTATCTTTTGGGTGCGAGCCTTGGTTACTTCTTCCACGGAAACTTCAACTTGAGCGTTGGCATTTTCCATATCATCGAGTGCCCGCATCAATGGCTATAAGACAAACAGGGATTTATCACATCATTTCATATGTGCTCAAATAAAGGAGATCCAAGAAATATCACAATCTGAGGGTTCAAAGAATGTACCCAAGGCGTCAATATTGGTTCTGCAGTAGTTGACGACGCAAATAGAAGCTGTTCCACTGTTTGAATCAGAGTACATCTGCAGGAGTGGAGTGAGATGTTACTGTATTGGCCAACCAAAAAGTGATTTTGCAGGTTAAAACATGATATTGGATGGCACTCAATAATGCTTCTAGTGAAGAACTTGCAGGGAAGACCAGATATTCATCATGCTGCGATGCTTCCATATTGAAACTTATGTTTATGCTTCCATATTGAACTACCACTCAGGTTGGCTGTGAGCTAGAAAAATGCTTACTGTGTGAATTGTGAGTTGGATATCTGTGATCAATTGTTATACATGGGTACCACTGGTACATAGTAGAATAGGTTGGTACGCAGAAAAGGCATTAAATGAAACCTCTGAAATTTTGATTCTATATATTGAGAGGAAATAAGGTAAAGGAAACAAATTACTATTAGACAGTGCTTTGTTAACTTACAACTCATTGATACATCTTTTCCGGTCAGCTGGAAGGGTGTTCTCCAGCTCAGACTGAAGAGAAAGCAAGTCAGATTGAAGTGCTGATATTTGCTGAACCAATGCATGCGCTGACATGTATGTTGGTACTGTTGCTTGGACATCTACAAGAAGGATAAGACACGTTAGGAATATGAGAATAAAAATACTCACACAGATAAGTAGAGTTGCCTGCTTACTTGAGTGAATACATAGGAGATCACGCACTGCATGGAGGAAAGTGTCACGATCATCAATAGCTCCTTGTTCTCGTACTTCAGATGCAGCTTGAATCAATGAATTATAATGACCCTGAGAGACACATTAACACAAAGAAATTAAGCATATACCTGAAGACAATGAAAATAACAGGGGACAGACATAGATGCTGCTGAAAACAGAATGTAAAATGAAAAGACGCCAAAGAAACAAGGACAAGAAGCAAGTCAATAACAATGGAGATTGATTACCAAGCGGGTATTGACTGCTGAGAGGTAGCTTTGTAACTCAGATTCTATTACTCTAAGCAATGAGTACGCGCGAGCTATATTCTTCCTTTCAAGTTGGCAAGCAATCTTCAGAAACTGGTGTCTAGCAAGCTGATTAACCAAGTGACTGATGAACTGCAAAATGTATCAGATACCAGTAAGATCAGGGGAAAAAAAAAAAGGGACATAACGGTAATAAAAAAAAACAAGTACAGCCTACTTAGTCTTATATGAGGGAAAGTTTTCTGTTGCAGTCTGACTTCTGTGAGTATAAACCCAGTGAGGCAACCACCTTCTGTCAGCCACACTACCAAACTAAATACACACAACAGCAAAGGAATACTGATAAATTGCTGTTACAGTTTCTTTTCTGCAAATGTGCAGTAGTCTTTCTTTGCTGTGAATGTGCGGTTGTCTTAAAAATCCTCCAATGCTTTAAAGATGAGCTAAGATAAGGAATATAATGTTTTACTTTTTACACAACTTGATACCACCTAAGTATCTACAGTAATAAGAGCATCTGCAAGAGTCCTACATTTAATTTCCCTATATTCTCATATAGAAACAAAGGAATAACTTCATCTTTGATCCTGGTCGTCCTTCCTTTGATAATTGGAAGCAATGTTTCCTGGAAGAAGCCCAGTTGCAGTCTTTTCACTTCTGCCACTCTAAAAGACCTAATTTCCTAGCTTAACCTTGTTTCTGCTTGTACAGCCTATGCGGTTCTCTTAGTTGTAGCTACCTGGCTCCTCTTGCCCCCACCCCCTCTTCGTACAGTGGTGTTGTTCTTTTTGTTTTGTTTTTAAATAAAATCTTTACAGTGGGAGAACCCCTGCTGTATTTAAAGTTCAAAAAAACATTCTCATATAGGGGACATGCTACCCCCCCCCCCCCCCAACAACAACAAAAAGTATCTCTCCCAATAGTTCTCTATCTTAAATATGTTGCATATAGGGTGGACAACATGTCACCCAAATACGAGGGAGAGAGGATGATTTAGTAGGCACCACTAAATATAGGTTGTTTGGTTTTGGGGGTTGGGGGGTTGGTGTGATGATTTTCATTTCATAAACCTTAATTTTGACTTCAAGAGGTTGGATCAGGGAACTCTTGGAGATGCTCTATGATATCATATTTACATAATCTTAGAGAAGATAAGACATTATCATAAGAAAATACAAAAAAAAAGACATAAAGATGTCGGCATGACAAGTATAGTGTGAGGAGCTTACCGTTTTTTGCCTATTAATGTAGTACTCCTGGCGCATGACCTTTAAATCATAATCTCCTAAATATTTGAGTGATCAGAAGAAGCTAAGATAACAATACAACAAAATTTGTAGAACACTGAAAAATGAAATGCTTTCTATAAACCTTGCAAGATATATGTGCCTTGAAGTTGAGCAAGTTCTGAACACAGGCATGGTATTGTCTGAAGAGGAGAACAAGTGAATAGATGGAGGAAGTAAGGTGTAAGGTTGTGCCATGAAAAAAAAGTAAACTGGTGCAATGGTGCATTTAGTAAGAACTATTATTGCTATCTTATCCTCGCAACCTAAAAAGGTTCTTGCAGATAGTGAACGTGTCGTTGAAAGAATATAAAGCTAATTCCAGTATACAAATTTCCAGGTCACGAAAGCACAAAAATAACCCGAGAAATCAAACTTAAATTTGACTTGTGAGCTACTAATTTATAACCCAGCAACAAAATATGTTTTCTAAAGATAAGGCTGTCTTACATACCTCAGATACCAAAGCTTGCACCTTTTGAGAAAGTGTTGAGAGCTCTCCAGCAAGCTCAGAACCTTTTCTCCTGAAGGGAAATGCCACAGATACGAGGGAACTTATAAGAAAATTAGATAAGTCTTTGTTTCTGCTCTAAGCATTTATTTGCAGCTATGCATATAAGCATATAACTTACATATATAGTACAAAGCTGGAAAACAGATGAGTCATGCACTTAAACATAGCATAATGTATACCTAAGAGAATGGATATCCCTATGTATATGAGCTTCATCGGATGACACTTGTGCTTTCAATATAGAGAGTATAGCCTGCTGTTTAGCATTCTCAACCTGTGCTTCAATCCACTGTCTTTCACTATGTTGCAAATCTGTCACCAAAGAGTAATTCAGAGTAAATTCAAGAATGGTGAGAAAGTTGCAAAGCTGGAGAACACAATATTAGCTGCCTAAGAGGTAACACAACGAAAAGAATGTGATCCCAAATTTTAGGTAACAATAACTCAACGAATCAATAACAAATGAAAGGCCACAATATAAAAGTTGAATATTGGAAACGGCTAGCTGTATCGAAATGATACAATTGAAGCACAATAGGGTGCAAACCCATTTTCAGGTGAAAATATTCAGACTTCTATGTAAACCATTGGATAATGGGTAGATGGTTCAGCGGATCATGAATCATAATTTATTCTTACATAATTAGGAGGTTAACAGAAGTTGGCCATCATTATGAACCTAAAGTTTCTTGAATGTGATGCATCCATCTTTTGTAAGGGGTCCACATGAAGAGTTACCAATTTAGAACATCTGGAACATAATGTGAGCTTTACTCGATGATAAAATGAATCATGCAACAAGACTACATGAGGCGATTGCAATTATGAATCTGATGAGTCGTTGCAAATAGAAAAGCTAAGACAAGGTATAAAGCCAAAGCTAATTACATGGAACGAAGTCGTTGCAACTCAGCGACACGTTGGTGATGATGAGATTTTTCAGAATCTCCTGCATCATGACAACATAATGGTTACTATGAGTTCATCTGTTACGTCATCCCAGTATTAGAATCATGCTATTTCCTCCATGAAAATAAATTACAAATAATGAAATGAAGAAAGCCAATTTACCTCTTATCAAGCAATTAGCAATGTCATCAAGACTAACCCAGGAACACTTGGATTTTCCCTCCTCAGCAACGAGTCGAAATGGCCCCTGATCACATAACAAATGTTAAAGTTAACAAAGTAAGCAGACAAACTGTGGAGAATTGTCTTATGCTACTCAAAGGGTAAAAAGTAAAATTGTGCCAGAGATATATAAATGTAGTAAAGATGATAAAATGTACCTAAATCTGCCAATTTACATGGTATTGACTTGTCATAGATTGTAAAATTAGCCAGTCAATTAACTGAGAACAATGTGACAGACAACAAGATTTACCTTCTCAAATTGCTTTGAGAACCACCTATTTAGCTCTTTTGTACAAGTCAAGTCGCCAACAACATAGGGGTGGAAGTCTGAATATGCCAAGTATATACTTTCCTCTGCAAACCACAAATAAAGAAAGGATTTCATTGGATATAGTATGATGTTTATACACTATAGAATAGTTAGTATTATTCAAGGATCAAAAGCGAAAGAATAATAGCTATTCCCAATTGTATCTAGGTAAAGTGCATACCATCTCCTGAATGATAATGGGCCAGTTCCTGGGTAGTAGCAGTGATTCTTCCAAGAACTGCATTCATCTGAAAGTTAGAAAATACATCAAATCAAACTTTACCAAAAAAATAACCTCATGGAATATATTAATATCTTGTTTACATGAGTAAAAATCTACAGATACTAAGTATTTCATATAATACTATCTGCACATTCCAAATAAGACACATATGCTCATAGTACTAATAAAAAATAAAGGGCCACATTTATTATGAGATATATTGCAGAGCATAGCAAAAGATATGCTGCTATCATTAGTTAAAATCTTATCATGGAAAGCACTCAATCTTGTACCAGAAGTCCACAATAACACGAAACAAACCATTTTTTTTGTCTCTGTTATTTGTAAGATACATATACATTCAGATGTCAAAGTATCATAACTGAATGTAATAAAAAAAAATTCAAACTGCAACTGATTGAGTTATACCTCCAAGTTTTCTGGAAGTATCTCATCTAACGATATGAGCTCTCCACTAACTGCAGACATAGCAGATACACGTGCCCTTCTACCTTGAATAAGAGTTGAAGCCTGGCCTGCAAGCAAATCAAATTGTGCTTGCTGCCGTGCAAGCTGCTTTTGTAACTCAAAAACTTCGGCTCTATATGCTAGTTTTGCTTCACTGCAAATACAAAAATGAGAAAATTGTTAAGGAAAGCACTTATAAGATGCTAAGGAACATTTCAATCATGCACTTTGAAGCTTGGCATAATTAGCATTTAACTTCACTGGGTTTACAGAATGTTCCGAGAGCAAAAGGTCAAGCAGATATCACCAGTTTAAATTCGTTTTTACAATGTTTTCTCTTTTCTGTTGAAAACCCATTCCCGGAAAATAGTTGAAGTAGAATTGTGATTGGTTTCCTAAACATTTTGCACTAGCATCAATTTCAGAAATCAGTCCCCACTAAAATTTGAATCCATTCTATAACTACGACAATGTAAATGTAGCAATACTTCAATATTGGAAGTTCCAAGCATACCGGATATCAAGAATGGTTTCTTCTGATCCAAACACAGCCTCTTGATTGTCTTTCTTGCTTGAAAAGGCTGAAATACTATCAAAAGCAGAGTCCAAATCTTCACCCTGAGAAAATGATACATGTGCACCATAAAAGTTTTGAAGCCTGACAGAAACAGAAGCCTAAATAAAAATGCAGTTGCCTGGGGGTTTGGGACTGGATCTATTCTCTGATGGAAACTATACACCAGGAACTATCCAGATTTCAATCCTTCCCCAGAGAATTAAGTGTGCCATTTGACCACAAAACGAAAAATTTGAAGCAGATTTCCAGTACTTGGGGAACCCACTTGACACATCAATTAAAAGAAGCACTTAAGATATCCTATCATTCTTTAAAGTATATAATGAATAAATGGCCTTTTGAATATACCTCTAACAGTCTTCCCTCTTCCACGAGTTGTTCATACCTGACAGCCACATGCAAAATTTAATTAATTAAAAGTAAGAAAGAGACTCACCTATTCAAATTCAAACTAGTATGAAATAAAAAAATATGACATCAAAGCTTCGGATAATTGATCAGTTACCCTAACAAATGCATGAAACCTCAGTAACCACAGCACTACAAGTAAAACTGCAAATTCAGAAGCATTAAGCAAATTATACAGTAGGAAACAAACGTTTATTAATGCACATTTCCTATACTTATTAATGAAAAACCAGCAGATATTTGACATGTTATCCCTACGTAATAAGCACCCTTCAAATTGTTCATCACAAAATGAAATAAAATAGATATACCTTGACAAAATGCAACTGAAAATTAACCCCACCGAGAATCCATAATTTCACACTGAAATCCATAGCTTTATCAATCAGGGGCATAATCTCTCACTAAACATTTTGCGCCCATAGAGAGTTAAGAGACACAAACACTCCCCTAGAAACCTATTGCACCTAGCCTCCCCGAGAATTCACAGTAACTCCACCACAGATTAGCACCCCAGCTGCCCGAATCTCCCAACAACTACCTTCCCCATTAACCCTCCACGCCTCAAACTCAACACCATTTCGCGTCGCATACCACAGCAATGCCGAACCGAAATCGGCCTCAGCAGCAATCACCACCACTACCACAGCCCAAAAAAAGGATGCCAGAGCACGACGTGACAGGGAGATGGAATCGACTCGCTTACTGCGCCAGGTGGGACGGGGAGAGGACGTTGGAGGGGCGGAGGCAGGAGCAGATCCAGGCAAGCAGCGGGCGCGCCTCCTCGTACTGGAACGGCCACTCCAGCGCGTCCGCGTCCAGCGGGTCCTCCCCGTCGAACCCCAGCTCCGTCAGCGCCGCGCACAGCGCGGCCCCGCTCATCCTCGCCGTCGCGCTGCCGCGCGGCAGCTGCTGTGGCGGTGGGACGCTGTAGTGGTGGACTGGTCTGGTGGGTGGGCGGCCGTGCGCGGCCGGCAGCGGTTGCTCTGCTTGCGTCGCGTGAGTTCGAAACAACGCGAGCAAAACAAATGGGATCTGTTGCTTTTGGGGGAATGGGGTTTCGTCGGAAACTAGAGAATTCGGTGCCGATTGGGTTTTAATTTTATCACGCGCTGAAAATGAACGGCCTCTATAGAGGCCCATGTGCGATTAGAAGCCTCGCTGGAGGACCACCTTTTGCTGGGCCTTATCTTTTGTAATCAGGCCCAGTAATAAAGAGCTGAAATTTACTCCCTCCATCCCTAAATAACTGTCTCTAAGAAAAAATCCATATTTTCCTCACAGTTTCCGGACGACTAGAGCAGCAAAAGTACCTACTGCATAGGCCCAGTAATAAAGAGATGTCTTTACTGCCTTGCAGTTGGACCGCTGCAGGTGCGATTGTAAGGACCTGTGTGGCCTAGAGGGGGGGGGAATAGGCCTGTCAAAAATCACAGCTCAAAACTTAATTAGATAAGCCCGGCACTACCGCTCTGTGCCCGGCACTGCCGCTGCCGGCACTGCCGGCCCCAGCGCGGTACTGCCGCGCAGTGTGAGACCAGAAGCTGCAATTCGAAATCCAGCCACAACTAACTGATTCTATATGAATAGAAATGCTACAACAAGTTCTATGAACCAGCAGAAACCAACTACTCCAAGCCAAATAAGAGGAATAAAGTAGATCGGGCCAAACCCTAGAATCTATCACAAGCTCATGAATATGAAGAATGAAACTAAGCAAGCACAAGAGACAAGTGATTTATCCCGTGGTTCAGCTCGCCACCAAGGCTTGCCTACCTCCACGTTGTTGAGGTTGACCACTTAGGTCATGAGCTTTGCAACTCTACCTCGTTCTCAAGTCAAGGAACCAAATCCTTGAGGTGAGGGGTAATAATACTAGCTGAACAATCGATTACAAACCTCCCTAGGCCGCCACACAAGTTGGCAAGGCTCTAGGGTGACGCCTAGCCGGCTAGGGTTCCAAGAACCCAAGAGTAATAGAAGCAAATCCACCGGCTATGGCTCAAATCAAGTGCTCTAGGAAGTAGATCTCAGCTAGGGCTTCTCTTTGATGAAGGTTTAAGCCTCTCAATCACTTGGAATCAATGGAAATCGAAGGATTGGTGAGAGGGGAGTTGAGAGCCTTCAATGGGGAAGAGAGAAGCTTGTCTGGAGGTAGGTGACGAGTTATGGTCGTGGATAACCGTTGGGGTGGCAGGGAGATGGAGTAAATATCTCCTCCCTGCCAACGGTTACAATAAGTCGCGGCAGTGCCGGCCGAAGCCCGGCAGTGCCGCGGCCGGCACTGCCGCGACAAGAGCGGCACTGCCGCGCCTACCAATCAGACAGGGTTGGATTGGAATTCAGTGCAGCTGTCTTTGGTTAGAAACATGGATGGCTTGGGTTGGTTTGAGCACATGTCATTCAGCCATAGCAATGTATTTGCATTCCCCCTTGATAGTACGACATTCCTATAACTCAAATTCAAATGAAAAAGCTTGATATATCACTTTGAGTCCGGATCCGATGAAATGTAGTATGGGGGGTCCACCAACGTACATACACCATCCTTTCTTATCATAACCTGCTTATCAACTTCATGAATCTCATTAGTTCTCCAATCGTGTGGTCATTATCACCAAAACCCACAATTAGGGCTTGATTGCACTTACAATCTCCCCCTTTTTGGTGATTGATGACAACACAATCGAAGCTTACAATAAAAGGGTACAATACTTGAGATTTAGAAGCTTAGGTGTGAAACCTCCCCCTAAATGTGTGAATGAGAACTGAAATCTCGAATTGGCATTAGAGGCCAACATTCACATATTCAAAGGTGAGAGATAGGTTCAGTTTCACATCTAATAGCTTTGTGGGGTGCAACTAAACTGTGTCAAGAATAATACGTGATGCGAATGACAGTTTAAGCACATCAGAGATGTTTGCTGTCTTTCTGCCAGAGCGGCACTGGCCGCTCTGGAGCCCGGCACTGCCGGCCCTGGAGCGGCACTGCCGCTCAGGCTACAGACAGCAAACGCAGCGGAATTAACACAAAGCCACAAAGCATAATCAATAACAGAACTAAACAAGATAACACATGCCAGATAAGCAGGTAAAAGTACATGTCCACATCCAAGCCTAAGAAGTAGTACCATAGAGTAATATTACAAACATAGAGTTTTGAACGAATCAAACTCCCTCACAACTCACAACTACTAACATGATGGGGACATGAACAGAAAGAAAGTGTTGTACCCCCTTCTCTTCACCTAATTCTCCCCTTTGGCAACAAGTCACCAAAAAGAGAGAAGTAGAGAAGAGAAGAGTGTCCAAACACTCACTCATCATCCGAAGCTATCTTGTCCCACTGAACTTTTCTTCCTCCTCCTCATCATCATCGTCATCATCGTCGTCGTCGGACTCTACCACGGCCTTCCCCTGACGGTGAGTGGAACTGGTGTAGCGGGTCGAGGTCGAGGCACGTGTAGAACGACGGGGTGGCACAGGCACTATCTCCTCCTGCTCCTCATCTCCATCTGAGTCTATGTCATCTGAGTCGAGACTGGAGAGGTCGAAGTGAGGTGGAGAGCGGGGTGGAGGTAACGGCGAACGTCCCGCCCGCTCTCGCTCTGCTCGCTGCTCAACGAGTGCCTGGTGAGCTGTCTGGGCTGCGTAGGTGCAAGTAGAGAAGATGGCCTTGATCCATTTGGCCAACTTGCTCTTCTTCTTCCTCTGATAGGAAGGGCGGGAGCTCTCTGGCTGTCAGCTGCTGCTGCCCCTGCTGCTGCTCCTCTCTTCTTCTCTGCACGGTATGGCTCATGCAACCCATCCTTAGCAAAGGTATAGCCGGAAACCATCTCAATCATAAACATGATGTAGGGGGCATAGAGAACTGCCTTCCTAGCATCCTCGGCTGCAACCTGAAGCTCAGTCCATATAAAGCTGGATATGGAAAAGCGATTAGCCCCTGGGGCCATCCTAGCCAACATGTTCCTGCCATATCCATACAAGTTAGAATGGGACCCACTCTTTGGGTTGAGAGTTTGCCTGAAGAGGTTGTTCAACATGTAATAAAAACCTTGTAGTCCCTTGACCAACCCATCTGCCTTCCGAGGGTCCTCATACATGAAAGCAATCTCAGAATCTGTCAAAGTCCTCTCATCATGCAGGTTATCATACTCTCTATCCTCGCTGCCCAAACCGAGGATCCTACTAAAGGTCTCATAAGTGACCTTGTAGTGACGACCCTCGGTCATCCAATGCATCTCCTCAACCACATTGTCAACATACAGCGTCGCATGGAACTGATGGATGATCTCGGTGTTCCAATTATAACTAAATCCCATCAGATCATACATGTTTCTTGCCTTACATGCAGCCACCACCCTGTTGATGTCACGGTCAGTCTTGCTCTCTAGATGCTCCCAATCAACATACTTCATATTCAGTATCTTCTGCTTCTTGGCATTGTATAGGACTGAACGATAGAAATCAGAATGGAACTCGTTCCAGAACCTATAATCAATGCCCATATCCTTTTGATGGTTGTATGGGTTGTGCTGGCGCTGAGACTTGACCGAGCTGAACTGCTGATAGTATGACAGGGGCTGCCTGTCCCTGGTGTCCTGAGGAGGCCTCTCCTGCACATCCTCTGTGTATGGCTGCAAGTGCGCCCTGCTGACCTCTGCCAAGTGCTCTGGGGTGTTGGGGTAGAGGTCTTCCCTTATCTGTCGCCCTTGCATCTGCAGGCGAGCCTCATCCCGGATCTGCTGCCGCGCTCGCTGCTCCACATCTCCGGGAGCTAGAGCCACCTCGACGGATGGCTGCTTGCTCCTCCCCCTGAGCGGATCCATCCTCTGCTTGACCCTTCTCTCATCTCCTCTTCGCCCGACATCTAAAACATGGAAACTGCGAATTAGAAGACTGCATAAGGGCTGGTAGGTTATAGTGAGGCGATAGATTTTGATGGATAAGGTGTTACTTGGATCAAATCCCCCTCATGGTCCGGCACTGCCGCTCTGGGAGCGGCACTCCGGGGCCCCGCACTGCCGCGCAGGCAGGCCAGATCTGAGCCAAGGAACACCACATCCATCATCTCTACCACTTCCCTATCATCTACAAACCCTTCTACAACCTCTAAATACAATACCCATGGCGCATTTTACAAATCGGGAAAAACTTAGGGTTTGGGATTTTGAACCTTCACCTTGAGAGGAAGGAGAGGGAAGGAGACCCTTGGAGAAGAGGACGACGGAGCAGCACCGAAGGAGATCCCGAGCAGCACCTCCGGAGGCCGGAGTTGCCGGGGAGCACGGTCGGTGGAGGAGGGAGAGCGCGGTCGCCCTTGTTCGCCCGAGGAGAAGAGGGAGAGGAGGTCACGGGTGCGGTGAATGGATGAGGGGAGAGAGAGAGAGGGGCCATCGGGTAAGAGTAAAAAGTTTTCCCTTGGCCCACTCGGTAACAAACCGATTCAGCTGAATCGATAAGTCGCGGCACTGCCGCGACTGCCGCGGCACTGCCGGGGCCCGGCACTTCCGCGCCTGACCCGGCACTGCCGGACAGTTACCTACAGACAGGTTTATTCTCTACAGCACTATATCTTATTCTTGGAGTGGACAAGTACTACTTGCATGTTATGACCAGTGACAAGTAATCAATTCAGAACAATGGTCATTCCAAGCAAGTTTCTTTCACAAGGTTTTGAAACACAATATATGAAAGTTTTGAAATTGGTTTTACCTAGGTCATTCTAGTAGATCAATCAAGCATGCTAGGTTTCAAACTATGTTACGAGAGTCAAGGATATTTAGTTCACTTCTCAAAGCACAAAACCTTGACTCATCTAGAGGCTTAGTGAAGATATCGGCTAGTTGTTTGTCGGTGCTCACATGTCTAATGGCGATATCTCCTTTGATTTCATGATCTCTTAAGAAGTGATGTCGGATGTCTATATGTTTGGTTCTTGAGTGACTCACTGGGTTGTTTGCAAGTTTTATGGCACTTTCATTGTCACACAGGAGTGGGATATGAGTAAATGACATCCGAAATCACAAGGGTTTGCCTCATCCAAAGTAGTTGCGCACAACATGCACCTGCTGCAACATACTCGGCCTCGGCTGTGGAAAGGGCTACACAATTTTGCTTTTTAGAACTCCAAGACACTAAGGAGCGTCCAAGGAATTGACATGTCCCCGAAGTGCTTTTTCGATCTACTTTGCAACCGGCGTAATCGGAATCCGAATAGCCAAGTAGATCAAACTTGGAGCCCTTAGGATACCACAAGCCAAGGTTTGGAGTGTGAACTAGATATCTCAAGATTCTCTTAACGGCCACTAAGTGACACTCTTTCGGGTTAGCTTGAAATCTAGCACACATGCACACACTAAGCATAATATCGGGCCTAGATGCGCATAAGTAAGTAGAGAGCCGATCATGGAGCGATATACCTTAATGTCCACGGCTTTCCCTTCTACGTTGAGATCAAGATGCCATTGGTTGGCATGGGAGTTTTGATAGGCTTGGCGTTCACCATGTCAAACTTCCTTAACATATCATGGGTGTACTTGGTTTGACAAAGAAAGTCCCTTCCTTTAATTGCTTGATTTGAAAACCAAGGAAGAACTTGAGCTCACCCATCATAGACATCTCAAATCTCTTAGTCATGATCCTACTAAACTCATCACAAAAGATTTGTTAGTACTACCAAATATTATGTCATCGACATATATTGGCACACAAAGATATCTCCATTGACTTTATGAGTGAAGAGAGTAGGATCGGCTTTGCCTATTTCAAAGCCTTGTTTGAGCAAGAATTCCTTAAGGCATTCATACCATGCTCTAGGTGCTTGTTTAAGCCCATAGAGTGCCTTATGGAGTTTGAAGACGTGGTTGGGGAACTTGGGATCTTCAAAGCCCGGTGGTTGCTCGACATACACCAACTCTTGTATAGGGCCATTGAGAAATGCACTCTTCACATCCATTTGATATAGCTTGAAGTTGTGATGGGCTGCATAGGCTAGAAGAATCCGAATGGCTTCAGCCTGCAACCGGTGCATTGTTTCTTCAAGTCCAAGCCCTCTACTTGAGTGAACCCTTGAGCTACCAATCTTTCCTTGTTCCTTGTCACCACAACCTTCTTCATCTTGCGTGTTGCGGAAAACCCATTTGGTTCCAATAACATTGGTATTTGGTCTTTCCACAAGTTGACCATACTTGATTGCGCTCGAAGTTGTTGAGCTCTCTTGCATGGCCATCACCCAATCCGGATCATCTAGGGCTTCTTCTACCTTGAGAGGTTCCAAAGAGGAGACAAACGAGTAATATTGATAGAAATTTGCCAAATGAGAGCGTGTCGTTACCCCAGCCCTTTCGTAGACTCCCAAGAATGTTGTCAACGGGGTGATCCCGTTGAATAGTTTGCTTGAGTCTTGGATGATCAATGGGTTCTGGTTCATCTTCAGCATCCTCTTCTTCATCTTGCTCGAAGATGGGTTGTAAGTTTACTCCATGAAGTGGAGTGGCTGCAGCTGCTCTAGGTGTACCCGGCACTGCTGGGCTTCGCCCAGCACTGCCGCCGTCGGGCACTGCCGGGGACTGTATCTGATCAATCCCAGCAGGAGCTTCAGCTTGAGGACCATCTCGACCAGTAGCCTGCTGTTCTTGTGGTCTAATATCACCAATGGCTAGTTGCTTGATTGCTTCACAAGGTGGTTCCTCATTACCTACAACAACCTCATCAACTTGCTCTACTTGAGAGCCATTAGTTTTCATCAAACGTCACATCTATCGCTATTTCAACCTTGCCGGAGGCCTTGTTGAAAACACGATAGGCATGCTCGTTTGATCCATAACCGAGAAGAAAACCTTCATCAACCTTGGATGCGAACTTAGAGGCTTTGGGCTTCTTGTTCAATATGAAACATTTGCACCCAAATACTCTAAAGTACGACACCTTTGGTTTGTTACCGGTGAGCAGCTCATAGGAGGTCTTCTTTCTTCTCTGTGAAGGTAGAGGCGGTTGATTGCATGGCAAGCAGTATTGACGGCTTCGGCCCAAAAGATGTCCGGCGTCTTGTACTCATCTAGCATCGTCCTTGCATGTCAATGAGTGTTCTATTCTTCCTCTCCACCACGCCATTTTGTTGAGGGGTGTATGGAACTGAAAATTCATGCTTGATGCCCTCTTCATCAAGAAACTCATCCACTTGGGTGTTTCGGAATTCGGTTCCGTTGTCGCTACGAACTTTCTTGATGTTGAAACCGAATTCCCTTTGAGCTCTTCGTATGAACATCTTCACCTTCTCTTGCACTACACTTTTGTCATGCATAAAGAATACCCAAGTGAAACGAGAAAAATCATCAACAATAACAAGACCATGTTTGTTACCGCCGATGCTAAGGTAGGCAACCGGTCCAAAGAGGTCCATGTGGATCAACTCCAATGGATGAGTAGTAGTGTCGTAGCTCTTCGGTGGGTGAGGTACGCCTACTTGTTTTTCGGCTTGGCAAGCTCCACATACTCTGTCTTTCTCAAAATCAACATTGGTTAGTCCTAGGATGTGATTGTCCTTTTGAAGTTTGGCCAAGTTCCTCATCCCAACATGAGCTAGTCGGCGATGCCATAACCAACCCATGCTAGATTTTGCCACTAAACAAGTCTCAAGTTTGGCTTCACTTTTGTTGAAATCAACTAAGTAAAGCTTCCCTTTCAAACGACCCGCAAAGACAATAGAGGAATCCTCCCTTCTAAGACTTCCACACCCTCATCCGTAAAGAGACAATTGAAACCCATTCCACATAATTGTGAAACGGATAGCAAGTTGTAACTCAACGAATCAACATGTAAGACATTAGTAATTGAATGCTCAAGTGTAATAGCAACTTTACCAAGACCTAACACATCCCCCTTGGAGTTATCACCGAATATGATGTTTTCGCTTGCATTTGAAGTTGGGGAATATGATGAGAACATACTCCTTTCTCCGGTCATATGATTTGTACATCCGCTATCAAGCACCCAACTTGATCCACCGGAGGAGTATGCCTGCAAGACAAGTTTAGTTCCTAGGTTTAGGTCCCCAATTGATATTGGGGCCTTGCAAGTTAGTCACAAGTATCTTAGGAACCCAAATGCACTTGTCGGTTGTCCTCTTGTTATCACCAACATACTTTGCAACAACTTTACCACTGTTGTTGTGTCCTAAAATGTAACAAGATGACATGCTCTTCCTTGGGGCTTCTATCTTGGGTTGATGTGCAAACTTGTTCTTGGTCACCCAAATAGATTCCTTTGGTTTCTGAGATTCTTGCTTTGGGTTGGGTACCTGCTTGTGTTGTGTGTGAGACTGAGCAGAAGGCAAACTGGTAGCCTTGCCTTTCTTGGGGCGCGGCACTGCCGGCCTGGGGGCGGCACTGCCGGGGTCCGGCACTGCCGCCTTCTGGCGCGGCACTGCCGCGGTCTGTGCAGGCTGAACTGTACCAATCTGACCCTTCTTCTCAAACCTCACACACTCATAGCCATTCACTGTCCTTCTTCCATTAGTCTTGGCTCCTTTTTCGTGCCCCAACCCATCTTTTATGGAAGGACGCCGTCCATTCTTGAACTTGGGCTTGCTCTTCTCTTGAGTCTTCTCATTAGCACTTGTGGTAGACTTGACACAACCATTTGCAATGATATTTGTCAATCTTGCTATCTCCTTTCTCATGGCCTCCATGTTCACAAGGTTAGTGGAATAGATATTTAAATCAACATTATAGCATTTTCCACAACCTTCACTAGTGGAGGGAATAGAGGTGACATTTGCTTTAGGAAGAGTTGAGTTGCTTTCCCAAAGAAGATTATATTGCAACTCAAGTTCTTTGTGCTTTTCATCTAAGCCACAATACTTTTCCTTGAGTGCAATATGGGCCTTCCTTAGGGAAGCATGTTCATCTTGCTCTTTGGCCAAGGCCTCGTGCAAGACGTCCAACTCACTTCTCTCTAATGCAAGAGCTTCCTTGCAAGCAATGTAGAGGTCCTCTTGTTTGATGAGAGCATCCTCACTTATTGCTAGCTCGGCTTGTACACATTCTAGTTCCTCCATTAGTTTAGTGATCAAGAGTTTGGTTTTCTTATCCAACCTTTTAGTTATCATGTTTATCTCTTCATCACTAGAATCATCATTACTAGAGGAATCACTAAGTTCACTACTAGAGATGTCACTAGGTGGAAGAGAGGTTTTAGAAGTGTGAGCGTTTTTCACCTTCTCTTTCTTGGCCATGAGACAAGTGTGGGAGTTGCAATCATCATCATCGGACAAGTTGTTGAATAGTCTTGGTGAAGGAGATGATTTTTGAAATGCTATTGTTGCTATCTTCTCATCTTCTTCACTTGAGGTTTGTGCGGTTGAATCCCATTCATGTCCAATGTGAGCTTCTCCCATGTATCTCTTGTTGTGTTTCTTGTAAGTGCCTTTGTCATCTTTCTTGCCCTTGTTGAAGTTGTCCTTCTTCTCATGTGGACAATGTGCTATGAAATGGTCGGTGCTTCCACAATTGTAGCAAGTTCTTTTCTTCTTGTTTGGAAACCTTCTCTTTACAAACTTGTAACCTTCCTTCTTGAGCCCCTTGCGGTATCTTCTCATGAAAAGAGCTATATCACCAATTTCTTCAAATTCTTCACCATCACTTTCACTTCCACAAGATGATGATGTGCTGTCCTCAACTTCAATTTTCTTCTTTTGTTGCTTGGGCTTGCTTGTAGAGGCTTGCTTGCTTGATTTTGTCTTGCTTGATGTTGCTTGCCTTGATGGCTTGCTAGCCTTAAGTGCCACATCCTTGATCTTCATCCCATCTAGCCTAGCTTGCAACTCTCCAAGCTTCCTTCTCTCATTTGCCTCTTCTCTTTGCATATCAAATGTGATAATCCTTCCAAGCACATCACTAGGTGTGAATTGCTCAAACTTCTTCTTGTCCCTAATCAATGTCACTACGGTCTCATTTCTAGGTGAGTATGCCTCTAACATGATCTTCACAACCTTGTGATCATTGATTTCATTTCCACCTAGCCCTCTAATCTTACCAACAATCACCATCAATCTATCAAACATCTCTTGAGGACCTTCACCATCACAAATCACAAACCGGTTGAGCTTAGCCATCAACAAGTCAATCTTGGATTGCCTCACTTTGTCAACCCCTTCATGAGCTATATGCAATGTGTCCCAAATCTCCTTTGCAACCTCAACTCCCATGACCTTGTTGTACTCATCACCATCCAAGGCACTAAGCAACACACTAGTGGCTTGGGCATTGAGATGAATGTTGCGGAATTCATCTTGAGTGGGGCTCTTTGGATCAACCGGTGCTTCAAGTCCATTGTGCACTATCTCCCAAATACCTGGATGGAGACCAATAAGATAGGTCTTCATAATGTGCTTCCACTTGGCAAAGTTAGTCCCGTCGAAACGAGGTAACTTGCCCGCGGGCACATTGATGAGAGGCCTAGAGTCATGGTTAGTCATAGAAGAATAGTTAAAGGATACTTCTTTATATGACTTCTTCATCTCCTCCTTCTTCTTGTTGTCCTTATGTGTGTAGGAGAAGTGATCATCTCCATCTTCGGTGCTACTTGAGTCATCACTCAAGTTCACACACTTCTTTGCTTGGAGCTCTTCCTCCTTCTTCTTTTCTTCTCTTCTCTTGCTCTTTCTCTCTCTTCTAATCCTTCTCTCTTCTTTTCTTTGAGCCTTTTCTTCTTTTGCTTTGAGAGCCGCTGCATCTTCTCTTGCTTTGGCTCTAGCTTCTCTTCTCAATCTTCTTTCCTCCTTTCTTCTTGCGAGCTCTCCGGCCACACACACCCATTTGAGGAGGTGCCTTCTCACTTGCTGTGGAGAGACTTTCATTGCTGCTAGCGGTGTGCATTTCCACTTCAGTGTGGGTTGCACAACGCTAACGTTACCCGTTCCTCCGCCGGTGGCCATTCTCTCGCACGGTGAAGTGCTGCTGAGAGACCAGGCTTTGATACCACTTGTAAGGACCTGTGTGGCCTAGGGGGGGGTGAATAGGCCTGTCAAAAATCACAGCTCAAAACTTAATTAGATAAGCTCGACACTACCGCTCTGTGCGCGGCACTGCCGCCCCAGCGCGGTACTACTGCCGCGCAGTGTGAGACCAGAAGCTGCAATTCGAAATCCAGCCACAACTAACTGATTCTATATGAATAGAATGCTACAGCAAGTTCTATGAACCAGCAGAACCACTACTCCAAGCCAAATATGAAGAATAAAGTAGATCGGGCCAAACCTAGAATCTATCACAAGCTCATGAATATGAAGAATGAAACTAAGCAAGCACAAGAGACAAGTGATTTATCCGTGGTTCAGCTCGCCACCAAGGCTTGCCTACCTCCACGTTGTTGAGGTTGACCACTTTAGGTCATGAGCTTTGCAACTCTACCTCGTTCTCAAGTCAAGGAACCAAATCCTTGAAGTGAGGGGTAATAATACTAGTTGCACAAGTGATACAAACCTCCTAGGCCGCCACACAATTGGCAAGGCTCTAGGGTGACGCCTAGCCGGCTAGGGTTCCAAGAACCCAAGAGTAATGAAGCAAATCCACCGGCTATGGCTCAAATCAAGTGCTTTAGGAAGTAGATCTCAGCTAGGGCTTCTCTTTGATGAAGGTTTAAGCCTCTCAATCACTTGGAATCAATGGAAAACGAAGGATTGGTGAGAGGGGAGTTGAGAGCCTTCAATGAGAAGAGAGAAGCTTGTCTGGAGGTAGGTGATGAGTTCTGGTCGTGGATAACCGTTGGGGTGGCAGGGAGATGGAGTAAATATCTCCTCCCTGCCAACGGTTATAATAAGGCGCGGCAGTGCCGGCCGAAGCCCGGCAGTGCCGCGGTCCGGCACTGCCGCACAAGAGCGGCACTGCCGCGCCTACCAATCAGACAGAGTTGGATTGGAATTCAGTGCAGCTGTCTTTGGTTAAAAATATGGATGGCTTAGGTTGGTTTGAGCACATGTCATTCAGCCATAGCAATGTATTTGCATTCCCCCTTGATAGTACGACATTCCTATAACTCAAATTCAAATGAAAAAGCTTGATATATCACTTTGAGTCCGGATCCGATGAAGTATAGTATGAGGGGTCCACCAACGCGTATAAACCATCCTTTCTTATCATAACTTGCTTATCAACTTCATGAATCTCATTAGTTCTCCAATCGTGTGGTCATTATCACCAAAACCCACAATTAGGGCTCGATTGCACTTACAGCGATTGATTGGACTGTGGGAAGGGATGCATCCTAAGGCGGGCTGTGCTTGATTCCTAAAATACCTCAAATATTTCTAGATTTCTCGTCACATCAATCTTTAGATGTATGCATAGAGCACTAAATGCAAGTAAAAAATAACTAATTATATTTTTAGTATATACATGTCGAGACGAATTTTGTGAGCCTAATTAGTCTATGTTTGGATAAAGTTTATCAAATAACAATGAAAGTGCTACAGTAATTTTTTTCAAAAATTTCTCGGACTAAACAAAATTAAAACCCATGATATCATCAAACTGAGACACATGTATGGAGTATTAAATACAAAATTAATTAAAAAATTAATTTGTCAGTCGGAATCTACTTCGCGAGACGAATCTACTGAACATAATTAGTCCATGATTTAACAATGTGATGCTACAATAAACATATGTTAATAATAAATTAATTAGACTTAATAGCTTTGTGTCGATGATATGAAAAAGATACCTGCACTTCAAAGACTCAAATCATGGCAAAGCCCACAATCGCCTCTCAAGTCTCAGCTCGCAAACCAGTCCAAGTACTCTTGACGCAAAAATTCGGTCGGTCACAACACTCGGCACTCCTCAGAGGGCGTACAGCAGGCAAGAGTCCTGACCTCCTGAATCTTCAACGGTGACGGTGCCGAATCTCGGTGAGATCGACTTTGGGCGTGCCAGTCAATTTGACCTGTAATTGACAAGGAGAAAAAGTTGTCAAATTGTGGAACCTACCGGTTTGGTGCCAGACAGTTCTAAATTGTACGGCTCTGATATAGCCACTTGTTATTATGATATTGACTACCAAGTCAACTCACAAGAGATTGCATGAAGGCATTGAAAAAATATAAAGCAAATAGCTATGATATATGTAAAGAAGCATTCGGAACAGACAAACAACCGATGAGCTTAGACATATTAGCAGAATAAAGATCTATGTGTACGTCCAAACCACGTGAAAAAACGTATCGACTAATTGTATAGGCAATTCTATCTGTTAACTGTCGGTGTTTCTACCCCGGGGGTATGTCACCAACTAGTAACTATGATCGCGTGCTCTCTTCCTGGATGGTGATGCAAGATGACACAAGGATTTATCCTGGTTCGGGCGAAGAAGGCCCTACGTCCAGCGGGGGGAGGATGCTCTTGTATTACTTGCACCTAAGTGCTTGTACAGGGGCGTTACAAGCTCAACAAGCTTGGACCGGAGTCCAGACTCATCTAGGTATGGTGTTGTATAGGCTTGTGTGCTGACCCGAGTGGAGGTGGATCTAGATTTGTCTATCGTGGAGTTGTGTCACCGCGTGCGTGAAGACCCCTGGTGTCCTCTTTTATAGAGCAAGAGGAGGCCAGGGTTACACAGGGATGATACAGGAGTCGGGATGTATGATGCCCAATACGACAGAGGGTAGGAATTCTGTCTTGTCGGGGTCACTGTAGCCGGCGTGGGGGCTGCTGTTGAAGCGTCCTTGAAGCGTGGCCTCCATTCCTGGCGCGGACGTGGACGTGGCGACGTGGAGGTCATGCAGCGCCCATCCCGGCGCGTACATAACGTGGCAGGGTTCCTCCGGGTCTTGGGGGTACCTGTCCTCCAATAGCAGGAAAGCCGTCAGGGCTCGAGGGGCGCAGGGCCGGCCTCGAGGTGCGTTACGTGGGGCTCGAGCCCCCGTAGGTATGGGCAAGTCCCGGAAAGCCCGGTCGAACAGCGGGAATCCAGGCTTCGAGAGGTGGCTCGAGGGTGCTACAGTGCAAGTATGGCCGGACAATGCTGTACTTGCGCCTTTTTGCCCATACTTGAGGTGAAAGCGAGATTTGACTATGGCTCCGGTTTACTGTGGCGCACGTCGGGTTTCAGAGGACGTGACCGGAGTAGGTGAACGCATTAAATGCGCAGTGTGGGATTGGCATCCGAAGTCTGGCGCTGCTCGAAGGAGATGTGAAATGTCTCGAGGGATAGGCTATCGTGCTTGAGAGGCTCGAGGTCCCCGCGCGGGGTCTCGAGGAGCGGTGTACGGCTGTGGTGGGCTCGAGGCCTAGGTGCCAGGGCTCGAGGGGTAGGTTGCCGGGAGGCGGTCGGTAAGGCTTTGGCGAGTCTAAGCTTCCTGGCAGAGGGTCAGTGCGGCCGACCTCGAAGGTTTGGTTTTTAGGGAGCTAGACTAGTTTCTCCTCTTATTAATTGGTGTTCTAGGTTTAACTTGTTTGTTTTGCGTCGATTGGGGGTACCGCTTTGGTGTTCCCCCGACAGTAGCCCCCGAGCCCTTGTTTGAGTGCTTGCACTCGAGCAAGGGCTCCTCAGCGGGATCGTGAGGGTTACTGACTGGTTCTCGAGGGTTTGGCTGTGTTGATTCCGCGGGTGTCGCGCGAGCGACACCCGCGGTTGTAGCCCCGAGGCCATGGGGGAGTGGTTAGGACTCCCTCATGGGCTTTCTTACGCGTGCGTGTGAGTGTCAGTTACATCTTTTAGGTTCGGGAGTGTCGAGCCCCCGAGTTTTTTACCCTCTTTCGTCGAGGGGTGCCAGGCTGAACCGACCGGCCGGCACTTCGAGCCGTTCGGCACGCCGGTTGCCCTGGCTTGTCGTCCCGCGAGTCCTTTCAATCGGATGCGAGGGGGATGCCTCGTACTACCACGAGCGGGCGAGTATCGAGGTTCCCGGTGAGCTGGTAACGGGGGAATCCAAGTGAGACCTCGTGCCCGTTCGATGGGGTCGACTGTAGCCCGGAGGCGATCTCATAAAGCATGGGTGCTCAGTCTGCAGGAGTGTCGGGTCCATTCGATAGGACTCGGTGGCTCGATGCCTCCCTCTGAGGGGATCTCACTGCATGTCGTGCTCCCCGCCTTGGATACACGTGAGGGGCCTCGAGGGCTTGGCCCTCGAGCGATGCTGCGAGTGGCGCCCCTTGGTGTCCCTAACTCGGGTGCTCGAAGCCGGCTGTCGAATCCTCTTCGAGGCCCAGCCTTCGCTGCTTCGAGACTTAGGGCCGGGGCCCGTTTTTACCTTCCTGAAGAAGCCTCCGTCGCTTGGAAACCTTCTGCCCGTTGGGCGCGCCTTTTTAGGCGAGGTAGTGGAGATCGTGGCGCTAGGGCGACTGACAAGAAGTCGGAGCGGCGGCCGTGGTGGCCCAGAGGAGTGGAGCGAGTGCGGAGTTGCCGCGTGTACCTGTCGACCAGCTCGAGATGCGGTTAGGTGAGCACATTAAATGCGTGCGGTTACTTTTCCGCCGTCGTGGGAAACCCCGACCGTTGGGGTTTCCTCTTATAAATATCGAAAGAGAGGAGAGGAACCCTTTACTTTGCCTTTGCCTTCACCACCGCCGTAGCCTCCGCACGCCTTCTTCCCGAGCCTGCAATTGGGAATCTTCCCGGCCGCCCGTCCGCTGCTCGAATCCGCGCCGTCGCCGCCATGGCTGCTCAGACTCCAGCGCTGCCGGCCGAAGACTGGAACCCATCGAAGACGACGCAACGCGAGCTGGATTCGCTGGTGGCCCAGGGGCTCCTCTGTCCTAACCCGCAGGAGGGACCCGCGTGGTGGGTTCTTCTGTCGGAGGATCACCGGGAGCCGCACCCGCCGGAGGGTATGTGGTGAGCTTCACGCGCTACCACCGCATGGGGCTTGGCGTTCCGTCGAGCCGCTTCATGCGGGGGCTAGTTCACCACTTCGAGGTGGAGCTGCAACACTTCTCCCCAACTCAATCTCTCGCACACCGCCATCTTCGCCGCGGTGTGCGAGGGATATTTGAAGATCGAGCCGCACTGGGAGATGTTCGTCCACCTCTTCCGGGGCGAGCTCTTCCTCAAGGCCTTGAAACCTAGCGGGAGGAGGCTCGTGCGTGTGTGCTCTCTCACCGTCACCGCGAGGACTGGGACCTCGTCGGCCAACGTCCCCCGCGAATACCTCCACTACAAGCTTTCCACCAACCAGGCGGGGTGGGACGACCATTGGTTCTACCTGCGGAACGAGGGCGGGCTCCTTCCGTAGTACACCGGTGGGGTCATCACCCAGCGCCCGGAGAAGTGGACCTGGGGCGTCGCAGCGGATCGGCAGGGCCACCTGATGCCGTTGATGAAGACGATGCGGTCGTTGGTGGAGGACAAGGGCTTGACCGTCCAGGCGGTTATTTGGGCGTTCCACCAGCGGAGGGTCCTTCCTCTGGCGGACCGCCCCCTCCTCATGCATGAGATGGGACCAAAGGCCCCGCTCGAGGCGCTGAACGAGTCGAGGATGGCCGAGGAAAGGCTGCTTCGGAGCGAGGCGTCTCTCGGGTGTCGATCACAGTCCATGGGTCGTTTGTCCCCGAGGACACCAACCTGATCCCCATGGCGCCTGACGAGGGGTGTCTTGACCTGGTAAGCCACCCTCGAGTCAGATTGTCTCGAGCCTCCCCTCCTTTCTCTTTTTCCGAATCTTGTTTTACTCTCTCTTATGGTTTTTCTTATCAAGTTTGTTTTCTTGAAGGGGGTGTTCACATGTCGCGCGTCGAGGCCCCGGTGAGGGAGGACGCCGCGGAAAGACAGGTGAGGCGCCTCTCTGCTCAGAAAGATAAGAAAAGTAAGGATGCAAAGAAGAAAGAAAAAGAGAGGAACTTGCGCCGGTCGGCCCGGGAACAGAAACTCGCGAAGGCTCGTCGTAACCGGCAGCCTAGAGAGGAGTCCCCCGAGCTCAGTTCCTCGAGCTCGGAGGAGGAGGATGATGATGAGGAGGAGAGTGATGACGAAGGGATGGATGCGCGTTTGAGGCGCGCGGGGGTCGTCGACGTCAGGGCTGATCGCTCCTCTGCGCAGGAGAATGTTTTGGAGGTTCCCCCGGCGAAGGGATCGCGCGGGGCGCAGCCGCGGAAGGCTCCGTCAGGCCCAGCCTCATCGGAGGCCCAGGGCACATCGAGCTCCGTACCGGACGTGCCCGCTGACGCGAGGAAACCTCGAACCAGGAGCGCCATCGCTGCGGCGCAGAAGGAGGCCGCGACCGCGTCGACCCAGCGGGGGGTCTCGAGAAGGGTCGGCCGTCGAGGAGCGGTCAACACGTTGAGAAGGACTCCGGGCCCGACCATCGCAAGGCGTCGTCGAGGGTGACATCGAGCCCGCGCCACCATGACCGTCGAGGGGGGAGCCCCGATCGTCCCGTGACGAGTCGCGAGCGACCCCGGAGCCCGTCGCCGCGCCGCATCGCCGCCGGAGAAGGAGGCAGGCGCGGGGGGGGGCGCGGCCGTCAGCATGAGCGCTGGAGCAGGTCTCGGAGCCCGCGGCGGGAAAGGCGTCAAGATGACCGCTCGAAGGAGACGCGGTCGCCACCTCGGGACGGGAGACAAAAGGAGAGCTCTCCGCCGGGGTCGAGCCACGGGATGCATCGGGAGCCTTCCCCCCATCCAAGCCATGTGGAGACGGCTCAGGGGCGTGGCTCGAGCCATGGGGCGGGCTCGAAGCCCTTGAGCGGGTCCGGCGATTCGGGGAAGAAGCCCCGCCCTCGCTTTGGGTGAGTAGGTCTCCTTAATTTCGTTGGTAGGGAAACTTTACCTTTTTACCTTTGGTGATATGTGCTGTTTTCTGGCTTTTCAGGGAAAAGCGCCCCCGGCAGGAGATGGTCCCCGCGGCGTCCAAGCGGGCCAAGACCTCGAGTTCTGCCGAGGTCCAAGCACCTCGAGGTATGGCTCCTTCTTCCGGTGGAGAGGCCGCTTGGCTGGCGAAGGCTCGAGCAGCCATGGCTCGGGAAGCCAGATGGCCGCCGCGGATCTGGTGAGGCCGACGCCGTCGACCACGGGGGTCGAAGCTTTTTCCTGTTTCTGACGACGTGTTCTCCTTTTTCAGCAGGGACCACAGCTCCTGGCGCCGAGCCTGCCGCCACCGCGTCCGTCCGGCACCGCATCCTCCTCTTCTCTCCTCCTCCTCAGGTGGCACCTATCGAGAGGGCCACTCCTCCCCCCGTCGCGACGACCATCTCGGGGGGAGCTCCCGAGACGAGCATGGCTCCGTTGGCGTTTGGGGCTGAAGGGTCGACGGCCCTCGAGTCCCCGGTCGACGCAAGCCGCCCCGCGGAGAAGGGGAAGGAGGGAGAGGCGTCGGTGGAGAAGGTGCCGACGGTGGAGGAGCTCCTGGACGAGCTGGAGCAGGTGCCGCCCCCGGTCGAGAGCTCAACGCTGGAGAAAGCGCTCGAGGCACCGGCCGGGGTCGACAAGACGCCGGAAGACCCGGCGAGGGAGGAGAGCTTGGGGACGAGCCACCCCTCGAGCGATCCGCTACCGCTCGAGTCCCCGCCTTCACGCGAGGCCGCGCCGTTGCCTCGGGAGGGGACGAGCAGCGGGAGGAGACGGCGGAGGGGCGGAGGGAGCCGCAGCCTGTGCCGCCGTTGTGTGGGCCGCAGCTGGCGCCGCTCGAGCCGGAGGAGGAGAGCCTGCCCTCGTCGAGATCGATCGATCGGCGTGGCCGTATCCTGACGCGCCGAGCCCGTCCGGCGCCATGATCCCCGTCGAGCGGCCGGCTCGGTAGGGGGTTCCGCGGGAGGCGCGGTCCATCTTCAGGGAGGTGGCCGAGCTCGTGGCGGAGGCGGAGAGGTCCTTCTCGGAGGAGGCGGAGAAGTCCGCGCAGGTGGCGGCCGCCCTTGCGAAGGCAGAGGGGGAGCTCCAGGAGCTCCGCGCCGAGCTGGGTCGGAATGCGCAGATGGCGAGCCGGCTCTACGCGGCGCAGGCGGAGGCCCAGGCGGCTCGAGACGAGGCTGCCCAAGCTAAGAGGGAGGCCACCACCGCTTTGTCCGTGGTGGAGTCGTCGAAGAAGGAGGCCGCCGACGCCTAAAGCGAGGCCGCCACCGCCCGGTCTGCAGCGGAGGCGGCGAAGAAGGAGGCCGTCGACGCCCAAAACGAAGCGGCCACCCGCCCGGTCTGCAGCGGAGGCGGCGAAGAAAGAGGCCGAGGAGGCCAAGAGCGAGGCCGCCACCGCCCTGGCTGCAAAGGAGGCAGCGCGGCAGGAGGTGGTCCGGAAGGATCTGGCCCTTGCGTAGACGGGCAAGCTGGTCGAGGACCTTAGGGGCGAAAAGCTCGACGTGCTGTCCCAGAAGCGTGCACTAGAGCAGCGCGTCGAGGTCCTTACCAGCGACTTCGCCGCTTTGGGCGTGCACTGCCAAGGTAATCTTCATGCCCTGTCTTGCTTTGATTTCGGGATTCTTGCCACGCCGTGGACTTACCCCCTTCTATTTGTTGCATAGACGTCGAGAAGACCGCCGAGGAGCTCCGTGAGACGAATCAGACTCTCGTGGAGCAACTCTGGGGTGAGACCATGGTGGCGGAACGGGCGCGCTGCACCCTCGACCGGCTCAGCTCCATGCGGGGTGTCGACCCGGTGGCCGCGGCAGAGGGCGCGGTGGCTCGAGGCGACGCCCTGGTGGATGCCCTGTGCTATTTTGACGTGGCCGCGCGAGACCGCGTCCGGAGCGCTCTCCACCACGGCGTGAAGCAGGCGTTTGCGGCCGTCCGTTCCGGTTTCCGCTACCCGGTCAACGTCGTCACCAAGGGCTTTGGTCGAGATCGAGGGAAGGACGAAGAATGGAACGACCGCCGCGTCGACAAGATCCTGGAGAAGGTGGAGAGGCCGGGGGCGGCGTTCGCGAAGCTCTTCGAGGAGAACGTGCTGCCTCCCGATGCGAACAGTGGTGCGAGTGGCCCCCCTCCTCCTGGCCCGGATGTCGAGGCTGAGCCCGCGGCAGAAGAGCTTGGGGAGGAATCCAGACGGATGAAGAATGAGGCCTGCGTGCCAAATTTGGGCGTCGAGGCCCTTGTAAGAATTCAAATCATGACTTATGGCCCGTCGAGGTCAATATGTGTATATGACTTGTTTATTTAAAGAAGTTGTTTTTCTTCAAATTTATTCGATCATTTCTCTTTGTCGCTAGCTCGAGCTTCAACCGGCTTGGTCCGTGTTCCTTCGATATGCGCCACGAGTACCTCGAGAGGAGGCGTAGGTAGGGTGCCGTAGCCCGGGGGCGTAGGTGGCCGTCTACGTCGACGCCCCCCGACTCTTGGAGGCTTGGGGTATTTACGGATTTAGACGCTGCTAGTATGCTCGAGGTGCGAATCGAGATGAGGGTCGAATTTTTTGAAAAGAAAACGCATTTTTCCGGAGTCTGGGGGGTCCCCCTGTCAGCCCCCGAGGGAGGCTCGACCCTGAGCAAGGCAGGGTCGAGGCTACCTTAAGTTGCTAAGTAAAATGAATGACAGTGCGCGAGTTTGTTCATTCATGTTTTACATGTTTGTACAAAGCAACAAAATGAACAAGGCCTCGAGGCCTTTAAGGGTAGAAGCGACGTAGCTGAGATATGTTCCACGCATTCGCCAGGATCCTGCCTTGATTGTCGTAGAGCTTGTACGTTCCTGGCTTGAGCACCTCAGCTACGGTGTATGGACCCTCCCATGGAGGGGTGAGCTTGTGGCGCCCTCGATTATCTTGCAGACGTCGAAGCACGAGGTCCCCTACCGCCAGGTCCCTCTTGCGCACGTGCTTGTCGTGGTAGCGTCGAAGTATTTGCTGGTAGAGCGCGGAGTTGATGAGCGCCACGTCTCGAGCCTCCTCGAGCTGGTCCTTGGCGTTGGCAAGCCTCTCGTCGTTGGTTTGCCCGTTGTAGGCTCGAAGTCGAGGGGAGCCGTACTCGAGGTCCGTAGGTAAGACAGCCTCGACGCCGTAGGTTAGGAAGAACGGAGTGAACCCGGTGGCTCGACTCGGCGTAGTCCTGAGGCCCCACAGCACCGAGGGGAGCTCTGCAGCCCACCCTTTTCCAAAATTCTTGAGGGTCTTGAACAGCCTCGGCTTCAGCCCATGGAGTATCATGCCGTTGGCGCGCTCGACCTGCCCGTTGCATTGAGGGTACGCGACCGAGGCCCAGGTCACGCGAATGTTGTTGTCGTCGCAGAAGTTGGTGAACTTTTTGCCCGTGAATTGGGTGCCATTGTCGGTGATGATGACGTTAGGCACCCCAAACCGGTACATGATGTCGGCGATGAACTCGACAGCATTCTCGGAGGTGGGGTCGCCATGGGCTTGGCCTCGATCCACTTGGTGAATTTGTCGATGGCCACGAGCACATGCGTGTACTTTCCAGTTGTCATCTTGAGGGGACCCACGAGGTCGAGCCCCAGACGGCAAACGGCCAAGTGATGGGGATCATCTGCAGGGCGTGCGCGGGCTGGTGCGTTTGCTTGGCGTAGAACTGACACCCTTGACAAGCTGGACCAGGCGCTTGGCGTCTCCGATGGCGGTTGGCCAGTAGAAGCCCTGTCGGAAGGCGTTCCCTACCAGGGTCCTTGGCGCTTGATGGCCGCAAGCCCCCGAGTGCATGTCATTGAGGAGCCTGCGTCCCTCCTCGAGGGGGATGCAGCGTTGAAGGATTCCTGTTGGGCTTCGACGGTACAGCTCTCGTTTGTCGCCGTAGATGACGTAGGTCTTGGCCCTTCGAGCGATGCGTCGGGCCTCCGTCTTGCCTTCTGGTAGCACGCCTTGCGTCAGGTAGTCGAGGAAGGGCGTCCGCCAGTCGAGGGGCCGTGATGACGAAGAGGCAGGTGCGTCGATCTGCATCGCCTCAGCGGATGTCGAGGGGTCATTCTCGAGGGGTGGCGTTGAAGGTCGAACCCCGTGTCTGGTTCGAGGGGTGGCGTCGAGGGGCCAGCCCCCGGGCCGATTTTGATGGATGGCTCGAAGATATCCCTCGAGAAGACATCTGGGGGGACGGTGCCGCGCGTGGATGCTAACTTAGCCAGCTCGTCCGCGGCCCTCGTTGTACTTCGAGCGATGTGGTTGAGCTCGAGGTCGTAGAACTTATCTTCTAGCTTGCGCACCTCCCCGCAGTATGCCTCCATCTTGGGATCGATGCAACTTGAAGCCTTCATAACCTGGTTGATGACGAGCTGCGAGTCCCCTCGAACGTCGAGGCGTCGGACCCCGAGCTCGAGGCGATGCGCGGCCCATTAACGAGGGCCTCGTACTCAGCGACGTTTTTGGAGGCGGGGAAGTGCAAGCGTAGCAGGTAGCGCATGTGGACCCCGAGGGGTGAAATGAAGAGCAGGCCTGCGCCTGCCCCCGTCTTCATGAGGGATCCGTCGAAGTACATGGTCCAGAGCTCGGCTTGGATTTGTGCCGGCGGGAGCTGGGTGTCGGTCCATTCAGCAACGAAGTCCGCCAACGCTTGCGACTTGATGGCTTTTCGCGGCGTAGGTGATGGCCTCCCCCATTAGCTCGGCGGACCACTTGGCGATGCGCCCCGTGGCCTCCCGATTGTTGATGATCTCACCGAGGGGGAGGATGACACCACCGTTACGGGTGAGCGAGGAAGTAGTGCTGGAGCTTGCGCCTCGTGATGATGATGCCGTAGAGCAGCTTCTAGATGTGCGGGTACCGGGCCTTGGCCTCGGAGAGCACCTCACTGGTGAAAAACACCGGCCGTTGGACCGGCAACGCACGACCCTCCTCGTGCCTCTCGATGACTATGACCGCGCTGACCACCTGAGTGGTTGCGGCCACATAGAGGAGAAGAGACTCGGGGGGATCGTCACCCTGGGCTGGTCGTGGTGGCACGAGGATTGACGCGGAAGTCAGCAACCCCTTCAACTTGGTTAGGGCCTCCTCAGCTTCAAGGTCCACGCAAAGCGTTCCGTCTTCTTCAGCAAGCGGTAGAGAGGTAGCGCCTTTTCCCTAGCCTCGAGATGAACCTACTGAGAGCAGCTAGGCAGCCTGTCACTTTTTGTACGCCCTTGAGGTCTCGAATTGGGGCCCATCCTCGTGACTGCTGAGATCTTTTCGGGGTTGGCCTCGATCCCCCGTTGTGAGACAATGTAGCCAAGTAGCATGCCCCGGGCACACCAAAGACACATTTCTCGGGGTTGAGCTTCACATATCTTGGCCCGGAGGCACTCGAACGTGGTCTCGAGATCGCTGATGAGGTTCCCGACTTTCTTGGTTTTTAACCACGATGTCATCGACGTAGGCCTCGACGGTTTTGCCTATGTGTCGGTGTTTCGTACCCGGGGGGTATCACACCAACGAGTAATATGATCGCGTGCTTTCTCTTCCTGGATGGTGATGCAAGGGACACAAGGATTTATCCTGGTTCGGGCAAAGAAGGCCCTACGTCCAGCGGGGGGAGATGTTCTTGTATTACTTGCACCTAAGCGCTTGTACAGGGGAGAATACAAGCTCAGTGAGCGTGGACCGGGTCCGGACTCGTTTTGTGCGTGGACTTGTGTGTTCTGTTCGTCCTCCCGAATGAGGGCCCTAGCGTCCCCTTTATAGAGCAAGGGGAGGCCAGGGTTACAAAAAGTATTACAGGTGTCGGGGCGCATGGTGCCCCATACGGAGAAGGGTAGGAACCCTGTCTTGTCGGGGCCACTGGAGCCGATGTGATCGTCGCTGTTGAGGCATCCTTGAGTCGTGGCTTCTGTCCCGGGCGCGGACGTGGGGGCGCGACAAGGCGGGAGCCGTACAGCACCCATCCCGGAATGTACAGTACACGGTGAGGTCCCTCCGGGTCTTGGGGTACCTGTCCTCCAATAGCACGAAAGTAGTTAGGGCTCGAAGGGCGCGGAGCCAGCTTCGAGGTGGTGCCACGGGGGCTCGAAGGGCGCGGAGCCGGCCTCGAGGTGTTATAGTGCAGGGCTCGTGGGGCGCGTAGCCGCCTCGAGGGGTGACAGTGCCTGGCTCAAGGGTGCGTAGCCGGCCTCGAGGGGTTACAGTGCCTGGCATGGCCGAACAGTGCTGCACTGGTGCCCTTTTGCCCATGCTTGTGGTGAAAACGAGACTTGACCTTTACACCGAGTTACTGTGGTACACGCCGTGCACTAGTGGACATGACCGGAGTAGGTGAAGGCGTTAAATGCGTGGTATGGGCTGGTGCAGCTGTCTGTACAGCTCGAGGTCCGTGCGTTAAGGCTCGAGTGTGGGAGCGCGTTCGCCCGAGGCCTGGCTGGGAGGGCTCGGGCGAGACGGAGACAGAGCGTTCGCCCGAGGCCTGGCTGGGAGGGCTCGGGCGAGACGGAGATAGAGCGTTTCGCCCGAGGCCTGGCTGGGAGGGCTCGGGCGAGACGGAGATAGAGCGTTCGCCCGAGGCCTGGCTGGGAGGGCTCGGGCGAGACGGAGATAGAGCGTTCGCCCGAGGCCTGGCTGGGAGGGCTCGGGCGAGACGGAGATGGAGCGCTCGCCCGAGGCCTGGCTGGGAGGGCTCAGGCGAGACGGAGATGGAGCGCTCGCGTGTTTGCGTTAATTGGGGGTACCCCTTTTTTGTACCACCGACAGTAGCCCCCGAGCCCTTGTTTGAGTGCTTGCACTCGAGCAGGGGCTCCAGGTTGGGATCTCGATGGGTAGCTGACTGGTCTCGAGGGTCTTGTCGATTTGACTCCGTGGGTGTCGTGCGAGCGACACCCACGGGTGTAGCCCCCGAGGCCATGGGGGAGTGGTTAGAACTCCCTCGTGGGCTTCTCGAAGAATCCTCCGTCGCTAGGGAACCTTCTGCCAGTGGGCGCGCCTTTTTAGGCGGGAGTCGTCAGGGAGCGGAGATTGCGGCGCCGTGTGTGCCTGTCAATCATGCTCGAAATGTGGTTTGGTAGTAATATAAATATTCGCGGTAACCTTTCCTTTGCCGTGGGAGACTTCGCCCGAGGCTTGGCTCGGAGGGCTCGGAC
This sequence comes from Coix lacryma-jobi var. lacryma-jobi, assembly GCA_009763385.1. Classification (NCBI taxonomy): domain Eukaryota; kingdom Viridiplantae; phylum Streptophyta; class Magnoliopsida; order Poales; family Poaceae; genus Coix; species Coix lacryma-jobi. Next base: position 163,893,456 of record CM019824.1, read on the forward strand.
GAGACGGAGAATGAGCGTTTGTCCTGGGCCTGGTCTCGAGGGCTCAGGCGAGATGGGGGTCGAGCTTTCACCCGAGTCCTGAAAATCTCATGCTCACACGAAGAAAGAGATTAGTCGCAACTGTCCGAGTTTATAGACCCTCTTTCGTCGAGGGGTGCCAGACTGAACCGACTGGCCGGCTCCTCGAGCTGTCCGGCATGCCGATACCCTGGCTCGTCATCCCGCGAGTCCTTTCGATCGGATGCGAGGGGGGATGCCTCGTACTACCCCGATGGGCGAGTATCGAGGTTCCCGGTGAGCTGGTAACGGGGAATCCAAGTGAGAGCTCATGCCCCGTTCGTTAGGGGTCGACTGTGGCCCGGAGGCGGTCTCATAAAGCATAGGTGCTCAGTCTGCAGGAGTGCCGGGTCCATTCGATAGGACCCGGTGGCTCGATGCCTCCCTCGAGGGGATCTCACTGCACGTCAAGTCGACTCCCTGCCTTGGATACACGTGAGGGGCCTCGAGGGCTCGGCCCTCGAGTAATGCCGCGAGTGGCGCCCCTTGGTGTCCCTGACTCGGGTGCTCGAAGCCGGCTGTCGAACCCTTTTCGAGGGCTAGCCTTCGCTACTTCGAGACTTAGGGCCGGGGCCCGTTTTTACCTTTATGAAGAAGCCTCCGTCGTCTGGGAGTCCTTCTGCCCGTTGGGCGCGCCTTTTTAGGCGGAAACTATCGGGGAGAGCGACGGGCGCGAAGCCGGAGCGACGGTCGTGGCGGGCCCGGGTAGTGGAGCGAATGGAGAGGTAACGCGTGTACCCTGCACCCGGCTCGAGACGCGGTTAGGTAGGCGCATTGAATGCATTCTGTTACCTTTTTACGTCGTGGGAGATCCCGCCCGTTTGGATTTCTCCCTATAAATATCGAAAGAGGGGAAAGAGAACCCTTTACTTTGCCTTTGCCTTCGCCGCCGCTGTTGCCTTTACGCGCCCTCTCCTTCGAGCTACCGCCCGCCCGTCCGCTGCTCGGATCCGTGCCGCCCCACACCGTCATGGCCGCCCAGACACAGATGCTGCCCGGCCGAGGACTGGAGCCCGTCGAAGGTGACGCAGAGCGAGATGGACTCGCTGGGGCCCAGGGGCTTCTGCGCCCCAACCCGGAGGAGGGGCCCGCATGGTGGGTTCCCGTCGGCGGAGCACCGGGAGCCGCACCCGCCGGAGGGTACGTGGTGAGCTTCACGCGCTACCACCGCATGGGGCTCGGCGTCCCTCCGAGCCGCTTCCTGCGAGGGCTGGCCCACCATTTCGAGGTGGAGCTGCAACACTTCTCCCCCAACTCCATCTCGCACGCCGCCATTTTCGCCGCGGTGTGCGAGGGTACCTGAGGATGGAGCCGCACTGGGAGATGTTCGTCCATCTCTTCCGGCGAGCTCTTCATCAAGTCCCTGAAGCCCAGCGGGAGGCGGCCCGTACGCATGGGCTCCCTTGCCATCACCCGCGAGGGCGGGGACCTCGTCGGCCAACGTCCCCCCGAGTACCTGCGATACAAGCTATCCACCAACCAGGCCGGGTGGGACGACCATTGGTTCTATCTGCGGAACGAAGGTGGCCTCCTTCCGCAGTACACCGGCAGGGTCCTTACTCGACGCCCGGAGAAGTGGACCTGGGGCGTCGCTGCGGACAGGCAACGCCACCTGGCCCCGCTGATGGAGATGATAAGACGCTGGTGGATGAGAAGAAGCTGACCGTGCAAGCAGTCATTTGGGCGTTCCACCAGCGAAGAGTTCCTTCCGCTGGCGGACCGCCCCCTTCTTATGCACGAGATGGGCCCGCAGGCTCAGCTCGAGGCGCTCAATCCGCTCGAGGATGGCCGAAGAGAGGCTGTCCCGGAACGAGGGCGTCTCCCGGTGTCGATCACGATCCAGGGGCCGTTCGTCCCTGAACTTTCCAACCTGGTTGCGATGGCACCCGACGAGGGGTGTCTTGACCTGGTAAGCCTCCCTCGAGCCGAGCTATCTCGAGCCTCCTCCCCCTTCTTCCTCCTTCGACCCGTTTGCGTCCGTCTTGTGGTTTGTCTCATCACGCTTCTCTCTTCTCTTTCTTCAGGGGGCATTTACTTGTCGCGCGTCGAGGCCCCCGTGAGGGAGGACGCCGCGGATGCTCCTCAGGTGAGGCGCCTCTCTGCTCAAAAGGACAAGGAGAGCAAGGATGCCAAAAAGAAGAAGAAAGAAAGATAGAAACTTGCGTCGCTTAGCTCGGGAGCAGAGGCGGGCGAAGGCTCGTCGTAACCGTCAGCCTAGGGACGGGTCACCCGAGCTGAGCTCCTCGAGCTCGGAGGAGGAGAGTAGTGACGAGGAGGAGGACGACGACGAGGGGATGGATGCGCGCTTGATGCGCGCGGGGCTCGTCGATGATAGGGCTGACCGCTCCTCTGTGCAGGAGGGTACACTGGAGGTCCCGCCGTCAAAAGGGGTGCGCGGGGCGCAGCGCGAAAGGCGGCGCCGATCTCTGCCTCGTCGGGGGCCCGAGGTCCGTCGAGCTCCGCGCCGGATGTGCCCCGGTCGTAAGGAAGCCCCGGACCCGGAGCGCCTCTGCCACAGCGCCAACGGAGGCCGCCCCCGCGTCAGCCCAGACGGGGGGTCTCGAGAGGGGTCGGCCTCGAGAGGCGGCCGACAGGTCGAGAAGGGTTCGGTGCCCAACCCCCACGAGCCGCCAAGGGCGACGTCGAGCCCGCGGAGGAGTGGGCGCCAAGAAGAGGCGTCGAGCCCGCGCCATCATGAGCGTCGGGGAGGGAGCCCCCGAGCGCCTCGTGACCAGGGGCGCGAGCGTCCTCGGAGTCCATCGCCGCACCGCCGCCGGGACGCGAAGCGGACGCGGGAGGGCGCGACCACCAGCGGGGCACCGGAGCAGGTCCCGGAGCCCGCGCCGGGGCGAGCGCCACGACGTCAGCACGAGGGCGGTACGATCGCCCTCCCGCGATGTGGGGCGGAAGGAGGGCTCTCCCTCGAGGTCGAGCCATGGGAGGCGTCGGGAGAGACTCCCCCCATCCCAGCCCTGAGGAGACGGCCCAGGCGCAGGGCTCGAGCCGTGGGGTGGGCTCGAAGCCCCCGAGTGGGTCCGGTGACTCCGGGAGAAGCCCAGCCGCCGCTTCGGGTGAGTAGTTTCCTTGGGTCTCGTCGGTAGTGAGGCTTCACCTCTTTGCTTTTAATGACGCGTGCCATCTCCATCTTCTCAGGGGGAAGCGCTCCTACCAGGAGGTGGACCTCGCTTCGTCCAAAGGGCCAAGGCCTCGAGCCCCGTCGAGGCACAGGCACCTCGAGGTATGGCACTTTCCTCTGCTAGAGAGGCCGCTTGGCTGGAGAAGGCCCGAGCTGCCATGGCTCGAGGGGGTCGGATGATCGTCGCAAATTTTGGTGAACTTTTTGCCCGTGAATTGGGTGCCATTGTCGGTGATGATGACATTTGGCACCCCGAACCGGTACATGATGTTGGCGATGAACTCGACAGCCTTCTCGGAGGTGGGGTCTCCTATCGGCTTAGCCTCGATCCACTTGGTGAACTTGTCGACGGCCACGAGCATGTGTGTGTACCCCTCCACTTGTCCTTTTGAGGGGACCCACGAGGTCGAGCCCCCAAACGGCAAATGGCCAAGTGATTGGGATCATCTGCAGGGCGTGTGCGGGCTGGTGCGTTTGCTTGGCGTAGAATTGACACCCATGGCATGCTTGGACCAAACGCTTGGCATCCCCAATGGCGGTCGGCCAATAGAAGCCTTGTCGGAAGGCGTTGCCAACCAGGGCCCTCGGCGCTGCGGGGTGGCCGCAAGCCCCCGAGTGCATATCGTCGAGGAGCTTGCGCCCTCCTCGAGTGGGATGCAGCGTTGGAGGATCCCAGTCGGACTTCGTCGGTATAGCTCCCGTTCGTCGCCGTAGACGACGTAGGTCTTGGCCCTCGAGCGATGCGTCGGGCCTCCGTCTTGTCTTCTGGTAGCTCGCCTCGCGTCAGATAGTCGAGGTAGGGCGTCCGCCAGTCGAGGGGCCGTGATGACGAAGAGGCGTGTGCGTCGACCTGCATCACCTCTGCGGACGTCGAGGGGTCCTTCTCGAGGGGTGGCGTTGATGGTCGAGCCCCCGTGTGTCTGCTCGAGGGCGGCGTCGAGGGGCCAGCCCCCGGGTCGATTTCGATGGATGGCTCGAAGACGTCCCTCGAGAAGACGTCTGGCGGTACCGTGCCGCGCGTGGACGCCAACTTTGCCAGCTCGTCTGCGGCCTCGTTGTACTTCCGAGCTATGTGGTTGAGCTCGAGGCCGTAAAACTTGTCTTCTAGCTTGCGCACCTCCCCGCAGTACGCCTCCATCTTGGGATCGATGCAGCTTGAAGCCTTCATAACCTGGTTGACGACGAGCTGCGAGTCTCCTCGGGCGTCGAGGCGTCGGACCCCGAGCTCGAGGGCGATACGCAGCCCATTGACCAGGGCCTCGTACTCGGCGACGTTGTTGGAGGCGGGGAAGTGCAGGCGTAGCAGGTAGCGCATGTGTACTCCGAGGGGTGAGATGAAGAGCAGGCCTGCTCCCGCCCCCGTCTTCGTGAGGGATCCATCGAAGTACATGGTCCAGAGTTCGGCCTGAATCTGTGCCGGCGGGAGCTGAGTGTCGGTCCATTCAGCAACGAAGTCCGCCAACGCCTGCGACTTGATGGCCTTTCGAGGGGCATAGGTGATGGTCTCCCCCATTAGTTCGGCGGACCACTTGGCGATGCGCCCCGTGGCCTCCCGATTGTTGACGATCTCTCCGAGGGGGAAGGACGACACCACCGTCACGGGATGAGCGAGGAAGTAGTGTTGGAGCTTGCGCCTTGTGACGATGATGCCGTAGAGTAGAGCAGCTTTTGGATGTGCGGGTACCGGACCTTGGCCTCGGAGAGTACCTCACTGGTGAAGTATACCGGTCGCTGGACCGGCAATGTATGACCCTCCTCGTGCCTCTCGACGGCTATGACCGCGCTAACCACCTGGGTGGTTGCGGCCACATAGAGGAGGAGGGGCTCGGGGGAACCGTCACTTCGGCTGGTCGCGGGGGCACGAGAATTGGTGCAGAAGTCAGCAGCCCCTTCAACTTGGTTAAGGCCTCCTCGGCTTCGGCGGTCCACGCAAAGTGTTCCGTCTTTTTGAGTAGGCGGTAGAGGGGTAGTGCTTTTCTCCTAGCCTCGAGATGAATCTGCTGAGAGCGGCTAGGCAGCCTGTTACTTTCTGTACGCCCTTGAGGTCACGAATCGGGCCCATCCTCGTGACTGCTGAGATTTTTTCAGGGTTTGCCTCGATCCCCGTTGTGAGACGAGATGTAGCCAAGTAGCATGCCTCGAGGCACACCAAAGACACACTTCTCGGGGTTGAGTCACATTCTTGGCCCGGAGGCACTCGAACGTGGTCTCGAGGTTGCTGATGAGGTTCCCTACTTTTTAGTTTTAACCACGATGTCATCGACGTAGGCCTCGACGGTCTTGCCTATGTGCTCGCCAAAGATGTGCTGCATACATCGTTGGTACGTTGCCCCGGCGTTTCGAAGGCCGAAGGGCATCGTAACATAGCAAGTACATACCAAATGGCGTGATAAAAGAGGTCGCGAGCTCATCGGATTTTCTCATCCTAATTTGGTGGTAGCCGGAATACGCATCAAGGAACGAAAGCACTTCGCACCCAGCAGTGGAATCGACGATCTGGTCAATTCTAGGTAGTAAAGGAAATGGAACTTTTGGACATGCTTTATTCAGACCAGTGTAATCTACACACATCCGCATTTTTCCATTCTTTTTCCTAACTAGTACAGGGTTAGCTAGCCACTCTGGGTAAAATACCTCCTTGATGAATCCGGCCGCCAAAAGCTTGTGCACCTCCTCGCCGATGATCCTGCGCTTTTCCTCGTCGAAGCGGCGCAGGCGTTGCTTCACCGGTCTGGACCCGGCCTGGATCTCCAAGGCGTGCTCGGCGACTTCCCTCGGTATGCCCGGCATGTCCGAGGGGTTCCACGCAAACATGTCGATGTCGCGCGGAGAAAGTCGACGAGCACTGCTTCCTATTTGGGCTCGAGGCTGGTACTGATGGTCAGCGTCTTGCCATTGGCCGAGGTCGGGTCGACGGGTATTTGCTTGGTGTGCTCGGCCGGCTCGAAGGTGCCGGCGTGACGCTTTGCTTCTAGGGCCCCCTCGGTGGCCAGAGCTGCCAAGGCCTCGAGCGAGTCGAGGTGGACGTTGGCCTCCCCCGCTCGACGCACTCCACGTCGCAGTGGTATGCGTGCTCGTAGGAGGTGTCAACGGTGATGACCCCTTTTGGCCCGGCATCTTGAGCTTCAAGTACGTGTAGTTAGGAATCGCCATGAACTTGGCGTAGCCTGGCCGCCGATGATGGCGTGGTAGGTCCCTTGGAAGCCGACCACCTCGAAGGTGAGCGTTTCCTGTCGGAAGTTTGCCGGCGTGCCGGCAGGCGACGGCGAGGGATGGCCGGCACGGGGGTGGGCCTTCTTTCCTGGCACTACTCCGTGGAACCCCCCGACTGGGTCGGAGCTGTCCTTCTGAAATCCCCAGGAGGTCGGGTCTCGAGGTATATGATGTTGAGGCTCGAGCCCCCATCCATCAACACCTTGGAGAACCGAACGTCGACTATGACGGGGTCGACGACGAGGGGGTAAGCCCCCGGGTTTATGACCTGGTCCGGATGGTCGTCACGGTCGAACGTGATTGGCGCATCGGACCAGTCAAGATACCGGGGGGCGTCGTGGCCAAGCGAAAAGATTTCCCGGCGCTCCTTCTTTCTTTCTCGAGCTGAGAGCCCGACGGTCGGCCCCCCGTAGATCATGTAGCAGTCGCGCACCGGGGGGAAGTCGCCATCTGCGTTTCTGCCGCCGCGTCGATCGGTATCCTTTCCCTTAGGCGCGTCTCCTTCTTATCGCCGAGCTTGGAGTAGTAGCCCTTCAACAGTCGGCAGTCTTTCAACTTGTGGTTTACGGGGCCCCTGTGGTAGGTACAGGGATCCTCGAGCATCTTGTGTCGAAAACAGCCCCATCGGGGGGCCTCGAGGCTTCTTAGGCTCGAGGGCGCCCGCGAGCACCTCTTTGTCGTCGTCGTCATCGGCGCCACGCTTCGCCTTCTGGCCCTTGCGTTTGTTTTTCTTCCTTTGTTGCCGTCATTGTTGTCGTTCTTGGCGTCGTTGCCCTTGCTGGAGCCCTCCGGCGCGATCACCGCCTTGCCTTTGTCCGTGGAACGGCCAAAGAAGGCCCCCACTGCTTCGTCGCCCGAAGCAAAGCTGGTGACGCGATCCATCAGGTCCTCGACCGTCCCGGGACGGTAGCGTCCTAGCTCATGAACAAGCTCTTGGCATGTGTGCCCGCGAGGAACGCTGAGATGACGTCCTCGTCAGGCACGTGGGGGAGCTCGAGACGCTGCTTCGAGAACCGTCGAGCGAAGTCGCGGAGGGGCTCGTCCGCCGCCTGCCTGCAACGCCGTAGGTCCCAGGGGTTGCCTGGGCGCACGCAGGTCCCTTGAAATTCCCGTCGAAGACCCTGACTAGGTCGGCCCAGTCATGGATCCGATCCGGCGGGAGCCCCTCGAGCCACCGGCGGGCGGTGTCCGAGAGGTAAAGTGGGAGCTGACGGATGATCACGCGGTCGTCGTTCTTCGCTCCGCCCAGTTGGCAGCCAAGGCGGAAGTCCGAGAGCCAGAGCTTGGGCTCGACCTCCCCGTCATACTTCACGATGTTGGTCGGCGGTCGGAAGCGGTCGGGGAGGGTCGAGCTGCGGATGGCCCGGCTGAAGACTCGGGGGCCCGGGGGCTCGAGGACCTGCCGGTCCTCGTCGCTGTCGTAGCGCCCCCCTCGATGGGCGCTATAGCCACGCTCTTGGCCCCCTTGTCCTTGCGCCGTCGGTTGATGTCGTTGCGGGCGTCGTTGGGGTCTCGAGGCGGCCGGTTGTCGACGATCCGTTCGCGGACTGGCCTAGCTCGAGAGGCGTCCGGCTGGTGGACGGATGCCTCGCGAGCGTCGTGGGGCGTGTCCGCCGGTTTCCCGAGGCTGCTCGCGTCGGCGTGACGCCGAGCTCTCGGCCTGCTGCACGCGGCTGTCTCGAGGAGGTTTTTCATTTCTCCGAGCATGCGCCTGGCGTCGGGGTTGGAGACGGCGGGCAGGTCACGGAGCATCATAGCCGCCGCCACCACGTTCTGCCCAGCTCGGGGAAACATACCTCAGGGCGTGCTGGTGCCCCGTCCTCGAGGATCCGCCGGTGGACCTCTCGAGCCCGGCCTCGAGCTCCGGCTCCTCGGGGTTGGGGTGGTTCCTGCATCAGGGTTTGCCGGAGCTGCAGCAGGTGTCGCCGTTCCTCCTCGGCTTAGGTGATTGCCTCTTGCACTTGTGCGAGTTGCGCCGCCGGCCATCGTCGTGCTTAGGCGGCACAGCCGGTGCTCGAGGTTCGTCCCTTCCCAGAACGCGTGATCCGCCTGCCGCGGCCACGTCGCTAGGTCCTTCTAGGTCGAGGGCGGCCTGTCGTCGTCGCCTTCGTCCTCGGTATCGCATACGACTCCCTCGAGTTGGAAGCACTCCCTGGTGGGATCCCAGAGGTCGGGGTCGTGGTAGTCGTATTCGTCGGAGTCGGAGCCGTTGACGGCACGCCGCCTTGGCCGATGCTGGGACCGCAGCTCGCGGTACCATTCTCCGACGGTGGCTCGCCGAGGTGGCTCGAAGGGTCGCAAGAAGTCGCGGTCGACGCACGCGGGGTGGACGATTCCAGGCTGGCCATGGCCTGCAGCAGCGCGCCCGAACGCTGCTCCCGGTCCGCCACCGTCTGGCCTGATGGCGCTCGTCGAGGCGGTGGGCGTGGACAGCCGCAGAGTTGTCGAGGCCGACCGGGAACCGCTGGCGTCGAGCGCGGCGCGACCCGTGCGGGAGGAGGTTGAGCGGCGTCGACGGCGCTCGGCTCGGAGGCCTCTGGCCTGGCTCCTGGTCCGTACGCATGATGAATGCGAAGTCGCTAGGCGGGCGTGAGTGCGCCCTGGAGGTCTCCGGCCGCGCGCCGGGCTGGTTTCCCCTGGGGACCCTGCACCGGCTACGGGGGCGTAGGTGTTTGCCGCGGGCACCGCCTGCGCCCGACGACGACGGTGACGACGGCGCCGCTCGCGACGTGGCGACGTGTGGTGGTGCGGGCGACGCGTCACGCCCCCCGCGCGGGGTGGCGTGACACGCACTCCGCTCAGGCCCTCCGTGGAGAGCAGAGTCAGCTCGTTGCCGTTGCCTGTGGCCAGGAACTCGAGGCTCCCGAACCAGACGACGGCACCAGCCGAGAACGGAAGAGGGGATGAAGCCATCCAGGAATCAACGAGAAATCGGCTCGGGCACGCGAAGTCCCCTACCTGGCGCGCCAACTGTCGGTGTTTCGTACCCGGGGGTATCACACCAACGAGTAATATGATCGCGTGCTTCTCTTCCTGGATGGTGATGCAAGGGACACAAGGATTTATCCTGGTTCGGGCAAAGAAGGCCCTACGTCCAGCGGGGGAGATGTTCTTGTATTACTTGCACCTAAGTGCTTGTACAGGGGAGAATACAAGCTCAGTGAGCGTGGACCGGGGTCCGGACTCGTGTTTGCGTGGACTCGTGTGTTGTTCGTCCTCCCGAATGAGGGCCCTAGCGTCCCCTTTTATAGAGCAAGGGGAGGCCAGGGTTACAAAAAGTATTACAGGTGTCGGGGCGCATGGTGCCCCATACGGAGAAGGGTAGGAACCCTGTCTTGTCGGGGCCACTGGAGCCGATGTGATCGTCGCTGTTGAGGCGTCCTTGGGTCGTGGCTTCCATCCCGGGCGCGGACGTGGTGGCGCGACAAGGCGGGAGCCGTACAGCACCCATCCCGGAATGTACAGTACGGGTGAGGTCCCTCCGGGTCTGGGGGTACCTGTCCTCCAATAGCACGAAAGTAGTTAGGGCTCGAAGGGCGCGGAGCCGGCTTCGAGGTGGTGCCACGGGGGCTCGAGGGGCGCGGAGCCGGCCTCGAGGTGTTACAGTGCAGGGCTCGTGGGGCGCGTAGCCGGCCTCGAGGGGTTGACAGTGCCTGGCTCGAGGGGCGCGTAGCCGGCTCGAGGGGTTACAGTGCCTGGCATGGCCGAACAGTGCTGCACTGGTGCCCTTTTGCCCATGCTTGTGGTGAAAACGAGACTTGACCTTTACACCGAGTTACTGTGGTACACGCCGTGCACTAGTGGACATGACCGGAGTAGGTGAAGGCATTAAATGCGTGGTATGGGCTGGTACGGCTGTCTGTACAGCTCGAGGTCCGTGCGTTAAGGCTCGAGGTGTGGGAGCGCGTTCGCCGGCCTGGCTGGGAGGGCTCGGGCGAGACGGAGAGCAGAGCGTTCGCCCGAGGCCTGGCTGGGAGGGCTCGGGCGAGACGGAGATAGAGCGTTCGCCCGAGGCCTGGCTGGGAGGGCTCGGGCGAGACGGAGATAGAGCGTTCGCCCGAGGCCTGGCTGGGAGGGCTCGGGCGAGACGGAGATAGAGCGTTCGCCCGAGGCCTGGCTGGGAGGGCTCGGGCGAGACGGAGATGGAGCGTTCGCCCGAGGCCTGGCTGGGAGGGCTCGGGGCGAGACGGAGATGGAGAGCGCCGGGTGTTGCGTTATTGGGGGTACCCTTTTTTGTACCACGACCACTATGTGTTCGCCAAAGATATGCTGCATGCAACGTTGGTACGTTGCCCGGCGTTTCGAAGGCCGAAGGGCATTGTAACGTAGCAATACTACCAAAAGGCCGTTAACAAAAGAGGTAGGAGCTCGCAGATCTTTCTCCTAATTGGTGGTAGCCGGAATAGCATCGAGAAATGAAAGTACTTCACAACCCGCAGTGGAATCGATAATCTGATCCAATTCTAGGTAAAGGAAATGGAACTTTTGGACACGCTATTCAGACCAATGTAGTCTAACCACACCGCATTTTTCAATTCTTTTTCCTACTAGTACAGGGTTAGCTAGCCACTAGGGGAAGGGTGAAATACCTCCTTGATGATCCAGTCGCCAAAAGCTTGTGCACCTCCTCGCCGATGATCCTGCGCTTCTCATCGTCGAAGCAGCGCAGGCGTTGCTTCACCGGTCTGGACCCGGCCTGGATCTCCAAGGCGTGCTCGGCGACTCCCTCGGTATGCCTGGCATGTCCGAGGGGCCCCACGCAAACATGTCGATGTTCGCGCGGAGAAAGTCGACGAGCACTGCTTCCTATTTAGGCTCGAGGCTGGCACTGATGGCCAGCGTCTTGCCATCGGTCGAGGTCGGGTCGACGGGTATCAGCTTGGTGTGCTCTGCCGGCTCAAAGGCTCCGGCGTGGCGTTTTGCTTCAGGGGCCTCTTCGGTGGCCAGGGCCGCTAGGGCTTCGAGCGAGTCGAGGTGGACGTTGGCCTCCCCACGCTCGACGCACTCCACATCGCAGTGGTACGCGTGCTCGTAGGAGGTGTCGATGTGATGATGACCCCTTTCGGCCCCGGCATCTTGAGCTTCAAGTACGTGTAGTTGGGAACCGCCATGAACTTGGCGTAGCCTGGCCGGCCGATGATAGCGTGGTAGGTCCCTTGGAATCCAACCAAATCAAAGGTGAGCGTCTCCCGGTGGAAGTTAGCGGCGTGCCAAAAGCAAACCGGCAGGTCGATGCGCCCGAGGGGGTGAGCCTTCTTCCCTGGTATGACTCCGTGGAACCCCCGACGCTGGGTCAGAGCTGATCCCTCGAAATCCCCAGGAGGTCGAGAGTCTCGAGGTATATGACGTTGAGGCTCGAGCCCCCATCCATCAACACCTTAGAGAACCGTACGTCGACGATGACGGGGTCGACGACGAGGGGGTACGCCCCCGGATTTACGACATGGTCCGGATGGTCGTTACGGTCGAATGTGATCGGCGCGTCGGACCAATCGAGGTACTGGGGAGTGTCGTGGCGGAGTGCGAAGACCTCCCGGCGTTCCTTCTTCCTCTTCCGAGCTGAGAGCCCGACGGTTGGGCCCCCGTAGATCATGAAGCAGTCACGCACCGGGGGGAAACCGCGTCCCCGTCGTCGCGTCGTTTGTTGTCCTTGCCCTTAGGCATGTCCTCCTTCTTGTCGTCGAGCTTGGCGTAGAAGCCCTTCAGCAGTCGGCAGTCTTTTAGCTTGTGATTCACGGGGCCCTTGTGATAAGGGCAGGGGTCCTCGAGCATCTGGTCGAAAACAGCCCCGTCAGGGGGGCCTCGAGGTTTCTTATGGTCGAGGGCGCCCATGAGCACTTCTTCATCGACGCCGGCGACCATCGTCGCCAGGCGCAGGCAGTGCCCGCGGCGTGCGCCCACTCCCCGCGGCCGACGCAGAGTCCCCGAGGGGAACCTGCCCGACGCGCGGCCGGAGACTTCCAGGGCGCGTGCGCACTCCCCCAGCGAGTTCGCGTTCGTAACGCGCACGGACTGGAAGCCTGGCCAGAGGCCTCCGAGCCGTGCTCCGTTGACACCACCTGGCCTCCTCCCGCACGGGGTGTACCGCGCTCGACGCCAACGGTTCCCGTTGGCCTCAACAACTCCGCGGCTGTTTCCGCCCACCACCTCGACGAGCGCCGTCAGGACCGGGCGGCCGTAGAGCGGGAGGAGTGTCCGGGCGTACTCCTACGAGCCACCACCGACCTGGAGATCGTCTACCCCGCGCGCGTCGACCGCGGCCTCTCACGAGCTGTCGAGCCACCTCGTAGCCACCTTCGGGAGTGGTACCGCGAGCTGCAGTCCGACACGAGCCAGGGCGGCGCGGCATCAACAGCTCCGACTCCGATGAGTATGACTACCACGAACCTGACCTCTGGGACCCCACCAGGGAGTGCTTCCAGCTCGAGGGGGTCGTGGACGACGCCGAGGACGACGGCGACGACGACACCAGGCCGGCGCTCAACCTCGAAGAGCCCGGAAATGTGGCTTGCGGCAGGAGGATCACGCGTTCAGGGAAGGAATGAAACCCCAGCACCGGCTGCACCATCTCAGCACGGCGACGACCGGGCGGCGCAGCTCGTGCAGCTGCGGCGGGAGGCCATCGCCAAGGCTGAGGAGGAACAACAACGCCTGCTGCAACTCGAGAAAACTATAGCACAGGAACCAGCCCAGCCTTGAGGCGCCGGTGTTCGTGGCCGCGCTCGAGAGGTCCACCGACAGATCCTCGAGGACGGGGCACCAGCACGCCCGAGGTGTGTTTCCCGCGAGCCGGGCAGAACGTGGTGGCGGCGGCAATGCTGCTCCGTGATCTACCCGCCGTCTCAACCCTGATGCCAGGCGCATGCTCGGGGAAATGAAGAACCTCCTCGAGACAGCCGCTGTGCAGCAGGCCGAGAGCTCAGCCTCGCGACGGCGCGGGGCGGCCTCGGGGAAACCAGCAGACACGCCCCGCAACGAGCGCGAGACGTCCGTCCACCAGCCGGACGCCTCTCGAGCTAGGCCAGTCCGGGAACGGATCGTCGACAACGGCCACCTCGAGACCCCAATGACGCCCGCAACGACATCAACCGCCGGCGCAAGGACAAGGGGGCCCAAGAGCGTGGCTATAGCGCCCATCGAGGGGGGCGCTACGACAGTGACGAGGATCGGCAAGCCCTCGAGCCCCCGGGTCCCAGAGTCTTCAGCTGGGCCATCCGCAGCTCAACCCTCCCCGACCGCTTCCGACCACCGACCAACATCGTGAAGTATGACGGGGAGGTCGAGCCAAGCTCTGGCTCTCGGACTTCCGCCTAGGCTGCCAACTGGGCGGAGCGAAGAGCGACGACCGTGTGATCATACGCCAACTCCCACTTTACCTCTCGGGCACCGCCCGCCGGTGGCTCGAGGGGCTCCCGCCGGATCACACCCGCGGGGTCGCTCGCGAGGTGGCGTCGCGTGGTGGTGCGGGCGACGCGCCACGCCCCCCGCGCGGGGTGGCGTGACACGCCCTCCGCTTGGGCCCTCGTGGTGGAGAGCAGGGTTAGCTCGTTGCCACTGCCGGTGCCAGGAACTCGAGGCTCCCGAACCAGACGACGGCGCCAGCAGAGAACGGAGGAGTGGAAGAAGCCATCCAGGAAACAACGAGAAATCGGCTCGGACACGCGAAGAGCCCCTACCTGGCGCGCCAACTGTCAGTGTTTCTACCCCGGAGGTATGTCACCAACTAGTAATTATGATCGCGTGCTCTCTTCCTGGATGGTGATGCAAGATGACACAAGGATTTATCTGGTTCGGGCGAAGAAGGCCCTACGTCCAGCGGGGGGGAGGATGCTCTTGTATTACTTGCACCTAAGTGCTTGTACAGGGGCGTTACAAGCTCAACAAGCTTGGACGGAGTCCGGACTCGTCTAGGTATGGGTTGTATGGGCTTGTGTGCTGACCCGAGTGGAGGTGGATCTTGACTTGTCTATCGTGGAGTTGTGTCACGGGTGCGTGAAGACCCCTGGTGTCCTCTTTTATAGAGCAAGAGGAGGCCAGGATTACACAGGGATGATACAGGAGTCGGGATGTATGATGCCCAATACGACAGAGGGTAGGAATTCTGTCTTGTCGGGGTCACTGTAGCCGGCGTGGGGGCTGTTGTTGAAGCGTCCTTGAAGCGTGGCCTCCATCCCTGGCGCGGACGTGGAGACGTGGCGACGTGGAGGTCATGCAGCGCCCATCCCGGCGCGTACATAACGTGGCAGGGTTCCTCCGGGTCTTCGGGGTACCTGTCCTCCAATAGCAGGAAAGCCGTCAGGGCTCGAGGGGCGCAGGGCCGGCCTCGAGGTGGCGTTTACGTGGGGCTCGAGCCCCCGTAGGTATGGGCAAGTCCCGGAAAGCCCGGCCGAACAGCGGGAATCCAGGCTTCGAGAGGTAGCTCGAGGGTGCTACAGTGCAAGGTATGGTCGGACAATGCTGTACTTGCGCCTTTTTGCCCATACTTGAGGTGAAAGCGAGATTTGACTGTGGCTCCGGTTTACTGTGGCGCACGTCGGGTTTCAGAGGACGTGACCGGAGTAGGTGAACGCATTAAATGCGCAGTGTGGGATTGGCATCCGAAGTCTGGCGCTGCTCGAAGGAGATGTGAAATGTCTCGAGGGATAGGCTATCGTGCTTGAGAGGCTCGAGGTACCCGCGCGGGGTCTCGAGGAGCGGTGTACGGCTGTGGTGGGCTCGAGGCCTAGGTGCCAGGGCTCGAGGGGTAGGTTGCCGGGAGGCGGTCGGTAAGGCTTTGGCGAGTCTAAGCTTCCTGGCGGAGGGTCGGGCGGCGGCCGGCCTCGAGGGTTTGGTTTTTAGGGAGCTAGACTAGTTTCTCCTCTTATTAATTGGTGTTTTAGGTTTAACTTGTTTGTTTTGCATCGATTGGGGGTACCCCTTTGGTGTTCCCCCGACATTAACAGTGGGGTGTTTCCATGCAGCCATAATAACAAATAGATCGATAAAATAGTTTAAACATCAACAGTGGGTGTCTCCATGCAGCCATGATAATTATCAAACTAGATCACGTCCAGTGCAACAAGCAGATACATTGATTCCAAGCAGCTTAAAAGCACACATTATGAAGAAAGCATGACTGGATCGGCTATTTTAGTCGATACAGGGTCCATGAGGCACGGACAAGATCTATCTGTTAGAACCATGATTCGACTTAAGATCAAGCAAATCTAATCTACCATATATGTCAGTGGGGTTCGGAAATACAACCATAATCAGATATGCAAGATCAAAATCTACTTGTTCTTAAATCAAAAACTATAGTTTTATCGGATATCTCGAACGCACAAGATGTAACAATCAAGATTGACAAAATAGTCGATGAGAAGCTTGAATTGACTATTTTCTCTATTGTGAGCATGAAAACCCTCAGAATAGCCGAAACTAAGCGTCTTTTAAGCTTAAGACACTTTGTCAATCTTGATTGGGCAAGATGTTGTTTAAAACATAAAGAAATAAATTAAAACATAAAACAACATCGATAACTTAATGAATCTTTAGCTTGCCAAACCAATAGAGCCGATAACTAGTCAAGATCAACTAAAGTAAGAGATTGATTAGAGTCAAAATAGTATTACATAAGACGAACTTAGACCGATAACTAGCCATGTCATAGCTTAACAAGAGTTTGGTCGATGCCAAATACAGCCTCATTGTACAATGACATGAACCATTGGTGAAACTTACAAGCAAACCGGAGGTCGGTCGAAGCCAATGCAGCCCTGCCTGATTGAAGGTCTCGCCGAGATCTACGTTACTCCTACTCCTAGGGTGTTTTGGCGGTGGCCGGTATGTTGATTGATTGGATGATTCTCTACAAAAAAATCGGGTTTCTAGCTATATATAACTCGGTTGACTCTTGTCCTTACACGACTAGGTTACAAAACAAAAGACGACCTGGACCAAAACTCTTCGCTAAACCCAACATGTCCTCGAAACTCGTCACGTCTGGTCTTCATGGGTCTTGGTTGTGTCTGGGCCCAAACATCCCTTTTATTTTTCTAGCCGATTCTTTCATCAATAAATCAGTTGTTTGTGCTCACAAAATAATAATCTTTTTGTTCCAAAATCTGGTGTAAACAAGTACCAATCCACACTGAGCTGCCCCCGCGACCATACTCCCGCAATACAACATACTCTCGAGGGATCCCCCCCTTCAGACCACAACAACACCCGCTCGAGGTACGACGACGGAAACTTCCCAAGCGAACGGAGAGGGCCTCGACCACCCCACCATATATCTTCATCGCTCCTCGAAGTTCCCCAGGGTGAACCTCGACTACCAAAACTTCCTAGCGAAGGAATTAAGCCTCGACTGCCTCATACCTACCACTTGTACGAGAAAGCATTAAATGCACTCCACCTGCTCCAGTCACATTCGAATGCCTACAGCAAGCGCTGCAGTGGATCGTACCCCGGTTAAATTAAGCTTTAACCGCCCATACTCGGGAAACAAGCACGTCATACGGAGCAGTCGCCCCATGCCACGCACTGTACTGCTCTAGACTCTCCCTCGAGACACGATCAACGGCGCGCCTTCCGCACGGCCCGGAGCTCGACCCTACCGCCTGGGGTTCGACTCCGCCTAAGGAAGCCTCGAACTACCTCGACCACCCCCTCGAGCAGGGGATCGTCGAGACCGGTCAAACACTCCAACAACTCCCGACGCGACACCTCCGCATACGCCCGCGCATGGGCTTCGTCCTTCACCAACATCATCGGGCACGTCGCCGCAGGGCAACACACGTCTCTACAGCGGCGCCGACATGACGACGACGTCATTGCGTACGCCAGCCCTAGAACTATGTAACCTTGTGCCTCATCTTCGCCTATAAAAGAGGACGCTAGGGCTTAGGGTCGGGCATGGAAAAATCTAAGAGCAGAGAGGCACGAGCACTCTAGCTCCGGTCGACCTTCCAACTCTCCCACCATAGTCTAGAACCTCAGAGCCAGTTCCCTAGAACTAGTTCCCATCTCTACGCACCCCCTTCTCCTTTGCACGCTTGTATCCCCCTGTACAAGCACTTCGGTGCATGATAACGCAAACTTTCTCCCCCCACTGGACGTAGGGCCTTGCATTGCCCGAACCAGGATAAATCGCCTGTGTTCTTCTTGCATCACCATCCGGATTATGGAGCACGCACTTATAAATTTACTCGTTGGTGTAGACCCCCGGGTCACAAAACACCGACACTTTATCTCGTTAAATACTGCGCAACAGTGTAATTAGTTTTTAATTAATATATTTTTAATAGACGAAATTTTATCACAACATCTGATGTGATATTAAAAAAATTATCACACATCACGAAGGAAGTACGTTTGTACCCTTGAGTTTCAACCTGCAATTTTTTTATTGTAGCTGGGCCCTATGCAATCGGCTCTACTTATTATTGCAAAAATCAACACCATCCGCCCACATATGTGATCGATTAGCCTCTGTCTCCGTCGATTTGAGATGTTCTTCCGGGGCCAAAGCGTTGTTTGTATCAAATGATCCAAAGTTTATTTAGTAAGTTTAACCACTAAACTTTAAACTTTTAGCTCTTGGGGCTTCAAACAAAGAGGCCTAAAGTACTAACTACTTTTACTAATAGCTCTAAGATCCATGGGTCATAGTTGCATGTAGAAGTTACATATGATTGAGGAGAGAGAAGAAAGTGGTCCATGCAAAAAAAGAGAGAGATAAAATAAAAGTAACACATGATGAAAGGAAAAGAAATACCTTTAAAACTATAAGTAGTCTCAATATTTCGTAGTCTATATAAATCATTTTATTTATACTGAGATCACTACTAGTGTTAACCTCTATTGCTTGTGTCCTTAATCATCAGCTTTGTTAAACCAACTTATAGTCGAAGAATCCAAATAGGTCGTAAAGTAGTTCACGGAAGTCTCAAAACGTTGTCGTAACTAGTTTTGCTATTTCTTTATACTGGATATCTATGTTTAAGTCACCTGTAAACCAAGCATTGCTCGTTCATGGACTACAATCTCTAATCGCAATAGTATGCGCCAACCAAAAACACATTCTTATTTAATCCTTACAACACGATGAACAAAAAAGGCCATCTTTGATGGGAGTTTCATGTCTCGGTTTTCAACATCTCCATATTTTAGAAACAGTGCAAAAAAAAAGAGTTTCACCCTCATATACTCTATCTACTCCCATGAAACTCTCATTGTCTCACTCTTCATCAATACAGTGCCACATCAACATATTTAATGTCCATAAAACTCGATGAAACTCTCATTAAAATTCGTCTACGATATCTTCGAGGTAATAAATAGGTTTAGACTTTGTGGTAGAGTCTGTATGTGAGTGTCCTAAGCCTTCTATGACATGTTGGAAAAAACTTGATTTGGTTTTGGCTTCATGGGCCCATGGATTGACAAGCAAATGAGATGCCCATTTGTATAAATGGTCTATGGAGAGTCTCGAAATTATCTCAGTGTGCACAACGAGATGACTTTTTTATATTTTTTTTTCTATTTGACACTACAAAAACTTACATTTTCTATTTAACATCCAAACTTAAAATCTTTCTTATTTGTCATTTCGTTCGTTTCTATTTGACACCCCGTTATTTTGCAGGTTAACGGTGTTAAGTCTCAGACAACAATACCATTATTGTTGTTTCCTTTTTTAAAAGTGGTTTCAGTTAGCACCAAAAAAAAGTTATGGCTCCAAGAAAAACAACATGGGCAAAATAGTCTTTTTCCTAGGACTCCACACCATTAGTGTTAAATAGAAAAGAAAAATGAAAGAAATAACAATAGGATTTTTTAGTTTGGATGGTTTTTCTAGTGTTAAATAAAAACTTTTCTATTATTTAAATAGTCTATAGGGAGAATCTCAAATCTCAAACTCCAAGTAACATATTCGGTGGTTTATTTTTTCATCTTTTTTAATGAAAAAGTGTCATTATAATTTTTTTTAAAGTTAGAGATATGTCACTAGTATCTCACTAACACGTGGGACACACATGCGTCAATAACATATAAGTCAGAATGACATATCTTTAATTTAGCAAAATTATAATGATAATTTTCATCTTTTTCAAAAAAAAAAAAAAATCGGGTTCCTTGGCTTGGTGGGCACGGGATGCCGTGCCGCGCTTCACGCAACCAACAGAACGGCCGAACCACATCATCCGCAGCCAAAGACCAAACACATCATCATCCTCACCTCACCAGTCACCACGCGCTCGCGGGACCACACAAGACTCCTCACGGCCGGCCGGCGGCTCGCGGGTCGCGCCAGCCAGTCCCCCACTTCCCCTGCTTCGCTTGTGCTTCACCCAACCGCAACGGCTCCCGTTGCCGTGCGTCAGTGCGTGCCGCACGAGCGCCGTTGATGGCCGCTACTAGTACTAGTACTGCACAGACTACTCAAAGTCCACTACTTGCTATCCGCTACCCTCGCGCCGGAGTCGCCGCCACGACCACGATGGCCTCCTACCGCGCCCCGATCCGCCGGGCTCTCTCCTCCGCTCCTACCCCGGCCGTCGTCGTCGCGGCCTCCGCCGCCGGGGACGCGAAGTGGCTGGAGGAGCAGGCGCGGGACCGGGTGCCGCGGGTGCCCGGGCAGGCATTCAACACCAGCTTCGCGCAGTACGCCGGGTACGTGACCGTCAGCGAGCAGCGCGGCGCCGCGCTTCTACTGGTTCTTCGAGGCGAGAAGGACCGGCGTCCAAGCCCCTCGTGCTCTGGCTCAACGGAGGTGCGCGCTACCTACCCTTTCACGGCTTACCCGCCTCCGCCTGCGCGTGCTCTGTTTGTTTGCTGCGTGATCCGTCCCGTACTGTGATGATTGGAACGTTGTGTACTTGGAGGAGATCTGCTTGGGGGCCAATCATCTGATAGCTTTTTAAGTTCACCCAACTCTTCCATTGTGTGGATCTACTTGGGCAGGGCGTAAACTTTTCCATTGTGTGGATCCTGGATAGCTTTTTAAGTTTCACCCAACTCTTCTAACTAGCATTGCGCATGAGATTTCTGGATCAGCTTGTCTTTATCTGATGCAAATGGTTGCCAGTGATTTACTAGTAGGCAAAAAGGTTATCCTTGGGCTATTGATAAACTTGTCCGGTCTGGGCTATGTCCCTCTTTGTGAAGTTCATCTGTTGTACGACAGTGCGATTAATAAACGGTTAAATTACTGGCTTGTAAATCTTCCAGGGCCTGGATGCTCGTCCATTGCTTATGGACTCGGAGAAGAAGTAGGACCTTTCATGTTAATGCAGATGGGAAGGGGTGCATGTCAATCCTTATTCTTGGAACAAAGGTACCATCCAATCCAATTAGACAAATGTATTCACAAACAATGCCCTGTTTTCCATTTTTAATTTCTTCATGTGCGGTGTATGTGTCTTTTTCTTTAGCCTCTTGTTTCTGGTCTCCACGGATTGTTGGATTGTTGATATATAAGTAAAATTGTACTCCCTCATTCCAACTTCCAAATATAAGTCGTTCAAGAATTTGAAGAGTCAAAGTATCTCAAGTTTGGCCAAAATAATTATAAGTCGTTCCAAGAATTTTGAAGAGTCAAAGTATCTCGAGTTTGGCTAAAATTATTAGAGAGAAATACAAAGATTTATGACATCAAATAGGTTATATTATGAATATAATTGATGAAGAATCTAATAATATTTAGTTGATATCATAAATGTTATTATTGTATTACATAAATTTGGTCAAAATTGAAATTCTTTGACTCTTCAAGATTCTTGGAATGACTTATAATTTGGGACGGATGGAGTAACTTTTTTTCTATTAAACAATTAACCTCAGTTAGGCAGGAGTTTACTACATTTTGCAGTAGCTTAGCATTCTTAATCTTTAGTCTTTACTTTTCTGTTAAACAAACTGGTAGGCTTGTATATACAATCTGGGAAGGATCACAACCGTGAAAAGGTAAACTTGAAAAAAGGAAGAAAAAGAGGTTTTCAAGTTGCCTGCTACTTATTCTTTCCATTGAATTTTGAACTTTCCTTAAACTGCAAGCTCAGCCTTATTGGCACAGATTCTTGCCTTCAGTCGTGGAGTTGGTTTCAGCTCTGTTAGATGCAAAGTGCAAGTTGACCATTGATTCATAACTTTTTCTAAGTGCTCATAATCATATCGGATAAAACTCTAGTTTCATTCTTATATAACTTTCTTGTTTTAGTAAAATACAAGTTTATTTTCTATAGCTAAGAGCATCTCCAACAACTCCTTAAAATAGGTTGCTATTCTTATAACTTTGGCAAAATCACAAATTCCTTCTCCAACAACTCCTCAAATGAACTTGCTATTTATCCAAAGTTCCTATCCACCGGTCTCGCGCGCGTATTCTTCCGCGCGCGGAAGGACTTGCTATCGCCGCGCGGACCGCCCTCGCGACCGCGACCGCGCCCGTCGCCCGTGCTCTCGCCCACGTGCTCTCGCCGGCGGCGCGGAGGTGCTCGGAGTCGAAGCGCCGCCAGGAGTTGCGGGAGATCGACGAGGGGTTCGGGCTAGCCGGCGCGGGCTCGGGCACGTGCACGGATTCCGCTGGGTACGCGTCGATGGTGTCCGCCATGGTCGCCGGAGTCACAGGAGGGGCCCGCTTTAGGCGACGGCGGCGAACGGCCCAAGGAGCTCGCGCTCGGGCCTGCGGGGGGCGCGCGGGCTTCACTCACGGAGGCCCGCGCGGACCGCCCTCGCGACCGCGGCCCGTCCCGTGCTCTCGCCCACGTGCTCTCGCCCGGCGCGCGGAGGTGCTCGGAGTCGACGGTGGGCTGGATCCTGTTGACGACGCCGAGTTGCGGCGCTCGAAGCGCCGCCAGGAGCGCTCTCGAAGCTGAGGACGATGAGTGCTCCGACGTGGGAGTGAATAGAATACACTTTCCGGACTTTTCTAAAAAAGTGCCACACAGAGAGTTATAGATATGTCCTTGGTTGATTTCGGAAAAGTTCAGGGACTAATCTGCAAAGTGGTTTGGCAAGCCGGAAATAAGGAATTGTTGGAGACAACATGTTTTTAACTTGGTATATTTTTTTAGCAACTTGCCAAAACACGATATTTGGCAAGTTAATTATACCAAGTTGTTGGAGATGCTCTAAGCTTATAGGTTCTATTTTTTTTATATCTCGAATAAGGAAGGATAGCTGTGTGGCATTTGATAGAAGAAAACGAGTTCTTATACATTGTTTAACTCCACCTTTATACTTCATTACTTCAATGACAGATTTGCTAATAATGTCTTTCATTTTGCAGTTGCAAATTTGCTGTTCCTTGATTCACCTGTTGGTGTTGGTTATTCATATTCAAACACCTCTGATGATGCTTTAAAAAATGGGGATGCAAGAACTGGTATTGTAGTCCCTTGACTAGTAGTTATCTTATTTACATGTCTCAAATTCAGGATCTTCCTGTGCACGGATTCCTGGGAAACGAAGTCATAGGCACGTAGGTTCAGAGCCGACCAACTACGCCAATTTCCTGGTCCTGAATGAAATTTTATTAGAATTTGCTCACTGGTTCTCTCAATACTTTACAGCCACGGATTCATTGGCGTTCTTACTGAAGTGGCTTGAACGCTTTCCTCAGTTCAAGGAACGTGAATTTTATTTGACAGGAGAGAGTTATGCTGGTGAGTACCTTCTATGAAATTATGTTTTGTGTGTATTAACAGCTGTTTTTTCCCTAAAAACATGGCAAAACTTTGACGGAACTCCAATTTGGTTAGGTCACTATGTTCCTCAACTGGCTCAAGCCATAAAAAGGCACCATGAGGCTACTGGTGACAATCAATTAATCTAAGGGCTACATGGTATGTTTTTTGTAGTTCTACCTTTACTTCTCCAATAGCATCATGTATTTTATTAGAATTTTTTACTACGCTTGAAGAGACAATGAGAAGCAACAAATGTGTCTATGACTGGTGGACCTTGTATGAGGGAGGCATTGAGAGGCAACAACGTTAGAGGCAATGAGAAACAATAGATGTGTCTATGGTAGGTGGGTCCATGTCAATGGTTGGTGAGCCCATATACATTGTACTATCTCCGATCGCCTCCAAAATTAAGTGGATTATAACACTTAAAAAAAGAGTGACAATTCCTTTTTTTGAATTATATTAAGTGGATTAGAACAGTAGATGCATAATAAAATCATAATATTTTGAGTAGTAGTCAGGGTATATGATTCAAGTACTATAGTTAGATGGTTATTTATTTCCCATTGTAAAATAATGTCTTGAGTAGTATAGTCTGTGGGGGGAGCGGACGGGGGTCTAGGGGGCGGCGGTGCGGGGTCAGGCGGAGGAGGGGGCGCGGTGCAAAATGACTATTTTTCCCTTCGACGAATAAAATCAGAAAAATGACTATTATGTGGAGGTGATAGAAGCAATTCCAAGCATTGTAAAAGGTCTCATTTTATTAACCCAGGAATATGTTTTTTGATGACTAAATTAGATATTTCTTTTATATCCATAATTTACTTTGCAGTTTTTGTTGTCCCTTATGTCCTATGTCCTTGTTATAAAAGAACCTTGAACTTTTGATTTGCAAATCAAGTGTAATGTTATCATAATTAGTATATTGGGCTTGTCTGCTACCCATTTAAATGATGTTATCTTAACGCCCCCCCCCCAACCCCCGTGCACACCAACTGTATATTTTCATCAATGGGGATGTGAACTATACAAGTGTAAAAAAATGAATTGGCCCAAGCATATCTGGCTCGGATCTGTATTTCCAAATTATAAGACGTTTTGACTTTTCTAGATACATGCCTTTTGCTATGTATTTAGATATACACTATGTCTAGACACATAATAAAAGCAATGTAATCTAGAAAAGCCAAAACGTTTTATAATTTGGAATGGAGGGTGTATTTTGAACTATACCATAACACATAAACCAGAATTATAGTGTTGTTTCATTATGTTTTGAGTCATTTCATGCAGGTAGGAAATGCTCTCACTGATGATTTCCATGACCACTATGGAATATTTCAATTCATGTGGACTACTGGCCTGATCTCTGATCAAACATACAAGCTGCTGAATGTTTTCTGTGACTACGAGTCCTTTGTCCATTCGTCTCACAGTGTAATAAGATTCTTGATATTGCTAGCACTGAAGCTGGAACATTGATTCATATAGCATCTTCACACCTACATGCCATGCATCTTTGCCTCCTCGAAGAACAAAGTGATGAAAAGGCTACGTGTAAGTTTTTGAAATCCAAAACTCAAGCAATAGTGCAATAGTACATAGTTTTCAGGAGTACATGCGTTGCAATGAAAAACAAAGTTATCTTAAGTCCTAAATGCTCGTGTTCAAATTCATCACACGCATGTAGACATTTAATTTTGTAGATTATGTGAATTCTCTATTGTTGATCCTTATGCCACACAACATACATACACCATGGATACATAGAAATTAATCCAGGTGAAAGTAGTACTACCCTACCAGGCTGCCACCAACCATATTTGATTATAATACTCCCTCCTTTCCAAATTATAAGACGTTCCAAGAATCTTGGAAAGTCAAAGTTTTTCAACTTTGACCAAAATTATAGAGAAAATATAAAGATTTATACCATCAAATATACATATTATAGAAATATAACTAATGGAGAATCTAATTGCACTTAGTTGATATCATAAATATTATTATCTTATTATATAAATTTGGTCAAAGTTGAAAACCTTTGACTCTCCAAGTTTCTTGGAATATCTTTATAATTGGGATGGAGGGAGTAGTAAAGACTGAAGATATATCACTACATTTTGACTCTGCTGCATATTTATGTGTAAGTTATACATGACTGTTGCTTTCTCCTAAAAATGAAAAGGAATATTGCAGGTCTAGATTCATGGTTAGTTTCAAAGGAGTTCCCTATTTAAGTGCATCTTTGACTTACATAAACTAGAGGGAAAAGGAATATCTTGGATCTGTAGTTTACAGTCCCATCCTATTCTGGTATCCCAGATCGGGGTCCAGAAATCAACAAAAACCAGGAGATTTTGGCTACATGTATATGTTTTAAATGGATTGTGTAGACAACTATTAATGTTAGATGAGGCATAATGCTTAAAACAAGATAAAAAATTTAAAAGGACAAATTGGGTCCACCACATCTGGTGGCATCTATTGGATTCAGTCTGACATCGTTTTGACCTGGATGCATACTTTTAACTTCACTGTGTGAACCCTGATCCATACAGTTGATTCTATGTGTGATAATGCAAATGGGAACATCTGTCATTTAAACTGTTATCGTTCGTGAACTGACAGTTCCACATATCTTCTGACATGATTTCTTTTAATAGTCTCCTGGGAAAATGGGAGAGCAGTATGATCCATGCACTGAGAAGCATTCAACTGTATACTTCAATCTAGCTGAGGTTCAAAAGCACTTCATGTTAATCCAGTCATTGGAAAATCAAAATGGGCAACCTGCAGGTAACTCTTATGATCGTATTTTGGACATCTGATGCTGTCATTACCCTGGCATGTTGGATCGTGAATTCTTAATGATGAACTAAAAAGTGATTTGCTTCTTTGCCGACAAGTTCTTGTTTTTTTGTTATTGCACTATTCATTTTGCAAGAATAAAAGATTATCTATTTTACTTTCCACTAATCCACTGCATGATGTATGGCTATTGACGGCCTCGCTCATAAGGATATTCGACAAACAAATGGCAAATTGGCTATCTTATTACTGCCACAGATATTTTTGGTCCCGGGTGATTGTACAAGCAATTCTACCGTAACATGTTTATGCTTTTCAATATGAATATGCATTACTTGGATTGAGCTTTTCATTTCTCAAGGTTATTTCATAATTCACAGTACTATTAATGAATATCAATGACACAAAACACTGATAAGCATATTGGTCATTTGGAAACATTTTTTTTGTTGTCTAGTACTCTTTTGATATTATTTTTGGAACTGTCAATCTCTACAGTGAAGATGTTAATACTCATTGGGGGGACTGCGAAAGATCTGTGCTGCATATCTATCATGAACTTATACAGTATGGCCTTCGTATATGGGTGTTCAGGTGATTCCTAATACCGAGTTTTAAAAACACAAGTTGCTATCCCACCCAAACATAGTTCTTATATGTCTTTTACTGAGTTTTAAGAATCAGTTTGGCTTGTTCTAAAGAAAAGAATCAGTTTGAGTGTTCAGATATATAAATTTGTTGTAAATAACTAGTTTATATATACATAGAATTGTAAACAGAAGACGAAATATATGGATTTTTCTCATTCTTACCTCCCCACCACAACTTTTCCAGTGGGGATACAGATGCAGTGATTCCAGTGACTTCAACTAGATACAGCATTGATGCTCTTAAGCTTCCAACAATAACTCCATGGCATGCTTGGTACGACGATGATGGCGAGGTAGGTCCTTCCTCATCTCATCAGCCCATGGGTCTTCAATAATACTAGCAGCTGCGCATGTCCCGTTTGTGGTGTGTTTCTGCATATCTTTGTCCTCAGTTCTCAGTATCTCTCTTACCAATAAAGCTGAACAAATTAATGCCACCACAGTCATCCATATCATCAGAGTTATGTTGTCCATTCTTGCTAAAAGACAAGGAAATAATAATTATGTAATCCATCAAAACTAAAAAATTATGTAATCCATCGAATATTGTTGTTTTGCATCCATTACCTCTGCTGCATCTATGGCACCTCTTCTCTTTGCAATTCATTTTTTATTTGAGACTAAATTCTATTTTGATTGCAAAGCTTAACTTATGTTTCTTAATATTTCAAGTTTTAACTTTTACATAATATATCCGTAGCAGTGTGCACTGTGCACAATTCACTGCAGACAGTTCTATATGTTGTCCGTTGAATGCTACCCAAAGCTTGAGACTTTGAGGAAATTAATGCTAGGGAAGGGAACCTGGACATAGAACTCTAGCTCCTTGGGAAGAAGTTCCACGATATCCATTTGGCATTCCTAAGTGGTTTTAGTTCACAGAATGCCCCATCTACTTTGTTTCAAACATATCATAGGGTGTGCTAACCTTTCATTGAGTCTGTTTAAGCATACGAACTTGCACACATGGTCTTAGACCTGTACTTGACCACCTAGGTCAGATGGGAAATTCCCAAATGTTGGCCACAAGCTATTTGTAATGTTTTCCTTTTCAATTGGGACCCACTGTATTTTACTGGTCTTTTGCTCTGCAGAATTCCTTACTATATTCTTCCTCCAAAAACAAGTTCTTCTTTGGAGTACCCATCATCTATTCCTAATTTCTGATTACCATGTGTTTAAATAGGTCGGTGGATGGACTCAAGGGTATAAGGGACTCAATTTTGTGACCGTGAGGGGAGCAGGTCATGAAGTTCCTCTTCATCGACCCAACAGGCTCTCACACTAATCAAATCATTCTTGGCTGGGAGCCCAATGCCTGTGCAATCCAGTACACACAGCGACATGTAATCTGTATTGTCACAACTGATTCAAGAGATGAACATCCCAAAGCACCAAATCAGTCAATTGTTCAACCCGGGCTTGTTCTGCAACTTGCTATAGCTGTTTATGTACCAGAGCTACTGGTGCCGGCTACTGGTGCCGTTTATTTATCGGCCCTGCTGGTGCTTGATACCAATCATCCCCGAAAACAGGGGACAGAACTGCGGAATAGTTTTTGTTGCCATGGAATGGAACTAGTACCATGTGTTACTGACTTACCGTGAGCCTAAGAATAAATTTGCATCGGCGTCACAGCACTGTATTCTAAACATCGCGTACCGTAGTCTTCTCTATGCACAAGGTGTGATTCCTGATGTCTTCAATAATTGATCTGGACTTGAAAAAAAATGAATACTGCTGTGTTGCATCTGTGTGATCTGTATTATTTGCACTCTAGAGGACTTCATAGTTCAGAGATACAAGCATCTTCCTATGGACATTGCGGCAGCCTCCACAAGAACATGTTTAATTTGTTCCTGAGGTTGCGGCACACAATTGGCATACTCACTCCGTCTCTAAATATTTGTTGTTTTCGCTTCCCAAGAAACAACTTTGACTAAATATATATTAAAAAATATTAATTTGTATGATACATAATTAGTATCGTTGGATAGATATTTCAATCTAATTTTTAACAAATTATTTGGAGATACAAATGTTGCACGCATTTGCTACAAATTGAGTCAAACTTGTGGCACGTATACCAACGACGATAATCAATTAGGGACGGAGGGAGTATGTACTAGCTGGTCATAAACCTGAAATGGAGATGTACTATCTTGATCCTGTTTTGAAGCTGTTTAATCATTATCATCTGATGAACCGAAACGAAACACTAAGAGCATCAGTAATGGTTGACTCATAGTTCTAAATATTTTTATATTTAAATTGAAGAAAGAGAGAAGCTAGCTCTCGATCAAGAGCCAGGTTTATACACATATTCTAAGATCATGTGGGTTAATCATACTACATGTCATTGCTAAAAGCTAGCACTATTAGACATGTTAGCTTAGAGCTAGTGATTGACTTCTACCATTGTGGGTGCCCTAACAACACATCAATAACATTCATTCATCTGTGATCATAGCATGGTACCAAGCAATCAGCATTGCTCATTAGTATGGAAGGCAGATAATAATTCATCATGCTAGTATCATGATTGGTCTGAACTCTGGACATGAAGTAGCGGCGCATGATTGGTATTCTCTCCGTTCTAAATCGAAAATCATTTTAGCTAGTAAACGGAGGGAGTAATTTGATACAAATATTTGGTAGGAATCTTTGTGATTGTATAGTGACCTTTATATCCTAATTTTGCACTTCTATGTCTTGTCATTGATGCGATTTTCTTCAGTTGGTTCTCACCTTGGGCATTTTTCAACCGCAAACCGTAAACCGAACCGAACCGCACCGAATTATCGGTTTTTTTCGGTTTTCGGTTGCAGGTTCGGTTTCTGGTTTGGAACTGTTCGGTGTTCGGCTTCGACTTCGGTTTCATATGCAAACCGAACCGATTAACCGAACACCGAAGTACACACTGAACACATCCCTTCCGACCGAACTAGCACTCCAGCAGGCAGCCCACCATGCACCACGGCCCCACTGGGCCATCAGCCCACCACGACAGCACCCACGGTAGTTCAGCACCCCGCACCGCCCATCCATCGCACGCGGCCATTCCCATTCCCATTCCCCATTCCCACGCGGTCACGCGGACGCCCAGCACTCCAGCAGCCGCCACCAGCACCCAAACCCTAAATCGCGTTGACGGCGCCGGCGGACCAGGCGGAGGCGGCGCGGCCAGCACGCCGGCGGACGCGCACGCCGGAGATGGCCCCTTCGCCCGAACTTTGAAGGGCGAAGGCGCTCGGCCGCTCGCACTCGCAGTCGCCGCATCGCAGGAGGCAGTGCTTGGCAGGCACGGCCTGCGGCCAGCAGAGCTCGGTTCCTCGGCGGGGACGGCGTCACAGACTCGCAACGAGGAGAAGGCGGCTGCAAGGGACGGGGCGTCGGCGCGGCGCCCGTGGAGGCGTGACGGGCCAGCACCCACCCAGCAGAGCTCAGCGGGGACGGGGTCACGGCGAGGAGAAGGCGTCGCTTGTGGCCATCACCCAGCAATCTTCATTCTTCTTCTTCTTCTTCATTCTTGTCTGATTGAGTGATTGTGCCTTGCATATATTGTCTCATTGTGCTGTCGTTCTAGATCAGAGTCGAAAATTGCTTCAAACTACTACCTGCTGGATTTACATTGTTATTGTTACCGCTGCTGGCGTCGGTTGTTACGGTTAAAAACTGAAAACCAAATTTACAAACCGAAACCGAATTTTGCGGTTTTCGTTTTTTTGATAACCGATAGGTGGCTACAGGCTAGAAACCGAAATATTTTTAACCGAACCGAATTGTCGGTTATAAACCGATCGCCCAGGGTGAGTTTGTTCCCCACTTATGGTTCGGGCCACATTGATTTTTTTTTTAATTTACCTCCAAAGGCCAAAACCGCCTTGTTGTTAATATCAAACACATTCATCTTTTCTTTTCTGCAGTACTGGCAAAATGTTTCCAGATCCGTCCTAAATAACTGTCGTTTTCGTTTTCCAAGAAATACATTTGCTACTAATTAAATCAACGGTAACAATTATTTAGGGATAGAGGAAGTAGTTATCATCATTAGCTGTCAGTTTGTCGTCAGTCTTTCCAGAAGGACCAATATGGTAGCTCATGATACGAGTACTCTCTCTCCAATAAAACATACTACTATGAGTTGCATGGCAACAAAAATATTTATGTTAATCAAATTTACAGTGAATACTATTCATATTTATGACTCTAAATTAATTTATTAAAAAATACATTTTGTAATGAATCTAATAGTATTTATTTTATATTATAAATATTAATATATTTTTATCTATAATTAATCAAACTTGAAATACTAAACTATGACACTGTGCTAGAATGATGTGTTTTTTGGACCGATGGAGTACATACTCCAATGCATATTTTATCATGCTCTTTATGCTCGTACAATGTACATACAATTTGTTCTGGTTTTTAGTAGGGTCTGTTTGTTTCTTGGTGACTAGGGACTATTTGGGACTAGGGATTACTAAATAGTTCTTGTTTTTGCCAAATAGGGTAACTATTTTAGTCACTTTTAGTCCCTAGTCAACTAGTCTGTCAAGAAAGACTATCTGGGACTATTTAGTTACTTTAATCACTCTGGAGCCAAACCACACTGACTAAAAGGGACTAAAAGGCCACTTTTAGTCTCTTTTAATCACCCAAACCGAATAACATTTAGGGTGACTAAAGTAGTCCCTAATAGTTCCTAGTCTCTAGTTAGATTCAAAGATGACATTAGTACTTATTGAGACACTAGTTAAGTACCCGTGCGTTGCTACGGGAACCAAAATCCAAAATCCTTTCATAACGTGTCACAATCAATATCAAGTTTCTCAAAGATAATAAATTATTGAGATCACTATTTTTTTAGCATATACTATTATCCTTTTAATAGTATCCAACATCACTCATTTATTAACATTTTTTGTCAACTATCAACTTCATTATTCTTATTAGCCTATCGCATAAATCGGTAACCACATAGCTAAGAATGTATTTGAAGTCTGTTGACACTCCTCCTAATGGAATCACCCTAAGAATGAACCTCATAAACAATAACCTAGTGAAGGCACTAAGGAATGTATGAGACACTACTAGCATCACTTAACGTCAAGTTATCATCCCCAACATGAAGCTAACAATGTGATTATATCAGAGCACTGGATCTAGAGATAAATATTTATCCAAGCGCCAGATAAATAAACCCGTTGTAGAAATATTTCACTCAAGCTAGTCTCAGGTATCGTTATTTATATTTAGCCTAGAGACTAATCAATTCAAAGTATGATGGTACTACACTAGTGAGGACTTAACAACAATTAATGTGGCACACACTTGTGATAAAGACTGATAAACACTCATTACTCTAAACAGGGATTGGATAGTAGAAGCAATGACAATGATAAATGATAACAGAGAGCAAATCAATCAAAATAATCCTAGAACATTACTACCTAGCAAGTGATGATTAGAACAGGCATTAAAAGAAATATTCCTAAGTTATTCTAATTACAAGTCATAGTATACATTGATTAGTGCAAACATATTTGGCAATCATTGACTAGGTCATATCATATTTATATTCAAGAGGCAACTCCATAGTAAAGGTGTCAAACAGAGTAACCCCTAAATCATGAGTTAACTGAGTCATACTGAACACTACATTCGGGAGGTGGAATACAAAGGACTCAAGAGGAGTGTCACACCCGCGATCTACCACTCTATCCGGAACGTAGGACGCATTCGCAGATAAATAGTGTATAGGCACCACGCCTACACAGTATCTATCACCCACCCAATGATCATTAAGATGAGCGCTATACGAACATGAGTATAAACATAATGGTGATCTACCTATGCCAAATATATAATCAAAGCACACTACAAGCAATATAATTAAGAATATAATTATTGATGTCTTAGTCATATCAATTGTATTGCTATCTAGAACACAGAGATGAACAATAAGATGAACTAGATCATCTAGAGAACTATAGTACGAACTAGAACATGAACTAGAACTGAATTATGAACTAGAAGATGAACTAGACGATGAACTAGAACTAGACGACGAACTAGAACATAAACAAATGATGAACACAGATGAACTAGAAGAGCAATTATGAACTAGAAACATAATTAGATCCATAATGTTAATACAAGAGAGAAGATCTTGGGTTTACCGAGCCTTCTCGTGATTAGATCTGGAATCCAATCGAAGCTTGCCTCCTCTAATCCTATTCTATCTAACTATTCTATGTGGAGTAGTCCTAGGGCTTCTGATTTGATCTCCTTCCTGGTGATTCTGATCTGATGAATGAGATGATGATGATCTGATTCTCTCTTATGCCCCAGAGGAGGGGTTCTGGGCTGCTTATAGAGCCCTAGGCAGGAAACCGTGCCCATGGATCAAACTGACTTAAGTACGGCTTGAGATGCATCTCGTAGGCGTGAGGAGGTTCCAGAAGGCGGAGTCCCGCGGGGACAGGGCCGACCAACCGTCCTGTGGGACCGTCAGTCCCACCTAGCGCCTCTCGGGGTCCCGACCTCCTGGTGTCCTCTAGGTCCTTCTAGAATAATCCTGAAAGGACCTTGATGTCGCCTAGAGGGGGGGGGGGTGAATAGGCCTGTTTAAAATCACAGCTCAAAACTTTGTTAGAGATGCCCGGCACTACCGCCCTCCCGGAACTGCCGCACCGCACCCGCACTGCCGGCCTCAGCCCGGTACTGCCGCGCCAACAAACTGCCCGAGCCTGCAATTCAAAACTAGCCACAGGAAACCAATTCTATATAAATAGAAGTGTTGCTCTTGGTTTCCTGAACCTGCAGAACCAACTCAACCAAGCCAAATATGTTGTATGAAATAGATCGGGGCCAAATCC
Source organism: Coix lacryma-jobi var. lacryma-jobi (assembly GCA_009763385.1). Classification (NCBI taxonomy): domain Eukaryota; kingdom Viridiplantae; phylum Streptophyta; class Magnoliopsida; order Poales; family Poaceae; genus Coix; species Coix lacryma-jobi. The sequence goes on from CM019824.1 coordinate 163,926,886, forward strand.
TAGAATCAATCACAAGCTCACAAGTATGATGAATGAACACAAGTAAATACAAGAGACAAGTGATTTATCCCGTGGTTCAGCTCGCCACCAAGGCTTGCCTACCTCCACGTTGTTGAGGATGACCACTTAGGTCAAGAGCTTTGCAACTCTTCCTCGGTCTCAAGTCAAGGAACCAAATCCTTGAAGTGAGGGGTAATTCTACTAGCTCCACAAGAGGATTACAAACTTCCCGCTGCTCACCACAAGCACGGGAGCTCGCCGGGCGACGCCTAGCCGTCTAGGAGGCTTCACCTCCAAGAGTAAAAGATGCACAACGAAGATCGACGAAGCCCGACAAGTGCTCAAGGTTTGGAAGGCTCTAATATGCTCTCTAGCTCTTAATCACACAGCCCCAACACTTAATCATGCACTAAGCATGTCACTCTCACAAGAGAGGGTTGGGGAGAGCTCTCAAATGGCTTTGGATGTGTTAGAAGTGTTTTGGGCACCAGCAGCCGGTTCTGGAGGCGTGGGGTGGGTATATATACCCCCCACACCAAAAACTAGCCGTTGGAGGTCAGAAACTAGCCGTTACTGGCTGTACAGGCCCGGCACTGCCGCACTTAGCCCGGCACTGCCGGGGAGCGGCACTGCCGCTCGACAGAGCGGCACTGCCGCAGCTCCCTGAGACAGCACAGGTGACCTCACGAAAAACGCCATAACTTTTTACTCCGAACTCCGATTTCAGTGATCTTGGACTTTCCGGAAAGCTTGTTTCGAGGGCTATCCAACCCTACAGAGAACAAGCCCAAGATCAACAAGTGCAGGTGCAGTGCTAAGTGTTTTCTCTCATGTTAGCACTCGGGTTCGGTTAGTTTGAGCACTTGAGACTTGTCTATGATTCGTATTGCATCCCCCTTGATAGTACGGCATAACTATACTCAAGACAAAGAAAATATAACCATTTTAACCACTTGAGTCTTCAATGTCTTCATATGCCATTTCTTCTTGATATATCACTTCGAAAGGGGTTGCAATCATCTTTGTCTCCTTTCTTTGAGCAAGCACACCTTGAGCATGTGACTTGAACCATTTCCACACATATGAGTTCAATCCATGGCTTCAAGTCACTTCCACTAATGATTTGATCCTCAACACAATATGAATCCTCATAGCTTGATTAGTACCTCGACCAATGCAATACTCTCTCTCTTCTTCACCCTAGCCATAGTACTTCGGTCTCTTGACCTTCACCGTCGCTTAGTACCTCGAAGCCCTTTCCTTGCTATCTTCACCTTATCAAGCCACACTCAAGTCACATCATATTGAGCATCCATTGAAAACCATTTCTTCAATATTGTGATCCTTGCTTGAACATCTTGTAGATATGCATGTTGAGATCAATCAAGCTTTAGTTTGACTCACATAGAGATATATGGATCATCATTAATATGGTCAAGCCAATTCACGATTCCTAATATCCTCTCCTTTTGGCTTGACACTCAACACTCACTTCAATCTCCATCTTCATACTTCTAGCTTGATCAAATCAATGCAAAGTGATTCTCCAAACATTATCCATACAAGCAAACCAAAGTAGAGAATGACTTATATCCAATATGAGTTGTGTCCTTTGTCATTTCAACTTTGCTTGCCATTTACTCACTTATGCATTCTTGATTCATTCTTCAACCTTGATCAAAGCTATTTCACTATCAAACTCTTCTCGCTCATGAAAAGCAACCCATTGTTGAGACCATTCCAAAATCATCAATCCATGTCTCACTTGTCATTTGCCAAATATGCTTGCTTTCTCATGATGCCATGATATCCCACAACATAGAAGCCATATCATCAACTCTATTTGCATTGTTGTCTTTTGCTTGAACAAGATTGTTTCCATGATCTTCCAATACAACAATACACAATTTTGGCCTTCATTTCAACACTATGTGGAATATCATCAAGTTTGCTTTTCTTGTTGAACCTTTGATACACTTAGCAAACTTGTTAGACCTTTAATTATGTTGTCACTCAATTCACCAAAACCCACTAAGGGCTAGATGCACTTACAATCTCCCCCTTTTTGGTGATTGATGACAACACAATTAAAGCTTACAAGAGATTGATAAACATTAAGATTTTGAATCCTATGATATAGTGAGCTCCCCCTAAATGTGTGCATTGAAAGGAATTTCAAATTTTGGCTTCAAATGCCAAATGCACATATTTAACAAAGTGTGGAAACTCTCTTATATCTTAGCATTCGTGGGGTGCAAGGTGTCAACATGATAACCGTGATGCTCATGAGACAGTTCATGCACTCAGAGATTGCTGGCCAGCAAGAGCGGCACTGCCGCACTAGAGAGCGGCACTGCCGCACTTGCCTGACCAACACTAGAGAAACAAGCACAAGCACTCAAGGCATGAATGTCACACAATAGCATAAATGATCCTCATCAAGAGCATCAATTAAATATATCCTTGCACACACCACATAAATCTTATATGCCTCTCCTTTACCCCTTTCCATCCTCATATCAATCTCTCTTCCCTTACAATGTCCCCCAATTTTTCTCCCCCTTTGGCATTAATCTCCAAAAAGGATCTCTCCACCAAAAAGAAGAAATGATGGTAGACAAGTGAGGGATAGAGGTAGGTAAAAGTTTAGCATATATGATTTCTCTTCTATGTTTTTCTACCAAACAAAGTATGCAACACTTTAAGTCAAGATTCTCAAGAGGTTAGCATATTTAGCTCATACCTCACATAGGTGACATAACATGAGACAAACTCACATAATCACCACAAGAGGTATCAACCAAATATCTAACTCATTCTCTAATCGTCACCATAAGAACAAACTCATGGTGTGACTCAAAATATTGCATACACATGCACACTCTAGCATGTAAGGGCCTAGATGCACAAAGGTAATAAAATTCATAGAGTGATATACCTTTGTTCTAAGCCTCATAATCTCCACCATGATGATGATTTTGAATTTAGTGCTTTGATGGGCCTAGCACTTCATTAACAAAAGATCTCATTTGTGCCCATCTCTCCTTTTCATCATCTTCAAGGAGACATCACAAACTTGTGCTTCATCTTAGTTGAAGTCCATTGCTAGCTCTTGTCATCATTTTGAGATACCAATTGAAGACATATTTCTTGATATACCAATTGAAAGATTATCCACCAATATCAATTGAAATATGATCTTCATAGTTTTGACACCAATGGAAGGATCTTCACAAGTTGATGCCAATAGGAATGGATGCTTGTATCTCACCTAGATGTCACCTAGGAAATGCTCACAAAGACAAGAGATAGCATTAAATTGCACAAGCTAGAGTTTCACAACTAGTGACCATTTGGATGTGGAAGGCATGTGGATCACTAATTGCAAAACCTCATAACATAGACTAAATTCCCCCTTTTGATAGTGCATACATATGTATGTGGAAGGCAAAACATATGCACTTTTGGTCAATTAAGTTCAAACAAGGGAATTTAAGCTATATTATGGAGAGTAGCTACATAAGAGTTAAAATTGCAATCCAAATGAATATGAGAGATAACATTACTATTTTGGATTGATTTGGCTATGTAGCATACCCATGAGAAACTCATTCTCACCAAGAGACTACACAAGTTCACTAGAAGAAAATGTTAGTCTCAAAAGACACAAGACATAGAATAGACTCCCCCTTAATATGTGCATCAAGTACTCGAATTACTTGTGAAATGCACTTGAATCACTTTAAGAGTCTAGAGGAGTTCATGCTATATCTTGGTCAAGGCACACCAAATTTGCAACAATTGAAATTATGCCAAAGAGAACATACCACCACTTAGGTAGAGAGATCACCACATAGATTTTCATTGATATGACCATCATAAGTGAGACTTGATGATATGGATGGCCATATTTTTCACTTGATGATTCATGGTGAATTAAAGCTCTTGTGATCATCCAAGATCCACATTAGGTTCCTAGTTCTTTCTCTACCTAAAGCAACTCACATAGAAAGCAAATGGTAAAGTTCATGAAATTTGCAAATTGTGAACTAGGAGTTACCACTCTTGTTGACGAGATCCTGGGTGATCAAAGGGATGGATCCATGTGACTTGATGAGCTTTAGATGAAGAATTAGCAATGAACATCCAATCTTTACTTCTTTTCTTCAACTCACATAAATATAGTTCCTCCAAAGGATTGGGGCATCCGACACAAAACTAGGAGCATTCAGTTTATAAAGACTGAGACCTCCAAGAATAATCTTTGGAGCACCCAAAGATTCCATTGGAACTATCCATCCTCCTTTGAAGTTCTTCTTTCTCCAATGTTTGAGATTACACAATATGAGCTTGAGAGAAGGCATTTTGTCTCATGAGATAGAAAGTAAACTCCCCCTCAATTTGTGCATACAAAGTACACAAAGCACACTTATGCACATCAACAATATGAGGTCAAAGGAGAAGTCTACACTATGTTTCAACTCATTTCAAACTCCTTCAAGCTGCTTGCAATCCAACTTTTCAGATTCTGTCTTCCTTGGAGAAAAATTCATATCTCTCAAACCATTAAGCCAATATGCATGAAATTTGGTACAGAGCTGCATCTATGAGTCCTTTAACTTCTGTAAAATTTCAGCTCATTTGGACTCCATTTAGTCAGTCAAATCAATTTTTCACCAAAATTGCTCAAGTCTGAAACTGCATTGCTGAAACTGACATAATTCAACCAAAAACTGGTGTTTCTTCTCAGTCAATCTCCATGAAAACATTCAGTCCTCTTGTCAATGATTGAGTCTTGTGAATTCTTCTAGTATAAGCATATCCAACTCAACCTCAACATCATGCTCTAGGTCCACAAAATGGACGGTTTCAGCTGCGTGTGTGGAGGTGGCGCAGCAGTGCTGCTCATGGTGCAGCAGTGCTGCTCATGGCCCGGCAGTCTGCTCGTGGCCCGGCAGTGCTGCCCGTGGCCCGGCAGTGCTGCTCGTGGCCCGGCAGTGCTGCCCGTGGCCCGGCAGTGCTGCCCCTGAGCGGCACTGCTGCTCGCACATCAGCAGTAGGTTGTAGATTATCTTCAACATGAGGAGCCTCCACATCTTGAGAGTGAGTCAACACACTCCGACTTCTACCAACCTCATCTTGCTTTAGGTGAAGAGTAACCTTTAGGCTTGTGATGCATCCAAATGAATAAGCACAACCTCTTCTTATTGATTTCCTATGAATAAGCTCAACACAAGAGGTATTAGTAGCACAAGCACTAGTTTCTCATTTAGTAACCCTTTATGTGTGGAAGGCAAATGGGCTACCAAAATAGAGAAACCTCATAACATGGACTAAATCTCCCTTAATGCCACATGCACACTCTTTTGAGTCGAGTAATGAAGTGTGAATGTGCATGGTTGGTCATTTAAGTCCAGGGGGCAGATTTAAGCCATATTATGGTGAGTGGCTAATCATAGACGAATCAACCCAAAATTAACTAGAGAGAACACATCACATAGTTTTGGATTGATGGCATTGATATGATAGCACACTCCATTTGAGAAACACATTCTCATTTAGTGAGACTACATAAATCACTTAGAGAAATGGTTAGTCTCACAACTCTAGTCATAGAGTAAATTCCCTTTTTATAAGTGCTCTAAGTATTTGAATTTCTCACATAGCACTCTATTCATTTAAGAACATGGCATTTTACTCTATGTCTAGGTCATGGCAACAATAGAATAATCAAATTTAACTTATGCCAAGAAATACTCACAACCATTTGAGCATGTAGATGGCCATAAGATGAGAATGAGAATTTGCCAATCTACCATATGACAAGATTTCATTAAGTAGAGAGTTCTTGAGATTTGAGTGATAAGTGCTTCTACTTGAGCTTTCTTGAAATTCTTGGTTTAGGTCCACAAAGAACACCAAGTCATGTATGTTGCTTGTTGTGAAATTCCAATCATACTTTTCTTCCATGACCAACAACCAATACATATCCTCAAGTGGTTTCTTTCCCTAAGTGACTACACAAGACACAAAGATAAGATTTGAAATAAATTGCACTTGAGATTTAGATGTTACCACCCTTCTTGAAACATAATGGATGAGGTGGCTTCTTCATCTTCACTTTGCTTATCATCATGTTGTAGACTTCATCCATTGCTTGGACTTATCTCAGCCACTACTGTCTGCATAGGGGCGGCACTGCCGCTCTGAGGCGCGGTACTACCATATCAGAGATGTCAGCGGAATTTGGTGCAATAGTAGCTTGAGGATCTCCTATCTTTGTACCCAGAACTTCTTGTGGTCTTATATCACCAATGGGCATTTTCTTGATTGTCTCACAAAGTGGTTCCTCATTACCTACAACATGAATAAGATCTTGCTCTACTAGAGAGCCATTAAAAGCATCATATGAAAGATGATTCATTTGAACTCAAAGTACTCTAGCCACTCCTAATAATTCACAAGCATACACATATTTGTGAACTACTAGAGACTACACAAGTCAAGTGGCTAGCTAGCAAGGGTTAGGTACTTGTTACCGAGATGAGTATGAAGTTAGAGATATATCCATCAATTCATCCTTGGGTCAATCTTGATAGAATAGTCAATATGAATAAGATTGATAGCTTGAGATGATATTTTCAATAAGACTTGCTCAAGCACCCCAAGGCTTCATATCACCTTCAAGTACCTACAACACTTACTAAGCACAATTTGGTACCCATACCAAGATGGGTCCATCAAGGTTAGTCACAAGAGACTTAGGCACCCAAATGGCCTTTGTGCTAGTATGTGGTGAACCAATCACCTTTCTAGCACAAGTGTCATTTTTGGGTCTCCTAAGCAAGTTTAAATCAATTGATGAGTTGAGCTTAGGAGGGTTACCCATGGGACAATCCATACTTAAATGTCCCTTTCCTCGGCAAATGTAGCAAATGCGATGTTTTTTCTTGTAAGACATCTTCTTATCTTGCTTCTTGTTTGCTTCCTTACCGGTGAGCCTCTTACTTGATGATGTCAAGCCTTTGTCCTTCATGTAGGGGCATGATGCAATTTCATGACCCTTCTCATTGCACTCATAACACTTCCTCTTACTTATTCTCATCTTCTTGTTTGGAAGTGTGGCTTGGTCATCAACCTTGTTGGAACACATCGAGGCATTGTGTCCCATGTTGGAGCACTTGACATGAGCCATCTTTTTCTTCTCTTGAATCTTGCTCATGCCCTTCTCTTCTTTCTTGGTGGCCTTGGGAGCTTTTCTGTTTTGCCCAAGTGCGGCACTTCCGCGTTTGTTGCGCGGCACTACCGCGTCGCGGCACTTCCGTGGGTGGGCGCGGCACTTCCGCACTATGGACAAAATACACTTTTCCAACATGCTCCTTGGCTTTGCCATTGTCGGACTTGTGACCTTGTTGATGGGGTTTCATGCATGCTGCAGTTGATCCCTTCTCAAGCTTCTTCACCATGTCTTCACGGTTATCTTGAGAAGGTTGAGCAATGCACTTGCCCTTCAATTGAATCAAGTCCTTGAGCCTTGCAACCTCTTCTTTAAGTTCATCATTCTCTTGCACAATGAGGTCATCACAAGACTCTACAAGCACATTCTCAACACAAGACATATTTCCTTGCGAACAACAAGGTTTAGCATGAGATAAATCAAATTGAACTTGTGTACATGTGCACTTGTGAGGTTGGAAGGATTTTACCGATGTTACCACAACCTCATGACTGATTTCTAGCATGATATGAGAATCCATAAGCTTCTCATGAGAGCACAAGAGCTCATCATGACTTTCTTGCAAGTCTCATACTTGCTAGTGAGCCTTTCCACTTGTCCTTGAGCATATAATTCTCATCTTCTAATTGAGCAACACAAGATAGAGAGAATTAATACAAGTTTGCTCAATTGACAAGTTTTCACCTTTCAACCAAAGTAGCATGAGAGCACTTAAGCTTTTCATGCTTTTGGTCAACTTCTCCAAGCATTTGATCTTTTTGACAGAAACTCTTCTTGCTTGTGAAGTGCTTCTTCTTGCTCATAATTTTCTCCATGAGCTTGAGCACCATCAACTTGTCTTTCTTGCTTAGATGAGCAAGGTGTTGAGTCACCTCATCATTATCACTCTCATCTTCACTTCACTACCACTCTCACTTGACTCTCATCACTCTCACTTGCCACATTCTTCTCTTCTTTGCCATGAGACCCATATGAGAAGTGGCATAGAGAGTTGAGCATCTCGGTGAAGTGGATTCATCATTTGGCCTCCACCGATCACAAGCTTCTTCTTCCTTCAAATGTTAGTCTCACAAGAACTATAGGAAGTAGAAGTACCACATGTATAATCCTTGTTCTCACCAACCATTTCATTACCTTCCACATATGTGGAGGGAGTGGTTGTGCCATGATCACTTATGCCTTTTGGGAGAATCACTTGAGGCTCTTCATTTGTTGGTGAAGTTGAGCACTCCTCAAGTGATTCCTCTAATGAGAGCAACCTCTCATCACATTTGGACTTATCATATCTTTCTTTGAGTGTGGTCCAAATGAGATGAGCATCCTCAAGTGGTTCACCATCTCCAAATATGACGGCATCAAGTACATCTTCACTCAAGGCACTAAATAAGACATTAGTAGCTTGAGCATTGAGTTGTAAGCATTTCACTTCCTCTCTAGTTAGATAGTCAAATCATCACTAGGAGGTGAAATGCTCACATCTACAATCTGCTCGAGTTGAGGACCCATGGCCCTAAAAACATCAAGTATACTAGCAGACCAAGATGTATAATTTGAGCCATCGGAAAGTAAAAGTTCTAGAGATACTTCCTCACTTGTCGACATCGTCTCTCAAGGCGGTTAAGCCCGTAATTGAGAGCCCAGGCTCTGATACCAATTGAAAGGACCTTGATGTCGCCTAGAGGGGGGGGGGTGAATAGGCCTGTTTAAAATCACAGCTCAAAACTTTGTTAGAGATGCCCGGCACTACCGCCCTAAGCCCGGAACTGCCGCACCCCGGCACTGCCGGCCTCAGCCCGGTACTGCCGCGCCACAAACTGCCCGAGCCTGCAATTCAAAAACTAGCCACAGGAAACCAATTCTATATGAATAGAAGTGTTGCTCTTGGTTTCCTGAACCTGCAGAACCAACTCAACCAAGCCAAATATGTTGTATGAAATAGATCGGGGCCAAATCCTAGAATCAATCACAAGCTCACAAGTATGATGAATGAACACAAGTAAATACAAGAGACAAGTGATTTATCCCGTGGTTCAGCTCGCCACCAAGGCTTGCCTACCTCCACGTTGTTGAGGATGACCACTTAGGTCAAGAGCTTTGCAACTCTTCCTCGGTCTCAAGTCAAGGAACCAAATCCTTGAAGTGAGGGGTAATTCTACTAGCTCCACAAGAGGATTACAAACTTCCCGCTGCTCACCACAAGCACGGGAGCTCGCCGGGCGACGCCTAGCCGTCTAGGAGGCTTCACCTCCAAGAGTAAAAGATGCACAACGAAGATCGACGAAGCCCGACAAGTGCTCAAGGTTTGGAAGGCTCTAATATGCTCTCTAGCTCTTAATCACACAGCCCCAACACTTAATCATGCACTAAGCATGTCACTCTCACAAGAGAGGGTTGGGGAGAGCTCTCAAATGGCTTTGGATGTGTTAGAAGTGTTTTGGGCACCAGCAGCCAGTTCTGGAGGCGTGGGGTGGGTATATATACCCCCCACACCCAAAACTAGCCGTTGGAGGTCAGAAACTAGCCGTTACTGGCTGTACAGGCCCGGCACTGCCGCACTTAGCCCGGCACTGCCGGGAGCGGCACTGCCGCTCGACAGAGCGGCACTGCCGCAGCTCCCTGAGACAGCACAGGTGACCTCACGAAAAACGCCATAACTTTTTACTCCGAACTCCGAACTCCGATTTCAGTGATCTTGGACTTTCCGGAAAGCTTGTTTCGAGGGCTATCCAACCCTACAGAGAACAAGCCCAAGATCAACAAGTGCAGGTGCAGTGCTAAGTGTTTTCTCTCATGTTAGCACTCGGGTTCGGTTAGTTTGAGCACTTGAGACTTGTCTATGATTCGTATTGCATCCCCCTTGATAGTACGGCATAACTATACTCAAGACAAGAAAATATAACCATTTTAACCACTTGAGTCTTCAATGTCTTCATATGCCATTTCTTCTCTTGATATCACTTCGAAAGGGGTTGCAATCATCTTTGTCTCCTTTCTTTGAGCAAACACACCTTGAGCATGTGACTTGAACCATTTCCACACATATGAGTTCAATCCATGGCTTCAAGTCACTTCCACTAATGATTTGATCCTCAACACAATATGAATCCTCATAGCTTGATTAGTACCTCGACTCAATGCAAGTCTCTCTCTTCTTCACCCTAGCCATAGTACTTCGGTCTCTTGACCTTCACCGTCGCTTAGTACCTCGAAGCCCTTTCCTTGCTATCTTCACCTTATCAAGCCACACTCAAGTCACATCATATTGAGCATCCATTGAAAACCATTTCTTCAATATTGTGATCCTTGCTTGAACATCTTGTAGATATGCATGTTGAGATCAATCAAGCTTTAGTTTGACTCACATAGAGACATATATGGATCATCATTAATATGGTCAAGCCAATTCACGATTCCTAATATCCTCTCCTTTTGGCTTGACACTCAACACTCACTTCAATCTCCATCTTCATACTTCTAGCTTGATCAAATCAATGCAAAGTGATTCTCCAAACATTTATCCATACAAGCAAACCAAAGTAGAGAATGACTTATATCCAATATGAGTTGTGTCCTTTGTCATTTCAACTTTGCTTGCCATTTACTCACTTATGCATTCTTGATTCATTCTTCAACCTTGATCAAAGCTATTTCACTATCAAACTCTTCTCGCTCATGAAAAGCAACCCATTGTTGAGACCATTCCAAAATCATCAATCCATGTCTCACTTGTCATTTGCCAAATATGCTTGCTTTCTCATGATGCCATGATATCCCACAACATAGAAGCCATATCATCAACTCTATTTGCATTGTTGTCTTTTGCTTGAACAAGATTGTTTCCATGATCTTCCAATACAACAATACACAATTTTGGCCTTCATTTCAACACTATGTGGAATATCATCAAGTTTGCTTTTCTTGTTGAACCTTTGATACACTTAGCAAACTTGTTAGACCTTTAATTATGTTGTCACTCAATTCACCAAAACCCACTAAGGGCTAGATGCACTTACAAATCCTGATGCGTCAGTTCGGCTATCTTCCATCGTGTTCCTTCGCAGGAGAAAGTAATCTGTGTTGGTTTCCGGTTTGAAGTCTTCCAGAATCAAATTCCCCAAACTCTGGAATCTGATCAATTAAAAACCCCTAACAACTTATTGGGTGATTGAAATTCAATGCCCCTTTTCATATTTATTTATGGCTTTAATTTTGATAGATAACCAATGTCAACAAAGTCACACCCTTAGACCCTGGCCTTTGTCGTTGATTTTGCATCCAAAAGAAGAAAAAGAAAGATAATTAATAGATAACTACATAGTAATAATTAGATAGAGTATCAGATTGTACAACAAGCTTGTAGAGACATTGAACTTCCGATCAGGTACAATCTTCCCTTTGATAGAGACCTTGCATAATCAACTGCACAACTATGAGAATGTCAAGTACAAGCACAGTATGGACAATTGGCAAGTGAAAGCTCCCACTAAGCAATTGTAGTTGTTATTATCAACCTCACTAACTTAATCTAAGATAAGTCATTTAGAAAATTATCGCACATTATGTGTGCAGGCTCACTTTGGTCTAAAGTGGTTAATTGGTATAGGCTCTTTGCCTCTTTGGGTATCTCATTTAGTGCACCCTGAAAACAAATGTGCATTGATAGGTAAAGAGTAACACATGTGACAGTCAGAAATGGAAGCCACCAAAAAACATGGTTTTGTAACATTGAGTGTAGTAAGGGTCAGGCAGCCTAGTAAAATCAAAGTTCTCCATAAGTAATACAAAAGATTTTGTTTAGCAATATATTTTAGGTAAACGAAAATACCTGGAAGGAACAAAGTTTTACACCTTTGTTTAAACGCAACAGTCGATTTAGGCACCCCCCACCCCGCCCAAAAAAAGTTAAACCATTTAGTTGCTTCGGTACCTTCATCATACAGAGTCATTCCACTCACACACTGAGAGATATCATTGAATGTGACACATTCTAAAGCTTGTGCAGGTGGCAAATAAATACATCTTGCATCCATCCATCCAATGTTCTTTTACAAATACAGAGTACGATGGTATGTATTGTTCTTAGCTAATTTTGATCGATAAAATGGATCTACTGCACTTAGACGATAGCGTGTTTGCTTAACGGGGAAGTAGCTCGTAGTTACAGAATATGTTACTTCCAGATTTGATAACTGGACTGCTGTTGTGGACTATGAGCATCATGTTCTTTCGGGGTTCCTCTTGGGGTATAAAGAATTATAACGGGTTTTTGAATGGCAGCTATTTTGAGGATACATATGCTACAAATACTTGGGACTCTTCAGGCAAACAATTGTTTAGCCTATGCTAATAATTGTCCCCAACTTGCATCATCCGTGTTATATTGTTCAATGCATACATGCCCTCACTTCTCAGTTTCTTAGACCCTGAGTAATTTTGGTTTGATATTTTCTTCGTAGGCATTTGTGATAGAAAATAGGAAAAGTGATACCATTAAGGAAGCTTAACCTGGGAGAGGAACACAAAGCACCTTGAAAAATGAAAAGTTGTGTGATCTTAGGCTCTTGGCAAAGATATGCAATAGTTTTATTACAGATAAGAAATACTGCATGAGCTTATGAAATGAAACAATTATTTTGGTCCTTTTTGTGCTGCTCTATCAATAGCCACATATTTTATTGCTCAATCATATAAGAGTAGAAGCATTAAGGAGTTTTTTCATCAAAACAATTTTGATGGCAGTTACTTCACTGAGTGCAAACTTATTTTTTTTCTTTGACCAAATTCAGATATATGTAAATGTTATATCATCTCTTCTCTATTTAGTTTATCTATAAATTTTACATAAATCAGTATACATTAATAATAATTTTTAACACAGCAATATGTCAATATTATATTTCTTGTATATATATTATTTTCAACACAGTCAGTTCACATTGAAGTGCTAATTTGTCCAAGTAGAAGATAGTGCAACAATATAAATTTTCTAGCAGATTGTACAGACAGAAAAGACAATGAGAGAGTTGGAAAAACTTTCCTGCGTCCATATCCGATTGAGATTACAGTCTGCATACCTCCATGAGTTTCTTTTTATGAGTGTCTTATTCCTTAATTAGTGTGGATCAGCTTTAATAAATATGCTATATGAGTACTTTTTATTGGGTCTTATATATCTAAAAAAGGAACAATAAATATTTTGAGATGGATGGAGTATTATATTCAGCACCGCAGCTACTACTATCAAGTAGTCTAGAAAAATTTACCTATCACATTTTGTTTGAATCACAAGCTATTTCTATGTAGGACTGAGTGTTGTTGCCTTTTTATAGCATATCTGTTTAGAACTACCGTTCTCTGTTTCACCTGTTCTTTTCTTTAGGCAGGCCCTATATATGTCTTTTGCTTGTACCACAACTGTTAAATCTGTTGTTTATAGAGTTCCATTTCTTAAATACCTTCTGACACTATCTCTCTTCATGCTAATACCATCTTCCTTCTCTTATCAGCTAAGGAAGACTGTTAATCTACCATTGTCATCCTTAAAGATTTTCGGACTCCAGAGTGTTTTATTATTGCCTTCAAATTTACAATAACTTTTTCGTGTTCCCTGCATTAGATCTTTTCAGTTGCCTGACAAGTTGAGCTTAAAAAGGGCCATACTAAACATGTACATGTACAACTAAGAAAAATACAAACAGGTTCATTATTTAACCCTATAAGGCAACTAAACAAAACACTTCTCTTTTTTTTAGATAATGGATAAAAAATATCCGGCTTCATCTATCAAAAGATAGACTCAGACCAATTATTACAAGCTAGTTGCAACCATTGAAACCAAGCAACACAGAACCGAAAGGAGTAATGTCAATTACAAACCAATCAAACTACTAGATAACCATCCAAAAGGTCTAAAAAATTGTAAGGCGGCGGTCTCCAAGCTCTTGGCAGCAGCGACCAAACTATCCCGGATGCCTTTATGTCGCTGCAGCTTTGCCCACTGCCGAAGCCAATAAGTTCCCCTGAATAGTACCTGCAAAAGAGATTTTGGTTTGCTTTTGTCAAAAACTACTTCGTTTCTTGTCAACTAGATACTCCAACATACTGATGACGCAACAGTCAATAAAAGATCGTTTAACTGTCTATCCCCTCTCCTGGACCATGTGTTGAACATGTCATCCATGGTAACCGGAGGGGGTAAACCAAAAAGAAAATGCCCCGCCCTCCACAAGAATTTGGCATGAACACAATCAAAGAAAAGGTGTTGTATTGTTTCTGGAGAATGACAAAAACCACATTTTGTGTCTCCATTCCAGTTCCGCCTAGCTAAATTGTCTTTAGTAAGAATCACACCCCTTTTAAGATACTATAAAAAAAACTTTTATTTTTGAAGGTACTTTGATCTGCCAAATATTTTGTGGAACTCTTAGGCCGTTATTGATTAATGTTGCATACATCGATCTAACTGAAAACTTGCCTGATGAATGTAAAGACCAGACAAAAATATATTTACCATCCTGCAACTGAAAGCTCAATAAAGAGGCTACAATTCTATGCCAATTTCTAAGGTTCGCACCCACTAAATTTCGTCGAAACGAGATGTTTAAGGGGGACGAACTTAATACTTTTGCTACTGAATCCTGTTTACCGCCTCACAATGTTGAACAAAGATGGAAATTTGTCTTTTAATGGCGTATTACCCAGCCAAGTGTCGAGCCAGAATCTGGTCTAAGACCCGTCTTTGACGGAAAACGTACCAAAACTCATAAAATTCTCCTTTACACTCATCAAACCTTTCCAAAAATGCAAATCCATTGCCCTCTTTACACAGTTCCCTAGCGGTTTATCTTTCAGGTATTTGTTTCTAATTAATTGCTGCACAACCCATCCTCATTTAACAGCTTGAATAACCATTTACTCAGAAGACAATGATTTTGAATTTCGAGATTTTGTATACCAAGGCCCCCTTGGGATTAGGCTGGCACAAAATCTCCCACTTCGCTAGTCTATATTTCCTCTTGTGCTCAACACTCTGCCAAAAAAACCTTGATCTAAAACAATTTATTTTCTCTAACACCCCTTTTGGAACCTCAAGAAGGAAAACATAAACATCGGTAAGCTCGAAAGCACCGAGTTAATTAAAGTTAAACGACCACCGCTGATAGGAGTTTACCTTCCATCCCCCAGCTTCTTCTCCAATCTGTTCTCTAGTTTTTGCCAATCTTTATTATTTAGTTTCCTGACGTTCATCGGAAGGCCTAAATATTTAAAAGGAAGGTTTCCTAATTTGCAGCCAAACAACTCCGAGTAGAGATTCTCTCCTGTTCTTTTTTTGCTTCCCCAAAGCAGAAGATCTCACTCTTGTGGAAGTTAATTTTGAGTCCCGATAGTTCCTCAAAAGTAGATAGAATCAATTTCATATCGTGGCTTTTTGCAACATCATGACTCAAGAAAATAACTGTGTCATCTGCATACTGCAGAATTGAAAGCCCGCCCTGGATCAGATGGGGAATCACCCCTGACACATGGCCTTCCTCCTGGGCCCTTGATATTAATATGGCTAGCATGTCAACCACTATATTAAATAAATTGGTGACATTGGGTCTCTTGTCTCAACCCCTTTCTTGTTTGAAAATAAGGTCCTAGCTGATCATTTACTTTAATGTTAACATTACCCCCTTGGGTGAACTTTTCTACCCAACTGTTCCATTTCTGGGAAAAACCTTTCATCCTTAATATTTGCTGTAAAAACTCCCATTTCACCTTATCATAAGCCTTTTCGAAATCAATTTTAAAAATAACCCCGTCTTGTTTTCGTGACTGCAATTCGTGAAGAGTCTCGTGCAAGATCACCGCCCCCTCCAGAATATTCCTCCTGGGTTAAAAGACGGTCTGGGTTGGTCTAATGACCTTGTGAGCCACTGCCACCAGCCTGTTTGTTGCAACTTTAGTAAAGATCTTAAAAGATACATTCAACGAACAAATCAGTCTGTATTGTTGAATTATCTTGGCATCTTTTTGTTTAGGCAACAGGATAACTATGCCGAAGTTAAGACTGTTCAAAGGTAAAGCGCCTTGTTGAAAGTCCGTGAACAGAGCCATCAGATCTTCTTTAATTAAATCCTAAAAGACCTGATAAAACTCAGGCGGAAATCCGTCAGGCCCAGGAGCTTTGTTATGTTGCCATTTGGAATATGGCTGTCTTAACTTCGTTTTCAGTAAAATCAGTAGTTAGGAAATCATTCTCAATCTATTAAACTTGAGGAATATCACTGGTACGTGACTCCGTCTAAATTAATAGTCGAAGTCTCTGGGGGAACCAAACAAACAGAGTCTTTTAGTAACTTAGGGAATATGCTTCTTTAAGCGAGCAATCGTTCCACTTATTTCTTTCAGTACCATTTTCCAATTGGAAAAATATGGTTCTTCCGCTATGCCGCCCATTAGCTAGGAGATGGAAGTATTTCGTGTTTGCGTCCCCTTCTAGCAGATGCTTGGCTTTAGCCCATTGGTACCATTTAAATTCCTCCTCTCTTAATAATTCCGTGAGTCTCTCACGGAGTACCAACTTGAGATTTATTTCCAAACCACCAAGCGGTGCGACTTCAGCTTTTTTGTCTAGCTCGTCAAGTTTATCTAGCAACCTCCTCTTTTTTCTTTTTTGTAAACCCCGCTAGTGTGTTTCGCCCACCCCCTAAGATATTGGCGAAACCTTCTAATTTTCGCTTGCCATCTCTCAATTGGAGATCCTGCTGGCTGAACGGACTGCCAGACCTCAGCAACTGTGTCACAAAAACCTTCTCGCATCAACCATCCCATTCAAATTTGAACTGGGGCTGGTAAGAAGAGAGGCATTATTCGTGCAGCACAACAGTGGAGTGTGATCCGAAATTTCTCTCGACAGAGCACAGACTGTAATGAGAGGAACTTGGATTCGAACTCCGTACACACTAGAATCCTGTCAAGTTTTTCGAAGGTCTGAATCGGCAAGTTATTAGCCCAGGTGAATTTTTTCCAGACATATCTAATTCTCTAAGGTTAAGAGTATCTATTATTGCATTAAACAAAAAGGGCCATCTGTCATTATAAGCATCATTGTTCTTCTCATCAGGACGACGGATGATATTAAAGTCGCCACCTATACAGATAGGTAAGGCTTCTTTAGAACACACCCCTAACTAGTTCTGACAGAAAACTAGATTTAAGTTCAGCTTGCGCAGGTCCATAAACCGAAATTAAGTTGAATTTGAAATCATCTTCTTTACACCTTAATTTAAAACGAATAAAAAAGTCACCCTCTTCAATCTCTCCTATATCAAAAACTAATAAGTTGACACCTAGTAGCATACCACCAGAACGCCCCCTAGGGGCCATACAGTGCCAGAGAAAATCTCTGCCTGCGCAGATCTTGTCCAAAGTCACTTGCGGAAACGACGGTCGTCCCGTTTCTGATAAGGCAATAAAATCTAGGTGTTTCTCCTTAGTGAGGTCCGAAAGAAATCTATACTTTTTTGGGTCTGCAAACCCATTACAATTCCAGAAAATACCCTTCATGATTTCACTATTGTTTTTGTTATTTTGGGTTTCCTGGAGTAAACCTTCTTTTGGTGTGATAAAGGGGACTGCAAACATACCGAGTCGCATCCCCCATCACCCAGGCACTCCGAAACTTCAGCACAAATAAAATTCAAAGCCTCTAAATCCATCGAGTCATCGACGGAACAAAACGAGGAATTATCATCAGCAATCTTTTTTTTCTATGAGTAAATTATCATCTGAATTACTTGTTCTAGATGCCTCTAAAGATTAAGATGAGAATAGAGTTGCCATTGACTGAAATCATCACCTAGAGAAACCCCTAAAACAGCAGCCATATAAAAAAACAAAAACGAATCCTCAAACTTATTAAAAGAACCTGGGAAATGGTCATTACCTTTTCTAGGCGCAGTATCCAGGTTCTTACGCGCTTTCAGCTTGGCCGCCCTCTCTAGGGAGTTCTGATCTGCAGCCCCTGCGTTCCTTTTACTGGATCTCAGCGGAGAAACTGTCCCACCGGTGTGCACATTGAGCATATGTAACGTAACGGCTCTAATCCCATGGCCCACTGATCACCGTCAACCACTGACAGTCGATCCGTACAGCCAAGAGGTTAGGACCGGTTCCGCTACTGGGCTACATCAGTGCCCGTTGTCCGCAGGATCATCTCACAATTCAGTTACAATCTCTTTAACATTTTGACAAGTAACATCGGAGTAAATAGCGGAAGACTTAGATAACAATAGTTTTTACAAACCAGGGTTCCACATAAAATTAAAGTGAAGTTATTACACCATAGTTCAAATAGATAGAGTCGGCAAGTAGCATATGACAACAACTTAAGGTAAAGATACATCCCCCAGCCCGAGGGTGAATAATCACTCATCGGCCTCATCGGCCTCCTCCTGAACAACGGTCACACAGCAGGGTCCAGGCATACTGAGGAATCTGCCATACCTGCAACATGGGTAATAAAACCCTGAGTACAAAGGTACTCAACAAGACTTACCCGACTAAAGAAAAGGGAGAAGACTCAGGAATGAAAGGCTTAGGGTAGTCAAGGTAAGGCTTAAGCAAGATCAAGTATTTTGCAGAAAAGCATTTTTTTGTAAATCTTATTTTATTTTGAAAGGTTCAGAATTTCCTCAATTCTTCATCATTCATGATTCATTTTACATTTCAAAATATTCCTAGTTGAGAACCACTCTCCGTTGACAGTCAGTGGACCAAGTCTCCATAACCGAGGAGCAACGTTAATCCGGATAAAGAATACTCAGCTGAGGATCCCTATTCACACTGCATATGTAGCACCCAAGCTTGCATATGCCAACTCGTCTACCACGATTCCTCCAAGATTGGGCCCGGTCCTACGCCACCCGGAAGTACAGTACACCACTCCAATCCGGGCCTCTAACCCACGTGGGTACATGCTACTTCCGCCATCTCTCCACTCCCAGTGCGCGGTTGTCGGTCCAATAATGGATTTCTCGGAGCCAGAGCTTTCCGTAGTATGTGAATAGTTACAAGTCTTGACCAGCAGGCCCCCATACGGATGGTCCCTACATTTTTCCCCCAGCGACAAGCACCTCGGGCCTCTAACCCAAGAGTACAGGTCCTGTCGGTTTTTCAACCCTGTCCCGGTCGGTGTCAACTGTTGAGTCCCGGACTACAACATGACGGCACCGTACGCAAGGACAACCTCTCCTTCCCATTGACTAAGTACGGATCAGATACTTAGCCAATAGTGGGAGTAAAGCCAAAATCCCATAAAGATTCTTAAGTGATCACACTTTTGAAATTGGCCTTTTTATTGCAAATCTATTTAATAGCATTGCTAAGCATTTTTCAAATACTTTTTGAAAGGCAGGTATCGGGTGTATCAGTGGTCAAGGTGGATAGTGCATCAATTAGGATAGCACACAACTCCTATAAACCTAATGCAATAATTTAACTCAAAAGCATTTAAGGAAACATTTTATAAATTCAAGGAAAGGGGTTAAATGCACCGGGGCTTGCCTTGGATGGCAAAAAGAGCAGACTCGGGGTTGGTGGTGTAGGTGCCGGAGCTCGGGGTCGCCTCGGGGACAGATCCTTCGGTGGCTACCTCGACTTCAGGTCCTTCTTCGTCAACTATACGGATGCAATGATGAATGCTCATGAGAATGATGATATGGACTTAAGGTGCAAGACAATTCCACTGATTTTAGATTACTTTTAAACAAAGCATGATTGAATTCTAGGTTGAGCATAAGCATTCATCATTTCTTAAGCAATAGATTAACTACCCTAATATAACTATCCAAGCCAACACCAACCAACCTAGCATCACAAACATCATAGACCAAAGGGTAGGGGTCTATGAACATCAATCAATCCAAAGATCACATCATCAACACTTATTACCAACCCTAATCCATCTTTTCTATTTTCTTAATTTATTTAAAAGGTCATTTTATGAAGTTGCTCCAAAATTACCAAATTAATCACATAAGTTCATTATGGTGTAGATAGATGGAAAAACAATTTCATAATTTTTGGAGGTCATTAAGGTGCTCAAATAAAATCAGACATTAATTAGCAAAAGGCACTATTTAACAATTAAAATAAAAGCTCAAAAATCAACTTGTTCCAAAAGACTTCAAAATTTTACCAGAGACTAAACATGGCATAAGAAGCTCACAAAATTTGTCTCATGATTTTTGGAGTTATAAATCACTCTCCAAAAATACCAAAACCTTCATTTTTCAATTAAAAGGGGAATTTTACATTTTCAAATTTTTGCACAAAACTCAAGTTTCATATTTTTATAAATACTCCAGAGCATAAAGAGTCTACCACAAAAATTTCAGAATTTTTGGATGCACACAGAAAATCATACAAAAAAGAGAAAACAGAACACTATTCACATCTCTCAGAAAAAGAGAAGAGCACTGTGCTCGTTCTAGGCCGGGCTCGGCGAGTCGCGGGGCTCGGGCGAAACGGAGAAGTGAGCCTCGGTCCGAGGCCGGACTCGGGCGAGACGGAGAGCATGCGTCGCCGAGGCTTGGGCTCGGTCGAAGCGGAGGGTCATGCGCTTGCCGAGGCTTGGGCTCGGGCGAAGCGGAGAAACAGGCCTCTGCCCGAGGCGTGACTTGGGGCTCGGGCGAAACGGAGTTGAAGCAGAGGCCGAAGGCTCGGATGCTTACCACGTGTCGGAGGCAGGGCTCGAGGGTGAGGCTCGACTCGAGGGTGAGGCTCGACACGAGGGCGAGGCTCGACACGAGCTCGAGGAGAAGATGACCGCGGCGGCGCTCCGGCGGTCCGGCGGTCCTGAGCAACAACAGCGACCGCAAGGGCCGGGTTAGTCGCACGGGGTCAAGGAACACAACACGGGGGTCGGGAGAAGGTATCTGTGGCCGGAGACGGCGAATTCCACGAACCCGAGCTCGCCGGGTTTCGGCCGGGGATGGGGACGGCGAGCTTACGCCGGGCAAACGGCGGCGGGGAAGGTGAAATTGAAAGGTGGGAAAGCTTCACGAGCTCAAGGCGGAGCTTCTGAGCTAGGAGGTGGAGCGGAGGAGTGTCTGGAGAGTGCTGGCCACGGTGGCGGAGGTGGATGCGGAGGTCGAAGCTCCGGCGGCTTATATAGCCGCGGCTATGGGACGGTAGAGAGCTCGAGGTCACGCGGTAAGGTTTGCGGGGCGTGCGCACTCGATTGCGCTCTGGCGGATAAGCTGGCGCGCAGCCGGGGCTCGGGCGCAATGCTCGGCCGGCGATGGCCACGCGCGGCGGCGGCTGGGCACTGTAGGGGCCGAGAGCGATGGTCAGCGCTCGCGTGCGAGCGCGGAGGGAACAGGGGAACATCGGTGGCAGGTTGGTGGCGCGTGGGGAGCAGCCGCCTGCGCTGCAGCCGCAGCGCCGGCGCCATGGCCGGGCCCCCCCTGGCCTCTGGCTCTACGGGAAGAAGAACAGTGCTAGGGTCTAGGGTTTGACTTTTGGCTGGTTTCTGAATTTTGCAAAAATCTCCCAAAATTTGAACTGTGCGACAAAAACTCAAAACACCAAAGTTGTTCAGAAAAGAGAGGTCTACAACTTTGTCAATATGAATATTTTCAAATTCCAAATAGTTTTTGAACTACATTCAAAAACAGAAAAGGGGACACTTTTCAAATTTGATTCAAATCAAAATTACTTTGGATTTCAAACTAAAACTTGAAAATCTTCCAATATGAAAGTTGTTCCATTTGACAAAACCTATAACTTTGCTAATATACACTTTTTCTGAAACTCAATAGTTTTTGAATAACTTTTTAAAACCGAAAAGGGGACAAAAACTGGAATTTGAATGAATTTGAAATTACTGCAAACTTTATATAGAAACATGGAAATCTGTAAATACCAAAGTTGTTCCTCTAGGTCAGATTCACAACTTTGCTTTTTGAACCAACTCAAAATTTTGAATTTTGAAAAAGTTATCAAAAGGGAATAAATCCAGGATTTGGGATTTTAGGGTTTTGCAAAAGGAAACTCAATTCAAATCTGATTTTTGAACTTTGATCAAAGCATCAAACATCAGGGCACTAACTTTGAACAAAATTACATAGAACTAGGCACAGAGGTGAAATTACCATTTTGCCCCTATAGGAAGAAGTGGGCTAATAAGGGTTTTTGCAATAGGGATACATCACATAAAATGATACATTAAGCAAATGCATACATGAAATCATGATCAAGATGATTAATGATGCTAATGATGATATGTCAAGTTAATTACATGCTTAAACACCAGAGGTGTTACAGCCTCCCCCCCTTAAAGAAATCTCGCCCCGAGATTCTGCGTCTTAAGAAAGGACAAAGAAGAGATAAAGGCAAAACTTTACATAGACAGAGATTCGAGAAAGTCGGGGTAGTTCTTTGCCAAGAAGTCTTCAGATTCCCAAGTAGCTTCTTCTTCTGAGTGCTGGTTCCACTGGATTTTGTACCACCTTGTGGTAGTTCTTCGAGTAACTCGATCTTTGTGATCCAACACGCGAACTGGATATTCCGAGTAGGATAGATCAGGCTCTAGCTCGACACCTTCAACTTCCACGACATGTTCTGGTACTCGGAGGCACTTCTTGAGTTGGGAGACATGGAAAACATTGTGGACAGCAGAGAGATGATCGGGCAACTTCAGCTTGTAAGCTACCTTGCCACAACATTCCAAAATCTCAAACGGACCAATGTAGCGGGGTGCTAACTTTCCCTTTACTCCAAACGAGTGACTCCTTTGGTTGGTGAGACCTTGAGATATACGTAATCTCCAACTTGAAACTTCAGAGGTCGACGTCTCTTGTCAGCATAACTCTTTTGTCGGGATTGGGCAATCTTCATGTTCTCTTGTATCTGCTTGACTTTCTCTTCCATATCTTTGACCAGGTCAACTCCAAAGAATTCTCTTTCTCCGGGCTCAGACCAACTGAGGGTGTATGACAGCGACGACCGTACAGTGCTTCAAATGGTGCCATTTTGATGCTTTCTTGATAACTGTTATTATATGAGAACTCTGCCAAGGGCAAACAGTCATCCCAAGTATCAGCGAAAGTGAGCACACATGCTCTCAACATATCCTCTAATACTTGGTTGACTCGCTCAGTTTGTCCATCTGTTTGCGGATGATAGGCTGTACTATGCAAGAGCTTGGTTCCAAGTGAGGTATGGAACGCTTTCCAGAACTTTGCGACAAACTGAGTACCACGATCTGAGATGATGGTCTTGGGAATACCATGGAGCTTCACTATGTTGTTCTTGTACAAGGCGGCATACGTGGGGACGGCATAGCTGGTCTTGACTGGCAGAAAGTGAGCTTGTTTGGTGAGTCGGTCCACGATTACCCAAATGGAATCAAAACCTTTCCGAGTCTTGGGTAGTCCATTGATAAAATCCATGCTGATATCTTCCCACTTCCAGGCAGGTACAGATAAAGGCTGCAATTCTCCTCCAGGCTTCATGTGCACGGCTTTGACTTTCTGACAGGTGTCACAGCGAGCGACATAGCGAGCGATTTCAATCTTCATCTTTGTCCACCAGAATCTCTGCCTTAGATCCTGGTACATCTTGTTGCTGCCGGGGTGGATGGAAAACCTAGACAGGTGTGCTTCGTCAAGGATCAACTGTCTCAACTCAGGCACCTTGGGAACTACTAGACGGTTCTTGAACCAAACAACTCCTACATCATCGATCCTGAAACAATCAGCCTTACCGGTCTGGACCTTTTCGATGATGTGCTTGATTCCAGGGTTATCCTTCTGTGCAGCGATGACTTGTTCCTTGACCGATGTTTCTATCCTGACATTGTTCAGGCTTCCTTGCGGAACTATCTCAATACCCATCCTTTCAAGGTCATGGCACAAGGAAAGATCATAGGGCTTCGTCGTCAGACAGTTGCAGTATGACTTGCGACTGAGGGCATCGGCAACTACATTTGCCTTACCAGGATGGTAATGCACTTCGATATCATAGTCCTTGATTAACTCAAGCCATCTTCGCTGCCTCATGTTCAGCTCTTCTTGGGTGAAGATATACTTCAGGCTCTTGTGATCGGTGTACACATTGCAGGTACTGCCCAACAGATAATGACGCCATATCTTCAAAGCATGTACCACTGCTGCTAACTCAAGGTCATGGGTTGGATAATTCTCCTCATGTCGCCTAAGCTGCCGTGAGGCATACGCGATCACTCGACCTTCTTGCATCAAAACACAGCCTAACCCAGTACCAGATGCATCACAGTATACATCAAAGGGTTTCTCGATGTCTGGTTGAGCTAGGACTGGTGATGTAGTTAGCAGTTTCTTCAAGGCTTGAAAAGCTTGCTCACAGGCTGTTGACCAAACAAAATCCACGGAATTCTTTAAAACTCTGTGATAGGCTTGGCAACTCTGGAGAAGTCTGGGATGAAACGACGATAGTATCCAGCCATTCCCATGAAGCTGCGAACTTCGCGGACAGTGGTAGGTGGCTTCCAATCCAAGATATCTGCCACTTTTTCAGGGTCAACTGACACACCTTCAGCGGACAGGACATGACCAAGGAATTGAATTCGATCTAGCCAGAATTCACATTTACTGAACTTGGCATACAGCTGGTGATCTCTGAGACGAGAGAGAACGACACGAAGATGCATGGCATGATCTTCAGGAGTTCTTGAATAAACAAGGATGTCGTCAATGAACACGACTACAAACTTATCGAGCTCTGGCATGAACACAGAGTTCATGAGATACATGAAATGAGCGGGGGCATTGGTCAAGCCAAAAGACATGACGTACTCATATAGGCCGTATCTGGTGGTGAAAGCTGTTTTGGGAATATCTTCGGGACGAATCTTTATTTGGTGATAGCCAGATCTGAGGTCAATCTTGGAAAACACTCTGGCTCCAGATAACTGGTCAAACAGAAGTGAAAGGACCTTGATGTCGCCTAGAGGGGGGGTGAATAGGCCTGTTTAAAATCACAGCTCAAACTTTGTTAGAGATGCCGGCACTACCGCCCTAAGCCCGGAACTGCGCACCCCGGCACTGCCGGCCTCAGCCGGTACTGCCGCGCCAACACTGCCCGAGCCTGCAGTTCAAAATCTACCAAGGGGAAAATAGATCGAGTAAATTACTGAGCTTCCTAGGGTAGAGTTGAACCTATTTCACCACTTGAATGTATGCAGAAATGTACAAGTGAGTAGATCGGCACCAAACCCCCTAAATCACCACAAATGAAAGTGGAGAGCAATACAAACAACAAGAACACAATAGAGACAAGGTATTTATCCCGTGGTTCAGCTCGCCACCAAGGCTTGCCTATGTCCACGTTGTTGAGGAAGCCACAAAGGCTATGGTCTCTTTCAACCTTGTCCTCGTTCTCAAGTCAAGAGAGCAAGTCTCTTGAGATGAGGGTTCTTACTAGATGTAGAGGGTGATAACAAACTTCCCGGAGCTGCCACAACCAAGTTGGAAGCTTCCGAGCAACGCCTAGCCGGCTAGGAGCCTTGCTCCAAGAGTAATAAACACACCACCACCGGCTTCAACGCGAACCAAGTGCTCTAGGAGTTGTAGAACAGTTTGGGGAGCTCTCTATTGCAGTTTGGAGGCTCAAACTCTCAAGGAATCAGAGAGGAATCAAAGGAGAAGCTTGAGGGGCTCCAATGGAGAGTGAGGGAGAGAGAGAGCTGCTCTGGTCGCACTTGGGAGGAGAATAGTCGAGATGACCGTTGGGAGAGGCAGGGAGACAAAGGATATACCCCCTGCTGTCCAACAGTAACATTAAGTCGCGGCAGTGCCGGCCCTAGCCCGGCAGTACCGCGCCCGGCACTTCTGCTCTCAGAGCAGAACTTTCTGCTCGAGCAGAACTTCTGCTCGCAGAGCAGCACTTCTGCTCTGACACAAACAGCCAAGAATGAGGAATGGAAAACTTGCTGTTGTGGCTTGTTTTTGAGGATGGTTTGGTGGAACTTTTGAGCACTTAGTTGCACATATAAGCTAGAGCATTGTGTCCCCCTTAATAGTACGGCTTTTCCTAAACTCAAATTAAAAGCATAAAAGAATTTAAACGCCTTTGAGCTGGATGCCGCTTTTCTTTGTAATTGGGGTTTCCACCATTTCTTATACTATCCTCTTTCTTAATATCACTTCATAAAGGTTTGCAATCATCCTTGTCTCATCTCTTTGAGTAAACACACCCTTGAGCTTGTGACTTGAATCTTTCCACACATATGAGTTTAGTCCATGGCTTCAAGTCACCTCCGCTAATGATTTGATCCTCAACATAATATGACTCCTCATAGCTCGATTAGTACCTCGACTCAATGCAAGTACTCTCTTCTTCACCCTAGCCATAGTACCTCAGTCTCCTTGACCTTCACCTTCGCTTAGTACCTCGAAGACCTTTCCTTGCTATCTTCACCCTATCAAGCCATACTCAAGTCACATCACATTAAGCATCCATTGAATAATCATTTCTTCAATATTGTGATCCTTGCTTGAACATCTTATAGATATGAATGTTTAGATCAATCAAGCTTCACATAGAGTGTCATATATGAATCAACATCAATATGGTGAAGCCAATTCACGGTTCCTTATATTCTCTCCATTTTGGCTTGACACTCAATAGTCACTTCATTTCCATCTTCATACATCTCTAGCTTGATCAAATCAATGCAAAGTGATTTCCCAAATCATTATCCATACAAGCAAACCAAGTAGAGACCGACTTATATCCAATATGAGTTGTGTCCTTTGTCATTTCAGCTTTGCTTGGTATTTCCTCACTTATGCATTCTTGATTCATTCTTCATCCTTGATCAAAGCTATTTCACTATCAAACTCTTCTTGCTCATGAAAAGCAACCCATTGTTGAGACCATTCCAAAATCATCAATCCATGTCTCACTTGTCATTTGCCAAATATGCTTGCTTTCTCATGATGCCATGATATCCCACAACATAGAAGCCATATCATCAACTCTATTTGCATTGTTGTCTTTTGCTTGAACAAGATTGTTTCTATGATCTTCCAATACAACAATACACAATTTTGGCCTTCATTTCAACACTATGTGGAATATCATCAAGTTTGCTTTTCTTGTTGAACCTTTGATACACTTAGCAAACTTGTTAGACCTTTAATTATGTTGTCACTCAATTCACCAAAACCCACTAAGGGCTAGATGCACTTACAATCTCCCCTTTTTGGTGATTGATGACAACACAATTAAAGCTTACAAGAGATTGATAAACATTAAGATTTTGAATCCTATGATATAGTGAGCTCCCCCTAAATGTGTGCATTGAAAAGAATTTCAAATTCTGGCTTCAAATGCCAAATGCACATATTTAAGACAAAGTGTGGAAACTCTCTTATATCTTAGCATTCGTGGGGTGCAAGGTGTCAACATGATACCGTGATGCTCATGAGACAGTTCATGCACTCAGAGATTGCTAGCCAGCAGAGAGCGGCACTGCCGCACTAGAGAGCGGCACTGCCGCACTTGCCTGACCAACACTAGAGAAACAAGCACAAGCACTCAAGGCATGAATGTCACACACTAGCATAAATTGTCCCTATCAAGAGCATCAATTTAAACTATCCTTGCACACACCACATAATTTTGAAAACTTATATGCCTCTCCTTTACCCCTTTCCATCCTCATATCAATATCAATCTCTCTTCCCTTACAATGTCCCCCAAAATTTCTCCCCTTTGGCATTAATCTCCAAAAAGGATCTCTCCACCAAAAGGAAGAAATGATGGTAGACAAGTGAGGGCTAGAGGTAGGTAAAAGTTTAGCATATATGATTTCTCTTCTATGTTTTTCTACCAAACAAAGTATGCAACACTTTAAGTCAAGATTCTCAAGAGGTTAGCATATTTAGCTCATACCTCACATAGGTGACATAACATGAGACAAACTCACATAATCACCACAAGAGGTATCAACCAATATTTAACTCATTTTCTAATCGTCACCATAAGAACAAACTCATGGTGTGACTCAAAATATTGCATACACATGCACACTCTAGCATGTAAGGGCCTAGATGCACAAAGGTAATACAAATGTTCATAGAGTGATATACCTTTGTTCTAAGCCTCATAATCTCCACCATGATGATGATTTTGAATTTAGTGCTTTGATGGGCCTATCATTTCATTAAGAAAAGGATCTCATTTGTGCCCATCTCTCCTTTTCATCATCTTCAAGGAGACATTTCAAACTTGTGCTTCATCTTAGTTGAAAGTCCATTGCTAGCTCTTGTTGTCATTTTGAGATACCAATTGAAGACATATTTCTTGATATACCAATTGAAAGATTATCCACCAATATCAATTGAAATATGATCTTCATAGTTTGACACCAATGGAAGGAATCTTCACAAGTTGATGCCAATAGGAATGGATGCTTGTATCTCATAAAATCACCTAGATGTCGACCTAGGGAATGCTCACGGAGACAAGAGATAGCATTAAATTGCACAAGCGATAGTTTTACAACTAGTGACCATTTGAATGTGGAAAGCATGTGGATCACTAATTGTAAAACCTCATAACATAAACTAAATCCCCCTTATTTGATAGTGCATACATATGTATGTGGAAAGCAAAACACATGCACTTTTGGTCAATTAAGTCTAAATAAGGGAATTTAAGCTATATTATGGAGAGTAGCTACATAAGAGTTAAAATTGTAATCCAAATAATATGAGAGATAACATTACTATTTTGGATTGATTTGGCTATGTAGCATACCCATGAGAAACTCATTCTCACCAAGAGACTACACAAGTTCACTAGAAGAAAATGTTAGTCTCAAAAGACACAAGACATAGAATAGACTCCCCCTTAATATGTGCATCAAGTACTCGAACTACTTGTGAAATGCACTTGAATCACTTTAAGAGTCTAGAGGAGTTCATGCTATATCTTGGTCAAGGCACACCAAATTTGCAACAATTTAAATTATGCCAAAGAGAACATACCACCACTTAGGTAGAGAAATCACCACATAGATTTTCATTGATATGACCATCATAAGTGAGACTTGATGATATGGATGGCCATACTTTTTCACTTGATGATTCATGGTGAATTAAAGCTCTTGTGATCATCCAAGATCCACATTAGGTTCCTAGTTCTTTCTCTACCTAAAGCAACTCACATAGAAAGCAAATGGTAAAGTTCATGAAATTTGCAAATTGTGAACTAGGAGTTACCACTCTTGTTGATGAGATCCTGGATGATCAAAGGGATGGATCCATGTGACTTGATGAGCTTTAGATGAAGAATTAGCAATGAACATCCAATCCTTACTTCTTTTCTTCAACTCACATAAATATAGTTCCTCCAAAGGATTGGGGCATCCGACAACAAAACTAGGAGCATTCAGTTTATAAAGACTGAGACCTCCAAGATAATCTTTGGAGCACCCAAAGATTCCATTGGAACTATCCATCCTCCTTTGAAGTTCTTCTTTCTCCAATGTTTGAGATTACACAATATGAGCTTGAGAGAAGGCAGTTTGTCTCATGAGATAGAAAGTAAACTCCCCCTCAATTTGTGCATACAAGAGTACACAAAGCACACTTATGCACATCAACAATATGAGGTCAAAGGAGAAGTCTACACTATGTTTCAACTCATTTCAAACTCCTTCAAGCTGCTTGCAATCCAACTTTTCAGATTCTGTCTTCCTTGGAGAAAAATTCATATCTCTCAGACCATTAAGCCAATATGCATGAAATTTGGTACAGAGCTGCATCTATGAGTCCTTTAACTTCTGTAAAAATTTCAGCTCATTTGGACTCCATTTAGTCAGTCAAATCAATTTTCACCAAAATTGCTCAAGTCTGAAACTGCATTACTGAAACTGACATAATTCAACAACCAAAACTGGTGTTCTTCTCAGTCAATCTCCATGAAACTGTACAGCAGCAAGTACTAGATTATATATCATGCTCACAAAGTTTCAGGTCAATTCATCAGTGTTTGAACCTCCAAATTCATGCTTGAAAGCAGCTAACTCAAAATTTCAGATTTCATTCAGTCCTCTTGTCAATGATTGAAGTCTTGTGAATTCTTCTAATATAGCATATCCAACTCAACCTCAACATCATGCTCTAGGTCCACAAAATGGACGGTTGACAGCTGCTGTGTGTGGAGGTGGCGCAGCAGTGCTGCTCATGGTGCAACAGTGCTGCTCATGGCCCGGCAGTGCTGCTCGTGGCCCGGCAGTGCTGCCCGTGGCCCGGCAGTGCTGCTCGTGCCCGGCAGTGCTGCCGTGGCCCGGCAGTGCTGCCCGTGGCCCGGCAGTGCTGCCCGCTGAGCGGCACTGCTGCTCGCACATCAGCAGTAGGTTGTAGATTATCTTCAACATGAGGAGCCTCCACATCTTGAGAGTGAGTCAACACACTTCGACTTCTACCAACCTCATCTTGCTTTAGGTGAAAGAGTAACCTTTAGGCTTGTGATGCATCCAAATGAATAAGCACAACCTCTTCTTATTGATTTCCTATGAATAAGCTCAACACAAGAGGTATTAGTAGCACAAGCACTAGTTTCTCATTTAGTAACCCTTTATGTGTGGAAGGCAAATGGGCTACCAAAATAGAGAAACCTCATAAACATGGACTAAATCTCCCTTAATGCCACATGCACACTCTTTTGAGTCGAATGGAAGTGTGAATGTGCATGGTTGGTCATTTAAGTCCAGGGGGCAGATTTAAGCCATATTATGGTGAGTGACTAATCATAGACGAATCAACCCAAAAATTAACTAGAGAGAACACATCACATAGTTTTGGGATTGATGGCATTGATATGATAGCACACTCCATTTAAGAAACAACATTCTCATTTAGTGAGACTACATAAATCACTTAGAGAAATGTTAGTCTCACAACTCTAGTCATAGAGTAAATTCCCCTTTTATAAGTGCTCTAAGTATTTGAATTTCTCACATAGCACTCTATTCATTTAAGAACATGGCATTTTACTCTATGTCTAGGTCATGGCAACAATAGAATAATCAAATTTAACTTATGCCAAGAAATACTCACAACCATTTGAGCATGTAGATGGCCATAAGATGAGAATGAGAATTTGCCATTCTACCATATGACAAGATTTCATCAAGTAGAGAGTTCTTGAGATTTGAGTGATAATTGCTTCTACTTGAGCTTTCTTGAAATTTTGGTTTAGGTCCACAAAGAACACCAAGTCATGTATGTTGCTTGTTGTGATTGATCAATTCAATTCCAATCATACTTTTCTTCCAAGACCAACAACCAATACATATCCTCAAGTGCTTTCTTTCCCTGAGTGACTACACAAGACACAAAGAGATAAGATTTGAAATAAATTGCACTTGAGATTTAGATGTTACCACCCTTCTTGAAACATAATGGATGAGGTGGCTTCTTCATCTTCACTTTGCTTATCATCATGTTGTAGACTTCATCCATTGCTTGGACTTATCTCAGCCACTACTGTCTGCATAGGCGCGGCACTGCCGCTCTGAGGCGCGGCACTGCCGCTCTGAGGCATGGTACTACCATATCAGAGATGTCAGCGGAATTTGTGCAATAGTAGCTTGAGGATCTCCTATCTTTGTACCCAGAACTTCTTGTGGTCTTATATCACCAATGGGCATTTTCTTGATTGTCTCACAATGGTTCCTCATTACCTACAACATGAATAAGATCTTGCTCTACTAGAGAGCCATTAAAAGCATCATATGAAAGATGATTCATTTGAACTCAAAGTACTCTAGCCACTCCTAATAATTCATAAGCATACACATATTTGTGAACTACTAGAGACTACACAAGTCAAGTGGCTAGCTAGCAAGGGTTAGGTACTTGTTACCGAGATGAGTATGAAGTTAGAGATATATCCATCAACTCATCCTTGGGTCAATCTTGATAGAATAGTCAATGATAAGATTGATAGCTTGAGATGATATTTTCAATAAGACTTGCTCAAGCACCCCAAGGCTTCATATCACCTTCAAGTACCTACAACACTTACTAAGCACAATTTGGTACCCATACCAAGATGGGTCCATCAAGGTTAGTCACAAGAGACTTAGGCACCCAAATGGCCTTTGTGCTAGTATGTGGTGAACCAATCACCTTTCTAGCACAAGTGTCATTTTTGGTCTCCTAAGCAAGTTTAAAATCAATTGATGAGTTGAGCTTAGGAGGTTACCCATGGGACAATCCATATTTAGGTGTCCCTTTCCTCTACAGTGTAGCATAGGCGTGTCTTGTTATTCTTAGCCTTGTTTCTTGCAATTTGCTTGCTACCTTGCTTAGTTTTAGCGCATATGCTCGCTTGCATCGATGATATCAAGCCTTTGTCCTTCATGTAGGGGCATGATGCAATTCATGACCCTTCTCATTGCACTCATAACACTTCCTCTTACTTCTTCTTGTCTTCTTGTTTGAAGTGTGGCTTGGTCATCAACCTTGTTGGAACACATCGAGGCATTGTGTCCCATGTTGGAGCACTTGACATGATCCATATTGTTCTTCTCTTGAATCTTGCTCATGCCCTTCTCTTCTTTCTTGGTGGCCTTGGGAGCTTTTCTGTTTTGCCCAAGTGCGGCACTTCCGCGTTTGTGCGCGGCACTACCGCGCGTCGCGCACTTCCGTGGGTGGGCGCGGCACTTCCGCACTATGGACAAAATACACTTTTCCAGCATGCTCCTTGGCTTTGCCATTGTCGGACTTGTGACCTTGTTGATGGGGTTTCATGCATGCTGCAGTTGATCCCTTCTCAAGCTTCTTCACCATGTCTTCACGGTTATCTTGAGAGGTTGAGCAATGCACTTGCCCTTCAATTGAATCAAGTCCTTGAGCCTTGCAACCTCTTCTTTAAGTTCATCATTCTCTTGCACAATGAGGTCATCACAAGACTCTACAAGCACATTCTCAACACAAGACATATTTCCTTGCGAACAACAAGGGTTAGCATGAGATAAATCAAATTGAACTTGTGTACATGTGCACTTGTGAGGTTGGAAGGATTTTACCGATGTTACCACAACCTCATGACTGATTTCTAGCATGATATGAGAATCCATAAGCTTCTCATGAGAGCACAAGAGCTCATCATGACTTTCTTGCAAAGTCTCATACTTGCTAGTAAGCCTTTCCAACTTGTCCTTGAGCATATAATTCTCAACTTCTAATTGAGCAACACAAGATAGAGAGATAATAGTACGAGTTTGCTCAATTGACAAGTTTTCATACCTTTCGACCAAAATAGCATGAGAGCACTTAAGCTTTTCATGCTTTTCGGTCAACTTCTCCAAGCATTTGATCTTTTTGACAAGAAACTCTTCTTGCTTGTGAAGTGACTCTTCTTGCTCACTAATTTCTCCATGAGCTTGAGCACCATCAACTTGTCTTTCTTGCTTAGATGAGCAAGGTGTTGAGTGACCTCATCATTATCACTCTCATCTTCACTCTCACTACCACTCTCACTTGAACTCTCACTCTCACTTGCCACATTCTTCTCTTCATTTGCCATGAGACCCATATGAGAAGTGGCATAGAGAGTTGAGCATCTCGGTGAGGTGGATTCATCAATTGGCCTCCACCGATCACAAGCTTCTCCTCTCCTTCAAAATGTTAGCCTCACAAGAACTATAGGAAGTAGAAGCACCACATGTATAATCCTTGTTCTCACCAACCATTTCATTACCTTCCACATATGTCGGTGAGGGAGTGGTTGTGCCATGATCACTTAGGCCTTTTGGGAGAATCACTTGAGGCTCTTCAATTGTTGGTGAAGTTGAGCACTCCTCAAGTGATTCCTCTAATGA
The DNA here is from genome assembly GCA_009763385.1 of Coix lacryma-jobi var. lacryma-jobi. Classification (NCBI taxonomy): domain Eukaryota; kingdom Viridiplantae; phylum Streptophyta; class Magnoliopsida; order Poales; family Poaceae; genus Coix; species Coix lacryma-jobi. The sequence continues at coordinate 163,960,992 of CM019824.1, forward strand.
GAGCAACCTCTCATCACATTTGGACTTATCATATCTTTCTTTGAGTGTGGTCCAAATGAGATGAGCATCCTCAAGTGGTTCACCATCTCCAAATATGACGGCATCAAGTACATCTTCACTCAAGGCACTAAATAAGACATTAGTAGCTTGAGCATTGAGTTGTAAGCATTTCACTTCCTCTTTAGTTAGATAGTCCAAATCATCACTAGGAGGTGAAATGCTCACATCTACAATCTGCTCGAGTTGAGGACCCATGGCCCTAAAACATCAAGTATACTAGCAGACCAAGATGTATAATTTGAGCCATCGGAAAGTAAAAGTTCTAGAGATACTTCCTCACTTGTCGACATCGTCTCTCAAGGCGGTTAAGCCCGTAATTGAGAGCCCAGGCTCCGATACCAATTGAAAGGACCTTGATGTCGCCTAGAGGGGGGGGTGAATAGGCCTGTTTAAAATCACAGCTCAAAACTTTGTTAGAGATGCCCGGCACTACCGCCCTAAGCCCGGAACTGCCGCACCCCGGCACTGCCGGCCTCAGCCCGGTACTGCCCGCGCCAACACTGCCCGAGCCTGCAGTTCAAAATCTACCAAGGGGAAAATAGATCGAGTAAATTACTGAGCTTCCTAGGGTAGAGTTGAACTATTTCACCACTTGAATGTATGCAGAAATGTACAAGTGAGTAGATCGGCACCAAACCCTAAAATCACCACAAATGAAAGTGGAGAGCAATACAAACAACAAGAACACAATAGAGACAAGGTATTTATCCCGTGGTTCAGCTCGCCACCAAGGCTTGCCTATGTCCACGTTGTTGAGGAAGCCACAAAGGCTATGGTCTCTTTCAACCTTGTCCTCGTTCTCAAGTCAAGAGAGCAAGTCTCTTGAGATGAGGGTTCTTACTAGATGTAGAGGGTGATAACAAATTCCCGGAGCTGCCACAACCAAGTTGGAAGCTTCCGAGCAACGCCTAGCCGGCTAGGAGCCTTGCTCCAAGAGTAATAAACACAATCCACCGGCTTCAACGCGAACCAAGTGCTCTAGGAGTTGTAGAACAGTTTGGGGAGCTCTCTATTGCAGTTTGGAGGCTCAAACTCTCAAGGAATCAAGAGGAATCAAAGGAGAAGCTTGAGGGGCTCCAATGGAGAGTGAGGGAGAGAGAGAGCTGCTCTGGTCGCACTTGGGAGGAGAATAGTCGAGATGACCGTTGGGAGAGGCAGGGAGACAAAGGATATACCCCCTGCTGTCCAACAGTAACATTAAGTCGCGGCAGTGCCGGCCCTAGCCCGGCAGTACCGCGGCCCGGCACTTCTGCTCTCAGAGCAGAACTTCTGCTCGAGCAGAACTTCTGCTCGCAGAGCAGCACTTCTCTCTGCTGACAAACAACAGCCAAGAATGAGGAATGGAAAACTTGCTGTTGTGGCTTGTTTTTGAGGATGGTTTGGTGGAACTTTTGAGCACTTAGTTGCACATATAAGCTAGAGCATTGTGTCCCCTTAATAGTACGGCTTTTCCTAAACTCAAATTAAAAGCATAAAAGAATTTAAACGCCTTTGAGCTGGATGCCGCTTTTCTTTGTAATTGGGGGTTCCACCATTTCTTATACTATCCTCTTTCTTATATCACTTCATAAAGGTTTGCAATCATCCTTGTCTCATCTCTTTGAGTAACACACCCTTGAGCTTGTGACTTGAATCTTTCCAACACATATGAGTTTAGTCCATGGCTTCAAGTCACCTCCGCTAATGATTTGATCCTCAACATAATATGACTCCTCATAGCTCGATTAGTACCTCGACTCAATGCAAGTACTCTCTTCTTCACCCTAGCCATAGTACCTCAGTCTCCTTGACCTTCACCTTCGCTTAGTACCACCTCGAAGACCTTTCCTTGCTATCTTCACCCTATCAAGCCATACCAAGTCACATCACATTAAGCATCCATTGAATAATCATTTCTTCAATATTTTGGATCTTGCTTGAACATCTTATAGATATGAATGTTTAGATCAATCAAGCTTCACATAGAGTGTCATATATGATCACAACTCAATATTGTGAAGCCAATTCACGGTTCCTTATATTCTCTCCATTTTGGCTTGACACTCAATAGTCACTTCAATTTCCATCTTCATACTTCTAGCTTGATCAAATCAATGCAAAGTGATTTCCCAAATCATTATCCATACAAGCAAACCAAGGTAGAGACCGACTTATATCCAATATGAGTTGTGTCCTTTGTCATTTCAGCTTTGCTTGGTATTTCCTCACTTATGCATTCTTGATTCATTCTTCATCCTTGATCAAAGCTATTTCACTATCAAACTCTTCTTGCTCATGAAAAGCAACCCATTGTTGAGACCATTCCAAAATCATCAATCCATGTCTCACTTGTCATTTGCCAAATATGCTTGCTTTCTCATGATGCCATGATATCCCACAACATAGAAGCCATATCATCAACTCTATTTGCATTGTTGTCTTTTGCTTGAACAAGATTGTTTCTATGATCTTCCAATACAACAATACACAATTTTGGCCTTCATTTCAACACTATGTGGAATATCATCAAGTTTGCTTTTCTTGTTGAACCTTTGATACACTTAGCAAACTTGTTAGACCTTTAATTATGTTGTCACTCAATTCACCAAAACCCACTAAGGGCTAGATGCACTTACAAGAAGATCAATGCGAGGCAAGGGATATTTATTTTTGATGGTGACCTCGTTGAGCGGGCGATAGTCAACGCACAGACGAAGGCTTTTGTCCTTCTTCTTCACAAAGATAGCAGGACAGCCCCAAGGAGATGAACTTGGGCGAATGAGACCCTTATCCAATAGCTCTTGCAATTGGATCTTCAGCTCTGCCAACTCTCTGGGAGGCATTCGATAAGCTCTACGGGCTATAGGAGCAGTCCCGGGCTTTAGCTCTATGGCAAACTCAACATCACGGTCAGGAGGTAGACCAGGTAAATCTTCAGGAAAGACATCAGGGAACTCGCAGACCACGGGGATATCTCGGATCCCTTGATCATAGGTAGCATTTAGCTGTGTGGTAGCTGGTTTTGAAGGCATAGGAAGTTGGAGAAGGAGTTTGGAGGTACTGTTAGGAATATCCACTCTCACAACTCTATTCAAGATGTCTATCATGGCTTTATACTGACACATCCAATTCATGCCTAAGATGACATCTATCTCTTGATCGCGCAGTACTATCATGGTGGTAGGAAAGACATGTTTCCCCAACATTACTGGTATACTGCGGACCACTTCCTTAGTATTTATCCGCCCTCCAGGCGAAAGTATGCAGAAACTTTCTTTTAACTCCCCCATGGGCAACTCATGCTTGATGACAAAAGTGCGACTGATGAAGGAATGCGATGCACCAGAATCAAACAAGACGACTGCAGGATGATTGGCAACAGGAAACCTACCGAGCATGACGGGCTCTCCGTCTGGGATGTTACTGACGGTGGTGAAGTAGACTTGCCCGTGCTTCCTGACAAGCTTGCCCTTCTGGACGTGCTGCTGCGGTGCACGGTGCTGCTGCTGTGATCCTCCAGGGCCTTTCTGTGCATGCTGGGCATTTTTCTTGGGTTTAGGGCAGTCGCGAGACCAGTGACCAACTTGGCCACAGTTGTAGCATGGATGGTTGTAAGCTGTTTGTGGGGTGGTGACACGAACACCAGGGGCGTTCGGCTGAGTGGCACTTTGCTGGTTGGCATTGTGGGTGGTGGCCGCGGTACGAACGACCACTTGCTGATGGGGGTATGGGGCACGGTTTTGGTGGTGGCTGGGGTGGTAGATGATTCTTGGGCGCTTATGGTTGCTGGAGAAACTGCTAGACCCAGCCTTCTTCTTCTTCTTCTCTTCCTGATACTGGCGGTTGCTTTCCTCGAAAGCAACAGCACGGTCAACGACATCATGGTAGGATCCGTTTAGGTTGTTGGACAGACCTCTGCGAATCTTAGGGTGCAGACCCCTGAGAAAACAATCTCTCTTCTTTTCCTCTGTGTTGACATAGTCGGAGGCATATTGGCTGAGGTGGTTGAATTGTCCCACGTACTGCATGACGGTGGAATCCTTCTGTTGCAGGGCCAAGAACTGATCCAACTTCATTCTCATCAATCCCGAAGGGATGTGATGTGCTCTGAAAGCGGTGCGGAACTCTTCCCAGGTCAGCTGGTGACCCTCTGGCTGGGCCGCCAACAGGTTGGCGTACCAGGCACTTGCAGGACCACGGAGCTGCTGAGAAGCGAACCGAGGCTTCTGGATCTCCGTGCAGTGCAGTAGACTGAACTTCTGTTCCATGGTGCGTAACCAGTCGTCAGCCTCGAGAGGTTCATCGGCCTTTGTGAAGACCGGTGGGCGTGTTTCAGTGAATTCCACATAGGTTGTCTCTTGGTTGTTGCGGCGACCACGGTTGCCGTTGTTCTGCTGCCCTTGATTCTGAGCCATCAGATTGGCAGCGGCGGCCAAGGCTGCAATGGCATCTGCCAGGGTAGCTGGTACAGGTGGAGGGTTTGGGATGTTGGCATCATCAGAACCTCCGGCTCCGGTACGGGTGTTCACAGGCATCTGTATAAGCAACTCGGAACTCAGCATAAAGGATAAAGGTTCTGAAACAACTTGATTGACAACTTCACTGATACAAAGATAGCTGGCTTGACAAAGATGACAACAGACTGATAAGGGAAAAGGCACGAAAAGAAAGATACATGCCAGACTTGGCAACAGACAGACTAACGCTCCCAAACCTAGACTAAGGTTTTAGGTAAGCAGATGGTACAGACACAAGGAGTCTAGTCATCATCGATGAAGATCAACTCTTCGTCATCATCATCATCCTCGATGATAAGCTCAGGCTCTTCCTCCTCTTCTTCATCTTCAACGTGGACATCTTCAGCAGGTTCCACTTCCTCATTCTGATCGGGCTCGTGTTCCACTTCAGGTTCTTCCACGACTCCGTCTTCGGGGTCTTCCATAACCGGGGGTACCAAGGGATGGAGTTGATCATGCAGTTGATGCACTTCCTCGTGAAGCATATCATTGTACTGCTCGATCTGGGCGGTGTATTGCTGCAGTCCATGGAGCTGGGCTCTGACCACGTCCTCGCGGGTCCAAGCATCATTGCGCTGCTCGATAGCGCGAATCGTGTTCCGGTTAGCCTGTTCCAAGGAAGCTCGTGCCTCATAAAACTCCATGCGAGAAAGGTAGAAGTCATGCTCCATGTTCTCCATTTCAGCCTTCAGATTTTTGATTTCCTCCTTCAGCTGCTTGCGGGTGCGGCGGGGAAAGCGACGACCATTGGAGGATTCTCCAGTCTCTTCTCCGGTGCGAGGCGCCAGCTGGTGACGCGGCACACCGTTCGGTCCAGTCGACTTGCGGGCAGTCCGCTTGATGATGGCCATATCTGGACAAGAGGTTATAGATGAGAAAGGCTAGCAAGAAAAAGGTATAGGCATACTAACCCAACGAACTCTTTTATAAACTTAAGTGAATGTGACATGATGCATGAATCGTTCCTACGGAACAAGGCAATGCAACTACTAAGGTAAGGTACATAGGGCTTATACAAGTTGTCTTGCTACTAGTTGCCAAAGACAAGATGAGATGAGAGAAGCAATTTGGACTCAAAATAGTCAAGTTTAGTTTCCGTTAAAAAAACATTTTGAAGTTTTCGCAAAAAGATTGCAACGTCATAGTGAGATGCTCCGATACCACTCTGTAACGTAACGGCTCTAATCCCATGGCCCACTGATCACCGTCAACCACTGACAGTCGATCCGTACAGCCAAGAGGTTAGGACCGGTTCCGCTACTGGGCTACATCAGTGCCCGTTGTCCGCAGGATCATCTCACAATTCAGTTACAATCTCTTTAACATTTTGACAAGTAACATCGGAGTAAATAGCGGAAGACTTAGATAACAATAGTTTTACAAACCAGGGTTCCACATAAAATTAAAGTGAAGTTATTACAGACCATAGTTCAAATAGATAGAGTCAGCAAGTAGCATATGACAACAACTTAAGGTAAAGATACATCCCCCAGCCCGAGGGTGAATAATCACTCATCGGCCTCATCGGCCTCCTCCTGAACAACGGTCACACAGCAGGGTCCAAGGCATACTGAGGAATCTGCCATACCTGCAACATGGGTAATAAAACCCTGAGTACAAAGGTACTCAACAAGACTTACCCGACTAAAGAAAAAGGGAGAAGACTCAGGAATGAAAGGCTTAGGGTAGTCAAGGTAAGGCTTAAGCAAGATCAAGTATTTTGCAGAAAAGCATTTTTTTGTAAATCTTATTTTATTTTGAAAGGTTCAGAATTTCCTCAATTCTTCATCATTCATGATTCATTTTACATTTCAAAATATTCCTAGTTGAGAACCACTCTCCGTTGACAGTCAGTGGACCAAGTCTCCATAACCGAGGAGCAACGTTAATCCGGATAAAGAATACTCAGCTGAGGATCCCTATTCACACTGCATATGTAGCACCCAAGCTTGCATATGCCAACTCGTCTACCACGATTCCTCTAAGATTGGGCCCGGTCCTACGCCACCCGGAAGTACAGTACACCACTCCAATCCGGGCCTCTAACCCACGTGGGTACATGCTACTTCCGCCATCTCTCCACTCCCAGTGCGCGGTTGTCGGTCCAATAATGGATTTCTCGGAGCTAGAGCTTTCCGTAGTATGTGAATAGTTACAAGTCTTGACCAGCAGGCCCCCATACGGATGGTCCCTACATTTTTCCGCCAGCGACAAGCACCTCGGGCCTCTAACCCAAGAGTACAGGTCCTGTCGGTTTTTCAACCCTGTCCCGGTCGGTGTCAACTGTTGAGTCCCGGACTACAACATGACGGCACCGTACGCAAGGACAACCTCTCCTTCCCATTGACTAAGTACGGATCAGATACTTAGCCAATAGTGGGAGTAAAGCCAAAATCCCATAAAGATTCTTAAGTGATCACACTTTTGAAATTGGCCTTTTTATTGCAAATCTATTTAATAGCATTGCTAAGCATTTTTCAAATACTTTTTGAAAGGCAGGTATCGGGTGTATCAGTGGTCAAGGTGGATAGTGCATCAATTAGGATAGCACACAACTCCTATAAACCTAATGCAATAATTTAACTCAAAAGCATTTAAGGAAACATTTTATAAATTCAAGGAAAGGGGTTAAATGCACCGGGGCTTGCCTTGGATGGCAAAAAGAGCAGACTCGGGGTTGGTGGTGTAGGTGCCGGAGCTCGGGGTCGCCTCGGGGACAGATCCTTCGGTGGCTACCTCGACTTCAGGTCCTTCTTCGTCAACTATACGGATGCAATGATGAATGCTCATGAGAATGATGATATGGACTTAAGGTGCAAGACAATTCCACTGATTTTAGATTACTTTTAAACAAAGCATGATTGAATTCTAGGTTGAGCATAAAAGGTAATCATTTCTTCCTTAAGCAATATTGATTAACTAGCCCTTAATATAATTATCCTAAGCACCAACCAAACCTAGCATCACAAACATCATAGACCAAAGGGTAGGGGTCTATGAACATCAATCAATCCAAAGATCACATCATCAACACTTATTACCAACCCTAATCCATCTTTTCTATTTTCTTAATTTATTTAAAAGGTCATTTTATGAAGTTGCTCCAAAAATTACCAAATTAATCACATAAGTTCATTATGGTGTAGATAGATGGCAAAACAAATTTCATAATTTTTGGAGGTCATTAAGGTGCTCAAATAAAATCAGACATTAATTAGCAAAAGGCACTATTTAACAATTAAAATAAAAGCTCAAAAATCAACTTGTTCCAAAAGACTTCAAAATTTTACCAGAGACTAAACATGGCATAAGAAGCTCACAAAAATTTGTCTCATGATTTTTGGAGTTATAAATCACTCTCCAAAAATACCAAAACCTTCATTTTTCAATTAAAAGGGGAATTTTACATTTTCAAATTTTTGCACAAAACTCAAGTTTCATATTTTTATAAAATACTCCAGAGCATAAAGAGTCTACCACAAAAATTTCAGAATTTTTGGATGCACACAGAAAATCATACAAAAAAGAGAAAACAGAACACTATTCACATCTCTCAGAAAAAGAGAAGAGCACTGTGCTCGTTCTAGGCCGGGCTCGGCGAGTCGCGGGGCTCGGGCGAAACGGAGAAGTGAGCCTCGGTCCGAGGCCGGACTCGGGCGAGACGGAGAGCATGCGTCGCCGAGGCTTGGGCTCGGTCGAAGCGGAGGGTCATGCGCTTGCCGAGGCTTGGGCTCGGGCGAAGCGGAGAAACAGGCCTCTGCCCGAGGCGTGACTTGGGGCTCGGGCGAAACGGAGTTGAAGCAGAGGCCAAAGGCTCGGATGCTTACCACGTGTCGGAGGCAGGGCTCGAGGGTGAGGCTCGACACGAGGGCGAGGCTCGACACGAGCTCGAGGGAGAAGATGACCGCGGCGGCGCTCCGGCGGTCCGGCGGTCCTGAGCAACAACAGCGACCGCAAGGGCCGGGTTAGAGTCGCACGGGGTCAAGGAACACAACACGGGGGTCGGGAGAAGGTATCTGTGGCCGGAGACGGCGAATTCCACGAACCCGAGCTCGCCGGGTTTCGGCCGGGGATGGGGACGGCGAGCTTACGCCGGGCAAACGGCGGCGGGGAAGGTGAAATTGAAAGGTGGGAAAGCTTCACGAGCTCAAGGCGGAGCTTCTGAGCTAGGAGGTGGAGCGGCGGAGTGTCTGGAGAGTGCTGGCCACGGTGGCGGAGGTGGATGCGGAGGTCGAAGCTCCGGCGGCTTATATAGCCGCGGCTATGGGACGGTAGAGAGCTCGAGGTCACGCGGTTAAGGTTTGCGGGGGCGTGCGCACTCGATTGCGCTCTGGCGGATAAGCTGGCGCGCAGCCGGGGCTCGGGCGCAATGCTCGGCCGGCGATGGCCACGCGGCGGCGGCGGCTGGGCACTGTAGGGGCCGAGAGCGATGGTCAGCGCTCGCGTGCGGGCGCGGAGGGAACAGGGGAACATCGGTGGCAGGTTGGTGGCGCGTGGGGAGCAGCCGCCTGCGCTGCAGCCGCAGCGCCGGCGCCATGGCCGGGCCCCCCCTGGCCTCTGGCTCTACGGGAAGAAGAACAGTGCTAGGGTCTAGGGTTTGACTTTTGGCTGGTTTCTGAATTTTGCAAAAATCTCCCAAAATTTGAACTGTGCGACAAAAACTCAAAACACCAAAGTTGTTCAGAAAAGAGAGGTCTACAACTTTGTCAATATTAATATTTTCAAATTCCAAATAGTTTTTGAACTACATTCAAAAACAGAAAAGGGGACACTTTTCAAATTTGATTCAAATCAAAATTACTTTGGATTTCAAACTGAAACTTGAAAATCTTCCAATATGAAAGTTGTTCCATTTGACAAAACCTATAACTTTGCTAATATACACTTTTTCTGAAACTCAATAGTTTTTGAATAACTTTTTAAAACCGAAAAGGGGACAAAAACTGGAATTTGAATGAATTTGAAATTACTGCAAACTTTATATAGAAACATGGAAATCTGTAAATACCAAAGTTGTTCCTCTAGGTCAGATTCACAACTTTGCTTTTTGAACCAACTCAAAATTTTGAATTTTGAAAAAGTTATCAAAAAGGGAATAAATCCAGGATTTGGGATTTTAGGGTTTTGCAAAAGGAAACTCAATTCAAATCTGATTTTTGAACTTTGATCAAAGCATCAAACATCAGGGCACTAACTTTGAACAAAATTACATAGAACTAGGCACAGAGGTGAAATTACCATTTTGCCCCTATAGGAAGAAGTGGGCTAATAAGGGTTTTTGCAATAGGGATACATCACATAAAATGATACATTAAGCAAATGCATACATGAAATCATGATCAAGATGATTAATGATGCTAATGATGATATGTCAAGTTAATTACATGCTTAAACACCAGAGGTGTTACAGCATACTAGAAGAATCTCCACCTTTTGGATTAGACACTGGATTTATCTGTGGGAGCTTTACCACATGCTTTGAATTGCTTGTAGCCAAAGCCTCCACAGGCACCTGCTTGTTACGCTGGTTCCCAGAGCCTTCACCCATTCCCGAGGCTGGAGTTTCACCCTTTTTATCACACAACGGTGGCTCCTGCTTGCCACCATCTTCTAGCATGGGGTCATCACCCTCTTTGCCCCCATCCGGATCCCCTTCTGTGGTAGAGTCCATGTCAATCAGCACAGGCTCACCATCAGCTAGATCATGCTCAGCCCGAAACTGTAGCTCATAAACATAATCACCAATCACTACATCCACCAAATCGGGGATAAGATTGGGATTCAGCACTGCTACTTTCAGTCTAGCGCTGTCAAATTTCTTAGTGAATTTCATATCAACAACTTTGGGGACGCCCAGAATAGACCCAATTTCTTAGTGAATTTCATATCAACAAAACACTTCTCTTAAGACTAAGTTCAGCTTGCTGCTATTGTGGATTTACATGCATTTCTCTAGGCAACAAAAATTCCCAAATTCAAACACTGAAACTGATTGCACAATTATTCAGGGAAACACCAATTGCACGCCAACAAATCCAATACACACCAACGAGAAGAGAAAGGATTGGCACACCTGTTGGTTCTCCTCACAAGCAGGAAGGGTCGTGGATGCTGGCGGCGGCGGTGGGCTCGCGGAGGTCATGCAGAGCAGATAGTCAGAGATCACGGTGGCCGGGGGAGCGTGGCCGGCCCTCGGTCGGCCGCGGACCGGGGCGGCGCGGAAGGGCCTCGGCCGGGGCGGGGAGGACGGATCTCGGCGTCGGCACGGGGAAGGGCGTCAGCGGCCTCGCGACAGCCGGGGCGGCGCAGAAGGACCTCGGCGTCGGCGCGGGGAAGAGCGTCAGGGCAGGCGCACCCTTGCGACGGCCGGGGCGGCGCGGAAGGGCCTCGGCGTCGCCGCGGGGAAGAGCGTCGGGGCAGGCGCTCGGTCGGCCGGGGAAGTTGCGTGGTGGAGGGCGAGGAGAGGAATCGGGGTGAGGCAGACGGCGTACCGCAGTCGGGTGTGGCTCGGCGGCGCGGCAGGTCGGGCGCCAGCAGCGTCAAGGGCGGGGTGGTGGACGGCGTCCCGCGGCGGACGAGGGGCCGGCGGCGCGTTAGGGCGTCTGGCTGCGTGGAGGACGGAGCGACGGACGCGGGACGGAGCGGCGGACGGGGCCCGACGGTGTCGAGGCTGGACCGACGGATGGGGGTGGCGAAACGGCGAGCTTCGACAACCGAGGGCTAGGGAGATTGAAAAGTCGGACGGTTCTTTTTGTCGTGGGTTAGTGAGAGCAGAGCGTCAGTCCACATATCAGTCGGGGGAGGCGAGGTGAAACCGGGAGTCTTTCCGCGAGGTGAGCGAGGCGAAAACTGCCAGGCAGACGATGACCTTCGGTATTTTTTAGGTGTAAGATAAGATTACCCTGCACCTAGGAGAAGTCAAGCCACATTTTACCTTTTTATCTTTATGAGCACCTTTACTAGAGATCTTCTATCTAATCTTCTATATATAAAAACTACTTCCTCTATTTTTAAATTATAAGACTTTTCTAGATACATTGGTCTTACATCTTACTCTGTACTATCTTTGTTCTGAAAAGAATGTCATTCAAGTATAATATCAGATTTTAATACCTTAAGTTTAGTTAATTATAGATAAAAAAATATCAATATTTACAATATCAAATACATATCATTAGATCAATTACAAAATATATTTTTAGAATAAATTAAGTTGGAGCCATAAATGTGAATACTATTTACTAGAAATTTGGTCGTGAACCATTCTACGTGGCATGCCAACCGTAGTTGCATTTTTTTAGGAAGGAGGTAGTATTTAGACATAATGTATATTCAGGTACATAGCAAAATCTTATGATTTAGAATAGAGGGAGTAGCATTTAAAGAGATAAATATACTTCTATCTCATCTTCTATGCCTATAGTTTTTAAGATCTAAAAACAACCCTTCCCCCCTAAAGAAAGGAGAAAATGCACTATCTCCCATCCCTAAAGAAATATAGGAGACAATTTTTCAGTAATTTGCTGCTATTTGGTTTAGGGTAATTTGTACCCTCTAAAACAACTTATTAGACCAAAGACAATCTCCTAAAGCACTGATGTTGTACACTTAACTTTTACTTGATTATTACTTGTATGATGCAAATTAATTGGTTTATTGTTTTTATGTCTAGTAGTATATTGATATTTTCTTTATATATGCTGATTGAATTTTCAGTTAGGAAGTGGCTAGTGGCAGCTATACTTTCGTCCTTTTTTTTGTTAAAAAGTTACGTTATATATATTTTTTTATTGAGACCAGGTTAGCTTTCTTCGTTCTAGACATACCTTGGTGTCATTTTCCTGAAATAAGCAACAAGTGCTTCAACAATTTCGAACTTCTTTAATAAAATATGTTGCCATTTCTGCAATGTACGTGGGCTTTCTATTTTATGGATGCATTTAGCTACAATTAGATCGAGCAACTCCAAGAGAGTTGGTAAAAATGGATGGCTAAACCTATAATATAGCTAGTCTCTAAAATAAAAAAACTCTATAAAAAAATAGAAAACTCCAACAGTCTTTCTATTATAGCAATACTAGATAGCCAGTGACGCATGCAAGCTATATTTACCATACGAGATTTTAGGAATAGCAACCTTGTTATTTTACAAAATAAGATAGCTACTCTAAAAATCTAAATATAGCATACAAAACAAAGATAGCGAGTCTCTTGGAGATGCTCTTAGTACTTATAGGATATTTAAGTGGTTTTAAGAGTAGAATGTGGTATTTAAGTAGTGGGTTTAAGAGTAGAGTGTGGTACTTAAGCGGTGTTACTCATGAAGTCATCATGAGGTCACTTATTCCTTGACAAAGATTAGGAAGTGTGTGTGTTGGAGGTCAAAGAACGATCATCATCAAGATCTGTTCGGCAGGACTTCCAACTGATAAGTTGAAACAATTGATTTGTGGTGAGAAGAAAATGTCGTTTCACGACTGATTTATACGGATAAAAACCGGATTATAGCTTAAGAGAATAGAGCCATATATACAGCTACGGGAGCTGCTCGCAGAGCCCTTTCTTTATACGTCTTTTGAGAAATGGATTTTAAGATATTTTCCTATATGCTTGTCGCTGTCATTTTTACAAGTTGGGTCTCCACATCTCATGACCAATTTTCACCTTCCACTCAAGTAACTTCTCCTCGGTCGTTTTCTGGCCTCTGTAAATATCGTTCAGCCTGTCGACTCAACACCACACTCCCTTCGATGACATTAGCATAAAACGCGGCACTGTGGGGACACCTAGTCTAAGGGCAATAATAGGTGTTGACTTGTAAATTATTGTCACCTCAATTGACAAGTTACAACTTGAACTTTACCACTCAAGCGCACGATGCATTTTTCCTCGTGCACACATAAGGTTTAGGTTACATATATCCTTGATATTCTCTATACTTATAAAGTCTATATATAGTAACATGATAATTATAGTACAGTACAGATCTAACCGTGACAAATTTATATTATAATAGTTAAAATTATTAGCTAAATTACTTGTCAAAATTTTTAAAGTTTGAACCTTAGCTTGATATCTATATGTGCACCTTATAAACGATAACGGAGGAGGAGTATTATAGAAGAAACTAACGGTCAAGATGTATAAGAATTAAAAAAAACGGTCAAGATGTACTGACAAATCTTCTGATCAGGCGACCTATATGTCTAGATGTTCAGTTGTCAAGAGCAATGTGTGAGGCTAAAAAATCAAAGTCATTAGAAAAAATACAATGCTACATGTCAGTAATCTTAGACTTTGTCTCATATAATGTCACGTAGGATTGATGTTGTGAAAGAAAGAGAGAGCGGAGAGAGAAATATGTGTGGTTGTTTCGCAAAACAACCACCTCATGAGCTAAAATTTATTAGGACTATAAGACAAGTATTGTATCGTTACATAAGTTATCGTTGTGTCATATAACTCGAAAACTTTACTTTATTCTATCTACTACGAGACAACTTAAAAGATGACCATCATCGTATTAGCTATTAAATTGTACTCTCTCCGTCCATAAAAACATGCAATTATGGGATCCGTGCCGGTCAAATTGATTCAAGTTTGACCAAAGATATACTAAAAGGTATTAGTATTTATATTGTTAAATAAAATTATTATGAAAATATATTCTATTACTAATCTAATGGTATATTTTTTGTATAAGAAATGTTAGTACTTTTTTATATAAATTTGGTCAAAGTTTGAATTGTTTGACTTCTTGATAAGCGAGAATTGCATGTTTTGTTGGACGGAGGGAGTATAGCACTACGTAAGACCCATCTACGAAACGAGCAGTCTGGACTGCGTTAGATAGACATATACCCCATATATACCGTCGTGCCCTGTATCTAAATCAGTTGATTTACAGTGTGATTGTTCTTTGACCATGCACTTTGCACCACTTATATCCCCAACTACGGTCCGTCCCTTATTAGCTTTTCACCACGCTTGGCGTGTTGGCCATTTCCTGGACAGAACGACACGTTGTATATACCAACACGTGACAGCCTCCCTCGCCACTTTCACATGGCTGTGTGGCTGCTCGCCTGCTGCTAGTGTTGGATCGATCACGTCATGGCGTCATGCGACTTCTTTTTTTAGCTGCATGCAAAGTCGAAGTGACTCGCAGCTTTCGGTGTCGTCGATGACGTTCCAGGTCCGGCCGGATCGAGCTGCAGATCGACAAGCCTCCCCAACCGCACCAGCGCCAGGGCACCAATTAAAGCACAGCCCTGGCTGCCTGCTTGCTTGTGTGTGTGTACGTGTGCAGTGCACCAGTGTCAACGAGTCGCCGCGTCACACCGCAACACGTACACGCGACACGCACCAACGTAAACTTGCCTAGATGACGTAGCAGAGCACAATAACAGGAGATGATGGAAACGTACCGTATGCAGTACCAGTGTGTGTGAGCGTGACTGACTTTGCATCGTGGGCGCATGCAATGCAAATCATAGTTTAAGAGCCTCTAGTGACACGGTGTTGGGTCATCCTTAGTGCTACTTTCATGTCACAGTTTTTAATATCTCTATATTTTGAAAACAATGCAGAAGAGTTTCATCTTCACCGGAACTATATCTACTCTTATGAAACTCCCTACCAAAAAAATACTTCCATAAAACTTTCATTATCTCTCTGTTCATCAATACATTACCACATCAGCATATTTATTACTCATAAAACTCTCATTGAAAATGACATTAGGGACTCAAATCCGACTGGGTCGTCACCCATAGGCCATAGATAAGATGATCACACGCACACTAGCTTTAGCATGCACCGCTAGTGCAAGCCGTCGAGATCGGGCTGACTGCTTCTAGTATAGTTTATATGTAAGATTGCGTGTGTGGTTGAATGGTTTGGTTTCATGATAGAAAAGAGCAAATGTGCCGACTTAATTACGTCTTATTTTGCTGCACATAAATACATCTTAATCCATGTGGATTGAAATAAGTTGGAGCGAAATTTGAACTAAATTCCATTCAATTCCTCCCAAACCATCATGTGGATTGAAGTGTATTTGTGTGTAACCAAATAAGGTTGTTTTAGGATTTTATTGAAAATAAGGTTTGCCATGATGCAGTTGGAGCGAGAACGATGATAGTTTCCCGTGCCTCCCATTTTCCTTATATGACGACGCTAGTGGTTGCAAACCTTGCAAATTTATTCGAATTACAAGGTATTTTCAATTGCTTAACTTTAACTACATCCATAGTGTCTGCCTTTTAAACTAGATAATTCCTCCGTATAGGAAATAAATGATGTTTTAGACAAGGTTTCGGTCAAATTTTCAGAATATAAATTATTGAGTTTAAAAATATAAAAACCATATGAATGGATTTGTCTTGAAAAATACTTTCATAAAAATATACATATGTTACTTTTTTATATAAAAAAATTGTTTAAAGAGAGTCAAAGTTATACTTTAGAGACTTTGTCGATGTCCAAAACATCATCTATTTTTTTATACGGAGGGAGTACATCCACAGATCCATACGTGCATGTGACCGCAAAACACTAGTATCTTGCTCAGAATGACTCATCACTCATATAATTGATAGCTGAAATCAATGGCATGCATTTCTGTCCTTTTAAACTATGTCTTAATAAAAAGTTAAACAAGTTAACAACCGAACTAATTACTGAGAAGCAAGTTAGTTTTTATGAGACTATTTATTTGGTTCTAAAATTGCTTGAATACCTAGTAGTTAGGACGAAGGGAGTACTATCTTGTGAACAAGTTGAGGAAGGTTTGTCATGAGAGTGTAATTATAGCAACAATGTGTTCGCTCTATTCCGCAGGACTTGCGGCTGCGGCTGATGCTGTTTTTGTTATGCAAGAAAAATACTACCTTGATGGAATTGGTTGATCCTAGAAATACATATATAAGTGTATGTGTCAACCTAGCTTATTCTTGGACATTTACTTGTGCATTTTTACTATATTTTAGGTGCCTAATTCTTTTGTTGTTTAAGTTACATGTATTTTTATCATTGTTTGATTAAAGAAAAAGATTATGAAACGTATGTGATCTGTCATTTTAATTGTACCGGTTCTTATGCATGTAAGAATCTAAGATTGTTGCTAAAAAATTTAAGCGTTGAAATATAGACTATAGTAACTCCTAATGAGAAAAAAACTGTTGTATCGGAGATATTATAGCTCCAGTTGTTCCCGAAACCTAACCCTAATGAGAATTTTTTTCTTAGTTTCTCAAATCAAAGCCTCTCACCCCTCAAGAGGAGACATGCATCTTCTCTCTCAATCCACTATTTTTCTTATTAGGGAAGAGATTTTCTCGTTCTGCTAGAGAAGAGATCATCAAAACTTCAATACATTTTTCTGTATCTTCTCTGATAACTAGTTTTTAGGGTTAGATTTTCTTCTACGCTGAAGATGCTCTATATACTATATATCCATTATTGAGGCGTGGAGAAACAAAACTCACGCCCATGGGTAGTTTGACACGTGGCTTCAATGATAAGCAAACTAATCTATGTTTGACATTCACGTACGGGGAACAACTATGAAATCTCCAGGGTGGACTATCTCAAATGATAATCACGACCCATCCGTTGATCTCAAGTCAAACATTTGGCGCCAAAACTAGCTAATAATCCGCTGCCTTTCAAGTTTCAACTGCAGTTAGGCAGCCACCTTCCCGCCTTTTCTTTCCCTTCCTCGTATCTTCTCCAGGCTCCAGCTACTACACGTCCGTCCACACCTCCGCGGGCGGCCCCTGTTCACCATAAAACCCACGGCATTGTAGCAGACGTTGCTATCAATGGTCACCACATCCGCCTCGCCGCCACTGCGCTTTCGGCCACCATGGCCAAACTACTCATCCCAATCATCATCATCTTTCACGTCGGTCTCATCGTGCCGATCGCTGTCGCGGTTACAGCCGCCGCCACCGCACGACCGCCTGCAGCTGCTGCAGTGCCCGACGACGACGACCGGTCCGCGCTCCTCGCGTTCCTCTCCAACGTCTCGGCGGACCCCGGCGGCGCCCTCGCGGACTGGGGCCGCTCGCCGGGGTTCTGCAACTGGACGGGCGTCACGTGTGGCGGCGGCCACGGCGCAGGCCGGCGGCGGCGTGTCACGCAGCTGGTGCTGAGCGGGAAGGAGCTCGGCGGGGCGATCTCGCCGGCGCTGGGGCGTCTGTCTTTCGTCGCGGTGCTCGATCTTTCCAACAATGCCTTCGCCGGCACGATCCCGCCGGAGCTTGCCGCGCTCTCGGCCCTGACGCAGCTCAGCCTGACGAACAACCTCCTCGAGGGCGCGGTCCCCGCCGGCCTCGGGCTCCTCCAGAAGCTCTACTTCCTCGACCTCAGCGGGAACCGGCTCTCCGGCCGCATCCCGGGGACGCTCTTCTGCAACTGCTCCGCGCTGCAGTACCTCGACCTCGCCAACAACTCCCTCGCCGGCGACATTCCCTACGCCGCCGGCTGCCGCCTCCCCAGCCTCCGGTACCTCCTCCTCTGGTCCAACGACCTGTCCGGCGCGATCCCGCCGGCGCTGGCGAACTCCTCCATGCTCGAGTGGGTCGACTTCGAGTCCAACTACCTCGCCGGCGAGCTGCCGTCGCAGGTGTTCGACAGGTTGCCGCGGCTCCAGTACCTCTACCTCTCGTACAACAACCTCTCCAGCCACGGCGGCAACACCGACCTCGGCCCCTTCTTCCGCTCCCTGAGGAACTGCACTCGCCTGCAGGAACTCGAGCTCGCCGGGAACGACCTCGGCGGGCGGCTGCCGCCGTTTGTCGGCGGCGGCGCGCTCCCGCGCGGACTCCGGCAGCTCCACCTCGAGGATAACGCCATCTCGGGCTCCATCCCGCCCAACATCTCGGGCCTCGTCAACCTCACGTACCTCAACCTCTCCAACAACCTCCTCAACGGCTCCATCCCGCCGGAGATGTCGTCGCACATGCGCCTGCTCGAGCGGCTGTACCTGTCGAACAACCTCCTCTCCGGCGAGATCCCGAAATCCATCGGCGAGATGCCGCACCTCGGCCTCGTCGATTTCTCCGGCAACCGTCTCGCCGGAGCGATCCCGGACACGTTCTCCAACCTGACGCAGCTCAGGCGGCTAATGCTGCACCACAACCAGCTCTCCGGCGCCATTCCTCCCAGCCTCGGAGACTGCCTGAACCTGGAAATTCTAGACCTCTCCTACAATGGCCTGCAAGGCCCGATCCCGGCGCACGTCGCCGCCTTGAGCAGCCTCAAGCTGTACCTGAACCTGTCGAGCAACCACCTGGAGGGGCCGCTCCCTCTGGAGCTCAGCAAGATGGACATGATCCTGGCGCTCGACCTGTCCGCGAACAAGCTCGCCGGCGCGATCCCGTCGCAGCTCGGCGGCTGCGTCGCGCTCGAGTACCTCAACCTCTCGGGCAACGCGCTGCGCGGCGCGCTCCCGGCGTCCGTCGCGGCGCTGCCGTTCCTGCAGGTGCTCGACGTGTCGCGCAACGCGCTGTCCGGACCCCTGCCGGGGTCGCTGCTGCTGTCCACGTCGCTCCGCGAGGCGAACTTCTCGTACAACAACTTCTCCGGCGTGGTGCCACGCGCCGGCGTGCTCGCGAACCTCTCGGCGGCGGCGTTCCGAGGCAACCCGGGCCTTTGCGGCTACGTTCCCGGCATCGCCACGTGCGAGCCGCCGCCGAGGCGTGCGCGTAGCCGGCGTCCGGTGGTACTCGCCGC
The DNA here is from genome assembly GCA_009763385.1 of Coix lacryma-jobi var. lacryma-jobi. NCBI lineage: Eukaryota > Viridiplantae > Streptophyta > Magnoliopsida > Poales > Poaceae > Coix > Coix lacryma-jobi. The sequence goes on from CM019824.1 coordinate 163,980,287, forward strand.
CGTCGCTGGCATCGTCGCCTCGGTCGTGTCCTTGATGCTATGCGCGGTCGGGTGCCGGTCCATGGTGACCGCGAGGGCGAAGCGGTCGGCGGGGCGCCTCCACGACGTCGAGGACCAGCAGGCGGAGAGGGAGCACCCGAGGATATCGCACCGGGAGCTCTCCGAGGCGACGGGCGGGTTCGTCCAGGAGGGGCTGATCGGCGCCGGCCGGTTCGGGCGCGTGTACGAGGGCACGCTCCGCGACGGCGCGCGCGTCGCCGTGAAGGTGCTGGACCCGAAGGGCGGCGGCGAGGTCTCCGGCAGCTTCAAGAGGGAGTGCGAGGTGCTGAAACGGACGCGCCACAAGAACCTCGTCCGCGTGATCACCACCTGCAACACGGCCAGCTTCAACGCGCTCGTGCTGCCGCTGATGCCGAGAGGCAGCCTCGACGGCCTCCTCTACCCGCCGCCGCACGGCGACAGCAATAATGCCGGTGCCGGCGGCGGCGGCGGCCTGGACTTCGGCCAGATCATGGGCATCGTGAGCGACGTCGCCGAGGGGATGGCGTACCTGCACCACTACGCGCCGGTCCGGGTCGTGCACTGCGACCTCAAGCCCAGCAACGTCCTCCTCGACGACGAGATGCGCGCCGTGATATCGGACTTCGGCATCGCGCGGCTCGTCGCCGGCGAAGCCAGCAGCACCAGCGACGTGTCCGCTCCGTGCAACTCCATCACCGGACTGTTGCAGGGCTCGGTTGGGTATATCGCGCCTGGTACGTGCACGTTCGCCCACACGTGTCAGTGTCACGTGTGTATATGCATGCATACGATGACACTGGGCCCATGCATATATGTGCTATTTACATGCATGATGGATGCTTAATTAGTTAATTTCGACAGCATCATGCACTAATCCTGCGATTTGTTCTGATCGATCAGAGTACGGATTGGGAGGGCATCCTTCGACGCAGGGCGACGTGTACAGCTTCGGCGTGATGCTTCTGGAGCTCATCACGGGGAAGAGGCCGACGGACGTCATCTTCCAGGAGGGGCTGACGCTGCACGACTGGGTGCGGCGGCACTACCCGCACGACGTCGCCGCCGTCCTGGCGCACGCGCCGTGGCGAGAGCTGGAGCGGACGCCGCCCGAGGCGGCGGCCGAAGAAGTGGCCGTCGTCGGCGAGCTGATCGAGCTCGGGCTCGTGTGCACGCAGCACTCGCCGGCGCTGCGGCCCACCATGGCGGACGTCTGCCACGAGATCACACTGCTCAAAGAGGACCTCGCCCGGCACGGCGGCGGCCGCCGTTCGCTCTCGACCAAGGACTCGCTGTTCTCCAACTGAGGCAGCACCAAACCGGCCGGCGACGGCGACGTCTCGAATTGTTTAGGAGAAATCCATTAGTGCATGCGTGCACGCGCGCCCGCCGCGCGCCAGGAAACATCGGGAACGGCCGGCGGGCGTGCTGCCGAGCCGCCACTGTTTCCGTGGTTACGGTGGGTGGTGGCCGGATTCGATCGATCTCGTGCGGTGCGGTCGTCTCTCTCACCTCCGGCCAGCGGCTGCCACCACCATCGATTTGTTTATTTCCATGGTTGGGAGTCGCCTACTACTGAACTAGTAGTGCTGATTCTTTGAGCCCGTTTGGTATAACTCCCAAGACAGATCCTGGAGCTATTTTATGGCTCCATCAACCAAACGCCGACAAACCCAACAGCTCCGACGTAGGAGTCCCGTATTTTGCGCTCTCTAGTGCGATGCCATCTGCTGGAACCAAAAAAACGAGCTCTCAGCAGCTCTGTTGTCAGACCAGTCAGAGAAATATGTCATTGCCCCTAGACTTCAGTCTCAATTACAGAATCTGCCATTGTCTCTTTCCCCAGACCTTATCCGCTCAGCAGGGTGTGGCGCATGGCCTGATCTGATAATTGAGTCATGATGTTGTAATATAAACAAGTCACTAATTATTGTTTGTTACTATTTTCTTTCTTTTAAATGTTTTTAATTTTAAAAATATTAAAATATAAATGTATGTGCAAATAAGCATATGACATAAGAAACTACTCGGCCAGGGGTATCTTGGACATTATCCTTATCTTATCCATTCATAACAGATATAAGGAGCCATTCAGCCAAACGATTTTTCAAAACATCTTTAGCTCCACCAAAGAATTTGCTCTAACACAAGAGCCAGAGCTGGAGCTGTTTTTGGAGGAGCCAGAGCCGTACCAAACGGACTCTTTGAGTTGTTAATTATGCGATGGATCATGGAGAAGGCACTCGATATGATTATTAATCTTTTGTTGTTATTGTGCTGCGTGCAAACATGTCGGACTCCATTAGCGCGCAGTACGGTGGTGTAGGGAAGCGAAAAGGCTCTTGAGTTAGGTCATTATTCAGGTGCTCGCGATCAATCATAAACAAACCCCAGTAGTACCCGACCATCTGTAGTCGGCTGCCACTGTTCGATGCATCTGATGGTCATGCATGATGATTGTATATGAATGTAATAATGCCCTCTTCTCCACCAACATTGTATGTATACTGCTGTTTGAGATTTGACAGGAACGTCCGTGTTCATATCGTGGAGATCAATTAGGCTTTTTAATCAGCACGCCTGCCAGCTTTAGCTCAGGCAACTTATTGGCTTTGGCTATTTACAATTCAGAAAGCGATAGGCACATGTGGTTATTATACATACGGAGTAAAAAACCACCTATTTAAATATTTAAAAAAATAAAAATCCCACCATTTGCTAATATGTAAAAAAACAATAACAATCCTATCTCTAGTTACCAATCACGCCACAAATGCCATGAAAAAACTAACCCAGAGTATACCTATTTATAAATTATAAAAATATTTGGTCGACCAATTGACACTACAGGAAACTGGAGCTTTGCCGAGTGCCTGTAGGTTTGCCGAGTGTCAAATATCGGGCGCTTGGCAAAGAGCCTCTTTGCCGAGTGCCTGGCCACGTGGCACTCGGCAAAGAATGACACTAGGCAGAGGCCATCTTTGCCGAGTGTCCGGCACTCGGCAAAGATGGGCACTCGGTAAAGAGGTTTCTTTGCCTAGAGTCAGGCACTCCGCAAAGATGGGCACTCGGCAAATCTCGCCGGGGCAAACGACATCCATGGCCGTTATCTTTGCCGAGTGCCAACTGTCGGCACTCGGCAAAGAGACTGGCACTCGGCAAAGAGTGTCTCTTTGCCGAGTGACAGGCCTGACACTCGGCAAAGTGTTTTTTTTTTAAAAAAAAATTTGCCGCCAAATTTTTTTAACACTTTTCACATATCACCATGGTCAACATGTTCCAATTGGACACTTTTCAAAACTTTTTGTTATATTTTTTGACTTTATTTCATTTTCTTGAATTTTCCCGAAAGACGCAAGTTTGAACTGCGGGTGCATCGAATAATGGATTTTCATGATTTAAAAAATATTTTTTTTGTTCTTAACCGTATGTTGAGGCTAAATCCAAAAATTGACCCGAGGTTTCGATCAACGTGCTCACGGGGCAACGCTTCCAAATTACGTGTGAGCGGTTTTTTAATTATAAAAAATGCAAATGAATTCTGAAAATCGCGAAACTTGGCGAGATGTTGTTACATCATATGTGTATGCCGTGAAAAAAAATTGAGAAAGTTTCGAGCTAAGAGGCCGTCAGTTGACGGCTCCCGTTTGCTTCGCCGAGTGCTGACCTGGCACTCGGCGAAGCCTTTGCCGAGTGCCCGATATTTGGCACTCGGCAAAGAAATCTTTGCCGACGTTTTCTTCGCCGAGTGCCCTTTACCGAGTGCGGCACTTGGCAAAGCCTTCGCCGAGTGCGAGAGGCCGTGCTGCCGCCTGAACGTCCTCTAGTGTGAGATGTAAAACATAACAAAAAAAGGTATACATAGTTAAGTGCAAATTAAGGAAAACATGACACAATCCGCCGATAATAAGCACGCGGCATGGCAATGAAAACAATGCAACAAGATAAGATGCATGCATGTTGTTGCACTCAGCTTGTGTGGCTATTTAGGAAGGCGACTTGAAAGGCACGGCCACACGTACAGTTGATGGAAGGTGATCTCACGACAAAAAGAAAAATCAATAGCAATAATAGAGAATGAGTGCAGTAGATACATATGAAGAAGAGCCAAGTGATGACGGTAAAGTTAAAAAAAAACGCAAACTTTCTTTTAGTCTCATCACTACCGAAAAACTCAACTTTACCCACACTTTCTAATGATACTAATTATGTATGGTAACTATATATATACTTTTTAATATATATTTAAAGATGTTTCTCGGTATGCTAAAGTGTAACTGTCGATAGGCTAGAACTTGCAGGTATCACAGCAACATGCAAAGATTGATGTGATTGTAACTAGCCAGTGATTTCTAATTCATACTGCACTTGGTTTGTCTTTTTGTTCTTTTTTCGTACAAAAGATGATACGACCCTTTTGCAAAAGAAGTAGTAAATAAATGGATGCCAACCACAAAAATTAACACGGCATGCATCAGTCCAGTGCGTTCCATCTAATGCTCGTATCATCTTATCTCTTTTGCATAATCGATAGGATAATTAACCATGAAAAGTTGTGATAGATAGTCCGGCATTACGCCGTTAAATAAGATAGAGATACTCCCTCCGTAAATTATATTGTCTTTTTACTATCCTTTTTCAATTACACATACTTCCTCCGTCCCACAATATGTGTTGTCGGGACAACAATAGCACATCCCACAATATTTGTCGTTGCCTATTAACAAATAGGCCGTAGACTCATCAAGAACATGCAGGAGAATGCTTGGTGTAAAGTTTACGCAACACTTTCGTTGTTATTTGACAAACTTTGTCTAAACATGGATTAACTAGGCTCAAAAGATTTGTCTTGATATTTACAGACAAACTGTGCAATTAGTTATTTTTTATCTACATTTAATACTCCATGCATGCGTCTAAAAATTCGATATATATGATGGAGAATCTTGTAATTTTTTGGAATTAAATATGCCCATAGTCTATGCAATCTTAGACTCATGAGAGGAAGTTTGACCTACCTCTATATATATTTTATTTTTAGATTGCAGCAATCTAGAGTGGAGAATAGAAATTGTCAAACTGACATCTTTGCATTGTGTGGAAGAATCTGCGCCACCCTTTGAACTTTGTTTCCTATTCGAAAACAATGCTAAAAAAAGATCCCTATATCCCCAAAGATAGCCTATATACATATAGACCCAGCTTGCTTTCAATTCGATCGGAGCAATGGCGGTCCACACCACAAAAACACATTTCCGTCCATCGGCAGCCACCTAGCTAAATTAATTACCACAGTTTTTTACACAGGTCTACAAGGCAACAATATCCAGACCAAGAACTGTTCCATACCGTGCACGTACGTACTCCCTCCGTTTCAGAACAAGTGTCGTTCTCGCTTCCCGAGAAAACACTGCCGTTAATTATTTGGAGATATAAATGTTGTATATATTTTTTACAAATTGAGTCAAACTTGTGGCACGAAAACTCAAAACGACACCTATTTTAGAACGGAGGGAGTACGCGTGCAAATCTTGGTGGGCCCATCCGGCCGCACGCAGGGCACCTTTTGTACGCACGCACACGACACGACACATGATTGCGCCCACTAATCCACCGCCTCTGTCACTAATTACCTCGTCTGCGTGCTAATCCACGGTTGGATTTTTCCATATATCCACACGTAACACACCCATGGCCCCACGTCTCAGCGAGACACCACGGGCGCGAAGCAGTCACGTCCCGACACGTGTCCCTGCAGCTGCAAAGTCAAAAACTTGGCGCCAATGTGTAACGTCTGCAGGGCTGCAGAGACGGCAGTTAGGCAGGGAGGCGCCTCTTTTCCCTCCTTTTTAAACCCCCAGCGGTGTAGCAAACGTTGCTATCACCAAGCATCTGTCTCTCCGATCCATGTCGATCCTGAGCTAGAGCTCTCTCTCTCTCTCTCGATCTCCAGCGCCTCATGCTCCCATGGAGCTTGCGCCGATGATGTCCTCCGTCGTCGTCATCTTCACCTTCTTCATTCTCCTCTTCCTCCCGCACGGCCCGAGCCCAGCTGCTGCTGCCGGCGGCAGGTTGGGCGATGACGGCGCCGCGCTTCTATCCTTCAAGTCCGGCGTGTCCAGTGATGACCCCAACGGAGCCCTCGCTAGCTGGGACCCGAGAACTGACGTGTGCAACTGGACCGGCGTCGCCTGCGACGCGGCGGCGCGGCGCGTCGTGAACCTGACTCTGAGCAAGCAGAAGCTCTCCGGCGAGGTCTCTCCCGCGCTCGCCAACCTCTCCCACCTCAGCGTGCTCAACCTCTCCGGGAACCTCCTCACGGGGCGCGTCCCGCCGGAGCTGGGCAGCCTCTCCCGCCTCACCGTGCTAGCCATGTCCATGAACGCGTTCGCCGGGAGACTCCCTCCCGAGCTCGGCAACCTCTCCCGCCTCAACTCGCTCGACTTCTCCGGGAACAACCTGGAAGGTCCGATCCCGGCGGCGCTCACGCGCATTCGCGGCATGGTGTACTTCAACCTCGGCGAGAACAACTTCTCCAGCCGCATCCCGGAGGCCATCTTCAGCAACTTCTCCACCGGCACCCTGCAGTACCTCGACCTCTCCTCCAACTCCCTCGACGGCGAGATCCCTTTCCGAGGCGGGGACGGCGGCTGCTGCTCGCTCCCCGAGCTCACGTTCCTGGTCCTCTGGTCCAACTACCTCGTCGGCGGCATCCCGCCGTCGATATCGAACTCGACCAAGCTCAGGTGGCTGCTGCTGGAGAACAACTTCCTCGCCGGCGAGCTGCCGTCCAACAACATGTTCGGCGGAATGCGGAGCCTGGAGCTCGTCTACTTCACGTACAACTCCCTCGAGAGCCCGCGGAACAACACCGACCTGGAGCCATTCTTCGCGTCGCTGGCCAACTGCACCGAGCTCAAGGAGCTCGGCGTCGCCGGGAACGAGCTCGCCGGCACGATCCCGCCGGTCGTCGGCCGCCTCTCCCCGGGACTCAGGCAGCTCCACCTGGAGTACAACAACATCTTCGGCCCGATCCCGGCGAACCTCAGCGACCTCGCCAACCTCACCACGCTGAACCTGTCCCACAACCTCCTCAACGGCTCGATCCCGCCGGCCGTCGCCGCCATGCAGCGGCTCGAGCGGCTGTACCTCTCCAACAACCTGCTCTCCGGCGAGATCCCGCCGTCGCTCGGCACGGTCCCGCGGCTAGGGCTCGTCGACCTCTCGCACAACCGGCTCACCGGCGCCGTCCCGGACGCGCTCTCCAACCTCACGCAGCTCCGCGAGCTCGTGCTCAGCCACAACCGCCTCTCCGGCGCCATACCTCCGAGCCTCGCGCGATGCGTGGACCTGCAGAATTTCGATCTCTCGCACAACGCGCTGCGCGGCGAGATCCCGGCGGACCTGCTGACCGCGCTCGGCGGCTTGCTCTACCTGAACCTCTCGAGCAACCAGCTGCAAGGGCCGATCCCTGCCGCCATTAGCAAGATGGTGATGCTGCAGGTGCTCAACCTGTCGTCCAACAGGCTGTCGGGCACCATACCGCCGCAGCTCGGCAGCTGCGTCGCGCTGGAGTACCTCAACGTCTCCGGCAACACGCTGCAGGGCGGCCTCCCGGACACCATCGGCGCCCTGCCGTTCTTGCAGGTCCTTGACGTGTCTTACAACGCTCTGACGGGCGCGCTGCCGCCGACGCTGGAGAAGGCGGCGTCGTTGCGGCATGTCAACTTCTCCTTCAACGGCTTCTCCGGCGAGGTGCCCGGAACGGGGGCCTTCGCGAGCTTCCCGGCGGACGCGTTCCTCGGCGATGCTGGCCTTTGCGGGTCCGTGGCCGGTCTGGCTCGGTGCGGCGGCGGCGCGAAGCACAGACCAGCGCTTCGTCGTGACCGGCGCGTGGTGTTGCCCGTGGTGATCACGGTCGTCGCGTTCACGGTCGCCATCGTCGGCATCGTCGCGTGCCGCTCGGCGGCGAGAGCAGGCGTGGGGCGAGACTCGCGCCGCTCGACGCTGCTGGCCGACGCCGCCGACGAGCCGACGGAGCGAGACCACCCGAGGGTGTCGCACCGGGAGCTCTCGGAGGCGACGCGCGGGTTCGAGCAGGCGAGCCTCATCGGCGCGGGGCGGTTCGGGCGCGTCTACGAGGGGACGCTCCGCGACGGCACGCGCGTCGCCGTCAAGGTGCTGGACCCGAAGAGCGGCGGCGGCGAGGTGAGCAGGAGCTTCAAGCGGGAGTGCCAGGTGCTGCGGCGGACGCGGCACCGGAACCTGGTGCGCGTGGTCACCGCGTGCAGCCAGCCGGGCTTCCACGCGCTCGTGCTCCCGCTGATGCCCAACGGCAGCCTGGAGAGCCGCCTGTACCCGCCCGACGGCGCGCCGGGCCGCGGCCTCGACCTCGCGCAGCTGGTCTCCATCGCCAGCGACGTCGCCGAGGGGCTCGCCTACCTGCACCACTACGCACCGGTCCGCGTCGTCCACTGCGACCTCAAGCCGAGCAACGTCCTCCTCGACGACGACATGACGGCCGTGGTAGCGGACTTCGGCATCGCCCGGCTGGTCAAGGACGTCGGCGACGACGCCGACTTCGGCAGCAGCACCGGCGGCTCGGCTGATCCGTGCAACTCCATAACCGGATTGCTACAAGGTTCAGTCGGCTACATCGCACCAGGTACGTACAGAGTCTTTGCTCATCAACCAAGTTCATGTCATGTAACTTTGCTTAACATTTTTGTGTGCTCTGCTCTGTTCTTGCATGGTTCATCAGAGTACGGAATGGGAGGGCACCCGTCGACGCAGGGCGACGTGTACAGCTTCGGCGTGATGCTTCTGGAGCTCATCACGGGGAAGAGGCCGACGGACGTCATCTTCCAGGAGGGGCTCACGCTGCACGACTGGGTGCGGCGGCACTACCCGCACGACGTCGGCAAGGTCGTGGCGGAGTCGTGGCTGACGGACGCGGCGACGGCGGTGGACGACGAGCGGCTCCGGAACGACGTCATGGTCGAGCTCATCGACCTCGGGATCGTGTGCACGCAGCACTCGCCGTCGGCCCGGCCGACCATGGCGGAGGTGTGCCATGAGATTGCCCTCCTCAAGGAAGACCTCGCCAGGCACCTGGCCGCGGCGGCCGCCACGACGGGGAGGGTGATGACGACGGCATCGGCGACAATGACGACGGCTAGCGAGCGGTCCTACTCTACCACGGATTCGTCTTTCTGATCCGCAGCCGCCGTAGCTCTTTGGTCCTTTTTAGACGTAGTATGCAAGTCCCGTACTCCCGTGTCTAGAATTCTGATGTTTTGTGCTCTAAGAAAAAAATGTGAATTTTTAAAAAAATTGATACTAATGTTTAAATTGGTATTGTTAGTTCATATATGTACAAATCACATGTTCAGAAAAAAGTAACTCGATAAAATACAATTTTACATGTTTGATAATATGTAACAGAAAAGGTAATGGTAAAAATTAAAAAAAGTTTCAATACAAATACAACATGCATGTATGGAAATAGGTGGCGAAGTAGATTCAATCACAATTGCAAATCATGAATTATAATAAACCTTTTGACTTAAAACAACTTTAGAACTTAACTTATTTGGGAACTGTCGGTGTTTCGTACCCGGGGTATCACACCAACGAGTAATATGATCGCGTGCTTCTCTTCCTGGATGGTGATGCAAGAGGACACAAGGATTTATCCTGGTTCGGGCAAAGAAGACCCTACGTCCAGCGGGGGGAGGGGATGTTCTTGTATTACTTGCACCTAAGTGCTTGTACAGGGGCGAATACAAGCTCAGTGAGCGTGGACCGGTGCTGTCTGCCAAAGCCTCCCGACTCCGGACCTGCCTCGCAGAGGCCCCTGGCATCCCCTTTTATAGAGCAAGGGGAGGCCAGGTTTACAGGGACGATCCAGACGTCGGAGTGTACGGTGCCTAATAAAGAGAAGAGTAGGTATGCTGTCTTGTCGAAGGTACTGGAGCAGGCGTGGGGGTTGCTGTTGCACCGTCCTTGAAGCATGGTCTCCGTCCTGTGCGTCAGACGTGGCGACGTGGCGTCGTAGGGGCCATGCCGCGCATCCGGGACGTATTGGACGTGGCAGGGACCTTCCGGGTCTTGGGGTGCCTGTCTTCCAAAAGTGAGAGAGCTGTCAGGGCTCGAGGGGCACAGGGCTGGCCTCAAGGTGGCGTTTACGGGGGCTCGAGGGACGCGGAGTAGGCCTCGGAGTGGTGCCGCGGGAGCTCGAGGGGCGCGGAGCTGGTCTCGAGGTGGCGCTCACGGGAGCTTGAGGGGCGCGGAGCTGGTCTCGAGGTGGCGCTCACGGGAGCTTGAGGGGCGCGGAGCCGGTCTCGAGGTGGCGCCCACGGGAGCTCGAGGGGTGCAGACCCGGCCTCGAAGTGGTGATTTAGACGTGCACAGTGTAGATCATGGCACAGCAGTGCAGGGCATGGCGCGATAGTGCTGGTGCCTTTTTGCCCATGCTTGTGATGAAAAGAAGGTTTAACTTTACACCGGTTCACTGTGGCACGTGCTGCGTCTCAGAGGACGTGACTGGAGTAGGTGGGTACATTAAACGCGTGGTACAGGGCTGGTCTGGTCGTCCGTACCGCTCGAGGGGGGCGTGGAGTGTGGTGGAGCGCTCGCCCGAGGCCTGGCTTGAGGGGCTCGGGCGAGGCGGAGACTGAGTACTCGCCCGGGCTTGGCTCGGAGGGCTCGGACGAGGCGGAGATTGGTGCGCTCGCCCGAGGCCTGGCTTGGAGGGCTCGGGCGAGACGGAGATTGGTGCGCTCGCCCGAGGCCTGGCTTGGAGGGCTCGGGCGAGACGGAGATTTGGTGCGCTCGCCCGAGGCCTGGCTTGGAGGGCTCGGGCGAGACGGAGACTGAGTACTCGCCCGGGCTTGGCTCGGAGGGCTCGGACGAGGCGGAGATTGGTGCGCTCGCCCGAGGCCTGGCTTGGAGGGCTCGGGCGAGACGGAGATTTGGTGCGCTCGCCCGAGGCCTGGCTTGGGTGTTTGCGTTGATTGGGGGTACCCTTTTTTGTACCACCGACAGTAGCCCCCGAGTCCCTGTTTGAGTGCTTGCATTCGAGCAGGGGCTCTTAACCTGGGTTGTGAGGGCCCGGCTATGTTGGATTTCAAGAGTTCGGGCCGTGTTGGGTCTGGGGGTGTCGCGCGAGCGACACCCGCAGGTGTAGCCCCCGAGGCCATGGGGGAGTGATTAAGACTCCTTCGTGGGCTTTGTGCATTTTAGTTGCGTTTTTTAAGTTCGAGAGTGCCGAGCTCCCGAGTTTTTTGACCCTCTTTCGTCGAGGGGTGCCAGGCTGAGCCGACCGTCCGGCTCTTCGAGCTGTCCGGTACGCCGGCTGCCCTGGCTTGTCATCCCGCCGAGTCCTTTCGATCGGATGCGGGGTGGGATGCCTCGTACTACCACGAGCGGGCGTGGCGAGTATCGAGGTTCCCGGTGAGCTGGTAACGGGGGAATCCAAGTGAGAGCTCGTGCCCCGTTCGATAGGGGTCGACTGTGGCCCGGAGGCGGTCTCATAAAGCTTAGGTGCTCAGTCTGCAGGAATGCCGGGTCCGTTCGATAGGACCCGGTGGCTCGGTGCCTCCCCACGAGGGGATTTCACTGCATGTCGTGCTCCCAGCCTTGGATACACATGAGGGGCCTCGAGGGCTCGGCCCTCGAGCGATGCTGCGAGTGGCGCCCCTTAGTGTCCCTGACTCGAGTGCTCGAAGCCGGCTGTCGAACCCTCTTTCGTCGAGGGCCAGCCTTCGCTGCTTCGAGACTTAGGGTCGGGGCCCGATTTTGGGTGCTCGAAGCCGGCTGTCGAACCCTTTTTTGAGGGCCAGCCTTCGCTGCTTCGAGACTTAGGGCCTGAGCCCGTTTTTACCTTCCTGAAGAAGCCTTCGTCGGGAGTGGAGTTCGTGGCACTAAGACGACGGTCAGGAAGTCGGAGCGGCGGCCGCGGAGGGCCCCGGTAGTCGAGCGAATGCGGAATCGCCATGTGTGCCTGTCAGCCGGCTCGAGACGCAGTTAGATAGGCTCATTGAAGGTATTCGGTTACCTTCTCGAGGTCGTGGGAGACGGCACCGGTTGTTCGATGAGGGCGTGCTGCCTCCTGATGTGGACGGTGGCATAGATGGCCTTCCTCCTCCTGGTTCGGACGTCGAGGCTGAGCCTGCGGCAGAAGATCTAGGTGGCCCTCTTCCTCCCTGTTCGGACGTCGAGGCTGAGCCTGCGGCAGAAGATCCAGGGGAGGAGTACCAGACCGCGGCGTAGCTGGGAGATGTGGCGGCGAAGGTCGGGCCCCTGAGTCCGGCTCGAGGGGTGATGTCGAAGTCGAACTCCCACGTTCGGCTCGAGGGGTGACGTCGGAGTCGAACCCCCGCGTCCGGCTCGAGGGGCGACGTCGAAGTCGAGCCCCCGCGTCCGGCTCGTGGGGTGGCGTCGAAGGTCGAGCCCCTGAGTCCGGCTTCGAGGTGTTTCGTCGAAGTCGAGCCCCCGAGTCCGGTTCGAGGGGTGACGTCGAAGTCGAACTCCCACGTTCGGCTCGAGGGGCGGCGTCGTGTGCGGGTGCCAACTTAGCCAGCTCGTCTGCGGCGGGCGCCCATGCGCACTTCTTCGTCGTCGTCGCCCTCGTCGTCGCGTTTTGCCTTCTGACCTTCACCTTGGCCCGCGGAGTGGCCAAAGAAGGCCCCCACTGCCTCGTTGCCGGATGCGAAGCTGGTGACCTGATCCATCAAGTCTTCGATCGTCCTGGGACGGTAGCGCCCTAACTCGTGGACCAGCTTTTGGCACGTCGTGCCTGCGAGGAACGCTGAGATGACCTCCTCATCAGGTATGTGAGGGAGCTTGAGGCGCTGTTTCGAGAACCGCCGAGCGAAGTCGCGGAGGGGTTCGTCCGCTGCCTGCCTGCAGCGTCGCAGATCCCAGGAGTTGCCTGGGCGCGCACAAGTCCCCTTGAAATTCCTGTCGGAGACCCTGACTAGGTCGGCCCAGTTATGGACCTGATCCGGCGGGAGCCCCTCGAGCCACCGGCGGGCCGTGTCCGAGAGGTAAAGTGGGAGCTGGCGTATGATCATACAGTCGTCGCCCTTCGCTCCGCCCAGTTGGCAGCCTAGGTGGAAGTCTGAGAGCCAGAGCTTGGGCTCGACCTCCCCGTCGTACTTCACGACGTTGGCCGGCGGTCGAAAGCGGTCGGGGAGGGTCGAGCTGCGGATGGCTCGGCTGAAAACCCTAGGGCCCGGGGGCTCGAGGGTTTGCCAGCTGTCCGCGGCCCGCTCCTGGGCTAGTCTGGCTTGAGGGGCGTCCGGCTGGCGGACCGACGTCTCGTGCTTGCTGCGGGGCGCGTCTGCTGGCTTCTCCGAGGCTGCCCTGCGCTGGCGCAAGGCCGAGCTCTCGGCTATCTGCACAGCGGCCGTTTCGAGGAGACCCTTTACTTCCCCAAGCATGCGTCTGGCGTCGGGGTTGGAGACGGCGGGCAGATCGTGGAGCAGCATTGCGGCCGCCACCACGTTTTGCCCGGCTCGTGGGAAGCACACCTCGGGGCGTGCTGACGCCCCGTCCTCGAGGGTCCGTCGGTGGGCCTCTCGAGCCCGACCTCGAGCTCCGGCCCCTCGAGGCTGGGGTGGTTCCTGTGCGAGTTGCGCCGCCCAGCTGTCGTCGTGTTGAGGCGGTGCACTCGAGGCCGGGGATTTGCTTCTTGCCTGAACGCGCGAACCGCCCGCCGCAGCCACGTCGTTGGGCGCTCCGAGGTTGAGTGTTGGCCTGACGTCGTCGTCGTCGTCGTCGTCCTCGGAATCGCTCACAACCCCCTCGAGTTGGAAGCACTCCCTGGTGGGATACCAGACGTCCCGGTCCGCGCGTGTGACGGATGCGAACTTGCTGGGGGAGCGCGCCTGCGCCCTGGAGGTCGCCGGCCGCATGTCGGGCAGGTTTCCCTTCGGGGATTCTGCGCTGGCCGCTGTGACACCCCAATTTTAAGTACAAAATTGGAGCACAATATATGTATGCCAGGATCAATTTTCATACATATACCCACATCATAGTAAATATCAAAACAATGCTTTTATTAATATATCGAATATTATTACATAAATGACCCTCGGGTCTGAAAGAAAAAGGTACAGACTCTCATGATAACGGACTCTAATGAAGACTCTGAAGTAGTCGCGGAAGTCTGGACTCCATCTCCACAGGAAGGTCGACCGGGGGTAGCGCCATCCTAGTACAGGTCGTCAGGGTCGAAGCCACCGTCCTCTGGATACTCCGGCTCCTCGTGAACGTAGCCACCAGTGTCTCCGTAATCGCCAGCGTCTGGGTGGGGTAGCAGGGGGACAAAGAGGAAGGGTGAGTACATCGAAATGTACTCCGCAAGTGTAGGAATTTTATGCTTATGAAGCTTATAACAAAGATAGGCTGACTTTGTTTGACTCAAGCGCCTAAAGCGACACATCCTATTAATCCTATTAATCCTATGCACCTATTTACTAGGTTAAAGACAGACTCTGTAGTAAAGCAACAACACTCGGAGTCGCACCGAGTAAGACCACACTCGGAGTCACATCGAGTAACCAACACTTGGAGTCACACCAAGCAACCGCACTTGGAGTCGCACCAAGTACCCACACCTGAAGTCCATCAGGCAACCGCACCTGAAGTCCATCAGATGACCCGAAACAGTAGCCAGTAACCAACTAATCTCGAAGAAGTCCAAGCCGCTCGTGACCGTGAGCACGGCTGATATACCAGTTTTACACTCTGCAGAGGTTGCACATCGTTACCCATGAGTCGTGCAGATCCCGTCACGCTAAACACTGCCAAAGTGCATAGCAGGTTGCACTGCAAGGCTTTTACAAAGTCTCTCCAAGTCTGTGTTACACGTACTCTAAGGTTTCTCCCCTGTCCATAAGTCAACGACCCCAAGGGACCCCTCTTGAGCCACTAAACAAACCCCGTGTAGCATGACTTAGAGGAAACTAATTAATTAGCCAGGTCCAGCCCATCCAGATCTCATGGTTGCGCTGTTAAGCCGGGTTACAGGCTTCGAGAACCGGGTCCTAGGGATCCAGGCAGGATATGTCTAGCACGAGCCCCGAACCAAAAACCAAAAGCAGCTGCCGAGTCCCACGGCACAAAACCACCAGTACGGTTCCATCCTGCCGGATTTACCTAAACCATGTTTCTACAAAAGTTACCATGCCCACATCGTTTCATAGTTCATTAATCAGGATTAATTATATTTGACCATCATCCCATCCCAACATGACTGCAGGGCTAAGCAAGACTTCTACCCGAACAACCCAAAACAGGCGACAAGGATAATATAACAATAACTAGTAAACCATATCATGGGATTCAAATTAATGACAAGCATGCATCTACAAGATCTAACTACTCTAGTACCAAAAGTAAAATAAAGTAGGTGCAAGATGTTCAAGGACACTTGCCTTCGGACTGGGTCGAATCAACTGGGTCGCAAGGATGGTCTGGAGCGTCCTCGTACTCCGCACTCTCTGGCCCAAGCAACATACATGGCACATACAAGCAAAATAAATAACAGTACATCAAATAGTATGAAAACAGTAAACAAATAGTTCTACTGCGTAGAGAACGAAATTATGAATCTAACGCAAGTTGAATGGGTCGAATCGGAGTTAAAACGCAAAAGTTATAAGCATTTGAAGTTGGATGGCAATTCTGTGAATAAATCAAACTCATTTTCGTATTTTGAATAAATAAAAACTGAGTTTTAAAGAACTCTGGGCCGGGCCTCATTTTCAAGGAAAAACGGGGCTAGATCAAAAGAAAACGCAGACTCAGCGCATAGTAGGAGTGGACGGCGGGTTGATATCTATGAAGTTCAGGGGCTCTTTAGCAAAACAAGCGGCGAAGGGGTACCGGCGGCTCTCGGCCGTCGATCTGGCGATAGCCTACGGCCACAGATAACCAGACCCCAGGTGACAGCGTCCCCTTTCTCCGCTTCGTGCCGAGGCCAGCGGGCTCTTCTCCGTCTCGCCCGAGGCTAGCGCTCGATTAGCCTCGGCCTTCCTCCTTCCGACTCGCCCGAGGCTAGCGCTCGGTTAGCCTCGGCCTTCCTCCTTCCGACTCGCCCGAGGCTAGCGCTCGGTTAGCCTCGGCCTTCCTCTTCCGATTCGCCCGAGGCTAGGATTAGATCGGGGGCGGTCGGCTGGCGTGTGCGCCGCGTGGTGCCGACGTGTGCCACGCGTCGAGGTGGGACTGGCCCGGTGTACCACGCGGCATGTGGTCCGGTGAGCTGGCGCGGAGGGCCCGTGGTCCACAGATCCATACGCCCGGTGCATACCTCTTCGTTTTGGATCTAATCTGGGCTGTCCGTTTTGGATCGGACGGTGACGGTGGCGGGGTTTGGCCACCGGCGGGGCCGAGCACGGCGGCACGAGACTGTGCGCGGCGGCGCCATGAATCCCGCGGTGGCGAGCTCGCCGGCGCTTCTAGAAGCTATCCTACGGTGCGGTAGAGACAGAGGGGTAGATGGGATCGACAGAGGGGCTTACAGCGGATCCGATGGAGGATTTTTCCGACGACGGGGAGGGCTCGGCAGGGTGGTTTCGACGGTGGGGCGACGTCCGCGGCTCGGAGCTCCGGCGTGGTCGATGTCGCGAAGCTCCCGACGTAGGCGTTCGCTGGTGAGGGGTCCCCCGGTCGCGGAGCGGCTCCGCGAGCACGATGGCGCTTGAAGAGGGGTCGGAGCAGCTGCGATGGTGGGGAGAACCGAGCTTGCGTTGGCTCGGCTATGGCGGTGGCGGCGAGGTTTCGGCGAGGTGCGAGAAAGGTTCCGCGTGGGGATGCTTCAGCTTTTGTAGACAGAGGGAAGGGTGGCGGCGCGTTGAGGTGGTGTGGATCAATCCGGGGAAAACGGAGCCGGGATCGATCGCTTGCGCGCGAAGGGCGGGGCGGTCTGGTGCGGTGAGGAGGGAGTGCGCGTGTGGGAGACGGCCGGGCCGGTCCGGGACAAGGGTGAAGCGCGCGTGCGGCCTTTGCGCCCTCGAGTGGAATGGGCCGGAGGCGTGCTGCGGCTCGGGGAGGGAGCGGGGTGCGGCTCGGCGGGATCTGGGCCGGCTGGGTGAGGGCGAGCAGGCCGGGGCTTGTGCGGGCCGGCGCGGTGAGGGGAGGGAGGGAGCTGCGGGCCGGTTTGGCCAAAAGAAGAGGAGGGTTTTGCCATTTTTTTTTCATTTTGCAACCCTTTCAAACTTCTTTGAAATCCAAAATAAAACAGTTTTGAAATCAAAACAGTTTGAAGAGTTTTGAAAACATTTTCCCTAGGTTTTGAAATTAAAACTTGAGTTTTGATTTTATAAAATCTTTCATGAATATTTTATGGTTTTCTAAATAGAATAAATTCGATACGCCCTATACGGGTTTAATAAATTTTTTTTACCACCCAATAAAATTATGCAACGGCATGAATGCAACATGAAAAAGATAAACAAATTTTATTTTCCTCCTCTAATTAAATAGACAACCTATTTAATTTCTAATTTATTTTATTCAATTGGGGAAAAATTAAATCAGGGTGTTACAAACCTACCCCCTTAGAAGAATCTCGTCCTCGAGATTAGGAAGAGTCGGCGAAGAGGTGAGGAAAATCTGCCCGAAGATCATCTTCCTTCTCCCATGTGGCTTCCTCTTCGGAGTAATGCTTCCATTGCACCTTGCAGATTTTAATCCTCTTGTTGCGAGTGCCTCGTTCCATCGTGTCCAGAATCTTGATCGGCTCGGAGAATGTCAAATCATCCCGTAGATCAAGCTCCTCAAGTGGCAACTGCTCCTCTGGAACTCGGAGACATCTCTTCAGCTGGGAAACATGGAACACATTATGGATACCTGCCAGCCGTGCAGGCAACTCCAGCTGATAAGCAACTGCACCTTTCTTGTCAATCACCTTGAAAGGGCCAATGAATCTCGGAGATAGCTTCCCTTTGACATTAAACCTCCGAAGACCTCTGAAGGGTGACACCTTCAGATAGACATAGTCCCCAATCTGGAACTCCAGCTCACGTCGCCTGACATCTGCATAACTCTTCTGTCTAGACTGAGCTGTCTTCAGGTTGCTTCTGATCTGCCTGACCTGTTCCTCAGCTTCCTCTATAGACTCGGGGCCAAAGACTTTCCTTTCTCCAACCTGATTCCAGAACAGAGGAGTTCTGCACTTCCTGCCATACAGTGCCTCGAAAGGTGACATCTTCAGACTGGCCTGATAGCTGTTGTTATATGAGAACTCTGCATATGGCAGACTCACATCCCAACTCTGGCTGTTCTGAAGCGCACTGGCTCTCAACATATCCTCCAGAATCTGATTCACCCTCTCTGTCTGACCATCAGTCTGAGGGTGATAAGCTGAACTGAAACTGAGGCGAGTGTCCATAGACTCATGCAACCGCTTCCAGAATCTGGATGTGAACTGTGTACCTCTGTCAGATACTATGATCTTAGGTACCCCATGCAAGCAAACAATGCGGGACATGTACAACTCTGCAAGTCTATCTCCCTTATATGTTTCCTTGACAGGAATAAAGTGAGCCACCTTGGTCAAACGATCAACTATGACCCAGATAGAATCATATCCCGACTGGGTCCTGGGCAAACCAGTGATGAAATCCATGCTGATCTCTTCCCATTTCCACTCGGGAATCTGCAGAGGCTGTAGCAAACCAGCTGGTCTCTGATGTTGGGCCTTAACCCTCTGACATGTGTCACACAAGGCCACATACTCTGCTACTTCCCTCTTCATCCCATACCACCAGTAATACTGCTTCAGATCCTGGTACATCTTGGTACTGCCTGGGTGAAGAGAGTAGGCTGAATCATGAGCTTCTCTCAAGATCAACTCCTTGATAGCCTTCACATCTGGAACACAGATCCTGCCTCTGAACCATAAGACACCCTGATCATCCTCTGTGAACCCTGGGGCTTTGTCCTCCTTGATCGACTGTCTGATCTCCAGAAGATACTCATCAGTGAGCTGTCCTGCTCGGATATCACGCTCCAAGGTCGAATCGACCTCCAAGGCTACTGCATCAGTATGACCAAGAATACCCAAGTTGAGCTTCTCAAACTCCTCATGCAACTCGGGCTGCTGCTCCTTGATCTCAAGCACATTGCAGTAGACCTTTCTGCTCAAGGCATCTGCAACAACATTCGCCTTGCCCGGATGATAGTTGATACTCAGATCATAATCTTTGATCAACTCTAGCCATCTCCGTTGGCGGAGATTTAGATCTGGCTGGGTGAAGATGTACTTCAAGCTCTTATGATCGGTGTATATCTCCGTCTTCTTGCCCATCAGATAGTGCCTCCAGATCTTCAAAGCATGAACAACTGCTGCCAACTCCAGATCATGTGTAGGATAGTTCAGCTCATGCTTCCTGAGCTGTCTCGAGGCATAAGCAATCACCCGACCTTCCTGCATAAGCACACATCCTAGACCCTGTCGCGAAGCATCACAATACACCGTGAAGTTCTTCTGGACATCTGGCATGACAAGAATAGGAGCAGAGGTCAATCTCGCTTTCAGCTCCTCGAAACCAGTCTGGCATTCAGGGGACCATACAAACTTGGCACCCTTCTCAGTCAATCTCGTCATCGGCTTCACGATCTTGGAGAATCCCTCAATGAATCTGCGATAATATCCTGCCATACCGAGGAAACTCCGAATCTCAGTAACGCTCTCAGGTACCTTCCAGTCCAATATATCTTGGACCTTGCCTGGATCCACTGATACACCACCCTCTGAGATGATATGCCCCAAATATGCAACCTTCTTCAACCAGAACTCGCATTTGCTCAGCTTTGCATACAACCGATGCTCTCTGAGCTTCTGCAACACTAATCTCAGATGCTTCTCATGTTCTTCTTCAGTCTTCGAAAATATCAGGATATCATCAAGGAACACCACGACGAACCGATCTAAAAACTCCATAAAGACCTTGTTCATCAGATACATGAAGAAAGCTGGGGCATTAGTCAAGCCGAAGGACATCACTGTGTACTCATATAGCCCATATCGAGTCACAAACGCCGTCTTCGGGATATCAGCTTCACGAATCTTCAGCTGGTTATAACCTGTTTGCAGGTCAATCTTCGAGAACACATGAGCACCCTTCAACTGATCAAACAGATCATCAATGCGAGGAATCGGGTACTTGTTCTTGATGGTAGCTTCATTCAATGCGCGGTAATCAACGCACATACGTAGACCTCCATCCTTCTTCGGAACAAAGATCACAGGGGCTCCCCACGGGGATGTACTAGGACGAATATGCCCCTTCTCTAGCTGCTCTTGGATCTGCGTCTTCAGCTCAGCTAGCTTTTCGGCATCCATTCTATATGGTCGCCTGTATATAGGTGCAGTGCCAGGAACTAAATCAATAGAGAACTCAATCTCACGATCAGGTGGCATACCTGGCACCTTCTGGAAGACATCTGGGAACTCCTTGACAACTCGGATGTCAGGTACCACGACAGCCTCATATGCTCTGGCTTCTTCTATCATCTTTGTCGGTGCTCGATACACAATCTCCGTGCCATCTGGATGCTTCACTGTGATGAGCCTCTGAGCACAATCAATAACTCCCTGGTACTTGCGTAGCCAATCCATTCCCAGAATGACATCAATACCTTGGGAATCCAGAACAATAAGAGAGGTGGGAAAGACTACCCCCCTTATGGTTAAGCTCACATTCGGGCACACATGCCTCGATATCAGTTCTCCTCCAGGAGAATTCACTAGCAGATGCTTTTTCATTAACACTCTATTCATATTATATTTAGATGCGCAGGGTGCTGATATGAACGAATGAGATGCTCCAGAATCAAACAAGACTGTAACTGGGTGAGAGCCAACAAGGAACGTACCAAACACCACATCTGGTGCCGTCTGGGCAGACTCTGCCGTCACGTGGTTCACACGACCACGAGTGTAGCTCTGGGACTGGCCTGCAGGACGAGACTGCGGTGGAGCTGGCTGCCTCAACGGACACTTGTTGGCGAAGTGTCCCATCTGGTTGCACTTGTAGCACGGGCCAACCTGACCTGCCCCCTGTGCTGGACGGGGCTGCTGCGGAGCTGGAAGACCCTGGCGAGGTGCCTGAGCCTGGCGTGGCTGCTGCTGCTGCTGCTGCTGAGGTGGAGCCTGATACTGTGGAGCTGGATGCCTGTACTGGGGAGCGGGCTGCCGGGACTGGGGCGGTCGGTACTGCTGATGCTGGGGAATCTGCCTGGAACCTGGAGCAGGTGGAGCGTAGCGGGGACGAGTAGAGCTGCCGGAGGACTGTCCCTGGAACGTCATCTTCCTCTTGCGATCAGCATCGAGGTCCTTCCGTTCCTTCTCCACTGCGAAGGCACGGTCAACCAGCTTCTGAAATGAGGAATACTCATTTGAAGCTAGGGCATAGCGGAGTCCTGGGTTGAGCCCATGCCTGAAGCAGATAACAATTTTCATTATTGATCAGGTAACAAAAGGAATGAACAAGGGTATATGAAGAATATATTTAATATGAAAGAATGTCAGAGATCTTGCCTGAAGCACTCCTGCTTCTTATCATCTGTGTCCACGTCATCTGGGGCGTAACGGGACAGCTGGCTGAACCGCGTGAGATACTCACGCACTGTCATCGCGCCCTGCCTGAGATCCTGGAACTCGCGGCGCTTCACCCTGATCTCGCCGAAAGGGACGTACTGGTCGCGGAATGCCCTGCGGAACTCCTCCCGAGTGATCGAGTCGGCGTCCGCATGAGCTGCGGTGTACGCAGTCCACCAGTTCTTCGCCGGGCCCTGAAGCTGGTGCGAGGCGTAGAGGGCCTTATCAAGGTCCCCGACATGGGCAAGCTGCAACTTGCCTGTGATCGTCTCGAGCCAATCATCTGCATCCATTGGCTCTATGGCGTGGTGGAACACTGGAGGGCGCGTCGTCATGAAGCTCCTGAGGGTGTCATCCGGTCGGGGTGGCTGTGCAGCTCCTGCACCCTGAGCACCCTGGGCACCCTGGGCCATATGCTGCATGTACTGCATGATCTGGGCCATGTTCTGCATCATCTCATTCTGCACCTGGGCCATCTGGAGCGGGTCGTACGGAGGCGGAGGTGGAGGTGGATGAGAATGGGGCGGCTGGTTGCCACCTGCCCCGCTCCCGCCAGCGTGACCAGCGTTACCCGCGCTGCTCCTGGTGTCAACCATCTGTTACATTTTCCAGGAGTAAGAGTGAGATATGATAGATAGATATATAGCAACCCTGATTTGGTTAGTTAATTTGATTAGTAAAACATTTTAAACAAATGATGTTGCTGCAACCTGACGATCGCAACACACCAACAATCATTACAAAGAACCAAATCAAAACATGTGCACAAGTACATATCAATCAACGTGCTACGAGTTCAAACAATTATGGTGGGCATCCTACTATTGGAGGACCTACTTTGAAACAAAGTTTGAATTTTCAGCAGAGAAAGGGTCTACAGAAGTGAGAAAAGAGATGGGGCTTTTTTTAAAAAAAAAATAGTTTTGTAAACTCGACGACTGACTAGGGTAGCGTCCTACGGTCAACACGGCTCCGATACCACTCTGTGACACCCCAATTTTAAGTACAAAATTGGAGCACAATATATGTATGTCAGGATCAATTTTCATACATATACCCACATCATAGTAAATATCAAAACAATGCTTTTATTAATATATCGAATATTATTACATAAATGACCCTCGGGTCTGAAAGAAAAAGGTACAGACTCTCATGATAACGGACTCTAATGAAGACTCTGAAGTAGTCGCGGAAGTCTGGACTCCATCTCCACAGGAAGGTCGACCGGGGGTAGCGCCATCCTAGTACAGGTCGTCAGGGTCGAAGCCACCGTCCTCTGGATACTCCGGCTCCTCGTGAACGTAGCCACCAGTGTCTCCGTAATCGCCAGCGTCTGGGTGGGGTAGCAGGGGGACAAAGAGGAAGGGTGAGTACATCGAAATGTACTCCGCAAGTGTAGGAATTTTATGCTTATGAAGCTTATAACAAAGATAGGCTGACTTTGTTTGACTCAAGCGCCTAAAGCGACACATCCTATTAATCCTATTAATCCTATGCACCTATTTACTAGGTTAAAGACAGACTCTGTAGTAAAGCAACAACACTCGGAGTCGCACCGAGTAAGACCACACTCGGAGTCACACCGAGTAACCAACACTTGGAGTCACACCAAGCAACCGCACTTGGAGTCGCACCAAGTACCCACACCTGAAGTCCATCAGGCAACCGCACCTGAAGTCCATCAGATGACCCGAAACAGTAACCAGTAACCAACTAATCTCGAAGAAGTCCAAGCCGCTCGTGACCGTGAGCACGGCTGATATACCAGTTTTACACTCTGCAGAGGTTGCACATCGTTACCCATGAGTCGTGCAGATCCCGTCACGCTAAACACTGCCAAGGTGCATAGCAGGTTGCACTGCAAGGCTTTTACAAAGTCTCTCCAAGTCTGTGTTACACGTACTCTAAGGTTTCTCCCCTGTCCATAAGTCAACGACCCCAAGGGACCCCTCTTGAGCCACTAAACAAACCCCGTGTAGCATGACTTAGAGGAAACTAATTAATTAGCCAGGTCCAGCCCATCCAGATCTCATGGTTGCGCTGTTAAGCCGGGTTACAGGCTTCGAGAACCGGGTCCTAGGGATCCAAGCAGGATATGTCTAGCACGAGCCCCGAACCAAAAACCAAAAGCAGCTGCCGAGTCCCACGGCACAAAACCACCAGTACGGTTCCATCCTGCCGGATTTACCTAAACCATGTTTCTACAAAAGTTACCATGCCCACATCGTTTCATAGTTCATTAATCAGGATTAATTATATTTGACCATCATCCCATCCCAACATGACTGCAGGGCTAAGCAAGACTTCTACCCGAACAACCCAAAACAGGCGACAAGGATAATATAACAATAACTAGTAAACCATATCATGGGATTCAAATTAATGACAAGCATGCATCTACAAGATCTAACTACTCTAGTACCAAAAGTAAAATAAAGTAGGTGCAAGATGTTCAAGGACACTTGCCTTCGGACTGGGTCGAATCAACTGGGTCGCAAGGATGGTCTGGAGCGTCCTCGTACTCCGCACTCTCTGGCCCAAGCAACATACATGGCACATACAAGCAAAATAAATAACAGTACATCAAATAGTATGAAAACAGTAAACAAATAGTTCTACTGCGTAGAGAATGAAATTATGAATCTAACGCAAGTTGAATGGGTCGAATCGGAGTTAAAACGCAAAAGTTATAAGCATTTGAAGTTGGATGGCAATTCTGTGAATAAATCAAACTCATTTTCGTATTTTGAATAAATAAAAACTGAGTTTTAAAGAACTCTGGGCCGGGCCTCATTTTCAAGGAAAAACGGGGCTAGATCAAAAGAAAACGCAGACTCAGCGCATAGTAGGAGTGGACGGCGGGTTGATATCTATGAAGTTCAGGGGCTCTTTAGCAAAACAAGCGGCGAAGGGGTACCGGCGGCTCTCGGCCGTCGATCTGGCGATAGCCTACGGCCACAGATAACCAGACCCCAGGTGACAGCGTCCCCTTTCTCCGCTTCGTGCCGAGGCCAGCGGGCTCTTCTCCGTCTCGCCCGAGGCTAGCGCTCGATTAGCCTCGGCCTTCCTCCTTCCGACTCGCCCGAGGCTAGCGCTCGGTTAGCCTCGGCCTTCCTCCTTCCGACTCGCCCGAGGCTAGCGCTCGGTTAGCCTCGGCCTTCCTCTTCCGATTCGCCCGAGGCTAGGATTAGATCGGGGGCGGTCGGCTGGCGTGTGCGCCGCGTGGTGCCGACGTGTGCCACGCGTCGAGGTGGGACTGGCCCGGTGTACCACGCGGCATGTGGTCCGGTGAGCTGGCGCGGAGGGCCCGTGGTCCACAGATCCATACGCCCGGTGCATACCTCTTCGTTTTGGATCTAATCTGGGCTGTCCGTTTTGGATCGGACGGTGACGGTGGCGGGGTTTGGCCACCGGCGGGGCCGAGCACGGCGGCACGAGACTGTGCGCGGCGGCGCCATGAATCCCGCGGTGGCGAGCTCGCCGGCGCTTCTAGAAGCTATCCTACGGTGCGGTAGAGACAGAGGGGTAGATGGGATCGACAGAGGGGCTTACAGCGGATCCGATGGAGGGTTTTTCCGACGACGGGGAGGGCTCGGCAGGGTGGTTTCGACGGTGGGGCGACGTCCGCGGCTCGGAGCTCCGGCGTGGTCGATGTCGCGAAGCTCCCGACGTAGGCGTTCGCTGGTGAGGGGTCCCCCGGTCGCGGAGCGGCTCCGCGAGCACGATGGCGCTTGAAGAGGGGTCGGAGCAGCTGCGATGGTGGGGAGAACCGAGCTTGCGTTGGCTCGGCTATGGCGGTGGCGGCGAGGTTTCGGCGAGGTGCGAGAAAGGTTCCGCGTGGGGATGCTTCAGCTTTTGTAGACAGAGGGAAGGGTGGCGGCGCGTTGAGGTGGTGTGGATCAATCCGGGGAAAACGGAGCCGGGATCGATCGCTTGCGCGCGAAGGGCGGGGCGGTCTGGTGCGGTGAGGAGGGAGTGCGCGTGTGGGAGACGGCCGGGCCGGTCCGGGACAAGGGTGAAGCGCGCGTGCGGCCTTTGCGCTCTCGAGTGGAATGGGCCGGAGGCGTGCTGCGGCTCGGGGAGGGAGCGGGGTGCGGCTCGGCGGGATCTGGGCCGGCTGGGTGAGGGCGAGCAGGCCGGGGCTTGTGCGGGCCGGCGCGGTGAGGGGAGGGAGGGAGCTGCGGGCCGGTTTGGCCAAAAAGAAGAGGAGGGTTTTGCCATTTTTTTTTTCATTTTGCAACCCTTTCAAACTTCTTTGAAATCCAAAATAAAACAGTTTTGAAATCAAAACAGTTTGAAGAGTTTTGAAAACATTTTCCCTAGGTTTTGAAATTAAAACTTGAGTTTTGATTTTATAAAATCTTTCATGAATATTTTATGGTTTTCTAAATAGAATAAATTCGATACGCCCTATACGGGTTTAATAAATTTTTTTTACCACCCAATAAAATTATGCAACGGCATGAATGCAACATGAAAAAGATAAACAAATTTTATTTTCCTCCTCTAATTAAATAGACAACCTATTTAATTTCTAATTTATTTTATTCAATTGGGGAAAAATTAAATCAGGGTGTTACAGCCGCGGGGAAGTGGGCGTACGCCGCCGGCACCGCCTGTGCCTGGCGACGACGGTGACCACGGCGCCGCCCGCGAAGTGGCGACGCGTGGTGGTGCAGACGACGCGTCATGCCCCCCGCGCGGGGTGGTGTGACACGCCTTCCGCTCGGGCCTTCCGTGGAGAGCGGGGTCAGCTCGTTGTCGTTGTCGACGGCTAGGGACTCAAGGTTCTCGAACCAGCCGACGGCACCGGCAGAGAACGAAGGAGTAGAAGAAGCCATCCAGGAGATAGCGAGAAAATGACTCGGACACGCGTACCCCTACCTGGCGCGCCAACTGTCGGTGTTTCGTACCCGGGGGTATCACACCAACGAGTAATATGATCGCGTGCTTCTCTTCCTGGATGGTGATGCAAGAGGACACAAGGATTTATCCTGGTTCGGGCAAAGAAGGCACTACGTCCAGCGGGGGGAGGGGATGTTCTTGTATTACTTGCACCTAAGTGCTTGTACAGGGGCGAATACAAGCTCAGTGAGCGTGGACCGGTGCTGTCTGCCAAAGCCTCCCGACTCCGGACCTGCCTCGTAGAGGCCCCTGGCATCCCCTTTTATAGAGCAAGGGGAGGCCAGGTTTACAGGGACGATCCAGACGTCGGAGTGTACGGTGCCTAATAAAGAGAAGAGTAGGTATGCTGTCTTGTCGAAGGTACTGGAGCAGGCGTGGGGGTTGCTGTTGCACCGTCCTTGAAGCATGGTCTCCGTCCTGTGCGTCAGACGTGGCGACGTGGCGTCGTAGGGGCCATGCCGCGCATCCGGGACGTATTGGACGTGGCAGGGACCTTCCGGGTCTTGGGGTGCCTGTCTTCCAAAAGTGAGAGAGCTGTCAGGGCTCGAGGGGCACAGGGCTGGCCTCAAGGTGGCGTTTACGGGGGCTCGAGGGACGCGGAGTAGGCCTCGGAGTGGTGCCGCGGGAGCTCGAGGGGCGCGGAGCTGGTCTCGAGGTGGCGCTCACGGGAGCTTGAGGGGCGCGGAGCTGGTCTCGAGGTGGCGCTCACGGGAGCTTGAGGGGCGCGGAGCCGGTCTCGAGGTGGCGCCCACGGGAGCTCGAGGGGTGCAGACCCGGCCTCGAAGTGGTGATTTAGACGTGCACAGTGTAGATCATGGCACAGCAGTGCAGGGCATGGCGCGATAGTGCTGGTGCCTTTTTGCCCATGCTTGTGATGAAAAGAAGGTTTAACTTTACACCGGTTCACTGTGGCACGTGCTGCGTCTCAGAGGACGTGACTGGAGTAGGTGGGTACATTAAACGCGTGGTACAGGGCTGGTCTGGTCGTCCGTACCGCTCGAGGGGGGCGTGGAGTGTGGTGGAGCGCTCGCCCGAGGCCTGGCTTGAGGGGCTCGGGCGAGGCGGAGACTGAGTACTCGCCCGGGCTTGGCTCGGAGGGCTCGGACGAGGCGGAGATTGGTGCGCTCGCCCGAGGCCTGGCTTGGAGGGCTCGGGCGAGACGGAGATTGGTGCGCTCGCCCGAGGCCTGGCTTGGAGGGCTCGGGCGAGACGGAGATTTGGTGTGCTCGCCCGAGGCCTGGCTTGGAGGGCTCGGGCGAGACGGAGACTGAGTACTCGCCCGGGCTTGGCTCGGAGGGCTCGGACGAGGCGGAGATTGGTGCGCTCGCCCGAGGCCTGGCTTGGAGGGCTCGGGCGAGACGGAGATTTGGTGCGCTCGCCCGAGGCCTGGCTTGGGTGTTTGCGTTGATTGGGGGTACCTTTTTTGTACCACCGACAGTAGCCCCCGAGTCCCTGTTTGAGTGCTTGCATCCGTTGGCCTCTTCCCGGAGATCATCTCCAGCAGCATCACCCCGAAGCTGCTGTACACGTCGCCTTGCGTGGATGGCTGGACTCCCAATTAACCCATACTCTGCATGCATGTATCAAAATTTTAAATTTAACACAGATGAGAGTGTGTCACATACTCACATCACATCGCATGTGTTGTTGTTCACGTACGTACCGGGTGCGATGTAGCCGACAGAGCCTTGTAGCAGCCGAGTGATGGAGCTGCACACGGACACGGACGACGACGTCGATGCCTCGCCCACCATCATCTTCGGATCTCTCGCGCCGTCGTCGGCCACCACCAGCTTCGAGATGCCGAAGTCGGAGACGACGGCGGCCATGTCGCCGTCGAGGAGGACGTTGCTGGGCTAGCTTGAGGTCGCAGTGCACGACCCTGACGGGGGCGTGGTGGTGCAGGTACGGCATGCCCTCGGCGACGTTGCTGGCCACGCTGAGCAGCAGGTCGAGGTCCAGGCGCTGTGCCCCTGCCGCACCCGCCGGCTTGCCGCTGTGGATGAGGCTCTCGAGGCTGCCGTTCGGCATGAAGGGGAGCAGGACCGCCTTGAACTCCGGCGTGCTGCACGCGGTGATCACGCGGATGAGGTTCCGGTGCCGGATGCTCCTGAGCACCCGGCATTCCCTCTCGAAGCTGCCGGTGCTGCGGCGGCGGCCCTGGTCCTGATGGTGGTGCAGGAGGACCTTCACGGCGATCGCTGTCTCGCCTCCATGGAGGACACCCCTGTCAGATTCGCCTCCGAAAAGCCGTCCGTCGCGTCGACTAGCTCCCAATACGAGATCCTTGGATGCTCGCCGCCGCTCTCCTTTTCGCCGGTGGCGTTGACCAGTCCTGTCGGGAAACGTGACAGTTGACCAGATATGATGGGGCTGTCACCCTCATCATCAAACGACCCCTCATCAGGTAGTAGTGATCAAGAGCAGCGCACACCATGGCCAACAGAGCGACGGCGACGACGGCGACGCCGATGGCGAAGTACAGGAAGCGGCGGCGGCCATGCTGTGTTCCTTCTGCTGCATGGCGCCATGCCGGGAATAGACCCGCATAGGCCAGGGTTGCCGAGAAACGAGTCGTCGGTGAGGTTTGCAAATGACCCTCCACTGCACAGTGCACACCTCGCCGGTGAAGCTGTTGTGCGAGAAGTCGGCGAACTGGAGCGGCAACCCTTGCAGAGACCGAGGGATCATGCTGGAAAGGCTGTTGAAAGAGAGACGTCAAGGAAATGGAGGTTTCTCAAAGCGGCTATGGAGGAGGAAGATGGAATGCTGCCTTGCCTTGCAGCGAATTTCTGGAGAGATTGACATATTCAAGCCCGCCGGCACAGAGCTTGATTTCCACCGGTAAGGCCCCAGAGAGCCTGTTCCCGGACAGATCAAGAGCTTGGATCATCTCCATGCTGCCAAAGTCCAATGACAGGGGCCCCTCTAGGAGATTGTTAGAGAGGTCAAGGTACATCTGGAAGCTACTACTAACCCCAGCAGCTACATACGCCTCCGAAATTAGGAATTTGGCCTGTAAGCCTGTTGTAAGAGAGGTCCAGGATCAGTTTGCAGCTTAGACCACGTGGTATGGCACCTGAGAGCTGGTTATGGTCAAGAACAAGGCTCTCCAGCATAGTGAGGTTCGACAAGGTCTCTGTGATCGCGCCTAGAAGATCGCAATTCGATATGTTGATGGTGACTAGTTGTCGAGCTAATAAGCCGATGGATTTGGGTATTTCACCATTGATCTGGTTATTATTTGACAGGACTATACGTGTAAGCCCACGTGGATGGAACACCTCGCTGGGGATTGGACCCTCCAGCATGTTGTTCTGCAGCTCCAAATCCGTCGGCGAGGCAAGGTTTCCGATGGCGCGAGGGATTGCACCGGTGATCTTGTTGTCGTCCAGGTAGAGCTCTGAAAGATTGGTCGACGACAGGTTGCCGATGATCGGCGGGATCTCGCCTCCGACGCCGTTCGAGATATTAGCTATGAAGATACCTCCACTCATTATTTACCCTTTGTTAGGAAGTGTTTGGATACAAGCTGATATTCCTTAGGAACCATATATGATATTCTTATTTGAGATACAAAACTCTAATAACTTTCGGATGAAATCCAATCAAACCTAAACAGGCCTTTG
This sequence comes from Coix lacryma-jobi var. lacryma-jobi, assembly GCA_009763385.1. Taxonomy (NCBI): domain Eukaryota; kingdom Viridiplantae; phylum Streptophyta; class Magnoliopsida; order Poales; family Poaceae; genus Coix; species Coix lacryma-jobi. The sequence goes on from CM019824.1 coordinate 164,010,455, forward strand.
TGGTTACTTGGTCACTCCGGATTATTACGATCAACAGAGCGCATAATCCAACCCTTCATGCGAACGCCATCAAGTAACTCGGCAAAAGCGTCAGACCGGTTTGGGGCACTGGGAAATATCATGATGGAGGGGGGCTAGTTGGATTATGGTGGAGATTAAGTCGTGGATTAGGCCAGAAATGGTCAGACATTAATTAATTAATTAATTAATCGATAGAGATCACATTGGGTGTTGCTAACTGGCTACACACAGCATACAGAATAGCGTCATAAACTGGCGATGCCGCACGCATGCGTGGTGACTACACCAAACGGATCCATCTGGGCTGTGTACAGCACAACATAAAAAGCAACTACACCAAACAAAGCTGCAGGTGAACCGAAGGATTCAGGAAGCTCGTTCCCCAGCCAGTGCACCCCATAAGCTACTCCATCGGGCAGTTCATGGACAGATGAACTTCGGAGTTGATAGTCAAAAATCTAATATAGTGCCATGTTACATCTATAACCACGTATAGATAATGAGTGAGTTATTTTACAAGAAAGAATTACAATACAGAAGAATATATATATAAATTACGTGATACTCTAGCTTCTAGACGAGGCCTATACAGATACTCAACTGAATGACTTGGAAGTACTTATGCCGCAAGGAGTTTCTGGATGTCCTTCTGCAAGAAAATTCATAGCAAGGAGGCTGTGAGCAATGTGGAATGGTAATGTAAACCGAAAACCGCAGGGAGGTCGGCACAAAGGGTTTGGATTTCTTTCTTAAGCAAGTGGCATAAGAAATCATAACCGCAAGAAGACAGGTGAATGTGCGACTCAATGAAACACAAAAGTGGGCATTTTAAAACTAAAACCGACCGAAAGATTTCAAAGCCAATGATTGTGTGGCAAAACTGTCTTAATGCACTGAAATGTGACAGGAAGAACAGGTTGAAAGCAAAATTGTTGCTCAAATCAATGGTAAGATAAATGGAACAAGAACTGATGGGATCTGGCTTTCCACTTCAAAAATGACAGCACAAAACACGATGAAAGTCGAAAACTGATCCATTACTGCAACTTGAGAATATTTTATACCAAAGCCAGTACTGGATGCTTCTTTTGACAAAGCGAGCTCCAGAACATCAGTAAAGGCCTCTATCACAGTAAAACTGAAGTTCTTAGCCAAACAATCTTAATGCCACCGTTGGCGTGCTCAGGGCTGCTTGAGCATGGGTGACTCATGTATTATCGACTTAATGAACACTGTCATTGACAAATTCTTTTCATAGGTCCATTCTATTTGTCAGCACTACCAAACACGAACTATTAGAGCCACTTGGAAATTACATATGAAGCTCTCTATTATATATAGCCTTGTAGGGCCAAAGAGTTAACAATTGAAGCCCAGTGTGGCAAGGTTAATTTCAGGTGGATGCACCAAGCACCCTAGTTGCCTACCTATCAAGTACTTTCTGTGCTATTGGTGTACCAAGCACCAAGCATCAAGAAAAAATTAAAATGTCATTCCATCAAGATGGTTACAGATTACTAAAGCAACTTTATGAGCAAAACATGTTAAATCACACTCCAAAAGATGGTCATCTAAGCCATCATACCTAAACGTGATGTACACCATAGTTATTAAGGCGTCGCTTAAGCGTACGCTTCAGCGCCGCTTAAGCGGTAGGGCGCCCGCGCAGTCGCAAGGCGCGCGTCCGCCTCGCCCAGCCCACGTAGGGCGTCCGCCTCGGATCGATCCAGCGCTGCGGCGCCGATTTGGTTCTTGAGGCGGACGTCCAAGGCGACGCCTTGCTTGCTACCGCATCCAATTTCGTCGGCACTAATTGCCGCTTAGGAAATCGCGAGTAGATGGAAAGCCCGCATGGGAAATCCACCGATATTGAAGGACGCGGCATCGGAAATCGACGGAAATCAAGGGACAACGCATGGGAAATCGGTACAATTGGATGTGAATCGTCGATTACCATGTATAAGTACCTGAATCGAGCTTCAATCGGGCTTCAATCGCGCTCGGGAGAGAAGAACACAGGCGGGCGGGCGAAGAACAGAGGCGGGCGGGCGAAGAACAGAACGGCTGCAATCCTCAGTGCAGGTACTGCAGGTCTCTTCCTCTCTTCTTGTTTCTAGACGTGCTGCTTCTTCCTCTGTTCTTCCTCTTGAGTTCTTCCTCTGTTCTTTGTAGACAGGAGCGATGTCTACTAACTCTACTGCCCCAGCTGATGTCCAGTATGATCCCATGGCTGATCCCAGACGTAGAGCAAAGTCCAATGATCCGGGATGGAAGTATGGGTATTGGACTATCATTGGAAATAGAGATAAGGTCACATGCAATCTGTGCAAGGGTGAGAGTAATGGAGGAATCAAAAGGTTAAAAGAGCACCTTGCTGGTGGTTATTCTGATGTTGTAATGTGTCCTAACACAACAACTGAGATAAGAAAAGAGATGAGAGAGTATCTAGAAAGCAACAAAAGGACTAGGCCTATTTTCTTAGATGATGCAGAGGAAGAAGGCCAGCAACCCCAGGGGAAGGAGAAGGGCGAGAAGTTGCTGTAATTGTGCCAAGCTCAGGAACAGCCAGCAAGAAAAGGAGACAAGCCTGGAAATCCTTTCAATTCAAGTGGAGCACTCCAGCAGCACCATCAGCAAGCAAGGCCAAAGCAAAAGAGACCACCTCAATTGCTACAAAGCTGAGAAAGACACCTGAGCAGATTGTAGATGAGAGAGCCTCTGGCTCATATCAGCCTACTATTGAGGCTGCCACAAAGAGTAAGGCTGACAGAGATTATGTGAGCAGACAATGGGCTTTGTGGTTCTATGAGTGTGGTGTGCCATTTAATGCAGTGAAGTCAAGGCAATTTCAGATTGCTTGTGAGGCAACCGCACAGTATGGTTCGGGGTATGTCCCTCCAAGTTTTCATGAATTGAGAGAGCCTTTGCTTCAGGAGTGTGTGAAAGAAACAAGCAAATTAAGGGAGGAGCATGAGATAGCATGGAAGCAATATGGATGTACTCTCATGTCTGATGGATGGACTGATAAGAGGGGGCGTCACTTGATCAACTTCCTTGTCAATAGTCCTGAGGGGACATATTTCTTGGAGTCTATTGATGCATCATCCGAGCAGCATGATGCAAACATGATAGCAGATTTATTAGAGAAGAGAGTTGATGCCATTGGAAGAGACAAAGTTGTCCAAGTTATCACTGACAATGGTGCTAACTATAAGAAAGCGGGAAAGCTACTAATGGAAAGGATTCCAACACTATTTTGGAGCCCTTGTGCAGCACACTGTTTGGACTTGATGTTGGAAGACATTGGTAATTTGAAAGAATTTAAGAAGCCCATTGCACAAGCAAAGCGTGTGACCACATTTATCTACAGGCATGGGAGAGTTCTCAGCTTAATGAGAGAGATGACAGGTGGGATGGATCTTGTTAGACCTGGAGCCACAAGGTTTGCCACTTGCTTCCTTACTTTGAAGAGCTTACACAAGCACCGGGAAGGTTTGAGGGCTCTATTTTTGAGTGATGCATGGAATGGTATGAAATTGGCAAAGACAGAGGCTGGAAAGCAAGCTGCTGCCACTATTCTCTCTAAAGATTTTTGGGTTGGGGTTGAGGACTGTCTAAGAGCATCAACACCACTTCTTATTGTTCTTAGGGCTGCAGATGGTGATGAAAAACCTGCAATGCCAGAGGTTGCAGCACTCATGGACCATGCAAAAGATAGAATAAAGCTTAGCTTTTCTACCCAAAACAAGCAAGACCTACTTACAAGAATTTTGGGCATCATTGAGGGGCGTTGGGTTAGGCAAATGGATCATCCATTGTATGGTGCAGCGCTTTATTTGAACCCTGGAAAATTCTTTGCCATCCAGAGGAAGGGAGGAGATGATAGTCAAAGAAAAATTGCTGAGTTAAGGTGTTGTTTCAATGATGTGCTAGCAAGAATGGTAGAAGATCCATTGGTTCGTAGCAAGATTGATGAGCAAGCCACGAATTATGAGGAGCAACGAGGAGCTATCTTTGTAAACAAATTGGCCACTCAAAATATGGAGACAAAGAACTCTCGTAAGTTACATTCAAAATTACAAATTCCTGCGTCTGATTTAATTCAGCACCTCTGATGCTTATGCATTTTGAATTGTAGTTGATTGGTGGCGTTCTTATGGTGGCCGATCCTTTGAGCTACAAATGTTTGCAAAGCGTATTGTTAGTCTATGTGCTTCTTCATCTGGTTGTGAGCGGAATTGGAGTACTTTTGAATTTGTAAGTCCTTTACTACCTTTTTTTTGGCATACGCTTTGTACTGCACTTGGTAGCTTGCCATTCCTTACTAGTGTCTATGATGCTTTTGTAGATGCATACTAAGAAAAGGAACCGGTTGCTACACAAGAGATTGAATGATTTGGTATTTGTTTCATACAACCGAAAGATGAAGAGCAGGTTTCAAAAGATAAAGGAGAATCCAGGGAAAAACTATGATCCCTTGGTTATTGAGGACTTTGATTGGGATAATGAGTGGGCTGACTCAACTTTTGTGCACAAGAAGGGTGGTCGTGGATGTGAGAGTGACCTCACATGGCAAGTTCTTGATGAAGCCGTTGGTGCATCAAGCTTGCTTCGAGGTCGCAACCTTCCAAGGAATGCCGCTACGTCTTCCCAATCAGCTGCTATTACCTACAGAAGGCGTCCAAGAGGAGTGGTCTTAAGCACATCTGATGATGAACTTGAGGAAGAACCACATGATGATGAGGATGTTAGTGAGACTGATGAGGAAGAACCACATGGTGGAGACAACCAGGATCCAACAAACAATCTGGATGAGTTTGATGATGGATTTTGAGGGAGATTTTGAGTGCTCATGTGGTCTATTATGCTTTTGTCTTGCTGAATTGGTCTATTATGCTTATGATATAAGAACAGCCCTACTATTATTTTAGCTATCATATTTGCTAAAAGAATTGCTATATTTTCCTATGTTATTATATGTCTAAGGCGTCGCCTCGCCTTACGCTTTACCGCTTAGGCAGTAAGGCGGTGGTGAGTCGCCTCGCCTCGCCTTACCGCCGTAATAACTATGATGTACACAAAACCTATTATTGGCTCCACAGGTTGTTATTTTGTTCTATCTTTTATTTCAAATTTACTACATAAAAATCCGCTCTCGAGGACAAATTGTGAAATTGATGTAATTCTTAGTTTCATTGATTCTTCAAAAAAAATTCATAGGTTATAGATATTATGATTACATGTGTCCGCTTAATTGACACGTGATATGCTCACAAGATCACTATTTAATAGGGAAAGGAATGATTGATAGCAATGCATATGCATATGTAATTAAGTGCCCATCACCTAATTAAGTACCTATCAACTTTTATAACCATATGGAAAAGAATAAGTTCATATTGAGAAACACAGAGTCCAAAAATAGACTGAATATACGAAGGTGTGACGTGGTAGGTTAGAGATGTAATCACGCACCTCAATCTGGAATGGTGAAGTTGTTGGTGGATATCTCTCAATAACTTTGCCATTCTTGTCCACTAAGAACTTCTCAAAATTCCACTTGACTACATCACCCAAAAATCCTCCAGCACTGGACTTTAGAAATTTATAGATGGGGGCTGTATTAGGTCCATTGACATCAACCTGACATTGTAGAAAGAAGATCAAAAGATACATCATGCACTATTTTTTTTGTAAAGTCGGACACTGTTAAGCAGGATAAACTATGGAACAGATGACTAAGCTGCCTGCAATTACAATACCTTGTCAAAAATAGGAAATTCAGCTTTGAATCTTGTACATGCAAACTGCTTAATCTGAGTATTCGATCCAGGTTCTTGTGCACCAAATTGATTGCAAGGAAATGCCAGAATCTCAAACCCTACATATCAAATAAATTATTAAACAACACAATGCAGGATGCTAAATCTACTATTAACCTTCATGCTAACATCAATATTTCATTTTTCATGTATCTGAAAGGAGAATGTGCATAAAACTCAAATTCATTTTTGGAACTAAATGTAGAATAGGGGAGGATCCTCTTCACAATGACAACACTTGGAATGGCTGTAAGCACTAAGGGGCAGACTAGCCCAGAAATCCAGCAGGGGTCTGGTAACTACTGCGCTTTTACAACTACCATAAATAAGGCCCAGCGTCCACTGAAACAGAAAAATGAGTGTGGCAATGTGACCTGACTGGGCTCAATGTGGGTCCGCCCCCAGACAGATATATTAAGCAAGAACTACTCTCACTCATGATGACTAAAGAAATATTAAAGCAATAGAAACCTTTAACCTCCTAGACCTGTGCCCACTCAACAAGAAATCAGGACTGTCAGCAAATGCATTGAGATGATCCAGTAGAATAGGCATACTAGATATACTGACAAGCAAAAAGGTCACTTACATTAAAAAAAAAACTCGACCTGCGGGGGGTATGACGCCCCCCGGACATATTGTTAAGAAGAGACTGATCTTCTCACACAGATCGAGAAAACCCCCGAACCCCTGTCCCCATCCTGACGCAGCGGAATTCCGTTGCCCTGTGAGAACCAGGCCGGGCCGTTCTGCGCTTTGGCTTATGGGGACAGGCGAGGAGATTTTTTTTACCTTCAGCCTGAAATTCGCCCACGGGGAGTCGAACTCAGGACCTAGAGGCTGCTGCCGGAGTGCCTAGACCAACTGATCTAGCATCATTTGGCAAGGTCACTGACATAATAACAAGAGCCCTAATTTGAATGATCCCATAAATTGGCATAAACAAGAAACATCAGCATATATTAGAGTTGAACTGCTGGTCTTGATTGTGTGGTTTTATGAGATAATTAGGATCAAACATACAATTGAAAGGGTACAGCAACTTAACTTTTGGCGACTCCTTTAATTGGAAATATAATGTCTAGTTTAGATTTTCTAAAATGATAAGTATACACAACATTGTTCGGTGTAAGTCGTACCTTGAGTCTTGTACTTCTCATAGATATGAGATAGCTCAGTGTAATTTGCTGTTGTCAACCCACTGAGATTCACAGATGAATGCCAAGTTAAATGCTAGAAAAATACTAAATAAATTACCATAGAATGTGGTTGGTGAAAGATTTTTCAATGAAATTACCATTGGGAAGCAACGTTAACAATCAGCAACACCTTATTCTTAAACTTTTTAAGAGGAACATCTTTTCCATCAATGTCCTGAAAAGTGAAGAATTCTTTCAGGTACAAGTGCATACATATTCGATCTTATTAAGGTAAAGTACTAAAGTTATTTCTTCATGTATCTGTATGTAAGATGGCAAAAACAACATGTGGAGGAAAAGCATTGGGGAAACATAAAATTCACAAACTTAAGATTTCACCACAAAATAAATGGTATCCCATAAAATTTCTCATAATAAGCTCTCTTTGTTTTACTTATTTTCACTGTGACCCTGCCTGAACATGTATTGCATATACAATTTTGATATTTCTAAAAACTAACCACCCTCCTATTTTAAGTCATTCACTAGCCCATAGCTGGTTAACTGGTTCAGTTAGTCTAAGGCTACAAGAGTTTCCTAATACATCCTAAAAACAATGTTTTGAAATGGCCACCTACAAACTTTGTATGCACCTTAAATCTGCCAATAAAGTTGAAAGTTCAGATAGAAACATTTACAAGTTCAATGAATCAAAAATATGCACATGAATGAACACATTATTGAACAGCAATATCCACGGCAGGTTTAACACCGTCATCTTAAAGCATGACTCTGATGCAAACTTATTTCTACCACAATCACGCATCTGGAAAGAAGAGGTTTGTTCTGTGAAAGTTCAGCAAATCATCTAGTTGGTTAACATTGCCAACAAACGACAATATCCATTTCTATAATTTATGCAGAATAGTAGTTGGAAAACAAGCATTTGTATCCTTAAAATTCAGAAGAATGGGGAATCATTCAGTCTACTGCTATAACACTCTGCGCCTAGGGATGCAAGTATAAAATGTTTTGGGTCATTGGGTCGACCCAAAAAATTGATCAAATGAACTAGAGTGGCGTTTTTGTAGTTTGAGGAAAGTGAAAAATGAACTAGAATGGCATCCAATCGTAATTAGTTGGCTGACCCAAAAAATACCATTGGGTACCCACTTGCATCCCTATCTGCGCCTCTTGATACCTAACCTTAGAAGGCCCTAGTCTGCAAAACTGACTCTGACTCCATTAACTTGATTTGACCAAGTTCAGTGACAATAATATAAAACATGTACTATATCATAAAATGAATTGCCTTCAATAGCATCCACGTGATTGATGTTTCAGCCAATTTCAAACATGACAGTCAGCGCCACGAGGCACTTTAATCACCAATCACCCTGTGGTTGCAACACCCCCACCTAGCACCTACCCTAACAACACCACCTCAACAACTAATACAGTAATAGCGCGCAACAAGCAGCAAGACAAATACAGTCTAAATCAGACGGTCCTTCCATAACGCCCGCTCAAACGGTTTCAGGCATGTCAGCACGTCCACCCCGCAACGACAATCCATTAGGGCCACCACAGCAGGCTGTATGGCAAAAATTACGGGCACATGGCGAGCGGAAATCTCAATCTCAATTCTCAACAGAACAGAAGAGACAGGCCACCTTAACGGTGTAGTCGTAGATGCTCTTCTCGGTGGCGGCGGTGGCGTAGGCGACGCCGGGCGCCCGCCTGCGCGCCGTACGCGGCGCCGCGACGGAGGCGCCAGCCCAGCCCGCCGGGTGATGCGGGAGACGCACGAAGGTGGCTGCCGCTCCGGCGGCGGCCGAGGGGAGCCGCGAGGCGGTCGCGGCGGAGGTCGCGGCGGGGAGGAGGCTAGTGAACGCGGGAGCCATGCGGCGCGTGGCGAGCGGAGAGAGAGGTGGGGAGTGGCCGAGCAGAGGGTGCTGCGGTGGCGAATAAAGGCTGCGGGGGTGGTGATGGGGGTTGGTGCTTGCTGGCGGAGACGGATTGGCTCGCGGCGATTCTGGTTAAGGACGGGCTATAGAAACGGGACGAGCTTTTTGCGGATAGGCCCCCTCATTTATGCCGCATTTCGTCCTTTTATACTTTCAGGGCTACCCCAAAACTAGGAAATACGGAGTACTAAAATCAACCCCCCCCAGTCTCAAAAAAAAAAAAAAAAAAAAAAAAATCAACCCCCAACTAGCATAAAGAGAAAAATAAAGAAATAGAGAAAGAAACTACATGTATGAGATACGGTGCAGACCTGCTTCGCATAATTAGGTGTATCGAATTTTATTTTTAGGTACATATATGGTAAAAAGATTATCATAATCTTTGTTTTTTTCAATTTCGGTGTGGGTGTGTCTACACTCATTCAAGGGTGCAAACACATAACTTTTAGGGACACCTCCAACCATCTTTAGTTTAAATATTTGTACTACTAAAGAGGGTCGAATGTACCCTAAGGGTCATCAATTTGTACTCTTACACCCATTGCTCTTTATGTAGGTCCACCCAATATATTATGTCTCACTTGAATTCTTGATCGAGCTCCGCCACTAATAACTAAAAATAATTTATAATTCATGTTTTGTTGGTTTAATTTTACTCTTGGCAAGTTACATTAGTCTAATCTCTCTTGACCAATTGGTGGATGTTTCATGTGGTGGAACCTAAGTATACGCTCGGAACGATGGAATGAGTACTTTCTATACTGGCTCTGTTCGTTTAACTTGTGAGCTGTTGTTTCGGGTCTGAGACCTCGAAACAGCGGGTTGTCGCACGAACGAATGCACAGAGCGAAAGCGGAAGTAAACGGAAGAGAGTGGGAAGTTGGGTGAAGTGAACAGTGCCCTTCCCCCGTCCCTGGGAGGCTGAGAGCTCTTTATATTAACCCCGATCAGTTTGAAAGTACAAGAATGCCCTTCCAACCACTCCGTTACAATTACGACGATGCCCTAGTCAGCTACTCCATGGCTTCACGCTGCCTCTCCTGGCGTGAGGGGCATCATCGTAACTTTGCCCCCTGGCGGGCCCATCGTCCCCGGCCCTTTTCCTGGCCGGTGGGGCCGCTCTCTCTGACCCAGGCTTCCGGCGTCCTGCGAAAACCTGTGAAAACCGAGGTCATGAACGACAAAAACTCCCGTCGGAAGCGCCGGGCTCCTTCCGCGCGAATGCTCCCTTTCGCACGAAAGCTCTGCCTTCCCTTGGCCTGCGAGCCGAAACGCGTGCTTCGCGCGAATGCTCCCTTTCGCATGAAAGCTCCGCCTTCCCTTAGCCTGCGAGCTGAAACTCGTGCTTCGCGCGAATGCCTCCTTTCGCACGAAAGCTCCGCCTTCCCTTGGCCTGCGAGCCGAAATGCGTGCTTCGCGCGAATGCTCCCTTTCGCACGAAAGCTCCGCCTTCCCTTGGCCTGCGAGCCGAAACGCGTGCTTCGCGCGAATGCTCCCTTTCGCACGAAAGCTCCGCCTTCCCTTCGGTACCGCGGGTTGTAGGCGCCTGCGGTCTGGGTACCGTCCCAACAATAGCCCCTCACGGTCGGATTCGTAAGCTTGCGACATTCGACCGTGTCCTTTCGCTAGGCGCCTACGCCCGCCCAAAAAACCTTCGTTTCGTTTCGAAGCCAAGGTTTTTTTTAACGGATGGGCCTTTGTCACCCTTAGCATCGTGTTACGCTGTCAAGCCGTTTTGACGCTTTGTAATCCGTGCCCAGGTGTCTTTTCGTCTTCCTCGGAAACCGTGTGTCATGATGGGATGCCTTTGCGACGCTTAGAACTCCGCGCCCAAACGTCTTTTCGTTTTCCTCGGGACCATGTCCTGGCCGCTCGTATATAAACGACGGTCTTTGGGATGGGGAGGCTGCCAGGCTTGTTGACGCGTCCCCGCTCCCATTGCCTCTCGCGCTCAAAGCCTTACGCCATTCGCTTTCGGCGAAAGTTGTCGGTGTCTTCTTCGATCATTCGTTGGGCGATAAGTGTGGTACGTAGTTCTCTCCTCTTGTTTTCGTTTCTTTTCGTCTTATGTCCTGCAAATTGGTTGTCTAAGTTTGTTTGGTTGCGCGTCTTCGCTCCCCCCTTTTCTTTCTTTCTTTCGCGTACATTGTTTGTTTATTTGTCTTTCGCGCCATGTTAGATGGCGTCTTCCAGCTCGACGTCGACCTCGGGCTCATCTAGCGAAAGTACGGGCGCTTCCGAGTCAACTTACCGCGAACGTAGCGCCGAAGTGTCCATTGGATCTGGAAGTGCTCCGCGAGTTCCGGGCCACAGCGGAAGTTTGTCTAATGATGGCGACTCTGGCATGGTTTCGGTCCCTACCGATTGTTCTTTTTACCTGGGAGCATCGCGAATGACGGCCGCCGTCTTGCAATCATTGGTCAAAAAGGGCCTCTAAGGAGAGATCACCTCGCGAATTGCCGCGTCCCCGGAGACGAAGAGGTGCCCATTCCCGCGGCCCAACGAAGCCATCGTCTTTCGCGATTACTTCGTAGCCGGGCTTGATTTTCCTCTAGAAGAGTTCGTCTCGGACGTTCTTTCGGGGTTCGAGATACAGCTCCATCAGTTGACACCGAATGCGTTTCTTAGACTCAGCGTTTTCGCTCATGCGATGAAGATGTTAGATTGCACACCGCGGGCAGACGTTTTCGTTCGATTTTATGATATTCACCGTCGCCCGACGAAAGTAAACGATCCCTACCTGGAGACGAGCGAGCTACCCAGCGAAATCGGATGCATTAATTTCGTTCCGCGGAAGACACGGGGTAGTGTTTCCATTTCGCTCACGTATCGGAACAAGTGGCCGGATTGGAACCGGTTCTGGTTCTACTACCGCGTGTGCTCAGACGAAACCGTCGCCGCTGAGTTGAGTAAGGGAAAGAGAAAGGGGTCTCCTCTTGTGTCGGTTTTGGATAAATGTCCTGGGAAGCACCTTCCGCCCGTTGTGCTGGGCGACAAGGAGGCAATTCGCTGTGGGGACGCATTCGCACTCTGCCAGTGGACTCTTTCGAAGATTTTTCTGACAAGGATGGGTATCGGGGCCCCCTCCTACTGCTAGAAAGACCTGCGGATTTCTCTGATGATGATAGCTATGTGAAACACGTCGAAGCTGAGACAAAAAAAATATGCGGTCCGTACTTGCGAAAAGAAAGCGAGTTTCAACTCGGCAATCTCGGCCGGAGCCGCCGCTTGAATCGGGCTTTCGATGCTATGGGCGTTAAGTACGCCGAAAGGCCCTTAATTGACGAGGGCAAGGATGAAGCTGGAGGTTCGAAAACGAAAGGAAAAGGCGCGGCCCGGCGTGGTGGGTCGTAGCGGAGTGATCCCTCGGAGGAAAAAAACTGAGGTTGGGGACATTCGCATCGGTCGTCTTGTTGCGAAGCCGATGCTTACAAGTCAAGGAATAGTGATGGAGTCGATCCCCGACGTTGATCCTTTCGATCATCCGAGGGTGGTTAGTTTCTTTGCCTCTCTTTTGCTTTGTCTTTCGGTTTATTCGCGGTCTTTGCTTTTCCTTTTCGCTAGAACAGTTCCTTTATGATATTGATGATGCGCGCGTGACCTGTCTTATCTTGTCGTTTGTTCTGCAGAGCTCCACTCTCGCTGCTGGGATGGCGCCGAAAAAATCGAGCATGCCTCTTTCGCGCGCAGCCTTCGATGATGATGCTTCGGTTGCTGAAATGCCAATATTCGCGAAGGTCGGCGCCCGGAAGCCCTCTGGTCCGCCGAACGTGGCGGAGCGTCCGGCGAAAAAAACGAAAGTCTCGCCCCGACACCTCTGCGCGGGGTCAGGCGACAAGACCGCTGCTGGCGAAAAGAGAGCGCGTCCCTGAGAATGCCTGCCCCTGCTGCTGACTAACAAGCTGGAAATGCTCGCCTTGTCTCGCGGCATGCCTTCGTGCATTCGACCCAGGAAATGGTGGAAGGGCAGCTCTTGGGTTACGGGCGGCTGGTTCTCGACGGGGTGCCCTCGGACTACGAGAACCCGTGCTTATATACTGGCTTGAGCTCATCGAATGATACTGACGAGGCGAAAGAGGAATCTTATCGCGTTGCTCGTTCTTTAGGTGCGCCTTCGACGCCCAACTCGCTTGCCGTCTTGACTATCGTCGGGCTGGAATTCTTCCTGGCGGCAGCGAGGAGGCCACTAAGTTTGTGGAATTCTCGCAAAAAGCTTTCGTCGCGCCGGAGATCGAAAGGGATCTCCTGAAAGTTGATTGTCTGAAACTCGACGACGCCATCTCTTTTCACCTGGCAAGCGTGAGTGTTTGATTTCGCTGCAAGTTTTGTAGCTCTTTCGATCTTTATTTTCACCGCTGCTTCGCTTCTATACACAGGCTGCCGTTGTCGCTCGCAGCCAAAGCAATCAGCGGGATCTATATATTCGCAAGCTCGAGCGTGAGAAGCAAGAGCTTGACACTCGAGTGACGAATTTCGACACCCAAGTGAAGGAGCTCGCCGCCGACCTTGAGCAGCAGACCAAGAAGGCCGACGCTGAGCGCACCTCGAGGAAAACAAGTCAGAAAGAGGTGGAAAACCTCAAGAAGGAGCTTTCGCAGCTGCGGGCCGCCCAAGCCGAAAGGGAAAAACTGCTTTTAACCAATGCTGAGGAGGCCGCGGCTCGCTTCCGCGAATGCCTTCGCAGCATCGGCGTCGAGGCGGATGGTCCCTCAGAACGTAACGTCGATAGCCTCGTTGGCTGGATTCGCTCCGAGATGGAGTCGCTGGAGGGGCACATGGCCCTTGGCCGAGACTACGCCGCCGTTACCGGCATCAAGGCGATCGGTCATAGCCTTGTGGACGCCGGCTGCTCCCATATCACGGAGCTTTCGGTCAAGGAAGTTGACTACTATTGGCGCAACCCCGAAGCGGCGAAAGTTCTAGGGAAGAGATTTTTGATGAGTTCTGGCTGGCTGGCGGGAATGATATGTCACTCATGCAATCCGCAGTGGCTCGCGGAAAGGTGTCTTCTACCGACCGCCTGAGCTTTCGCTTGACTTCTGTGTTAGCTATCGCTTTTTCTGCAGCATCCTGCGGCTTAAGTGGTGCTTCTTCTGAGATTTCGCTCTTTTGTGCAGACTCCGGAGGAGAAGACGCACATTCGGCAGGTGTTTTCGGAGTACATTTCCGAAAAACGGGCGCGCGAGGCCGGGCCGGAGGACGAGGCGAGCCTGCCCCAGCCTAATGATGAAGCCCCCGAGAGCTCGGCCGCTGCTGCTGATCGCGATGCGAATGCCTCTCAAGACGCAGCAGCGGTAGACGAATGACTTTTCTAGGGCCCGTTTTTATTGTGCTGGTAGCTTGTTCTTGGTCCTTCTGTAAACTTTGGGACTTAAGTTCGAATGTTGTATCTTGAACAGGGCGCGGGTGCGGGAACGCCGGACGTTCTCGACATCTGCCCGTTAATGATTAAGTCAGGCGATATCTGTGTTGGCGGTGACTTGTGGAGGAGTTTTCGCTCTAGGTTTCCGACGGCGTCGCTTTCGGCTTACATGAAAAA